>CM028135.1:23532500-25007500 GCA_016271365.2 Neoceratodus forsteri | reverse complement strand
CCCACAGCCACATACCAGTTACACTACACTTTCTCAAAAGAGAAATTTATTGCAAAATAATCTGTTAATGCATCAGTTAGGGTTGATAGTACAGCGACAAAAGTTTGGAAATTCAGTGTTAGAGTTCCCACCCTACCACCACCACCACCACCCCCACACCCAATAGGCGTCGGGGTGTGCCATAGAGTCGTCAAACCTGTCACCCCATTCTCCTATACTGTACCATGTCAGCCTGTTGAGCAGGGGTGAGGTTGAGCCTGATAACTCCATGGCACACCCGGCCGCCTGTTGTATGTGGAGGGTGGGGTGGGGTGGTGAGGTGGAACCCTAACATCTAATTTCCAAACTTTGTCACTGTACTATCAACTCAACTGATGCATTAACAAAGTTTTTGAATATGTATATGTGTGTGTGTGTGTGTGTGTGTGTGTGTGTGTGTATATGTATATGTGTGTATAGTTGCGAAAACAAAGTATAACAAGTAAGGAAATAAAACATTAGGCTGTGGTGTGGTAATCCATAGAGTTTGAATGATCATGTGATGCTGTGTTGGCGTTACCCTAATATTATCACCCCCGTGCGAGCATTGCTGTGTTATTTACCATGTGTGACAAGACAGTGCTGATAGTAAGGTGATGCCAACACTGTGTGGTATGATCGTTCAAACCCCCAGAAACATAACATTACAGATTCAGCAAGGTTCCAAGGCCTTTTAACCCTAATGTTTTATTTCCCTACTTTTTACGCTTTGCCCTTTAACCCTAATAGATGCATTAATGTAGTGTTTTGCAGTTTATTGCCTTACTTTTTGAAAAATATATATTTATATGTAAAGTGAACCTTTCTTGCATTTTCTTTCTGCTAAAAAAACAGAAACATATGGAGCTGCACCACAGTGTTTAACTGTTTTCCCATTAGCCCCCAAAGGAAGGAAAGGGGTTGTAATTTGCCCCTGAGGGGCTGGCAGCAGAATCCCGTTCCACTTCCTGACTCCATGATTTGCCTCCACGCTCCAGCGTTTTGTGATGTCTCTATAAGGAGAGCATGGTGGTGGTGCACCCCATTCACTTGAAGGGAGCATCTTTTTAAAGCTGAATTCCTGATTTCATATCAGGTTTTGGTACCGATTGATGCTGTGGTTCCAGTTAAAAGAACATTGTTGGCTGAACCTGACACGTCGGTACCAAGACAATGTGAAATTGGAAATCAGCTTTGAAAAGATACTCCATTCAGAATATGACAATTAACCCTGCACTCTTCTTATAGATATGTCACAAAACATCAAACAACTAGCCCGGTGGCGCTGAGGGTTGAGGCGCTGGATGCCACACCTTGCACCAAGCTGGTGACCCGGGTTTGAGAACGGACTCTGGTATCTTGGAGCTTGACCGGGGGAGATAGGGATTGAGTGTCTGGAGGACTGCTCTCCTTCGTCAGGGAGGGGGGTTTGTGCTGTGTGCATCAGCACAATAAGAGGGGTTTGGCCTGCGCCCAGGGTGCTTGGCTACCTCCGTGGAGGTGGAAACGGCTACTGCGCCCATTGCGCGGGTGCAGGAGAAAAAAAAACAGGAAAAATACCAGGACCCATGATGGCCCTGATAGGCCAGAGGATGTACCCCTTCAAGGGAGGGTCGTAGCCCCTGCCAGGTCCATGGAGGTGGCAGAAATACTGTCATGATTTAAAAAAAAAAATAAAAAATCATCAGAGCACAGGGATGGATTGTAGAGTCAGGAAGTGGAAAGGAATCGTGCTGCCAATTACAGTCCCTTCTCTTTCTTTGGGGGCTAATAGAAATTTATTTTAAACATAGTGGTGGAGCTCCCATTGAGGTAAGGGAGCTCCATGTTTCTACTTTTTAGCATCAAGAAAGATGCTCTTTAACAACTGACACCTTTAGCTCTTTGCCCTTCTTACATATAATGATGAACACTGCATAGTGACTGTATTTACTTGTGACCATGCTCTGTGACACCCAGACGGCAGACAGCCAAGGAGGTGAGTGCAGAGATGTGCTGCTGCTGATCTGATACATTTCACAGGTGAGTTTTGATCTAGATGGGGTGTGTGAGGTCCTCAGCACGTGGGTGGGTGGGGGTGGGTAGTGTCACTTGGAAGAAGTCGGTGGCGCTGGGTATGGGGTGTTATTCCACCAGGGATGTAGATATACCTAGGACCTACCACGATTGGGAGGAGTGGGGTCCACAAAACTAGCAGAGTGTTAAATATTAACATAGCCCTGGGAGTGGGGGCGTCCACTAGACTATCAGGGAGTTAAATATGAACATAGACTAGGCAGTCCTTGGGCAGTCCGGTAGACACCAGGGAAGAGGATATTTATTATGACAGGGGTGATCGGGGGAGGGAGTCCACTAGACTACCAGGGAATGTCTACTGCTCTTGCCCTGTATCAGCACTAGGGGGCTCACTGTGCACATGAAAATGAGCCCATGATGGGCATGCAAATGGCCCCTTAGCGACTTGCATGCCCAGTGTCCTCATTTGTATGTCTGGGCTGAATATGGGCAACAGGAGCCCTGGCACTATCCCGTTTTGGGTGTACCATCTCCTGTGGGCCATTTGCAGCCTTGGGTCTTGTCAGTGCAGTCCATATCCACTTGGGGCCGATATGGCCCGACATTTAGTCGGCATACTGTGTTAGTGCACAGTTACTGCCTGACTGACTATAGCTCAGAGCCAGTTATGCGCTATTTGTGGCGCATCGTTACAGGCTGTGCTGTGCTAGCAACTGGCTGTAAATATGGCTCCTAAGTTAAAAAAAAACAAACAAAAAAAAAACAAAACAGTGTTCTAGGGACGTGGCTATGTTGTTCAATCCACACTTATTGGAAGGTTCCTTGCTGCTTTAAATGTTGCCAGAAGGTCTTCAAGCTGGCTCCTCCCACCCACCCAGGTGGTAAAACCCTCGGCTCCGCCCCATGACGCCAGCTCTTCTTTACCGCTTGCAAGCTCAGGTTCCCTCCTTAGCGCTCTGCGTTTTAGGTCTGGATCCAAACTCTTCGGTTAACCCGAAACTAATTTTAAAGTTTACAAGACTTCGGTCTTTGTCTTCCCTCGCAGCTGCGATGGACAAATCGACTCCCGGCTTTCATTGGTGTCCCTGTGGGCAGAAGATGTCCCGGACCGATCTGCACTCCATGTGTGTCTACTGCCTGGGGCTTGGTCACGATTCGCAGGCTTGCGAATTGTGCAGCTCCTTCCGGCTTCAGTCTTGGAGGACGCTGCTAGACGACTTCTTGAGCACCCTGAAAGCGGTGTCAGCGGTGGCGGGCTCCACAGAACAGTTGGAGCAGATGATGCGCCTTCGAGGAGTAGGTGGCCCAGGCCGCTTCTTCTTCCTCCTCGGCTACAGCATGTATCCCGCTCTCTTTGGGCTCCTCCTACACGGCTTCCTTTAAGGAGCTTTGCCAGTCCCTCTCCACCAAGGGAGAAGGGCCATCGGGACATTCCAGTCGGTCCAAGTAGAAGGACTCAAAAGGTAAGTCCCACTGTCTACGTTCGTGGGAGCGGGAGAGATCCCCTTCTCTGGAACGTCGACTTTCGACTTTGGTCGAGGTTGCGGCTAAGGCCGCTGGCTTCACGGTGTCCCTGTCAGGTCAGCAGGCCGAGACAACTGTCGACGCGGTTGAGATTTTTCTCGCCCCGTCGGATGGTTTGTCGACTGGTGATGACGACAACCCTATTTCACCGGTTCCCCCGGTGATTACCGAGGACTTGCCTGTGCCGGAGTCCCCAGTTAAGGTCCCTGAACCGAAGGAAGGGTGGGTTTCCCCGTTCCCTCTCTGACCCACCCTCGGAAACCCTGAAGGTCTTGGTCTCGGTCCTCTTCCAGGTCCAGCCGGTCCTGCCGACGTCGGCGGTCTTGGTCTTGGCACCTTGGAAGCAGCGTCGCAGCTCATTCTCGTCGTCCTCTTCGGATAGACTCCAGCGCCAAGTTGCGTCGGCGCTCACCGGTTTAATGTGGCAGCAGCTCTTATTGTCTGGGAATAAGTAGACTCCATCGCCTTCTCCGGCCATTAGTGGCTGTCACGGGCTGACTGGCTCGCGCCTCCGTGGTGGTGGGAGCGAACTCCGGCACCAGTTGTTCGGCGAAACCGGCTACTCCCCCATTGTGGTGGAACCCCGCCTCCACAACCGAAAACTGGGGTCCCGACCCGGGATTCTCGATAGGGTCAGGGCTTGCCCCACAGATTGTCGGTCACCCCACTCCTGATCGACCTTGGCAGGTGGAGGGTGGCTCAGGCGCCCGGCAGCTGTTTGCAGACTCCTCAGAGTCTGACGACTCCGCCCTGTTCTCCAGGCTGCTTGACCTGGAGTCTGCGGGGGTCAGTCGGTGGACGAGAGGCCATCCTCATTTTTAGGTTTGCTTCAGCTCATCTCGGAGTCCACCGGGATGCAGCTCGAACCTGTTTTGAAACAGGCCAAGTATCCCCTCAAGGAGATACTGGACTGAGGGGATTCCCCTACGGAGGCCTTTCCTGTGGCCAAAGCCATTGTTGGCCCGGCCCTGGTGTTGTGTCAGCGGCTAGCATCTTGTGCCGCGCCTTCGGCCAGGATGGCCCAAAAGTACACAGTCCCTACCGGCTCACTCTCCGGTTTCTCGGAGCACCCCTCTGCGGAGGGGTTAGTGACCGACAGTGTTTTCCGGCGTTCCAGAAACGCTCGGGACATGGCCAAACCGCCCGATAAGGAATCCAAGAAGCTGGATTACGCGGGGCGGGTTTACGCTGCTTTCTCCCTAGGCCTTTGTCAGGCTAGCTCGGCACTTCTGATGGCACATTTCTCTCATGCCCTCATGGGCTTCCAGGATGAGGTGATTCCTCATCTCCCAGCTGACCTTCAGATGACGTTCAAGCAGGTGCGGGATCATGGAAGGGCGGTGGCAAAACAACAGCTTCAAACTTAGTTGGACATTGGTGATTCTTGTGCCTGATCAGTAGCGGCCGCAGTGGCCATGCGTCGCAGAGCTTGGCTGCGGATCTCCACCTTCATGGCGGACACCCAGCACAAGCTGGCAGACGTTCCCTTCCTGGGCACCGACTTGTTCGGGCCGGGGATTGAAGGCTATCTCCAGAGGATCGAGAAGTCCAATGTCACCTTGGACTCTGTCATGTCTGCCCAGAAGGACAAAGGCTGCCAGCAGCAGCGTAAGCCCTTTCGCCCTTCCACCCCTGTGGCACGTCCGGCCCAGCAGCACCAGCACCAGGGCCAGCAGGCACACACTTGGTGCCCTAAGGCCAAGTCTGCGCTTCCTCCAGTAGGGAGCCTGGAGGCAAGGGTCCAGGAGGGTTCCTTAGCCGGGCCCTTTCTCCGAAGCCTGCCTAGTGACGCGGTTGAGGATGTCACCCCAACCTAGTCTCCTCCCGGGTTCCCCGTGAGAGATGGCTCCGCCACTTCCTTTCCGCCTGGTCCGCTATCACCATGGACCGCTGGGTGCTAGAAGTGGTGGGCAGGGGTCTGCCTCTGGAATTCGAGCAGTTCCTTCCTTAACGAGTCATCGCCCCACGGGGGGCAACGGGGTCTGCAGCCTCTCTGTTGGCTCGCCAAGTCGACATTGCCTTGGTCCTCCAGAAGGAGGTGATCAGCGAGGTGGCGGATCCTCCTCCAGACCCAGGGTTTGTGTCCAGGTACTTCCTGGTCCCAAAACGGATGTGGGGCTGGCGCCCCATTCTCAACCTACATGACCTGAACAAGTTCCTAAGGAGCGCACCTTCAGGATGGTCACTCTGGTTCAGATCATTCCATCCTTGGAACTAGGCATGTGGTTTTGTTCTCTGGACCTTCAGGACGTGTTCTTTCACGTCCCAATCTGTCCGTCTCATCAGTGATTCCTCCGCTTTCGAGCAGAGGGATCTCTTTATGAGTTCCGGGCCATGCCCTTCGGCCTCTCTCCAGCTCCCAGGGTCTTCACCAAATGCATGGTAGTGGTGACAGCATTCCTGTGGCACCAAGGGGTCCGGGTGTACCCTTACCTGGACGTCTGGCTGGTTGCAGCCCCCTCCAGGTTGGAGGTGGAGTGGTCTAGGGATCTGGCCCTCTAGATCTACTCTCAGATTGGCCTCCTCATCAGCGAAGCCAAGTCGGAACTTGTGCCATCGCAGGTGATTCAGTTCATCAGGGCAGAGCTCTACTGTCTTCGAGCCAGAGCCCGGCTTCCGGTGGACAGGGCCGAGGTCCTTTCCTCCTTTGCCCAATCATTTCTGGTTGGGCAGTTGCGCCCTGCCCGGGACTTACTGCGCCTCCTGGGCCTCATGGCGGCCTGCACCAGCGTGGTCCATTGGGCCCGCTGGCATATGCGTCCCCTACAATGGGGGCTGGCCCGCCAATGGTCACAGCACTCTGGTCCTCTGTTCCAGCCAGTGGCGGTGACCCAGGAGATGTGGGACGGCCTACAGTGGAGGCTCATTCCAGCTCATCTGCAGGAGGGTATCCCATTTGTCCGCCACCAGCCGATGGTCACTCTGACAACCGACGCCTCTCTGATGGGTTGGGGTACCCATCTCGGGGAGCTCAGAGCCCATGGCCTCTGGTCCCCTCAGGAGTCTTGATGCCACATCAACCTGCTGGAGCTTCGAGCGGTCCGAGTAGCCCTCACCACCTTCACTCCGTTTGTACAGGGTGAAGTGGGCCAGGTCCAGATGGACAACACCACGACCATGTACTACCTCAACCGACAGGGCGGGACGCACTCCTTGCCCCTGTGCAAGGAAGCTCTCCGCACTTGGTCTCTCGTGATCAGCCTGAAGGCAGATCTGCTAGCCATTCATGTGGCAGGCGCCTTCAGCAGTCTGGCTGATGCCCTCAGCCAGATAGGCGCTGCATCTCACGAGTGGTCGCTCCTGCCGGAGGTAGTACAAGATCTGTTCTCCTACTGGGGCACCCCTCAGGTGGACCTGTTCACCTCCAGCTGAGGCTATTTCACGCCTGACCCCCTCAGCAGGGCTCGCTGCAGGGGGATGCCTTCTCAAGGCCGTGGACCCTGGGCCTCTTCTATGCCTTCCCTCTATTTCCCTTGATCCACAAGGTGCTTCTCAAGGCGAAGAGGAACAAGGTGCAAGTGATTCTGGTAGCCCCAGACTGGCCCCGCCAGTTCTGGTATCCAGATCTCCTCAGCCTCAGCTCCAGGCTCCCGAGGCGGCTTCCAGCCCGCCCGGACCTGATCTCAGTCAACAGGGAAGGTACTCCATCTGGACCTTCAATCCCTGCACCTGACGGCCTGGTTCCTGAGCGGCTAGAGTTCCAGGCCTTGGGTCTTTCCGATGAGGTCCTCAACGTCGTTGAGGCGTCCCGTAAGGAGTCTACCAGAAAATGCTATGCCTTCAAATGGAACAGATTCTCCATTTGGTGTCAGGACAAGGGGTTGGACCCTTCTTCCTGTTCCTTGGCTAACATTCTGGACTACCTGTGGTCCCTTTCTCAGCTAGGGCTTCGGTCGACAACCCTTAAGGGTGCACCTAAGCAGCCATCTCTGCTTACCGGTACAGGCGGCAAGCAGTCTGTGCGCAGAGGAGAAGGTGGTCGGGTGCTTTTTAATTCCTTGATCACATATCCTCCGGTGCAAGAACCTCCACCTCCGTGGGATGTACTGCTGGTATTGGCTAAGCTCGTGGGCAAGCCATTCGAACCCATACACAGGTGTGGCATTTCTCACCTGTCGTGGAAGACCGCCTTCTTGGTAGCTATTACGTCAGACTGAAGGATGGGAGTGCTCCAGGCACTTTCTGTTGAGTCTCCTTATCTGGTCTTCCATAAGGACAAGGTTGTCCTGTGCCACCACCCGAAATTCCTTCCGAAGGTGGTGTCGGAGTTTCATCTTAACCAGGTGTTGACTCTGCTGGTGTTCTACACCAATCACACCTCGGAGGCCGAATATAGGCTTCATACTTTGGACTCTAGAAGAGCGCTCTCTTATTATAAGGACGGCTGAAGTTCGGGGAGAGGTTTGGCAGCCGTTGTCACCTATGCTGAAGCACCTAGCAGACCTGCAGCCAGCGGATGATAGGCAGATGGGTCACCTCCTGCATAGATCTCTGCTATAGGTTGGCGGGCATGGAGCCTCCCAAAGGGATAAGAGCTCATTTTACTCACCATACCGCTGCTTCGGTGGCTGCTTCTAGGGACGTCCCTATCCAGGAAATCTGCAGGGCTGCTACCTGGAAGTCAGCAAACACCTTTATTTCCCATTACCACATTGACCTAGAGTCATGCCAGGATGCTGGTTTTGGGACCTCGGTTCTCCAGTCCTTATTCTCTAAGTAGGGGATGCGCGCCTTGTCTCCCTCCCGGAGAACTGCTAGGAGTCTGCCAATAAGAGTGGATTGAACAACATATCCACATCCCTAGAAACACAGGTTACTCACCTGTAACAGGAGTTCTAGGAATGGTATATGTTGTTCATCCACACGACCAACCCGACCTCCCCGGCTTTGACGCACAACCTGGCTTCCAGTGGGCAAGATCTGGCGTCATGGTGCGGAGACCAGGGTTTTTCCACCCGGGTGGGTAGGAGGAGCCAGCTCGAAGACCTTCCGGCAACATTTACAGGAACCTGCCAGTAAGTGTGGGTGAACAACATATACCACTCCTAGAACTCCTGTTACAGGTGAATAACCTGTATTTCTAGGGACATGGATATGTTGTTCATCCACAATGATAACAGGCTATCCTGCAGCTTTAAATCTTGCGGAAGGTCTTCAGTTGGCTCCTCCCACCCACCCGGTGGTATAACTCTCGCCTCCGCCCCATGACGCCAGATCTTCCTTACCGCTTGAAGCTCAGGTTCCCTCCTTAATGCTCTGCGTTTGAGACTGGTTCTATTTCTTCCTTTTCGAATTTAAAGTTTTTGCTAAAAGACTTCAGTCTTGATCCCTCGCGGCTGCGATGGACAGATCGACTCGGTTTTGGAGGATGCCCCTGCGAGTCAGAAGATGTCTCGGACGGATCCACACTCCACGTGTGTCTACTGTTTAGCCTTGAGCACGACCACGCGGGACTGCGACTTGTGCTCTTCCTTGGCCGGCCTATGTCCTCGAAGACCGTGCTGCCCGATTGCATCTGGGCCGTCCCGAGAAGCGTTTCCCTCCGGTGAAGTCTAAGGAGGCCTGGTTGGCGGTGTCCGCGGCGGCGGGCTCGGCGGATCAGCTCGAGCAGATGATCGCCCTCGAAGAGGAGGCGGACGGGCCGTATCTTCCTCGGCCGGCATTTATCCCGCTCTCTCAGTTCCTCCTATACAGCTTCCTTTAAGGACTTTGTCTGTCCCTCTCCACTAAGGAGAAGAATGAGCGTCTGCTGGACCTTTTTCTCGGTCCAAAAGAGGGACAAGGTAAATCCCTCCATCGGCGTCTTGGGGGCGGGAAGGTCCCTCTCCCCGAGTCGTCGACCGTCGACTTCGGTCGACCGCTCGGCTTCGGCCACTGGTCTCACGGTGTCCCCGTCAGGTCAGTTGACTGAGACTCCCGTCGACGAAGTCGAGATTTTTCTCGATCCGTTGGACGGGTTGTCGCCTATAGAAGCCGAGACTCCCCTCTCCCCGGATCCCACGGGGGGAGTTGAGGATCCCGTGGGCTTGCCTGTGCCTCCGGTTCCGGAGCCCTCGGATGAACCCTCCGAGCCGAAGGGAGTGCCGGTTCCTGCCGACACTTCCCCGCACCGACCTCGGAAAAGCCGAGGCTCTCGGTCTCGGTCCGGACCTCTTCGCGGTCAGCCCGATCCCGCCGTCATGAGGCGGTCTCGGTCTCGGCACCGCGTGGCAGCGTCGCCACTCATCCTCGTCCTCGGACGAGGAGAGCTCCGGCGTAAGATGCGTCGGGATGCGAGGACCTCATGTGGCAACAGTTCCTCTGACCGGGAATAAGCCGACACACGCCTTCCCCGGCCATTAAGTGGCTGTCACTGGAGCGGCCGACACAACCCCTCGACTTACCCGAGGAGCCTGTACCCAGGCCGGTTGTTCGGCCAAAACCAGCTGCTCCACCGATTCCGGTGGAACCTCCGCCTCCACAGCCACTATTTGGGGCTCCGACCAGGGATTCTCGGTCGGCTAAGGGTCTACCCCATAGGCTGTCTGTTACCCTCACTCCCAACCGACCTCGGCAGGTAGAGGGTGGCTCAGGCCAGAGGCAGCTCTTGAGGACTCGTCTGAGTCCGAGGATAATTCTCCTTTTCTCCAAGCGAATAGACTTGGAGTCCTCAGGAGGACAGTCAATGGGCGATAGCCTGTCGTCCTTCTTGGACTGCTTGGCTCATCTCGGAGTCCACCGGATGAAGCTCGAACCCGTTCCAACGGGCTAGGTATCCTCACGGAGATTCTGGACCGGGGATTCTCCAACGGAGGCCTTTCCGGTGGCCGAGGCCATAGTGCGTCCGGCCTTGGAGCTTTGGCAGCACTCTGCTTCCTGTCCTGCGCCTTCGGCCAGGATGGCCAGGAAGTATGCGGTCCCTACCGGTTCCCTGTCCGGTTTTTCGGAGCACCCCTCTGCTGAGGGGTTGGTTACCGACAGCGTTTTCCGGCGCGCCAGCAACGCCAGGGATGTGGACAAACCTCCGACAAGAATCCAAGAAATTGGATTATGTCGGGCGAGAAGTCTATGCGCGCGCCCTCTCTCGGCCTCGGCCAGGCCAGTTCGGCCGCCCTCATGGCACATTTTTCTCATGCCCTGTTGGGCTCCTGGATGAGGTCATCCTCATCTTCCCGCCGATCTGCAGACCACGGTCAAGCAGGTGCGGACCAGGGCAGGGCAGTGGCCAAACAGCAGCTCCAGACTGCTTTAGATATTGGGGACTCATGTGCCAGGTGGGTGGCGGCCGCAGTGGCTGTCGTCGATCGGGCTTGGCTGAGGATATCCACCTTTACTCGGATACCCAGCACAAGTTGGCGGATGTTCCTTTGGGGACTGACCTCTTCAGCCCTGGGGTGGAAGGTCACCTGCAGAGGATCGAGAAGTCCAATGCTACCTTGGACCGGTCTCTTCCGCTCAGAAGGACAAAGGCATAAACCACAGCCTAAGCCTTTAGTCCTTCTGCGCCCCGCGCCAGCCCAACAACGTCCAGGGCCAGCAGGCTCGGCCTTGGCATCCCAAACCCAAGCCGCCGGCTTCCTCTAACAGGAAGCAGGGAGGAAAGGCCAGGAGGTCCCTCGGCGGTCCTCCTCCAAGCCTGCCCAGTGACGGGCTGAGGGGTGTCGCCCCATCCCCGTCACCTTACCCTGGTTCCCCGGTAGAGGCAGCTCGACACTTCCTTTCCGCCTGGTCCGCTGTTACCACGGACAGGTGGGTACTGAAGGTGGTGAGAAAAGGCCTGCCTCTGAGAATTCGAGCAGGCCCCACCCTTCAGAGCCGCTCCTCGGGGCCTCGGGTCCGTGAGGCCTCACTGTTGGCCTGTCGAGTCGATATCGCCTCCCCTCCTCCCGAAGGAGGTGATCAGGGTGGTAGCGGACCCCCTCAGACCCAGGGTTTGTGTCCAGGTACTTCCTGGTTCCGAAGCGGACGGGGGCTGGTGCCCCATTCTCGACCTACGGCCTAAACAAGTTCCTAAGGTCTCGAACCTTCAGGATGGTCACTCTGGCTCAGATACTACCATCCTTGGAATGCGGCGTGTGGTTCTGCTCTCTGGACTTGCAGGACGCGTTTTTCCACGTCCCTATCCGTCCGTCTCACCAGAGATTCCTTCGCTTCCGAGCGGAAGGATCCCTTTTCGAGTTCCGAGCCATGCCCTTCGGCTTGTCTCCAGCTCCCAGGGTCTTCACCAAATGCATGGCAGTGGTGACAGCATTCCTGCGGCGCCGAGGGGTCCGGGTGTACCCTTACCTGGACGACTGGCTGATAGCAGCTCCCTCCAGGCAGGAGGTGGAGTGGTCCAGAGATCTGGCCCTCCAGGTCTGCTCTCCAGCGAGGCCAAGTCGGACTCGAGGCGAAGCAGGTGATTCTGTTCATCGGGCGCAGCTCGACTCTCTTGAGCCAGGCGCGGCTCCCGGCGGACAGGGCCGAGGTTCTTTCCTTCTTTGCCCAATCATTTCTGGTTGGACAATTGCGCCCTGCCCGGGACTTCCTGCGCCTCCTGGGTCTCTTGGCGGCCTGCACCAGCGTGGTCCGTTGGGCCCGCTGGAACATGCATTCCTTCAATGGGGACTGGCCAGTCAGTGGTCCTGGCGCTGCGATCCTTTGGACCAGCTTGTGTCGGTGACACAGGAGATGTGGAACGCTCTCCAGTGGTGGATCGTTCCAGGTCATTTGCAGGAGGGGCATCCCGTTCGTCCGCCCCGAGCCGGCGGTCTCTCTATCGACCGATGCCTCTCTGATGGGTTGGGGTGCCCATCTGGGGGAACACCGGGCTCACGGCCTCTGGTCCCCGCGGGAGTCCCGATGCCACATCAACCTGCTGGAGCTCCGAGCGGTCCGCCTAGCTCTCACCACCTTTGCTTCGTTCCTCCGGGGTCAAGTGGTCCGAGTCCAGACGGACAACACCACGACCATGTACTATCTAAACCGCCA
The DNA here is from genome assembly GCA_016271365.2 of Neoceratodus forsteri. Taxonomy (NCBI): domain Eukaryota; kingdom Metazoa; phylum Chordata; order Ceratodontiformes; family Ceratodontidae; genus Neoceratodus; species Neoceratodus forsteri. The sequence goes on along the minus strand of CM028135.1, from coordinate 24,994,993 downwards.
GGGTGGGACGCGCTCCATGCTTCTATGCAAGGAAGCTCTCCGCATTTGGTCACTCGTGCGCAGCCTGGAGACGGATCTCCTAGCCATTCATGTGGCAGGAGCCTCCAACACCCTGGCCGATGCCCTAAGCCGGATAGGGGCTGCATCCCACGAGTGGTCTCTCCTGCGGAGGTAGTACAGCATCTGTTCCCCATTGGGGCACACCTCAGGTGGACCTGTTTGCCTCCAGGAGAGACGAAGCAGAGGCTGTTCCATGCCGCCCCCTCAGCAGGGGCTCGCTGCAGGGGATGCCTTCTCGAGGCAATGGACCCCGGCCTCTACGCCTTTCCCCATTTCCCTTGATCCACAAGGTGCTTCTCAAGGCGAGGAGGGACAAGGCGCAGGTGATTCTGATAGCCCCAGACTGGCCTCGCCAGTTCTGGTACCAGATCTCCTCAGTCTCAGCTCCAGGACTCATGGCAGCTTCCAGCTCGCCGGACCTGCTCTCAGTCAATCAGGGAAGGTGTTCCATCCGGACCTTCAATCCTGCACCTGACGGCCTGGTTCCTGAGTGGCTAGAGTTCCAGGCCTTGGGTCTTTCCGACGAGGTCCTCAATGTAGTTGAGGCGTCCCGTAAGGAGTCGACCAGAAAATGGTATGCCTTCAAATGGAAAAGGTTTTCCATTTGGTGTCAGGGCAAGGGCTTGGATCCTTCCTCCTGTTCCTTGGCAAGCATCTTGGACTATTTATGGTCCCTTTCTAATCAAGGGCTTAGGTCGGCGACCTAAGTTTACCTGGCAGCCATCTCTGCTTCAAGGCGCGGGCCAGGAAGCAGTCGGTTGCAAGGAGAAGGTGGTCTGCGCTTTTCAAAGGCCTTGATCACATTCCCTCCGGTCGCGAGAACCTCCACCTCCGTGGGATCTACTGCTGGCACTGGCAAAGCTCATGGACAAGCCATTCGAACCTATGCACAGGTGTGCTCTCTCACCTGTCGTGGAAGACCGCCTTCTTGGTGGCTATCCGTCAGCCAGAAGGATGGGAGAGCTCCAGGCGCTTTCCATCGAGTCTCCTTACCTGGTCTTCCACAGGGACAAAGTTGTCCTGCGCCCCCACCCGAAATTCCTTCCGAAGGTGGTGTCGGAGTTAACCAGGTGTTGACTCTGCCGGTGTTCTACCCCAATCACACCTCGGAGGCCGAATATAGGCTCCATACTCTGGACCCTAGAAGGGCGCTCGCCTATTACAAAGAGCGCACGGCTGAAATTTGGGGAGAGGTTCACCAGCTGTTTGTCACCTACGCTGAAGCCGCATCTGGCAGACCTGCAGCCAAGCGGACGATAAGCAGGTGGGTCACCTCCTGCATAGATCTCTGCTATAAGTTGGCGGGCATGGAGCCTCCCAGAGGGATAAGGCTCATTCTACCCGCCATACTGCTGCAGCAGTGTGCTGCTTCCAGGGACGCCCCTATCCAGGAAATCTGCAGGGCTGCTACCTGAAGTCAGCACACACCTTCATTACCCATTACCACATCGACCTTGAGTCACGCCGGGATGCTGGTTTTGGGGCCTCGGTTCTCAGTCTCTCTTTCCCAAGTAAGTATTGGGGTGTCGTCTTGCCTCCCTCCTCCCGGAGAACTGCTAGGAGTCTGCCAATAGTGTGGATGAACAACATATCCATGTCCCTAGAAATACAGGTTACTCACTGTAACAGGAGTTCTAGGAATGGTATATGTTGTTCATCACATAACCCTCGACCTCCCGACTTGACGCTGGCCTGAGCTTCCAGCGGGCCAGATCTGGTGTCATGGGGCGGAGCCGAGAGTTATACCACCCGGGTGGGTGGGAGGAGCCAGCTTGAAGACCTTCCGGCAAGATTTAAAGCGGCAAGGATACCTGCCAATAAGTGTGGATGAACAACATATACCATTCCTAGAACTCCTGTTACAGGTGAGTAACCTGTATTTCGTGTGCATGTGCAGTGCCCCTTTGATAGGACTTAGTTTCTTGAAAGGGGGGGTGTCATATATCTTAGACCCATAGCTTAATGTTTTAATAGTTTTTTTATCAAATGGAGGATTGAGCACCAGAGACCCAGTGTCTTATGTTGGGTTTGAGCAGACTGGACCTTCGATTTTAGATTGTGGTTGTGCAAAGCAGGTTAATCAAATCTTAATTTTGTGTTTAGTCTTTTATGTGGAGAAATAATTGACTGCACATATCACGTCAAGATTGGAACATGATTTATTATTGAACATGGAATACTATGCTAATGGCTTTCTTTTATGTAATGCTCTCTGAGATAATAGAGTTAAAAAAAAATGGATGATTGGGTTCATATCACTCTCAAAAACCCAACTGGCAATTTTCCAAATTGTCCTCAAGTCCATTGATACTGAGAAATTGGGATGTGGGATATTGCGGTATTACAAGGTGGGGCATTGAAAAGTGGGACATGGGACATTGAGGAATTGACACGTGGGACACTGAGGTATCACGGTGTGGGGCTTTGAAGAATTAGCGGAGGATCTGTACTTGTGGGTGCTAGGTGTATATAATTTCAACTTTCTTGAATGTTTAAACGCCAAACTAACTATTACCAAATTTACAGGCTCCAGAGATCCTGGCAGTGATTTTGGGCATGCCAAATTACAAACTATTCCATCCAGAGATGGTTGCATTATAAAGGTGTAAAAATAAGGTTTTAACAATTAATTGCCTACTCAACCTAATAATAGTGCACTTCCATGCACCTATCATATAACTACACTCTCTATGAGTTGTTGCTCTGAGGTAATGCAAAGCCTGGGACTCCAGCAGAATCACTTGCTTCAATACATATCTACTCCACATATAATATACGCGGTGTCCCAAAGGACTCCCAAATGATCAGCTGTATTTGATTTATAAGACCTGCTCCATTAATGAAGAATGTTATGGGGCGTGGCTTGGACACTAAGAGGAGAAGACATGCTTTAGATCAGCTCCTGAGAAGGACCATCTAAATTCAACATTTGCTTTGCTTTAAAAACTTTTCTCTTGCGCCAGACTTGTTTGAGGCATTGGAAAGATATTTAGCACCTATAATGGGTTGTCCTCAGGGTTCCGGTCCATAGTCTGACTTCTTTAAGCCAAAAACTAATCAGCCTGCGTCAAGCAAACAGGCCATGGTCCCACCATACCTACAGCAGCAAGCTGAAGGGGATATCATGCTGGCTACCATGACTCTGACCCTGTCATAGCTATGCAGAATAGTCCAAGATATGGATAAAAGCTGGACGGAGTAATGGGTAAAGTAGCGCATTGGAATGACGTGTAGACCCTGTTCAGGAGAAAGTAGAAAAGCTGAAAGTTCCACTGGGAAAGCATGCAAAGTCTCTGTCAAATTGCTCCAAGAAAATCAGGCTATGAGGCAGAGACTTGAGGCTGTGGAGAATCTGTCTTGAGCAAACAACGTTCGGGTGGTAGGACTGCCCGAAGGTGTGAAGGGGGATGATCCCAAACGCATCATTGAGGCTTGGCTGTCCGGGCTCCAAATATAGACCTATTGATCTCCCATTTGCACTTTGAGAAAGTATACAGAGTTACCCCTGGAGAGCGATCGCACGAGGGGAAGGCCCGAGAACTCTGCTGTTGGTTTGCGCAGGAGTCGGCATGAAGGAAATGATACTGCGGACAGCCTGGCAGCAACAAGGGGCTAAATATGGGGAGGCGTCAGTTTCCATATATCCCAAACTGGAGCACACAGTACCAGAATCCTCCGTAAGCAGTTTGATCCAATACGAAGGGACCTGAGGGAACTTAAAGTACACTATCCGCTACTTGTCCCTGCAAAATTGATTTTAGAAGGAGATTGGTCCTGTGTCTTCTCAGATCCTAAGGATGTGGCAAAGCACATGGCAGAAAAAAATGGCTGAAATGCAGTGGAGTATGGGTGAAGAGCTGAACAGTTCGGGTGCTGAAGACTGAATTTGTGCATGCTAACTGAATGGCTGTGAATACCTTCTATGGGAGATGGGAAAAGTATTATTTAAATGGAATAATTCCCTATCTTTGGTAACAAACTATTAAATTGTTAACACGCTGCATTGAAATTCACATGGGTACAAGCATGGTTTCTGATCTTGACTGTTTACTATTCCCGGTCCACGACTGAACTCTAGTATACCTAGTCTAATCAATATTTTACAGAGGTTTCTTCTCCAATATGCCAGGACTTTAAAACTGGATAAATTATGTTTAGAGGTTTCAGTGTTTATACCCATTGTTATCAGTACTGGTATCGGTTTAATGGTGTGTTGGCTATTATTCCTAACACAGCACCTGTTAGTCCACAAAGAGGATGTCAATCCTCAGAAAGAACAAAGTGGAGCTGAATATCTAACAATCAAGATATAAGCGATGAAAGCAGTTCTGTTCACGACGTTTTATATTAAAAATAGGTGCGTCTCTGGGCACGTTTAGCAGAATTACTGCTGTTCTAGTTTAAGTGTATGGTGCCTACTTGGCTATTAGAGCCTAAATGGTTAATGGGGTATCCTTGTATATTCACAATATTTTAGGCACTTAGAGTTCCTTGTATCCGAAAGCATTTGTAACGCGTATCCGATTTATTTTACCATATTAGGTGTATTCCCCCAATGTTGTAACGCTGGGAAGTGACTTTCAATTTTTTTTTGTTTTGTTCGTTTTTTTTTTCCTTGTTATACTACAGCCTGTATCTCTTTATATACATCTTCCATTGTGAATGCTGATATATTTTTTCATGCAAAATCAATAAATACAGTTTAAAATAATTTGAAAAATTTTATGTAAAATATTTACACTATATTTTGGTTCTTGTAATTTTTTTTTAAACAGTGCACAAGGAATTCTCACTATGTCAAGGCTGGTGGAGAGACTGAGTGAAAAGATCTCGGATTTCCTAGTGCAGAGCAGCATACAGAATTTCTACCAGCGGGAACTGGAAACTGTGGAGTCATTGGCAGTTCTGGCCAACCGTCCATTCAGAGTTTCTCTGCAGGGCAGGTGGGTGCACTCAAAGACACTAATCCTCCCCAAAAGGTAATGGAGCATCTCCCCAGGGAAGAGTTAGATAGGTACCCCACAGCTGCAGTATAGCCCTTCCATCGCTCTGGTAAAGTGGCCCTTTTCAAGAGAAATGAACATGCCAGACTGAGACCTCTTGAGTTTCTTGAATTTTCCCACACATTTCATGATTGAGCACACAACTGTGAGCATTACTTACATGCAGTTTGTTCTTGTTTGTTTGTTTATTTATTGAATTTTGATGACCGGGTTGGCCACGAAGGTCCCTTTTCAGAGGCGACCTGGGGAACAGAAGCAATACAATACATACAATCAGGTGATCCAGAAGCAATACAATACATACAGTCAGGTGATACAGGGTTACGAGAAATAGACACGATAATGAGGATAACAGTACAGGCAGTTATTCAAATCGTAGACCATAAGTGCAACACTTGAAAGATTTAGATCCAGAAGCAAATGATTTGATACCTTTTAATGGACCAACATAGATGTAACAACAAGAACAAAGTGCTCTAGCTTTCGGACCAACCAGTCCTTCTTCAGAAGCTCATGGCAGTTGTTTAGAAAATACAATACTTATAACAGCTAGATAATGCAGAGAAAAACAGAAAAAAATCCCCATTGGTTTAAAATACTCATTTAAAAAAAAAACAGAAGATGATGTCAGAGAAGTTTAACAGTACAATACTGCCCTCAGTCCGAATGAACCATTTAAGGCATGATTTAATGTAGGTTAAGGTGAGAAGAGAGGGGATGGGTCTTGTGATTAGGATTGGGGTGATTATCCTATCGCTCACAGTGGCATGAGCTTATCCCAAGTAAATGGGACTTAAGCCTAGTGCAAAGATTGGTAGCGAGGGCTTCCTGTACTAGAGGTGGAGAGTGTTCCACAGTTTAGGGACTGTGAGGCGAGGGTGCCTTCCTTGTGAGTCTTGATTCTGGGGATTGCCAGTAGGGACCGACCCGAGGTCCTGAGCATTCGAGGTTAGGCTTAGCCATGATTATTCCTGTTAGGCTTGGTGGGGCCGCGGACTCTGCAGTTTGTATGCATGGCAGAGCAGGGATACTGTAGATGAGCCTTGAAAGAAGGTCATTGCTGCTGGGCTAGTGAGATGCAGGGGTGGCTTCTTGGTTGACACATTGTCATAAACCTCACGACCTTGTTGTACATCATCCACACTAACAGATTATTATTTGCATTTCACTAGGTCAGTTTATGCTTCCTGTTAGCAAATCCAGAACCTATTACTAGGTTGAGTGGCAAGATGGGACTGTGGAGCTTCATCTTCAACATAGGCGTTCCCTGTTGTCTAAACTACTTGAGTCCGCAGTTCCCTGCAACAGCTACTGCTTCTGTAGTTGCCCAACCATCCATGGCTACTCCGTCACTATTCCTAGATTAGCGAGCACATTTCTACTCCACCATATTCTGAAAGCTGTTTCAGGGTCTTTGAAGTAAGTTAATACCACTACATTATATGCCCTATGTGTAACTCTGATAGGCTCATTTTGTTCTGTTAAATGCAGCAGATATTTTATTTTACCCCTTAAGCAGCTCTCCTGCTCACTCTCTTCTATTTGAATTCCATGAATGTACAGTACCACTTGTTGTAGTTGGTTCCCATATTATATTTGATTTAATTGGCCTAATTCTCTCTAAAAATGCCTGACTGTATAGCTCCTCTTAGTATGAGTGCCCCTGCTCTATGCTGTGCATCATTGAACAGTTCCCCTAATATGACTATTCCTTCTCTATATGGTGCCTGACTGCATAGCTACCCATGTTATGATTATCCTTTCAAAACCGTGCCTGACTGTACAGCACCCCCGGTAAGAGTATCCTTTATCTATATGGTGACACACTACAGCTCAACCTAGTATAAGTACCTTTTTCTAGATGATGCTTTACTGTACAGCTCCCACTGGTATGAGTACCCTCCTCTGTATAAAGCCTGACTGTGAACTCCACCTGGTATGAGTACCCTCCTCTGACTGTTTAGTTCCCGGTTATGAGAACCCCTCCTCTATATAGTGATTGTGTAGCTCCCCGATATGAGTATCTTTCATCTACATTGTGCCTGACTGTAGCTGCTTGTGACGGGTGTAGGTAAAGGATAATACAGACAACAGCAGATTGGTGCAACACACCTCAGTGTGGCTTTTCTTTCAAAGTCAGGATAAAATAATTAACTCCAAAATAAAACAAAATTCTTTTTAGAATTGCAGATGGTTCACTTTCCTCAGTGACCACAAGGGATAACCTTAAGCAATGGTATATCCCTTCTACAATACATCAGTTTGTAGCAACAGACTATGTACGTCCTTCTTCTGTACTTGGTTAATACCTGCTAACTCAATGATCTACTGACCTATCTTTTCTGTGGAAATGAACTATCCCCTAAGCTGGTCTTGTGTGTTTGGGTGATGGAGAGCTAAAAAAAAAAAGCTAAAGACAAAGAACCTCCGTGCAGAAGCACTGAAGCAAGGGTAACCCCAAAGGGCATTGGCATAAAGCCAAGTTTCAAAGAAACACAACATCACACGTACTCCCATAATGCAAAGCATTATGGGATGTATATGCAATTCACCATGGAATTTTAGGCTGGTTCAGTTTAAAGCAGGAATCTGTGGTGCCAAAGGGCCTCTCTAACAATTGTAATTTACATGCATTTAAATAACACAATGGGGGGTTTCTGATATTTCTCCCCCGGTAACTTAATTTTTATAATACAGTCCCCTAGTAACTTTTTACCTTTATCAAAAACACCTAGTGCCGTGGTATTTTCAACATTTACAGGTTTCATACACATAAGGCATATACATCAAGGTATTTTATGACATAGTGCTATTGCATACTAAATCCAACAATGAGGAACACAGCCTGTTGTTTTACATCAGCTCTGAGGTCACCACAATAACCTTCCTGTACGAGGACCTGAGAGGGAAAAGGAAAATTAGAGTACACTATAGCATAGTCAAGAAAGGGAAGGGGCACCCATAGATGGCCAACCTTATGGACTAGAAATTGTAAAGGATAGATTAGGCTAACAAATAGAAGAACTGTTGCAACAGATTTAATTAACCCTTAGGCTGCTGACAGAATTGGAGCATATAGGAATGTGGGACTGATACAGTGGCGTCCCCCAGGATGAAACCCACTTTTAAAGCACTCTGCAGTATGCTGCAGCAGACCTATTGAATAAAGCAACATAATTTCAATGGCAATTAGTCCCTTTTGTCATGCGGAAACTGTGGCATTTACTTCATCCTGGCAGTGTCACATTTACCTGAATGACAAAAGGGACTAATTGCCATGGAAATTGCATTGCTTTATTCAGTAGGTCTAGAATGCTGCAGAATTGGGTTTCATCCTGGGAATGCCACTGTATATCAGTCCACTGCACAGCAAGGGTTATTAAGAAATGGTCGGTCCTCAAGAGTGGCAGGATCTCCCTGTCACACTCCTCATGGTATGAGTAACCATCCACTTTGGTTCCTCACTGTGTAGCTTTCCTTGGTATGAGTGCCTGTTTTCTTTATGGTACCTCACACTGTAGTTTTCCTGGTATGAGTACAAGTTTAAAATGGGTTCTAGGTTGCCCATTCCTCTCTGGGTGTGCACGTTCAATTCATTCTGAAAATCAATTTTTAGGGTTTTATGGGTTTCTGACTATCCAGCAAATCAAAGTCAATGTTTTGTATTACAACCCCTATACAATCTCCGTAGATCAGATTTATTCTGATACTTTCAGGTCAGGAATCCTATTTTACTAAATCAGTTAATTCAAGCTAACATGCCTTCCCTGACTCCGGAATTAATAAAAATATTTATGAAAGCCATACAGGGGAACCTGGGAAATCATATTATAGGAACAGTGTACGAGGGGATGAGAAATGAACAACAGGAATCCACTGACTCAATATTAAATGAATGGAACAAAGATTTAGCCCTGGATATATCTAGAGAGGATTGGTCAGGGGCGGCCCTGCAGATGGTGAAAACTATTACATCTCCCCTTTAGAGGGAGTTTGCATGGAAATGCCGCTCTCGATTTTTTTCGAGCACCAGCAGTCCTTCTTAAATTCCTTCCGGGCAGGTTTGGAGTATTTTGGAAGAATTATAGCTGCCCTAGGGCCTCCCTTGGTCATATCTTCTGGCTATGCCCTCTTCTAATGCCCTTTTGGCTTTCATTACAGATAGAACTTTCTAGTTTAATGGGTCAGACAGTCAAGCTAACAGTTGAACAGACTCTGTTGGGGATCTATCTTTCCAGACACTCTCCTCCATGGGTTAACACCCTTTACCAAAATGTCTCCTTATGGCAAAGAAGGCCATCACCAGGAGGTGGATGATGACTAAGAGAGACAGTTGAGGAATGGAGTTCAATAATGACAGACCTATACCAATTAGAGAGTCTTAATGCAAAATTCAGAATAAAACTCCATCTCACGTGGTGAAATGGCAGAGTTTTTTTTTACCTTTCTTTGGTGGACCCTGACTTCTGTCCTTAATCTTTCAGGTTGACGAGGCTGGACAGAGGAGGGGCAGAGTACTACAGAGAGGGGTGGGTGGAAGGGGGGAAATTCAAATTCAATTCAATTCAAATCTAGAAAAGGAGAGAACATGGAAAATGGGGAGGAGGGATGCTCAATAAAGGAAGAGAGGGGATTACATGGAGTCGGGGTTTAAAAAGAAAATACCATCATCAAAGAATTATGAAAAGATCTCTAGATTAATGTGTATGTACTGACTAAGAATTGTGATAGCCTGTGACAATAAGTTGTTATGTAATATATTGTATCTTGACCTGTGTGAAGAAAACTATGCAATAAAATAAATATTATAAAAAAGTCAGTGTTTTGTAGCCCACAGTAGTCCAGAACATCAGGTGATTTCTAAGACCTCATCTGGCCTGGGTATTTAAACTCTGTTGCATCCAGATTGTAGGACAGTAAAAACCATGCTACAATCTGCATTCTAAAAGTGTGCTTAAACCCTGCTGGGGGGTAGACTTGAGCACAGTTTTAGACCAGCATGATTATCTTAACCTGTATGTGTGGACATAATCTGTGCTATAACACGGGTCAGCGTAGCCTCTCGCAACCCAAAAATCAGTTTTTGACTGCTAGAAACTAACAAAAAAAAATTTACACATATGCATGAGCTCACAATGAGCTTAATTCCAGTGCTGTTACTTTTCCCGTAGTCTGCACCGATGCCCGATTGTAAGTATCCCAACATGCACTTCGGTACCCATGGTACTTTGCTAGTACCACTCTCATGCCTGGGAATGCACTCGGGTTAGCAAAGTGTCACAGCACAGTCTAGATGTTCTGACAGCCATGTTTTGCCATGATTATTAAACTGTTTTGAGATACATTTTTAAAACCACTCTGCAGTCTGTACAGGGCCTTACAATATAGCTGCTTTACCAGCTTCGTTACCTCTGTATCCCACCCCTCACATACCACACCATAACAGTAGGGTTTCTACAGCTGCACCCAGCCACTATTCAGGAGGACAGAAGAGCGTTGGTTGCCCTCAGGGTCTAGTCTAATGCCACCTCTTGATTGGCAAGCAAGGGGTGTGGACGTACCGAGTTTGGGGCAGTTTGAAAAAAGAGCAGTTGACAGGATCCATGATGGATGCAAGGAGAGAACGAATACCCAAACTGTTTGGTTTCTGTGTGCCTCTCCAAATCACATACAAGTTCCGAAGCATTAACTCTTGCTTAGTTTTGAACTAGAGTACCATTAAGCAGTAATTCACGATAGAATGGTGTATCATGAGGCATCATCAAGCTTTTTTTTTTTAAATGTCTTTCATTATAGCAGTTTTTATACACATGTCAAGACAGTGTACAGTGTGTTGAGATAGAAACGGTAGTAGACAGCAGCATAGAGCAGTCAGTAAAATCATTCTTCCTTGGGATAGAAATAGAATTGAACAATTACCATTGGCTAAATTTAATTATTGCTAGAAAAAGCCCATCTCCATGGTATCATTCTTACTTTGGGGTAGAAAAAGTCCCTTTTTTAACCTTGTTGTTAAGCCAATATTTACCATAACATATAGGGCCCTTAAATATAAAATGCTAGTTTAACTCCCTTTAGGCATTAATTGTTACTCTGAGTTACTCTCCCCCCAACCCACCGTCCCCTTATGCGAATAAATAATCTGTTACCCCTGCCAATTCGATAAATTAAGGGCAAAAGGTAGGGTCCACCGCTGAATGATAGACTACCCACTTCTGCCATTTAGACATGCAAGATGGATTTTTATTTTGTATCTTTACATTAAGACTTTCTAATTGGTATAAATCAGACATTATAGACCTCCATTCTTCCACTGTTGGTATCTGTGCCGACATCCGTCGTTGGGTTATAGATTTCTTTGCAGCTAATAAACATGTTGGTAAAAGGGCATTGACCCATGGAGGAGTGTGGTCTGGAAAGATCCCCAGTAAAGTCTGTTCGGCGGTTAATTCAACTGACTGGCTAAACAAAGTAGTAAGTTCCATCTGAATGGTAAGCCAAAAAGGCATCAAACTGGGGCCAAGCCAAAAAATATGACCCAGGGAAGCCCTAGGACAACTGCAACCTCTCCAACAAACCCCATATTTATCTGGAAGGAATTTAAGGAGACCCGCTGGTGCTTGAAAGTAGCGGGAGTGGCATTTCCATGCAAATTCCCTCCATAAAGGAGATGAGGAGGTCTTCACCACCCTCAAGGCCAACCCCAGCCATGTCTCTGTGGATATTTCCAGAGATAAGTCTCTGTCCCACTCCTGTAGGATAGAGGCAGTAATTCATGCTGTTAATTTCTTAACCCTTTATAAATAGTTCCTATGATATGTGTTCCCAGGTTCCCTCGAGTAGCATCTATAAATAATTTTAGTAAATTAGGAGCCGGGGAAGGCATATTAACCTGGATAATCCTATTTTGTAGTATATGGTTACAAACCTGTAAGTAATGAAGTAGGTCTGAGTTACGGAGATTGTATTGGGATTGCAACTTTTCAAAGGGGAGAATCCCTTGAGGGGAGAGAAATTGGAAAACATGAGAAAGTCCCAGTCTTCTCCAAGTGGAAAAGACCTGATTCATAAAAATAGGAACAAATGTCTCATCCTCAGAGATTAGCTTACAGTATTCATAAATGGTACTGGTTGGACCAGACTTTCTCATGCGTCTCCAAAGTTTATAAGGTTGGGCCGTAATGGTAAAGGCTCCGGATGGCACCGATCTGTCAGCTGAAGAGAACAAAATCCTTTTAATATCAAAAAGGTCATTCAAGTGGAGCTCCAGGGTTTTCCGAGGAGACTCGTAGGACTCTGCCAACTACAAAATTAGTATCCTGAGGAGCGCTGACTCGGGGTATAAATGAAAATCTAGGAGGTTGAAACCCCCTGGGCCAAGGATAGTTTAAGGATCGATGACCTTATTCTTGGGCGGCTCCTGCCCCAAATGAAACTGGATTTTAATCTATTCCAGGACTTAAAATAATATGTTGAGGGGAAAAAAGGAATATTCTGGATCAAATATAGTAACCTGGGAAGGGTATTAATCTGTTTGATCTCTATTCATTGGTGAAAGGGAAAAAAAACAGTGACCACCTGTCGAGGTCCGACTGAATTAGTAACGTAAAAGGCTCATAATTTATAGTGTCCAGGACCTCCAGATCTAAGGGGACTTCAAGACCCAAGTATTTAATCTTGATGGACAACCATTTAAAGGGATAAGCCTTTTTTAATTTTGAAGGAGGGCGATAATTAAAGGCCAAGATTTCTGTTTTGGCCACGTTTAACCTGAATCCTACTATTCATAGATACATAGATACATAGACAGTGTCGGCAGATAAGGGCCTATGGCCCACCCAGTCTGCCCATTTAAGTTTGTAAGTTCAGTTTATGTTTTCCAGGAAGTCTGTTGCCCCTTACCCCTGACCTCCAGAATTCCTTTATGTCTATCCCATGCATTCTTAAATCCCGTGATTGTTTCAGCCCCCACCACTTCCTCTGGCAGGGTGTTCCACTTGTCCACCACTCGCTCTGTGAAGAAATTCTTCCTCACGCTTCCTCTGAATCGTCCTCCCTCCAACTTCATCCCATGCCTCTAGTCCTGGAACATCTTTTTCGCTAAAATAGTGCATTCCTGCACCCTGTTCCTCCCTGTAAGATACTTGTATGTCTCTATCATATCCCCTCTCCCTCCTCTCCTCCAGGGAGTACATGTTCAGTGCCTTCAACCTGTCCTCATAGGACTTGTGATGCAATCCATGCACCATCTTTGTTGCCCTCCTCTGAACCTTCTCTACCCTGTCTATGTCCTTACGTGGTAAGGTCTCCAGAACTGCACAGTGTACTCCAGGTGGGCCTCACTAGTGTCTTGTATAGTGGAATTATGACCTCCCTTTTCCTGCTGGTGATTCCCCTGCCTATGCATCCCAGCATCGTATTTGCTTTACCTGCTGCCTTGTCACACTGTTTCCTGCCTTGAGGTCATCAGAGATGATAACTCCAAGATCCCTTTCCTGCTTGGTGCATGCTATATCCTCACCCCCCAACTGATATATTGTGCCAGAGTTTTTGTGCCCCATATGCATTATCTTGCACTTCCTTACATTGAATTTCAACTGCCAAACCCCTGACCATTCTTCAAGTTTCTGCAGGTCCCTTCTCATTCTGTCTGCACCCTCTGGTGTGTCTACTCTGTTACAGAGCTTTGTGTCATCAGCGAACAGTGAAATTCTGCCTTCTAGGTCCTGCGCAATGTCACTGATGAAGATATTGAATAGTGCCGGTCCCAGCACTGATCCCTGTGGTACCCCACTGGTCACTCTTCCCTCTGTGGAGTGACAGCCATTTACCACCACCCTCTGTGTCCTGCTGCCCAACCAGTTACCTACCCACTGCACTGCTGTCCTGCCCACACCCATATTCCCCAGTTTGTGCAATAGTCTTCTATGTGGCACAGTGTCAAAGGCCTTGCTGAAGTCCAGATAGGCCATGTCCACTGCCCTCCCTGATCCACCTCCCTAGTCACCCAGTCAAAAATTCAATGAGGTTGGTCTGACATGACCTTCCCTGGTGAAACCATGCTGCCTTGGGTCCTGTAGTCCATTGACAACCAGATGTTCCACCAATCTCTCCTTCAGTAGTGCTTCCATGATCTTCCCCACTACCGAGGTGAGGCTGACTGGTCTGTAGTTCCCACTCTCTTTGTTCCCACTTTGTATAAGAGGACTACATCTGCTATCCTCCAGTCTTTGGGTACCTCCCTGTTTCTAGTGATCGACTAAACAGGATAGCAAGAAGCTCAGCCACCACCTCTCTTAGTTCTTTAAGGATCCTGGGTGCACCCCATCTGGCCCCATTGCTTTATCAACTCTTATTACTTCCAGTTCCTTCAGGACCCTTTTCGTGTAAAGGGACTTGTGTCCATTTCTGCACCATTCTCACCCCTTGTACTCCATTCAGACCCATTACCCTCCTCTTCCTCAGTAAAGACTGAGCAGAAATACCTGTTCAATATGTCAGCTTTACTGTTGTCATCCTCCACACAGCCCCCATCCTCCCCCTTCAGTCTCACTATCCCTCCCTTTGCCTTTCTTTTTTCACTTATGTACCTGTAAAAGGTTTTGTCCCCTCTACCCACTGATTTTGCAATGTGTTCTTCTGTCTGAGCTTTGGTATTCTTTCAAACTGATTCAATATAGTCCACGTCGCAGGAATAAATATAGTCGGAGACAATAAAGTTAACAAAATATCGTCTGCAGACATACTAAGTTTATATTCCTGTTGACCTATTGATATACCTTCCACTGTGTGGTTGTTGCCCTCAGCACAGACGCCAAAGGTTTGAGATAGAGATCAAAGAGGTAAGGAGACAAGGGACACCCCTGTCTCGTTCCTCTGCTCAATTGGAGTGGGGCAGACAGGGTACCATTGACTCTGACATAAGCCATCGGGGACCTGTAAAGATTAATTAAACAAGTTATGAATGAGGAGGGAAAAAGGCCCCAAGGGTGTCCCACAAAAATGACCACGAGACACGGTCGAAAGCTTTTTCAGCATTGAGGCTAATAAATACTGATGAGATTTTTCTAGTATGGTCAGATTCCTGTAAAACCAGGGTTCTGCGAATATTATCTGCAGTACTCCTATTTTTAATGAAGCCGGATTGATCGGGGTGGATAATCTTTGGGATGATAAATTTTAATCTGGAAGCCCAAGTAGGCATGAAGATTTTATAATCTACATTTAAAATAGAGATAGGGCAGTAAGATCCGGGGTCTGTAGGATCCTTATGTGGTTTAGGTATGAGGCAATTGTTGCATAATCCCATGATAGAGGAGGCATACCACCCCGAGATATCTCATTAAATAAGGAGAATAGTTTGGGGGTTAGTTCCTTGATAAACGTTTTGTACCACTCCGATATATGACCATCAGGACCGGGGCAACAGCCAGAGTTAAGACATTTTATTGTCTGTATTATTTCCGATTGGAAGATAGGAGACTCAAGTGAGAAAATTTGAAATGGAGACAGTTTTAGAAGGTTGGCTTGGTTTAGAAAGTGAGAGGGATCAGATGAGTTCGGAGACAAATTTGGGGAATATAACTTGGCGTAATAGTCTGAAAAAGCCTGTAAAATATGGCTATCAGTGTGGAGCGATTTCCCTGTAGTAGGGTTTTTGAGCTTAAGGTTAGTAGAGGAGCATTTTCTGGAACAAAGCTTCTGCGTTAGTTTCCTAACCCCTCTTGGACCACACTTGTGGACTGTTTGTATAAGATAAATTAGGGATTGTTGTATTTTATTATCTATAATTTTTTGTAAAGCCACCTTAGTGTCATGAATTATGTTTTGCAGGTCAGTATCGCCCACTCTGTATAGCATTTGGTAATTTAGTAATTGGTCCGACAACATGCGATATTTAGTCTCTCTTTCTTTATTCCTTTTTGTGGTATGTGCTATTATTTCCCCCCGAATTGTTGCCTTCATCGCCCATTGGATCGCTTCAGAAATGTCTGGGAAGCATTCTCAGAAAAATTGGGGGATTCTGGTTTTAATTTCCTCCTAGAATTCTTTGTCAACTAAAGTTAATGGGTTCAGTCTCCATAGGGTCTTTTTCTTCTCTCTACCCATGTCTAGCTTCAAGATCTGGGGGTGGTGGTCAGATAATATTTTCGGGCCTATAGAGATATCCTGAACTGTTGATAAATGTTCACATGATGCCATAAAATAGTCTAATCTAGAAAACTACTTAAATCTGGGGGAATAATAGGTGTAACCAGGTGCAGAGGGGAATAGGCATCTCCACACATCTACAAAACCTAGGTGATCCATGGTATTTTTGAACTGTTTTGTGGTTGTAGAGTTCCTGTGTCGCTGCTGGTTAGAACAGTCAATATGTGGTGATAGGGTCAAATTAAGATTGCCCCCTAAAATTAACTGGCCATGAAAGAGGTCCAGCATTGTCGATATAAATCCCTACAGTGTTGGAAATTTTGTCTGAGGGGGGACGTATACACTGGCTAAGGTGACCTGGCCATATAAAAGACCCTTGACTAATACATATCTACCTTGGGCATCAGTATGTGTTTGTAACATTTCCAGAGGGGTATTTTGGAGAATTAGAATAGCTGCCCCTCTTTTTTATACCCCTCGGTTGCGATGATGCCACAACCCGGTACTTATTTCCCCATTTTAATTTAAGGTGCTCAGTGTCTGAGATGTGAGTCTCCTGAAGAAAAATAAGATCTGATACTTGTTTGTTAAGATACTGCATAAGGCAGGCTCTTTTAGTGGGGTCATGAAGACCATTAATATTTTGTGATATAATTTTAATTGGATTAATTGACGTCATATTGTTTGCTTAGTATTTTAGTTAAAATCTGTTTAGTCCCCAGGGTGAATGAAGAGATATCAGTCCAGACCACACCCCTCCAGGGACCACGATCTAGCTGCTGAAGAAAAGCTATCCACTGACTGCTTTTTAAAATATGTAAATCAATGAAGCATACCTGATTAACAAATATTCTTGACACCTGTGTTCTCTGCCCCCCCTCATGTGTGACAAAGATCTGTTTGGTAAAATATCCTGTAGTAATCTAGAAACAGTAAAAATAAAATGTAGGCCAAGGTATATGGCACTTAAAGCAATTTGTCTTAATTCCAGATATCTATAGAGAGCTAAGAGAAAGTTTCCCCGACCCCCAGTAAAACTCTAAATATCATGGGTTAAATAGCCCATGACTAAAACACAAAAACTAGAACTACAAGTAACTCTAATAACCTTAACCAAAACTATATACAGTATGACTCCCAAGTGGGAGGTGCTCTTTCAAACAACATGAAGTCTTGCTGTATTTTGACATATGCAGTGATGTCCAACCTTTGAACTGCCCCGGAGATGAAAGAGTTAACTTTCCATGCCAGGCATAGAATGCTGAGCTCGAGCTCGGTTGAGACTCTGTCTGTTGCTGTTTGAACTCAAACCGTCAGATTCTTTACTCCACCTCACTGAACAGTCGCTCCGGAGATTTCTCCTTTGCTTGGTTCAAGTTTGTTGGTTAAAGTGCCGTTTTCCTCGGTTTTGACGAATTTAATCTGTTAACCTGTCGGTTCAGTCTCTGTCTGTGGTATCGCGAGTACTAGATAGGTTTATTTTCTTGTTCTTCTGTGTGGAACTTGTAAACGTGGGATCGGTTCAGTTTGAACTGATCAGGTTTGTTCAAAAAAGTTTATTCTACTTTTAGAGTGCGGTAACCGGTCCTTATCGGTTCTAAAAAAAACAGATTTCATTACGTTTTTTTCCACAACCCATAACACGGCCAGGAACCGATAAGGGTGTCTTGCCTGGCAGATTGCCGAAAAAAGGGTAAGTTTTGTTAGGACTGGCTATGTCTGAGAAACCCAAAAGAAAAACCGAGCCTACTGGGTTTCAACACTGTAGTGTGTGTGGGGAAGCCTTTGCTAAGGCTGACCCCAGCTACCTGTGTTTCTTGTCTGGGGTTTGACCACTCGATTCAGACTGCCAGATTTGCAGAATTTTCCTGCAGCTACCCTGGAAAGAGAGTTGGTAGCTCAGGAAAGGGAGGCCAAGAAGTCCGCTGACCTGGATGGCCAGCCCGGTTCGGTTCCAACCGAACCAGAAGGAGTGCCCTCTGACCAGGGCAAAACTTCTTCGGGCAAAAGGAGAACCGACTCTGAGGAGTTGGTTCCGGTTAAAGGAAAAAGAAGGGATAAATCAGCCGGTGTGGATCCACAGCTTCTTTCTCCGACCACTGATGAAATAGCCAAAGCGATAAGGATTGTTCAGTCGCTAACACCGGTTCCGACCGAACCGGCACCATTGGGAAGGGGCTCGGTTCAGTCGGTTCCCCCGGTTCCAGATTATAATTTAGAAGATTTTTATGAACCGTGGAGGAGGAAGGAGTATGAGGATAGTGATGGTGATTACAAAATCTGGATGTGCCCATTGACCCGGACATCTCCCAGACAGACCTTCAGGGTTTCTCCTCCTGAGCTTTCTGGTCCCCTTCCCATTTATATTTCTACAAAAAAGTGGCTAAAACTCTAGCTTCCTATGGAAGAAGCTATAGATGGTCAGGAGGAGCCTGACTATGTTGAGATGATAGATATCCCAGAGTCCAGGAGGCTGTCTATTCCCATTCGTAAGTCCTTTGGGAAACGGACAATAAAAATTTTAAAGACTCCTAATTCTATACCTCCTGTGGACAAGAGGTATACTCTCTCAGGCTCAGATACGGAGTTCCTTACCTAGCAATGCAGCCATGTTGGGGTAGTGCAGGCTGCTGCCTGTGATAAGGCAAATATACCCTTGGCTTCACACCCCCCAGATAAGGACTCCAGGAGGATTGATGCCGTGGCAAAGAAACAGTACATGGCAGCATCCTTGGGACTCAGGCAGGCTAATTATATGGCCTATACAGCTAGATATCAGAAATCTAGATGGGACACTGTAATGGCTTTAGCTAAACAGGTCCTAGCTAGCTTGCCGAGGCTGGAGCAGGTGGCTGCTGATGGTATTGAGGCATCCGGTGCAGTTCCATGCTGCAGTGGACTCAATGATGTTTCATCTAGAGTCATGGCTACATCTGTGGCCCTGTAGGATGGCTTGGCTCAGTTGTACTAGCCTGTCTCAGGATACCCAGACTAAGGCCATGGATTTTCCTGTTGTGGGTGATTCTCTGTTTGGGAGTAAACAGAGAACTACATGAAAAAATGGATGAATACAGGACCACCTATAGGAGTGCTCAGGCCAAGGAAGGCAAGCCACTCCCAGAGCCAGCATTCCTGGGGCAGAGGCAGGCCTTTTCATAAGCCTTTCTACCAAGCTCAGGCCTCCTCTTCTGCTTATGCTCATAGGGGGTTCTTCAGAGGGAGAAGCAGACAGGGTACAAGCAGGCCTGCTTCCACCCCCTCAGCCTAAAGCCCCTGCCAAACAGGCACCCTGATGGGTTTGCCAGGGCCGATTCTCCACCACCTGTAGGGGGCAGGCTGGCTTACTTTGTCCAGGACTGGATGTCTTTAACATCAGACAAATGGGTCCTGGAAGTAGTGCCAGGGACTGATTCTCAGCTTCAAAAATTTCAAAGATGAGAACCACATTCTTTCACATGCAAGTCCTTCAGAGGCGCATCCGTGAAACAGAGGTCTCTTCCCTCTTGGCTCTGAGAGCCATAGAGAGGGTTCCACCCCTACACAAGGGAAAAGGATTGTACTCCAGGTACTTCCTAACCCCCAAAAAGACAGGAGAATGGCGGCCCATCCTGTATCTCAGATATTTAAACAAGCACCTTTTAAAGCCAAAGTTCAAAATGGTGACTCTGGGAATAATTCTACCCTCTCTAAGGCCAGGGGACTGGCTAGTTTCCCTGGACCTCAAGGATGCCTATTTCCATATTGTTATCAGAAGCTCCCACCGAAAGTACCTCAGGTTCGAGTCCCTCAGGCCATTATCTATTCAGAGCAATGCCCTTCAGCCTAACTTCTGCTCCAAGGTGTTCACAAATGCCTGGCAGCAGTGGTTGCCTTCCTAAGGAGAAAAAGATCTCCATCTTTCCATACCTGAACGACTGGCTCATAGTAGGCCAGTCTCCAGACCAAATCAAGTCACACCTACAGATAACTCAGCAACTGCTCACTTCTCTAGGTTTCCTTCTGAATCTTTCAAAGTCAGTTCTAGAGCCTGTGCAGCTCCTCATCTTCATAGGGGCAGAGCTGGATACAGTAAAGGCAAGAGCCTTCCTTCCCCTGGACAGGGCAAGGACCCTTATCTCACTGGCCTTTTCATTCACCCTCCAGGTGTCTCGACCAGCAAGGCATTTTCCGCAGCTCCTGGGACACATGGCTGCCTCTACAGCAGTGGTTCAGGGAGCAAGATTTCAGATGAGGGACATTCAGTTCCACTTGAGAGCCTTCTGGTCTCAGAAAAAGGATCCTCTGACCAAACTAATTCCAGTGACTTGAACCCTGATCCAGGCGTTGCAGTGGTGGCAGGATCAGTACAATCTAAGACAGGGAGTTCCTTTTGTCACTCAGTCTCATTCTGTCATCCTTACTACAGATGTCTCCCTCTTGGGGTGGGGAGCCCACTTGGGGGACCTGGCCACTCAAGGGTTGTGGTCTCCTCAGGAATCTCTGCTTCACATCAATCTATTAGAACTTAGAGCAGTGTTTCTAGCACTTCAAGCTTTTTCCAGGTCTGTTCAGAACAAAGTAGTTCAGATCAGGACAGACAATACCACCACAATGTGGTATATCAACAAGCAAGGGGGCACTTGGTCTATGGCCTTGTGCACAGAGGCAATGAAGTTGTGGTCTCTGGCCTATTCCCTGAATGCCTCTCTTAGAGCAGTGCACCTCCCAGGAAGGACAATGTCCTGGCAGATGCTCTCAGCAGGATATCTCAGGGCACATCACAGATGGTCCCTGGATCCTGATTTTAAGGTGATCTTCTCCAGATGGGGCACCCCACAGATGATCTTTTGCAGCCCCAGACAATCACCAACTTCCTCTCTTTTGCTGCAGGACCCCAGTGTTGGGCTCAGTCCCCCTGGATGCCCTAGTTCTCAATTGGGAAGGGAAGTTCCTGTATGCTTTTCCCCCCTTCCCTCTCCTGTTCAAGGTATTAATCAAAATCAGGTCTCAACCCTGCAGGGTGATTCTGATTGCTCCAGACTGGGCCAGACAGCCCTGGTACCCTCTCTTGTTGTCCTTAGCAGTCCACCTTCCCCTGTCTCTTCCCAGGAATTACAACCTGTTAACATGTGCTCAGGGGAGGGTTTGGTATCCGAATCTCAAATCTCTCAATCTCAAGGCCTGGCTCTTGAAGTTAGAGTTTGCTGATTTGCACCTCTCTCAAGGTGTTCTGGATATCTTAAAGGCTTCTTGAAAGCCTTCCACCAAGACACACTACAATTCCAAGTGGAAAAGATTTACTATATGGTGCTCTGGGAGGCATATTTCTCCAGAGTCTGCTGGCCTGCCCACAGTCCTTGACTATATGGTTCATCTCAATAGCTTGGGACTCAGACCAGCTACACTAAGAGTGCATCTGGCAGCTGTCTCTGCCTTCCTCTCAGCAGGCAAGCACTCTTCCCTTTCAGCTCGTCCTGTATTTTCTAAATTTTTCAAGGGATTGCTGCATACCAATCCTCCCTTCAGGGACCCTGCCCCTGCTTGGGATCTTAATGTTTGCATTGCTCAGCTTATGCAACCCTCTTTTGAGCCTTTGTCCTCAGCAGAGCTTGAGTACTTGACTTGGAAAACTGTTTTCTTGGTGGCCATCACTTCTGCCAGGCAGCATAAGTGAGTTAAAAGGCCCTGTCAGTGGAGCCTGATTTTATCTCTTTCCATAGAGATAAGGTGGTCTTCAGGACTAATAGGACGTTTTGCCTAAGGTGGTTTCAGATTTCCACCCAACCAGTCTATGTCTCTTCCTGTTTCCTTCACTGACCATTCCTCCTCAGGGAGAGGAGGCTGCACAGTTTGGATGTGAAAGGACCCTTAGCTACTACATAGAGCGCACCAAGGGTCACAGGTTTGACTCCCTCCAACTGTTCCTCACTTGTGGTGAGGTTGGTAAGGGAAAACCTGCCACTAAGAGATCTATTGCCAGGTGGATTGTCTCTTGCATTCAATTTTGCTATGAAAAACTAGGTAGGATCCCACCCTCAGACCTGAGGGCTCACTCCACTAGAGGTACAGCTGCTTCCAGGGATATTCCTATCTTAGAGATTTGTCAAGCAGCCACCTGGAAAACAGTACATACTTTTACCAAACATTACTCTCTGGATATCCAGGCTAGGAGTGATGCTCGGTTTGGCACAGCAGTGCTTCAGAGCCTATTTCCAAAGTAGGTTCTGTCCCTACTCCATGGAGGTACTGCTTGGTAGTCTGCATATGTCAGAATACAGCAAGACTTCATGTTGTTTGAAGAAAAAATTACTCACCTTAGTAATGTTGTTTCTTCTAATGGAGTCTTGCTGTATTCTGACCCCCCCCCGCCTCCCCTCTCAGAACCTGGTTTTGGGATGTGGGTGGGCAGCAGCAGTGTTGGCACTCGGGAGGTGCCCCCACCCCTTCTTTTCTCACCCCTTTAGTTTGGGTGTGTGGATGTTGTGTTTTGTTTTATTTTTTGGGTTTCCTGACTTGAGTCTTTGCTTTGGGACCAAAAAATCTTTTTATTATATTTAGTAGCCAGTTGGCTAGTGTAAGTTTTACAGTTTCCACACAGGACACCTAGTGAGTATAGCTCGTAAAGATCTGACAGTTTGAGTTCAAACAGCAACAGACAGAGTCTCAACCGAGCTCGAGCTCAGTGTTCCATGCCTGGCATGGAAAGTTAACTCTTTCATCTCTGGGGCAGTTCAAAGGTTGGACATCACTGCATATGTCAGAATACAGCATGACTCCATTAGAAGAAACAACATTACTAAGGTGAGTAATTGTTTCTTCTGAGCTCCCCCTCAGACATCCTGTCCTGATTTCCTAAGGAAGTAGGAGAGGAATATGAGACTCTCAGGCAAACTAGAGATCAAAACCCAGGATTAACAGTAGGGCCCTAGTGGAGTGGGAAATTACCAGTCCCTGGTGGAACTGATATATCTTGGGTCATTTACCAGTCATTCCCCAAATGAGGCTATCCACCCAAAATTCTGATACTCAATTGGCCAGAATATCTTGTAGAGTATTGGAAGGGTATGTTAAGCTGGACTAAAATAGTACTCCAAGGCCGGAAAAGATAATCTAACTGTAGGTACCATATCTACGTATAGCTTGGTGTGAGCCTGTAAAATAAGACTCCTGTAACATTAGATAACAAAGAGATGCTCTTTAGTCCTTCATAAAATTTTACCTTCCCCAGATCAAATATTTGGAAACCAAACCCTTCAAAATATCCAATTAATTCAGTGAGAAAATTCCCGACTGAATGCCCTGTCCCTGTGGGAGCAGATGAAAGCTGAGGACTCGAAGCCTCCTGTGGTCCACCATAGTCAGTTAAAGAAACAAAGAATGCAGTAAAAGCAAGCAAAATTGGAAAGTCACTCCAGTTCTGAAGCCATCCAGAGACACTTGACCCATTGGCCCGTATTCACGGTCCTTATTCAAAAGGTGGCCTCCAGATAGGGACCTGCCCCCCACCCTCCCGGAGGTCAGCCCAGCCATCGAGACAGCGGGCTAAAGGGGTAGACAGAAGGGCTTCGAGGCGCCAGAACACATGCAGAGGCAATGAAAGGAATGGGGGGCAATAGTCTCCAGAAAGTAGCCCTCTATCCAGGGAATCTCCCCGCCATCAGAGAACTGCAGAAAGATCCAAATGGCAACATATTGCCGAATTGCATATAAGTTTTACGAGTCTGGATTTTTTGTGTTGCCTGGACCATAAAGAGACGTCCCCCTCCCACACCCCCGCGGCAGTCCGACTCATCCATCACCCCACCCCCAACCCTCACGGGAGAAGAACAGGCCCCGAATCAAAAAAATATATAAACTTGGCTGCCAGTCTTAGGAGAAAGCTCAGGTAGGCATTGTAGGATTTCTGTATTGTTGTAAGCACCTCAAGATTACATCAAGTGGAATTGTTGATGCTTGGAGCTGCTTAGGACGTTCTGTCTGGTTTGTTAGTCCCTGATGAGATTTCACTGTCTCTGCCACCTTCTCAGTAATGATTCCCCTATTTAGGAGATCTGCAGTGGCTTCAGATGCCGAATTGTACTTTTGCTGACCAGTTGGAAGAAAAACCACTAATTTAGCAGGATAGGGAGTGCGAAAACGTATTTTCTGAGATCGTATTGTGGAGAACAATGGGCTGTAGTCCCGGCGTTGTTTTTGAGTACGTGGTGCGTAATTGTTATCAAACAGTAAACGTTGTTGTCCCCACATCACTCTGCCCCTTTGCCAGGCTTTTCTCAGGAGAGCCTCCTTAGTTTGGTAACATAATAAACAAATAACAAATGAACATGGCCTTGCTTCAGGTCAGGAGGGTTTAGGGCCAGGAGCTCTGTGGGACCTCTCGACATCCAACTGGAAATCTGGATCCAGTTCTAATGTCAGTTGCAATAGATAGTTGGCAGAGGCCCTAGGATCATTTCCCTCTTCATCTTCTGGAAGGCCAAAAATAGGAATATTTCTAACCCCAGTAATGCTCAGACCATTCATAACTCTGTGCAGCCATCCTGATGGGTTGGACTGCCCGGAGAGATGGAACACATGCAAATGATGGAATTCTTTGGACGTGAGCATCTTTCAAATACTGCCTCTACCAACTGTAGTGTTCTAAGCCCTTCAAATTTTTCTCTCCGCCTGAAAGTCTGGTCACTCGGAGTCTCTGTCGCCCTCTTTCGCGTGAAGAAGAAAGAAAAAAGTCTAAAAACCGTAAGTATTTCTAGTTTCTTTTACTGCCTCTACTAATTTGTTAGTTTTTTATTGTTTAAATTGTTGTTTTCTCGGTTCCTCACGGTTCGGTATAACCGTGAGGGATCCGAGCTAATTGTAACTTGTTTCGGTTCTCTAACTAAAGAACCTGTTCATTTTTCATTTAAATTTGGTCCTTAAGTTTTTGTTTTTAACCGCTTTTCATCGGTTACAGAACCGCTGAACCGGTTCAAAATTCATCTCCTTTCTCGGTTCCATCGGTTCCCTGTTGGTTCCTGAACCGACCGCAAAAAAAAAGTAAAAGCCTTTTAAGCTGTTTTAATAACCGCATTACCTTCTGGTATTAGCGGTTGAGGCTTTTCATTTTTATATTTCACCATGACTGAGAAACCTAAAAAGAGAACCGGTGAACCTGGTTTTAAAAACTGTTTGAAGTGTGGAGATGTGTTTGCCAAGGCAGACAAGCACATCTTATGTGTAGCTTGTCTGGGTTTTGAGCATTTGGACCAGGAATGTGAAATATGCAAAACATTCCCAGAAAAAACTGTTGAAAAACGCCTTGAAAGGCTTCACAAAAAGTTTCCAAGAGGTCCCTCAGGCTCTGACCAGCTGACACCCCAGTCTGTTGTGGTTGAATTGACAAGTGCTTCTACCCCTGCCCCTGATATGGGCGAAAAAGAGGGAAAGAACCGGCTGACTCCCCGATTCCCTCAAAGAAATTAAAAAGCTCAAACATGCAGAACCCTCTCCTACTAAACTAGGGACTTCTGCGCAGCAGCCTGTCATGCCTCGGCTCAAGACAGCCCAGGCGTTCAAAATTATCCAGGTCTGCAAAGCATCATCCCTCAGCCTTCTGCCCTCCCAGGGTCCCCAGGTTGCTGCTTCTGTGTTGCCTCCTGCCCAGAGCAACAATATTTCGAGGAGATGATGACATTTATGAGGAGGATGAACCTATTCCCCAGAGGTTCCCTGAACAGGAATTTGGCTCTCCTCCCAGAGTGTCTGAGGATTTTTCCTCCCATTCTTCTTTTGTAAGAAGAATGGCAGATGCTCTGGACATCAATACAACAGAGCAAGTGGAAGATGAGGAGGAGATTGAGTACCTCAGTATGATGGGTTTAACACCCACAAAAGCCCTCTTCCTTCCAGTATATCAATTCTTTAAGAAGGATGCTATGAAGCCCCTTCAGACCCCAAACTCTATTCCTCCTATTGACAAGAGAATAGATAAAAAAATATCAGCTGAACAGGGAGGGAGCTGAATTCCTTTTCTCCCACCCTGATCATCAGGGGGTTATACAGCAAGCTGCCTGCGATAAGGCTAAGGTCCCTCTGTCCTCACACCCTCCGGACAAGGACTCCAGAAAACTGGACAGTATGGCCAGAAAGGGCTATCTGTCAGCCTCATTGGCCATGAGACAGGCCACTTTTCAATCTTATGCTGCCCAGTATCAGAAATCCTGTGGCAGTCGGTACTGGCAATGTCATGAAGCCACCCCACCCTTGTCAGATGACCTGGCAGAAACTGCCAGGTTTGGCTAGAGCTGCAAGTACCAGTTCCAAATGGCTGCTGATTTGAATGACACTGCAGCCAGATGGATGGCTATACAGATGTGGAGGAGGTTTGCTTGGCTTAGGGCCACAAACCTCACTCAGGATACCCAGTCAAAGGCCCTGGATTTCCCACGGAAGGAAATCTACTGTTTGGGGAGTCCACAGTGGCCTATATGAAAAAGTGGATGAATATAAGGCCACTTATAGAAGTAACTCTGCTAGAGACAGAGCTTCCTCATCCACTAGGCCCTATGGAAGGGGGCTGGGGGTCGTTCCTTTATCACGACCTTTTTCTGGCAGTAGCCATGCCCTAATACCAGCAGTACCCCCTCAGGGCTACTCAGGGGTAGGGGTAGAAGGGGCTCTAGGCGAGGCACTCAGCCACAACCTCAGCCCCAGCCTAAGCAGAACCCCTGAGATGCAAGCCGCCTCCTCCCTACCTGTTGGAGGCAGACTGTCCCATTTCCTCCCCCGCTGGTCAACCATCACCACAGACAAGTGGGTGCTGGGGGTAGTGGGCAAAGGTCGGTCTCTGCAGTTCAGATTTCTTCCTCTAAAAAACCCAAAGGTTTTTGCCTCCCCACATCTAGCACAAATCTCATTGCTAGAGGCAGAGGTCCAGAAGTTGCTTCAGCTCAAAGCAGTGGAATTTGTCCCTGCAACCCTGAGAGGAAGAGGTTTTTACTCCAGATACTTCCTAACAACAACAACAAAAAATGGGGAGTGGCGGCCAATTTTGGATCTCAGAGCTTTAAACAAGCACCTGAAAAAGCCCAAGTTCAAAATGGTCACTTTGGCTCGTATTCTACCAATAATCCAGAAAGGGGACTGGCTGGCATCTCTGGATTTACAGGATGCTTATTTCCACATCCCCATAAAGGAATCTTACAGAAAATATCTCAGATTCAGACTCCCATCAGGCCATTATCAGTTTGCAACCCTACCCTTCGGCCTTTCCTCGGCACCAAGGGTGTTTACAAAATGCCTAGCAGTTGTGACATTTCTTCGAAAACAGGGAGTGACTGTCTTTCCATACCTGGACGACTGGCTCATAGTGGGCAGATCACCAGAGCAGGTCACAACCTCTCTAAGGCTTACACAGGATCTTCTGGAATCTCTAGGTTTCTTAGTAAACCAGAAAAAATCTGTCTTCGCCCCTACACAGACTTTACAGTTCATAGGGGCAGAGATCAGCACCCTGCAGGCCAGGGCCTTTTTACCACTAGACAGGGTGCAAAGTCTTCAGGCCATAGCAAACTCCTTCAAATTGCGTGGTCGAAAAACAGCCAGGCAATTTCTGCAGCTCTTGGGTCATATGGCTGCATCCACAGGTACAGTGCAGGGTTCCAGGTTTCACATGAGACACATCCAGTTTCACCTCAGCACTCATTGGAGTCAGAAAAAAGACCTTTTCTCAAAGCTCATTCCAGTGACAAGGCCCCTGTTACAAGCCCTCTTGTGGTGGAAAAAGGAATCCAACCTAAGACAAGGAGTCCCCTTCCAAAAGGAGGATCCTTTACTAATCCTCACAACAGATGCATCCCTGCTGGGCTGGGGTGCACATCTAGGGGAGCACACAACTCAGAGTACCTGGTCAGAAGCAGAGTCCCTCCAGCATATAAATCTGCTGGAACTCAGAGCAGTGCGGCTGGCACTAAAGGTTTTCTCTACACTGGTAATGGGCAAGGTGGTACAGGTCAGAACAGACAATACCACCAATATGTATTACATAAACAAACAGGGTGGCACCAGATCAGGTCCCCTGTGCACAGAAGCCATGAGAATTTGGGCTCTGGCATATTCGTTAAAGGTGTCCCTGCAAGCCATCCATCTACCAGGAAAGGACAATATCTTGGCAGACACACTGAGTCGAATCAATCAGTCCCATCATGAATGGGCATTGAACAAGCAGGTGGTACAGGTAATTTTCAACAGGTGGGGTGTTCCAGAGATCGACTTGTTCGCATCCCACCAGAACCACCAGTTGCCTCAGTACTGTTGCAGGCCACCGGCCCAGGGCACAATCCCTCTGAACGCCCTGGTACTGGATTGGTCAGGCAAGTTTCTCTATGCCTTTCCCCCTTTTCCTCTAGTTTTCAGGGTACTGCTGAAACTCAGATCCCTCTCAGCTTCTCTGATATTGATAGCTCCAGATTGGCCCAGGCAGCCATGGTACTCTCTTCTGCTCTCCATGGCAGTGAGCAGGCCGATAAGCTTGCCTCTCAGGCACAATCTTCTAACCTCCAATCAGGGAACATTGCTATTCCCAAATCTCAAGTCTCTTCACCTCAAAGCATGGCTCTTGAGGAGTTAGAGTATGCAGGATTGAACCTTTCTGGCGCTGTATTGAACATTTTGAAAGGTTACAGGAAGCCTTCAACTAAGAAAACTTATTCTGCCAGGTGGAAAAGATTCTTTTTCTGGTGCTCTACTAGAAACTTCACCCCAAATGATGCAGGGGTCTCAGTGGTGTTGGATTATCTAACTCACTTGCATTCACAAGGTCTGCAACCCAGTTCCTTAAGGGTCCACCTTGCAGCAGTATCTGCATACCTGTCTGCTAGGACAAAGGTATCTGTAGCATCAAATCCCATTTTTAAAAGATTTTTCAAAGGCCTAATGCATTTGCACCTCCCTCACAGGGCACCAGTGCCCGCTTGGGATCTTAATGTATGTATAGCAAGGTTGATGCGGGCTCCCTTTGAGCCCATGGCTACAGCCCATTTAAAGTATGTTACCTGGAAAACAGTTTTCCTGGTAGCAATTACTTCAGCAAGAAGAATCGGTGAGCTTCAGGCTCTCTGTGTCGACCAGGACTATATTTCCTTCCACAGGGATAAGGTAGTCCTCAGAACAAACAGACAATTCCTTCCCAAGGTGGTTTCAGATTTCCATCTGAACCAATCACTCTCTCTGCCTGTCTTCTTCACAGACCATGCAAACTCTAGTGAAAGAAGGCTTCACAGCCTGGATGTGAAAAGAGCTCTTAGCTACTACATGACAGCTACTAAGGGCCATAGGCAAGACAAAAACAACTTTTCCTTACATATGGGGATGTTGGAATGGGCAAACCAGCCTCAAAAAGATCCATTTCTCGGTGGATTGTCCAGTGTATTCAATTGTTACACTAAAGCAGGTAGAGAGTCCCCAGCTGGGCTGAGGGCTCACTCGACAAGAGGAACAGCTGCCACTATTGCAGCTGCTAGGGAGGTGCCATTGTTGGACATTTGTAAAGCAGCTACTTGGAAATCAGTACACACCTTTACAAAGCATTATAATTTGGATATTTTGTCCAGAAGTGACGCCAAGTTTGGCACAGCAGTCCTGCAAAGTCTGTTTCCAAAATAAGTTCTGTGCCCACCACCAGGGGGTACTGCTTGGTAGTCTGCACAAAGTTATGAATATTCTGAGCATTACTGGGGTTAGAAGAAAAAATTACTTACCATAGTAATCTTCTTTCTTCCCAGTGATGCTCAGACATTCATAACTCCCTCCCATCCTCCCCTTCCAGAACTTCAGCCTCTGCATTCCGCATGCTAGTGCCACATAGCCATACCCTTCTGGGTACATTTCTCTATGCTAGACAGAGTTTTTCTGTCTCTCAAAATAGTTTTTTCTCATTCTATGGTGAACACCATTATTATATTTAGATATAGCTCCCCCTTGGGGTTTTTTCAAGTAAGTTGTTTATTAGGCTAATCCTAAAAATGTTTTATTAAAAAATGTTTTATTAATTAGTAATAATTTATGGTAAAAATTTTCCATGTTGCCTGACTTCTAGGCTTCTTACAAATCTGAAGGGCTTAGAACACTACAGTTGGTAGAGGCAGTATTTGAAAGATGCTGACGTGCAAAGAATTCCATCACTTGCATGTGTTCCATCTCTCCGGGCAGTCCAACCCATCAGGATGACTGCACAAAGTTATGAATGTCTGAGCATCACTGGGAAGAAAGAAGATTACTATGGTAAGTAATTTTTTCTTCTCCTCCTTCCCTGGTTTTCAGCATCCTCCTGCCTTATGGACATGGCCAGTTGTTCAGCCACAAGAGCCCTAACTGTTTGCTCAAGTTCATCAAGACAAGATGTATTTAGAGAGATCTGATGGTCTGCATCCGCCACACGGTTCTGTAAGGTACCCAGTTCAGTTCTGATGTCCTTTAGCGATTCACGGACCTCACCTCTGAAGTCCGTGATCGCTTGCACAGTATAGTTTCAGAATTAGGTTCGGGAGGTTTTTTTTTTTTTTAGCCTTTTGCCTTCAGCGCGACAGTAGGTTTTTTTTTGAGGTCTGAATCCGGAGTGGGCCTCGTTTGTTGATCGCCATTATCCGACAGACAGTCCTCTGTTTCAGTCATTTCAGCGAAGGGTTGGAACCGGTTACGGTTTTGTTTCCATTTTTGTTTGAGGGAGCACTTGTTGAGATCAGTTAGGCTTAAGAAAACATCTGAATTGAGAGATTCTTGAGACATCATCACGCCTTGAGTATATTGTGAGGCATGAGGCAATGGCAAGTGCCTTCAACCACCCAAGAAGTTATGATAGCTCACGCCCTGGGGTGTTTTATTGTGATTATCAAATGAACTCAGAGCGTTAGGAAATGGCTAATCTTGATAATATACTGAGATAGTATCACGGGTGAAAAACCGCCGCATCCCAGTCAGCTTACAGGATTTCTCGTAGCCACTTTTAAATTATACTTCTTTTCTTTGAAGTTACATAGTCAGCAAATCTGCAGGTCGCAGTGGATATTGACGACTGCTGAGTTATATGCAGCAGATGCACGTCTGGCACTGTAGTCCTTGGGGCCACTTGGTCATAGCTAAGGGAATCTGGGTGATGATTGGGTTTCTATATTCATCAACTCTTTGTTACTCTCTGTCAGAAGGTCTTAGAAACATAGACATTTTATAAGCAGAAAAAGGCAGAATCTGTTGGGTCTGCTCTGGTTCTGCCTTAATGCCTCTCAAGCCTACTGCTGTGTTGCCCTAGACTGAGCCCTTTAATTTGACCCTGGTCTGTGTTGTGGCTTCTTCCCTAACCCACTCTGTTCCCACAGCTGTTACCCGTTATACTTGTCCCATCCTACCATAAACCCATAGACTTCCTTACTCGTTACCAGTTCTCTTGGTAGGCAGTTCCAGTTGTTTTTCACACTCTCTGTGAAGAAATATTTCCTTTCATCTCTCCTAAATGTGCCACTTACTACTTTGTACTTGTGGCACCTAATGCATGACCCCTCACTGCATCTGAACAGTGCATCCCAGCCCACCTTGTCTGAGACATGTGAAATCTTCCAGCATATTCCCCTCCTTTCTTGTCCCCAGTGAGTAAATGTCCAGGCTACCCAGCCTCCCTTCACACTACCTTCCCTGTAGTCCCTGCACCATACTGGTTGCCACTCTCTGCACTGTTTCCAGTCATGATCCTTTTTGAGATGTGGGCTCCAGAACTTTGCACAGTAATTGCAAGTGCTGTCTCACAGGAGACCTGTACAAGGGCATGATCACCTCCTGTTGGTGATACCCCTACCAGTACAGCGCAGCATCCAGTTGACCTTCACATAAGCCCTATGACACTAAGCTAATGACTAAAGGCTGTCACTGGTAATTATCCTGGTTCCTTTCATATGTTGTCCAGGTTACTCTGACACCTCCTACCCAATACTCTGTTTCGGGGTTCCTTTTTTCTAATATGCATGACTTTGCATTTCTTCATATTGAATTTGAACTGCCAGGCCTCTGACCCCTTCTCCTGTTTTGCCAGGTCACTTCTCAGTTCCTTGATTCCCTCCTCCGTGTCTCCCCTGATGCATATTTTTGTATCATCTGCAAATAAGATAATTTACTCAGTATGTCCACACTTATGTTGCAGATGAATACATTGAAGAGCACTGGTCCTAGGGCAACTCTGGGGTGCACTGCTAGTCATACTTCTGATATCTGAGGGACTTCCATTTACCACCACTCTCTGTGCCCTATCTCTGAGATGGTTTCTTATCCAGGTGGCTAAACTCTTCCCCCACTCCCAGGTCTCTCAACATCTTCATCAGTCTTGTGTGGTAGCCTGGCTGAAGTCCAAGTACAGGACATCCACAGCCAGACCATTGTCTGCTGCTCGTGTCACTGTGTTGAAAACGTCAATGAGGTTAATTGTCATGACATCTTTTACAAAGCCATGCCGCCTCATATCCTGAAGGCCTTCCTTCTCAAGGAACTTGACTAACCACTCCCTGATGATTGCCATGAGCAGTTTCCCTAACTGTAGATATCAAGTTCACTGGCCAGTATTTTCCTGAATCCCCCTTTTCCCCTCACTTGTGAAGAGATATTACATCTGCCTCTCTCCAGTCTCTCTGGACCACTTTTGTTGTCAAGGAGCAGTTAAACAGATATACCAGAGGACCAGCCAGTGTCACGCAGACCTCCCTAAAACACTAGGGTGGAGCCTGTCAGGGCTGGTGCCTTGTTAATTTTCAGCCCTTTAAGCTCCTTGAGCATTCTGTCCTCATTGCCTCTGTCAATACTCAGCTCCTGTCTGAGAAGAACCTGTGGGGAGAGCTTCAGACAGCCGTAGCGGATGAGAATTTTAAACTATTCTGGTCTTTAATTGCTTACATGGAGGATGAGATTTCACAGAATATAGATGCTATGATTTCTGCAAAGACCTGGCAAACTTTTTATACTAAATTGTGTTCGTTTTCCAACCAGGATTATAATAGGGGTGTCGAATTTAGGGTCCCTAATATTAATTTTATAAGTGCTACTTCTACAACAAAATGTACATATATTGAGTGGACTCCTGTTTCCTCACCCAAAAATTGAGAATTATATACTTGTGCAAAAATAATAAGGCACCTGGGCTAAATGGTTTACTGGCCAAAATTTTAAAGTAAATATAGCATGGTAATCACTGATCTTGGAGAGGTACAGAGAAGAGACAGCACGATAGAATAAAGGAAGTCCAGGGTCAAGATTATGAACATCAGCTACAAAATCTGGGAATGTATTCAATGGAATTTCGTAGACTGCGGGGCGATATGTGCCTGATCTTTAGGGCCCTTACTGATGTACAAATGTGGGAACAGCTGGGCTTGGTACTGAAGGAACAGTTATGTAGTACCGGAGCCCACCCATTACAGTTGAGTGGGGAGACATTCAACATACGTAGGAGAAAACAGTGGTTTACTGTGACAGTAACTAAGATCTGGAATGAGCTCCCAATTGAGGTGGTGGCCAGTAAAACAAGAGATGAATTCAAAGCTAAACTTGACACTTACCTTATTATTAAGGACATCCTTGGGTATTCCTGAAAGAATTGGCGAGCTGAATGGACATTGGTCTTCAAAGCTCAGTATTAACCTATCAAACCTAGATACTTGCTGCCCTTTTTAACCAAATTAATGTCAGGCCATATACCAGCAGTATGGTTAACCTCTGACATTGTTCCTATTCACAAAAAGGGACCTACAAATTATCCTGCTAAGTTTAGACCAATTTCCCTTTTGTGTGTACCATCAAAAATCTACCCTTGCTATTTATTGAATGAAGTAGATCTGTGAATGGAAGAATATAACATTTTCTCAGAAAATCGGCATGGATTCAGGGCCACAAGGTCAACAGTAGGTAACATGTTTATTATAAACCACTTCATTTAGAAATACAATAAAGGGAAGAAGATAGTTTGTATTGTTTTCTTGACTTAAAAATGCATTTGATAATGTCAGCAGAACTGTTCTGTGGAAATTGTTGGCAGCTCTAGGTGTGAATTTACAATTTCTTAAATTAATATGATTACGTACACATACATCTGCATACATTAGATATAGTACTGATGGAAAACCTAAGAAGATCAAAATTAATATAGGAGTGAAGCAGGGGTGCCTTTTGGTACCAGTCTTGTTTGTTTATTTTATTGATGTACAGTATTTGTTTACTGGGTAGGCGCACTGATCCAGTGAACCGTTTTCAGGCACAACCCAGGCCATACAGATGGCACATATTTAACCATAGTCAAGTAATTACAGTTTCAAGCACATAGGACAGATAAATACATAACGTACAGGTGCAAGTACTGTTACAGTTGCAAATGGGGATAAAGGAACAATTGCAAATGTACAGTTTCAGATTAGACATTCATATTGACCTGAATGTGAGAAACCTAGAATTGATGATACAAATGTTCCAAAAATTATGAACCACCCAAATAAGTATCTTAGTGTATACAGATGATACCGTATTAATTTCTAAGTCTGCCCATGGCCTACAGAAGGCCCTGGATAATGTTTATAATTCTCTTACTAACCTCGCCTTAGAACTTAGCATACAAGAAAACTAAAGTTATGGTCATAAACCCCACTATGAGATATAAATGTAAAGTGAAGGGGAAAATTATTGAAGAAACAGATGAGTTCAGATGCCTAGGGAACTGTAACATCAGACTGGAGTTGGCAACGACATATAAAGCATACAAGCAGGCAGCTAGACAAATAGTGATAGTTATAAGTAAGTTTAGTAAAAATAAAATGTATTAAAAATTAATTCACAGTCATAATGGACATTTTTAACACAAAGGTAGATTCTGTTTCTCTGTATGGTGCTGAAGTGTTGAGTTTAGACCCATTTGGAATCAATATAAAATGTATTTCTAAGATTGGTCCTAGATTTGCCACAGTTTCCAGAGAACATCTATGCACTGAAATGGGTCAAAGATTTATGGTAGTCAAAGCACTTATTAGAGGTAGAAGCTATTGGTATAGACTGATCAAAATAAACAAAAGTGTTTTGCCATATGCATGTTGGCAAGAGTATATTTGTAAACAAAATATTGTTGTTTCATCATGGTTTTCAAACTTAAACTTCATTCTTAGGACGCATGGGATAACTGCTAATAGTGAGGTTTCTACTATTTCAAATCCAAAAAAAATCTAGGGACGAAGCAATACAAAGAGTAATGGATGCATCAAGGCAAGGGGAACAAGGAAAAAGTCATCAATTCATCATTAATTCATCAGTACAGAGTAGTAAATGGTAGTGATCTGGTTAATGACTTTGTTGTGTTGTGAAATTACACGACACAAGAAGTGCCTGACTGGACTCAGATTTCATATACATTTCCACTGCAAGTCAGTTTTTATGTTTGATTGCACGCATGTGCAAGAAACATAGTGCCACCATACGAGTTTTCGTAGGTGTGCCTCCCTCACTTTCAGTGCCCTGCTCCCTTTTGCAGGCGCGGCTGCACTGCGCCAGTGAATGTCCGAGCTGTCTGTGATAGCCGTTCAGAATGCAGTGGCGTACAGTTGAAAGCGGAAAACCGCTGCAATCAGCGGTTGTAATGTGTAGTCAATTTGCATACTGCCGTCAGCAGGTAATTTACATACTGCCGTCGGCAGTATGCAAACTGCCTATACTCAGCACTGCATCCTGAGTGGAGCTGTCATAGACAGCTTCTTTAAAGTCCCCCCTCCCCAAACACTTAAGTATCACGCTGGGAGCCCACCCTAGCGATGCTCATCGCATCCCCACCACACACAGTATGGCTGGCCAGAGGTGCCCATTCCCGAGCGACTCCGTGGCCCCCCAGACTTTTAGGGTGGCATGCTGGGAGCCTACCCCAGCACGGCAAAAAGTCAGAATGGTGACGGGTGCCCAATCCCCATCGCTCCACTCAACAACCCCCACCCCCCACAGATTTCCAGTTGACACGCTGGGAGCCCACCCCAGCGTGGCACACATCTGTATGGCCGACGGTGGCACCCAGTCTCCCGTCGGCTCCACTGACCCCCCAAAAACTTTTCAGCTGCCACGCTGGGAGCTCACCCAGCGCGGGCACAAGTCCCACGTCGTCTTCCTGAAAACAAAAAACGGTCCCTCGTTGATTGTCTTGCCCCCAACCCCAACCCGTGCCCACCTTCTGTGCATCCACCTCCCCACACACCACCCTGACCCCATACTTACCTCCGGATCCAAGCGCGACGGATCTTTGGCGGACCGGGAACACGTCTGCACTCTTCAAAGCCAACCGTGAACTGAAGAAATGCCAGTAAGCTGTATAATGAAATAAATGGTTTTTTTTTTCAACTTTGGTGCATATCTCTGCCATTTTGGGGAATCTTTTCACCAAATTTTCAACATGGGGTTTTTGGGGCCCCACCTCATGAACTCTGTCACTGTCATTTTGTTATTCGGTCCTGAAAGGTGATTTCACAGTCACTGCGTGGAACCACCTTTCAGGACCCAGTAATGAAACAACAGTGTCACAGTTCATGAGGTAGGCCCCAAAAACCCTATGTTGAAAATTGGTGAAAAAATTCCCAAAATGACTGGATGATGATGCTATCAATCTATCATTTAAAAAGAATTTCTGGAAATTTCAATATTTCACTCCAGATTTTCAACATTGTCATTTTACCACACCTCCTTATGAGCAGTACAGCTGTCATTTTTCATATCTTGCCCAAAATGTTTTTTTGCTCATGTAGCGCCCAATGGTGCGGTCGGTGTGTGAAATCAATATTAGGGACAGATTAAGAAAATCACACTGACACTGTTCATGTGCAGAGGTCTTAAAATGGCTGTGTTGAAAATTTGGTGACAGAAGTCCATAAAATGACTGTTACGAGCGTGCATTGCGCAGTTTCCACGCGCCCTCGTAAGTTCACGAATTTAAACTATTTTCAGTCCAGATTTTCAACACTGGCATTTTTCCGCACCTCCTTATGAACAGTACAGCTGTCATTTTTCACACCCTGGCCGAAATGTGTTTTCGCACTTCCGGTGCAGAAATGCGTGCTCGCTGTGGGAAATCAGTGTTCGGGACAGATTACGAAAATCACAGTGACACTGTTCATGAGCGGCGGTCCCCAAATGCCTGCATTGACAATCTGCTGTAAAATATCCCCAAACTAATTACATTATGGGTGTGCGATGCACAGTTTCTACGCACGCTCGTGACTTCACTTTTTCTGCAGGCTGGTGGTGGGGTTGGCTTCACTTCAATACTTTACTGCCACTCCTATTATGCATCTCTCTAACTCCTACACTGCCAATGCCAGCAAGCAAACATTCGGCATTGACAAATGCTTGTTATTACATGGCAAGATAAGAAACCTAGAAGTTGCAAATGTGACAACCTAGGTGATATTACATCACTACATTTGATTTTGATCTGTCCATTGTTAAGTAACATAAGAAATAAATGGTAGCAAGGCATTTGGAAAAAGTAAGTAGGTTAAACTCATTAGAAAAACTTTTTGCACTTTTAAGTGGGGAAAAATAATATTATAACCCAGGCAGTGATTACATTTTATGTAGAGGCATATATTTTAAATATATGATGATTTTGCATAGACAACTTTGTTGTACCAGACTGTTTGTTATATCATACTGTTTGTCTAGATAATGCAGTGTCTTTTTTTTTTTTTTTTTTTTAATGAATTTTTATTAACTTTTCCAAAAGATACAAAATGCCCAAGGTTACACGGGCCATATAAACAGAAACTGTGCTTACATAGATACCAAGGTCAAACCAACTGGGGGTAGGGCAGTGGGGAGGGAAAGGGGAGGGGAGGGGTAGAAGGGCAAGCAATCCAGGGAAAGAAATCAGAAGTCACCAATTCAGCAACCAACTGGCTGTATTACAGTATGACATACTTTCAGCGGGTATTTAAACCGAGACAACGTGTCATAAGATTAAGTACTGTTGGGAGAAGGGTTCGGGATCTGCGGTGGGGTCACCAACTATTCGTTATCCAGTAATGTATCTGCTGTGACTGGCTAAGGCCCCCATCACTTCCATCCCAGTTCTGTCCAAGTAAGTACTGTGCAATATGAAAAAAGGAAAAAAGGTCCAGGAGATGGGTACTCACATTCTGGGAAGCTGATAATTGGAACAGAGTCTGGGCCTCACCACCGGTGGCTAGTGCTAACGAAGATTCTGTCCTTTCCACATGGCATCTTGGCAGAACCCTGGTAGGCATAGCGGCCCATGGAGCAATCGGGCAGGCAGAGGGCCCTGAAACAGGAAAAAAAGATACCACACAGAGAGCCGGGTTCACCTAAAGCATTTGTACATTCTAGCAAGCTATACTCAGTGCTATTCCTGTCCTCTGGAAGGAGGGGCCTAGCAAGGGGACAGTCTAGCCAGCAACCATGGTCAGGTCTACGTAGGGAGCAGTGGTCCTCTGGGTTGGGTAGCCAGGGGGGAGGCCTCCCCCTGGCTCCATCCTTGCCCAGAGAGCGCAAATGTATGAATAAGCAGAGAGGGGCCAGAAGGTAATCCTCCCCCCTCAGCCGACACGAGTCGGCAGTCTAAGGTAGCACAGATATGGGTCCCAGCATCTTTGAAATTTATCCACCTGGAAGTTTCATAGGTGAGAGAGCTTATCCAAGGTAGCAAGTTGCGAGAGGGAGGCCAGAACCTCACCACATGTGGGAGTAACAGTGGTGCGCCATTTGGAGACCAGAGCCCTCTTGGTCTAAACAGCCAACAGTGCTACCCATGTATATTCCAGAGATGAAAGGTCCTGCAGGTCCCCCTTGATTCCTAAGAGGAAGAAGGTGGGAGACGCTGGGATGGGCTTCTTCAGCACCAAAGATGCTGTCTGACAAATTTTTTGCTACATACCCTGTATGTTGAGACAGGACCAGAGGATATGAAACGGGTCCGCTCCAGGGCCTGAGCATCTCCAGCAGGCATCCGATGGGAGAAGTTTAGCTTTAAACAGGACTGCCAGTGTTCTATACCAGGAGTGGGAGATTTTATTTTGAATGAGTCTGGTACGTACATCCTTGAACCACTCATGGGAGTCTTTCCAGGCCTGTTCCCACTGAGGGTTGGGGATAGTACACTGCAACATCTTTTCCCACTTGTCCTTTGCTAGGCCGGACTGTGAAGGTAGAGTAGCATAGAGCTTAGAGTATATGCACCCTGCCAGGCCTTTTGGGTGGTCTAGCCACGGCTGGACTGAGATGCCATCGGGGGGAGACCTAGGCTGGGTCAGCAGTTGTTTGGTTGCCACCATGAGCTACAGGTATTTCCAGAATTCTGTCTGAAGTAACCCCCAGTGGAGGGTCTGAAGGGGGACAATGGTTGATGTCTGGGAGGTCTGCAAGCATCCCGATGCCCCTGCGTTGCCATTGCGGCCAAGCCACTGTCTTGCTCCGATGGCAATGGAGGGTTTATACCGGGGT
Source organism: Neoceratodus forsteri (assembly GCA_016271365.2). Taxonomy (NCBI): domain Eukaryota; kingdom Metazoa; phylum Chordata; order Ceratodontiformes; family Ceratodontidae; genus Neoceratodus; species Neoceratodus forsteri. Next base: position 24,955,316 of record CM028135.1, on the reverse strand, counting down.
AGCAGACAATGGCAAAAGTCCGGTTCAGAGCATGGTTGTGATTTTATTCCAAGTCTTCCGTGAGGCAGTGATAGTGGGGCCCCCACTAGGAGCCATCGGGGGGGGGGGGTTTGTGCTGTGGTGGTAGTAGTAAGGAGGAAGCATCCAAGAGGCCGGCCATGTCCTTTTCCATTTGAACCCACTGTGGTCCCCCATTTTGTTGCATGCTAGCCCACTGAATAGTCTGAGCAGCCAAAAAGGCCCACTTATACCCCTCCCACCAGGGCAATCCCCACCCACCCTGGGACCAGTGGGCTCTGAGTTTATTGCGGCTGTACCGTGGTTTGGAGCCTTCCCATAGCAAATCCCTGATTAGTCGGTCGATTGGGTCCAAAATTTAGGAGGCTCTATCGGGAGGTAAGAGGAGAGATAGAAGAATCTGGGGGCAGTGACCATTTTGACAGCTGCTATCTTCCCTGCGAGGGTCAGCCTGAGAGTTTTCCACCGTTCAAATTCCAGCTTGGTGCCAGCCAGAAGTGGGATCAGGTTGGTTCCCCATATATGCTCCATTTTTGGGGGGATCTTTATGCCCAAGTATGTGATGCCCTCTGGGGCCTATAGCAGCCCCCTCTCACGAGCCATTTGGGAAGTGCAATACTGATTTAAGGGCATCATCTCGGTTTTGGCTTGATTTAACCTGAGACCCAAAATAGCAGCAAATCTCTCCAGAAGCTCTAGTGGGGGTAGAGAGGTAGGGGCATCTGCTAATTGAAGGAGCAGATCATCAGGATACATAAGAGTCTAATAGCTGTGCTGTCCAATCTGTATGCCCTGTATAGCGGGGTGGGACCTGATAGCGGCTGCCAGGGGTTCCACCGCTAGGACAGATAGCAAAGGGGACAAGGGGCATCCCTGGAGTGCCTCTCTCCAGTGAAAATTGGGGGGAGGTTATCCCATTGGTGGAGACGTGGGCCACTGGGAGATGGTATATCACTCTGGTCTTACCACGGAAGCCCTCCCCTACCCCTTGGTGGGCCAAGACCGCATCTAAATAGTCCCACTCCAGGGAATCAAAGGGCTTTTCAAAGTCTGATGCCACTGCCGGAGATGTAAGATGCCGGGCGGCGTGCATCAGGTTTATCAAGGCCCTCAGGTGGTTGGAGCTATGCCTTCCTGGGATGAAACCCACCTGGGATTCGTGTATCACTTAGGATAGGAGGGGGCTGAACCAGGTGGCCAAGGCCTTGGCATATATTTTGCTGTCTACGTTGATGAGGGAGATGGGGCGGTAGCTGCCCGGGCTAGTCAGGTCTTTCCCTTTCTTGGGGACGACAGTGATATTGGTCACTCACAGGGTAGAGAGAAGGATGCCCATAGATTCAGCCTCCCTGAAAACGTCAGTCAACAGAAGGGTCAGCATCTGATTAAGGGCCTGGTACAACTCTTCTGTATACCCATCCCCTCCTGGAGATTCCACCCCCCCCCTTCATTGTCTTGATGGCCTCTGCGACTTCTTCGGCTGAGAGACGGAGATCCAGAGCACTGGCCTGCTGTGGTAGAAGTCTGGGTACCAGATTATTGGATAGAAATGGCATTGCCTCTGGGGGGAGGGCAGGGTGTGAGGACCGATAGAGCCTAGAATGGAAAGCAGACATCACTTGGTTTATGGCCGCTTGGTCAGTCAGTCCCTCTGTCGTCCTTTAGGCCTGCAGTATGGCTGGCAGACTGTTGTTTGCGCAGCTGATGCATGAGTATCTTGCCACTCTTATCCCCCCTTTCCCAGAAGGAATGTCTGAGCCGTAGAGTAGCCACTTCAGCTTTCCTGTTCAGGATTTGATTGATGTCATTACAGAGTCTCAGGACCTCACGGTCAGTGGGTGATGAGGTGGATGGGGATGCCATGGCCTTATAGGCAGTCTCTGCGGAGGCGAGGCATTGCTCTAGGTCTCGCAGTTTGTGCTCCCTCTCCCCGTGTTTGGCTGTGGCATATCCCATTATCTTGTCCCTCATGGTGGCCTTGAAGGCCTCCAAGGTGGTGCTTGGGGAAGTATCCGCAATGGGATTGTCCTGGAGGAATAGGGTAGCTTCATTCCTGGCCCAGGGGATAAATTCTGGATCCCGCGTCAGGAGTGGGTCTAGACTCCCCGAATGGGGGGGGGGGGCGCAGCTGGTCCCTGCAAGATAAGTTGCACTGGTGCATGGTCAGAAGTCGTACATGGAAGGATAGTAGTGCCAGTTGTGGTGTGCATCAGGGCTTGGGAGGTTAGCCAAAAATCTAGCCGGCTGTAGGAGCAGTGGGCTTCTGTGTAGTAGGTATAGTCCCGGACACAAAGGTGAAAGAGTCTCCAGACGTCCGTGAGTCCCATCACCTCCATTATTAGACCCAGTGCATTACGCCCTCTGGAATACGCTTCTATCCCCGTGTCGTTCCTATCTAACCAGGGTCAGGTTGAAGTCCCCACCCATAAGCAGGGGGACATTCAGTGGTATGAAAGAGGCGAGGACAGAGGCCAAGTCATTAAAAAGATGGGATCTTCCTGATTGGGGGCATAAATATTACACAGTACTATGTGCCCAGTGGGGGTATCGTATAATCCCCTTACCCACCTCCCTTCTGCATCTGCTTTGTGGCGCGAGAGAGATTCCAGGGCAATTACTTGTGCAGCAGAATGGCCACACCTCTCTTCCGGGAAGTAGTTGCAGCATGAATCCCTTGATCCACCCAGTCCTTCTGCAGCATGACATGGTCGGCTCCCAGGAGTTTTGTCTCCTGAAGGAATGTTATTTGGGTCTTTAGTCGCTTCAGGTGGGAGAGAACCTTCTTCCTCTTGATAGGGGAGTTTAAGCCCTGAACATTCCAGATGTGCATTGTCACATCCATCATGGTGTTCCAGAGGGAGGAGGATATCAAAGGGATAAGACAAGATCACCCTGGCAAATGGCAGGGCCTGGGGTCTAGTTATATTCCAGTGCCTAGTAGTCTGAGTTCTGACCTGGGTTCTCAGCTTGGGTATAGTCTTCTAGATAGTACAGCAATAACCAGTTCAAGTGGAGGTTATACAAGGTAACTTCGAACTCTAAAATACAGCAAGTAGTTATTGAAAGTTTTCAGGTACAGTCAAAGGTAGTAATACAACTTCAACATCTAATGGAAAAAAAAAGGTGAAAAATAAAAATGATACTCCTATGGGTGTCTGGCCAAATTAAAGCCGGTCGCTACTGCGGCCAGTGACTGATCTGGCCAACCCTGGGAGACGGCTTAGTCAGGTAGGGGGTCCCCTAAGTGATCCAACACGTATTCCAAAATAAGTGAGGCCTCTGCCCACAGCTCATAACTGGCTCCTGATCCTAAGAAGAGGAGTCTTCGAACGGAGCGGCTTAGTACATTCAGGTACGTGGGCCAACAATAACTGAAACTAGGCCTAGGCTAATGAACCTGTGTACTGCAAAATTAAGGTCTTATGGTGCTTGCTTGGGACTGGGAGTACATTAGCAAGCCAATACCTGGGCCTGGTATGGTCCCTTTACTCTGTCTGATTGCCACTGGGGCAAAAGACTGACTGAGAACCATTTGGGAGAAGTTTGCCCTTGGTTAAAAAGGTGGGGGGGGGTGCAGGCATGGAGGGGTAATGTGTGTGCTTCTCCTGGGGGACATAGGGAGAAGGGTAAAACTGGACTTTGTATCTGTGCGGTGGTCCCTTCCCTTATTACATACCAAAGCCTTTGTGGCAGCTGCCGGGGGAGAGAGTATTACAAGCCTCCTAAAGCCCGCACTTCCTCTCATCCGGTGGGTGAGCGTGAGACTGGTGGGGGTCCCACTTCAGGTTCTGATTTTGGTCACCAGTGTCCCGGCGTGGGCTTAACTAAATCCAGGTATTGGTGACACTCATCATGGCTCCAGGTGCTTGTATGTAAGGCTCGCCCAAAATATGCTGACACAGTTGAGGGGTAACTAAAGGCCCCAAAAGAGGGCTGGAGGAGAAAGGAGAAAGCATTATTGTCCGGGCCCAACAATCAGGAGTAAGACACCTCTCCCACCCTCCATCACTTACTGCCATTACTTTTGTACAAAAATCCTGCTGGGCAGAAGATAGAGGAGGGGTCAGAAGCAAATGCCCTCCTGCCCATCGTGTATCAAAGGTTGTCTCCCCCACCACCACCCCCACAAAACAGCAGGGGGCCAAAGTCAGGAAAAATGAAGAAGAGGGAAGTCAGGTACACAGCAGGATGTTCGTTATCTGACTTTGGCAATACCCCCGCCTAGCTCCCTCCATGCCCTCAGTCTAGGATCCCCATTACTCTCCTCCATCTATTCGTCCAGCGCAAAAATTGCACTTATCTGAGGCGTTCCAGGGCTGTAGCTCTGCGGCAGGTGCTGTTCACCTGTCTTTGGGCCTCAGGCTTCATTGATCCCAGGGAGTCTTACCCTCGTGGCTCTCTCCAGTCTCCTTAGCCACATGTGCAGGCAGTGGGCTCAAGGCATCCGAGTCGTCGGCCCAGTCATGTGGTTGAGTCCATGGTTCTTCAACGAGGCTCGTGGGCAGGCCAAAGTCCATATCTTGCGGTTCAGAAGTCTTGTTGGGGGGAGTGACCGGGGTCAGTGGAGAGAATCTGTTCCTGGTGAAATAAGGGCTGGTCACCACCTGCTCCCCGGTGCTCTGTCTCTAGACTGGAAGGGAAGATTCGTCTGTGCCTTCCCCCAAATCCCCTTGATTCAGAGTGTCTTAAGGATACTCTGCGCGTAAGGAGCTCGTATGATCCTCATCGCTTCTTTTTGGCCCAGGCAAGTTTGGTGTTCTCTTCTGCAACAGTATTCAGAGGAACCTCCACTTCCTCTTCCTCTGTCGCGAACTTGGCTGACCCAGGATCAGGGGACCCTGGTCCATCCAGGCCTCAAGTCCCTTCAGTTGCAGACGTAGCTCCTGCAGACGTAGCTCAAGCCTGATTCGGGGTTTCCCCCCAGGTGGCTGAGATTCTGGTGGAAGCCAGGAAGCCATCCACTAGATCTACCTATGCCATGAAATGGAAATGGTTCTCTATTTGGGCTGCTTCCAAAGATTTCAAGCCTTTCTCATGCTTGTTGGGCAGCTTCTGGATTACTTGCGACACCTCTTTGATCTGGGTCTCAGTCATTCCTCCTTGAAGGTTCACATGGTGGCTATCTCGGCCTACCATGTTCCCTTTGGAGACAGGACGTTTGCACAACTGGAGGTCTCTAAGACCTTCCTTAGAGGGGTCCTCCATTTGAGACCCCCATTCGGGTTCCTGCCCCTCCTTGGGATCTGAATTTTATCCTTGAGAAGCTTACTCTGCCTCCTTTCGAGCCGGCAGCCTCAGCAGATCTGAAGTTCCTCTCGTGGAAGACTATTCCTTGTGGCCATTACTTGTGCTTGGTGGATTTCCGAGCTTCAGGCCCTCATGTGTAAAATCCTGTATCTGATTTTTCACAAGGAACGCGTGGCTCTGCGTACCAACCCTAAGTTTCTCCCCAAGGTGGTAGCGGAATCTACGCTGAATCAATCCATAGAGTTGCCTGCTTTCTTTACGCAACACTCCAATCATGGGGAGTACCTCTTGCATACTCTGGATGTTCACCAGATTCTGAGATGCTACACCATTAGGACGAAGGATCTCGGAAAGACTGATCAACTGTTTGTCTCTTTTGCTGCTAAAAGAGAGGGCAATGCTGTTTCCAAGCAATGCCTATCTAAATGGTTGGCTCATTGCATCACTTTCTGTTATGACAAGTACAACAAGACCCTGCCGGGTCAAGTCAGAAGCCACTCCACCAGAAGGGTCGCTGCCTTTGCTGCTTGTTTCAGGAGTGTGTCAGTGGCAGACATCTGTGCAGCCGCTACTTGGACTTCTGTCCATACCTTTACGAAACATTACAGTTTGGACATTGCCTCTCGCCGTAGAGTGGGCTTCGGGTTGGCTGTTTTGCAGTGTCTCCTTTCCTAAGACCTTCACAACCAGAGGGCCTTCTTTTAGGTAGTTTTCCTTCTCCTGTTTGCTTCTTCTTGTTCCAGACTGCTTGGGACTCAGTCCTATATGTAATTACCTACTGCAAGAGCACTCTCAAAGTAAGATAATACAGTTACGTTAAGAACTTGCCATAACAGTAGATCTTCGAGAGAGGCTCTTGCAGTAAGTAATACCTTCCAGCCCTCCATCCCCCTCAGCTTTTTCAGCTCATTTTCCAGGATGGGAAATATCTGCTTCTCTCTCGTCTTGCCTTTTGGCCTTTGGTGGGAAAGAACTGGAAGGCGGGCGTGGGGGACCGCCCCTTTATACTGACATCACATGACGTTGGTCGCCTGACGTGAGGGCGGTCCCCGCTGGAGATTGCTAGCTAGAGATTTTTCCGTGGTGTCCTGACACCTGCCGGCATCAGTCCTATATATAATTATCTACTGCAAGAGCCTCTCTCGAAGATCTACTGTTACGGTAAGTTCTTGCGTAACTGTACTTTCCGATGCCCACTGTTCACGTTAGTAGCCCTATGGCCTGCCGGACTTGTGGAGGAAAATTGGGGTTTTGGCTCCAGTGTTCGGCTCCTGAGAGATCAAGCGCCATCTTGATTAGTGGCCAAGCCACGCCCCCAATAATGAAATGTCTTGATTAATTTTGTATGTATTATATTTATGTATTGATGGTAGTTAAAATGTACTTAACTGAGTTAAATGTGTAATTTAACTCTGTAAAACTGAGTGTACATCTTTTGATTATGCAATCTGAATCTACTTAGATTATCTTTGCTGGCAGTTCTACATCTGTGGGGCTAATATATAATAGTCCCATACATGTAATCTATATTTTATCTTCACACTTATACTAATGGTGGTTAAAACAAACATATAATATGTTTTAAAAGTAATTAACACTCAATTACTAAGTCAAATGCTTATTTCTTGTTTATTGTTTTTTTTTTTGTGCTCAATGCATTTTATGACAAGGATTCATTGACGTCTGTACGTATGGTATGTGTTCACTTTTTGTTGTTTTTTTAAAACTCAATAAAAACTTACTAACAAAATGTAGAACTGCCTGCAAATATAATTTAAGTACATTTAGACTTCTCCCCTCCCCACATCCTATTAAAATGTGCATAGAGTGCTGGAAGCCCCATTTCCTATTGTATGTCATCAAAGTGCTGATTTTAGGGGTGGGGCAGCAGTGCTCTGGCTGCTCAGCTTACATGTGGAAAACGCTGAGCTGGGCAGAGTAAGGTCAAAATATATTTATTCACTTACTAAAGATAAAATTTAAAAACTAGCAAATCTGGCTCATTGTTCAGGCAACTCCTTGGCATGAGGCTGCCTTCATCCACAAGCCTTGTGAGTTTTGTCAGTTTTCTTCTCCGTTTCGAGGACACCAACAGCATGGGCTCAGTGACATGCGCATGCCATGCCGATGCCAGTGCGTCGAAGCAAGTCAGCGTCGACTCTCCCTTTACTTCAGCTTCAGCAGGACCATCATAAGTGATCCCCCAGTGGGTGGTAGTGCAGCAGAGTCTGCAAGCTTTCCCTCCCAGAGGAGGAGAGTGGTCTCTGGGAAGCTGGATCCTCCTCCTCCTCCTGGCCAGCCCTCCGATGAGTCCGGCTCATTTCCAAACCCAGGTCACTGGCATCAGAAATGGCAGCCCCGATGCTGTGCTGATGAGCAGCCCCATTCAGTTATTTTTATGTCCGTTTTTCATTTTAAATGTGTAATTTGTGTGGCTGTGCCATAAAGATGGCCATCCCCTGCCACTTTTAAGAAATTTCCTGCCCTGCGGTTAGTCTTTAACTGCACACACTGTATTTATGATGCAGGTAGTTCAGGGTGTTGCTGGCACAGCTTTCTAATGACCAACCACCTAGTGCCATGCCACCAGGCAATCTAAACCGATTAAAACGAGAGCAGCACAAGAGAAGCATGTTCATCACACAAGTGTTGAAGGGTAGTTGGTGTTTGACAAGATACAATGGAATCAGGATCGTCTCATGAATACACTGCATACAGCAAAGTGTTGAGCTGGCTGGCTATTTTTGTAATAAAGAGACTGGTACACTGAGATCAGTTCTCATCCTGTTTCTTGTCTATTGTAAAAAAGTGAAGGGACCCAAAGACAGTCTCCGGGAAAGGGCTTTTCTTGTTTCGATAAAGGCAAATTTATACGTAGCAGAGCTTATCTGGAGAGTTGCCATCTGAATTGGTTCCCTCCCTTCTATTTGCACTACTGCAGTCTTGTGTTTACATGTTGGGGCTATACAGCATTCCTGATGGCCTTCCTGTGTTTTGGGTGCATTTCGGGCAAGCCACCATGAAATTAATAAGAGAGCGGAATGGGTGTGGTGTGTCCCAGGGTTGCACCGGCGCAGGCGAAACAGCGTGTTTACACACTTGCAAAAAACGTCTGCACCGGTACGCTTAACTACCAAAGCAGAGAATGCTCTGCGCCACAGTGGAGAGGCTTGCAGTGCTCTGGCAGCTGTTTGCCGAATAAGCAACGGTGTAGCTTATCTGCACTGCTAGCAGTGGTGCAGATCACGTAGTATAAACACACCTTAAGAAATGGGTCAAACCTGGATTTGTTGCAGCTATACAATACAGATGGACATCCCCGGCAGCTTTTAAAGATTTCCTGCCCTGAGATAATTCTTTAACTGCACACACTGTATTTTTAATGCAGATATATCATGGTGTTGCTGGCACAGCTTTCCAATGACCTGCCCTCCACGCCACCCTACTTATATCCATGATGAGCAGGAACTTTTAAAACTCATCTAGTTTGCCTCCGGAATGAAATAAAACAAAAAGAAAAAAAAAACAATAATATATTGATGTTTTTGTTCGTTCTAACTGCCAGCCAGACTATTTAAATGTTTGTTGTTAAAAGAGTATTTGCTTGTTTTGTTTCTTCAGGAAGTCTCTGAAATGGGTTCGACCTGCAGACAGGTCCGCAGCATATTCCGAGAGGCCATCCAATTACTGCAGGAGAAGGGAGTTGTTTTCCAAAAAACAGCCAATCCAGATAAAGTATATCTAGTAAGGATCATTTAAATGGAGTTACTTTGTGTGTGTGTGTGTGTATGCAGGTATGTGCGTGTGACTGCGCAAGACATTAATTAGTTTTGGAAACTCGGCAGCCTTTGCTAATCAACAAAATTTTGATTAGTTACCAGCCAGGTTTGAGAAGCAGTTTCACTAAATTGTTAATTTTGTTTATAAGATACAGTCCATAAGTATACAGTTGTGGGGAAAAGTGTCAAATTGCAAAATAAATAACCACAGTTCTGTAATTTTAACCATACTTGCAGTCAGGGCTCCAGATAAGGGGAGTACCGACCTAGTTTACTCACCTCATTTGAAGAAATACTCTTTAGAAATGTTTTAATGAGTACCAATACTCACCCAACATTTGTAAGTACTCTACTCTCCAAAGTTTAGTGCTTCATAACATAACAGGTGATTCAAAAGGAGCATTTTTCCCCTCAGATTTACAGCACTTGTATCCATCCTAATTTTGTTTCTCTCGCTATATTTTAAAATTGGTGTGTAAATTACTCCTACCTGCCAACATTATCTGGAGTATTGTTGGCACCTGATAAATTCTTATCTTAAAAAAAAACCAAAAAACATTGTTCTTAAAAATGTACTCCTCACTCCTCTCCATCTGAATTTGTTTTTACTCACCTCACTTTCAAACTGAGGAGTACAGTACTCATCCCAAAAATCTTATCTGGAACCCTGATTGCAGGGAAAAATTACAATTCTGAAATTCATATTACTATGCAGCAAATCAGTTGATTAGCAACTGCTAATCAAGGCTGCAGTTGATTAGCAGTCAGCGTTTTTGTACAGCAAATTGCGATGCAAATCCACTTATTTTATGGTGTGTGCATGCCTGTGTATGTGTCTTTGTGTGAGAATTTAGAGCTGATGATGACTTCACAAAGTTACAAATGGGTTCACAGTAATCCGGTGGCTACTATCCATCTCTAGGAAACACAGAGCCTGTCTCTTTACCCACTGCCAGCGCATCAAGGTTCAAGCTCCATCTGAGTGTTGTGTCCCTAGAATGCACTGCTCTATGGATGGGGTCACACAATATGCTGGCTGGCACCTGTCTACACTGTAGGAGGATAAAAGCAAGAAAAGTGCCTGCACCAGGGACGGGTGCGCAGATTAAATTCAGAGAGACACAAAAAAAAAAAAACTTTCACTCACCACTACCAAAGGCTGCTGGCTTTCAGTAGTTGTTGCCTCTCTCAAGGTTAACAAGTGCTCTGCTTTCTCATGGCATCAAACAGATGGTACTGTTGTGGAGTGATGCAAAAGATGGGCTTTATTTGAAAACGTGTGCAATTTACGAGTGTAGAAAATGTATGCAGGCCCATGCCAGTCAGTAACATGACGTTTTGTGCAGAATCACTAATGTTTTGTCAAAACAAGGTGCAGCAGCCAGCCCGGTGGCACTGAGGGTTGAGGCACTGGACGCCACACCTCGTGCCATGCCGGTGACCCAAGTTTGGAAGTGGACTCTGGCCACCAGGGGTCGGCAGGGGGAGGAGAGTATTGTGCATCCGGAGGACTGCTCTCCTCTCCTGGGGTGGGTTTTGGGGATTTCGCTGTATGGTTGCGGCTCCCATTGGCAGCTGGGGGGCACCACACACCATACTGGGGCAGCCAGTGGGGTTGGTGACGGCAGGCGTCTGCTGGAGGGGGCAGGAGCATGCTTTCCATGCACTGTCGCCATTGCACGACCATGCCAATAGGGGAGTAACTCCATAAAAATCCCTGACTCCCCGGTAGGTGAAGGTGGAACCAGTGGTCGGCCCCCACGCCCAAAGCCTGGACTTTCCAGTGCCCGCTTCCAGTCCTCCCTTCAAGTCCCTGGTCGCTCTACTTGGTTATAGCTAGAGTGCCAAGAGGAGTTCGGCAGTCCTGTCCCGGGGGCTCAGAGTTGGGGGGGGGTCATCACACGGCCAGGAGAGGTGGACAGGAGATGGGCCCAATCAGAGACACAGGGAGCTGGAGGCGTCAGGCAGGCGGGAGAAAGCTGCACTGAGAGTCCACGCCAGAGAGAGTCCAGTAAGTCAGAGCAGAAATAAAGTCTACAAAAGAAAAACAAGATGCAGCACCAAGCAAACAAAAACTGTTCAGGACTTCTTAGATTTTTTGTCCAGGAAACCCAGCTGGTAACATGGGGACTCCTGGAGGTCCATTTGTACCAAGAAACTTGGATAGAGTATAGAAATGTGAACTAGAAGATCCTGGTTCAGCTCTAACAGCTGCCACTTGTTTACTCTTTTTGACCTACCTTCAATCAAATCTTTATTTATCCAGGGGATCACCATTGAGCAAGCTCATTTACAAGGTGGACCTACTGTTGGCAGGGACAATTGTACAGTCACAGTTAAGATATGCATAATACAAAATGAACGAGACAATTACAATAATGATAGGAGCAGAGTATAAACATTCCAAAGGCGCATATACAAGTAATATATACATAGCAGAACAGTAATATGATATATCCAGCACCCACAGAAGCCTGTTGTGTATTGTTATATCCAAACCATAGGCGAGAATGAAGATTGTTTATATTCTTGGCCATCAGCAGCAAGTTGTAGGCCTGAGTGGGAGACTCTAAGCTATGAAGGTGCGTGTGACGTTGTCTGGGTCTCAGACTTATGTGGCGGGGTGGTGGTGTAAAAAGAAAAGGGTGCAGAGGATGCTAAGGGCAAGTGAAGGGCGGGTGGGCAATAGTGGTAGAGGGGGACTGGGGTCACTGACTGGGACTAGTATGGGTCAGGAGCAAGCAGCAAACAGGCTGCTAGGAACGACGGTAGCAATTACAGATTTCGGCAAACGTTTTGTCATAGAGGGTCTTGAACAAGGCAATACTGATAGGGGAGCTGAGTCTCAACGATCTTTGTATCCTATTCCAGAGCGTAGGCAAGGTATAACTTATGGCAGCCCTTCCAAAGCGAGTGTTGGTCCTTGGGACTTTCTGGGAAATCAGCGAGTGATTTCTTAAGGCATAGATACTGATCGGACTCCGGGAGACAGTCGACAACGTATTATGGGAGTTTGTTAGTAAGGGCTCGGAACATCCAAATGGCTGTGTTTCTACACCGCCTGTATTGACCTTGAACAAGTTACTTAACCTCCCAATACTTCAGTCCTTCTAGCTGTAAAACAGAGTAGAAACTTGATTCCCTTCTCAGTTCTGTTTTAAGGAAGATGTCATTATCTCACTAGGGCTATTCTGTGCAGACAAGTTAAAGTACCAGTGGTACTATAGTTGCCACATAAAGTCTGTAAATTGTAAAATAATTAAGCAATAAGGCACAATAGGGTGTGTGTTATGCTGGGATAATGGCATGCCTCAGGTGGGTTGAAGCATTAGGTGAAACAGCGTGCTTCCACCACCCAAGAAGTGCTGTTATCCTAGCACAATGCATACCCTGGAGTGCCTTATTGTAATTATAAAATGGGTCCATTGAGAGAAGGAAAACACTTTTTTAAAACTGGATTTGATTTCTGTAAATCTGTTAAAGGAAAAAGGGTACAAAACTAGCAAGGTGAAAAAAAGTCCAGTTTCTGCTTGTAGTGCCACATATGATGCAAGCACTCTTTATGGAGGAGAAAATATGGGCAGCAGCACTGTAATGTTGTGAGCCATGGATTTAAGAGGAAAATTAGATTTGACTCACCTCATCATCTGTTATCGTGGTTGAGGTTTTTGTTGCATTACAATGGCCAGTTGAGAGAGATATGGTGGTAGTGCTGGCTTGTGTATGATCGCTGCAAAGAAAAAGCTGCAGTGATCAGAGAGAGAGAGAGAGAGAGAGGATGGTGCAGAGGGAAGAGATGATGAGTGTGTCGGAGCAGTGAGTCTCATGTAACTGCTGCGGTTGGCAGCAGCGTGGCCACAGAACTAGAATGAAAATGGCTTCTTCTAGCTCGGTGAGTGTGTCGGTCCCCACTGAGTGGGAACAGGAGTTGAGAATGTGAAAGCCGCAGTCGGCATCAGTAGTGGAGACTGCACAGGTGGGCAGAGCTGCACTCGTGGTCTGAATACATTTAGTCAGGAGCAGACCAGAGACTGCCCAGGTAGACAGTAACATTAACATTTCTACACAATACCAGCTCATACAGGAAGTGAAACTGTGGAGCTTACATTACTGTGTTGTGAGTGCATTTCCTGAAGTGATGCCAGGGCAGCCATGCATACGGTGTGCATTTTGTGTAAATGGATTGATTTAGTTGGTAAACAGGCCAGGATAGGTGACCAGACCTTTTTCCCATGCTCTTGTGCTGGGATATTGTCATGGGATTTCAAAATCCTTAGCCAGTCCGTTTCCTAGATTTTTTTCTGCCCATTTCATAAGTACGTATCAAAATGCAATATACTGTGTGCTTACCTGGATACAAAAGAATAATCCTTTGCCTGCTTACTGACCATACATTGTGTGCCACTGAGGTGTAGGTATGTGAACTACAGTTCCTGTGGAGTAGAGGTTAACAAAAGATTCTTCTATATGCGGATGATGCTGTTATTTTCACTGGTAACCCTGACCCACAGCAGCTCCAATGTCAATTACAACAAAGCTTTTATGAAGTCGAGGAGTGGTTCAAAAACCACAAATTGGTCCTTAATTACAAGAAAACTAAAGTCACGATGTTCAATAGTTCACGTAGCAAGCATAAACCCAAACCCCTTTCAATCAGAAACTGGGTGTTCCTCTTGAACATGTCCAATTTTTTAAATATCTGGGGGTAACCTTGGATTGCACCCTCTTCTTTGCCCAGCACATCGACAATGTTGCATGGGCCATCAACACTAAGATTGGTCTCCTTCATTGGGATAAATGTTGTCTGACACCTGAAGCCCTCAAGGCCGCAGTTCACAACTCAGTCATATCAATTGTTGACTATGGCTTGGTAATTTATGGCGTGGCCACTACCTCTTTACTTCGTAGAATATCTGTGGCTTTAAACAAGGCATGCAGACTTCTTACTGGCGCTGTGCGCCTCACCCATACATGCGACCTGTATGCTCAAACAGGATGGCTTCAGCTCAGTGGAAGGATACAATACCAAACTTGCTTGTTTGTGAAAAAAGCACTTCTCGGCCTCATGCCTCCTGGTACCACAAACCTCCTCAACCCTCACTGCAGCTTTCCGCATACCAGAAGCTCTGCCTCCCTATCCCTTCAAGTTCCACAATGCCAGACTTCCCTAGCTCAGCGCTCCATTGCCTACAGAGGGCCAATGTGGTTCAATGCACTTAGCAAAGAAATCTCAACCCAATCAAAATTGGGGCCTTTCAAACTCTGCTTCGCCAGGATCTTGCAGCTAAAAGCTCCTGTGACTGCTACACCTGAGTGCCACTTTCTGCTGTTGTACCAACCCTTTTTTTTTCTCTCTCCTCCTCTCCTAACTTCAGTGCCACTCCTACCTTGACCTCCCTCCCACTTGCCCTTACTCTCCCCCCCCCCTTACCCTTCCTTTTACAAGCCTGGTCGCTCCTACTGCTTTAACCCTGTGCACCCCTCCCTGTCGGGACAAGGCCTTCGTGCTGCTCTTTCCTTGGTCCCTTACTTTTCTTCTTCCTTCTCTCTTTATTTGACTTTTACTTTCTTCTCAAAGTTATGTAAATATTGCTGATCGACTTCTGTAACATTGTATTACCCTTGTTGTTGTACTTCCTTCCCCACTGACGTGGAACCTTTGTAAATGAGTTGTATTGTGCTCAAAGGTATGTCATATGAGATTGAATGAATAAAAAATAAAATAAGTCACATCCTGGAAAACAGGTGACTGGGGAGCTAATCCCAGCAGGAAATTTACCTTCACAAATTGTTGTTCTTAGCTAAATTTCCTTCTCATATAATTTACTATTCCAACTCCACACCAACATGAATTGCCACTGAAGTGAGTTTCCATCTTCCAAGAAACATTTGAAAAAAATGTGTAAGTCCCTGCCAGGATTCAGACTATGTTTACCTTGATTTGAACTGATTCTTCTTTGCCTGCTAAGCAAACACACATTCAGTGTGCCACCGAGCTGCAGGTAAGTGATTGTAGTTCCTGTGGTGTAGCGGTATGTCACAACCTATGAAACAGGTGACTTGGCATCTAATCCCAGCAGACAATATACCTCCACAAATTGTGGGGTTTAGCTAAATGTATTTAACATATAATTTACTATTCCAACTCCACACCACCATGAATCGCCACTCACATGAGTTTCCATCTTTCAAAAAAAAGGAAACAAATGTTTGTGTCCCTGCCAGGATTTGAACCATTGATACATGCAGTGTGCCACTGAGCTGCAGTTCTTATGATGCAGAGGTTATGTCACACTTACAAAACTGGTGACTGGGGATCTAATCCCAACAGGTGATTTACCATCACAAATTGTTGTTCTTGGCTAAATTTACTTCTCGTATAATTTACTAGTCCAGCTCCACACCACTGTGAATTGTTACTCAAGTGAGTTTCCAGCTTGCAAAGAAAATTTAAATCCCTGCCAGGATTTGAACTGTGTCTACCTGTATTTGGACCACTGATTTTTCTATTATCAGCAAACACGCATTCAGTGCGTCACTGAGCTGCAAGTAAGTGAGTTGCAGTTCCTATGATATACAGGTTTTATCGTAACCTGCAAAAACAGGTGACTGTGGATCTAGTCCCAGCCTAATTTACCTTCACAAATTGTAGTTCTTTGCTGAATGTACTTATATACTTTACTATTCCAACTCCACACCACCATGAATCACCACTCAAGTGAGTTTTCATTTTGCAAAAAAATGCTCAAGTCCCTGCTCAGATTTGAGCCACTGACCCTTTGGCTGCTAACCATGCACATATTTAGTGTGCTACTGAACTGCAGGTGAGTACCTACAGTTCCTGTGGTGTAGAGGTATGTCACAACCTGCAGAAAAGGAGACTTGGGATCTAATCACAGCAGACAGTATATCTCCACAAATTATGGTTCTTAGCTTAAATGTACTTCTCATATAATTTATTATTCTACTCCACACCACCATGAATTGCTACTCAAGTGAGAGTTTCCATTTTACAAAAAAAAGTTGAAAACATGTTTAATTCCCTGCCAGGATTCAAACTATGTTTACCTGAATTTAAGCCACTGATCCTTTGCTTATTAAGTGAACACACATTCAGTGTGACACTGAGCGGCAGGTAAGTGAGTTGCAGTTCCTATGATGTAGGGGTTATATCACAGCCTGTAAAACAGGTGACTGGGCATCTAATCCCAGCAGGTGTTTTACCTTCAAAAATTATTGTTCTTAGCTAAATTTATTTCTTATATAATTTACTATTCCAACGCCATGTCATGTATCACCACTTAAGTGAGTTATTTGAATCACTGATTATTTGCCTGCTAAGTAAACATATACTCAGTGTGCCATTGAGTTGCAGGTAAGTGGGTTGTAGTTCCTGTGGTGTAGAGGTTATGTCACACCCTGCAAAACAGGTGACTTGAAATGTATTGTAACCTGGACAGGCCTCAGCCAGGACTCATTTAACTTGACCACAACAAACAGCAGAAATAAGTTCAGTTTTCTGAAAGTCTGCTGTTTAGCCCTAATGAAACCCTTCACATCTGTAATGACATTTGACAGTTTCCATCATATAACAAAAATTGTAGTGAGAAAGAAAAAAATTGTGCAATACAGGGGATCAAACCCAGGCTTGTGTAGGTCTTAAACCCTATGCCAAGCCCTAGAAACCCTATCACTGACATCATCAGTGACATCATGCAGCCAAATCTGCACGAGCGAGTATGCATGACCATAATATGTGCCAACAGCTATGCTATTGGCACCTAAAAACCACATCTGGACCAATAAAGTGTTAATCTGTTTTTTGTTCTCATGTGTAGGTAACGGATCAGGACAAAGGCTTGCATAAAGTGACCATCACCATTATACAAGAGGACTGCAAAAGGAAAAAACGTAAGTTGTCTGGAAATGGTAGAGGCATGGATGATACACTGGAAAGATTTCACATCACTGTAGGGCTTTCCTTCTGATGTCTGTGTACTGGAATTGGTAGTGCCGTAGCGTGAGAGAGAGCGCATTGGAGAGCTTTCACAGTATTGAGGGACTTCCTTACAATGGCTGTGTACTGTAGTGCAATAGAGAAAGCATCGGAGAGCGTTTCTAGTTCTTTCAGGAGGGCCTTCCAATCCAGTGTCTGTTTACTGAAATTGGTTGTGCTACAGAGACCACCAAAGAGCATTTACAGTACTGGATGGCATTCCTTCACCTGTGTATTGTAATTCAGGGTTTTAAATAGCAGTATCGCATCACATTTTCTGCGATGAAAACCGTTGGTCATCGTTGCGTCAAAGATGGAATGGATCGCAGAAAAGTGCGATCCATTTTTTCCATGTTTTTCGCTTCTGCTGTTTATGGACGCAGTACTGTTTTTGTTTTTTTGTAAATGGACGTGATTATCTCTATTAGCTCTGCCCACCTCCTTAGTTATTGACTGCCTGATCCCCGTGTCTGAAGTGCTGCTAGAAGAGAAAACCAACACTGGCAGAAGCCCGCGCAGCAGTGAGAAGAGCAAGGCGTGGAAGAGTTCCCTGCAGAGCTACAGCCAGAGAGAGACAAGGTGGGTAAACTTGCTTTGCTATGAATGTGGGAAGCCAGTATCAAAATGAGAGGCAATCGAGACGGGTTTAGGGGATGGGTGATCTTTACCGGTCAGTGGAAAACGAAGTCGAGGCCCGGGCCACCTAGGTTTAGGTTACCACCACCCCCCTGGTTGAAGATTGCAGAAGAGACCCCCTGGAGCTAAGCTTCCAGGACCCACCTGATTGAATCTGTGGACAAGAGGTGCAGAGTTTGGCCCTCTAAGATGTGCTGGCTCCACCAGCACGACCTCTGAGCAGCAGAGCAGCAGTCCGCCTGAACTTGAAGCTGCGTAGGAGACTGGGTAGGCTTGTGGATGCTGGGCCTTGTCGGATGCCGATGGCCACGAGTCTAGTCAGCAGCAAGTCTTGGACTGTTCCTGTGCCTCATTGTTCACCATGGCCTTAAGTTCGACGAGTCAGTCGCTGTAGCCCCATCCACAAGTTCTGCAGCCATTTGAGATTGTCTCAGCCATTCTCCGTATTTGTTGCAAGCTACTCCGTTTCCATGCACCACATGGCCTGGTGTCCCAATCCAGTTTGCCCAAGCCTGTGAAGTGGTGATTCAATTGGGGGCAGCAGGACCGTAAGCAGATGTGCTTGCTTGGGGGTTTTGACCGCATTTACCTCTGCCTTACTCGGACAGCCCCCCCCCCCCGACAGATCCGCTGCAGCGCTGTGTGCACCACCATACCTCTCAACTGTCCCAGGGATTGCCTCAAAGTTTCCTCTGTCCCTTGTGTTTTGTGACAGAACAGTTGGGAATGTAAGCACAAAATATTAAATGTCAAACATTAAAGTTACAGACTTGTTGTTCTTCACTAATACCCTTTCTGAGTGACTAGTACCAATTATTAAGATGTGTCCCTGATTTTGGGTCTTTGTCCCTGATTATTTTAAACCTTGTCCCTGATTTATGAGGCAGGAGGTTGAGAAGTATGTGCAACTCCGGGGGGGGGAACAATTCTGTTGGGTGCCCAATCTCCAGTTGCCGTTATCCTGGGTCACCTTGTTTGACAGCCCCCATGAATCTGCTGCAACTGCTGTGTGCACGTGACTGGAGGACCAGTCTGTCTGATGCTTTGGGTATGCTCTAAAGTCTGCAACTCGGGAGGCCTCTGCCCAATCTACCAGGTCTGTTGAGGCAAGGTTAGCTAGCACTACAGTGATTTTTTTTTTTTTCCGGGGTGGGGCAGTGCTGTTCCTGAATGGTTGAGTGGTCAGTGCACTGATTCTGGGCAAGAGTGGGGTGAGGTGCCTGACTGGGGCGGTGGTGCGTGAAGCTCGGTCATGGGCCTAATCGGGAGGGGCTGTTTTTTCTCATTTGACTTGGCCCTGGACCACCACAGAGGCACTTCTTGAGACTCTTGAGATGGAGTAGGGCACTGGTGGCAGGGAATTAATGGTGCTCACACTAATTTTTGCTGCGTGTGCATTCAGTGCTGCTTACCCTGGCTAGTCACTTGACTGTGGGTGGTGTGTGACTGAGCAGTGCTGTACACTCTGTGCCCTGCTGGTGGGACTGGACCGGTCAGAGAAACCCTTATCTGCAATGAGCCCTTGTCACACAAGTTGCAAGAACAGGGCCCTGGGAGTAACTACACTGACCTTGCCCTGTGGATGTGTACGCAGCCTAATTTGAGGGCAGTCACTGACATGGGCACTCACTCACTCATGCAAGCTGAGCATGTTTGGGCCTGACACTTTCTTGTGTGCCCCTACAGTCACCAAGACCACTCTGCCCTGTGTTACTGCTCGTCACCAGGAAGTTGTTGGGGGGTGTTGTGATACAGAGTTTTTTTCTGGGGAATAGGAATGGGGGGGGGGAATGGGCAAATCATGATCCAATTTTAAATAAATTCTGTTATTTATTTCAGGTCGTTTGTGAAGAGTCCTCCCGGTGGCACAGAAGTAGTGAGTGACTACGACTGCACTGCTGGCAAGATGGCAGCCCATCGGTAAGTTACGCCTCAACTCACTGTGAATGAAGTCATGCAGGAGCTGTTTTCACAGACAAACTAGTCAGTACTGTACTTAAACTAACTAGCCACCGACCTGCCCCACCCCACCCCCAAAAATGATCACGTTTTGTCTAGCAAGTCTTGAATAAATTGGTCCTGAGACTGTACTTATTTGTCCTGTTTTGTTTTGCAGGGGGTGCTGCTATAGTGGATTCATCAACCATCCAACTGAGCATCCCAGTTCATCCAGAAAGGTAGGGTAACTGAATTCTGGGGGGGCAAGCTAGCGTTGGGGATAACTCTGGGGATTTCTCAAAAATTACTGGTGAGTACAAACACTCGCTTGACACATTCATTGTCTTGTGTTCGTAGGTCAGAGAGGTCCAGAGCTACAGCTGCAGGACTAAAACTGCGTGCTTAGCCAGACAAAAAAGGATCTCTCAACTGGTAGACAGGTCTGGAGGGAAGAAAAGGCAGAGTGACACAGTCTGGAAGGAAAGTGCCAGGAAGGAGCTCAAGCTGATGAAGTGGATTATTTTGTCAAACTAAACCTGTCTCCAGACATGCCAAAAACAGTAATTTATTAATATTTATCTAACTGGAATGCCATGTTGTTTGGCGAGGGCTAGCAAGGTCTGCCTGAACTAGGAAGTGCATTTTTGGGGGTGTGGTGGGGCAGGTCAGTGGCTAAGTACTGACTAGTTTGTCTGTGAAAACTGCTCCTGCATGACTGGTTAAAAATACTCATCAGTAGTCACTGTTGGAACTGTGTTGTTTTGAGGCTGCAACTGTTTGATGTGTCATCTGGTCGGAATAGCAGCACCGAGCACTTCTCTGGGCCAGATTGATGACTGGTGACTCTGCACTTTTTAGAATTACTCCACCCCCCCACCCCCACAACCCAGATTTGGTCATCAGCCCTGCTGGGCAGAGCTATACAGACAGCAGACCGACATACTAGTTAAGGTACTGACCTTTAAGTTAAAGGCTCAGACCCTACTAGTAGGGTAGCTAGTGATTGACCCTTCTCACAGTTTCAGTTAGAGGTGCTGAGCTCAATCACTCCCCCCAAACCAATTTGGTCTGCCCTGTACAGCTGTGCAGTGTTGTGTGCTGCAGACGACATACTTACTACTGGGCTGTTACGTTTAAGTTAGAGGCTCAGACCTGTACTAGCAGTTGGGTGATTGACCCTCCTCACCGTTTCACTTTGAGGTGCTGAGCTCAATCACCCCCCCAACTCAATTTGGTCTGCCCTGCACAGCTGTGCAATGTTGTGTGCTGCAGACGACATACTTAGTACTGGGCTGTTCCATTTCAGTTAGAGGCTCAGACCCGTACTAGCAGTTGGGTGATTGACCCTCCTCACCATTTCACTTAGAGGTACTGAGCTCAGTCACCCCCCAACCAGTTTGGTCTGCCCTGCAGTGTTGTGTGCAGCAGATACTTAGTACTGGGCTGTTCCGTTTAAGTTAGATGCTCAGACCTGTACTAGTAGTACTACTGGGTAATACCATACTGATTGAGGTCCGTTTAAGTTAGAGGCTCAATCAAGTCATCTGCCCTGTACAGCTGAACTTAAGTGTTGTGTACAGCAGACATACGTAAAACTGGGTGGTGACCATTGGATGCTGAGCACTCACCCCATACTAGCCGTTGGTTAGAGTACTCTGGGTAACCAATTGACCATATACTAGAGGCTCAGTCTTGTGTTCTGATTGACCTTAAGTTCTAGCATCAGTTTCCCCACACACACACACCACCAACTGTTCAGCTGCCTGATTGGTGGTGTCTCTGCAGTAGTTTGGACAAATTTTACAGGGAAAGAAGCACACAATTTGTTGTTCAATACTTTTATTGTACATTAAAAGTGTCATTTAGTGCAAAGCTACAAGACTCACTGGAAAAGAAGCAACATCACTGACACACATTGTTCAAATACTGAAAGTGTAGTTCTAAGTGTCCCTGACAACACAGCTAAGTGAACCCAAAAGAATAGACCGCAACCGGCATGGCAACCACCCCCAAAAAAGTCAGGAGGCACACTGCTGAAAAATGGAAAAAGGAGATTGATCACCGCAATGAATGGTTAGTGTATGAAACAGACAATGGTGGTGAGTTTGTAGACCTAGTAAAATGTTCCCTGTATGAAAAATGGGCAGACCAGTTAAAGTACTGTAGAAATTTTAGTGAAAGTTTCATTGTTGGTATCCGAGGTACAGCTTTGAAAAAGGGAAATGTTGCAAAACACGGTCAATGTGATGCTCGTAAACGAGCTGTTACACTCGACCGAAAACCAAAATCAATTGCCTCCATATACAAAACGACACCAATAGGACGTGCACTATTAGGGGCAGAAGTAAAAGACAGAGCTGTAGTTCGCCGTCTGATTGAAATCGCTTATCTGCTCACTAAAGAAGAACTTTCATTTACTAAATTTGAATCATTTGTTAAACTTGAAAAAAGACATGATGTTGATCTCGGAAGTGCATATGCAAATATTAATGGTTGTTGTATGTTCACGTCAGTTGTTTGTGAATTGTTACGGGACAATCTACTCACGGCCCTTCAGAAAAGTCTGTATTTTACGGTTCTTGTAGGTGGGGTGACAGATGAAAGTTGTATTGAAAAAGAATTACTGTGTATTATGCATTTTAACGAAAGTTCTTGTTTAACGGAGATAACGTTTTTCAGACTAAAAGATGTTCAGCATGCCACTGCAGAGAACAGTCGCATGTTTGCAATGTGTGCAGATGGTGCTGCAGTAAACCTGGGGAAAAGAAAAGGGCTATCAGCTCTGCTAAAAGTGGAAATGCCATGGTTCCTGTCTATTCATTGTCTTAACCATAGACTTGAATTGGCAATTAGAGATGCACTGAAAGGAACATTTTTTGATCAAGTGAATGATAATCTCATGACATTGTGCTACCTTTACAAAAAAGTCAAAGAAACTCACGAGCTCAGAGAATTAGCTAAAATAGTGGGCGTTGAAGTCAGCAAACCAGAAAGAGCATTTGGAACAAGGTGGGTAGATCACAAACTTCGTGCCGCTCAGACACTGGTAAAATCCTACACAGTTACAATTCATCATCTTGAAAATCTCACAAAAACTGCCACTACACCACCAACAGAGAAAAGCAGAATTAAGAGCATTTTGACCAAACTGAAAACTGCCAAATTTGTCACTCATTTACTCTTCTATATTGACCTTCTAAGGCCACTGTCACGACTCTCCCTCAGTTTACAGGTTTCTTCTGCTGGCTTGATCTTAGCTTTGGCTTGTGTTGACGAAACCTTACGGCAACTACAGCATCTCACAGATAATCTTCTTGGAACATGCAACTCTGAACATAAGACACTCTTACAGCAACATGATCATGATGTAACTGACGATGAGTCTGGACAATTCTGAACTGGTCGTGTTTAAAGATGTTACGGTCTCGAATGCTAACAACAGCATCAGGCACCTTATAACACAGGTACCTAATTACGTCAGTAGCGTACAACAGTGCATTTCTGATGGATTTTCAGATATCACTGACTGTGACTCTCAGTACCAACACCCAATTTTTGGACTTTAAAACTGTTAGATGTTACACAGTGGCCTAGGAGTGCTGATGATCTAGAAATGTTTGGGAATGTAGACTTGGACGTATTTGTTAATTACTATGGACAGATACTCACAAAACGTAATGTTGACCTTGCTGCTTTGCCAGGAGAATGGTCTGAACTTAAAACTTTGTACCATAAGTTTTTAAGTC
Organism: Neoceratodus forsteri; assembly: GCA_016271365.2. NCBI lineage: Eukaryota > Metazoa > Chordata > Ceratodontiformes > Ceratodontidae > Neoceratodus > Neoceratodus forsteri. Next base: position 24,931,956 of record CM028135.1, on the reverse strand, counting down.
ACTTCAACAGGGAAGACTTTTGGAACTGTATTCTGAAGTCCTACAGAGAACAGTTCTCAAACTTCTACCATGTTATTGTTATTTGTAAGCTCATTCCAGTGTCCAATGCAAAGCTGGTAAGGTCATTTTCAATAATGCAGCGTGTAAAAACTGACTGGAGAAACAGACTGAGTGAAGTAATGTTGGAACACCTGGTTAGAATTTCAGTTGAGGGTGACAGTCCAGAGACATTTGATCCTGTTCCAGTTGTAGATAGATTCTCCAGCACCCCAAGAAGAGTTTGTGCAAAAAAACAAAGGCAGTCAGAAGCAAAAAGGTCAGATTCATCTCGCAACGCAAATACTACTAGTTTAGAAGATGCAGCAAATATGTCTTACACTACTTCCAAGTCAGACAGTGACAGCGACAACTTGATCATTGATCAGTAGCGAGCCCCTGTAAACTGAGAAAAGTACACTTTTGGCTGATAAGTTTTAGCCTAAGTGGCAGTGAGTAAGTGGCGTGGGGAAAACTTCAGGTCCTCAGTGTCGGTAGATGGTCACTGGAGGGAAGTGAGTGTGAAAATCCACGCCAGTCAGCAGAGCACCCTCTCTTCACATCTGCCTGCCAGCACCAGTTCCCGTGCTTAGACGTCCAGATCTCCAAGCAGGGGGAGTGCACTGGCAATGAGGGGTGCCCTGCACTCTCCCTACTTGGCAATCTAGATTGTCTGATTACGGGGGCTGGCACAGGCAGGCAGATGTGGAAGCGGACACTCAGAATCCCGGCCGGCCAGGAGAACTCAGCTGTTTCAGAACTTCGTTTACCAATCTGCACAGAGGACTTTACTCACTTCAGCAAATGGGCTTACTGCACCTGTCTTGAGTTCAGCAGGCACCTTTACATGCCGGGGCACCAACCATGCCATGAGATCAGACATGATTGTTTAAAATTAAATTTTTTCTTGTGCTCCTCAGCTGACTTCATCACAAGTTTACTAATTCTGCTGAGCTCTCAGAAGCGGCCTGTGTGGTAGTTGGGATCACTAAGTCTCGCTATAAGTTTAGCACTGACTAAAGTGCTGCTTATGAAGCAAGTAGTTATTTATGGAATTTGTTTTCTAAGTTAAACATTTATAGGGCATTTAAGTCCTCCAGTTCGTTCATTGGCTGGTGGAGGCTCGCATGTATTTTTTTCAGTGGCTCAAGTTGAAGTCCACAGTTGTTAAATTTCTTCATTGTTTGGTGAGAATATTAGTGGCTAGAAATGTTTGAATAACTTGCACTGTGACTAATTAATCAAAAATCCCTCTCGCTCGACTGTGGGGTTCAGGGGTGGAGGGGGAGAGACTGTATGAGCAGGCTGGCTTCTCAGGTAGGTCAAAAGCCATCATCATCTTTTGTGCTGGCTGGTCCTGGAAGTAAGTCAAAGAAGTTAAATGCCACAGTGAGTCTGACCCAGTGCACTTGCAGCCTTAAACTGGCGCTTTCTGTTCTAAATTGTAAATCTGCACTTACAGAAAAATAGTGGGATCTGGCCACCGGGAACTGGGTCTACAGGCCTGAGTAGACCACTACTGACTGTTCCAAACTGCATCCATTGACCGTTTAAGTTAGAGGCTCAATCCAAATCTGGATGGTGGTTGGGAACTGCAGTAGTCCAAGAATAATTAAATAACAGCTCATGTTTGTAAATCAGTTTGGTTGCTGCATCTGCGTATTCTCAGTTACCATACTCTATAGATTGCTTCCTTCCCAGCCACCGCAATTAAATTTCCGTGCCAGCACAAGTCATGATGCGCACCACAGGCTTTAGGCTTAAGGTCTGGTTCGGTACCGAACATAACTAAATTCTGTTTGAGGCACTAGACTCCCGACTACTGTTTCCAACCACTCATCCATTTAATATTGACCATTCAAGTTAGAGGCTCAGTGCAAATGGGTGTGGGAGACTGGGAACACTAGTCAGTTGTACTTGTGTCTGTGTAATAAATTACTTATGTTTAGAGTGCAGCTGCAGCTGCTTATTCTACTGCTACTTTTAAGTAGTCAGTTGTCATGCTTAGGAAGGTTGGCAAGTGGAAACTACATTTAACAAGGCTGGTCAAAAAATGTTCGGTACGTACTGAACTCTTTAAATTTTGTTTCAGACACTAGACTCCCAACAACTGAGTACTGTTCCCAACCGTCTCATCCATTTAAAACTGACTGTTTAAGTTAGAGGCTCGGTGCACGTGGATGGGAGGTTAGGAATACTAGTCAGTTGTAACTTGTGTCTGTTTTATTACTTTTATGGTGCAGCGGCTGCAGCTGCTTATTCTGAAACGTATGACTCTTCCCTATGTAGTCAGGCTTGGGAAGGCTGGCAAGTAGAAACTACATTATTTGAAGAATCAAATCTGTTTTTAATACTAGTGATTCATGTCAGAGTTTATTATGAACTTGAAAAATGATGTTTGAATTTCACTCAGACACTGATGGAAAAAAAGATTAATAAAGTGACTCAGTGACTGCACACACTCCTGTACCTGAGTCTTTTTTCCCCTCTTGCTCCACACATCAAAGGAAATCAAAGAAGTGTTTATCAGGTGAGAAATAACACCAATCATATTGTGTCTAGTAAATATGACAGTTTTTTTCATTTTGCTAATCAATTCGATCCAACTGCTACACATTTGCAACACTGAGTAGCACTTTTCCGCGCGAAAGTGCTAATCAATTTAAAATCCTTATTTAAAACCCTGCAATTGGTAGTGAACAGGGGGACAGAGAGAAAGAAAGACAGTTGGAGAACTTTCAAAGTACAGAATGACCTATTTACTGTATACTTTAATTGGCAGTGCTGTAGAGAGAGAGAGACCATCGGATAGCTTTCTCAGCACTGGAGAACCTTCTGTCCATTGTGTGTACTGTAATTGGCAGTGCAGTAGAGATACCATTGGATAGTGTTCTTAGTACTGGATAGCCTTCTAGCCATTGTGTACCGTAATCATCAGGGCTGTAAAGAGACCATCAGATAGCTTTCTCAGTATTGGAGAGCCTTCTAGCCACTGTTTACATTAATAGGCAGTGCTGTAGAGAGACCACTGGATAACTTTCTCAGAACTGGAGAGTGTTCTATTCATTGTTTACTGTAATTTTCAGTGTCTTAGAGGAACTATCAGAAAGCTTTCTTACTACTGGAAAGCTTTCTATCCATTTTGTACTATAATCAGCAATGCTGTACAGAGATCATCGGATGGCTTTCTCAGTACTGGAGAACCTTCTGTTCATTACTTACTGTAATCGGCAGTGCCGTACAGAGATTGGATGGCTTTCTCAGTACTGGAGAACCTTCTGTTCATTACTTACTGTCATCGGCAGTGCCGTACAGAGATCATTGGATGGCTCTCTCGTTACTGGAGAACCTTCTGTCCATTACTCACTGTAATCGGCAGTGCCATAGAGAGACGGTCGGATAGCTTTCTCAGTACTGGAGAGCCATTTATGCATTGTGTACTGCTAATTGGCAGTGCCAAAGAATTAGTGCTGGAGAGCCTTCTATCTACTGTGTACTGTAATTGGCATTGCCATAGAGAGACCACCAGATAGTGTTCTTAGTATTGGAGAGCCTTCCATCCATTGTTTACTATAATCAGCCGTACTGTAGGGAGGCAATCGACAAGCTTTCTCGGTACTAGAAAGCCTTCTATCCATTGTGTACTGTGATTGGCAGTGCCAAGAGAGACTATCGGAGAGCTTTATCAATACTGGAGATCCTTCTATTCATTGTGTACTGTAATCAGCAGTGCCACTTTGGGATTATTGTTCACCGACGGACTCCGTGCGCGCTGCATAGTTTTGCCCTTATCTGCCTTGTGGTTGCTGCAGCAGCACCTGCCACTCCAGGCAGCACATTCCCATCTGTGTTTGTGTAATCTCCGATAGGAGGTTCAAGTGGAGACTGGTGTTTGTTTGACGATTTTAAAATATGATGGGCCCCATTTTCAAAGCCAGATGATTGCACCATGCTCCCATTAGCAGTGCATGTGAGATAGCAAACGGCCAGCCTAGGAGTCATAGTCAAACAGGCAGCATGCTTGCACCGGTTCATCCTGCGTGTGTGGGTATGGGGTTGTGTTAGTGCAGTGCACATTGACTCTATGCAAAGGTAAAACAGACTCCTGCAGGAAAGTGTCTCAAAGGAGCAAAGGGAGACAGCGGGTCCTAAACAGGATAGCTCCTTTGCTCATGTTAGCCATATTCAGGGGCCCTGATGATAATGAGCACTTATGACATGCGGGGCCCTAAGGGGACATTTGCATGCCATTATGTGGCCTTGGCTGCCACCCGCCAGCTCGATTTCCCCCAGTAGCAGATTGGCAACAATAGCTGGCTGTCCCTTGTGGTCTAGCATTCCCTTCATCCTCCCCTGGCCCAATCGTGTTCCCATTACTTTTACTATTGATCCTGGTAAGCTAGTGATCGCCCAACCCCACTCGCTATACTAATCTGTCCTATAAGTAGTTTCGGGTAGTCCATGCTCCTGATTGCTATACCAGTGAGGTCCAATATGTAAGTACCCCATTCCTTGGTAGTTTTGTGCCACTCTTGTTCACTGTCAAAACCCCCTTCCACAGGCCACCCACTCAGCACCCAGTACCCCCACCCACCATCGACGACTGCCATAGAATAATAGATAAGCTTCCAGATCCAGCATCAGCAACCAGCATAGCCCCTCCAATCACTACATCAGCTGGCTGCCGTCCAAGAGACATTGTGTGAGCATTAGCATACTATAGAAATAGCCATCCTTATAGTGAGGTCGCACCCTAGCACTCAGATGGCATCTGGCTATGGTGGTGAGTGAAGGGGCTTTGTGGGTCGCAGTCTCTGGACCTGGAAATATAATTACTCTGTTGCATTAGGAAGGGTGAGGCAGGTGCCTATGTGGGGGGAACAGGGTGGTGGTTGGGTGAGATGGGCTGAGGGTGGGTTTTTGACAGTGATCAAGCCGGGGACGGGCACAAGACTGCCAGGCAATGGGGTACTTACTTAATGGACACCTAAGTATGGTGAGCAGGAGTCAAGGGACCAACTGCCAATCAGGATCAATAATAAAAGTGATGGGAGAAGCAGTCAGGGTGGGGGGGGGATACTGGACCGATAGGGACAGTCCGCTACCTACCACTTGGCTGGAGGGGAGGGGATTACACAACACTGTGCACTTTGATAAGAGTAGGGTTTTAGAAACATTAAACAATGCCGCAACAGCTGCCTTGTAGCACTTCCAGAACCTATGAATATACCACTGCACTCTGTATATACCACTGCACTCTGTATGCAACAGGTTACTCTCATGTGCATGGGGGCAGCAGCATTTTCTGCATGTACTTGCTGTGTGCTTAGCGTCACGCACTGGGGGACACTGAATATGGCCTGTGCCCTATCCGATTGTGCAAAACCTGGTTAGAGCATCGCTATCATGTTTAGTGACACACTGACCTTCTGAAAATTGAGCAGATGAAACAATTTATCATGCTAAAAAAGTAAAGTGTGGCACAGTTTAACAATTTTTACTTTCTACTGCTGAGTTCTGAGATTAGTTTTTTGAAATTGGTGACCTCTGTGTTTATGGGTTTAGGCCTTCCTCTGCTACTGTGTCTAAATCACGGCTTGCCAGCTGAAATGCCGGTTTTCCCCATTTATGTTCCTTCTTTACATCTTTTGACCTCACCATTTAGGTTTTGTCCAGTGTGTGTTGTGCTAAGAAACACTTTCACCACAAGATGGCAGTATGAGATAAATCTGTAGATAACAGTGAGATTGCCATGTCCCTGGGACTGTTTTCTAGTTACCCTTATAAACAAACTGGGTGGTTAGGGAATCCCTATAAATTGGTACATGCTAGCACAGCACACCTAGTTCTTCCCTGCTTATGCTTAAGAAGCAAGCGGCGGACGGGGGAGATATGAAGGCCCTAAAGTCCCTTCCAATCCTTAAATATTCACTGAATACCACTAACGGCTTAATCTGGTTCAAAGTCAGTTGGCATTCATCTGTATCCCGCTCCCCCGGGTCGTGCCTGAAAATAGGCAGAATTTGTCTAGTGCACTTACCCGGTCAACAAAAACTAAATAAATAAGCAGATTACTATGCAAAACTGTGGTGTATTTTTTTTCTTGATCTCTTTTTCCATTACTGCCCTCCTCTACTTAGCCACCTATCTCTGTCTTTCCCTTCCCTTCCTGAATCACTTAACCACCTTCCAAGGAGTCCATAGATCACACCGCTCTACGTAGTGGATTCCTTGGGAGGATGGAGGCCACACCCCTGAAGATCTGTGGTGAGAGAGAAGATGGACAGTCAGGTTGGCAGGCAAGAAGCACACAGCTCTATGTGGTGGATTTCTCTAGGACATGGGGACTACTACTCTGCAAGTCCAGGGTGTGAGGAAATGCGGCAGATGATCAAGTCAGCAGGGCTTTAGGCTAGCGCACCAGCTTCGTGCTGTGTGCGACAGAGCTTTTCACATTTCTCCAGGACTGCCGACCAGGACTCGGTGTGCATATGCATAGCGTGCTCGTGCACCAGAATCAGACGCGTCCTTCCTTCTGCTGCACTGCTACCTGTAGTCAACCAGTTGGCAGTATTGCAGCAGAAGTCCCTACCCTCCCTCCCAGGAGGAGAGCATCCTCTGGCAGTGCCCACCCCCCCCACATCCTGGATATTGTTGAATCCAGGATGCTGATGGACCAACTCTGATGAATTTTTTGGATGATGTTTGCCATTTCTTCTTGTTCCCTTGAATTTTTTATGCCACTGTCAGCCTGAACCTCAGGCCTGTGGGTGTACCCCTGGGGCAGCTACCACAGCCCAGTCCTCCGCTAGTCCCCACCTGCACAGATTACAGTGTGGATACATGGTGCAGGGACCGAGATTGTCCACAGCCATCATTATGATGATGGTATGGTTTTTACCTCACTTTGTCCCCTTGTACTCATCTCTGTCTGGCTTATGCATCGCAACACACTTGTGTGCCGGTGTTGCCCCTCTTGAGGGGGCAAACTCCCCATCACATTATAAGGGGCAGCTGCTACAATGGAGCCTGAATGCCTTTCTCCCATGCTGACTCGTGCTTTACTCAGCACTCCCCAGCCTTGGCTGCCATGATCCCATCTCCTAGAGTCCGCTCCTGAACCTGGGTCGTTGGCTTGGAAGCACGACGTGCTTGTGCTGAGCCATCTGACGGACACATTTCAGCTCTTTCTGAAGTGAGTACACTGATCTGAATTATTGTTGTAAATTTTGGATAAGGAAAGAAAAGAGATGTGATCGGTCGAGTATAATTGCTTGACTGTGTGATCTACCATCACAACAGCGCAGGTCAGAAAAACAGAACTTTCTGAACCTCGTTGCTCAGTTTTAAAATTAAATATCTGGGAAACCATTTTATAACCACTGTAAGGCACACTACAGTATACATAATTTGGGACAATAGCACTTTGTTGGTTAATGTACTCGGGGGCACCTTTTGCCTCGTTTCCCAAGGTGCAACGTTATTCCACAATAGCACACATGTAAGCCCCTCCCAATCTAGGGGGCTTACCTTTAATGGGCTCTTGTGTCATGCCTCCCCTCTACCGGACCCAGGATCATTCTGTTTCACCTTCCAGTCCCCCAGGAACTGTACTGCTGAAATGGGGGACTGGAGGGTCAGAAGGGGTGCAGCTCCAAGGAGTCTGTGATGGGAGTTCACAGCTCCTCTGTACTTCGAGGCTGCTGTTGCATTGGGTTGACTGCACTCTTGGCCCAAGGACTGTACTGTGGGTCTGAGACTGGGTAGGAGGGGCACCTTTCAGGTGCAAAATAATTCCATATGACCCCAAGGTCACGGAAAGCAATCTTCTGAGTAGGAGCACCATTCTTGAAGCATGTGCACTGCACATGCACGGGTTAGCAGGCACGGGGGAGAGAGAGTGGCTTTACTGGCAGCTCTTCTCTCCATGTCCTCGACTCCTCACTGGACAAAGATCAGCACCATCCTCGTCCCAGGACAAGCAGCAGGGCCAGGATACACTAACAGCAGCCTCTCTGTGCTAGGAATAAGGATGTTGGAGTCTGCATAATGACTGGGACAGATTGTACAGTACATAGACATATATGCCCGTGGCCATGCATCTCAAAGCTCTGTGACCCTGCAAGCCCTGCTGGAAAGTGGTCGGAGGCACACAGAGTTTTGTGCCCATTGTCCCATGAATTTGAGCCAATGAGGACCCCAGATTTGTTGGCAAACATGCATTGCAAGCCAAGGTCAGCTGGGACAACATTCTGAAGCATGCTTCACATGAAACTGTCTGATCAATGAGGAATTGAACTTGGAAACCTGTAAGAGTGACTGAAACCAAGGCCTTGTGCTTAGTTTTTCCATCTCTGTGACCGGGGAAGCTGTGAGTTGGAGATTCACTGGCTGTCAGGAGCTACAGGCCTGGCAGGCTACTGAACAATATGCTCATCTTAGTATTTCGCTGGAGAAAAGCCTTAAAGTGGAACTGGGTAAATTTGACTCATAGACTTTCCCCACCAGGAAGTAAGCTCCAAAGTGTGAGTGAACTAACAGGCTTCTACCTACCAGCAGTGGTTCTGAGGAGCCTCCTGCTGAAGCAGCAGAGAGAAAGAGGAGGCAATGTGGGGAGCAAGTCCAGATTACCCAGAGAAGAAGTCCAGTTCAGCCAGGAGCCACGTCCAGTGCCTCACCTGCCCTGCAATCAGAGGGAATTGAGGTACCCCAGACACTAGAAAACTGTGACTAGCGATCAGTGGTTCAGTCCTGCAGTTGGGGGTGGAGTTTGTCTAGCGCAACAGGACAGACAGTAAAGTTCTGGGCAGGACTGTTAATTTTCTAAGCCCAGGCAGAAGACCTAAGGAGGTCATCTGACTCAACTCTTGTGAATTACTAATAGAAGCCTCTTAAACTGTGGCTGGAAGATTGTGACTGGGAGGAAGTGACCAGCTCAGCTGTTCCATACGGTAGATAGGTTATTAAATCCAACTTGTTTTGAGCAGGTTCATCAGCTAAGTGTGAAGAGATCTTCATCTGGGATATGTCTTTCAGCAGGTCACACCTATGGAACTTAGCCATCAGGGGCTAGGGTCCCACAGAAGCCTTTTTCTGTAGCAGTCTACTATGGGCCACCCACACTGACATCAGCGTGCCGATGTCGCATACCATATAAACGCATAGGTGGCCCCCCTCCCTCCTCAGTTCTTTCCTGCCATTGCCTGTCTCGCACGGTCACCTGCAGAAGCCTCGTTGTTCAGTTGACCACCATTTTTCATTCTATTTTCTATTTTATTTTATGTCTAGAACCATTGAGTCGTCCTCTCTCTCTCTTCCATTGCTGCTGCTGCAGAGAGGAGGTTTTTTGGGATGACGATCACATCTGTGTTTGCTGTCTGGACCTTCACACACTCCTGCAGCCTGCACCGTCTGCCAGAAATTTAACCTTACCACCCTCAGCGCTGCAAACATACCCTCAAGGTATTCCTTCTGGAGCAGAAACTAGCCAGTCTGGAACAGGTGGGCTCTAAGTCTTCTTTATCCCCTCTCTCCAGCTCACTCCTCAGGGTGTAGGCGTCCGAGGCCCGAGACAAGTCCTCGGCGAAGCACAAGGAGAAGATCCGCCATAAGGGCTGCCCTTTGGGTCACCGGCACCGCTCCCTGGGCGCTGTTCCTAAATCCATTGGGACTTCCTCATCGACCCTAGCGGGGGCGACCTCCTCTGCCATGCTGGGTTTTGTTTCCTTGAGGCCGCTTCAGGTGGCAGTCTCTTAAATATTAATATAATACTTTATGATGCGCCTTTCAAATACCAAGGCGCAGTACAGTTAAAACAATTCACGAAGTTAAAAACAGAAACATCATCATATAAAATATACAATAAATCAACAGTCATCACTACCATATGCTTTTATCCAGCTGACTCTCAATTGTCTACCTCCGGGTCAGCGGCCCTTGCCCCACTGGCTCTCCCCGCTCCTCCATGGGTGCCTCCGGCATCAAGCTGCGCTGCGCCAGTTGTGGACAGCAGGTTGTCAACGGCTGGCCTTCTGGCGAGCTCGTTGTACCTGCTCTGGTGAGATTGTTGACGGCTGGGTCACCTCAGTCCTCGTCGCCCTCAGGCCATATAGGGCCATCATCAGCGGGCAGTTCCTCTGGGGTAGTCCAAAATGTGACAGGGCCCTCCACAGAAATGGCCAAGCCACCCTGTTGAATGCCTTCTCGTCATCTAAATTAAGCAGTGCCATTGGGATCTGTATCATGGTTGCAAAGTTAGTGAGCCATAGGTTTTGGCAGACGCCATCATACGCCTGACGGTGACAGATAAATCCCACGTGGTCTGGATTAATTAGAAGCGGGAGGAGGGGTTCAAATTGTCTTGCCAGTATAGACATTTAGATTTTATAGTCCGTGTTTAACATGGAGATGGTCCTATACGAGGCAGGGTGGTGAGGGTCTTTTTGTGGTTTTAGGAGGGCTGTAAGAGTAGCATATTTCCACAATGGAGGGGGAGGGTCACCCTTCTGCACTACCCAGAAGGTCGATAATGGGTGGGGTATGAGGGGTTCCCGGAAGTCCTGGTAGAATTCCACCAGGTAGCCATCTGGTTCCGGGCCTTTTTTGGTCTTGGCTTCATGGAAAACCACAGCAAGCTCAGAGGTTGTAATCAGAGCCAGGAGACTATCTGCCTGTATCTCATTTAGGTGGGGTAGTGGATTATGGTTGAGGTAGGCATCCATACAGGCCTCTGGGCTTGGTTGTCAGTCATATAGAGATGCTGGTAGTAGGCCACCATAAGCCTCCTGATTTTGCTTGGGCTGGTCAGGGTGGTACCCAGTGTTGGGTCTTGCATGTGGGTGATACATGCTTGTGCCTTATAGTTCTGAATCTGGCATGCCAAGTTTTGAGTTCCCCTGGGACCACCTTCATAATAGGAGTGTCTGAGGTATAAGAGTTGCTGTTCTATTCTCTGATCATAATGTTTTTGGAATTCTTGCTTTACTCTCTGAAGTTGGGCCTTGATTGACCAGTCTCCTTGCAGAAGAAAGTTTTGGAGGGTATGCATCTCCTCTTAGAGAGAATTCATTTTCTTATTCCATTCCCGCTTTTTCCGGGATGTGTAGCATATAATTTCTCCCCGTAGAACCACCTTAAGGGTGTCCCAGAGGATAGATGGTGAGGTGTCCGGACTCAAATTATCCAAATGAAGACGAATGATGGTGTCTTGGACCATTTCTCTAAATTTGAGGTCCTTGAGATGCATCAGGTTAAATCACCACCTATTAGTACGAGACGGCTTACCCAGGTCAAATACCGCGCAGACCGGCATATGATTGGATAGAAGGGTGGTGCTATGATAGATATCTTGGACCGTGTTTAAATGTTCTGTCATGGTGAATACATAATCCCAGCGCAATGCTGTCCCAGTATGGGGGGGCATAGTGGGAGTATTGTCTGGAGGTGGGGGAAAAGTGTCTACATAAGTCGATAAGCCCTAAATGTGGCAGTGTTTCCTTAAATATTTCTGAAGTGGGGAGGTGCGGTGCACCACTGGGCTGGAGGCATCCAGTTCAGGTGAAAGTGTGACATTTAAATCACCTCCCAGAGTGAGATGGCCCTTCATAATTGGTAACAGGGTATTAAAGAAATGTTGTGCTACGACTCTTGGCACCCGGCGGGAGGTATATAGAGGCTGTGGTGACTGGGTTGTATAATAGGCCAGTGGCTGTGTCAGAGCGGCCTTCTGGGTCTATCTTCTGGACTTTGAGTACAAACGGTATCCCCCTAGGTATTAAAATGGCAACTCCATGACTTCTCCCTGATGGATGGGAGGAGGCTATGAATATGTGATATCCTAACTTAGAAAATGTATCCTGTTCTACTGCGGAGAGGTGTGTCTCCTGAAGGACTACCACCTCTGGCCTGTCTTGTTTAAGTTGTCTGAGCAGTCGGTATCTTTTAGTAAGGTTATTTATGCCATTGATATTAAATTATGTCACTTTAGAATAATTTACCATAGGGAATTTGTAAGAATAGGTCAAGGTGCAAGGTGGGTCGAACTCCCCTCCCCCTTTGAGAATGTTGATCAGTCTGTTGTTGGGCTAGTTGTAAAATTTTGGTCACGGGAAGAGTGTATATTAGGGTGTAAGAGAAAATCGAGATGCTAAAGGTGTAAGGTTGCAGGAGCTGGTATAGAGGGAAAGAAAAGAGGTAGAGAGAAGACAGAAATGAGAGCGAGTGGCCGCCTGAACTCATTGGTAGGTTTTGTAGCTGTGGAAGAAATATGCAGTGGTAACAACAGAAAAGAACAAACAGGATAACACAACACAGTGCCAATGGGCACAACACTTAACCTGAGAACTAACATACACTCCCATATTTGCTTCCCCGACGCCCACTCAAAAGAAGTGGAGGAAGCTATGGGTGGCTTCCTAGGCAGGGAGCGAGAACTCTCCTATGTAGGGATAGCTGACTTATCCTTTGGGGGTTAAGTCACGGCCTCAGACATGGGCCCCCATAGCAGTTACTACAACTTAGTAGAGAAGGGAGGGAGAGAGGTCTATTCCTAACTTAGCAGCTACTGTGCAATGGGCCGGATCTAGAGGGACTGCAAACCTTTGGGCGCTTAGAACCCATTACTTGTTCATAGATCAATAAATGTAGTCGTGGCCTGGGGACAGAGAGCGGCAGGCAGAGACCAATCCATGGCTGAGATTCCCTGGTTTGTTGCGTGGGGAGTCGTATCCCTTCCCCATAGGTAAGATATATCTGGCACAACAACAGGACGCGTGAGTGCCAGGCCGGCAGCATCCCGCAGTCACACCAGAGTACAGTTCCCCTCTCTCTCCCCCAGCAGGACTAGAAGCTCAGATTAAATTTTCTATAGTGTAAGAAGTGGATCATCCCTCGACGTCCTGCTGTGGGTCGAGTGGGGCAGAGCCACCCCATATGCTTTTTGAATATGTCGTGGGATAACTAGGTGACCTCCATGCCCGCCATAAAATAGGTAGGTGGGAACCACATGCAGCTATATAGACTGACTCCCTGGGGTTATGTATGACTGCCGGCTTACATAGGAAAAGCAGTCAGGAGATGGACAGGGCTAAATAGAGTGGCCAAATAATTGTGGGAGGCTCATGTATTGCAGTCTCTGCTGGCTGCAGACCCTCTGTCCTATGCTCCCCCAGGTGGTCTCTCTCAGAGATATTTGGGTTTTCCTAAAAACATCCATGCCAGAGAAACCCCCTCCAGGGGAGGGGCGCAGCTGCATTGTAGTCACCCAGGTCTCTAGGCCAAGGCACTGAGACTGAAGCTTCACAGCCCGCTTTATCCCATTTAGCAAGGGCCATAGGTGGAGTGGGTGCATTCTAGCTATGTATGTTTCATTGCAGTTTCCCCATTAACGGCAACTTGTTACATAACCTTTCAAACATTAAGCTAGCACGCTGCAATTGCCAAACTCAGCCACTAGAGGGCAGTTGAGGCTTATTAGTAGCCTGTGGGGAAGACCCCGCAGAGTGGAGAAGACCCCTCCCACCTTGAAATCCGATCTCTGGGGGGGTTCCTCTACCAAGGGGCCGGTGCACCAGCAAGAAACTATAGCCGAATGTGGGCACAGTTGCATTTAATCAGTTTTCAGACAAGTATCTCAGACATGTAGGGCGACGTTACCAGTAGACCTTTTCAGGTTCCTGGGGAAGGGGGAAGACATTGTTTAGGTAGGTCTCCTGGCATGGTCTGGGTTTTAACCCACTCAGCATATGGCGTTTGTTGTGTCAAGCCAGGAATCCACCTGCCGGAATGAGTATTGATTGCTGTTGGGCCCTGCTCGATAAGTATCCCCTCCCTCTCTCACTCACGGAAGGTCCTACAGTTGTTCCTCCTATGATGTCCAGACAGACTAAGCATATTTAATGGGTTGTTCTCCCTTCTGGGACAGGAGGGATACCATCATTTGCAGATATCTGGGATGCTGAGTCCAGACTATGGGGCTGCAGCAGTGGGACCCCACTGTGCCCCATGTAATAAGGGCCTTTTAGTAACAAGGATAATTCAGAGCTGTAAACAGTTTTATTTACATTATATAAAAGGTCCCTCACAAGACAGCATTTAGTGCGGTATTTCATACAAAAACCTTGTAACGGTGCAGTTACTAAGTGTGGCCACTGGAGGGCAGCATTATCTAGTTAATGATGTAAGCAGGGGACCAAGTAGAAAATTGGATCTCCTCGAACCTGGGGCTGCAAGTAGCCAAATGGCCCTCTGGCATAATTGTTCGAGGAGCAGCCGGGACCAGGCATCGAATCGGACATGTTGGGGTGGGTACCCAGTGAGGCTGGCAGCCCCAACTCCAAGTTACCGCTCCGCTCCTGACTAGCAATCTTGCTCTAGACAAAGTGCAGGGGCACAACTGGGTGGGATCCGTGTCCTAAGGGCCCGAGGTGGGATCTGGTAAGTTCTATTATATATTCAGGTATTCAATCAGGGTTTTATACAGATATAATGTATGGGGGGCAGAGATTCTTAACCACTCGACAGAATAGCATTTGTAAACAACCAGAGTTGCTGAACTGTGTATTTATTTTTTATTTACTGAAATGTTTCACCAGGAAGGCACGCTGAGCAACAAGTTGCTCATCTCCCGGTGCGACCTGGGGAGTAGGGGAACATGAGGATAGTATACAGAGATTTGGTGCACAATATAGATATACAATTTGATTACATTCAATAAAGTGAGCAGACTATACAGAAGTACTGAAAAGGAGGAGTGCTAACAGGCATGAACTAGATGGATACGATAGCACAAATATGTTTGGCAAACACTTGGTGGGACATAGCTTTGTAGTTAGAAAATGGCTGGATAGAATACAAGGAGGCTGAACTAGGGCAAGATTGCGAGAGAGATACAGATGGACCAAATTTGCAAGGTGTAACAAAAGTGCAAGGTTGACTATAAGTACATCAGAGATTAGGGGTTGCAATAACTGCGGCTAGGAAGGAGGGGGAAGGTGGCTGGGTGGGGGGCACATAGGCAGAGAGCAGGGGGGTGGAAAGTGGTGGATTTGGAGGAGGGGTAGGCAGTGGGTGGAGGAGAAGGGTCTGCTAGGACCTGACCCTTCCAGAATGCTGGGGACCCTGCCTGCACCAGGCGGAGGTCAAGCACGAACAGGAGGGAACTAGGCTGTAGGCAGTGGGAGTTAGAGCATGTCAGGAAAGAAGAGAGGGGGAAGAGAAGGGTCTGCTGGGGCCTGGCCCCTCCAGTATGTTGTGGACCCTGCCTGCACAAGGCAGAGGTAGAGCACGACAGGAGTGAAGTACGTTGTAGGCAGCAGAGGTAGAGCTCGACAGGAGTGAAGTAGGCAGTGATGGGGAGTAGGCTTCAGAAGAACCAAGAGAGAGGGGGTGGGAGAGAAGAGGGGCAGAGACCCATCCCTTTCAGGAAAGAATGGGGTGGGAGTAGGAGGCGAGGACAGTGTTTGCTTAGGTTCTGGACCCCTCCAGGATGCAGAGAACCCTGCCGGGGCCTAGGCCAACAGTGGCCGAGTGGGTGAAGTGGTGAAGAGGAGGGAATGGGGGGAAGGTGGAAAGGAAGGGGTGCTGGGGAGGGTTTGCAGGAAAAGAGGTGGGTCAAAGCTGAAGCAGGATTGTGGCGGGGCGGCTAGCAGAGAAAAGTTATATGAAGGCAGAGGCGAGTGGTAGGAGCAGGGCGTCGTATTTGAGGTGAGAGGAGTTCCAGATTTTGGGGAAGTGATGGAGAAGCCAGATTGGCTGATGAGGGTGGTGCGATGGGGGGACGAGGAGGTGCAGTGTCTGAGGATCTGAGGGAATGAGAGGAAGGCGGGGGGGGGAGGGAACATGAGAGGTAGGAAGGAAGTACACCAAGCCAGGTGTTGTGCTCCCAGGTCGCTCCTGTAAAAAAGCTTTCAGCTTAGTGTGCTATACCTGGTTAAACAACTAAAAAAAAAAAAAAAAGTACACCAAGCCAAAGTTTGGAAGTTAGCTTGACACCGTGAGCCAGGCATCTGTTAGCAATTGGTGGGAAGGACAGGACACAGTAAAGGTCACAATGATGGGTTCGAGATGGGGCATCAAGAACGAATCAACAGGAGTTGAAAAGAGAGTCCACTCTGGTAAGGGAAGATATGGGAGTGGTACCATAGACTACATCACAGTAGTCAAAAATTGAGAGGATCATCTTCTGGACAAGTTCTCGCCGGGTCGTAGGAGGGATGGAACTACGATTCCTGTAAAGGGCTCCAAGCTTGGGGCGCAGTTTTTTCAGAATGGCGTCGGTGTGGCCAGAGAAGCCGGAGGTGTTGGTCCAGCCAAACCCCAAGGTATCTAAAAGAGGGTGTCCTCAGGGATGGTCCCATCAAGGGTGTGGAAAGAGGGTAAGGGGTGGAGCTTAGAGAGTCTCTGCCTAGTGCTGAAGGTCATGGAGACTGTCTTTTTGGCATTTAGGAATAGCTGATGTGAGGCAAATCAGAGTTGAATCTGGTGGAAGTCATGCTGTAGAGCGGTTGCTACATCGGTGATGGTTTTGCCAGAGCAAACAAGACAGTGTCATTGGCATACATATGGATAGAAGAGGAGGGGAGCAGACTGAAGGAAGGTAATTTAGGAAGATGGAGAAAAGGATGGGGCCGAGCACAGAGCCCTGTGGGACTCCTGTGGAGATTGGGAGGGGTGGAGAGATTGCAGTCTAAATCCCTCTCTGTGTTAATGGGGTAGCCAGGGTCCAGCTGCATTAAGTCTCAGAGCAGGCCCTCCACAAAAGCCCCTATGTCCTGACCCGCCGTGTTTTCAGGGACTCCATAGATGCGCTTATTGATGCAATGAGGTCTATTTTCAAGATCTTTGCATTTGTCCTGTAGTTGCTGGCATTCCTGTAGTGCGTGAGCCATGAACCTTTCTAGTCGGTTCACTCTGGTATCTGGAGCTTGCTTGGGCTTCTAAGGACTGGACCTGGGTTTCTATTTTGGTCAGGTTTGCTTTCAAGTCTCACTTAAACTCCCGCACCTCCGAGCAGAAGGCTGTAAGCTCCTCCAGCATTGCAGCATTGGGCCACGGCTGGTAAAGAAGAAGTCACGTCAGGTTGTTGCAGCCTGAATGTCTTTGGGGAGGATTGCATATCTTCAGGTGTCAGGGTGGTGATGGTTGCCGCGGCCCTCCTGCCTGAGCATTGCAGGTTCATTGATAAATGATTTTGTAGTGATGTATATTTGTTAGGAGCGAATTATATAGCTGGCCCATCTGTGCAGCAGTTGGATTTCCACTTGTGACACTGGCGGGAATGGACCCAGGTCACTGGAGGGTCAGCCGGGGTGAAGAAGGATTAAGCATCCCTTAGACACCTCTCCTTCTCCAGGGGGAGGGCAGGGCAGCACTCTGCGTACGAGCAGCACCTAGCGGAGGCTGGATAGCCGCACCACATCGATGCTCAGTAGAACCTCAGGATGGGGTGGATGCAGGCCGTCATTACACGTCCCCATCCTGCTTAAAGGGGGACAAAAATCCCGAACCTCGCCATCTACATGATGCTCTGCCCCCATGTGCCTCGATCAGCCTCTGGAAGCCGATCCCCCGACCAGGTATAAGTACCCAGCCTGATATAGGGGGTCGGTGCCTCGGCCCGCTTTCTGGGGGGAAGCCAGGGATGCAGGCATGGTCCGGAGGTGGAGGCAACGGGGGTCCGTGACCAGAGCAGAAAATACCAATGAGATTAGTAAAGGCAAAAAGAGATAAATAAAAAAAATTTTAAAAAAGGAGCAATTTATATCCAGTTTGGGTCCAGAGCTCACTGCAGCATGCTACCTCTCCATCAAGACCAGAACCGAAAGTCTGGAACGTGTTGTTTTTAGTTGCTATTACTTCTGCGTGGAGGATTTTCGAGCTTCAGGCTCTCATGTGTGAGCAGCCTTATTTAATTTTTCACAAAGACAGGGTCTGTTTCCATACCAATCCAAGTTTTCTGCCTAAGATGGTGTCTGCGTTTACTCTTAATCAGTCCATCCACCTGCCTGTTTATTATCCGGAGCATGCCAGTCCAGGGGAAGCATTGCTCCATACTTTTGATGCGCAGATAATTTTGCGTTACCATACACACCGTAACAAGGGCTGCAGAAAGTCCAAGCAGTTATTTGTTGCTTACACCCCTGGGAAAGGGTGTTCCCCAGTTTCTAACAGTGCTTGTCCAAATGGCTGGCCACCTGTATTACTTTTTGTTATAGGAAGTACAGTAAGGAACTTCCTAGGGATGCTAGGGGCCATTTCACCCAGTGCATGGCTGCTTCAGCTGCTTGTTTCTGGAATGTTTCTGCTGCAGACATTTGTGCTGCTGCCACTTGGACTTCTGTCTGCATTATTACCAAGCATTACAGTTTGGACATTCCCTCTCGCAGGCATGCAGGTTTTGTCCGAGCCGTGATTCAGGGTCTCCTCTCATGAGGTATTTTTATCCTGCCTCCCATTTGGTCCTTTTTGATGTCACTGCTTTAGACTCGTTCTGGAGGTATGACCTGCTGAAAGAGAGATCTCCGATGAAGGTAGTACAGTTATGTAAGAACTTACCGTAACAGTAGATCTTCGAGGGAATCTCTTTCAGGGGGTTATGCCATCCCACTCGCATTCCCCCTTTGGGGTTCATTCTGTTCCAGACCGGTTATTTTTCTTTGATGCTCCTGCCTTATACAGGCCTAGGCACACTTTCTCTCTCCTGGGTTCCCCCAAGGTAGGCCGGGCACAGATGGTCTCCAGCAGGAAAGAACTGAGGAAGGAGCAGGGCTGCCTGCACCTTTATATGGTATGTGACATGGGCGCGCTGACATCAGCATGGACGGCCCCTAGTAGACTGGTACAGAAAAAGGCTTCCATGGGATCCTAGCACCTGATGACTAAGTTCCATAGGTGTGGCCTGCTGGAAGAGATTCCATCGAAGATCTACTGTTACAGTAAGTTCTTGCGTAACTGTACTTTCACTTTATTCTTCTTGAACAGGGTGTCCTCTATTAGGGCCAGGATCTCTCCAAGCAGCTTGCACCCCATGAATGCACTTAGCTGTCTTGTGGAGAGTTTCAGCTGATTACGATGGAATAGATCTGTGATGTGGTTTTGGAATCGTAGCCTGCTTTTTGTGGACTACACCAAGCCCCACA
The DNA here is from genome assembly GCA_016271365.2 of Neoceratodus forsteri. Taxonomy (NCBI): domain Eukaryota; kingdom Metazoa; phylum Chordata; order Ceratodontiformes; family Ceratodontidae; genus Neoceratodus; species Neoceratodus forsteri. The sequence continues at coordinate 24,912,784 of CM028135.1, read as the reverse complement.
TATCTGCTAGTGAGCTGCATGGAGTTTTTGGAGTCACTGTTCATTGGAATAGTTTGGTGCTCCCTTTCGGAGGGGATCTTCCCGGTGACATTGAAAAATTTGCTAGTTCAGCCCCTTCTGTTGAAACCAGCTGTGGATCTGGATAGTCTAGTGAATTACCATCCTGTCTCTAACCTACCTTTGTTAGATAAGGTTATTGAGAAGGTGGTGACGCTGCAGCTTGAGGTCCACTTGTATCTCATGAAATGTATGAGTCCCTCCGAACTGGTTTTAGGTACAGGTATAGTACTGAGACAGCATTGATGATCAGGGGGCACATTGACCTCCTGAGGGCGAGAGATGAGAGTGAATGGTCATTTCTCATTCTTCTCAATCTTTCTTCAGCATTTGACACTGTGGACCATGGGTTTTATTGGATCATACGAGGGACTGTGATGGACTCACTGGGGCTGTCATTTTCTGGTTCGAGTCCTACCTTGGGGATAGGATGCCAAGCGTGGTAGTGGGAACCTTCTCATCATCCCTGATGCCCTCTCTCTAGCATGCCCCAGTGTTCAGTCCTCTTACCTATGTTATTCACAGTGTACATGCTGCCCTTGGGGAGGATCATCCAACAGTCCAATATGGGTTTCCACTACAGCGCCCAGTTGTGTTTGTGTTTTGCACCCTGGACACTTGACATTGTCATGGTGCTGAATTTGTGCTTGTCTGGGGTTTGTACTTGGATGGAATCTGCCTGGCTGAAACTTAACCTGGACAAGGCTGAGGTACTGGTGATTAAAACGGGTTGGGGTGGAGCAGAAGTAGTCAATGGAGAGACGGGGCTTCGGCTCAAGTCGTCCAAGCTATTGACTTATGCAAAGGTGAAAAATCTGGGAATCATTTTTGATAATTGGCTGATAGTGGACGCTCAGTTGTCTGCTGTAGTCAGTAGTGGCTTTTACCATCTTAGGAACCATCAGTCAAATTAAGTCCCTTATCCCTCCTGAAGATCTGCCAACACTAATGCATGCATCCGTGACATCTAAGCTGGACTGCTGTAATGTGCTGTACCTTGGGGCTAGTGGAGGCACCCTACGATGCTTGCAGCTGGTTCAGAAGGCAGTGACCGTGTTGCTGCCTGGCCTTTTGAGGTCCAGTCATGTGACCTTGGTCCTGCATGACCTGCTCTGGTTGCCTACAATGTGGCATGTTACCTTCAAGGCTGGTTTACTAACCTATAAAGCCCTACATGGGTGGTGTCTTGGCTGCCTGTCAAGCCTTCTGAATCTTATCCAATCCACATGCCTGCTTTGCTCCTCTTCTGAGGGTCTAGTCTTGGTCCCAAGGGCCCAGCTGAAATCCTCTGGGGATCATTCATCTGAGGTTGCCGGCCCTATGCTATAGAACACTGTGCCTCAGATTAAGGAGGGAAATTATTTCACCGAAAGGGTGGTGGCAGGGTGGAACATGCTGCTGGAGGAGGTGATATCACTGCGGATGGTGGGCAGCTTCAAAGGGGGGGCAGGTTCAGAGGGAGGCTTCAAACTATGAGAGGGGCTGGGGGTGGGAGTGAAGGATACTTTGGCAAAAATCAATGGAGGGGAAGCAGGGAAGGGGTTGCAGCTGCAGTCTGAAAAACTGAAGTGCTGCACACTCGAGCAGACTAGATAGACCGATAGGCCTGTATCTGCTGGCATGTTCGTATGGTACTGAGGGAGGCCCCCTTGGTGGAGGCCATTAAAAAAGGGGCTGCCGAAAGATTTAGAACATATAGGTTTTTAGGACAAGATATCCTGTTGGCAGTAGCCTAAGGGTTAGGCATACCTGTTTAGATAGGCTTTCAGCGACCATAATTATTCTCTGGGTATTTATCATGGTGCCGCTGCTGTTTTAATTGTAATAACTGCAATTTATTATTTGCATCATGTATTGCAAGCTGTTTTGTTATTTATTTGTCTATTTATTTATTGCATTGGTTTCATTTGCTTGTCTACATCTGTACATCGTCCGGAGTCTCCGGGGAGGAGCACATTGTAAATAAATTTACTACTACTAAATTTGTTTGGGTTTTGTTTCTGCAGTGGTTTGGTAAACGCACCAAAGAGTCACCAGCCCTGTTATCAGCGACTGCGTTGCCAGTGTGGTACCCGGTGCAACTGACAGAGAGCTTTTCACCAAGGCCTTTTGTGGGATTAAAGCCAGGTGCATCTGCCTTTGGGGATTGTGGGGCTGCTGGGGGGGGGGAGTTGTTGGGAACATATAGACTATAAATTTGACTGCTGCCAAATTGCTCCTGTTTTCCCTGCTGTTCCTATGTTTTTTCCCTCTTCTGTTTTTAAATAAATTATTTGATTTGCATCATGTTTTCTTGTTAGGGGTATGTTGTGTTCCAGTGTCATTTGCTTCGTGGTGGGGGGGAGGACTGTGCGGGCCAGAATAGCGTAATATTTCTTGGAGGTTATAGCCCTGAGTATCAGCAGCCAGTTACCCTTATTGCCACCCCACATTGGGGGCACCACATCAATAGACTGTACTACCCAGTGTAGCACAACCTCCGTAACCCCTCAACCAGTTGGGAAAGGATGACCCTGAGGACAGCGGGTGGACTCCACTCATATTCTGCCATGTGCAGTGTTGTTCTCAAATAAACTTGTTTGCAGTGCAGTCAGAATGGGGCGTGCTTACTGTAATGGCTGTTAGCACACATGTAGGCACACGCACACGTGCACACACAAATGTGACAGGAGTGGAGGCGTGGCCACCGTACTTAATAGTAGGACGGACAGGCCCTCCATCCCAGTTGAGTAGTGTGCTGCTGACATTCTACACTAGGCAGAAGTTCCCAATAATTTAAGTAGCTCAAAGCACACATTTTCACAATGTTTTGAGCTTCCATCTCTATAGGACATGTGCGCTTTCTTTACATTGCTGTGATCATTGCCAAGTTGCTGATCAATTGCCAACAGATCAGAGAAAGTGCACAGGGGAATGCCAGGAGCCACTTTGTTTCTGCAACGGTGAGCCGCTGTGGTGGTAGAGCTGGTTTTAGTATGCAAGCAAATGCACGAGTGCTTTTATTCAGCAGACGGCAACTGACCATGGAGGAGGGCAAGTTGCGTCAGGCAGTTTCTTCATTCTTGAGTCACCAGATTCTAAAGAAGAACTGGGTGTTGAGGGAGGGTGATTGAAGGGGGCTGCAAGGGTAGGTGAACATATATATATATATGATCACCTTTAGCTCTACAATAACTGTGACTGCCCGTAGTTTCCTATGTACACCTCGACAATGGATTCTCCTCCTGCGCCCCACCCTTGTGCCAGTGCCATTTCAATTCAGTCTGTATCCGATAGTACTCTGACTGTGCCTGCTGTTAGACTTGGTTGGTCTGGCATGTTGGAATCGTATGTTTTGTCACCTGCAATTCTACTATTTCCTGAAGTTGTTATGTTGACTCCACTTGTATTTTGTTTACTGATGTGGAGCCTGTGGAGATGAGTCTCTGACTCAAAGGTTTGTAAATCCGAAATATTCAATAAAAGTATATATATATACTGTATATTTAGGAAACAACACTGAAAGACAGCGGGCAAGTTGTGCCAGTCCCCATCCTAGAAGCTTTTTTTTTTTTGTAATACTCATTTACTATCAAATTGTGAGTGTGTGGGGATGGGGGGGGGTGTATATTTCAAAGGATTTGAGCTGGAGAGGAGTGTTTATTTCCCAAACGATAGCATTTCCTGAATAAGAATTGGGGACGAATAGTGCAACTGTTCATTATATTCGAAGATGAATAAAGAACAGTACATTATTCATGACATTCAGGAAGTACTGTTCATTACTCATGTACCTTTAGTGACAGTGTTGGAACTAACAGAAAAAAAATATGGCAAGGCTCCTAAAGTTTCTTCTTTTCAGTCCCTGTGTGGATGTTCCCGACCACTTGCAGTGATGCTGTAATGCGGTTAGGGGTCAAAGGTTTGAGGTAGAGAGCCAGCAGAGAGAGGGAGGTTTAAAGCCTGAGGAAGACGTGGTGGCATGTCGATACATAGGGGAGTGTTCTTGGTATCAGTGGTTGGGGGCACAGCACAGTCATGGTGAAATATGTGAGGGAGAACACATAAAAGGGTGTACACATATCAGGAAATAATGCACGCCTCGCTGGTTGTTCAGCGAGAAATGCACTATTCCCTTATGATCACACACCCTGGAGGGTATCATCCCACTTTTAAAATGGGCTTTTTTATTTGTTAAAAAAAACTATTGTTTTGATGAGGTGTGCAGTTGTCAGAAAACACTTTGCAGTCATGTGACATGTTTCGATCAGAGAGGTTACAAGATTTTCATGGCCCACACTATAAATGGTGCTTTACTGTTGCGTGTACACTTTATTTCAATACATTTATTTTGCTGCTTATATGAGAGTGCATAGCTTGTTTGCATTTTTAGGGGGACTCTGTCTTCAGCTGTGGTACCTCTTGAGTCTAGAGCTATGTTTTTTTTTTTTTTTTGCGATTTGGTTACAACAAACAAAAAAACTAGAAATGGGACCGTGTAAGGGTAGAAGGAGGGGACCAGCATAGGAAAGGAGGTATATTAACAACAAAAACGGGATCATATCATGAGGAGGGAGCCCTCTCACAGTTTATTTAGCTTTTATTAACCATGTAAGCAGACTAGACTAGCACAGTGCCTATTTCCAGGTGTGACCCGGGAGGATTACAAGGCAATATAAAACCATGCAACAGCAATACATAGAGGATAATGTATGGTCGGCGATCAAGCATGTGTAGCCACTGAGAGATTTTTTTTTGAAATTTGCTCTTTATTTCACGCCCCATGTCCGTCCTCAGCCTGGTCACGGACTCCGGGATCCCCGGCCACCGGACATTGCAAACTCCCAGTCATCCTAGCTTCCAGAGAGTGTCATGTCGCGGTTCCGCCCGATATCGGACCGGGAACTAGTAACTGGTCGGGGAACGCCCGTGCCAATCAGGGCGTTCCGGAGTAAAGCGTCATATAGACGCTGGGCGTAGCTTACCCCCATTAGCCCACTCCCTGAGGGAGGCGGGACTGCAACGACGCTGAGCCGCCTGCCCCGGCCACTCCCTCCCCTGACGTAGCACGGCCGGGGGTTCCCCAGCCTCCGCGTAGGGGTCCCTCTCACCTGACTGCTACCCCAGCCTCCCCTGAGAAGGAGAGCAGTCCGTGGGACGCCGATCCTTCTCCCCCAGCTCGCTCGACGACCCGAGTCCGTTTCCGAACCCGGGTCGAGCCACTGAGAGATTGCAAGGGTGACAATTTAAACCTCAAGAGCAAAGCTCGAGAGGTTTCGGTCATCTTGGCAACCTCGAGATGGCAACACACGCTTTGTTGCCAATAGCAGACCACACAGTATCTTTTATAGTGTATGGTCCACATAAAGAATAAAAATTGAGAGGCAGAATCCTTTCTTTGCAGTGTTTTTTTTTTGTCACCGCCACTCTCCCCTGGGTTCATCTTTCACCACTGCGGCCGGTTCAGAAAGTCTCGAGGTTAGCGTATCACGAATGCGCAAATGCGTTCTGTGTTTTACCATCGATGTGACGTACCCATGATGGAATAACAACATCATGACATTACATTGAGGGTACAACACACTGAAACAATGGATTTTAGCTAGTAACAACATTCTACCATGCATTATAGAGAGATTTACAAGCTGTAGAATAGCACATTGGCAATTGCATAGAAAATTAAAATTACAGATAACAGTGAATGCAAACCAGGTACATACTTAATCAGGTACAGTTATAAAACTGTTTAAAACCTGGTATACAAGCTAACTAACTCCTAGCAAGCGTGGACAGTAAACCACCCTGAGTAGGATAAGCACTACGGGAAGAAAATGACATGGAACTGTAGTCCATAGGATATAGATACATAGACAGTGTCGGCAGATAAGGGCCTATGGCCCACCCAGTCTGCCCATTTGAGCTTGTAAGTTCAGTTTGTTTTCCTAGAAGTCTGTTGCCCCTTACCCCTAACCTCAAGAATTCCTTTATGTCTATCCCATGCATTCTTAAATCCAGTGATTGTTTCAGCCCCCACCACTTCGTCTGGCAGGGTGTTCCACTTGTTCACCACCCGTTCTGTGAAGAAATTCTTTCTTATGTTTCCTCTGAATCGCCCTCCTCCAACTTCATCCCATGCCCTCTAGTCCTGGAACATCTTTTTCGCTTAAAATAGTGTTTTCCTGCACCCTGTTCCTCCCTGTAAGATACTTGTATGTCTCTATCATATCCCTCTCTCCCTCCTCCTCCAAGGAGTACATGTTCAGTTCCTTCAACCTGTCTTCATAGGACTTGTGATGCAATCCATGCACCATCTTTGTTGCCCTCCTCTGAACCTTCTCTACTCTGTCTATGTCCTTACATAGGTATGGTCTCCAGAACCGCACACTGTACTCCAGGTGGGGCCTCACTAGTGTCTTGTATAGCGGAATTATGACCTCCCTTTTCCTGCTGGTGATGCCCTGCCTATACATCCCAGCATCCTATTTGCTTTACCTGCTGCCTTGTCACACTGTTTCCTCTACCTTGAGGTCATCAGAGATGATAACCCCAAGATCCCTTCCTGCTTGGTGCATGCTATATCCTCACCCCCCAACTGATATATTGTGCCAGGTTTTTGTGCCCCATATGCATTATCTTGCACTTCTTTGCATTGAATTTCAACTGCCAAACCCTGACCATACTTCAAGTTTCTGCAGGTCGCTTCTCATTCTGTCTACACCCTCTGGTGTGTCTACTGTGTTACAGAGCTTAGTGTCATCAGCGAACAGTGAAATTCTGCCTTCTAGGTCCTGCGCCACGGCACTGATGAAAATGTTGAATAGGACTGGTCCCAGCACTGATCCCTGTGGTACCCCACTGGTCACTCTTCCCTCTGTGGAGTGACAGCCATTTACCACCACCCTCTGTGTCCTGCCACCCAGCCAGTTACCTACCCACCACACTACTGTCCTGCCCACACCATATTCCCCAGTTTGTGTAATAGTCTTCTATGTGGCACAGTGTCAAAGGCCTTGCTGAGTCCAGATAGGCCATGTCCACTGCCCTCCCTGATCCATCTCCTAGTCACCCAGTCAAAAATTCAATGAGGTTGGTCTGACATGACCTCCCCCTGGTGAAACCATGCTGCCTTGGGTCCTGTAGTCCATTGACAACCAGATGTTCCACCAATCTCTCCTTCAGTAGTGCTTCCATGATCTTCCCCACTACCGAGGTGAGGCTGACTGGTCTGTAGTTCCCTGCTTCCTCTTTGTTCCCACTTTTGTATAAAGGGGACTACATCTGCTGTCCTCCAGTCTTTGGGTACCTCCCCTGTTTCCAGTGATCGGCTAAACAGGATAGCCAGAGGTTCAGCCACCACCTCTCTTAGTTCTTTAAGGACCCTGGGGTGCACCCCATCTGGCCCCATTGCTTTATCAACTCTTATTGCTTCCAGTTCCTTCAGGACCCTTTCTCGTGTAAAGGGACTTGTGTCCATTTCTGCACCATTCTCACCCCTTGTACTCCCTTCAGACCCATTACCCTCCTCTTCCTCAGTAAAGACTGAGCAGAAATACCTGTTCAATATGTCAGCTTTACTGTTATCATCCTCCACGTGGCCCCCATCCTCCCCCTTCAGTCTCACTATCCCTCCCTTTGCCTTTCTTTTTTCACTTATGTACCTGTAAAAGGTTTTGTCCCCTCTACCCACTGATTTTGCAATGTGTTCTTCTGTCTGAGCTTTGGCTTCCCTTTGACCTCCCTGCCTCCCTTGCTTCTCCTGGTACTTCTCCCTATCCCTTCTGCCTGTGTCTTTTGTAGTGCCTGAATGCAATCTTTGGCTTTCACTTTCTTTGCTACCTCTTTGGAAACCATAATTGTCTCCTCTTCCTTTTCCTCTTGCTAACCTGCTTAATACACAATTCTGTTCTTGTAATCCCCATTTAAATACTGCCCACTGTTCCTCAACCCTGATTCCTGTCCCATTCCCTTAATGCCTCTTTCAGGTATCTCCCCATTTTCCCAAAGTCTGCCCCCCTAAAATCCAGGATACGTGTTTTTGTGTGGTTTGATTCTGCTCTTTCTGTGATTTCAAACCATAATGACTGGTGGTCACTGTTCACCAGGTGCTCCCACTCTTACCCCATCACACTGTCCCTGTTTGTGAGCAGAAGGTCCAGTATTGCCTTCTGCCGAGTTGGTTCCATGACCAGTTGCTTGAGGAAGGCACCCTGAAGGGAGTCCAGGATAAATCTGCTCCTAGTTGATGCTGCTGCTGGGATGCTCCAGTCCACGTCTGGAATATTGAAGTCTCCAACCAGTACTACCTCACCCTTGTCTGCCATCCTTTGGATGGCTAGCATCAGCTCCCTATCTGTTTCTTCCTCCTGGGCTGTATATACCGTATGGCTAAATGCGAGAGTGCTCTGATACTCCACATCTCCGGAAACTGCTACAGCAGTGTGCTCTGTACTGGGGGGCTGTAACATTATGGGAACGCAGCTGTAGTGGAACCAACATTTCTGCTTTGATGTGGTGTTCCACATATTGCCTTTCTTTCCCACATTTGTCCACCTTTGGGCTTACCTCTGAACCTTCTGACACTGAAAATGTGGGAACTTGACACTGTTTCCTAATTGTTCATTTAATCAGTGTAAGTTATGTTTTTCAGTGCTGTATTAGTGAATTATTCTATTTGCCATGTACTTCTAATGTCACTTATGTTATATACATGTTCCTCTGTGCAATTAACTGCATTGCTGTAACTGAAATGTGCATCTGTCCAGGTCCGCCTTGTAAATGAGTTCACCTCAATGGTGTTTCGCTTGGTAAAATAAAGATTGATTGATTGATTGAAAATGTGGGACACTGCCCCTCATAATATGGGACGCCTCATCAAACATGTAAATAGAATGTCAGTTGTTTAAGGAACTGTGTCCACCTTTGGGCTTACCGCTGAACTATCGGACACTGAAAATTGGGACACTGCCCCTCATCATCTGGGACACCTCATCAAATATGTAAATAAAATGTCAGATGAAAGCCAGTGCCTTTATCTTTTTATTGTTTAATTAATTAAAAACTCACTCAGCCCCAGAACTCACATGTGAGTCTAAATGTTCAGTGCTTAACCTTATTCAAAATGGCTGCCCGGGGCAGAGTTTTAATTAATTTCTATTTAGCACCTTAAAATTTTATGAATTTCTGCTTTAAAGTCTGAGTATACAGCATCTTCATTGTGTGGACAGCACTGTTTCCACATGGGCCAAATGTGACACAGCAATTCTAAGGGTTAAAACGAGGTGCATTTCCCTTGTAATATAGGGCTGTTGAGAGGCATGCTTTTGGGTCATGAAAGGTTGAGACACATCAGGTGCTCATTCGTACCGGGTCGCACCTGGAAATGAGCCTTGGCTCAGTGTATCTTTCCCAGTTACCAAAATTTTAAATAAATAAAACTCATAAGCTTCCCCACAGTCCATATGTGGAGAGGCATTGTCATCATCACATATTCTGAGTGGAGGGTGCATAAGGCTCTGAGCCTCTCCCTTTTTGGTAAGCCTTTGGAAGTGCTCTGCTATCCCGAAATGTTTTCTTTCCAGAGTGAGGAGAGGGTCAAATACCAGCAAGGTCACTGACACTGTAAGATACTCACCCTCTGGGATGGAGAGGGAGACCATTACCTGAGCTCCGGTGTCAGTCTGTGGATGGACATTAGCACTGTGATGTGTTTGCTCATGAGGGCGGGGATGGGGTTGAGAACCTGAGCTTTTTCATTAGTCAGTCTCTAGAGGGGCATCAGTATTGTAAGGTGCTGTTTCTTTTGGGGAGAATGAGGACTGTCTGCGCTGCCACATCAGTGGAGGGGGTATTAACTTCTGCCTCTATGGCAGATCTTCCTGGACATAAAGTCTCCATCACTCATTCACACTAGTGGGACTACACCGGAGGCGCTAGGACCAAGCGGGAGCCAAAAATCTTCAGGTGGTCTGGCGCTGAGGTAGGACCGTGCATGCGCGGCACTGCGAGACTGGCTCGCGCCATATAGGCTATCTTGGCATCGACCCTCCAACCACCTCAGTTCCTTTTTTCCTGTTAATTAGTGCACTTCAGTGATGACGTCGCTCGCCTGCTGGGAGTCAAATCTTCACACCTATACGTCAGCAGCATAGTCGTTCAGTGCTTGATTAGTTTTTAGTATATTCATTTATTTGTTTAATTAAAAAAAAAGTTGTTTATTCTTTCAACAAAGAAACAGAAGAAGTCTTCTTCAAGCCACTCGATGTAGATTCGACCATGAATGGGGCCAGTGGCGGTAGGGAGACTTTGGCAAGCTGTTTTAGCAGCAGGACTGGAGTCCAGTGCCGCCTCTTCAAAGGGGGTCTGACAGGGGCAGTCCGTGCTTAGGAGGAAGGCAGTCCTCCTGAAGCACAAAAGAAGCGGGCCCATTCTCGATCAAGGCAGGGATCTGCATTTTTCGGTATCAAGCTCTTCTTCGCCCACTGGTGCCCTCTGGTACATCTGCACAGAGATCTTCAGTTGCGGGATAGGAGGCCAACCTAGCTCCCGTCGAAGTTGCCTACTCAGTTCCAGCAACCGTGATCCTCCCGACTCGGAGTCTTCCCCACCCCCGGGGGGGGGTCCTCCAGTGAGTAGTTTAATCATTGGCCGCTCTTTTGGAGCAGTGAGTCCAGCGGTTGTCCTGACTTCCCGTGCCTGCAGAGCCGGCCTGGGGGCCATGGACATGCGAGCGGGGTGGTTGGGGCAGCCTAGTTGCGCGACAGCTTCGGTGCCATCGACACAGCGCTCTCATGCATTTCCCCCTCACATGGCTGCGATGCAGGGGCCAGTACAAGTACTGCCTTCTCCTACTCCTTGTATTTTCAGGTCTCCAGCCTTGGGTGCCCTGGTGTTGGGGTTGGGGTCTCCAGGCGCTCGTCCGGCGCTGGTTGCGGCACCTCCCTCGGCTCCGGCCTTGGTGGTGCCGTGCACTGCCTCAAGGCCGGAGTTTTTGACTCCAGTTCGAGGAGCACCTCCCCCTGTTCTTTTTCCTCCCTTTACTTTCTGTACTATCCCTTCTGGGCTAGTAGGAGATAATATTGAGTCTGATCCTGATCTGCGATTAGGGGACGATTTGGATGAGGATTCATCCTTTGGAGTGGAAAGTAAGCCCTCTACTTCCGCAGAGCCCTTGGTCAAGGACCTTTCTTTTAAATATCTTCTGAAGCATATGAATTTCACTCTTTCTCTTCAGACTTCTGAGGTGGATCCTGAGAAGCTGTTGCACCTTCAGTATCTGCATTCCCTGAAATTCCTGTGGAATTGACACCTCTAGTGCAGTCCTCTTTCAAGACTTTTTCACAGATGGTGTGGGACAGTCCAGCACTCATTCCTTCTGTGGCGAAGTCCATAGACAGGAAATATGCTCCCTCTAAGGATAGGCCAATCCTTGCCTCTCAAGCCTTTGCGGACACCATAGTGGTTGTGGCATAGAATGACAAAGCCGTGCTTCCTCAGGAGTCTATGGCTCATCCAGTAAATAAAGAATCCTGTAAGAGCGACACTCTGGGGAGGCAAGTGTTCACTGCTGCTACCCTAGGAATGTGTATTGCTAGCTACCGGGGATAGTTCTCTCAATATGAATATACCCTCTGGCATTCTCTCAAAGCCACCATGGAGGCCCTTCTGGAGTCGACGATAGTTAAGAGCTTCTCCAGACCATTACTAGAGGCATTGAGTCCAACAGTCAGCAACTTAAAGTGGATATGGATACCTTTGACACTGCTTCTAGAGCAGCAACAGCCAGGATATGTACCTGGCATCACTCTTGGTTAAGGACTTCAGGGTTCACAAATGATGCTCAACAGAGAGTCATGAACTTTCCATTAAGTGGAGTTTATCTGTTTGGCCCACAAGTGGAGCAGGCACTAGAGGCCACTTGGGAAAACTTGGACTGCCATTAAGATGGCCAGACCGACCCCTGCTGCCCCTCAGCGGGGCAGAAACTGCCAGCAGTTTCATAACCAGCAATCCTTTCGTGGTAAAGGCTGAGGGGCATTTCATAAGAACCAAGCCCCTCAACTGCAAAAGAAAATGCAGCAGAAGGCACAGGGCCCCGAAGGTGCCCAGTGCCACCCTCTGAAGACCTGGCCCATGCCCCACCTCAACTGCCCGAGGGGGACTGACACAGTTTTACAACCAGTGGAAGTCAGTCACAACAGACAAATGGGTCGTCAGGATAATTCAAGAAGCTTAATCTCTAGATTTTTTGGAGACTGCTCCTGATCATCCACTCAAACAGCAGCCCAAACTGTCTATCACTCAGTCAGACCTCCTTGCTTCCGAGATACAGGGTCTTCTGAACAACAGGGCAGTAGAAGTGGTTCTGCAAGCAGAATGGAACACAGGTTTCTACTCCCACTACTTCCTAGTTCCAAAGAAAACAGGCGGTATGTGCCCTATTCTAGACCTAAGGAAGTTAAACAAATACCTCTTCAAGGAGAAATTCAAAATGATATCGCTAGGAACGTTCCTGCCTCTGATTTATCAAAACAATTGGCTGGCTTCCCTGGACATGCAGGATGTCTACCAACATGTCCCGGTGCACTCAAGCCACCACAAGTACCTACGCTTTGTGGCTCTGGGCCAGCACTACCAGTTCAGAGTGCTGCCCTTTGGGCTGTCCTCGGTGCCTCCAGTCTTTACAAAGTGCTTTGCAGTACTCACAGCACAGCTCAGGAAACTCTGAGTTCAAGTGTTCCCATACCTGGTCGATTAGCTCCTAGTGAATTCCTCCAGACAAGGGATGCAGGAAGTGGTGGCCATGGCTTCCAGGTTCCTCACATTCATGGGAGTTCTTCTGAATCTGGAAAAAATTGCAGCTTCAGCCATCTCAACAGCTCCTCTTCATAGGAGCTCTCCTGGACACCTCCAGGGCAAGAGCCTTCCTCCCAGAAAACAGGAGAAATAATAATTTCCAGATGGCCTGCTTCATCAAGGAGAACAACTATAGTTTGAACTCTCTCAATGCAGCGGATGCTGGGTCTCATAGCGTCATTTGTGTTCACGGTGCCCCTGGCTCGTTTGCACATGAGAACCACATAATGGATGCTCAGGACTCGGTAGTCTCCAACCACACATCTGCAGTCCTTCCACATCAAGGTGATGGAACCCCTAATGAGGTCACTCACCTGGTGGACTCAGGAGGACAGTGTTCTCCAAGGATTTCCCTTTGCCCCACTGGAGACACAGATCACCATCACCACAGATGCATCTCTGATCGGTTGGGGAGCTCGCTGTCAGGATCTCCACACCTAGGGCCTGTGGCGTCAGAACAAGTCTCAGCTACACTTAAATGTCCTGGCAATGAGAGCTGGTCCTGTATGCTGTCCGAGCCATGAAGGATATCCTCTGCCACAAAGTAATTCTCTTCAGATGGACAGCAAAGCAGTTCACTTGGTTTACTTGGTATTTATGGGACAGAAGAAGGCCGAAGCCCATCGGGATTCTCCCCCACAATAAATGTGGCACATTAATCTAAGGCCAAATTAACTTCAAGCCATTTATCAAGCCTTGTTTCGACAGTAATAAAAGAAGGTGAATCCACAAGTTCTTGAGTCAAGGAGTTCCAGAGTCTTGGTACTCTTACTGTGAAAAAGTTTAATATTTTATTTGTGTTGGCTTTGGCTACATTGATTTGCTTATTGTGCAATCTGTGAACAATACGTCTATTACTAAAGTGTAATCTAAATTGCTGCATTAATTCTGGGATTGATGGACTTTAAAAAGGAAAAGAAGATCCCCTCTAATTCTTCTTTTCTGCAATGAGTGTAAACCTGTAACCTGTAATCTTTCAGCATAATTTTTAGAGGCCAGATAAGGAACTATTTTAGTTGCTCTCCTTTGAATTATTTCCAAACTTTGTGTATCTTGTATCAGATATGGACTCCAGAGTGGAGAACCATAGTCCATATAAGGCCTAACATATGTTCTGTATAAAGGGATAATAACATTCCTCAGATTTTGGGACAAAGCTGCGCTTTATACACATAAGTAGTTGATTAGAGGTTTTAGCCGCCTTAGTACATTGATCTCTGTGAGAAAGTTTATTATTGATTAGTATTCCCAGATCTTTTTCACATACTGACACTTTCAGGGGAATATTATTAAGGGTGTATGTCTGTAGGGGATTAGCTCTGCCAAAGTGTAATATGGTGCACTTATCTATATTAAAGTGCATATCATTTGTTTGGGCCCAAGTTTCAATATGTTTTAAATCATTTATAACTGAACATCTGTTTATTAATGAGTCAGTCCTCCCTCCCAGCTTTGTATCGTCCGCAAATTTTGAAAGAAAATTTGCAGAATTAATCTGCATATCCCAGATGAAAACAATGAAGGTCTAAGTACGGATCCCTGAGGGACCCCGCTTGTCACTTGTCCTTCTTCCGATAAAGTGCCTTGTATTTTAACTTGCTGGCTTCTGTTGGACAGCCAGTTGTTTATTCATTTAACTAAAACAGGAGAGAAGCCTGCCGATTGTAGTTTGGTAATAAGCTTGTTATGAGAGACCTTATCAAAAGCTTTACTATAATCCAAGAGGATCACTTCTTGGGGGAGATTAAGGTCAAGACCCTGGCTTATATTTTCATAAGAGGCTATTAAATTTGTAGTACATGAAAGGCCTTGATGTATTACATCAACAAACAAGGTGGAGCACATTCCTACCCTCTGTGCAGGGAAGCCATGAGAGTGTGAGAATGGTGCCTTGAGCACGAAGCCGTGATCCAGGTGGTCTACCTGCCAGAAATCCAGAACAATCTGGCAGGTCGCCCAAGCAGAACAGAAGTAGATCCACATGAGTGGTATCTCGACTTAAACGTCGTGCAGTCGCTCTTCAAAGAGTGAGGCACTCCACACCTGGACCTTTTTGTGTCCCCACTCAAAACAAAACTGTCTCTATTCTGCTCCAGAAATCCAGAACCTGGCGTTTTCTGTCAGGATGCATTTAGACTGCGGTGAACAAGACGCTTTTTGTATACATTTCCTCCTCCTCTTCCAGTAATTCAGAGGGTGCTGCTGAAGCTGGAGGCACAGAGGGGCAGCATGATTCTCATCGCCCCATACTGGCCTTGTCAGATATGGTTTCCATTAATCAACAGATTATCGGAGGTTCCACTGAGACAACTACCACTTCAGACGGACCTTCTGACCCAAGGGCCAGTGGTGCATCCCAGCTTGAGGTCCCTTCATCTCCATGCCTGACTCCTGAGGAGATAGAAGTAGGTAGATTCAATGTCTCCCGTAGAATCTCAGACATTCTCCTAGCAGTGCGTAAGCCATCCACTAGGAAAACCTACACGGCAAAGTGGAAACGATTCTCCAACTGGTGTGCAAAGTCTTCCCTGGACCCCTTTACTTGCTCGCCAAACAAGGTGTTAGAGTACCTGCTAGACCTGTCTAATGCAGGACTGCAATAGTCGACGGTGAAGGTACACCTCTGTGTGATTTCGGCTTACCACGAGCCTATCCACAATATATTAGTGGCTCAGCTGCCCTTGGTCAAAAGGTTCCTTAAAGGAATCCTCCACACTAGGCCACCAGTCAGGAGACTGGTAGCCACTTGGGATATCAACCTTGTGCTAGACATGCTCACCTGTAAGCCATTCGAGCCTCTAGCAACCTGCGAGTTGAAGTTCCTGACCTGGAAGGCTGCCTTCCTTGTGGCCATTACTTCTGTTTGCAGAGTGTCTGAAATACATGACCTGGTCTCAGACCCGCCGTATGCAGTATTTCACATGGACAAGGTGGTTCTCAGAACTCATCCTAAATTTCTTCCAAAAATAGTCTCGGGATTCCACCTGAACCAGCCCTTGGTCCTTCTGAACTACTTTGCGAACTTTCAGAATGAAGGGGGGTGTACCCTACATTCTTTGGAGGTGAAGAGGGTTTTGTGGTTCTATATCGATAGAAGAAGGAGATTCACAAATCCAACCAACTCTTTGTTCCATTCAGCATGGCCCGGCTGGGTCAGCCTGTTGGCATCAGGTGCATTTTGGCATGGCTGGTAGCATGTCTCCACCATTGCTACTCGATGGCGCAGATCAAGCTGGAAGGCAGGGTGTATGCCCACTCTACCAGAGCAGTCGCAGCATCTCTAGCAGAAATTCGGAGTGTGCCCATTGCAGACATCTTTGTGAAGCACTACACCTTGGATGTCCATACTAGACAGCATCCGTCCTTTGGAAAGACAATTCTTATGAACTTCTGTCCTGAGTGAGCTCCCCTCTCTCTCTCCTGCCACCCTTCTCGGGATTATTTTTGCTCGGTACTTTCCCACTAGTGTGAATGAGTGGTGGAGACTTTATGTCCAGGAAGATATGTAAATTATGTACCTACCGTAATTCTTGATCTTCTTGGATGAAGTCTCCACCACTCATTCATATGCCCACCCACCATCCCCCAACCTCACTTTTCTTGTTTTTGGTCTTCACTCCCTCGTTGGCTGGGCTGTGAAGACACTGTTGAGTTGACCCTTCTTACACGGGTCATACGGACTATCTTGTATCCGAAATGTGTTAGTTTTTACTAGGCTAGTTTACGCTGCACCTCCTCGGTAAAAAAGGTACTGAGGTGGTTGGAGGGTCGACACCAAGATAGCCTGTACAGTGTGAGCCAGTCTCACGGCACCGCGCATGCGCGGTCCTACCTCAGTGCCAGCCCTCCTGAAGATTTTTGGCTCCTGCTGGGTCCTAGCATCTCTGGCGTAGTCCCACTAGTGTGAATGAGTGGTGGAGACTTTGTCCAAGAAGATAAAGAATTACGGTAGGTACGTAATTTACATTTCCTTGCTTTAGCCTCGCAGGTGAAGGAATTAATTGATAAAAAATGTTAGTTACACTTAGGGCTCCTTGTTCTGTGTGGCACTCAGCCTGAATTTCTGCAGCAGGGGGTCCTAGGCTTTTGCAGCAGCATTTTTTTTAATTTTTTTATTGCAGTGCCATGATTTAGAATGCAATCATGCCATTGGCTAAAATATGATGTGATGTGATCGACAACATCTCATGTAGAACATAGAGGAGGGGCTATGGGAGAAACAAGATGAGACGGGTGCTGGGCACTATGGAAAAGCTGTATATCTGAATGGAAATTTACCAAGAGCAGTGAATTCTGTGGCATGTTGCAAATTCTGTGGAAGATTTGGCAGCAGCAGAATCGCAGAATTCCAGGGACCTTGCTTACACTAAATGCTAGTCACACTAGTCAAGTAGCCAAAAACAGAGGGAAGGAAGAACAAAGGGAAGGGGTGCTAATTTTGCAAAGTGGACTTGCGTGTGGGCCCAAAATTCAGGTACTCCATTTTGTACTCTCCTGAATGCTGACTGACTTGTCTGGAAGATTGTGTCATCTGGTCAGAATGTAGGTGCAGAAAAAACTAAATTCTGTCTGTGCTGCAGAAGACAGTGGTACACAAAGATGAGAAATAGTGTTTTTGGATAGTCTCCAAGACAGAACAGATTACCTAAGACCAAATTTTCCCAATTTGTGTAACATAATAGTTCTGTAATAAAAGGCAGTGTGTGGTGTTAATGGTTTGATTTGTGGTCTTGTCAGTCAGGAGGCAACAGCTGACTCGCCTTGTGACTGAAGCCTGGTCACTTGACCTCCTTGTGCCTCAGTACTGGACACATTCTAAATAGGGGACACAGAGTGAACATGGAAGAGAACAGGCATGCTAAAAACATATTTGCAAACAAGCTACTGCTGATAGTGCAAACTTTAAGGTGTTTGCACCACTGTTCGAGGTCACATGCTGAGCCCAAAGCTGCAGTTAGACTCGAACCTGTAAACTCCTGTTTCATATTTCAGTGCTCTAAACCTCAATTATACATTATGAAATGGGTAGAAAGAATGTTGGTACCTGACAGGCCAAGATGTACTTTCAGCTGGGCCGTTATCCCAGTACAATGGCCCAGCTGAAAGTAGCTCAATAAAAATATGTTTATTTAGGATCTGCAGTATATGAAACAGATAGGGAAAATAGGCAGACTAGGTGGGCCGAACAGTCCTTATCTGCTGTCAAATTCTATGTTTCTATGTTCTGTTTTTAAAAAAAAAAAATGCATCCAATTGGCTGGCCCGGTGGCACTGAGGGTTGAGGCGCTGGATGCCACACCGGCGACCCAGGTTCAAGAGCAAGCTCGGGCTGTCAGGGGTCGGCCAGGTGGGCAGGGGGAGGAGTCAGATTGAACAGCCGCAAGGCAGCTCTCCTCGCCGGGGAGGGACGTGGGGTTTCCCCGGCTCTTGATTGCCACTGAGTGGAGGCTAGGTGACAGTGCCACGTCAAGGGCGCCTGGCATTTGGCTGGGAGGGAGGAGGGGGCTCCCCATCGAGCCGCAGTGGGCGATGTGCGCCCACGCCAGAGTGCGCTATGATCTGAGTCCCGTGTTAATGGAGAGAAAAAGCAGAAACACCATGGCTCCCTGTTGCCAAGTAAGGTGCAAGGGTAACGGAGCAAATAGCTTTCTGGAAAAAAAAATACATCCAATTTACTCAAAAGGACTCATTTCATAATCACAATAAGGTGCTCCAGGAAGTGATTGTGGTGGGCTAATGGCCCTTCTCAGGTAGTGGAAACACTCGACTTTGCCTCATGCTTCAGCCCACCCGAGGTGTGCTGTTCTCTCACCTTAACGCTCCCCCAAATCATGACATCAGTTTTAGCCAGTCAGGATTATTTATTTCTAAACATTCCAGACACTCTTAAACCATTATAGATCCAGATAACGTACCTTTTCTCTGTGCATGAGACACACTTATTCTGTGAAGAGTGTGTCATGCACAGGTGCCCTGAAAGTGGGCATGTCCAGGTAAGGTTCTTTGAAAAATGTAATATATTACTGATCAGGCTCGATCAATAATATATTAATACAGCCACCGAGACTACTCTTGTGGTTATAAGAGTGGTCTCACTTACATTCTGAGGATATCAAAACCTTGTTTCATTTCTAAAATACAGATGTTTTTAACATGATGTATGGTATGTGTTTCTGTATGGTTCAAGCATCTCTTATGGTTACAAGAATAACTCAAAATGGCACTCTTTTATAACCATAAAGGATGCAGAACTGTAAATATTAACATACCGAGCACACTGTCTTACTTGTTGGACAAAGAGGGTGACCTAAGCCTAATGAAACTAATGCCCCTTTGTCTCTACTCTCTCCCTGTAGATGCTGAAAAGGGCTGTCATTTTCTCCATATTTTGGCGTGTGTCCGGCAGGCATACAGTCCCAGTGTAAGTGAAGCTGTAGTGCAAAGAGTTCTGGATAAACTAGAGAAGGACAGTGATATTATCAGCACCATGGAGAAACGCTACACAGCATTCTGAAGAGAAGTGGGTGTTCTGGACTGTCAACTGATGGAAGGGAGAATCTGGCCCAGTTCTTCATATCCCCTAAAGGCACTAACTGACCCAGTTGGTAGAATGGGCACAAAGGGTGCAGATAATCTGCAGAGTTTCTGCTGGGTTTTAGAGCTTCAAAATGGGAAGGGAAAAGAAATTACTGTTGGGGAGAAGAAATACTTACCTTGGAAAAGATAACATCCCTTGTCTATTTGTCAGCAAAGATATTTTTTTTTCCTTGTATCCAGATGTATAAAAATTTAAGACTGCCATTGAAGAACTTACAAGGCTGGTTCCACATTAACTGTAGTCCAACAGTATGACTAAAGTCACATGTGGAGCCATAACGAAAACTGAAACCAGGTCTAGTTCACCCCTATTTTTTTATGCCCACTTTCGCAAGGGGATTAAAAAAATGACATAATGTTGAAATATGGTAGAATTCACAGCTTCATCTAGATTTTGAAAAATTCGACCAGCTTTTACCCAGTCACAACCCCCCCCAGTACACACACACACACACACGTTCCACAAATTTCCTGTTGTTTGAACTGTAGCTCAGTAGGGTGATAGTTCATCATTTTTGTCCAAACCTCACCAGGTAAGCACAGATGGTACAATGGGCAGGGCTGCAAAGGTGTGTCCTGACAGCTGTTGACAGTAGCAAGTAGGCTGTTACAGTGTAGCATCCTAAAACTACCACGTGCATCAGCTATCCCCAGTAAATACCAGCATGTCGGCCATAAACTAGAAGCATTCTTGACTATGTGGAATTTCCATTTTGATTATTTAGGCAGAGCTATTCTCTAAAATAAAATAAAATAAAAATGCCTAACTAATATGATGAAATACAAATACAGAACATATAATACATAACACTGCTGTCTCTGACTAGTAGTGCAGCTAACTGATTTATTGCTAGCACTGTGTCACTTCATATTTTGAAATGCATCTCAGAAGGTCCTTTCTTTTGCAATAAATGAATTGTTTCATAGCAGGATTTGTTTGTTGCCTTGATGTTGTATTAAGATAGTTCATTGTCATTCAACAGTGGTCGGAAGTGTGTGCCTCCACGCTTTGCCATCCAACGGTGTGTCTGTATTGCATCTTATATTAAAGGCTTGTGTACACAGCATTTGCACTGCATCAATCATTTGAGTGCTGGCTGTGCTGTGTAAATACAACTGTGTGTGGACACTTGAACGCAGGTAAGCCGATTAGTGCTTTCTTCCCGAGCCACTGCAGAGTAGAGGACACGTTCCAGAGCAAGTGGTACAGGCAACCATGTGGACAGGCTGCACTGCTCGCTCCAGTGCAGCAGATGCACTCTCCGCATTCTCCCTCCCATGATCCTGCAGCCCACAACAAGGCAGCACTGGACGTTTGATCGCATGCTTGTAATAAATTAACCTGCTTGCGGTCAGTGCGTTTACTTTTGTATTTTTGGTTTTTATCTTCTTTAGCTTGTTCTTCCCTGTGCCCTGATTCAGCCCTAGTTCCATCCACTGCCTGGGCTCCCGTTTGCATCACCCACCTACCCACCCCTGCCACTGTCCTCGGTTTCTGTTTGTATCTCCCACCCCTTGCAGCTGCCCCTAGTTCTAGTTTTTGTCACCCCCCATTGTTGCCCATTTCTGTTTGTGTTGCCCACCCCCCGCCATCACATTATGTCAACAGGCAGCAGACTGCCCCCCCAACCTGAACTTATGGCCCCTCTCCAGCGTGTCTTGCTTTGGCACTGGGAGGAGCCATGTAAACACAGAACAGGATCATCTCAGGAGGTTGGGACAACCATGGAACAGACCAGAAGCCACAGCGAAGTGGCCATGTAAACAGGTCTTAAAGAGCAGCTGACTCCTCCAGAGGAAATTTGAAAAACATCATTCAAACAACATGAAGTCTTGCTGTATTCTGACAATAGCAGTGAGTCCCAACCTTCGAACTGCCCTGGAGATGAAAGAGTTAACTTTCCATGCCAGGCATGGAACGCTGAGCTCGAGCTCGGTTGAGACTCTGTCTGTTGCTGTTTGAATTCAGACCATCAGATTCTTTACTCCGCCTCACTGAACAGTTGCTCTGGAGATTTCTCCTTTGCTCGGTTCAATTTGTCAGTTAAAGTCCGTTTTTCTCGGTTTCCAACCGAATTTAAACTGCAACCTGTCAGTTCAGTCTCTGTCTGTGGTATTCGTGAGTACTAGATAGGTTATATTGATTTTCTATTCTGTGTGGAACTTGTAAACGTTTCATCGGTTTGGTTTGAACCGATCAGGTTGTTTAAAAATCTTTATTTCTACTTTTAGAGTGTGGTTATCGGTTCTAAAAAAAACAGATTTTATTACGTTTTTTTCCACGACCTGTAACACGGTCAGGAACCGATAAGAGTGTCTTGCCTGGTGGATTGCCATTAAAAGGGTAAGTTTTGTTAGGGCTGGCACCATGTCTGAGAAACCCAAAAGAAAAACCGGGCCCACTGGGTTTCAACACTGTAGTGTGTGTGGGGAAGTCTTTGCTAAGGCTGACCCCCACACCACCTGTGTTTATTGTCTGGGGTTTGACCACCTCAATTCAGACTGCCAGATTTGTAAAATTTTCGTGCAGCTACCCTAGAAAGAGAGTTGGTAGGCACAGGAAAGGGAGGCCAAAAGTCAGCTGACCTGGATGGCCAGCCGGTTCGGTTCAAACCGAACCAGAAGGGTGCCTCTGACCAGGGAAACTTCTTGAGCAAAAGGATAACCGATTCGAGGAGTCGGTTCCGTTAAGAGAACAAGAAGGAAAAATCAGCTGGTGTGGATCCAAGCGTTTCTTCTCAACCGCTGATGAAATAGCCAAAGCGATAAAAATTGTGCAGTCGCTTTCCGGTTCCGACCGAACCGGCACCGTCAGGAAGGCGCTTGGTTCGGCCGGTTCCACCGGTTCCGGATTATGATTTGGAAGAATTTTATGAACCGGAGGAGGAGGAAGGAGAGTATGAGGAAAGTGAATGTGATTATGAAAGTCTGGATGTGCCCATTGACCCGGACATCTCCCCAGACAGACCTTCAGGAGTGTCTCCTCCTAGGCTTTCTGAGTCCCCCTCCCATTTCATGTTTTACAAGAAAGTGGCCGAAACCCTTCAGATTCCTATGGAAGAAGCTGTGGATGACCAGGAGGAGCCTGACTATGTGGAAATGATGGATATCCCAGAGTCCAGGAGGCTGTCTATTCCCTTACACAAGTCTTTTGGGAAACAGACATTTAAGATTTTAAAGACTCCTAATTCTATACTTCCTGTGGATAAAAGAATGGATAAGAGGTATACTCTGTCAGGCTCAGATACGGACTTCCTTACCCAGCAATGCAGCCATGTTGGGGTAGTGCAGGCTGCAGCCTGTGATAAGGCTAATATACCCTTGGCTTCACACCCCCCAGATAAGGACTCCAGGAGGATTGATGTCATGGCTAAGAAACAGTACATGGCAGCATCCTTGGGACTCAGGCAGGCCAATTATATGGCCTATACAGCTAGATATCAGAAATCTAGATGGGACACTGTCATAGCTTTAGCTAAACAGGTCCCTGGCCAGCTTGCCAAGGAACTGGAGCAGGTGGCTGTTGATGGTATTGAGGCATCCAAGGTGCAATTCCATGCTGCAGTGGACTCCAATGATGCTTCATCTAGAGTCATGGCTACATCTGTGGCCCTTCGTAGGATGGCTTGGCTCAGATGTACTAGCCTGTCTCAGGATACCCAGACTAAGGCCATGGATTTTCCTGTTGTGGGTAATTCTCTGTTTGGGGAGCAAACCGAGAACTACATGAAGAAAATGGATAAATGGACCACCTATAGGAGTGCTCAGGCCAAGGAAAGGCAAGACACTCCTCAGAGGCAGCATCCCAGGGGCAGGGCAGGCCTTTTATAGGCCTTTCTACAAGCCCAGGCCTCCTCTTCTGCCTATGCTCAGAGGGGGTTCTTTAGAGGGAGAGGCAGAAGGGATACAAGCAGGCCTGCTTCCACCCCTCAGCCTAAACCCCCTGCCAAACAGGCACCCTGATGGGTTTGCCAGGGCCGATTCTCCACCACCTGTACGGGGCAGGCTGGCTTACTTTGTCCAGGACTGGAAGTCTTTAACATCAGACAAATGGGTCCTGGAAGTAGTAAGCCAGGGACTGGTTCTCAGCTTCAAAACATTTCCAAAGATGAGAACCAGATCCTTTCCACCTGCAAATCCTTCAGAGGCACTTGCCCTAGAGACAGAGGTCTCTTCCCTCTTGGCTGTCAGAGCTGTAGAAAGGGTTCCACCCCTACACCAAGGGAAAGGATTGTACTCCAGGTACTTCCTCATTCCCAAAAAAACAGGAGAATGGCGGCCCATCCTGGATCTCAGGTATTTAAACAAGCACCTTTTAAAGCCAAAGTTCAAAATGGTGACTCTGGGAATAATTCTACCCTCTCTAAGGCCAGGGGACTGGCTAGTCTCTCTGGATCTCAAGGATGCCTATTTTCATATTCTCATCAGAAGCTCCCATAGAAAGTACCTCAGGTTCGAGCTGCCCTCAGGCCATTACCAATTCAGAGCAATGCCCTTCGGCCTAACCTCTGCTCCAAGGGTGTTCACAAAATGCCTGGCAGCAGTAGTTGCTTCCTAAGAAGGCAAGGATTGCCATCTTCCCATACCTGGACGACTGGCTCATAGTAGGCCAGTCCCCAGACCAAGTCAAGTTACACCTACAGATAACTCAGCAACTGCTCACCTCTCTAGGTTTCCTTCTGAATCTTTCAAAGTCAGTTCTAGAGCCTGTTCAGCTCCTCACCTTCATAGACGCAGAGCTAGATACAGAAAAGGCCAGAGCCTTCCTTCCCCTGGACAGGGCAAGGACCCTTGTCACACTGGCCTCTTCATTCACCCTACAGGTGTCTCGTCCAGCAAGGCATTTTCTGCAGCTCCTGGGGCACATGGCTACTTCTACAGCAGTGGTGCAGGGAGCAAGATTTCAGATGAGGGACATTCAGTTTCACTTGAGAACCTTTTGGTCTCAGAAAAAGGACCCTCTGACCAAACTGGTACCAGTGACTCGAACCCTGATCCAGGCCTTGCAGTGGTGGCAGGATCAGGACAATCTAAGACAGGGAGTTCCTTTTGTCACTCAGTCTCACTCTTTAATCCTTACTACAGATGCCTCCCTCTTGGGGTGGGGGGCCCACTTGGGAGACCTGACCACCCAAGGGTTGTGGTCCCCTCAGGAATCTCTGCTTCACATCAGTCTGTTGGAACTCAGAGCAGTGTTTCTTGCACTTCAGGCTTTTGCCAAGTCTGTTCAGAACAAAGTTGTTCAGATCAGGACAGACAATACCATCACAATGTGGTATATCAACAAGCAAGGGGGCACTCAGTCTACGGCCTTGTGCACAGAAGCAATGAAGTTGTGGTCTCTGGCCTATTTCCTGAACACCTCCCTTACAGCAGTACACCTCCCAGGCAAGGACAATGTCCTGGCAGATGCTCTCAGCAGGATATCTCAGGGCCATCACGAATGGTCACTGGATCCCCTGGTTTCGGAGGTGATCTTCTCCAGATGGGGCACCCCACAGATAGATCTTTTTGCAGCCCCAGACAATCACCAACTTCCCCTTTTTTGCTGCAGGCCCCCAGTGTTGGGCTCAGTCCCCTGGATGCCCTGGTTTTCAGTTGGGAAGGGAAGTTCCTGTATGCTTTTCCCCCCTTCCCTCTCCTGTTCAAGGTGCTAATCAAAATCGGGTCTCAACCCTGCAAGGTGATTCTGACTGCTCCAGACTGGGCCAGACAGCCCTGGTACCCTCTCCTGTTGTCCTTAGCAATCCACCTTACCTTGTCTCTTTCCAGGAATCACAGCCTGTTAACCTGTGCTCAGGGGAGGGTTTGGTACCCAAATCTCAAATCCCTCAATCTCAAGGCCTGGCTCTTGAAGAGTTAGAGTTTGCTGACTTACACCTCTCTCAAGGTGTTATGGATATTCTAAAGGCTTCTAGGAAGCCTTCTACCAGAACTACTTATAATTCCAAAGGAAAAGATTCTCCATATGGTGCTCTGGGAAGCATATTTCCCCAGAGTCTGCGGACCTGCCCACAGTCCTTGACTATATGGTCCATCTGAATAGCTTGGGACTCAGACCAGCTACACTAAGGGTGCATCTGGCATCTGTCTCTGCTTTTCTTTCAGCTCACCCTGTATTCTCCAAGTTTTTCAAGGGATTGCTTCATACCAATCCGCCATTCAGGGACCCTGTCCCTGCTTGGGACCTTAATGTTTGCATTGCTCAGCTTATGCAACCCCCTTTTGAGCCTTTGTCCTCAGCAGAGCTTAAGTACTTGACTTGGAAAACTGTGTTCTTGGTGGCCATCACTTCTGCCAGGCGCATAAGCGACTTATAAGCCCTGTCAGTGGAGCCTGATTTTATCTCTTTCCATAGAGATAAGGTGGTCCTCAGGACTAACAGGAAGTTTTTACCTAAGGTGGTTTCAGACTTCTACCTTAACCAATCTATGTCTCTTCCTGTGTACTTCACTGACCATTCCTCCTCTGGTGAGAGGAGGTTGCACAGTTTGGATGTGAAAAGAGCCCTTAGCTACTACATAGAACGTACCAAGGGTCACAGGTTTGACTCCCTCCAACTGTTCCTCACTTATGGTGAGGTTGGTAAAGGAAAACCTGCCACTAAAAGATCCATTGCCAGGTGGATTGTCTCTTACATTCAATTTTGCTATGAAAAACTAGGTAAGATTCCACCCTCAGGCCTGAGGGCTCACTCTACCAGAGGTATAGCTGCTTCCCTGGCTGCTGCCAGGGATATTCCTATCTTAGAGATATGTCAAGCAGCTACCTGGAAAACAGTTCACACTTTTGCAAGCATTACTCTCTGGATATCCAGGCTAGGGAGTGATGCTCGGTTTGGCACAGCTAGTAGCTTCAGGCCTATTTCTAAGTAGGTTCTGTCCCTCCTCCGTGGAGGTACTGCTTAGTAGTCTGCTATTGTCAGAATACAGCAAGACTTCATGTTGTTTAAAGAAAAAATTACTCACCTTAGTAATGTTGTTTCTTCTAATGGAATCTTGCTGTATTCTGACCTCCCCCCCCCCATCTTCCCCTCTCAGAACCTTTGTTTTTGGGATGTGGGTGGGCAGTAGCAGTGTTGGCACTCAGGAGATGCCCCACCTTTTTTATTATCACCCTCTTTTCTTTGAGTGAGTGGGTGTTGTGTTTATTTCATTTTTTGGGTTTCCTGACTCGAGTCTTTGTTTTGGGACCAAAAAATCTGTTATTATATTTTAGTAGCCAGTTGGCTAGTGTAGGTTTACAGCTTCCACACAGGACCTCAGTGAGTTTAGCTCATAAAGATCTGAACGGTTTGAGTTCAAACAGCAACAGACAGTCTCAACTGAGCTCGAGCTCAGCGTTCCATGCCTGGCATGGAAAGTTAACTCTTTCATCTCTGGGGCAGTTCGAAGGTTGGACCTCACTGCTATTGTCAGAATACAGCAAGACTCCATTAGAAGAAACAACATTACTAAGGTGAGTAATTTTTTTCTTTCTGGACATGCTTCTGCTTATATATCACACTGGCGTTGTATTTCAGCTCCCCTTTATTTATTCCTGAGGTCCTCTGCATGAAAAAGATCTTTGTGGGGCCATCCAGTGGCTCACTGGAAGCACTCCACGCTTCCACGTGGGCAACCCGGGTTCGGAAGCGAGCCTGGGTCTGCTGAAATTGGGCGGCCGGGATGGGGAGTGCTCCAGAAGAGAGCACAAGCCATCCAGGGAGGGAGAAGGCCAGGCTTCGGTGCAGCAACGGACCCTCACAGCGAGCCAGGGAACATGCTCCTTGCAAGGGGTGGTGCATGCCCAGAGCACATGGCTGCTGCTGAGGTCTTCAGAGACCGCACTTGCCATCACGGGATGGTGGGAGAGATGGAGTAAAACCTGGAGGAAAAATAGAACCTGGGCTACATGACGCCCTGCTCACTCACCGCAGACCCACGCCATCGCCCTGGACAACTTGGCACATGTTGGATGTGTACCTGGGGGTGAGGACAGCTCTGCCTTCTCCATGCTGCCATGGAGAGGTAATCTGTGGGGACAGATCTGTGGTAAGTCCTGGGAGAGACAAACACCACTGGTGAGGGAGAAAAACGGAGGCTGAAACTGCCACCCAGACGTCCAAGGAAGATAAACAGTAGATGGGGATAAAAAAGATCTTTGTTCCGTAATGTGATAAGACATAGTTTTTTACATCTCTGTATGCCCTCCTGTTTCTTTAGTATCCACCCACTATTCTTTCTTTATTAAATTAATAATCTAATTATAATAGCTGGCTCGCGTTTTTTCCCCATAGGGAAACTGGGTTATAATTTCGTTGTTATAACCAGCTGGTTATAACGACGAACATGTGCTCGGTTTCCCTAGTTCGGCGCATGTGCCAACCACGATCTTCCTCTTCTCTATGTCATTCCCTGCAGTCCTGTTCCTCACTGCTGCACCTGCACCGGTTCCCTGACACAAGCAGATGGCGGTAAGTTTTTTTTTCCCACAAAAAGATCACTGGGCACAGAACATACATTGTCAGTGGGAATTAATAAAAAAAATTTAAAAAAAAACACTATGAGCTGCCACAGACCGCGCTGAAATCCCAATGGTCCATGGCTCGAAACAAACCTATTTATTTTGTATAATTGTTGTGGGGGAAAAATGATCCCCAGGAATTATATAAAATTAAGGATGGATAGGTGGTTATAACGAGGATTTTACACACACCCTTGAGGTGGGATGCCTTAATAAACCCCCTCGAGCTTCGCTCTCTGAGTTTATGTGGCACCCCACCCCAAGGGTGTGTGTAAAATCCTTGTTATAACCACCTACCCATTCATTATTCTCTATTTATTGCCTTTGTTACTACCGTGAATCCATCTCTCCTCAGCAGTTGCTGCTCTCTCTTAATACTGCCTGAACATTCTGTGACATCAGTAACACCATTCTAAGCCATTCTGATGAATGGCATGGAATGGTGTCATTGATGTCCTGGAATGTCTTAGAAACATGAAAACAAAGGTCAGTACCAGGTGAGGAGAGTAGAACTCCATGTAGTGTATGGTGGAACGCTATTCAGCATGAAAATCCATGGTTAGAATAGCATCGTGCTTCACTCAGTCCGTCATGATGGCTGTTGTGCTGCACTCAGTGCGTCAGTAGTGCAGCACAACAAAATGGAATGCTGTCTCGTGCCTCAGAGCCCTCGAGAAGCGGTTGCCGTTGTCTGCCTTGTCGCCTCGGTGTTTTGAGCCAGTGTGCGAGGAGATAGCAGTAGCGGTCAACAGTGTCAAACCCCTCCAGCAAAAGTAGCAGTAAACAAACGAAATCCCGCAAAACGTATAATTACAATGTCCTCCGCATCCACCAGTCAACCACAATCCAACTATGAAAGATTCACACAGGAACAAGAAAACAGCAGAACACCGAAGCTGTTGTGTGTAAAGTGTAAATGTAGCATTTTTTTTTCCATGCGGATTGTAACTGTAACTGTCCATACACTATAAAAGATTGTGTATGAGCAGTCATACACATACCAGGTTATTCTTGAGTCTCGCCATTTCCTTGGTAACAGAGGACCTCTCGAGCTTTGCTCTCGAGGTCTCCTGTTACCAAAGAAACAGCTCAATACAAGAATAACCTGGTTGTGTGTGACTGCTGATACACAATCTTCTTGTGTAGATCAGAGGGCACCTGCAAGCTAGATTATTTATAAAAAAAAATTGGTCAAAGCATATCAGAATATGTAACTGGCATGGAAAGAAAGATGGGAGGGCAGGTAACTATGTGAAAATAATATCTTCCCTTGTCAATCTTCACCATTCATCACTGCTTGGGTTGTGCCAGGCACGCAACTGCTACGGGAGAATGTTTTTTTCGGTTCCAACGGCGCCGCCCCCAAGAGCGACGCACTGTGTCATGCGCAAGGGGCGGCCGTTAGGTGTCGCAGACTCCTCCTCCATTTCAGTTCTGTTTCTCCTGCTGTCGAGGCTGCCCCTGCTACCGCGTGTGTGAGATTGTGAACCTGTGTCATAGGCCTTCTTGCGACTCCTTCTCCATTTCCTCCCGACGCCGTTGAACCGTTTTCAGTCCGGTAAGACCATTCCTTATTTCTACGGTGCCAGGAGCCTTTTTCTGTGTTTTATATTGTTTTCGCATCATGTCCGGTTCGAGAGCAAAGCGTAAATCTAAAGTGGACCACGCCCCTATGCGTCGGTGCTCCTGTGGCCGGCATTTTTCTGTTACAGACCGGCATAATGTTTGCCTTCGCTGCCTGGGACCAACCATGATATGGATTAGTGCGACGCCTGTTTCTCGATGGACCGTCGAGTCCTAGAAGTCCGCGCATTCAAGATCGGCAAGGCTCCGCTGACTTTTGGGGGACGGCGTCGCTCCAGGGTTTCCCAGGTAAGATCTTTAGACCCTTCCTCCAGGTCCCTTCCCAGACCTATACGGTTTGGAGAGAAGAAGGCCTCCTCATCTTCTGGTCTTGCCGAGGAGGAGGCCTCTTTTGCGGTGTCAGGGGAACGCTGCGGTCCCACCCGGGGCCACGGTGGAGACACCGCCTCGGCAGTCACCTCTTCGGAGGTGCAGGTTCCCCCAGTGTTGAGGCCCAGATCTGTTGGGCCCGGCGCCAGTGGACCCTCGACGCCGCCCTCCGGCGCCGTTCCGGATCCCAGCCCCGTTTGCGGCGCCGGTAATCGGGCCGGCACCATGTTGACTCTCAGCGCCGCCAGCGGCGCCGTGGGCCCAGTCGATTCTTCTAGCGGTGCTGTGTCTGGTCCCAGTGCCGAGGGCAGTGTCAGGAGTCTGACCAGTGCCATTAGTGAGTCAGGGCAGGGTTCTGGTGTATCTGGTGCACTGAAGCCACCTGACACTGTAGCTGGCACCGGCATCGTTCAGAGCGCTGTTTCTCTGGAGACCCCTGGGGTGGCCAGTATTGAGGTCCAGCTGGTACCTTCCTCCTCAGAGGGTGATTCGTACGTGGACCCATCCTGGCACCCCGACTCTTCAGAGTCGGGGTCTCCAGTGAGAAGAGGTGCTAAGCGGCCCAGCGCTCCTATTCCTCTGTCTCCTCTGCTGTCCTCTCCTGAGGCCTCCCAGGCTGGGGGTGGTCTGGGGTCCCTGGAGGGGGGATGGCGTGGAGACGGGGGGAGGGGCTCATCCTCCTGATGGGGTTGCAGTAGCTGCCGATCCCGGTGCTGCTGCACCTGCTCGGGGTGGGTTGTCGCTGGGGTCGAGGAGGAGGGTGTTCTCAGAGTCCGGGGGGTTGAGAGACTGGGTTGAGGTGCCTCGGTCTTCACCTTCCACCCCTCGGGGTGTGGGTAGGAGCCGTAGCGCTGGGCCCCGTCTTTCCTTCTCGGGCTCCGTCTTTCCTTCTCGGGCTCCAGGGACCCCTCTGGTGGCGTTGCTGTGGGCTGCCCTTCTGGACCCATGCAGCCCCAGGTTCATCACAGGGGAGGATCCCCTACTAGGCTCTTCCAGGCTTCGCATACCCAGGGTTCCGTTCTGCGGCCTGGTTTGTTGTCTGGGATCCCGCCAGCTCAGGCTCCATTTTCTGGATTTCAGAGCCTCAGCAGAGGGCAGTTGCCTCGTCGTAGGTGTCCTTCTCCCATTCCTCTACAGCCACCCCCTCTCTCCCAGGCCATGTCGGTCCTACGGGCCCGTCATCCTGGGAGATGTTCAGGGGCTCTGTGGCGGCCCTCCCCTCATACGTTAGATGTATGCATGAGTGGGTGTTTCACCTATCCCCACTGCCACAGGAGTCCTCTGGACATTCGAGCTCCCCATCATCCTCATCTCCCTCCTCGGAGGGAGAGGAACCCCTGCTCATCTCTCCTCCGATGCTGATTTCACTGAATATCAGCGATTCCTTTCGAGGATGGTGAGGGATCTTCGTGTCTCCTTTGTTAGGCGAGACAGTACCGAACGGGAGACACGTGAGTTCCTTAGTGAATTTAGTGCCCAGCATTTGGTGGTACTGTCCTGGCCTATTTCTTTCCAGGAGCTGTCTATCCGTTCCTGGCAGTCGTCAACCGTCCCTGTTCCAGCCCCGGCAGACTGCAGGAGAAGGTATTCTGCCCCATTGGAGTCTCTAGGTTCCCTTCTCAACCCACCTTCGGGATTGGCATTCCTAGAAACTCCCTCCGGGCGCCGCCGCCTAGCACACAACCACACACCAAATTCAGATTCCTTACAGTTTGACCGGTGGGGGAGAAGGGCGTTCTCTTCTTTTCGTGCGATGCTGTGCATTGCCTCACATCAGGTGCACCATGCTGCCTACAATAGGCATTTATGGTCGATGCTATCCCAACTTCTAGCATCAATGCCTGATTCGGAGCAATCTAGACAGGCCATTGCCCTCTCTGCTATAGGCCTGGAGCTGGCAAGACACCAAGCAAGGGCATCTTACGACGCCAGTGAGGTGGCTTGCAGGGACAGCGATCTGTATTAGATGGACGGCATGGCTTCGTCTATCAAGGTTATCACCCCTGGCCCAGCGTAGGGTGATTCGCTCCGCTTTCCGGGGGACCGGTCTTTTTTTCCTCCAGGGCTAGGAGGCTTCTGCAGGGGCTTCCTCCATCTCCCCGTCACCGGGGGACACCTCCTAGCTCTCCTCCGCCATAGGCTTCTCGTCTGATTAGCCCAGGGTCTTCCCCTCCTGTTTCCCACCAGCAGGAGGCTGGGGTCTTGTTCCCTCAGGGTTTTGGGGGGCTTGGTACTCACCCAAGTAGTAATGAATGGTGAAGATTGACAAGGAAGATAAGGAAATTACGTACCTACCGTGAATTGTTGATCTTCTCTGTATCTTCACCATTCATTACTGAATCCCGCCCACCTTCCCTTCAGTGGCCTCCTACTGCGGTGTCTCCCCCTCCCTTCTCGTTCCTCTCCCTTCCTCGTTGGCCTTTAAGCAAAAAGAAAAAAAATCTTGATTTTCTGTTCTTCTCTGGATGGATCCTTTTTCCTCAAGGTAAAGGAGAACGAGTAGGATTTATTCTATCCTGAGGGAACTCTTTCTGATTGCCCCTCAGGGTGACTTCTTGGCTTCTTAGCCATGTTGTTCAGTTCACAGCTGAAGAGACCGTCCCTCTATGGTTCGGCCCCAATTTTCAGGTTCCCTCTGGCAGGTATTAGTTAATATTGTGAGCTCCTTCTGGTTGGTGCTTCTGGCACTTCATTTACCTGGAGCTGTTGTTCCTGCCTTGCCTTCAGGGAGTCCAATTGAGTTCCCACTCTGTCCTTTTGTACAAAGCTGCCTTCTGTAGGGCTTACCCTCTCCCCACACACATCTGTGTTAGCACTTAACAAGGTGCTAAGGGGCTTATCCCCCTCATAGTTGGGCGCTCTCCTTCCAGAACAGAATTTCTGCCTGGGCAGTCTGTGAGCTCTCGGCTAGAGTGTAGGAGGTTGGGATGACAGGAGGTTAGAGAATCTGCCCTTTGTGTCCAATCAATACAAGCGGTTCAGTTGAACCTTCTCTCAGTCCTATCAGGAGGGATTCTTGCTCCCTTGTTTTTGGTTCTGAGCTTATAAGCCTCTCAACCAATATATCTATGGGCAGTGTTCTCCCCTCTCAACATCCCTTGTTTCCTTCCCTTTCTTCTTCTTCTTCCCCCTTTTTCTCTTTCTCTTTATCTGTTCCTCCCTTGGAACCTCCCCAGAAGTGAGGCCCTGCAGTCCCTTAGGGTAGGCATTCTCTCTCTCTTCTTTCTGTCCTCTACCAGCTTATTCCTTTTCAGTTTATATCCTTTCCTTTTTCTGTCCCTCGGCTCTCTTGCCTCCTCCCTTTCCTTACCCTTTGTTTTGCCTCTCCGCTACCAGAACTGAAATGGAGGAGGAGGAGTTCGCGGCACCTAACGGGCCGCCCGCGCATGACGTGCAGTTGCCTCGGGTGGCAGTGCCTGGAGCTGACTCCAAAAAAAAAAAATCTCCCGTAGCGGGTGCGCGTCTCCGGCATAACCCAAGCAGTAATGAATGGTGAAGATACAAGAGAAGATCAAGAATTACGGTAAGTACGTAATTTTCATTTCCCGTGTAGCGTTCACTACTCAAGTTGCTTATTCCCAACCTGAGGTCATAATACTCTGCTTATGACATCACAGTCATTGCCACAGCAACAGATAGTGATGTCGCAACAGAGGAGACTTTAACTGAGAAAATGAACTTCTAAGAAATTATCTCTAAAGGGGCAAGGTTCCTGCATTTGTACAAATTTCCCCAGTAGTGAATAATATGGAGGAGAAACCTATGGTAGCTATAGGACATACATGCCAAGCTGCGTCTAAGTGATATGGTTTTCTGAGTCGGCTCTGTGGCACTGAGGGTTGTGGCACTGGACGATGCACCTCGCGCCATGCCGATGACCCGGGTTCGGGAATGGACTTGGGCCTCCAAGGGTCGGCAGGGGGAGGGAAGGGATCAAGCATCCGGAGGACTGCTCTCCCTTCCCAGGGAGGAATTTGGGGACAGCGACGCTCTTGTGCAGCTCCTGGTGGTGGCCAGGGGCAGCGCCGGAACTTGTAGCGGATGCTGGGAGTGGAGTGACGGTGGGCATTGGTGAGTAGGTGCCATGGACACCATTGCACAGCCGTACTCCGAAAGGGAGAAACTACACACGGAAAACCCCAGAGATCTGGGGACGCGATGAGGGCTCCAGGGGTCAAGCATCACATCCTCAATACCGGACCCTTCCTCATGGCCCCAGGCGCCACCAGCAGGATGGACCCTCTAATTCACTAGGTAGGTGAGGCGGGCCCTCCCCCGGGGGGGCTGGGGAGTCATGTGGGGGAGACTTAGAGGACGGTCTCAATGGGGAGTAGAGGACAAGACCAAGCAGGCACCTTCGAGAGATGGCTCGGTCTAATGGAGATAAAGTCTACAAAAAAATAAAAGGGTATGGTTTTCTAAGTTTTTCCCGAGGAGTCATCAGCTCTTTAAAGCAGCAGTGCAATGAGATATGTCTTTCTTTTTTTATAATTTAAGGTTTATTAAAATTTCAAATTACATATATAAAAGAGAAGGCATGTTTAAATATGAAGAATTTACAAATAAAAAAACTTTAATACACGTTAATGAAATTACTTCTTACATAGTACTTTACATACACCACCACTCCTACTGCCTCTCCTTAACACTCCTCATGGGCTCACACATCATCTCACTTCCTATCCCAGTTCTCGGCACCAAAGTTAAAACCTCTCCCTCAGCTATTGCCAGGGAACTCAAGCTGCTTAAGTCAGCCCTAACCCATCACATCCGCCTCCTCCTCCTATTATCCGGGAATGTTCACCCTAACCCAGGGCCAGCCCCCCTAACACCCTTTCTTGGTGATAAAAAGAGGGGCCTTCTGCTCGCCTCCCTAAATATCTGTAGCTTACTAAAAAAAGTTTGACTCTCTTCAAGGATGGGTCGCACAGCATAAACCAGACATCCTGGCTTTAACTGAAACCTGGCTCTCCACAATCACCGGGGATTCCCATGTGGCCTTGAACGGCTACTCTATCTTTCGGTCAGATCGTCGGGGCAAACGGGGTGGTGGCTGCACGCTCTATATTTGAAACTCCCTCCAAACCATGATTGTCCCCCCCCCCCACAGATGGGGCCCAAGTACTCATTGTAAAGCTTTCTTTGGGTAACCCTGGTAAAACCCTCTGTCGTGGTAAATATTCCACCACGTAATCAGAAATCTGCCTTCGCTGCAGTTACCAATTGCTTCTCCTTTCTCCCCCCTAATAGTGAGATCCTAGTCTTGGGTGACTTTAACACAAACTGGCTATCGCCATGAACTGCCCCCTATAAAGATGCCACCTTGGCCATGGACCTGACTCAAGTCATCCAGTCCCCCACAAGATATAACCACAAGACAGGGACCACAACTTTGCTGGACCTAATCTTCACAAAAAGAATCTCAGAGGTCCTCGTGCTCCCTGATGTCATCAGCGATCACTCACCTGTACTGTGCTGGTGGTCCTGTAAGGCTCCCAGCCCACCCCACAAAACTATTTACTGTCAGCGACTAAAGTGAGGTGCACTAGCTTAGCTTAAAAACCACCTCTCAAACTGTGACTGATCACCCATAGATACAGCAGGAAGCACAGATAGTGCCCTTGCCTATTTCATAACCTCCTTCAATTCTGCATGTGACCTCTTTGTCCCAGTTTCAAAATTGGTCATCTCGGACACTACTCGACCTCATGCGCCATCAGGATAGTCTCTGGCATAGCACCCTTGCTTCAGGTCTGCCTCAGGACAAACAACGGTACAGGGAAGCAAGGAACAAATGTACCAGTGCCCTGCGACAAGCTAAGGCCACTTATTATCGGAATGCCCTCACCTCTGTAGGGGGTTCTGGTCATAAATTCTGGGATACTGTCAAAGAACTAAATGGTAAAACTTCATCCCCCCAACCCTTCCAACTCTCAGTAAATGGGACCAGGACCGTCTGCAAATTGTCCATGCCTTAAACTCCTCATTCTGTGACCTCAGCAGTGTGCTTCCCCCCTAACTTTTTTTACCGCTACCCCCTACATGTCCCTCTTCCCCATATTTTCCCCCCTCCCTGCTGCTCCCCAGCCTTTCAGGTTTCGAGTAATATCACTTAGAGAGGCTAAGACTTGCATCTCTAGTGTCCTGGGTAAGAGCCACTGCAGTGGAGACACCCTGGATTTAAAACTCCTCCACCTCTCGACGCTGTCCTAGTCCCCCTCACTAAAATCCTTAACCGCTCCCTCTGTTTGGGGGAGTTCTCCACCCCTTGGAAAAAGGGTTGTCATCACCCCGCTTCTAAAAGGCGGTGAACGCACCTCCCCTACTAACTACCTTCCCATCTCCATTCTGCCCCCCCCAAGGCCCTTGAAAAAATATCAGCTGACCAGCTCACTGAACACTTATCAAAATATAACCTCCTGTGTCCCAAGCAGCATGGGTTCCATAGGGGCCACAGCACCACCACAGCCCTACTTGAATATATCTCCTACATCCACAAGGCCCTAGATCAGGGACACTTAGTTGGGTCACTCTACATCAACCTAACTAAGGCATTTGATACTGTCCACCATGCCCTTCTCCTTAAATACCTGACGACCGTGGGGTTGACTCCCGATACCACGACCTGGTTTGAGAGCTATCTAACTAACAGGTCAGAATTGACTCTACCTTGTCCTACTGCCTCCCAGTTTGCTCTGGGGTCCCTCAAGGCTCCATCCTGGGTCCCCTTCTATTTAGCCTTTTCTTAAACTCCCTGCCCAGTGCCTGTTCCGGTCGGTTACTTCTTTATGCCGAAGATGCAGTCATTTTCTGGAGCAACCCTCAGCCTCTACCCTTGCAGGAAGCCCTCCAGAAGTCTTTCGCTGACGCCTGGTTTACAGAGCACAGGCTAGTATTAAACTATAAAAAATGAAGACAATGATTTTCACTCACCACCAGAACGCCTACAATGACTCTTCACTACTTGTCCACACCTCCCAAGGCTCCCTGCTTGAACAGGTCAACTCTTTCAAATACCTGGGCATCACCCTTGACTCCTCCCTTACCTATCATGCACATATCCACTTCCTCTGTACCACCATCAACTCCAGAATTGGCTTCCTTTATCGGCTCAAACACTGTCTGCCCATTGAAGCACTACGCCTCGCTGTGTCATCCTCAGTCCTCTCTGTGCTGGACTACAGAATTGTATTCTACGGCTCAGCAGATAACACTGCTCTCTGTCGGATAAAGACAGCTCTAAACAAAGCCAGTCACCTGGTGACAGGTTGCG
Organism: Neoceratodus forsteri; assembly: GCA_016271365.2. Lineage (NCBI taxonomy): Eukaryota > Metazoa > Chordata > Ceratodontiformes > Ceratodontidae > Neoceratodus > Neoceratodus forsteri. Next base: position 24,875,568 of record CM028135.1, on the reverse strand, counting down.
TTAGAATGACCCACATGTGTGACTTCTACAGTCGCTCAAACTGGCTAAACTTTGAATGCTGCCTTAAATATCACACTTGCCTCCTGGCTAAGAAAATTCAGTGGAAACTCACCCCGCCTAGCCTGCACTGTCTCATCCAGCCTTCCCTCCCTCAAAGAATCTCCAGGAGTACCTCCAAGGCCCCCCTTCTGGTCCCCCGATGCAGAACATCCATGGGTCAAAGAGTCTTTTATCACAAGGCCCCTCATTGGCTAAATGGTCTACCTGCTGCTCTTTCTGCCGGCACTAAAATAGGCCCTTTCACAACCTCACTCGAGGAATTTCTCGCTAAGAGCTCAGCTTGTGACTGCCCCTAGTATCCTTACACTAAATCAGCCCCTGCCATCTCCTTCCCCACTTTCTAATTCATAGTGTGTTATATTAATTGAACTAAACTTGGCTTCCCAGCCAAATGCCCTTTGGGGTAACCCTTGCCTCTGTGCTTGCACACAGAGGTTCTTTGTCTTTTAAATGTTTTTTTGTTTTAATTGGGTTCACCACAACATTACCCAGATAGACTATCTTAGGGTAGCTGGTTCATTCCACTGGGGTGTCAGACAGACGAAGCATACTGATGAGTCCTGGTAGGACGAAACGTGTCTATGTCTTCTGTTGGCACCCTTTGCAAACTGTGTGAGAGGCCTTTCGGCACCATGCATTTCTGCTTAAAGTTGAACCAGCATAATATTCTGTGGTGATTTGCATATGCAGCCCATGATGCTTTGCACTGTAGGGTCATGTGTGACTTTGTATTTCTTTGAAACTTGGCTTCCCAGCCAAATGCCCTTTGGGGTAACCCTTGCCTCTGTGCTTGCACACAGAGGTTCTTTGTTTATGTAATTATGCACACTATCTCTGTTAATCTACCAACTGTATTGTTCTCTGCATTGTAATAATTACTGTGGTGGAACACTGCCTCATTACTGTATTTTTCCGTTTTGCACTCGACTCTGGGCTGTCTCTGCCCTTTGTTATGGAATATTGCTCTGTTTTGCTACTTTCCTTCCAGTACTCCTTATGTAACATTGATTGATTGACTGTGCTGCACCTTTGTGTAACTCCATGGTGTTATTGTTAGTATACTATGTTAACTGATGAAGAGCCTTTGCAAAAGAGTCTATGACTCAAAGGGTATAATTCTGATTTCTCAGTAAATAAATATAAGCATATATTAATTATTAAATAGACGTTTACAACTACAACTTCTATGTTTCTACGGACTAAAGCAGAGAGTTCCCTAAGCAAACTAAAAGTAATTGTATATAATGAAGAAGATAGCAGCAACATCAACTGTTGGTATTAACTAGGGGGCAATTCACATATGGTTCCCAAATGTCTAGAAATGTATCTAAATGCTTCGTATTTACATAGGCATCTCTCTCATAACTAGCTCTTATAGCCATAGGGATTTCTTGACTATTACGGTGTCTGAGGATTACATTCTTAGCTGTGATAAAGGCCGCAGTTACCCATAGTTTTTGACACTCTGATAGACCAGAAAGCTCAGAGCAAATTTCAAATATTGCAAACTTAGGTGAACATTGCACTGTGCACCTAAGGACATTGTTGCATATTAATAGTAGATTTTCCCAGAATGGTCGTTTACAAGGGCAGTGCCATAATATTTGGGAAAGGGTACCCTGATCCTTTGAACATCTCCAGCATTTGTGTACAGTGGCTATGCCCAGCTTTGACCATCTTGCTAGGTGTATAGTACCATCTGTGTGTTATTTTGTATTGCGTATGTCTGCCCTTAGCCTCTCTACAAGCCTTCAGTGTCATTCTCCACATTGTTTGCCATTCATCAATTGAAATGAGATATGTTTTTCTAAAAAGCTAGTTTCAGCTACAGTTAAAAATATTTGCATCCCGGTAAAATCTACTTTTCTAGGTACTGCCTTTTCTGCGCACCGTGATTTTAATTTTTTTATTTTCTCGAGTTTTACCCTTGCCAGGGCTACAGTGCTGTTTCTTAACCAAATGGGAGGGCCATCACTTTTCTTGGGGGTGGGGGGGGTCAATTAAAACATTTATAAAATATTCATATTTTGGTGGAACTAGAAATTTTTACCACTAAATAAAAATAGAAGATGCCTGGAATCTTTACAGTGGATAAAAGGCAGGGTCACATTTTTTGCCTTATTTTGTTGCACTGCTACTTTAATAAATGGGTATTAGTAGAAAGTTTTGAAGCCACTGATTAACAGTGGTGGGTGCTGCTTGCTGTGCTACAGATCCCAGTTCACACTCTGAGCTCGAGAAACTGATGTAGGATGGGGGTCCCTGCAGTGACACTTAATAAAAACTAGCACTAAGCAAGGAACATACTGTACATTGCAGCTCAAACTGTGGCCCTTACAAATTGCATCCGAGAGAATGAGTGACTGTTTAGTAGAAAACAGTATTTGTAGACAATATTAAATAGCAGAAAGCTCTTAGGAGTTCAGAATTCAACATGTTTATTCTGTGGTCCAAAGTATACAGATTAGTATAAGACACCAAGTATGGAAAGAGCCTTGCCACACATGACTAGCCCAGATGAAGACCTCAACCAGTTTTAGCCTATAAGAATTTCATCTGAGTGTATACTGCACTGTACGTTCTTGAGCAGGTATCAGTTACAATAACAATTTGTTTTAAGCCCACTGAGTAACATATTTAATACAATTAAGTTTTACTCAGGATAAAAACTATTGAACAAAGCCAATTTACAGTGGTGTCCTGTTATTCACACAAAACTTCTGATGTCAAGTGAACATTTTACAGAGTAAATAGTGTTAGTAACAGTGTACAGCTTACAAAGCATATAGTGCAGCCACCTCTGAGGCGGAATGCAATAGCAGTCATTCTGCACCAGCACACTACACAACAGTTCTCTGTACCCAGATGCAAACAGTGATATTGAACTGGGTTATGCTGTTTGCTAGTAATTGAATGGGGGAAGTCTGACCAGAACAAGACTTCCTGCAAGAGGCTTTGCTGCTTCCTGTCAGGGAGAGGGAGATGTCTGGTGAGCAGGACTCTGCTGTGGCATCCCAGATGGTGCAGATAGCTTCCGTCCCCTCCCGGTGTATTGAGGAAGCCCCTTCTACAGTTGTCATTGGTGATGCTATGCTTACTGTTGAGTTCCAGGAGGTAACTGGAGAGGAACAGTGTCTGGAGCAAGAACTTAAGCTGAGGAGGTCTGCTTTGCTGCAGTTGATTTCAGATGAGGAGGAACACTGCTCTCTGGGGAAAAAAAAAAAGTTTGAAGTTGGTGGCTGAGATCAGTTCAGTCGACTCTCTACGTCGACCAGTAGGCCACTGAACGTTGTTCTGCTTTCCTGTACTGAGAATGTTTCCCCTTTGTGCCAGCATGGTTCCCGACTGCCCTGGCCAACTACATAGCCTTAGACTGCAAAACCCGATCTGATGGCTTCAGCTGATGTGTCAGTTCACTCAGCTGAGCTGCAAATTTAAAGACTCTGATATCTCTCAAAATGGACGCCCACTCTGACACTGACAGTAAGCAGCAGCCAGGTGTTTTTCAAACGAACTGTCCTGTTTTGTTCTGTTTTTTTGATAGGAAACTCAAACCCTGAACTGAAGTTGGATGCTCAAGCCTGTTTTAAAAAGTGGCTCAGAAATCTAGGCACTTACAAACTGTTGCTCACATTGATGCTAAACTGCTGGAAGCTGGCTGGGAAAAGAATGAAGATGGCACATGTTGGAGCCCAGGTTCTTCCCCTATCTAATGTGATCCAGTACAAATCCCCATGCCCATATGAGTTTCTGACAATGGGTCTGTTGTACTGGATGCATCTCATATTAGTTGTTTAAAGGGTGGTGTGCACAGTACAGTGCAAAAGGTGCCTCTGAGACTGCTTTCCTCCCCTATTTCATGACTGTCCTGAGACTCCTGTGCCTGCGAAACAAACTAGTTTTGAAAGAACTGGGGCACTGCCTGCTCTCCCATCCTCATCTCTGGAAGTGCCTGATTCCTTTGCTTTCACACAGGAGCCTGTTTTATTTAAACGGGATGGTTGGGTACACTACTGTTTTTAAAGTCCCCCCTTCCCAGTCCAAGGGATAGCTCAGATTGGGTACAGACTCCTACGATCCAACACAAATAACCGCTTCTCCTTCTTACTAATGAAGTTGCTTCTGGTTCTGGGGTACGAGCTGTGCAGTCTGCAGAAGGAAATAACCTCCTTTCTTTTTTTTTTTTTGTACACTTTACTTATGTTTCTACCGTCACCATCCCTGGACTCTCTCTGGTGTGGCCACTTGATCTCCTGCTTTCTCCCACCCTATCTGAAGTCTTCTCTCCTTCCTCCGGTGGAACCAGGCCCTCGCCGCCCAGACTGCTTGACCCCCCGGTGAGTCCCCTGGGGTGGGACCACCAACTCCTTTCTGGCACTCTATCTAGAATCTGATAGAGTGGCCAGATGGCAAGGCACCAGAGGAGGTGAAAGACCCAATGGTGAGTGTGGAGTCCCAGGACCCACCTTTGCTTACCAGGGATAGGGCCTTTTCCATTTTCTCCCCTTTGGGACGTGGCATGCAATGGCATCCTGCGCGGATGACGCTGCTGGAGCCTGCCGACATCCTGTCCCCTTCTGCAGCCGACGTCTGCACTGCCCCTGGTCTCCACCAGAGGCCACTACTGCACTAGATGCCCCCAACAACCCACCCCAGGAGAGGAGAGCAGTCCTCCGGATGCTCGATCCTCTCCCTCCCCTGATGGTCCACGTCTGTTCCCAAACCCAGATCACCGGCGTGGCGCGAGGTGTGGTGTCCAGCACCTCAACCCTCAGAGCCACCAGGCCAGTAATAACCTCCTTTCTGATGGCATCCAGATCCCTCATTTGAACTCTGTGCTTCCCTCCAGTATTGCAAATACTAAGCAGGAGGCTTTGCATTCTTTGCCACAACCTACCTCTATCTCTGAGGAAATTCAGCTTGATGAGCCCACGTTGCCTAGGCCTGGTATGTCGAGGGACCCTCCTGGCTCTGCCCCTTCCCTGGATTAAAAAAAAAAGATACTCTGATATTTATCTATTTTATTTCTTGGATTACAATACCTTTGAGCCAGAGGCTCTTTTACAAAGGTTCCACATCAGGTAAAAGACAACATAGTTACATAGTAAATTACAAAAAACAGGTAAGGTGAACAGTGCATGACAGACAAAATAAAGTGCGAACTTACAGAGAATACAGAATAACAATGCAGCCAGGCAAAGGCTATGCCATGATAGAGGGAGGAGGTAGAATAGGAGCAGGGGGGGGAGTATGGGAAGAGGGGATAAGACAGACAGAGAATAGGGAAGCTTAGATCACTGGAAATGGGGATGGGGAGAGGAGAAATAGAGGTCCAAGGGGTGGGGTCAGTTTCATGATAAATGGGAGGGGTGGGATAGCTTAGGTCAGACAATCACATCTGCACTGTGTTGCAAGGTGCTGGCGAAGTTTGTACTTAAAGGGACCGATCTTGGACTGGTAGTGGAGTGATGGTGGGAGGTCATTTAGCCAGCTTGGTGCCCTGTACTCGATGGAGCGCTGTGCCATGGAGGTGCGACAGAACGGGACTTGGTAGGGCAGGTTAGACATTCCACGGGTTTGGTGAGGGTTAGTTACCTGGTTAAGAAGCTTTAGGAAGACTGGAGGGGTCAAGATGGATTGTTTTCGCTAACAGGTCTGATACTTTATATGGCTCTTAAGGTGTAGCCAGTTAGATCGAGCATACAACTCACAAGTATGAGTGAGTTTATGTGCCCCAGTAGCTAGTCTGCAGGTTTTATTAAGAGCTATGCTGATTCTTTTAAGCGTGGTATCCATGGCAGTACCATAAATACTTAGCCCATACTAAGTTAAGGAGAATATTGAACTATTGATTGCTATGCGGAGAGCATCGGGGTGAGACAGTGCCTGTGCCTTTATAAGAGCCCAATCCTGGTGTTTACTGCCTTAGCTAAATGGTCCACATGGGTGACAAACGACATGGAGGTACCTAGGGTTATACCAAGGTATTTGAACTGCTGGACCTGTTCAAGGGGTGAGTAAAGATTGTTAAGGATGGTCTACTGGTGTAGTTTGTTCCTATTGTGAGGACTGGCGAAAAGCATAGATTTCGTTTTTTTGTAATTGAGGAGTTTGTGGTCAGAGAACCATTCCTCAACAGCAGAGAAGTTGTCCTGTAGTTGTTGTCTAAGGGGGAGGCGGTCAGAATGACTTGAGAAAATGACGGCAGCATCCACATAGAGCAGTAGGTTAAACGAGCTAGCCTGAGAGAGGGTGCTGAGGAATAGACTAAAGAGCAGGGGACCTAGGATCGATCCTTGCGGGACCCCAGATCACACATGGTGGCTGTCGGAGACTGCATTACTTTTTTTGACTTTCTGGGATTGGCCACCAAGGTAGCGCTGAAACCAACCCATTACCTCAGCCGAGAGTCCCAGGGTCATGGAGTGAGTCGAGTAATAGAGTGTGATATCTGCAGATGTTCACCTAAACCAGGTAAAAGAAGTAATGCAGCCTGGCTTCACTACAGAGGGTGAATGGAGGAGATACTGGACCACATATTCGAAGCATGCACTTTACTGAAGCCAGAAATTGACTTTTTTTGCCTCAGAAATGTTCACCCTCCTCCATTCAGTAAACAACACCTTTTTCGATATTAGTTTTAAGTCCCCCACAAGGCTTGATCGTTTTGGCAAAAAGTGTGCTGCACTGAAGAACATTACAGTATGGACTCCTTTCTTTGATGCTCCTTTAACAAAACCAGCAGTAAAGATTGTCACCATTCTGTTTAAAAATGAGGGGGGTAAGTATTATTGACATCTTGTACTGGTTTAAACAGAGGTGCACAATCCTTGGTAACCTGAATCCCATTATAGATTCGGAATATATCTGGTCTGGGGACTGGAAGAGCCAAATCTGCCTAATACACTCCAAAGAAGCAATCCACAGCCAGCCCAGTGGTGTGGAGGGATAAGACACTAGGCACCTTCCCTCCTGCCACACTGGCGACCCGTGTTTGGTGATGAGCAGGGGTTGCTGGGGGTTGGCTGGAGGGGATGGCTGCGTAAGGATTGAGCGTCCACCAGACAGCTCTCCTCTCACGGATTGGCGAGGTTGGCTCTCCCGGCCTTCGACTGCCACCATATGGAGGCATGGTGATGGTGCAGGCGATGGAGGGGGATCAGGCGTTAGGCCAGGGGTGGGAGTAGCGGAGTCATTTCAGGCTGATGCGTGCATGTGTGCCTCCACACTCGTGCCTGACCTTGTCTGGGGCTCCAGGGATAAGGGGAGAAAATAAGTGGTAAAACTGGGGGTTGGGGCTTAATCAAGCTCCCCCCAGTCAGCGCAGAGGAAGAAAAGAGTAGGAATGTTGGATGGCTGCGGTGCCACAAGGGACGGGCTGATACAGCTGCCCAGCCTGCCACAGGAGCATAAAGAAAAGGATGAAAAGAAGAAGGAATACACCATTTTCCAAACTGCCTTTTTTTGAGCAGAAACCATGGAGTCTTGGTCTATCAAGAACAGCCTACGGCGTCTTACAAATGTGGCTTCACCTCACATCTGTGTACCTAAAGTCCCAAAACGTACTGCACTTCTTACTGAAACTTGAATGTAATAGTTTAACCAGGTTGTAACTCTTGCTGTAACCTGAACTGTTACCTCCTTGCCTGTCTGTAACTTTTATCAATGATTGTACGCAACTCCATGTATCATGTATTCCACTTGTCTTGTATTTAGTTCTTTGTTGTGTTGTCTTTACTCTGACGTGGAACCTTTATAAAAGAGTTTTTGACTCAAAGGTACTTTAATCCGAGACTTGAATAAATATATTAATATGCCGAAATGTGGCCTGTGCTCTGCACTGGGTCATTTGAGCTCAGAAGGTACTAACAACATAAAATGCAATTTGTGCAACGAGCCTGGGCACTCTTACAGGACCTTTCCTTGGGCAGCTCATAATAAAGGTGACCAGATGGACCAGGCAGAACATGATTTTTATATCAGTTGCACCCAGAAAGAGAGTCCATGCAGAAAAGATTCTAGACCACCTAGGCCAGAGCTGCCTCCAGAAGCCAAGAAAGATATGTCTTCTGTTCCACCTGAGATGGATGGTCCAAAAGCCCCAGAGGTCTTAACAACAGTAGAACAACCCCCTCTCGAGTCTTTTGTGCCATGACCTCCTGCCCTCCTTCGGAATTCGTGTTCCCGGAGTTCTGAGGATCCTTCCATTGTCCCTGCTTCTATGGATGCAGACAAAGTGCAGGTTATAGCTACTCCCTCAGTTTCTTGAACTCCGGTATGAGGTGGACAAGATACCAACCAGGAATGTGTAGTAGAAGAAACACCTGTTTCTGTGCCACCATCTTTGACTTCAGTCACAGAAAATCTTCAGGTGGTTTCCCGTCACAGAAGGTCAAGGGGTCAGCTTAAACCCAAGCTTACAAAAAGGGATGATATTCCTTTGAGGAATAAATATGACATTTTATGGACATGGAAAGATGGGGTGAAATCAAGAAGGGTTCTGATGGATCTTCCCTGACATGTTCGCAACATGACCCTTCTTCAGAAAATTCGAGTGGTACTTCTAAGCTGCAGTCCACAAAGAAGAGGAAGTCAAAAGTTAGGGGAGGCAGGAGAAGATCAAAATAATGAAATACTTACTATTCGTTGATTATTTAATTTATAAATGATAGAAAGAAGACAAATGTCAACACACCTGTTTTACATCATTTTCCATAACACTGACTATGAACTAGAATCTAAAGCAGAAGAATGATAAATACTGCATACAACTTCTGTTTGTGGATAATGACATATTTTTTCTTATAGATGTGCAAGAATTAAACAAATTATCCAAAGTAGAGCACTGTTCATTAAAAACCAACCTGTATAAGTGACAGATCCCCTATAGATGAAAAGTGCTCCTACAGACTGTAATTTTAGAAAACATTTTAGAAGAAACATTGAATAAGTTAATTGGGTGATGTAGCTGAGGGTCCATCTTATTACATTTTTAAAATATTGGTACAGTCTCTGCCCCACACCACAAATCAGGAAGAAAACCCTCACTAATGTATTTATTAAGAAATAATTGTAAAAAGACCATATATAGGAAGACTGAAGATAGACCTCTGCCTGTGTAAGATCAGGGAGAGGGGCTTTCTTAAGTTGTAAAGAATGAATTGCAGCAAGTACTTCCATAATATTAAAGGGGCCCAAAGTCCAAGAAGGATATAGACCCAGACATGGGGTCCAAAGCTTTCATATCATAGAATTGCGCTACCCATGCCTCAAGCATAGAAACATAGACGACAGCAGATAAGGACAGTGTGGCCCACCTAGTCTGCCCATTTTTCCTACCTATTTCAACCATAGATCCTAGCAAAATATATGTATCAATACGGACCAAAAAATTTGAAGTGCCCTTGGCAATGAGTTACCAAAAGGCTCTTGTATCACCTCTCATGACAATATTTAACATAGTATCCCACTGCTTTTGATAATAATCCAATTTTTTGTTGTGTAGTAATTCTTTATGAATTTTCCGGTCTGCATTTAACTGATAACAATTCATTTCTGTGGTATTTCCCTGGTTTTCCTGATTTTATTTGGGAGCTTAGCTTTTCCTTTTTTACAGTGTAGATCAAACCATCCACCATTTCCCTTAGCTCCCCACCCCCCAGAAGAAAACGTGTATATGATCGAACAAATCTTAGCTTAAAGAGAGTTCAGATGAGTATACAGACAAGCTGTAGAATAACAAGAATTCTGAAAAAAGAAATTTTCTAAATATGGAGGAGACAACTGGATAAGCCTAAGACAGAGATTGTCACTCCATTGTACTTTTTTTTCATATTTCTGATCACAACATCCAATGGAGGAATTATTGTTGAAGACATCCTTGCAACCTCTGTACCATTATTCTGAGGCAAAGCCCATGAAATAGAAATTGGAAGACGGTCACCCTCTGCCCTTCTAAGAACACAGAAACAACTCCACTTTTCAACTGGTCCATCCCACAAAGCAAATTCTATAATAGATGCACCCAAGGAGAAATAAAAGTCAGCTCACCTTCCTCATCACCAGGAAACTTACCATTTAATGGACAGAAATGTAATCCTTTGCAAACTATATGAGACCTGTACTGGCAGCATTCAGTTTACTATCACATGAGGCTCTCACTGGTAGAGAGGGAGTGCTACAGTGTGCCCCCCACTGTATTATCCAGAAGCCCATCAAAGTTACAGATCCTAGCATTGAAATCACCTATAATAAGAATCCGATAGCTGGAACATTTTTCATAAATATTTTCAGTTCTCCGAATAATACCCATAGGCTGCTGAGAGAGTATCTTGAGGAATAATGTAACACATAATAAAAAGTACAATACCAGAGTTCAGTAGACAGGATGAGCCATGAAGTAATAGCATCAGTTTTAATGCAATGGGCCAAACCGCCAGATGCCCTACCGTTTTTTTATCCTTTTTATTTGCAAGGATTTCATGCAAGATGTAATTATGAATAGAAATAGCCTGTCCTTTTGAATGCCAGGTTTCTTGCAAATATATTAAAGAAGGTTAAAAAATCAGCCCAGCCCGATCATCCCATTTAGAGTTAAGACCCACAATGTTTCAAGAGATCTATTGTTCTGAAGAGACCCTGATTGAGGCTTCATTATGCTTAGAAGGGCAGAACGAGGCTGGATTCATCTCAGATGGTAGTCATCGATACCCAGCTAATAAATGAAACCTATTGGTAATGAGAACATTGTACAAAACTGTCAGCAACAGGAAGTAAGACTGCACGTAAGGGAATAGACAAATAGATACAATACCTTCTAGCTACAGATCTTATCAAAATGTACTTCAAACCAAGTGACCCATTTGGCCAGAGATGGAATACAGTGTAACAAGTCTATCAAAGAAATCATCTATCATCTGACAGATGCACCAGTTCTTGCTCCCACTGATATGGAGAAGCCCTACATTTTGCATACAGATGCCAGTCTCAGCAGACTTAATGTGCTTCTCTGTCGGTGTTATCCTGAAGGACTAAGCCCTGCTACTTCACCAGTAGGATCTTGAATACTGCAAAAAGGAACTACCTTGCTCACAAATTGGAGTTCCTTGCTGTCAAGTGGCAGTCATGGATCAGTTTTGTGAATAATTATATGGCGCGCACATCACTATCAAAACAGGTAACAATTCTTTATGTGAAAAAAGCTGTCAAGTTAGATGCTATCAGACATAAATGACTATCCAATTTGTCAACATATTACTATTGCATGGAAAACGGACCCAGCTTGAACCATGTGGACGCTGATGCCCTGTCAAGATGCCCCAATGCATCCTCCACGGTTTCATAGGTGTATACTAAGCTGGTCAACCTTTCGTCCATAGTGCTTGCTAGAATCTTACCATTTACCCTGTTTATATATCTTGTCCAGGTTTAGTTTGAAACTGTTCATAGTTGGGCTATTAACTACTTCTTCTCATAGTCCATTCCACCTTGCCACCACTCACTGGTTAAACCACATTTTCCTTTTCCAGGTTTTGTAGTTTTCCCCTTTTAATTGTAGTGTATGGGCTCTCGTACTGTAAGTTTGCTCTTTGAATTATAAACTCAATCTTTCCTGCAAATCAGTGTCTTTCAATGATTTGTATCAGAGACACAGATCACCTCTAGCTCTTCTATACTGTAAAGGGAATAGATTAAGTTCCTCTAGTCTAGTATTATAGTCCTTGTCTGTCATACCTCTAATGGAGCATGTAGCTCTTTTTTGTATCCTTTCAAGTCTCTGGATGCCCATTTGATGATATCAGTCAATCAAATGTTCGTACAAATCCAAGGGAGATAGTGGAGAGTGTTGGGCCACTCTTAGGCATACGTTTAATGCGTAAATGATGCTGCGCAAGATCAGGTGGTCCGACACTCTCCACTATCGCCAATCCCAGAACAAACTGTCAAAGCACTGTATGAAAAGTTTAAAATAGATAAGCAACAGTCACCAGCAAATGCTTATGATCTCATAGACAGTATTGGTGCCTCTGGCGATTGTCTACTAAATGCATACTACCATCTAGCTGCATTGGGCTTGACCGCCCTTCTGCTGCTTGCTCCCGAAGATTCGCAGAGAACAAAGAATGGACTCTTACCTGAAAGACACTGTGTTCATCTTAACGAATGGAGGAGATGCCAACCAAGTACACACCAATGTCCTAATACAAAACTGCTACCGCAGGAGAGGCCAAAGTTAAAAATCAAAGACAACTTGTACCATGAAACCCAGGGACTGCAGGGTTTCCCCAGACAGCAACTAGTACTGCCAGCCAAGTTTAAAAAAAGTTGTGCATGCCCTGCATAACGACATGGGGCACCTTGGAAGTGAGCAAACCCTTGATCTTACCTGTGCTCACTTCTATTGGCCATGTATGGGGAGTGATGTGGAACACTACTCAACAGATATATGCGATACAAAACACTGCCACAGAGGTCAGCCCCTATTGTAAATATTGTAACAGCTGCACCCATAGAGCTGGTATGCATGGACTTTCTCAGCCTGGAACCAGACTCAAAAAGTACTTAAAATATGTTTGTAGTAACTGATCATTTCTCCAGATACACCCAAGAATGCATGACACAAGTCTTAAAAGCAACAACTGTCACAAAAGTCCTTGTTGAAAAATTCTTTGTGCACTAGGGCACCCCACAATGGAACCACTTGGACCAAGGTCAGAATTTCAAAAGTCACCTAGAAAAGGAACTGCTATACATCTGGGGAATAATTAAATCTCAGACTATCCCATATCACCCTCAAGGTGATCCTCAACCTGAGTAGTTCAAATGAACACTACTAAACATGCTAGGTACATTGGATTCAAAGGAAAAGAGCAATTGGAGTCAACAAGGCAGTACATTAGTCTATGCGTACAACACAGATTCTCTCCATATTGACTGATGTTTGGCTGGGAAGCCCGACTCTTGGTGGCTTGTGTTTTGGTGTCTCTGCCGAGGAAGCTAGACCAGAGACTTATTTGCAGTATATCCAGAGATTGAAGGACCAATTAAATGCTGCCTACAAGTTGGCCATGGATGCAGCCCTTTCCGGCCAACCATGCACCAGTCCGAGTGGGCCCGTCATCAGGGCACCAATTTTCCAAACTTGTCATCCCTTCCTCGAGGTCTGCCCCCCAGAGTTGGAATATATATTTGGGGGTGGGAGCACAGCCCCACACACGGGGGGGTTTGGGGGGCACAGCCCCCCACATAAAAAGAGGGATTCGACTTAATATCCCTGGTGCCCTAATGATGGGTGCACTAAGATGGGTGCCTTCCCGTGGTGGAACTGGATGCAGCAGCCAAGCATAAAGCCAACAAAGACAGGTATGACAGATGGGTAAATACACTTGAACTGCTGCCAGGGGACCATGTTCTGTCAAGAAATTTGGGATTGCCAGGAAAGTACAAAATGGCAGACAGATGAGGCAGTACCCCTTACATTGTGTTGGAAAAGGTGCAAGATGCACCTGTATACAAGCTTCACCCTGAGCAGAATCAGTAGATATTGGCCCATCCACCGAAATATCTGCTGCCTATCGGACAGTTGGTCTCCTGTGATTCAGTGGGACCTGTAAAACCTCCAAACCACCCAAAACTCAATCTGCTACATGCAGACACAATGCAAAGCAAAAGCCAAGACAATCTGAAATTGTTCATTCTACAACTGATGCTCAAGGAGATCACGAAAGCTCAGACTCTGAATCAGGAGGGGTATATTATCCTACATTGGACCTTGCCAGACTGTTCAGGATTCAAACAGAATAACAAATAACGTGCCTTTTGCAGAGCCCACACCAACAATCTTGGACTCTGATACAACACCAGATGTACCTTTGGATGATTGGCCCATATCTGAGGAAGTGCCAGAGGATGAAGATGGAGAACCCACAGAACCAACAGAGGAAGTCTGGAACCCATTTTTACCCAGGATGGTTCATCACTGGTTGATGAAATGGGGTGAACGCACCCCAGTGACAAGGAAGAAGTGGCTGTTCAAGTTCTTCACTCTGGAAGAGCTATCAGACCTTTGCTCAAGCTAACATGATTCTCCAGGTGATACTACCAATTTGCCAGTGCATGTAGTACACAGAGGTATCTATGTTACACCCAGATCTCTAATTCATATTGTCCTTTGCAAAGCCCAAACCATATCAGCCAGATTGGGAGATGTGGCAAAGGGTAAAAGGGAGTTGATTATCGTTCGAGTAAGGACAGGGATGGGGCAAAAAGAAATAAAGCCATAAAAAATGGAGGGTAATGAGTACCAATGACCATAGTCTAGGTAAAAAGCTCCCCAAAATGGTGGCCTTGATGGAAAAGGGATGCCTGAATATTGTGGCAGTCACAGAAACATGGTACACAGAGAACCATGACTGGGATGTCAACTTACCAGGGTACACAATCTACAGGAGGGACAGGGAGGGGAGAAGAACAGGAGGAGTAGCTCTCTGTGTAAGAGAAAGGATCAAAGCAATAGAACTAAAGGGTAAATAGGGAGGAGAGGAAACATAGAAACATAGACTTTGACAGCAGATAAGGACCACTTGGCCCACCTAATCTGCCCATTTCCCTACCTACAGGAAGCACTGTGGGTCACCCTGGAGACTGGAAATGGTACCACAACCCATACAGGGGTTGTAAACAGACCCCCATCTTGGGGAGGAAATGGACAAGAAAATGATAGACGGCATCCTTGGGATGGCAGAGAAAGGGGAGATATTGCTGATGGGGGACCTGAATATGTCAGATGTTAACTGGAGCACCTTTACTGCAGCCACATCCAAGAGTAGGGCCATTCTCAATGCCCTACAGGGGGCATGCCTCAGACAGCTAGTTTTGGAACCCACTCGGGAGGGAGCAATCTTAGACCTGGTACTCTCAAATGGGGGACAGAGAAAGGATCTCCAATCTTGAAGTGGGTAGCCATCTGGGAACAGGCGACCACCAAACAGTGTGGTTCATGATCAACTTATCTGTAGAGTCAAGCCATACAAAAGTGAAGGTACTGGATTTCAGGAGGGCTGATTTTGTCAAAATGGGAGAGTGCCTCAGAAAAGCACTAGCAAACAGGCAAGAAGATGGGGTGGAGCAACAACGGGAAAACATCAAAACTGCCATCACAGAGGCAACAAGCCTTTGTGTGAAGCAAATAAATCAAAATGAAAGAAAAAAACACTATGGTTCTCAAAAGAAGCTGTGGGGAAGGTAAGGGAGAAAAAGACAGCATTCAGGAAGTATAAGGAAACACAGAAGGAGCAGGACACAGAACTGTACCAGTTAAAGCAGAAGGAAGCAGGGAAGGCAGTCAGAATGGCAAAGGCCCAAACCAAGGCAAAGATAGCCAACTTGGTTAAGAAGGGGGATAAAACCATTTATAGGTACATTAGGGAGCAAAGAAAGACTAAGACAGGGATACTGAGGCTGAATAAAGAGGAAGGTGGTTGGGCAGGGAGCGACAGTGAAAAAGCAGGGATACTGAATGAATACTTCTGCTCAGTAGTCACAATGGAAAAGCAGAGGCAGATGCCTAATCCAGTCAATAGAAGCACTCTGGATAGGGAGGTTGATATTAGTCCTTTCACAGAAGAAAGGGTTCTGAAAGAACTCTTAAAACTGAAGGTGGATGAAGCAATGGGGACTGATGGGATTCACCCCAGAATTCTGAAAGAACTAAGGGAAGAACTAGTAACACCACTGACTACCCTTTTTAATAAATCATGGGAGGATGGAGTGGTACCTGAGGACTGGAGGAGGGCGGATGTGATTCCCCTTCACAAAAGTGGGAGCAAGACAGAGGCAGGAAACTACATACCTGTCAGTTTGACCTCAGTGGTAGGGAAAATGATGGAATCACTTCTGAAGGAAAGAATTGTTGAGTACCCAGAGGCCAGTGGGGCACACTCAAGGCAGCATGGATTCACAGCAGGAAGGTCATGTCAGACAAATCTAATTGATTTCTTTGACTGGGTGATCAAAGTAGTAGACCAGGGAGGGGCTGTGGACATGGTCTACCTAGACTTTAGAAAGGCATTTGACACAGTCCCACACAAAGATTAATAAACAAATTAGCCAGCCTGGGAGTGGGTCCCAGGGTGGTAGCCTGGGTAAAACACTGGCTGGACAACAGGACACAGTGGGTAATAGTAAATGGAGTCCACAGTGAAGAAAGGGGGGTTACTAGTGGGCTACCGCAGGGTTCAGTACCGGGACTGGTCATTTTTAATGTCTTTATAAGTGACATTGCAGAGGGACTGGAAGGGAAAGTATATCTCTTTGCAGATGACACAAAGATCTGCAACAGGGTTGATACACAAGGTGGGGTGGAAAGGATGAGAAGGGACTGACAAGGTTGAAGGAATGGTCAAATGTATGGCAGCTTAGATTCAATGCAAAGTAATGCACCTGGGAAACAAAAACCCAGGGGAAGAGTACACAATGGGGGTGAGATATTGACAACAACAAAAATGGAACAGGATCTGGGGGTAGTCATATCAGATGACCTAAAGGTGGGCCAGCAATGTGAGAAGGCAGTAAGGAGGGCTGGGGGGATACTGGGATGCATAGGGAGAGGCATCACCAGTAGAAAACAGGAAGTTGTTGGTCCTCTGTACAGACAGTTGGTAAGACCACATCTGGAGTACCGTGTACAGTTCTGGAGACCCCATCTCCGCAAAGACAGAGGGTGGAGGCTGTCCAGAGGAGGGCAACCAAAATGGTGCAGGGTCTGCACCAGAGACATATGAAGAAAGACTAAAGGAGCTTAAGATGTATAGCCTCAAGGAAAGGAGGGAGAGACATGATAGAAACTTTCAAATACCTCAAGGGAATCAACAAAGTCCAAGAGGGTAGCATCTTTCAGAAAAAGAGATGTGCAAGAACAAGGGGGCACAATTTGAAGATAAAGGAGGGACAGCTCAGAGGTAATGTGAGGAAGTATTTCTTCACAGAGAGGGTTGTAGATGCATGGAATGGCCTTCCTGAGGAGGTTGTAGTGTCAAAAATAGTGGGGGAATTCAAGAATGCATGGGACAGACATAAGGCAATTCTAGTGGAGGGTAGGAGGAAGTAGGCTGTGCTGGTTAACTAGGATCTGCAGCTTATCCGTTACGTAGGGAAATGGGCAGACTAGGTGGGCCAAGCGATCCTTATCTGCCATCGAATTCTGTGTTTCTATGTTCTGGTATTGATTGCAGTTATGGTACTGTTAACTGATATTGTCATAGCAACAGTTATTGAAATTGAAAGGCCCTTCACTGGAATAGTTATATTTGTCTAGAGTAGGTGCTATATGTATGTTGTGTTGTATACGGTTTCTTCTTACAGAGGAATTCTGTTGAAGTACTTGATGCAGACATCAAGGGTTTAGGTGGGAGAGAGTGTAACCCCCCCCCCTTCCAAATGTAGTAGAAGTAATTTTTTTTTTTTAATTTATTGATTTTCAAATGCAATAATTACAGGTATAGCCCATAGGACAGTGCACAGAATAATATATTCATAATTTGATGAAGTATACAGTGTCGATGGCACTCCTGACTTGGTACTTCATGGGGGGGGGGGTACAAGTAAACCTACATTTTCTAGCACTAAACAATTCACCAAGGCTATTGCTGCCATGAGTGGGGAAATACTATGTATCTCAGCATAAATCAGATACAACCCTTTTATATGTGAAACTTCCCCATATTTCTACACTGAGAAAATAAAAAAAAAATAGTGAATCCTCTCTTATTCCAAACCATCCACTTCTTTTAGTCATAGCCTACAAGGGCCAGACAAACATTGCT
Source organism: Neoceratodus forsteri (assembly GCA_016271365.2). Lineage (NCBI taxonomy): Eukaryota > Metazoa > Chordata > Ceratodontiformes > Ceratodontidae > Neoceratodus > Neoceratodus forsteri. Next base: position 24,857,686 of record CM028135.1, on the reverse strand, counting down.
AAAGTAACCAAAACATCTCAATAGGCATAAGTGAAACTCCCAAAGCTGTCCCCGATCTTGAAAAAGAACTCTCTGATTTTCTTAAGGCTAAATACAGACTTACAGGCTCTTAAATGATCTGGACAATATGGACAGCTATTTTAATCCCCGCTGCGTCACAACGACTTAAATTATTTCTCACCCCGAACATATACATCCCACAACCCTTCACTGTAGAAAGTGCAACCAAAATAAGCTGATATGAAAGGATCAGGGTTGCTGTGTAAACCCACATTGTAATTAGTCATTTTGATTTAAAAAAAAGTTATTTTGAAATGGTGGCACGTCTCCATCTTCTTTAGGAGCCCTAGTCAAGTAAACACTTATTGGGTCGGGTCCCTCCTCCATTCAGGTGTTACTCTCCTCCTCCTCTGATTCGGAATCGGATCCTCTCTTCGAGTAATCCAGCTCGATTTTCATGATCAGCTTGGCCGCATGGACTGGGTCTGCAAAATGATAAGATTTGGCCCCATAAGCAATTTTCAAGCTCACTGGCATGAGCAAAATGTGGTGGACCCCCTAGTTGACATAGCTTCATTCTGGCTCCATTGAAGGCTTTCTGGCATTGTCTGGTTGCGAAGCTGAGGTCAGGAAAGATATGGATAAGATGCTCCCTGCCACTGTGAGGGACCTCTTTTCCTGGCCTCCTGTAAAATATAATCTTGTTCTTTTATAGAGCTAAGCACTGCCAGTACAGCCCAAATTGATGAGTTAGCTGGATCGAGGTGCAGGCAGGCCCCCTGGCATTAACCCTGTAGGCCTTCACTACCGAAATTTGAAAGTCCAGGTGAAGTTAATCTGTCAGCCACTGATCTAAAAAATTACAGATGCCTTCACCCTCCAACTCTTCAGGTAGCCCAAGGATTTGGATATGGGAGGCCCGCGCCCCATTTTCTAGATTCTCCAGTCTATGCCGCAGAAGCAGATTTTCTTTCACTAGGCCGGATGTCGTGATAAGCACCTTATCACCTGTCTTAGATGCTCCAATCCCTGTTTCCTCTACTGATTGGAGTTTGGTTTCCACTACAAGCAATCGAGTAGTGAATTCATCCATTTTTTTAACTAAGGACCGGATCGCTTTCAATAAAGTGGCATTTGAGGGCTGGTTCACATGTGAGTCCGGAGGCTCCTTCTCCCAGTCTGGGCCTACTCGGGTATCTTTTTGTTCTGCCCTGTCTCCTCCAGTCGTCGCTTTGGTGTGACCCATACCTCCAACAGCAAAAGTCTGATATCATTGTGATCTGCAGTAGCTATTAGATCTGACTGCAAGCCCTTTGAGAAGCCCTGGTCCACCTTTTAACGTTGAAATCTGTTAAATATTAGAGTGGCGGCACAGAGCATTGGAGGATTGCTGCTCTCAGCTCAGCTGCAAGCTACGCCACCAAAATCTTTATTTTTATACAGCAAGTTGGAGATACAACCATTAGGACCGAGCTCCTGTTTTCTAGGTGTTCCTGTTTAGATAATTAGTGTTGCAATTTAAACATATACGTATCACATTTAACACTCTTTCAATACAAACATTTCTACTATGGTTAAAATACGTACCACACTACTTATTTTCTATATGTTTAGACTATTACTCAATATATTTCCACAAACTTAACATAACAGTACAATACAATAAAATAATTTCACCATAGTTAGAATATCTACCACACTACTTATTTTCCTATACGTTTGGGTTATTCCGCGTCAGTGTTTCCACAAATTTATAACAGTACAGTTCAAAAACAATTTCAAACATTCTTTCATAGGGTTTAGCCTAATAGGAGCTGCAATCTAAATTTAGATCTTTTTTAAGGTGAGCACGAAATATTTTTGAATGCTTCCTTAGTTCATCATCATGGCACTTAATAAAGTTCCAATATTTATTTACATTGTATGAAAAGGTCACAGTTCCATATTTGTTTTGAAACTTTTGAGTTGAAAATATATTCTGTTTATTGTTTCTAAGATTATGTTTACTTTCTCTTTTATTAAATTTTTCAAGTAGGTATGTTGGGTTTCCTGACTTTGTTGTTTTATGTATCAAGAATGTCCAGTTTAGCTTTCTTTTGTTTTCTAAATTTAACCAGTTTAAGTTTGTGTACATTGTACAGTGATGTGTTACATAGTTGCATTTCAAAATAAATCTTGCCATTCTATTATATAATCTATCTAGTTTTATTAGATTTGTTTTATTTGTTAGCGTGTATATATGGCCCCCATAGTCTAGAATAGGGATTAGAAGTTGATTTATTACAAACTCTCTCGTTTTGTAGTTTAGACAATATCTAGCCCTTCTAAAAACTCCTAATCTGGTTTCAATTTTCCTGATCAGGTTATTTATATGGTGTTCAAAACTCAGGGTTGCATCCACCAAGGTCCCTAGGTATTTGTACTCACTGACTTGAGACGGTACCTCCTTTTCCCTTGTTTTTATTGTAATAAGTGTTGTTTTCTTGTTTTTCCCCATTGATGAACCAAATACCATTGTCTGGGACTTTTTCCCATTTAGGGCCAGCCTGGAGTCTATGAACCAGTCACACAGCACACTGAAGTCATGTTGGAGATGTTTTTCCATTTCTTGCACTGTGCTGCCTGTTGCTAGCAGCACAGTGTCATCTGTGTACAAGTGCAAGCTTGTCTCCTTCATGTGCTGTGCCACTTGGTTCACATACTGTACACCAAGAACAGTGTAGGTCCCAAAATTGATCCCTGAGGGACGCCCCTGCTAAGCGGTAGTTTCTTAGATAGAACATTACCAACCAAGACCTGTTGGGACCAGTTGCTTAAGTACGAGTCAAACCATTGTAGGGTGTCTTCTGCTGTCCAAGTTTCCAACAGCCTATCCCTCATGATTTCATGGTCTACCATGTCAAAGGTCTTGGATAGATCCACGAACACCGCACCCACCTCCCGGCCATCATTCACGGTGGAACTTATCTTTGCTCCCAGTCGTAAACTGCCACCTTGTTTCTGCGCACACCAGCCCCCAGGACAACAGCCTGTGTAGGGACTGGAGGAGCACCGTATTTGATGCAACCACCTGACCGTTTTCATCTCAGTGCTAAGTGCCCGACTCTGACCACTTTAAACTGTGGCACGCCTGGACTTTTTTACTGCCATGACTTAAGCCTAAACTGTGCCTGTCCCTCTAGTTTGCTGCAGCTTCAGGGCCTTTAGTATTTATTAGGGGTCTCAGAGAGCTAGGAGGCAGAAAAATGGAGAACCTATATGTATGGTGCCGTTGCACCTGCCTGCAACCGTAGCTCTTGGCCATTTCTTCAGTGGAGACCACCCAACTCGGAGGGAGCAAGCACTTCAGAGCTGTTGACAGGGATTCTCAAAAGTCCTTAGATTGATGCAATCTGCCACCAAAGGCAATCTGCGTCAATGCCGGGTGCGCCAGGGACCCTGTACCCAATTCTCTTTTGGGCAGGGTCCTGGCGGCAAAGTACTATGACTTGCAGCAACCCTGGCAGTGTGCCAAACAGGGGGCACAACCTGAGGGTCTGCCATAAGCTATGGGGTGGCTGTGTGCTGCTCTAGTTAGTCCCTGGTGGCTAGCGGCCCCCTCCCCGATCCCCGATGTCTCTGATATTACTGTAATAAAATAACCTGGTGGTTTAGTGGCCCGATCCACAATGTCCCCCAAAATGATTGTAATAAAATAACATGGTGGTCTAGTGGCCCTCCCTCCTTCCCTGATCCCCGTCCCCCAAAATGACTATAAGAAAATAACCTGGTGGTCTAGTGGACCCCACCCTCCTTCCGGCAGTGCCCTACCACCCCACTCCCTCCCCATTCCATAACCAAGCTGGCGATTGGCACAGCCCACTGCTTATTACTGTTGTTACCAACTGAGCTTCTGAGTGAATGCGTACGTATAGTATGTGCTCAGTGAGCTGTCAGTCACTGAGTGCGTACTATATACAGTACACGCTCATTCAGAGCTCAGCCAGTGGCTGGCCATGGTGGTGAAGAAGAAGAAGAAGAATCAGAATTTATATAGTGCTTTTCATACATCCAAAGCGTTTTACAAGCAATGCTAGACTAGTAGTGAAGTGACTGAATATGTGGTGGCGGCCATATTGCACATCATCACCCACACACAGCCTGGATAATTGCATGAACTGGTTTATGGGAAGGGGAATGTTGGCCAGGACACTGGGAATGTCCCCTACTCTTTACGAAGAGTGCCCTGGGTTCTTTTACTTCCACCTGGACACCCACCCGGACAACACCAGGATGGGCAGAAGGGACCTCGTTTTAACGTCTCATCCGAAGGACGGCACACCCCAGCAGTACAGCGCCCCCCAATACTGTACTCGGATGCCAGCAATTTTTAGGTGCAAGTCCAATCCCGGTGTGGGACAAGAACCCACGACCTTCTGGTCCAGAGGCGGATGTGCTACCAACTGAGCCACGCTGACACCAGTGAGCAGTGGGCTATGCCAGTCACCGATTCAGTTACGGGATGGGGGGAGCGGGGTGGTAGGGCACTGCTGGAAGGGGGGGTCTATTAGGCCACCAAGTTATTTTATTACAGTCATTTAAGGGGATATCAGGAATCATGAAGGGGCATCCACTAGACCACCAGGTTATTTTATTATAGACATTTCGGGGGACATGAGGGATTGGGGAGCCACTATACCACCAGGTTATTGTCTTAGTCATTTGGGGGGATCAGGGAGGGGCCACTAGACCACCAGGTTGTTTTAATACACTAATTTTGAGGACATTGGGGATCGGGGACCGCGGCACATTGTCGTGAACAGGTAACCTCTCCAGAGGAGAATTTTCTAAGTACCTTTAGACCAGTCATGGCTGGTCTAAGGGTACTTAGAATTTTTCCCTCTGGGAGTGTTCTGAGAATTCCACATTAGGGGATATAGCAGCCTGTGTCTGTCGCAAGCCCCCCCAGCGTCCTGCCACAGCACATTTTTGGGTGCACGGGTGGTGCAAGCCCTGTTTGGGGAAGGCAGCCTATGGTTGACACAGGCTACCATTGAGAATCACTCCCAGTGCATCTTTTGGTGCAAGGGGCACTTTGCGCCATTCTTTGTGGCAAAAGGACCTTGCAGCATGCTGGGAGCTTTGAGAATTGAGCCCTATGTGTTTACATTGCTTTCTGCAATCATATGACATCAGGGGCTCGATATTCAAAATTTTGTATGTGAGCTAATGGGTCTTTGCCCGCACAAACCAGGGTTTGTGCTGGATCCCCATATTCAAAAGGGGCTTTTGCATGGGCAAAGAGGGTTAGTACCTGCGCAAAACATAATATATGCAGGTGGTCAAGGGGAGGGGCGTGGCCATGAATAGCTGCACTACCACATATTCAGCGGCTGTGTGCTGTGCAAAAGGGTTTAGTGTGGTCCTTTGCGCAGTGCAAATACCGCCGAACAAAACCCTGACTTACTCTGGGTAACCCTAGTGGCTGTCGGAGCTAATGTAGCCACCTGGCTGGTTGGCCACTGGGGAAGCACACCTGCTGTCTGTGGTCTGTGGCACCCCCCACTGATTGTCAGCCTGTAGTACCAGTACAACCCTCCCTGGTGCTAGTGGTCCCCCTTCCCCCCCGATCATTAGCCTGTTACAAAGAACACCCTCTCTGGTGCTAGTGGTCCCCCCTCCCTCTGATCACAAGCCCATTGTAAAAAAACACCCTTCTTGGTTCAAGTTGTCCCACCTTCCTTCTGATTGTCAGCTCATTGCCTAGTGGTCCCCCCTCCCTCCAACTGTCAGCCCGTAGTACATGTTAAACCCTCTTAATTGGAGTGACCTAGCCACACTAGTCCCCTGACTACAACTGCGCCCTCCTGCTTGTTTTTTTATTCTATCGGTTACTGATGTGCGACCTCACAGCCTTGCACATACTGTATATTTATTTTCTAAGTATGACACACTGTACATTTGTTAGCCACTGTATATGCTGTGTTACAACATGCCCACCTGACTTATGTGTCCACCTTTGCTTGGGCTACAACTGCTGTTTGTGTACCAAGCATCGTATTGTAAACAGCATTCGCTGTCACTCACTGGACTTGTACCATGCCAATACAGTGTGCTTCAGTTGCTGTATCTGAATCTAATCTCTTACATGTGCAATTAGTTGCTCAGCTTGTATTCTCTGCCATCCTGTGCCATGTGACATGGCCCGGGTCGTGCCTGAAAACGGTCCCTGGGATCAGTGCACTTACCCGGTTATCAAAGTCATCAATAAAAAAATAAATAAATAAAATCTTAACTGCTGGCTAGTGGAGGATTTCTCCAGGACTCCCCCATGGCTCCATACGTATGGCATAGGCTGCCATTCTCCACCACTTTGAAAGCTGGAGTGGGTTCTTACAAACCTCCAGGCAACTCCCTTGAGGGGGAGATCCCCACTTTTATATCTGCATACTATTTCTTTTGTGAGACCATGGGGCCTCAGGACTCTCAATTCCCTAGGCGCTCTCTCTCTCTCTCTCTCTGTCTCATCCCTCCATTCTTAGATCTCTGGCTCCCATTTTATGCCCTTTTATTTGCTCTTTATTTCCTTGTTGCCTCTAGCCAGAAAGCACCTCTCCGCCCATTACTCTCCCCACCTCTGAAGGGGCAGCTGGACACTTTGCTTCTTTCTTTCCCTCTAGGCCAGGATTGCTACACTCATTAGAGCTCATAGATCAGAGCTCAGCCCAGGTAAAATAGTGAGCAGGTGCATGCCCCTCCCCTTTTATTAGGGATGGGAGGAGCAGCAACCAACCAACAGCAGCTCAGCTACTGAGCACATGTACAGGGCAGATTGACCACTTAGTAACGGGGCTCAAGCAGGCATGGGGTGAGAGCCTGGTTACATTGACGAGCAGAAATACAACCTGCTAATATTACCTAAAGTGCTAGCATCAACCGTGACACCCAGTTGGCAACCTAGTTCAGTTCTCTGTCTTGCACGGTCTGTCCCTGTGGCCCTGCCCTGGGGGGTAAGCCAGGGTGGAACACTGGCCTGCTGGTAATCTTAATGTCAGTCTGCATTCAGGGGGGGTGCCTGCTCGGTGGCCCTGCCCTGGGGGGGGGCAAGCCCAGGAGGATCGCCAGCCAGAGGTAAGTCCCCGGGGTGAGCAAGGACCAGGGAAGCTAGGGGCCAAGCTAATGGGACCCAGCATACTAAATAACACACAAAAAAATATGCAGATTGGTTCTGTTCTAAGGACATCATTCGATTTCTAAATTGTTGTGTGTATCTGAAGAGAGCCTTCTGGCCCTTTTTTTGTCCCTGGAAATTAAAAAAGTGGAATGAAGAATAACAAAGGAAGTGGCCTTAGTAGGGCCCTGCACAGACAATCACTTTTTAAATGATGTTTTAGAAATAAAGACGACCTTTAGAATCGTCAGAGGGCCATGGTTCACTCTGAACTGATTCCTGATCATCCTGCTGCAAGGCTGGGTAATCCCCAGGGCTATGTGCCATCGCAGTAAATCCTATGATTTCAAAATTTAGCAATGATGCGGTCACAAATGAAACAGCAATCAAATTCAGGTTAACCAAGATGGCATACCAGTCCAAAATACAGTCAGGCATATAAAAGTGAGCAAAGGCAAATGGCCATTATATCCTGACTAGCCAAAGTTGGCAGAAGTCTGGTATCTCAGCTCACAGACTCACACAGCTTAGTCCTACACTGTCACTGCTTTACAATATATGATCTTTGAGTTTCTTTATTTTGGGGGGGGGGTCCAAGTTACAACTCGGTGACTGTTATTTTTTGTAGTATTTCTTGATTAAATTGAATGTATTTAAAATTCAGAATTACAACTTGACCAGATGGTCAGGGTTAAGTACATTACAAATGGAACATTATAAAACATAAAAAATACAGAGCGGCACACACATCAACTGCAAGACACTAGTTAGGTATGTAGGCCTTAGGGACATTGAATAATAAACAGAATGCATTTTTATTTATTTTCACATTACAAATGATGGTTTTGGTTTGCAGTATATGATTTTTAAAGCAATTTTGTGTCAGGGGATATGGTCATTTTTGTCACGTGGGTGTTTCATTTGCGTATTAGCCTTTAATCCTGACAGGAAGTGGTCTCCGTTGATGCACTCCCAGGCTGCGATCACTGACAGGCTGTACGGTGGTTCAGTGAATGCACTTCAAGGCTGGATTAATATCCAATAACACAGCATGATGTGATGAGGTTTTAAATAATGAGAACCCAGAACTGGCCAGACCCAATTTCACAGGCACTATCAACGCACAGTCAGGGAACGTGTTTTGACCAATTAAAGTTTTTGGTATTTCCTACCCATTTGGTGAACTGATTGATATGATGAACAATGGTGTGTTTGATAGGTTAGACCTATCATAAAATTAACTGCCATACAGAAAATGAGATCAAGAGCTGTGTGCAGGGATTTAGAACCCCCACAACATAAACAATATAATTCTGTTTATGGATAGCTTTTTTTATTCTCTTATCTAGTTAACTTTGCACTCTGCCCTTGCTTTTTAAATCATTTTCTGTTTTGTAGTATAGTACAGCACAGTATAGTTTAGCACAGTACAGTACGTATACTATAATATAATATTGTATTATCTATAGCAATAGTTCTCAGACATTGTCATAGCGAGCCTCCCCAAATCCATGAAAATGATTTTGAGCCTCTCCCAAAAACTGAAATAATCTTGTGCCTCCCCAAAGAAAAATGACATACTGTACTTTGTGCAGTACACCATGAATAATTTGAAACTGCTTTGAATACTTGGCTCATGTTCAGCTCTTTGTCTTATACTGATGTAAAACCTTTGAAAAAGTGCTCCTGTGCTCAAAGGTGTTATCTGAATAACAAATAAATAAAATAAACAAATATTATTATTCAGCTTATTGTAACCCCCCCACAGGCCAACCTACTTGCTCCGCTATTTTCATTCTTGAACGATTGTTGCCCCCTGTTGCAGTACCTTCATGGGTCCAACTACTTCTCTGTTTTCTCTCTGTACGAAATAACCTTCCTACATACTTTGCCTCTCCCCCCTCCGTCCCTACTGTCGGGGATTACTTTGCTCCTTCCTGCCATTGCTCTTAGCACTTCCATGCTCAACCCTTGCATTTGGGCTGTTCTGCCATCAGTCTATAAATTGATCAATTACCACCGCTGATTATTAGTTTATTGTTCATATGTGTTTGCACTGTTGTTCATTGTGTATTTCTTGATTGTTTTGCAGTTACCTTTTGAAATGTATTCACTCCCTACCCTTCCCCGGATACACCTGAAATGAGCCTTGGCTCATTCACCTTCTCTTGTCACCTATTAGTAAATAAATACATAAAATTCACCTACTATTAGCCTCTTTCAGTTTGCATCATCTCTTCACACAAAATATATAAAACTCAAAATTTAAATATAGTCCTTTTTCAGACTTGCTTGAGCCTCCCCTGGAACAGGCTGGGGCCTCCCAAGGGAGGCTGGCCTCACTCACCATTTGAGAACCGCTGGTCTGTATAGAATAATTAACCCCACCAAGTGGATTCAGTGATAACATGTGAGCCTGAGGGCAAAGTATGAGGGCTCCTGATGTCACCAAAACCACAAGGTGTTAAGAATAACCAGTTGTTAATACTTGTTTTCTATCTTTTATATAATATACATTAAAACCCCAGTAATCCAAACTGCAATTAACCAGCACTCTCAACAATCCAAAACTGCGGTGCCTCTCCCAGCTTAACAGACCTCATTGGAGGGTGCTTTCACTTATCCGTAACCCCATTTATCTAAACAACTGCATTGTTCGCCAGCACTTGTGGATAACTGGGGTTATACTATAATGGGTCTCTCACTGTGTACGCACTAAGGTAGTGAACACTGTCATAGTCGTGGAAAACCAGCAAACTAATGAAACGGTATTTAAAGCACCAGTTTCAAGTGTGGTTTGATATACTGTACCTTAGTTGTGGGTGATATTGATGAAATCTGACTGATCGACAGATTCACTTGAGAAAATGTATACTAAATATTGTAAAGCACTTCATAATTGGATACTGTTAAAGGGACACTGTCAACCCCATTTGGCCTCAAAGTGTCCCTAGTTTAAAAAACACATTTTATAATTGCTCTCATTCTATGGAGACTGCTGATGTAGCTGGTTGTTTGATTCAGACTCCTTTTTCCTTTTAAAAAGTAAAAAACTAAGTGTCAACCATACTGGTGTTACCACACCAAAACATGTTTGTTTACATTTCTTGACCAACTACAACTGCATCTTTCCTGGACTCAGGAACACCACCAACGTTCTCTAGCTACTCATTATGCAATGGGAGTCAGGGGTGTAGCCAGGGATTTCAGATCTGCACACCAAGTGGACTCACTACTACCCGCTTGTTAGGGTGAGCCCCCCACCCCACCCCGTGTAGCCAGACAATAAGCAAATGTACACCAGGACCATGTTTGCTGCCTCATTTGGCACAATAAATACAACTTTCGTATCTCATGACAGTGGTTGTTGCCATGCATGGGTAACTACAAATACCATGCATTGTTCCCCTCAGACACCCACATACCAGCCCAGAGCCTGTAAAGTTGTATTGTCCTTGGGATGCAAAGAATATTAGTGACCAGTCCTTCTAGTTTTGACTCCTATGAATAAAATTACAGAAAGGTTCAGTATTTTTTTTTTTAGTTTTCGTGGAAACAGGAAGCAGTTCAGAGCCTATTTGCTACCTCCCTTAAATAAAATTGCATACCATGGAGTGCTTGGAGTATGTCTGCCTACACCCATGGTGGGAGTAGATGAGACTATTGTATCACGACTGGCTGCACTGTTTGAGGGTGTCTCTAATGTTCAGGAAGTATGCAGCAAGCTCAGGTAAACAATTTGGAGCAAAACAAAGCTATGTATAACTATACATTCCCATGCATTTCAGTTCTAATAAGCAAGGAAGCAGATTAAACAACCAGCAACATCAATGAATTTTGGAGATGGTAAGCAATCATAAAATGTGGGGTTTTACCTAGAAAAGATATGATGCAAAAAAGGTTCACAGTGTCTCTTTAAGTCACGTTTTTGTAAACTAGGTAACAATATGTTGTATAGTATAGTATAGTACAGTATAGTACACAATGACAAGGAAATTTCCTGTATTCTGACTGGTCAGCGGGTGCCTGAGACAGTGATGGTATTACACAATAACATCACTGTATTAATATTCCACTAGATATACTCTTTTTTTACATTATAAAAATCTATCAAAACATTTGACATTTTATTTTAAATTTTGCATAACATTGAGCCATTGTCTAACTGCAATAAGGCACTCCAATGTGTGTGTTATCATGTAATAACGTCACTCCTGGGTGGTGGAAGCACTCGGCTTTGCCTTGTGCTTCAACCCACCCCAGGAGTGACGTTATTACACGATAACACACACCTTGTCATGCCTTATTGCTTAAGTATAGTATAGTATAGTTTAGTTTCATGTAGTACAGCACAGTACAGTATAGTATTTTCTCTAAGTTATATCCATTGTTTTTATTGATCATTTATAAGCAAGCTTAGTATTGTCTGACTCTGTTTTATTGTTCTGGCTCCCTAAACCTCTAGATCTACGACTGCCACTACAATAATACAATAAAACAAACAGATGGACGTTCACAGCATAGCTTAGAAACATAGACAGTGACGGCAGAAAAAGATCAAGGGTCCATCTAGTTTGTCCATAGTTCCCATAACTGCCCTGGGATCTATTGCCCATACTGGGTTTTATCCTTCCTGTCCACCCACCTGCTCCCTTTCCTCCCTACTGTTACCAACCTGAATAACCACCAAACCCTTCACTCTGTTCCTGCCATGCTTAAAAACTATTCATGGTCTTGGCGCCCTCTACATCCACTGGCGGACTGTTCCATGGCTCCACCACCCTTTCTGTTAAATAGCATTTCCTCATATCCCTCCTGAACCTCCCCCACCCCCGTCAGTTTCCACTTGTGACTTTGGGTTTTGGGTTATTGAATCTTCACTTCTGCTAAGTAGTCTCTCGCAGCTTGAAACAAATAATTTAAAAAAAGAAATAATTTTACTTTAATATGTATTGGTTACATATCTATAACCTACAATAACTTAATTGTCCAAGCACAGGGGGAGGGAAATTATTTCTAGTAAAAGAAATTGTTAATCTTAGAAATGTCAAAATAATGAGACACATTCGATCATTAGGAAACATTACCTCAAGAGACCCCTGAGATACTTGTTCAGACAATCCTAATCAAATAGGCTTTTCAGTAGAGGGCTATACATATATATATAGGGGATACATGATGGGCGAGTGTGGAATATGGAAAATATTTGCACAAGTGCAGAGTGATATTATTGCAGTTCACTCTGCACGAGTGTAAATGTTTGCCATATTCCACAAGTCGCACATCATGTGTGCGATTTATACAATAGGGCTACTATCCATTAGGAACATTTTTGTCTGTGTTTTCTCCCAGTATACTCTGTTTTTTTATTTTGGTAACTGGGTAAGTTTTTAGGGGGGACATGGGAGCACTGGGCAGTTAAGTGATTTGTTTAGAGCCACACAGTATTGAAATGGAAGTTGTGAGAATCAAACACTGGACTGGGCTGCTGGCTGTAGGAAGTTTGTTCATTGCTTGTTACTCTAAACTCTAGGCTATGCTGACAGCACTGTTTGTGTGTGGTTTGAGTGTGTGTAAGTGTGTCTGAATAAGCTGGGGGTGTTGGATAGTATGAGGAACAGGTGCATGTGATTTGCAATGAAAATTGTGTTACCTGCAGCTAGGAGTGAGAAACAGACTGTATATTCAGTAAGTTGCAGGTTTCACTGAGACAGAGAAACTGTTGCAGTCAGCACTCAGAAAGAGAAACTGGTTTATGAAGGAGGCTGGTTTGAAGATTAGAGCAGCACAGTAATGGGTTAGGATTGGCAGAATAACTAAGACACAGGTGATTGTCTTTTACAATGCTAATTGAGTTAGTTGCAGGATTCAGTGGAAAAAAAGAAACTGGGGAGCTATTACATGCAGGCTTCAGTGTAAATGGTCTCACTCTGGAGACATCACCATTGTTGTATATTTGCTGGTGATGTAGACACTGTGGATTTATCAGGAAATAAATCCACAGTGGTGATGTCATCACAGTGGTTATACAATGGCTGTGAAAATAACACCATTTACTTCATAGCATATCACTTCACCCCTATTGTATAAATATATATATATAGAGAGAGAGAGGGAGGGAGCGAGCGAGCAAGGTGGCATAAATATAATGTTAACATTAATACATTCAAGTTTGTAGGATGCTAGACCATCAGATAAAAACTAAAGTCCGTAAAATCAGAAAACATGTAGACATCTCTTTTTTTTTTTCAAAGACCTCAGGTTGACTGGGGCAAAAAAAGTGAAAGCTGACTCGAAAGATTGATCACGCAGTTTGTTGATCAGAAATAACAGCCATGACATTTAAGACAGCCAAACTCGTTCTTTAGTCCTGCTCAGAGACTGACTGATCGATTTGTGCGGCGATAAATTTTGTTCTCAGCAGAGCTTGAGCCGCATCATGATCTGTGAAAGAAATATGTTTCCTGTTAGAAATCACATACAGTCTCACCGGTAGCATTATAAATACCAAGGTACCTATTTGCATAAACCCAGCTCTCAGTGTGGTCAAGCTTCTGTAATGTCTCTCTGTATCCCCAGTCAGATTGGAGTAAACATGAACCCTGCAAAAATCTGGTGCACCTTCAAATCAGCTGAAGGCTGCAAAGAACCTCCATCACTACCTGGCAAAACTAATTGTCAAGGCTCCTTTATTACTGATAAGGTTGAAATACTCAATAAACTTAACGGACGCTTTGCAACAGCAGATCTTGCCTTCGATTCCTCCAGTGCTGCTGCTCTTCGCCCAACTATCCTACACTTAGCAATGGATACCAGACCTCCTATTAATGCCACCTTTAACTTCTCTACCATTACATGTAAACAAGTCGGGGATCAGTTACTTAAAGTGGATACCAAAAGGAGTGCTAGTGCAGATAACATCAACCCCTTCTTCCTGAAGTTAGGGTACCACTTCCTAACTGCCCCAATCACACACCTATTTCATTTATCTTTAACAGAAGGAACAGTACCCCACGCATGGAAGGTAGCCCACTTATTAACCCTGTTTAAATCTGGTGACTCTTCTGACATGAATAACTATAGGCCCATATCGATCTTAACAGTCCTCTCAAAAGTCTTAGAAAAACTAGTTAGTATCCAGGTCATGGAATTCCTTGAGCCTCACCGTCTCTGAAACCCCTTACAATCCAGATTCAGAAATCAGCACAGCACCATATCTGCCTCATCTAAGGTAACAAATGACTGGTTAGAGGCCATGGACAACAAACATTGCACAGATGGTGTTTTTTTGGACCTCTGTAAGGTCTTTGATACAGTCAATCATTGTCTTCTCCTAGTCAACCTTAAGGAACATGGGTTCACCAGCTCAATATTAAAAGGGTTTACCAGCTATCTGGCAGATAGACAGCAACAAATCAAGGCTAGCAAGACTTTCTCATCACTTCTCCCCGTGGCAAGAGGAGTTCCCCAGGGCTCTATTCTGGGCCCCCTACTTTTCTTGCTATACAACAATAATTTTAGCGATAATATTGTGGACTCCAAAATACACCTTTTCGCTGATGACATGGTAATATACATGCCTGGACCTTTGTCCACACACGTCTACTCCACCATCCAGTCTGACTTTAATCACTTTCAGAATAACTTACTACGATCAAAGCTCTTATTGAACACCAAGAAAACAACACTAATGTTCTTTTGTCCACCCAGTTCCCCAAATTTCCATCTTAATGGTTGCGCCCCCCCCCCCCATCCATCACAACTCCTCGGTGAGACGCTTGAAGTGGTGGATAGGTTCAAATATCTGGGAGGCACTTATAAAAAAATTGAAACTGAGGCTAGGCTTCATTTTCCAGAAATAAATCTCTATTTTCCAGGATATCCAGGAAGAGACTAGTCCAATCCACCTTCCTGCCTCTTCTGGATTTCACTGACATCATTTATAACAGCTGTGCAGTCACCTGTTTCCACAAACTGGATACCTTTTATCACCATGCCATCTGCTTTATTACCAATGCCCCAGCTAGAACCCATCATCGTACCTTATATAGGGATGTCAGTTAGACTTCCCTGACCACCAGGAGAATCACGCACATCGACACCTGGGTATATAAAGCCCTCTTAAACAAACTGCCTCCGTATATTACAACTCTACTCCACTGATCACATTGTGTGTACGCATTAAGGAAATGTTCGTATATATCCCTAGACGTCCCTAAAACATGCACTTGCTGTGGCAAAGCAGCCATTAGTTACATACTCCCGACAACTTGGAATAAACTTCAGTCAACTCTAAAGCGCCAATCCCTAATCCCATTAAATGCTTTTAAAACCCTCATTAGCAAAACCTCTACTGACACCTGTCACTGCACTTAACCTCCATTCTCCCTAGTTCATCCTCTCTTCCATACTTGTTTTCTAAGTGGAGACTATTATGCCTGTTACTTACTTGACTCATATGCAATCTATGTTATATTGCTGACACCTTACATTGTCAGCCCTATACCAAAAGCCTGAATTTCCAATAAGAAGTCTGTAACATTGTACTTACCTTGTATTATTATTCATTGCCGCTCTTCTGAAAACCTGTGTATACTGTAAATTTAATGTTTTATCAATGTCTGAGGGGACTGACTGTTGCACTGTAAATAGTGTTTATTTTGTAAATATTCATTTCTTTGTATACTGTTCATTGCTCTATACGCTGTTCTGTTTATTGCTTGTACAAGGGACATCCTTGCAAATTAGCTTGCTCAACAGATCTTATCCCTTCACAATTAACTTGAAGTTATAACTGCCAAAGGTCAATCCTTTTTTTTTTTCTTTTTTGCAGTAGATAGTACAAGATTTTTGCTAACTTTATCAGCAAAGGTCACAGTAACTGTAGTCTTGCTGACCCGAGGTCCAGAAACCTCCACATAAAGTATTCGATGTTGATGAGCTAGGAGGCAGTATAGCGCAGTGGTTTAAGGTAGTGAGCTACAAATCTGGTGACATCCAGCAGACTAGACATGGGTTTGAATCCCACAGCTTCTAGTTGCTTACGGTGTGACCCTGAGCAAGTCACTTAACTTCCCTGTGCTCCCAGGTCGCACCTGGAAACAAGCTTTGGATCAGTGTGCCTTTCCTGGTTAAACAGTTTCCCCTTTCTCTCTCTGTACTGGCACTCAGTGCCACAGGCAGCTCCCACTTGCTACTTCCCCCTACAAAATCCTATACAATAAATTATAAAACTATAAGTGACCATACACAACTCACCTTGTGTTTCCATCTCGGGGCTGAGATAACAGCATGAACCTCTAGAGCTTCACTGCCATGGTCCATATGCTGTTATCTCTACCCCCTCAATGGAAACACAGGCTTGTTGTGTATGGTCATTCATACATTATTCCTTATTTAAAGAACATTAAGAATAACTTTGAATGTTCAGCAGAAGCTTAGCTGCGAGCTCAGCAGGGCATGATCAAATGTGGTGAATATTTTTTTTTTTTCTCGAGTTTTTGTTTGAACTTTTGTTTCTTGTTGGACTGGATCTCACAATGCTGATCTACAGAAGTTAAGGTAAGTAGTTAAAAACATGATTACTATCCAACATATTATTACAATAAAAAAAAAAGGCTGGAGACACTCGGGTTCACACACCTAGTGGGTGCTGTGACATCATCCAGGAACTCCATCCAGCTTTATTCTGGTGACCAATGCTGTCACAACACCCACTAGGTGAGTGAACCAGTTTGTTCTTCACAGTGCTGTGTTATCTATTCTCTAAATTACATATATTTTAGTTTTGCATAATTCTGTTCCTTAGTTTCCGTTTTTATTTTCACTGTAAAGCTCTTTGAAATACAATTTGTATGAATGCGTGTACTTTTATTACCACTACAGCCAGCACTTCCTTCTTTGTTCATTGGTTTTGTGGGGCTGGGATCACACCACTCAACCTTTCATTCCCCAAATGTGGAACAGTGCCCCTTAAAAGGAGGCAGTATAGCGCAGTGGTTTAAGGTTCTGAGCTGCAAACCTGGAGACCGGGGTTTGAATCCCACAGCTCCCACTTGCATACTGTGTGACCCTGAGCAAGTCACTTAACTTCCTTGTACTCCCAGGTTGAACCTGGAAACAAGCTTCGGCTTAGTGTGCCTTTCCTGGTTAAACAATCCCCCCTTTCTCCTAAAATGTTGAGCAGGTAGGCAAAATATGGGACAGGACACGTCATCAAATCTTTACCATAGAAGTATGTGGGACATAACTTTCTTACTATCGCTTTTGTATCCTCATGTGGGGACCCTTGAGGGGTATGCACGGCTGATGCTCTTCCAGACATGACCTGCCATGCAGCAGAATGCCCTGGCTTTCTAGGAGTTGGGTTGGTGGAGGGAGAGAATACAGTGTGAAAAAGAAAGAGAGTTTAGATTTTGGCGGGTTGCTACGTACAAAACTCGACCCCACCCCCACCCCTCTGAGTCAGTGATCGTAGCTAGTAGCCCCGCCCGCCGCCCAATGAGGGGGGCGGGCTCGCCTAGTACTATAGTCCTGGTCCATTCCGTTAGGGACACGGCGGGCGAGGGACATGAGACGGATCTCCGCTGCAAGCAGGGTTCGGGACTCCGCATGTGCCACTAGTCCTTCGGCTCCTGCTCTCCCTTTCTCTTCTTCTGTGCTGTGACACCGACGAGGAGGCAAAGAAGAAAACATCAAACACACACAATACATGTCAGGAACCACATTTGGTTAACCAAGAAATACAAATCAACACACCCGTGGAAAACCCCCCAGTAGAAATCAGTGCTGTTGCCTTCCTTCGCGGAACATCTGGTGGGGAAAAACAAGGAGCCAACAACACCAAGCACACAAACAGTAAGAGGACACTGATAGCAAGCTGTCAAGGAGATAACAAGAGACATTAGCTGGAAGGAGAAGGGGGAGATAAAGTGGAAAGCTGTGCCAGCTGTGGAGATAAAGGGATTCCGAAATTTCCTCTCCAGGAAGCCAAACTGGTGCCAGCCCAGCCGCGACAGTTACTTGTGCGGATTGTGTACCGGACCCCAAACACAAGCCTAACTGGATTATAGAGAAGGGACTGTCTTTGTTGAGAGAGGGGGGTGCAGAGTACAGAGAGTTTTGCTCGTTTCTTGTCTATTTCCATATTGTCATTACCATTGCACGCGCCGTGCAGATTGGGAGAAGGGGTCCGGGGAGGAGGAGGAGTACCTTGTGTGTAAACGCTGCAATGATCCCGGTTTGATTGGTCTCCGGGTGGCCGCTGGCTGGCTGGCTCTTCTGTCGAGTTACTTTATTCGCTGGGAAGTAGTTGGCGAAGTCCAGAGATGATGCTGTCCCGCAGCGTCCTGGATGTGAAGGTCGTGGCCGTGGAAAAGCGCAGAAACCCCTCCAAGCATTACGTGAGTACTATTAATTATTTATTACCATCATTTGTGTAAAAAAAAAAAAAAAAATAGTGAAACTCAGCTTGTAGGGTCCGAGAAGGAGAAATCTAAAGAGCTGGGAGCTACGAACTTGGCTGCAGGCAGAAACATGCCTGCAGCTCACGTTCACAAGGGTTATTATTACAGCTATGAACGACAGAGAGAACTTATTGCACAGGAAGGAGGAAACCAGCTGAACCACCGAGTTAGCCTACTGTATTGGAAGTATACTTTAAGGATTGTTTGATACCCGAAGATAGCCCCCGTGCCGGTATTTTTTTAAAATAGAGATAGCCCTTTTACCATTCAGCCTGCATGACAGTGGACTGTATTTACAATTTACTGGTATACAGAAGCACTTGGT
Source organism: Neoceratodus forsteri (assembly GCA_016271365.2). Classification (NCBI taxonomy): domain Eukaryota; kingdom Metazoa; phylum Chordata; order Ceratodontiformes; family Ceratodontidae; genus Neoceratodus; species Neoceratodus forsteri. The sequence continues at coordinate 24,838,746 of CM028135.1, read as the reverse complement.
ATTTAGTTGGATTCATTTGGTCTCACTATTCCTGAAGCCCTTTCCTAGTGGTACATTTGCTTTATCTGGAGCATTTGTCTCTGTGAATATGAGCCAGTGCTGATTAACCTGTAGGTGTTCAGTTCAGTTGGGTTGGGGCGGCTGTGTCGCCCCTAAGTAACTGCATCACTGCTGAGTTTGAGCTAAAATACCAGCCCACTGTGCTCTGTGTAATAATTTACTTTTTCATCTGTCAAACAATGTCGCCAGGGAAGTATATTGAGCTGTGGGCAGCTTGTCTCCGGATGTGCCTTGGGGTAGGACACAAGGGAATAATGGAAATAACAAGGTACTGAAGAAGGTGTCAGGGATAAATAATGAGTAGCGAGTAATGCCACAGGAAATACAAGTGCTAGAAGACAAACCACATATGAAACAGGCTGTGATAAAGGAGGGAATGCCACAACCATGGTGAGCTTTGCACTGGGAGGTGATGTGTGATTTCCAAGGCGTGCTTCCTGTGGTAATCCAGCTTTAAAAGGTGTGTTACTGTTATTGTAACTTGACATCCTTGGCAAAGAAACATGCAGAGGTCATGTAATGCTGTTTTAATTAATAAGAAAGAATCCAGTTTGTATTTATTATTGCAGTTATATTTCCCTGTACACAGCTAGACTGTTAGAGTTTTATTCTCAATAATACCATCCTTGCTGCTCTATGGAGGAATCCCGCTGAGAGTGGCCACAGTCTCGCAAGTTCTCCCTGGGTCCTAGTGCCTCACATGTTTGTGTGTGTGTGTTGGGGGGCTATGTCTTGGATGAAGTGCATTGCTGACATCTACAGTAAGTGAATGTTCTGTACCCACTAACCCTTTCGGTACTGTATTTGTGATTATTCGTGACACACTTTGACCTCAGAATCAATCCTTTCACCTTCTGAGCCATGAGGCAGCTGGTATCTGCCCCCAAAATTGTGGGAAAAGTGAAGTGCCACAACTCGGAGGTGGTAAATTCAGGGCTGATGTTAGCAGGCACCTCTTCTCCCATAGGGGGAAAAAAACCCTTTAGAGCATCCTATCAGCAGAGGCAGTGGATATGAAGACAGTACAGGCCTCCAGGGTAACCCTGGACAAATTGCTGCTTAGCAAGGGACTTACTTGGTACCATGGATAGTAGAATGGGGAGCATCTGTATAAATGAGTACACTTGCACTTTGTTCTCATTCACCCCTGCTTATTGGGGTTGGGGGGACAGGCACAATGGACTAAGAGTTCCTTCTGGCCCTGAGTTACTGTGCTGAGCCATAACTTTAAACTTCTCAACATTATAATCAATCAATCAAAATCTTTATTTATTCAGGCGGACATCATTGAGCAAAGCTCATTTACAAGATGGACCTGATAAGGTCAAGGTTCAATGGTTGGTACAGTAGCAGATATATACAAAACACTTGTATTTAAACAGATAAAGTAATATAAACATATATACAATCCAAGGATAGAGGTTGATAACACCTAACAGGACAAGGTAGGATACAATAAAAATACCCTAGAAGAATCCAGTATGTACAAGTCCCAATAGAGGAGCCAAAGCAAGCCGCAACATAGGGTACCCGTATTACAGGCTCCAGGGCAAACTAAAGCAGACAAACAGATATAATGATTGAATGACTGCAAAAGTGGTGATAAACAGCCTCTGACAGATGTCATGGGAGGCTGGTGGGAGATTCGACAGGGAGCTATAGTAGGAGGTATGGAGGAGTAATTGGGGTTGAGGTAAGTGCCAGGAGTTGATGTGGAGATCTTAGTCAAGGGAAGTAAAACTGTGAAAAAAGGTATGATAGGGGGCTGATAATGCATAACACTGGCCTTTGAAATGCAGCATGTATGACCAGACTGGCATCACTTTTTCATTTAAACAATAAGTTGTTTAATGATAGCTGGCATCATATGTTTAGTATGTAGTATTAAAGAATGTTTCAATCAAGTACATTTTAATTTTGGACAGTTTTTACATTCAGAAATAGCTTTAACATTTTGAGGAACATAGCTATATATTTGCAGAGCAAAATACATTTGAGTGTGAAAAATACAATGCTAAGCAAAATTCCTAGTAGTTGAGAGCTTTGTGTTAGGCAAAGAGGCTTAGGGCATGTAATACTGATTTCATTTCAAAAAAACTCTTCCAGTTATTGTGTGTTGCTGTAGTTACATTTGCCTGTGCATCACCAGGCTGTTAGCATTTTTATCCTCAGTAATAGCATCCTTGCTGCTCGCTGAGGAATCCCTTTGAGAGTGGTAGAATTCATCCTGGTCCTCCCCAGGTCCTAAAGTCTCACATGTTCAGTGCGTGTGTGTGTGTGTGTGTGTGTGCGTGCGTATTATGTTTTGGATCAAGGAACAAGAGGGAATCATCCTGTACCCCTTAACCCTTTTTGTAAATGCGATTACATATAAGGTGCCTTTTTTGAACCTCAGAATTGAACCATTCACTTCCTTTATCAAGTGACGTCTGTCCCATAGAATGTGTGAAAAAGGAAGTGATGAAACTCAGAGGTGGTAAATTCAAGGTAACATTTGGCAATACTTCATCCCCAGAGGGTGGTGAACCTATGAAACCACCTAGCAGGGGAGACTGTGGACATGAAGTCAGTACAGGCCTTCAAGGAAAGCCTGGGCAAATGTCTGCTTACCTTGGGAATCAGTGGGTACCCTACCATAGGTAGTAGTGTAGGTGGGGAGTCCCTAGAAATTAATGTGTTTGCACAGCGTTCTTTTTCATTCTCACTTTTAAAATGTGGGGAGCAGTCCTCCTTCCTCCGGCCACCCCCTCTCCCGGATGTCCCAGGCTCAGTCGTGAACCTGGATCATCGGCGTCATGACCAGCATTCAGCATGTACTTTTGTAAACATGATATTCAACTATTATAATTCACTAGAGAATACAGGGCCGATTCTCAGTTGCAAGGGACCATCACAAACTCGTAGCGACCACATATCTGTGGCGGTCCCATGCTTCTGACCCCCCCAGCTATGCTGAATGGGAGGTCATAGACTCCTTCCACCTTAGCAAACATCACAGTGCGCAGGTGCACAGCGTGGGGTTGCTATGCAAATGGCATGCAATGCCATATTCAGAAGGCATGGTGACCCTTCCACTGACAGATCAAATACTTTTGCACTAACCCCTTACTACCCTCAGATTTCATACAAACATACATACATACGAAGAAGCCAGCAGAAGAAGGGCCATTTGGTCTGTAAAGTCTGCTTATATTGCAGGGTCCACAGCTTGAGCTACTGTCCCTGCCCTCCCGCCTCTCTCCACCCATCCTCCCCACCCATGATCCTTACCTTTTCCCTATGCCTATTCCAGCCTCTCTTAAATCTGCCCACTGTCTTCAAAGAGGTGATCTCTTCTGGTAGCGCATTCCATGTGTCCACCACCCTCTCTGTGAAGAAGTGCTTCCTGACCTCCCTCCTATACTTCCCACCCTCCAGCTTAAGACTGTGCCTCCTCACATTATGGTTGCCACTCAGCTTAAAGAGAGTCTCCTTATCAACCTTTTTTATCCCTTTCAAGTACTTGAAAGTCCCAGTCATGTCCCATCTCTCTCTCTCTCTCTCCTGTCTTCCAGGGAGTACATGTTCAGTGCTCTCAACCTCTCCTTGTATGCCTTACCCTGCTGACCTGCTGTCATCTTTGTAGCCCTCCTCTGGACTGTCTCCAGCAGGTTAATGTCCTTTTTGAGGTGTGGGCACCTATACTGAGCTCCATACTCCTAGATGCAGCCTTACCAGTGACCTGTACAAGGTGGTATAACCTTCTCTCTCCTACTACTTATCCCCCTAGATCTGCATCCCAGCATCTTGTTTGTCTTTGCTGCTGCTTTCTTGCACTGTATGGAGTGCTTCAGGTCGCTAGTGATCATCACTCCCAGGTCCTTCTCCTCCTCTGATGCAGATACTCAGACTCCACCCAGGTAATACTCTGTCCTGGGATTCTTGGCTCCAATATGCACAACCAAGCTTCCAGATCCTGGACCACCTCCCCAGCTTTTCCAGATCTTCCTGTAGGTCTTGTATCCCTTCAGCTGTGTCCACTCTCTCGTAGAGTTTGGTGTCACCTGTAAATAGACACATTTTGCCCTTAATGCGATCCCCAATGTCATTGATGAAGACATTGAACAACACCGGCCCCAGCACTGAGCCCTGTGGAATCCCACTGGTTACCTCTCTGGTGCCAGATAACTCTTCCCCAACAACCACCCTCTGGGTTCTGTCCCTCAGCCAGTTTTTTACCCATCGGGCCATCTTTTCCCCAAACCTGAGATCCAGCAACTTCGTGATCAACTTTTTGTGGGTCACAGAGTCAAAGGCCTTGCCGAAATCAAGATAGAGGATGTCTACTGCTTGGCCCCTGTCTACTGTCTTAGTGACACAGTCAAAGAAGTCAATCATATTTGTTTGTCACAATCTTCCCCCCCACCATGAACCCATGCTGCCTCGCATCATGGAGACCATGCTCCTCTTGGTAGTCCACAAACTTTTCATTTAGTATGGTCTCCATGAGCTTGTCCACAATGGAGATCAGACTGACTGGTCTCTAATTCTCTGGGTCACCCTTGGGACCGCTTTTATGGAGAGGCACTACATGTGCTGTTCTCCAGTCCTGTGGTACCACACCTGACTCTAGTGAACTATTAAATAGGTCTGCCAGTGGCCCTGCCAGCTCCTCAGCCAGTTCCTTTAGTACCCTTGGATGTACTCTGTCCGGTCCTGGTGATTTGCCACCTTCAGTGCCAGCAGCCCTTCCCTCACTCTATCCTCCTCTATCACTACATCTGTGTTCCTCTCCCCCCCCACTCCTCTTTTCCCTCCTGAAGGCACTGGTCCGTCCTTCTCCCTGGTGAAGGCAGAACAGAAGTATTTGTAACCCCTAGATGGCGCTATCCCAGGGGCTACTACCCCTGCCAGATTTGCCACTAACAGGTTGAGGGGCCTGGATCCAATGGCGGGTGCCTCCACCCAGAGGTCAGGGTTTGCAATAGTTAAACTAACTTGGTCACAGCCCTCTGGGACACTGCAACCCCCCTTTCTTCCCACTAGTGGCCCACACAATATATCAGAATTACCTTCACAGTATACACTTACCCCCAGGTCTGGTTCCGCACTGGGACCTCCTGTGAAATGAGATACAGTGCAACAATCACAGTACAGTACTTTAACATAGACAAATACCTCAGGCAGTATAACTTTGCTGAAACAAGCAGCTCTGATTTATTTAGGGGATATAACAAGGACAGGGGAAATCAGGTTAATTAGCTTATCACCTAATAATCTATTTATGGCTCTGTGCACAGGCCTATCCCTATCAGTTACTGTCCCTGGGTACCCAAGCCCTAGTGGCTAGTCCAAACCGTGGCAGCTGGTAGGGGCCCTTTCACACAGAGAAAAGGAGAATTAAACAGTCAGCAGTACAGTAATTCCATTTGGATTTAATGTGGCAATTCAACAGGGAGCGACCCTGAATTAGTACTCACGACCTCCAAATAAGATAGGGTCCTTCAATGTCAGCAGGGCTCACTTGAGGTACACAAACCTCTTCACACATCCATATAAAAAGAAAGCACTATACCAGGCAGGCTGCATCTGTATCCCGATCGCAATTACTGCACAATACCGGGAGAACACACAGCAGATTCAGTTCCTGACAGACCGAGTGTAATTTTCAGCAATCCTCCAGTCTTCTACAGGGTGAGCCTGGTTTCTACTCTTCAGAGATCCTTTGATTCTTTTCACAGGACGATTCAGTCCTAACAAGCTGTTACACAAGCTGCAGACCGGAACTCTGGGCCTTACACACGTTTTTTGACTAAAACTGCACACTGAAAAAGCACAGGGCTCCTTCCTTCTTCACTGCCAAAGCTCAACTGAAACTCCAACCGACAAAACCGGCACTTCCTTTGAGTTCCTCCCAGTTCTTGACTGGATTGGCTGTCACTACAATAGACTGCTGCTGTTGGTCCAAAAAGGCACTGAAGTCTAAACTACATCTCCCAGAGTCACTGCCCATACAATCCTCTTGTGGCTGGCTCAGATTATGAGTCCAAGTTCTGATTCGTCTCAGGCACCATTTTAGAGCTAGCTTACCCACACTGATTGGTCCAGTTCAGCAGTTCAAAACTAGAATGGGGAACTAGCAGACACAGTTCTGACTGCAAAGAAAGCAGGTTAGACAAACTGTAATTTCATTATTACTCTAAATAATTTCTGGCAAACAGTTACATCTTTCAGATAGGTTCCCTTTGCACTCCTAGTGACTGCAAAAATGGAGTGAATTGGCAGCAGCTTGAGTGGTACTCAAACAGAGAAACACACAGTCCCCCCATATAAACTAATTATGTCTGCAAGCAGACAGCTCTTAAAGAGACAGTACCAGAGGTTCTAAAAACACTCACTGATAAATGGCTTAGACGCCAAACACCATTCAGGCTTGGAGCATTCAAGCAAGCTCCTGGAAGTCTTTTTGGGAACCCCCATTTGCAGGGGGTTACACTCTTCCTGGTTTGGGAAAGCTTGACGTCGCCAAGCAAGTACTCTATAAGTTTCAACTGCAACCATATACATTTGCATTAGGCTCTCACATACGTAATCATCAGTCAATATATCATTTTACCAAGAACACATTTCTGAAACATTGCAGTACGTCACCTTTACACAGTATTACATACACATTGTACCATAACTCAAGTTATTACCTCTTGTACATGAAACCTGAAGAGAGGGGCCCTTCCCTATCAGTTACCTTGGGGCTGGATGGGGCAAGGCACCATACTTAGAGGGCAACACAAGTAACTTGAGTTAGCACTGACGCCAGTTTGGGCAATGAGCTCGGGGACACACACTCCTTTATGGACAACATTGAGAGGCAACCACAGGCCTCCCAAGGAATCATAACTGAGGTGCACCACAGGCTTTACAGCTCGACCAGTCTTTCTAGGGGAACTGTTACAGTCTCTGCACTCTGAGCCTCATTTTCAGCATTGTCCTCACTTGTCAGGGAGTCTCCATGGGGTAGAGAGGCTAGAACTTGGGGCACTTTCAGCTCCAGGAGTTACAGTTTCTGAGTCCACAACATTTGGCTCTCATGGAGAGCTTTTGGACACTGGCAGTGGACTGTCAGGGCACTCAAAATACTCTTCTTGTTCGTGTATCACCAGTCTGCCCCAATCTATCATTTTCCTCCCTGAAAGCTCAAACAGTTCAACCATGCACAATGATTCCATTTCATCTGATCTGATGCTTTGCACTTCACTTTCTGGGAGCATTGGCTCCAGGATGAAGCTGGGGCTTAGACAGTCCAGAAGGCCCAGCTTCATCTCCAGTATTGACTAGGGATTGCCCTCAAACAATTGACTCAGTTCGTAAGAAGGATAGTATTCAAAGTCACTCTCACTTTCTTCCGATATGGACTGACAGTCATGCTCAACTGGGACTTGTGGAGGAACACTTTAACTTTGCTTCTGTAGGTGCAGACTTTCTTGATCTTTTCAGCAGCAGCTCTAGTCACTGGTCCAGAGGGGCATCTTCTAGGGGCTCAGACTCAATTAAGATTTGTCCAATGGGCAGTAAATGATTTCTATGCATTGTTTTTACATCTTTTGAATTATTCTCAGGCCTTACTTTGTACACTGGCAGATCATCTAGTTTGCCTCACTACAATGTGAGGGAGATGGTGCCATCTGTCAGCAATCTTGTGCTTGCCATGCAGTCCCAGATTTCTTAGCAATACCGATCTCCTCCTGGAGTTCCTGTGCTTTCACCTTTTATCATACCTTTCTTTGTTGGCCAGATTTCTTTTGGCAGCCATGGTTTGAGCCAGTTGGTACGCATGAGTTAGCTGCCTTTAACTTTGCACATACTGTAAATAGTTGTCAGCTTGAACCCCATCAGGAGAGAGACCCTAAACACACATCTACTGGTAGTCGAGCTTCTTCCAAACATCAGGCGGTAGGGGAGAATCCAGTGGCATCACTTTTGGTGCAGTTATAAGCATGTACCAGGGTGCTAATTTGTTGGCTCCATCTAGGCTTGTCCTTTGGGCAGGGTGCCTAGCATACCTAGCAAAAAGTGTTGAAACGCTCAGGCTGTGGGTCCCCTGGGGTGGTAAGGAGTGGTTCTGACTTTCGCACTCCCCACAGAGAAAGCATCTCTTTGATCAGACGACTCTCAAAGTCTCTCCCTTGATCAGAATGGATTCTTTGTGGACCCATAGTGAACAAAAGTTTTCTACAAGTACTTTGGCCACAGTGGATGCTTTCTGGTCTTTGGTGGGAAAGCTTGGGCATATCTCGTGAAATGGTCAGTGACCACCAGCACATTACTGATATTTCTTTGATCTGACTCCAAACTCAGAAAATCAATACAGACCAGCTCCATGGGTGCACTGGTGGTGATGTTAACAAGGGGCAGCCCTCTGGGGCAAAGCTTTCCTCTGTAAGCGACTACAAGTTCGAATGTGTTGCCCACATCAGCCCCATCTTAGGCCAATAGAATCTGGATCTCACCAAGTCAAGTGTTCTGTCTATACCAAGGTGCCCCATGTGGTTGTGCAAGGACCTCAGTACTGAGTCTCGAAAGGCAGTGGGCAGCACTAGTTGTTGTTTGTCTACTTGTCCCCCTCTGTCTACTGTTTCTCTGTATAACAGTTTATTGATCAGTTTCAACTTAGGACCTTCTTTGTATAACAGTGCAGTTCTCAAATCAGTAGAGCGTAATTTGGACACATCTTTCCTGCACATAGAGGGCTTCTAAAGCTGCTTTGATCATGGGATCGTGGATTGAGCCCGCTAATACTGTCATTGTCCAGCTGAGGCAGTGCACCAATGTCTCTGCAGAAAAGTGGCAAAAGCAGCAGGTATGCAATTCTCAGAGGCTCCAAGCAATCCACCATGCAGTCCACTGCGTCCGTGGACATTTGTTCCTCCTGTCAAACTCTCGACAGAGTGCCCGAATGTCAGGTTCTGCCAATCGGACTCAATCATTCTGGGGAACAGGCCTCCGGAGAGAGCATCAGCATCTATGTGGTTCAGACCTGCTCGGTATTCGAGAGCATAGTCATATGTAGATAATGCAGAAAGCCACCTATGGCCAGTGGCATCCAACTTAGCTGAGGTCTGCACATAGGTCAAAGGATTATTGTCAGTTTTACTAGTATTTTAGCCCATACAAGTACTCATGGAATTGGTCAACAATAGCCCACTTCAAAGCTAGGAACCCTAACTTATGTACAGGATAGTTCTTTCGGATGGGGTCAGGCTTCTACTGGCAAAGGCCACTGGTCTCAGGCCATTCTCGCTCTTGGTACAACACAGCCCCCAACCCTTGCAAGCTAGCATCAGTGTGCAGGACGTAAGGTTTTCTTGGATCGGCATAGGCCAGCACTGGAGCATGGGTAAGTTGATATATGATCTCATGAAAAGCAGTCTCACAATCAGGAGTCCAGCGGCCCCAAATACTTCACTCGGATGAAAATACACTCTTTCAGTCTTGAGGGACGCTGACTTTTGGTATTTTTGTGGGTTGGGGATACCTTGAGTAAGGTTAAGTAAAGGGCGGATCACTCTTGAATAGTCCTTGATGAAGCATTATAATAACCACAGAATCCCAGGAATCTTTGCAGTTCTTTTAGATTTTTGGGCTGTGGCCAGGTGGTCAAGGCCTCAACTTTACTTGGGTCGGTCTCTATTCCTCGGTGGATACTATGTGTCCCACATACTTTACTGATGTTTGAAAGAATTGACACTTATCAATGGACAGTTTAAGGCCAAAGTCCTCCAGTCGGTCCAATACCTTAAATAATCTGCTCTCATGTTCCTCCAGTGAGCTGCCAAACACAATAACATCATCTAGGTATACCAGGCACTCTAGTAAGTTCATGTCCCCACTGCACGCTCCATCAATCGTTGAAAAGTGGCTGGGGCACCTGAAATCCTTGAGGCATCCTCATGAATTCATAGAAGCCAGCGGACAGATAAAGGCCGTCTTCTCACGGTCCTCTGGGGCCATCGGATCTGGTAGTACCCATCGTGGAGATCCAGCACAGAGAACCACTTGCTCCCGCTTAGGCAGTCCAAAGCATCCTGAATGCGGGCATTGTGTACTGATCAGGATAGTCCAGGTTTAAGGTGCGTAATCCACACACATCCTTACTGTTCCATTCTTTTTCCTCACTACCACAATGGGGAAGCATAAGGCTTCTGGATTCTTGTATTACACCAGCAGCTAACATCTCTTTGCAGATGCCGTCTCACATCATCTATGTCAGCAGGTGCCAGGCGTCGAGACCTCTCACGAAATGGTCTTTCGTCATGCAGCCGGATATTGTGCTCAGCTCTTGCATGCATCCTACATCCCATTCCTTTAAAGAAAACACCTGGTCTCTGGGCAAGCTTCTCACTGATCCTCACTTTCCATTCAGCTGGCAGTGGGAGTCGCAAATCAAACAAGTCAGGCGTTACTCTGTCATTCTTTCTTGAACTCTGCTGCTGGGTAGCACTGCAGTGTCTGCACAATGCACATTAGCCAGGATGCAACCTCTGTTTACTCAATGTCTCTTTCAGACACATTATGAACTTGGACCATTACCTTCTGGCATAAGCATGGGCTCTAGTGGCAAAATACTAGGCTTGACCAGCAGTCCCTCTGGCAATTTTCCATCGCCTGGGCATCCAACATTAATATTTTATTCTTAACATCCTTCTCATACGGACCTCTCCCTGTAAGGTACACTGGGCATTTGGCAGCAGGATCAGAGACTCAGGATCCTTCTTCCATACAATTCGACCGGTTCCTCTGGTTCTGTTTTTCAGCACTCTCTGTGCCTCATAGGCCTTCTTAATTAAAGCCGGAACTCTTAAAGCTCTACTAGTCTTTGACCCCTGTTTTTCATAACACAACTGTGCCAGCCTTCCGAACATATGAGCATTTGTTCCAGTCAACAAAGGGACACCATCATACAGTCCAGTGGGGGGACACACTAAGGCTAGGGTCTCTACTTGTTCGGCCACTCCAGCCACGGAGGTGGGGAAAGACAGCCAAATTCGGATATACCCGAATAGGGGTAGGCCTTCTCACTTAACCCCCATACATGCAGTCCTTCTAATGGTTGTAAGGGTACGCCTGACAAATGCTTCTGATACCAATCCTGGAACATAATTGTCACTTGGGAGCCACTGTCTAATACAGCTCTTGTAGACACTCCATTCACCTTTACAGTGGTCTCCATGGAGGGACCCACTATTCTGGACCAGTCTGGAGAGGCGGTAGTGGGGCCTGGGCAACTGACCTTGCCACAAAGGACGTGAATTAGCATTTTGGTGCCCTCACTGGGATCATGTCGTGCACCTCTTAACCACTGATTTCTTCTCCAAGCTTCCTTGTAGCCTATATGCAACTTTGTCAGTGTCTTTTGGGACTGGCATTCCCTTTCATGTGCCCATCTTTCCCACAATTATAGCAAAACATATTTCTGGAGTTTGAGCTGGCCGAGGCGCCACACTGGGAGCCAGGGCGGGGTATTACTAACTGGAAACCTGGGTGCCATCTCTGTCCTGCGGCGTGATAAGCATTTGGAGACATCTCGTCAGTTTCTCCACTTCCATGGTCAAGGAATTAGGTTTGGAGCTGTTATCAGCAGGAGATACATGGGTGGGTACCCCCCCCCTTAGCAGATGCAGTCGGATATAGGTCAGGGTCTGCATTACTTGCAGGCGTGGCCTTCATAAAGGGACTGTTTTTGAATTCTGGATCTCTCAACAGTTCGCCTCATTGTGGCATATCTTCTTCCTTGTCAGAGCACTCATTGACTGTCAACCTCTGCCCCTGAACTTCACTTGATGGGTCACCCTCAGTCACTCGGGTCGTAGCCACAGCTGTTGGTGCAGGTACTCCGAGGTCGCCTTTTCTCAACTCCTCGAATTTCTCTCATTAACTCATCATAGGAGGGTGGGATTCCAGTCGATTTGCCAGGCGAATTGAAGCAACAGCAGTTCTGGAGAAGGGGCAGACTTAAGGATTCTGTCCAGTCTGGTTCGTCCAGTTCAATGCTGGCAAACTACCCTTTCTGAGGCATTCTTGCAACAATTTTTCCAGCCGAGAGACATACACAGACAACAACTCCCTTGGTACTGTTGTGCATTTCTTACTCCACCATAGGTCCTCATCAGAATCTGGGCTCCCTACACATTCTCCAAGGCCTCAAGATAGGCCTGTGCAGTCGCTTAGGGTTACTGGGTCTGCTTAGCACGGATGGTAGCCAGGGCAGGACCTCGGAGGCTCTCACTAACCTCTTTCGCTGCCCGAAAGCATTGCCATTCTAGCACTTGGGGGCAACATAGTCTATCCAGGTCTCCCAGTCATCCTCCTTGGGGGTGGGAGGGTGCCAGAGAAGATCCTCAACCTTCGTAAGAGTCGTGACTAATGGCAGGTGCAGAAATAGGAGTCTGCATTGGTTCAGCTACCATTACGGGCACTGGAGCAGAAGAGGGTGTTGGGGAGGAACACCCCAGGTGGCAAGAATAGTTTCTTCAAGTCCTCCACAGTTTTCCCTCTCCAGCAACCATTCAGCAAATTTCTCCTCAAAAGTTTCAGATAGTGGTGAGGGTTGATTCCCCCCCGGGTCTTTACTGTCCTTAGTTATCACTCTCCAAGCAGTGAGGGCTCCCTCTGGGGTAATGGTCTGTGGCATTTTGGAGCTATCTATGGGATCCTTAAACTCTACTAGGGCCAGGAAAGTGTGGGTGAGCAGATTAGCATGCCGACCCACCACCACAGGGTTTTGTAAACCTTCCACCTTGGAAAGTACTGCCTGCACAGTGTCCGTATTGATACCCAGGGGGATGTACAGGATAAGCATAGCATTTTGGGGGTCGATCTCCTCCCCAGTACACCACTCCACCAGCCGGTGCACAGCCACTTCTGTCGGGGTACCCATTTTTTTCTTAACAGTGGTTCATAAATATGGCCACTAGAGGACACACAATCCCAGCGGTGAGCCTCCAAGATGTAACCCCTAGATGGCGCTATCCCAGGGGCTACTACCCCTGCCTGATTTGCCACTAACAGGTTGAGGGGCCTGGATCCAATGGCGGGTGCCTCCACCCAGAGGTCAGGGTTTGCAATAGTTAAACTAACTTGGTCACAGCCCTCTGGGACACTGCAACCCCCCTTTCTTCCCACTAGTGGCCCACACAATATATCAGAATTACCTTCACAGTATACACTTACCCCCAGGTCTGGTTCGCACTGGGACCTCCTGTGAAATGAGATACAGTGCAACAATCACAGTACAGTACTTTAACATAGACAAATACCTCAGGCAGTATAACTTTGCTGAAACAAGCAGCTCTGATTTATTTAGGGGATATAACAAGGACAGGAAATCAGGTTAATTAGCTTATCACTCTAATAATCTACCATGGCATCTGTGCACAGGCCTCTCCTCAGTTACTGTCCCTGGGTACCCAAGCCCTAGTGGCTAGTCCAAACCGTGGCAGCTGGTAGGGGCCCTTTCACACAGAGAAAAGGAGAATTAAACAGTCAGCAGTACAGTAATTCCATTTGGATTTAATGTGGCAATTCAACAGGAGCGACCCTGAATTAGTACTCACGACTCCAAATAAGATAGGGTCCTTCAATGTCAGCAGGGCTCACTTGAGGTACACAAACCTCTTCACACATCCATATAGAAGAAAGCACTATACCAGGCAGGCTGCATCTGTATCCCGATCGCAATTACTGCACAATACCCGGGAGAACACACAGCAGATTCAGTTCCTGACAGACCGAGTGCAATTTTCAGCAATTCCTCCAGTCTTCTCAGGGTGAGCCTGGTTTCTACTCTTCAGAGATCCTTTGATTCTTTTCAGGGGCGAGTTCAGTCCTAACAATGTTACACAAGCTGCAGACCGAACTCTGGGCCTTACACGTTTTTGACTAAAACTGCACACTGAAAAGCACAGGGCTCCTTCCTTCTTCACTGCCAAAGCTCAACTGAAACTCCAACCGACAAAACCGGGCACTTCTTTTGAGTTCCTCCCAGTTCTTGACTGGATTGGCTGTCATCACAATAGACTGCTGCTGTTGGTCCAAAAGGCACTGAAGTCTAAAACTACATCTCCAGAGTCACTGCCCATACAATCCTCTTGTGGCTGGCTCAGATTATGAGTCCAAGTTCTGATTCGTCCAAGGCACCATTTTAGAGCTAGCTTACCACACTGATTGGTCCAGTTCAGCAGTTCAAAACTAGAATGGGGAACTAGCAGACACAGTTCTGACTGCAAAGAAAGCAGGTTAGACAAACTGTAATTTCATTATTACTCTAAATAATTTCTGGCAAACAGTTACATCTTTCAGATAGGTTCCTTTGCACTCCTAGTGACTGCAAAATGGAGTGAATTGGCAGCAGCTTGAGTGGTACTCAAACAGAGAAACACACAGTCCCCCCATATAAACTAATTATGTCTGCAAGCAGACAGCTCTTAAAGAGACAGTACCAGAGGTTCTAAAAACACTCACTGATAAATGGCTTAAACGCCAAACACCATTCAGGCTTGGAGCATTCAAGCAAGCTCCTGGAAGTCTTTTGGGAACCCCCATTTGCAGGGGAGTTACATATTCATTTAGTATATCTGCTTTTACCCCCATTATCCTCCACCCACTCCACCTATTTCTTAAGCCTAACAGTCCCTTCGTTGTTGTCCCTGTTCTCAATTATATAGTGAAAGGAAGCCTTCTCCCCCTTCTTAATTCCTTCAGCTATCTGCAGCTCCTTCTGTGCCTTTGCTCATCGTACTTCCTTACTTGCCTCACTAGCCAGCCTTAGGTAATTTTCCCTATCTACCTCTCTCTCTGTCTTCCTGAATTTTCTGTAGGCCAACCTCTTTTCCCTTACTGCCTGGACAACCCCAGAATGAAACCAGCTGGGCACTTTGGCCCTTGTGTTCTTCATCTGAGCTTAATGCACTCCTCTGTGGCAACCAGTATTCCTTCCTTAATGATGGACCATCTCTGGTCCACCTCCATATCTGCTCTGATGCCCACCAGGTGGCTCCTTAGCACTTCACCTATTTTCCTGAAGTCCGCCCTCCTGAAATCCAAGATTTTGGTCTTAGTCGGGATGCTTTCCTTGCCCATATCCAGCTGGAACCACACTGTGCAATGGTCACTTCCACCCAGTGGCTCCCTGACCATTATTTCCTGTATATACTTCCCATTTGTGAGTAGCAGATCAAGAATTCCCTCAGCTGTTGTTGGTTCAGTGATGCCCTGAGTCAGGAACCCACTCCGCAGTCCTTCCTGGATCACCTGACTCCTAGCACATATTGTGGAGGGTATGCTCTAGTCCACCTTGGGCAGGTTGAAGTCTCCCACAATTGTCACCTCTGCTTTCCCCGCAGCTTCCAATATTTGTGAGCTCAGTTCCCTGTCACTCTCCTCATCCTAATTGGGTGGTCTGTAAACCACCCCCAACCTCACCTTTCTCCTCTATTGGACCTCAACTGAACCCATAATGCCTCCACCTCCCCTTCCTCCGACTCCTCCCTCATTCAAGTTACTCCCTCCCTGATATAAACTGCCACCCTTCCCCCCTTCCCGCCTACTCTGTCCCTCCTGTATAGTTTATATCAGGGATCGTAAGGTCCCTGTTATGCTGTGATGTTGCCCAAGTCTTGGTTACTGCAGCTATGTCCACCCTCCTTTCTGCTAATAGTGCCTGCAGGTCGTCCACCACGTTTCCAAGACTCCCCACATTCAGAGATACTACCCTCCACCTAGAATCTGACCTTCCTTGTCTTCCCTCTGTTCTTCTATTCACTTTCATTCCCTCTGTGTGCACCCCCCCCACATACCCTTGTTATGTGTTCCTCACCCCCTCCACCCTTTGCTGTGTTCTCGCCCCTTCCACCTCCTCCCTCCAGACCTCATCCATCACTGTGGGTGATATGGGGATATTGGACAGCTGCACCAGGTGTGCAGGACATTGGAGGACCACATTCAGCGAGGGACTGCATTAGAAAGAAGACACGTGCTGATTACCAGGGATGGAGGGGTCCCCGAGAAGACTTGGATTATGGTGCTGAACTGGAAGCCCACTGGACCACCAAGGAGACCAATGTGACAGGAGACATAAATAACTACAGTACTGGTTGGGGTAATGGGGGCATTGTTCATGTACAGTCAGTAACCAGGTCACCATGGTTGTTGCGGTTACTACTCCTGCCTTGTGGGCTCAAACAAGGTTGAGGGGCCTGGGTTCTGATTTTTCTGACTTGGGGGTTCTAATCCAGATCTTTTAAGCTTAGTGTGGTGCCTCCACCAAAAGTAGAATTTAAGTGGACCTGGTGTCAGAGCGGTACAACCCCCCTGGAATGCAATATCTCCCCACAGTATCCCCCTACACATGCTAAATTACAGTGAAACCTTAAATCCAACAAAACTGCAATTAGTGATTTATGCTAATAATATGCTCATGAGGGAAAACGTAGAATATCAATAAAATATTTATTGGGGGATATTCAGAAGGGATGGGGAAAATAAAGCAAAACTGTTTTTAGTAGAAACTGGTGACTTCTTGTTGCAGGACCAAAATTAAGCGTTTGAGTAGGCTCAGCGAGTAACACACTTAAAACACAGTAACAGTGCACCCCCCTCCCAACTTGGCAAGGCAGTAGCAGGACTGTAAACATTTTGGTACTGTATTTTAAGTGTATTACTTGCCGAGCCGTGTTGGGCAAACCCTGAGAGTACTCATGGTTCTGGTGTACCAGCTTCCCTGTCAGCTGGGGCTTCTCTTCCTCCTTGCTGCATATGCAGGTCGTCTCATTCTGATGGTTCAGTTGATGATGATGATGAGGGGACAGGCTGCTCGATGACGTTTCAGGTCTCAGGTGCTTCTGGATGGATATCGGACTCTCTGAATCCGCGGCTGTCTGGATCACTCTTACTCTTCTCTCTTCCTCCTCTGCAGGACAGACCAGTCTAAGGAGCAGGGGCCACTCACCTCATACCCACACCCAGACTTCGGAATCCTAGGTCGGAACATTAGCTAGTACCTCAGCTTAGCACTAACCAGCCTTCTTCCAGACTGTCTGCAGTTTTTTTTTTTTTTTTCCTCCGGTCACCGGAATGCAGGACCTCCCTCAGGCGTCCTCACACAATTGGCTTCATACCACCCTGCCTGAGGCCCTCCCGACCACGGACTTGGGTGCTGGATCTCCTCCTCCTCCCCCACTGAGCCCTTATCAACCCCCGGCTCTGCACCCCCAAGGTGGGGCCACCTTGCCTAGTGTCCTTTCTACAATCCAGTGGCCCGTGGCTTGGGAGCAGAGAGTGACCCGGCAGAGCTGGTCGGGCATGGTCTGGCAGTGGGCGTGTGGGCCAATTCCTAGAAGCACCATAGTCCACCTACATTCCAGGGTTTTCTACCTTTTTTTTTTTTTTGCCCCCTGCCCTAGGACGCGAATGTGCAATGACGTCCAGAGCGTAGCGGGCGCACTCCCACACCTGCACGCAGGATGTCCGCCATCACCCACCCCTTCCATAATCCACAGTTGTTGTTATGATCCTAGTCTCCCCTAGGAGCCACCAACACGGCGGAGTGGAGTCCCCCCACCTGCCTCCCAGGAGAGGAGAGCCATCCTCCGGATGCTTAATCCTCACCTCCCTGGCTGACCCCCGACTCCCCCGACCTTGCTCCTGAACTCGGGTCGCCGGTGTGGTGCGAGGTAAAGCTGATGCCTCAGTCGTCAGCGCCACCAGGCCAGCCAGACTGTCCGCAGGTTTTCTCTCACGGTCTCTCTCTCTCTGGTGCTCACAGACTGGCAACTGTGGTATGTGTTTACCTCCTTTTCTCTGAACACAGGTCACAGTCTCTTGCATAGGGAAAATGTCATCTTGACACTTTCGGTAGACACACAGCTCAGTCTCCGTATACACAGGCTGTAGAAACCTCTGATGTCACTCCCTGATTAGTTGGTCGTGGAAGCCCAGGCTGGCTTCCCTGGGTGGCTTTCACCAGTAGCATTAGCCCCCACACTCTCTGAGAGCTCACTGCTGAGTCCTCACTTCTGGAACTGCCGTCAACCTTTTCCTGCGGAAAGGCAGCATGGGATTGGTGTGGGAAGTTGTCGATCAACATATTTAGCATTCAGAATGTTCACTCGATGCCCTGCTGGCTGGTGGAAAGGGCGCAAAGCACACAGCACCTCATAAGCAGAGCGTATCAATCTCCTAATACAGGGGCAGGGGTCTTTAAAGGCACAGAGGCACCAAACACATGTAGTCCCTGTTGTTCTCCCCCTTCTAGTACCTCCATATCCCCAGATGCCTACTGAAGCCCCTGGGGCCAGAGCACACTAGAGGGGCTTGCACTGTTACTGTAACAAACAATGTTTTTGCAAATTAACCGGTGTGTATATCTTTATTGCATTTTTATCTCTGCGGGATGGTCTCTGCTCCTGCCCCACCGGCGCAGACAATCCCTTTTTAGCATACCACTTTTATGTGCTGGTACGGTGAGATGCACTTTGTGCCCCCTCTCCGGGTAGACAAAATTGCATCTGAACATCAGGCCCTGTATTTTTTTAATTTTCAGTTTTCTTTTCTGCAGTTTATAACACATCTTGGTAGTTTATCCAAAATGTTTGCATAATATGCAGTGATAGTGTCTCTGAGGGATGTCACTTATAGTGTAAGAGACTCCTGAGTGTGAGGTCTGGGCGAGAGGACTGTGAACCAAACTTGAGCAGTTCTGTCTGCACAAACCTCATGAGAGGAGTCTCTTATACCATAAGAGACATCCCTCAGAAGCCGTGTTATCTTATTATAAATCACTTGTGTTAGCCAGCCTGGTGGCGCTGAGGCGCTGGTGTCTTACCTTGTGCTAAGCCGGCGACCCATGTTCGGGAATGAGCACGGGCCATCGGGGTCGGGTAGGAGAAGAAGGATTGAGCGTCCATGAACTGCTCTCCTTCTCTGGAGAGGGGGGTTCTCGATGGTCAGCGCTTGCTCGTCACCCGGCGGAGACTGGAGGGCAGGGCGCTGCACCACAAGTAGGGGAGGAGTTGGACTAGACATCTGGAAGGAGTGCATGCAGATGTGTGCGTGCTCCACTCATGTCATGGCACGGTCCCAACTCCTGGGAGAACAGGAGGAAAAAAAAAAGGACACCGCCGAGCAGGATGGCAGAGGGCACCTCGCAGGCTCTGTCCCGGCTAGCCACGGCACTGGCCACCTAATCCGGTCCTCGGTGGGGGAGTTTGACTCCTTGCCAACCCCGCTGGGGGGGGGTAAGCCCTGGGGCTAGGTCAGCATTGGTTGGTGGATGCTGGGGGACGGGGCTGGGGACGCCCTCCAGATGTAAGCCAGCGGCAGGAGGAAAAAGAAATAACTGCAAAAAAAAAAAATCACTTGTGTTTAACCTGGCTTCAAACGTGATGTTTTGTATGGAGCTTGGCCACTGTTTGTACTCGGTAAGAAGCCTTGCGTAGGATAGACAGGTGAAGAAGAATGGAGACAGAGAGAGCGAGCACATGTGCGCGAGAGGGCTATTAGGAAAGCAAGATGGGACAAATGAACAGTGTAGCAAGGGACAGAAAAGATCATGTGACACCTCTGGGAAAACGTTGGAAATTGTACATAATTTTAGTCATATCGCCTGTATTTCTGTAACGGTGTCCCCTCCTGTTTTTATCTTACCCTTATACTAGTATGTTACTATGAGAATTTGTAAGGAAACAGGATCTTGTCCTTTTTACTTCCTCGTCTCCTACTGTTTTTCTAAACATGATGCAGTAATGTCCTGCTTGTGACGTAATAATCACGTCAATGACAACTCACTGTGGTTCCTAAGTGGAGGGTTAGGGTGTCACGTGCAGACAGGCAGCAGGTTCAGCTGAAGTCTGAGGGACCGAGGGAATGTGTGTGAAATACAAGCAGAACCGTGTGTAAATATTCTGATTTTTCCCAGATGTGACAAGCTCCGTAAGCACAACAATAAGAAGGTTTAAAATATATCCATCGAATCTTCTCCCATTACAGATTCCAAAAAACAGCAATCACTGGTCACAGAGGACCCACACATGGCTCATAGATGAAATTAACTTTGAATGTAAAGTACTTTAGAGTAAAGCAACTGGACGCCCATATTGTTGGAATGACACAAAACGTTAGCCCCCCTACTTAGCTGTATTGCCCACTCTCCCCAAATTTTTATTTATTTATTAGGTTTTGATAACTGGGTAGGCCCACTAAGACGAATTGTCCCGTTTTCAGGGACGACACTGAGTTAATTACATAGAACAGAGCATGCAGTTGACATTTTGGTGTACAGGCAATTACAGAGGCTAGATTAACTGTACAAGTGCAGATACAAAGTTAACAAAGTTAATATGTTACACAGAACAACCTCAAGCAGTGCCAGTAGCATGCTGTAGTGCGCTCTCACTTTTGCACACTGAAGAAGTAAAAAGTAGGTCTAGACAACATGTATTTAAAAGGGATATACAGCCAGCCCCTTTGCGCAGTGGTAGAGCTACCATCTGAGACGGTGGCGACTCAGGTTCAGGAACGAGCTTGGGTTGTCGGGGGCTGGCTGCGAGGAGGATTGAGCGCCCCAGTTGATGTTCTCCTTGTCAGGAGAGGGTGGGCAAGTGCGCTCCACTGTGCTACCGCCACCTGGGTGACTGCGGGTGGTGGTGCAAGGTGAAGCCACTCGTGGGAGGGCAGGGTTGTCTCTTGATGTTCGTGCACGTACTATGTATGTGCGCCAAGTCTGGTCTTGCCGGTGGCATCCCTGAGAGATGGGCAGTGAAAAAAGTGGAAACCAGCCCTGGCTGACACAGGGTCAAGCTGCGCTCATCTCCACAGGACCCACACCACCAACTGTGGCGCCCACCTCCGCTGCGCACAGAAACCTGGAGGGGGCTCGAGAGGGACCCTAAAGGCCCTGCCTTAGGGGGAAAGCCATGGGGATCAGAAGGTTGGGATAAGTACCCGGCGAAGGTAGGTGATGGGCCTGGAGAGGAGCCACCAGAGGGGGAAGGCCAGAGGGGTAAGGGGTCATAAGCAGATAATTTAAAAAAGAAATGGACCATTTCTGTATGGGGGGGTCAAACGGACAGTGTCCCTTTAAATTGCAGCAATTTTATTATGAAACTAAATTGCATTTTCCACCTTCGGCACTCTGCAGAAATACTTAAAATCACACTGTTTATTAACACTTTTAACAAAATAAATGGGATCCAGTGTTCCTTCTGTGAGTCTTTGGTAAGGAGGCATTGGGAAAGTATTGCAGGCAATTTTCCTAAACTGACCTGGGAGTGACTCACCAGTTCCCACAAGAGTGATGGCTACATTCATGATGGCTTATTTAGTCAAACTTCTGTTGCTTATAGGATACGTAAGTGTGTGCAATGTTGTGCAGACAGTGTGTAACCGATGACTTGATTCTGAAGAGCAAACACTGTTACTCTTTATTCGTCTTTCGCAAAACGCCTGAGGAACAGATTGATGAATGCCCAGCTGTGGCCTGCATTTCTGAATTCCTTAGCCATGCGTTTCTGTTAGCCAAGCAAACTGTTCTGCCTTCTAGCTTTGTCAGCCTTCTTTTTTATCTGAATTATCATGGTTGGTAACAGCCGAGAGGTACAGATTTACTTTGAAAATAGGAAGTTGGTGCCGTAGCTTTGAGGAAGTTTAGGAAATGAACTCATTAAGGGTAGACCTCTGGTTTTGGAGGGATCAGGCTTTTATTGTGCAGGTTTGTGTTTTAGATTTCTTTGATATGAATCCTTAAAACCGGAGCCTGACTGTGGATACTTGGGTTCTATGCCTAACAGGAATCCCGTTGAAGACTGAAGAGCCCCAACACAATAGTAACATTGAAAAAACAGAAATAAAAAACTGTTGCTGCTTGAAGAGTGTAATTTGTAGCTAAATATAGAAATGCACGAAGAGGCCCTGATATCAAAAGGGGAAGCTTTGGAAAAACACAATTCATAGATCCATGGAGCACCCGTACCAGGACTCCCGGAGGCAGGGAATATTTTATTTAAAAATGTTTGTGTGGCAATTGCAGTGCTACAAACTGGCAGCATAGCCTAGATGTTAGAGTAATGAGCTGTGAATGAGCTTGGTACAACCAGCAGACCTGGGTTTGAGTCCCACAACCTCCACGTGCATACTGTGTGACTCTGAGCAAGCCACTTAACCCCCAGTGCTCCCGGGTCGCCCCTGAAAACAGGCACTTGTGCCTAGTGGGCCTTACCCAGTTACCAAAGATTGAAATAAAAAAATAAAATGAAAACAAAATTTGATTTGAATAGCAGCAGGGAAAATATTTGTAGGACTGGTTTTGCATCTGACCTTGTTTTATGCAGCTGTACAATCTCATTTAGGTAAGCTGAGATGTGTGGTTGATTGCTGCTTTACATAAACAATATTGTGTAGCAAATTAGGAAAATTGTGTAGTTTTTTTGCTATGTGATTCCAGGTAAAATGTTCTCTGCTTGGAGGGACAGACACCTCTCCACCACACTGAGGGGACCAGCCTGAGTTCTAGCATACAGATATACCAGGGTAATATTCTTCAGCATAGACCCTCCACCTGGGGTAGTCCCTTATGGTACGTGAATGCACACTAGATCTTATCCCCCAGGAAACTGTAACTTATAGAATCTAGGGAGCTGCAAGGCTTCCCATATCAGCTTAGCTGATGATTATGGGATGGGAAGGAGTATGTTGGATCTCTCGATGGCCCAGTGGGAGTGCGTTGTGCTGCCATGTGGATAACCAGGGTTCAGGAATGGACACAGGAGCCACATCGGGGAGTAGCCATGGGTTGGAGCAGTTACCACCTGGCAGTGCACTGTGCCGAAGACAAGCTGGCGATGGCGTCTGGCACCAGAGCAACACCTGCGGGAGGGCCAGGCTGCTTGCTACTCCCCCAGTGTGCTGTGGTTACATGGTACCTACATGGCTACTGCCCATACCAGGGGAAGG
Source organism: Neoceratodus forsteri (assembly GCA_016271365.2). Classification (NCBI taxonomy): domain Eukaryota; kingdom Metazoa; phylum Chordata; order Ceratodontiformes; family Ceratodontidae; genus Neoceratodus; species Neoceratodus forsteri. The sequence goes on along the minus strand of CM028135.1, from coordinate 24,815,706 downwards.
AGGGAACTGAATGAGGGAGGAAACACCCAGCCCCCATCACAGTGACATGCTCAGACCAATTCATGGTGTATCACTGTCGGATGACGGCTGGGCGGGGACATCAAACTCAGTATGTAAAAAATTAAATGACTTAAAGGAGCACATTATAAGTAGCGCTCCCAAAATCTCAGCCAGCAACTGGGCCCCACTCTTCCATGGATGTGAATAATCAGTTCTTTAACAATGAGCAAGCTATGCCATGGAAATTAGGACTGAAATGCTGCAGAGACTATGGGTTCTAGCTTAAGATTCAAAAGTAAATTAAAGTGATAGTTCTCCACAGTCGCACAACAGGAGGAACGTGTCCCATCTGAGCACATAGAATCCCTATGGCCTACATGGAGGAGATGCCAGCCCTCTCTGTACACTTTAATTATATGGCACTGCAGGGTGCGGACTGTTGTAAGTTTTACCCATGCCTTGTGTGGTGTGGCATGAGGCAAAGCCCAGTGCCTTAAACCATTCAAAAAGTGGGTAAATCCTGCAGTAACCCATACCCTGGAGTGCCTTATTGACATTATATTTATTTATTTATTTCAATCTATGATTAAAGTATCTATTATAAAATAGATATCAGTTTTAGTGAGTTAAACAAAAAAAAAAGTTTAAAAGTACCTTTGTTAAACAGACTGCAAGAACAATGCGGGGATTCAGTATCATGGATCCTTATAGGAGTTACCACAGTCATGTGGTCAGATTCCCCCATCACAGAACAGGATTTTCCCAAATCAGTTATGAAGAGGCTTTGAATCAGATATTCGTTTAATGTATGTGATGCGCCATCAATAGAAAACTTTGTGACCGTCGGAGGACTCGTTTCAGCAGTGTTGTGATCTGAGCCTCAGTTGCCTTATGATTTGATGTGTTCGAATGGTTGTTGCTGCACGTTTGGGCAGTAAAAGGTTGAGAGATTTCCTCAGAAAGACTGTACCGGTTGTGCAAGAGTGCATGGCTGACTGGCTGCCTAAACTGATGGTGTGTCCCTGGATTGATGGATGTTTGTTCTGCAGAACATGAAAGGGAACAAACAATGGCCTGCTTCTAATCTCCGTGTGTTGGGACGTGTGTGGTACTGAGAGGCTGCTGTGGGGGGCCAGTCTCTTATTCGCCAACAATGGTCTCTCTAATCTAAGAGGCCCTGATACAAAAAAAATGGCACAAAGAACAGTACCCCAGAAGAGGGAGATCTGTCAGGCATGGCATGTCTTAAGTGGTACTGTGTCATAGTGCAGCCTACAGCGTGTAATACTGTATTTGGACAAATCCCAAAGGCATTATTCAGGAGTCTCCGTTCCCTGTGGATTTAAACTGAATGCAATAGTCAAGCGCAACAACACCACATCAATACTCCTTCAGGAGCTGGCCCCCCCCCCACCCCGAGTCTTTTGCTCCAATAAAAATCCACAGGTTATTTTCATGCAGATGTTAGTGGACTTTTTATGTGGAAGCTCCCAAGCCCCTTCCGCGTGTTAACCATTCTAGATGCTGTACTGTAGCTACTTAGTAAGAAATTGAGGAACTGCAGGGCACGTGCAGTCGCTGGTGAACTACAGCTGATCATCAGCCTCTTGTTCTGTACTGTGCTACACTTTGGCAGCTGAAGGCCATGCAGCGATTTCCATTTCACATTGTTTTGTTATCAGGGAATTTTTAAGCCCCAGTGCTAATATTAGGAGGGCTGTGTATCCTATTGGTTAAAGTATAGCTTGTACAATGGGTAGAAGCAGGACCACACTGTTATGCAAATGTTACATCTCAGCTGGGCTATCCTGGGTAAATCAGCATAAGTCTCATGGCAAAACAAAATTTCTCGACACTTGTGTCTGCTGATACTCTACTTTAAATCAGATATTGGGTGCTACAGTAACGTTTTATTTTGCAGGCATTCATGCACAAAACTGATTTTTTTCCCCTTCACGTATCGTTAGAGTATCCAAAGGATGTATTTTAGAACAATCTTAGAAGTGGAGAACATATTGGCAGATGTCTGGGTTACTAACCCCTGTGTTTTTCGGGAGCCTATGTCTGCCTGTGTCTACATTCAGAGCTTACAGTTAATGGTATTATAGTTTACAATAATACCATACTGCCAAAGTTAAGGAATAGCACAGGCTCCTTGTGTTTTGTGGCCAAGGGAATTCTGGGAGCCCAGGGCTCCAGGGCATCTGCTAATTTCAAGCAGTGAATGATAGTACTGTAACATAGAAATTTTTTTTTTCTCCAAAAAGGTTTTTCAACCATGGAGACTAGGGAGCATAATTAGCTGTGTCCCCATCGTCCCGAACTTGCGACTGTCTCCCTGAGACCTATCTGGTCTGGGCTAGAGGGGAGAGGGCCATTCTCCACCCTCAAGTGCCACACATCCAGACTGGATCAGGCAGTCCTATACAGCAGCATGGATCCAGAGCTGATGAGCAGGATTTCACAAAGCCCCAGCGGCCGTCTGCCATTTTCTCCCTTTCTCTGCCGTGGCCAAACATAGACGCATGCACACATCATGTGACCATGGCCCCTCCCTTTGTGCTGTTTGCAGTCTGCACTACAAGCATGCCTTTACCCAGAGGCAGTCAGACACCAAGCACATGAGCCTGACTTCCCTGGGAGAGGAGAGCAGTCCTCCAACACTGGGACTTTCCCTTCCCGCCAACCCCCAGGTAGCCGGAGGCCCTCAAGCCCAGGTCAGCAGGTGGGAAGATTTAGAGAATGGGAGACTTCCTCAGAAACTGCTTCATGGTAGCTGGCCCTGTGGCACTGAGGGTTGGGGTATCCTGTCTTACCTTGCGCTACGCCGGTGACCCGGATTCGGGAATGACCTTGGGTCACCGGAGTGCCACCATGGGGGGAGGGGGTAGCAGGATCAAGTGTTGGCTCCCCTCTCCCGGGAGGAAGGGTCGCCTGTCCATAGTCCTGCCACCACCAGATGGAGTTAAGGTGTCAGGCGTAGGTGGTAATGGGTGGCTGGTAGGGTGATCGTCACAGTGCGTGATGTGCGCGTGCCTCCACACGCGTGCGTCATGTCGGGGATGCAAGGGCACCGGGATCAGGGAGAAAAACAGGAAGAGCGACATGAAAGTACCTTTGGGAAAACTGCTTCATGGGGGGAGGGAACTGCCAGGAGGGGTAGAGGTACAGTGGGGAGAAATAAGGGAGGGCATGATTAAGGCAGCCAGCCTCTGTGTGAAGGACGTGAGTAAAGCAGGAGGAAAAAGAGACTATTACGATTCTCTGGGAGCAGCCAAGGTGGAAAGGACAAAAGGCGGCATTCAAGAGGCACAAGGAAACAAAAAGGAAAACAGGAGGCGGCCAAGTAAACCCCAGGGAGGCAGAAAATGCAGCAAGGGAGCAAAGGTGCAGACAGAGGAAAGGACAGCCAAGGGGGTAGCTAAAGGCAGTAAGACATTCTTCAGATATGTGAGACTAGGAAGGCAATGGGAGAGATAATTAGGATAAGGAGGGCAGTGAGGGGACTTGGCAGAAGAGGACCAAGAAAAAGCAGGCATCCTGAACAGTTACTTCTGCTCGGTCTTCACAGGGGATGGAGGGGGGAACGCACCATTAGGGAGCAGCAGGAACAATGGGGGGTTGCATGTGGACACAAGTCAATTTTCAGAGGAAAGAGTCCTGAAGGGACTTGTAGCTATGAAAATGGACAAGGCTGTGGGACCAAGCAGGATACACCCAAGGGTACTAAAGGAACTCGGGGGGCGGGGGTCTAGCTGCTCCACTGATGGCCAATTTCAACAGCTCTCTAGAAACAGGCATGGTTCTGGAGGACCGGAGGACAGCAGATGTGGCCCCGCACCACAAGAGTCACAGCAGGAGGTTAGCAACTATAGACCGGTCAGTCTCACATCAGTAGTAGGGATATTAATGGAAGCCCTGTAAAACAAAAGGTTGGTAGAGTATCTTGAATCCAGTGGGGTACAAGACCAAAGGCAGCATGGATTCATGGCGGGGGTTATGCCAGATGAATCTGTTTGATTTCTTCAACTGGGTGACCATGGGAATAGATCAGGGAAGGGCAGCTGACACCAAAATCGGAGCAGTGGTGGATGGAGAGGAGGGATGGAAGCAGCTGCAGGGGGACCTACGCAAGCTAGAGGAGAGGTCAGAGAGGTGGCAGCTGGGGTTCAGTGCAAAGAAGTGTAAGGTTATGCACTTTGGGATGAAGAACTCAAGGAGAGAATACCGGCTGGGGGAGGGGTTAAGCTGGGGATCACTGAGGAGGAGAAGGACCTGGGGTAATGATAACAGGGACCATGAAAAACACTGCCCAGTGCAGGAGAGCAGCTGCAAAAGTGAACAAAATGCTGGTGTGCATAGCAAGGTGGTTTTCGTCCAGGCAAAGAGAGGTGATCTTGCCCCTCTACAGGTCGCTGGTAAGGCTGCACTTAGAGTATTGTGTGCAGTTTGGAGGCCATACCTAAAGTGTGATATCAGGCTGCTGGAGGGTGCAGGAGGAGGGCAACAAAGATAATATGTGGAATGGAGGAGAGACTATGACAGTAGGCTGGGAGACCTGAATATGTACACCCTGGAGGATAGAAGGGACAGGGGGACATGATAGAGACATTCAAGCATCGGAGGGGAACAGTAAGGATGGGGCAGATGGGGTCTTTAGTTAAGGAGGGGAGGGTCACCAGGGCATGGGCTAAGAATAGAGGGGGGAAGATTTAGGAAGGAAATGAGGAGACACAATTTCACAGAGAGGGTGGTAGCAAAATGGAATGCTCTACCAGAATGGGTGGTATCATGTAAATCTGTGAACAGCTTCAAAAGGGCATGGAACAGGGGAGAGTGAGGGTGGGGGAGGTGGGGGTGGCAGTGGGATGACAAAGGGGAGGGGTTTGGGACAGCTGCAAACTAGGGGTGTTGGCTGCACACTCAAACAGACTTAGATAGACTGGGTGGTCTATTTCTGCAGACATATTCGTATGTTTGTATGTCACATTCTATGTTTCTTTCAGATGAGAAAGGGCACCAGGTTCAGAAGTCATGCGAAGAAGCTTGGGGGGGGGGTTAAGAGAGATGTGCAGAAGTACTACTTAACTAAAAGAATTGTAGAAACCTGGAACACACTGCCAGCAGCAGTGGTGAAGCGTGGTGGAGAGCAAAAACAGTAGGGGTCTTCAAGCGTGCGTGGGATAGACATAGAAGAATATTAGATACTAGGCGGGGGGGGGGAGGGTCACTGCATGTGGTTGTCCAGGTGGGACGGAACCCTGGTCTGCTGGTCACCGCTGTATTTAAAAAAACAGCTGAAAGACCACCAGCTCTAGTATTTGAAATGTGTGTTTTAATAAGCCTTGAAGAGTACCTCTTCTGTTGCGCTCACAACAGAACCCACAAGGACCCATACCTGCCCTCAAGTCACATGCTGGCAAATGCAGGATTTTTCATGCCCAGGATTTGGGGGAGGGATCACATTTAGGCTCTGTGGAGCTGAAAGCACAATTCCTTCCACTTCCTGATTTGGAGCCCCACCCCTGCATGCACGTGTTTCATTATGTAAGAATCTGGAGAGCATGGAGGCATGCTCCGTAGGCTTATATGGGTCCATTTATTTATTTAGTTTTTTTTACCGGGTAGGTGCGCTAGACAATAACATTGCCTATTTTCAGTCACGACCCGGGAGGGTTACAGACATGGTGACAGGCGGCAGGATACTGTCCCTTTTTTTCATGTTTCCACAGGGTAAAACTCCCTTTTTTTCTGAATGTTTTTGAATTTTTTACATAACCCATGTTATAAGTGCAATAACCCACTCCAGGATATGTGATTATATGCATTTAATCCATGCCTGGGGTGCTGTGAGGACACTCGGCCTGCGGCCTTGTGCCTCTCAACGCACCCCAGGCGTGGATTAAATGCCTATAACCCCACACCCTGTCATGGGTTATTGCTTACATAATTATATTTTGTTGTGTTCCAATATGTTTGTGTGGATTAACACATTGTAACTGCATTGTGTTGTGTTTTAACATTTGTATGGATTAACACATTGTTATTGTATTTTGTTAAATTTTAATATGCTTGTATGGATTAATGCAGATTTTGTTGTGTTTTAATATGTTTGGTTTGTTTTAATACACTGTAGTTGTAGTTTGTTGTGTTTTAATATGTTTGTATGGATTAGCACATTGTAATTGCATTTTGCTATGTTTTTATGTATGGATTAACATACTGTAATTATATTTTGTGTTTTAATATGTTTGTGTGAATCGACATTTTGTAATTGTATTTTTTATGTTTTACTGTTTATATGGAGTAACACATTGTAACTGCATTTTTTTATTAACGTTTGTATGGATTATTTATTTATTTGAAAATTGGTAACCGGGAAAGTCACACTGAGCCAAGGGAAGGTGGAACAAGCAGAGGAAATACAAGTCACAAAGCATCAGAGCAACAATATTATACAAAAATGTGAATAAATAATGGACAAATTGCATATACAGAAATAGGACTGACACACTGAAATTGTATTTTGTTGTTATATATTTTCACGAATTAACACATTGTAATTATATTTTGTTGTGAACTGACACTTAAAGATCAGGTGTCGGCCGTTGTTCCTCAGATGATAAATGAGGACATCGCCTGTGTAAAACACCCTTGTTCCGCCTGAGGACCTTCCAACATTGGTCCACGCCTTTGTGTCCGCCTGCCTTGACTATTGCAATACTCTATACCTAGGGCTTCCGGGGGTGGATATCTGCCACCTGCAGCTGGTGCAGAACGTGGCTGCCAGGCTGTTGAGTGGCTCATTGAGAGCCAGTCACATTACGCCTGTGCTCCATGAACTGCACCGGCTGCCGGTGCGGTGGAGAATCACCTTCGAGGTCACGTTGCTGACCTATAAGGCTCTACACGAACAGGGACTGCGCTATTTGCAAGAACTTCTTTGTCCCTACCGCTCCCTCCGCCTGCTCCGTTCTGCTGACGAGGGATTGCTAGAGGTTCCCAGGGTCTGTTTGAAGACCTCAGGGGCCAGAGCATTTGCTTTTATAGCCCCAACCCTGTGGAACTCTCTGCCTCATCGGATGAGAGAGTGCCTGTCCACTGAGTCCTTCGGGTCTACATTGAAGACTTGTTTATTTGAATTAGCATTTCTGGACCTAGCTTGATTTTAACATGAATCTGGAATTTTTATGATTTGGGATTATAACCTGAAGAGTTTTTTAGCAGTGTATTGTACAGGTGCTTTGATTTTGGAAAAGCGCCTTTTATGAATGAAATTTGACTTTGCCTTTGTTTTACTGTTTGCATGGATTAACACATTGTAGTTATATTTTGTTGTGTTTTATTATGTTTGTGTGAATGTACACATAATTGTATTTTGTTATGTTTTACTGATTGTATGGATTAACACATTGTAATTGTATTTTGTTTATTACGTTTGTATAGATTAACACATTGTAATTGTATTTTGTTTATTATGTTTGTATGGATTAACACATTGTGATTGTATTTTGTTTATTATGTTTGTATTTATGTTTGTATGGATTAACACATTGTAATTGTATTTTGTTTATTATGTTTGTATGGATTAACACATTGTAATTGTATTTTGTTTATTATGTTTGTATGGATTAACACATTGTAATTGTATTTTGTTATGTTTGCATGGATTAACACATTGTAATTGTATTTTATTATGTTTGTATTTATGTTTGTATGGATTAACACATTGTAATTGCAGTTTATTATGTTTGTATGGATTAACACATTGTAATTGTATTTTGTTTATTATGTTTGTATGGATTAACACATGGTTATTGTATTTTGTTTATTATGTTTGTATTTATGTTTGTATGGATTAACACATTGTAATTGTATTTTGTTTATTATGTTTGTATGGATTAACACATTGTAATTGTATTTTATTATGGTTGTATGGATTAACACATTGTAATTGTATTTTGTTTATTATGTTTATATGGATTAACACATTGTAATTATATTTTGTTTATTATGTTTATATGAATTAACATATTGTAATTGTATTTTGTTTATGTTTGTATTTATGTTTGTATGGAGTAACACATTGTAATTGTATTTTGTTGTGTTTTAATATATTTGTATGCCTTGGCCTGGATATTCAGACTGCGCCAGGCTGTGGCGCAAGCCTGGGTGCAGCGCAACATGGCTGCGCAGGGGCGTTGACTGGGCGATATTCAAAGGAGCTGCGCCATGGCACAGCATTGTTGAATATCGCACCCTGGCCACCGGCAGTGCACATGGCGCAGTGGCACTGCACCAGCGCAAGTGGCCAGAGGGAGCAGGGGATGCACTAGCGCAGTTCCTGGCGCCATGCGCAACAACCGTGATATTCAAAGTGCACATGCAAATGAGGCCATAATGTAAGTGCAATGGACCATGGCATGTCATTATGGCCCCATTTGCATGCAGGTGTGCCGATTCCCGACGACTTTCGCCTATCGCCCTGCCACACAGCAGCCGTCGGGGACTGATGCCCCCTGCACAGTGTGGCAATGTGTCCCTCTGCCGATTGCGGGCATATGTAGATTTAAATAACGTCCCATATCCCTGGTGGTCCAGTGGACCGCTACATGCCCGATCACGGGCTTAAGTATATAATATAGCACATCCTATTTCCCTGGTGGTCCAGTGGACTGCTCGCAGCTGATCACGGGCTTAAGTATAATAAAATGCACATCCTATATCCCTGGTGGTCCAGTGGACCGCTCGCAGCCCGATAGCGGGCATTTGTATTAAAAAAAAATAAAGTCCAATATCCCTGGTGGTCCAGCGGTACCCCTCCCCACCCGCCCACTGGAGTCCCACCGCCCGTCCCCGGGTCAGCGGCAGTCGGCAGCACCCCACCTCCTGCTGCCCCACCGCCTCGCTAACTGACACCGTAGGTAGGGCTGTACGCCCATTGGTCCACAGCGTGAGCCAATGGGCGTGCAGCCCATACCATACTACACATTCCAGATATGTGAATGGATCCATGGAATCCATGTGAATGGACTGTGTAGTCCAGAGGAGGGCAGTTACGATAGTGCGGTAATAAGGGATGAAGTCCTCTTTGACCAAAAGTACCATTGGGGAGAAGCTGAAAAATGCAGAGCCAAAGGCATTGACTAGAATGTTCAAAATGTAGTAGCAGAGTGTATTTAATGTGGTGCCCTTCCGCGGAGGCTCAGGGTGCCTCACAGAAACATACAGCAAAGCAGTAGCAATAAAACACAATACTTACAACAAATAAATAGCAATGACTACCTACAGAAGAAAACAAATCTGTAGCGGGAACATATGTAGATGTTCAGGGGATTAAACAAGAGGTCCCAAACACCTCCTTAAAAAGGTGGAATTCCGGACCCCGCTTAAAGGCCTCTGCCGATGGGGCTTTTCTCAGGTCTCTTGGGAGAGCATTCCATACTACCAGGGTTCAAGTTCAGGTTTATTGCAGGAAGACTTCATTGAGCAAGCTCATTCACAAGGAGGTCCTGAAGCATTTACACAGACATGGGGACATTACATAGTAAGGCAACATTGGTTACCAGTATTAAAGTGCACACAAAGTTCGAGAAAGGTATTACATAGCGAGATACAACGTTGTAAAGATGTGTACAGTGAAGGAACATTTGGTATGAAGTTTACAGGCAATACAAGGTAAGATTTATATACTTAACACTGTTAGATGCAATAGATACGCTTGATGTATTGGGCAAATAATAGGAAGGCTAGTATAAGTAGGGTGAACGGGGTTGAGGGGGAGGGGTCAGTTAGCAAGGGGTAATATATAGATAGGAGGCCTAAGGTAGGAAAGGGTATGGGAGCAGGTAGGAAAAATCCTATAGTTTTATTTGGTTATGGAATACATTTTGCAAGCTAGAAGGTTTCAGGTCTAAGTAAGGCTAGTGCCAGTGGAGACGATGGACAAGAAGCGCACATAGGGGTAGAGGAGGGGCTTAGTAGCAGTTACAAATATCTTTTATTTTAGATGCAATTAGCACTTTATAGAAGTTAACTGAAATGATGCTAGTTAGTTTTAGTACAGATTGGAGTTGGTTTAATATAGTGGGAAGGGCATGCGAGATAGCTAGGTTGCCAAATGAGGTAAGAGTCCTAGGTACTTCGGGCATGATAAAGCCGTTTTCCTGAGGGAATATGCACTGTGGGAAATGCAGATTAAAGATGTTAGGTAACACGGTAGTTTATGCAGGAGAAATTTAAGGGTTCAGAGACCAGCTCGGAGCAGACGTCTGGTGGTAAGAGATGTTCAGCCAACAGCTGCATACAGATGACAATGGTGAGTGCGGTAGGGGGAATTGGTAATGAATCATAATGCATGGTGATAGAGGACGTCTAGATTACTTAGACTTGAGATTGTAGCGGAAGTATAAATTAAATCACAGTAGTCAAGTAGGGGAAGGAATGTGGCCTGGACAAGCCTGGTATAGGTCTCAAGGAGGAAAAGAGACCCATTTTTAAAAAAGAATCCTAGTCTGGCTTTGAGCCTCCTGGATAAGTCCTCAATGTGGTCATTAAAAGAGAGGTTATTATTTATCCACATACCCAAATATTTGAATTTAGGAACGACTTCCAAGGGTTCACTTAGCGAGGTAACAATAAAAGTCTTTTGGTAGGACAGGGGAGGTACCAGAGGAGATATTACGAGAGAAAATCATTGCTTTCGTTTTCTTAGCATTAAGGAGAAGCGTGGCTTTTATCAGATTATTTTCGAGCTGAGCAAAGTCAGCTTGTACACATCCCTGACTTCTGATAAAGTTGAACTAGAGGTATACAGAACCATATCGTCCACAAAGAAGTGCAGGTTGGAGCTAGTTATGTGAAAATCAAGATCGTTAATGTACAGAGAGAACAGGATCGGGCCTAGAATGGAACCTTGGGGGACTGCTCTGACAACCGGCAGAGAACTGGCCATCCACTTTGACTTTCTGTGTTCTCCCTGATAGGTAACTAGTGAACCACTGAGTGGTGGAAGGAGTGGCATCTAAGTTAGACAGGCAAGTGACTAAGAGGTTGTGATCAGCAGTGTCAAATGCTTTACTAAGGTCCAAGAAGACTGCAATAGTAATCATCTTAGCATTCACGGCAGAGATCCAGTCATTTGTTACTTTAGCCAGTGCTGTGATTTGCCCTCAAACTGGATTGGGCTGGGTTAAGGAGTGAGAAGGTTTCGATATGAAGTTTTAATTGGTCATAGATAATTTTTTAGAAGACTTTAGAAAGGATGGGCAAGATGGAGATAGGCCTATAGTTGTTCAAATCACATGGATCCCCTGATTTAAATAGGGGGAGGATGTGGGCAGCATTCCAACAGGTCAGAACTGTAGCAAAAGTGACGGAGAGGTTGAAGTTATGAAAAATGGGGGTAGTGAGACAGGCATAGCCTAGTCTTAGGAAGAAAGGTTGAAGACCGTCGTCCTCTGCACTCTTTCTGATATCAAGTTTAAGAAGTGAATCTTCAACTTCTTTATAGTTAAGTGTACACAGTTGAAAGGGGCAGGATGAGATGCAGGTAGTCGAGGAGGAGCTAGGATGACTCTTCGCATAGCTAGCATAAGGTGAGGAGTCAAAGGCTAGACTGACTGTGACAAAATGGGAGTTGAGTTCTTCAAGAGTTTGAGAATTACTTTCCACTACCCTGCCATTTGTAAGTATCTTGGTTGGAGCGGAGGGGGCACCGGCAGTGGTGCAAGTGGTAGACAAGAAGTACAGGAGCTCTGCCATTGGCAACTACGGAATGCAGGACAGGGTCAGACTGGGGTACAGAGGGCCCACCTGGAAAGAGGATACAATGGCTCACCTGGAAAATCAATAGAGAAGGGCCCAGGTTGACATACTCATATCAATATTCCACTTCAATATGATACACTAGCTCTGTGTTTGCATCTTACATTTATCAACAGTGTCCCAGATACCCCATTTAATTAGAAAAAAAGATGATAAATGCAAAGGTTTTCAGAGTTCAGAAGGTAACCACTTACCCAACTGAGGGGGGCCCACCTGAAAATTTCCAGGTGGGCCAGTCCGACCCTGATGCAGGATGAAGATCCTCAATCTGAGGGATAGCTGTGTCAAGACGCATCTATCTGTTTAGACGCGAGTAGATGCAACTAAAGATATTAGCATTGTTGTACAAGTTAAATGTTATGGAAACCCTGATTTCAGGTCACAGGCCCAGAAATTGTCATTATGTTGCGGGCTTAAGAATTCGACTTCTAGTATAAGTGGGAAGAAGTACAGGAACTCCGTTTCCGCTGCAAAAAAGGTACAGGAACTGAGTTCCTGTGCATTCCTGTTCACTTTCATCACTGGGCAGTGGGCCGCCCTTCAATAGATTTGAGTGTCCTTCAAATTTTATGTGAGTCCCCATTTGCCTTTTAAAGGGTAGAGACGTAGAAGTAGGGTTTGGCAGAATGAATACTTTTTACACAGGCATTCCTTGCTGCTCTAAAGGCCTGCCAATCTGCAGAAGACACCTCTAGGGTGGCTGCCTTAAAAGCCTGGTCTCCTGAGGATTTCAACATTTGTTTACTTAATTATGTATTTATTTTTATTTCAAAATTTTACCAGGAAAGACATACTGAGCTGGTAACAGCTCATTTCCAGATGTGTCCAGGGGGTGGAGAGAGGAGGAGAGATTGCTGGCCGTGGCCCTGGGAATTTCCGTGCCCCCCACATCAGTGGAATGGAGAGGGCAAGAGGAGGAGGGAAGGGACAGGAGTTCAGCCAGATAGCCTGGCACCAACCCATGCAAGGTTTTATAGGTTAGGAACCCAACACCGAAGGTGGTCCGCCACTTCATTGGCAGCCCGTGCAATTCATGCAGGACCGGGGTCACATGGCAAGACCTGACTAGGCCAGTCATTAACCTGGCCACTGCAAATTCAAAGATTTTACTGAAAAATAGTAAATCCACTATGACTAGATGGCTGCTCTCCCACGTCACCTTTTCCTCCTTACTTTATAGCCTTGGGATAGAGGCAGTCCAGAGAAAGGGAAGCTAAGATCGTGCAAGGGTTTGCAAGGAAGCCTTATGAAGAAAGACTGAGGAATCTCAACATGTACACCCAGGAAGAGAGGTAACATGAGAGAGACCTGCAGGTACCTCATGTGGTTGAACAGGGTGCGGGGGGGGGAGGGGTCTTCTTCCATATGAGGATGAGCACCAGGACCAGGGGGCACGTGATGAAGCAGTGTCCTCGAAGTGCCAGGGTTACTGATCGCTGGATCATTGCACAATAAATTATTTGGGCAAATCGATTTACCTGTGGTGTGTGCTGTTCCAGTTGTGTTTGTCCTGTAATATTGAAGTACAGCAGCACAGGATATTCGGCATTCATGTAGCATGTGATTTTCTGTGTGTGTATATTAGAGCAGAGACGGGGGAGAGTCACTGGAGACAGTGGGTTGTTCCAAGTCTGCATAATCAGGGAACGCTTGGGCAGACTGGGTGGGTCAAGCAGTCCTTTTTTTGACAACAAAGCCTGCTTCTATGCTTCTGAAGTCTCATCTAAATTTCCTCATCTCTTTAGTGAAAAAACTGTTTTAAGTGACTCATCGGCAGACTAAACTGCTGCCATATTGAATACATTTCTTGGTGGTATTGAGCATCACAGGAGTGGATACAGAGAGTGGAGCTTTGGGCATGGAGACCTGCATAGAAATCTGACCAGTTTCAACTCCATCTAGGGTAGAGCCGGCCCGTCCGGCGCAGCGGTGGGATTTCCGCTTGTGGCCTTGGCGGCCGGGGTCGGGAACGGATCTCGGCCGTCGGAGGGCTGGCTGGGGAGTAGGATCGAGCGCCCAATGGGCAGCCTCTCCCACCTCGGGAGGCAAGGGCACTCGCAATAGGGACCCCTGGTGGAGACCGGGAAGTTCCACGCAACCGACGCTCGACGTAGAGGGGGGAGGAGGCTGGGCAGACGCTGGCGTCATTGCACATCCCCGCCTCCTCCGGGGAGAAAATCTGGTGGAAAAAGAAGGCGGGCAGGACCATGATCTATGAAGCCCTCCCTGGAGAGCCTCACATCGCCTCCGTCGCTGCGGGACCCCGACCAGTTACAGTTCCGGGGTCAGACGGTGGCCCACGGCCCCACCTCCGGGGCAAGCCGGGGGTGACTGTGGGTCCCCAGCAGCAATTCACGGAGGTAGAGGTCTCCGGGGGCCGTGACCAGGGTGGATGGCCCCGGTGGTCCTGCCAGGAAAAAAGGGCAAATTAAAAAAAAAAAACTCCATCTAGGGCTGTTTCATGGACTAGCAATCCCAGTCTAATACTCTTTTATACAGGTGCCCATACTTACAAAAAGAGCAAGTTAAAAAGCACACAATAATAACTGTGAACTTTATCGGTGTTACACAGCCTCAATCTATTATAAACTGTGTGCTAAATCAAACATATACGCTCTGAAGCAGTTCTGCAAATAAATCACAGGTCTGCTATCCAAAGTGAGCATTCTGAAGCTGCATAGCACTTCATAATCATTGATAAAGTGCATGAAAATGAATTTAAATATTATTCCATGAATCACTATCAGTATTTAAACTGAAATCCTTTGACTAGTAGAGTATGTTTGTGGCTGGCAGTGAGCTGCCCAGAGAAGGGTGGTGGATAACCTTGAGGACTGTGCCAGACTTCAGCAGGACTTGAACAAGCCTGGCAATTGAGCAGACTCCTGGATGCCTCTTTATTTATGTTAGTTAGTTAGTTTTTGTTCTACAGGTAAGTGGACTAGGCATGAAATGCCTAGTTTCCTAAATGTATGTTTCCTTAAAGTCAGTGTAGCAAAATGCAGAGGCAGTCAAAATTTTTATGGTGATTTTTTTTTGGCTACCAGCCGGCTAGCCATCAGTCCATTCCCACACCCCCATCCCCCAGGACTTACCTCTAGAGAGTGCACCCTGGCATACCCCCCCAGATCAGGGAGTGCCTCTCTGCTCCCTGATGAAGGATTGAGGCTGATCTGGGGGTCGAGTGCCTCGGAAAGTTTTGTGGGGTTTTGGTGGGTTGGCCATCTTCCCTGCTCAGCCTGGTAAGTTTTTTGCAACTGAATTTCCGTGCGGGGGGGTGGTTCAATGATGTGGTGGCTCATTGCCAAACATCTGGCACACACTCCCCCAAGCTTCCATGCTCTGTCTGTCACACTCCTATCCTCTACTAGGGTCCACTGAGCAGTGGGTGCTTCCCCACCCTCCCCACAGAGGAGGAGGAGGAGAGCCATCTGTAGGATGCTTAGCCCTCCACCTCCCAGACTGTCCTCAGACTTCTGGGCTCATTTCCGAACCTGGGTCGTTGGCATTGCAAACAGTAGTGCTGTCACTGTGTTGGCGGGCCAGCTTATGGTGATTTGTATATCCATCCCATGATGCTTTGCATTATTGGGATATGTGGAATTTTGTATTTCTTCACAAGCATGGTGTTTCATCTGAGGAGGAAAACAGAAGTAGAAGGACCAACCAATTGGGTGGATTCCTCTTGCTGTAGTCAAGGAGGAAAAGGGCCTGGGGGATCATATTAGACAAGGGGCCGAAGCAGGGCAGGCAGGGCACAGCCACTGTCAATAGGGACCACAGAATGCTGGGGTGCATCAGAAAAAGGGGTTGACCAGCAGATCTGGGGAAGTAATATGGCCGCTGTACTAGGATTTGGTCAGGTCCCACCTGGAGTATTGTGTGGAGGTTTGGTCTCCTCAGTGCAACAAAGGCCCTACAGATGCTTCTTAGACAAATGCCACACTCCTCCTGCGGCACACTCACATGATGGAGCACTGACGCGATGTGGCATTCATGCAGGGGAACGCTGGGGAGGGTTTGAATGTAAGGTCTCCAGCCTACGTCCTGCTGCCCTGTGATCTGCCTGTACAGGTTACATAATGCTTGAGCCTCCTTTCTGTGCCCTTCGGATCCCAAAGTAGCTGACTGCCTGTTCCTGAATGGACAAGAACAAACATCCAGAAAACTAGTCAAAAACTGCTAAAACCAGACAGTAAACTATGCAATTTTTTCTTCTCCTTGTGCACTTATGTGGTGCATAGCCTCGCAGCCTCTGCATACAGAGCTCTGTTTGTTGCATTGCCCACTTGTATACCTCATATTGTACTTACAAGGATCCATAATAGCTGTACACAGTTTTATTAATATTATGTCCAATTCAAACAGAGGACAACACTCATGATAAAACAACAGCAGGGATGGGCACCATCAGGCAGTAGCAACAACCGCAGTCAGCTGTGGTCCAGAATGGTGCCTGCTCCAAAAAAACAAACAAACAAAACAGCAACAAACTTCTCCTCCCTCCGTCTCCTGAATTGTGAAGTTCTTAGGAATGCAGAAAAGGTGAGACGTAGAACTAAATTCCTTTCCTGTCTTCCATTTTTACACCCATGCTGCATGAGAGTTACTCCAAACTTAGGATTAGGGCAGTGGAGGATCGATGAGGAATTATGCAATTGAGGGTTTCTCTTTTAACTAAGAGAAATATGCATGATGTACCATGATATAATGTGAGAATCTTAAGACTGGTGAACAGATGCCCATTGACTGATTCAAGGGATGAACCTGCCTCCCGAGTCACGTACCTACAAAAACAAACACAAGTTTTTTTTTCCAGATGAAAAGGAGATAAGAACTGGTTGCTGGAGACCCAGACTAGATTTTATTTGGAGACTAGAATATAAAACTTGTTTAGGTGAAAATGTTGAGCAGTTTATTCAGACGTTACCTTATTACAGGATTTACTGGTTCTCTACTTGTGGTATCTTTTTGCAGGAGGCTGTGCTGCTGGCAGAAACGTAGACAACAAACTCTCTGCAGATTCAAAAGGGAGTGGGCGTACGCAAATACTAAGGGCCTGACTGTTAAGTCGTGGCCTGCCACACGTGCCAACACTGGTGGCATCAGCAGATCTCATTTATAAAACTTTCCCAAACTGTTCCAAATATGGGGTCCTGTTCTTCTTCCCTAAGAACATCTACCTGAAAAATGTCTCTTTGTCCCTTATAGTTCACTTACACTTGCGGCAAAGCCTGGAGATGATGTCACCCTACCCTGTTTGTGACATCTGTGTCTGCTGTTGTGCAGATAACTGTGACGTAACACGCATAGCATTATGACCTGAGCTCCTGAATGAGCCTCAGCTAGTCTTTGCAGATAAATTGAAAGGGACAATGCCCCCACTTTTCTTGTAAATTCTCTTGGTAATGAAGATTGAAATTACCCAAGGGGCGGCTGCCTGATGACTCTGTGGGTAGAGCATCATGCTCACATGCTTGTGACCTGGGTTGAGGAGCAGACCTGGGAGCTGGGTTGGGCGGTGGAGGAGGCTGGGGTACAGTTGCCACTCGTCAGCACTCCTAGTCAGGAAGAGACAGTGCTGGGTGTCACAAACCCACTCAGCAGGTCAGCCCTGTACTCCCAAAGTGTCAACCTCCGAGCGCAGTCTTGTGAACAGTTTAACAGAACAAGGTAACCCTCTTGTCTGTTTTTGTGGGTTCGAATCAACCTTTGGTCTCAAGTCTTGGAGGGATTCAAACTGTGAACCTCTTGCTAGCGTACCCAATGCGCAGGCTCAGATATATCTGTCTTCGGGGGGCCAGATATCTTTGCCTACATGCACCTAACCAGGTGTATAAAAATGAACCCTTAAACTTTACTAAAGACCTCAGATTATTCTCACCTTTTTCCAGTTTGGTATCACCATTCAAGCTTATGCACAGTGTCTGCTGTAACCATATATACTCTACTTGTAAAGGAAAGAAATTAAAGACAGCCCAAGTATGCTCTAAAATTAGAGTTTTTACTAAAATAGATAATAATATGTAAAACATACAATACAGAACTATTATATCACAAGACATACAAATATTTTAAAAGAATAAGGGTTTAAACAGTGCAATCCTACTAGAGTAATTAGATTCGTCTCTTTCTAAATACCTGTTTAAAGCGCTCACAGATGTTTCTTTGTCAGAGTCTAGATAAAAGTGTCTCTGAATGAAAGCAGAATAATCTTTAAAAGCTGGTTTTCCCCACCTATTTTGCATGAGGTCACCTAGCTCCTCCCTGTCAGAATATATAAAAAAATACATCTGAATAAAAACAGGATGTCTTTTCCAGGTATTAAATTCTGCAATCCTCAGCATGACTCATGTCCTTCAAGTGATGTTTCTTTGATCTGTTGATCAGTTTCCCCTCTCACACAGACATCAGTATTTATGATTTCGCACCAGTTTACTAAACCTGGCTTCCTCCTCTTGAAACGTCATAAAAGGGATGCTGATTTCCCTTTTTGCAGCTAAAGCTATAATTAACTTAGAAAAGTCTGTAATTAGCTTCAGGCCTTCCAGGTAACACCTGGTCTCTAAAACCTGTGTGTGTGTGTGTGTGTGATCTCACATGCTGTTTCAGCCTTTCTCATGGGAAACTGTCCATACACGTTTTTTATTATATTACAAAAAATGATCATACAGCACTTAGAACTGGCTGTCCACGTCACACTGGGTTCCAATGCTGCAGCGACTCCTGCAGGGGACCTGGGAACTTGTGTCTTTTGCAGGGGTTCTCTGTGTGCATGGGAGGCGTGACAGGGCACTGCCTGGCATCAGTGGAAGATGGGCATGACTTAAGAGGATAGGAGAAAACAGTAAAAATCCAAGCAACGGGGCAGCCTCTGTAACAGCCACTGGTACTATTGGGCCATGCACTGTGTGGATCCCTACTGGTCCTACAGAGGGGGAGCAGCTGATGGGGCTGGGTGGTCTTTGTGCATGAATGTAATGTGAAGATGGTGGCCAGAGGCAAAAAGGAAACTGTACATCCCCCCCCAAAAAAGGAATGAAATTACCAAAAATGCAAGATGTTTTAGAATATAGTACTGTTCCGTTCTGCTGATGCCGGCTGGGGGTTGCTATTTCCCCCTCAGTGGATGGTGGAGGAGTCCCTTATCCACAGCGCACATATGCAGATGAGGCCAAGCAGGTGGGGTGGGTTTAAATATTTAGTTACTTTTTCAAAACCATGTGTCCCGCATGCATCTGTAACAGAGTAGACACACCAGAGGGTGTAGACAGAATGAGAAGGGACCTGCAGAAACTTGAAGAATGGTCAGGAGTTTGGCAGTTGAAATTCAATGCAAGGAAGTGCAAGATAATGCATATGGGGCACAAAAACCCAGGCACAATATATCAGTTGGGGGGTGAGGATATAGCATGCACCAAGCAGGAAAGGGACCTTGGAGTTATCATCTCTGATGACCTCAAGGCAGGAAACAGTGTGACAAGGCAGCAGGTAAAGCAAATAGGATGCTGGGATGCATAGGCAGGGCATCACCAGCAGGAAAAGAGAGTCATAATTCACTATACAAGACACTAGTGAGGCGCACCTGGAGTACACTGTAAGTTCTGGAGACCTTACCTCACGTAGGACATAGACAGGGTAGAGAAGGTTCAGAGGAGGCAACAAAGATGGTGCATGGATTGCATCACAAGTCCTATGAGGACAGGTTGAAGGCACTGAACATGTACTCCCTGGAGGAGAGGAGGAGAGAGGGATATGATAGAGACATACAAGTATCTTACAGGGAGGAACAGGGTGCAGGATGCACTATTTTAAGCGAAAAAGATGTTTCCAGGACTAGAGGCATGGGATGAAGTTGGAGGAGAGACGATTCAGAGGAAGCGTGAGGAAGAATTTCTTCACAGAGCGGGTGGTGGACAAGTGGAACACCCTGCCAGAGGAAGTGGTGGGGGCTGAATCAATCACGGGATTTAAGAATGCATGGGATAGACATAAAGGAATTCTGGAGGTCAGGAGTAAGGGGCAAAAGACTTCCTGGAAAACATAAACTGAACTTACAAACTTAAATGGGCAGACTGGGCGGGCCCTAGGCCCTTATCTGCCGACACTGTCTATGTATCTATGTATCTAGTGAGATTTTCAAAAGCGTCCAGAAGTGGACACATTTTAAAATAAGACCTGCACATGACTTCCAGTGCATGCAGTTTGCATATGATGCTGAGTAAGTACCAGGCTGTCTTTTAGTCAGTCGTTGGCTACCTGTCCAGTTTAATCTAAATGTGGTTGCTCTGTGTTTCACACAAGGTTACCTGTGAAATGCTGCGTGTACTTTTCTTACTGCTACTCAAATTGCATTTTGCATCACAGCAATTGCAATGAAAATTTTTTTTGTTTGTTTTTTAATCCTCCATCCCCCGTGTTTCAGCCTGCCCCCACCTGGCCCAGTCCTCGTGAACACCATCACCAGCCTTCCCAGGGACTTACCCACCCACATGTCTTCTACAGCTTGCCATCTGTGGTGGAGTCGTCAAGGTTGGCCAAGCCCCTCACGCACAGACTCCAGTGAGAGAGGGCACCCAGTCATCGGTGTGGGACCAGCGGGTCACTGAACTATCTACCAGCCATGCTCAGGGTTTTCCACCCAATTTTCTCTCCTGAGATGCTGGCATGCGATGATAATAATGCTCTGCTGTACAGCCATTCTCGGCTACATGTCAGTTCGCTCCAGTAAATGTGCTCTGTGACAACTCGCACCATACTATTAGCTCGGGTGTCAGTCAGCCCGTTATACAAATTGTTGCTGGACAATTCACCCCTCATATAAATGTAATAAGATAAATGCCTGGGGGGGGGTTAGAGAATGAATTGTGCAGGGAGCCAGTTGACATGAGAGCTGATAGTACGGTGCGAATTGTCATGGAGTGCGGAGCCTTGAGCGAATTGACACGTCACCATCATTCTTGGTGTCCCTCCCCTGTCTGGTGGCCCCATTTCCACTTCCACCCAGTTTTCGTTAGGTGGCAGGCACACTGCAGTACACACATTCCTCCCTCCCTGAAGGAGGAGAAACGTCCCATGATAAATCAGTCTTCCTTCTTCCAGCCAGCCTCCTACGACCCATGCTCACTCCTAAACTTGGGTCGCTGGCTTCAGGAGTGGTAGAGCTATTGCTGTGCCCATGGGCTGGCCACAGTGCAGACATTTTTTGAACAAGCATTTACCTGGTGGACACATAAACATGCTTCCCTAACTGTCTTAGGTGTTACACATCCCATGAGGCCTGATATGGTTTGGAGTTGGGAACAAAAGAAATTTAGAAGGTAAACTTGAAAGGGCATCCATTGCCAGTTTTAGGCTCCAGCAATACCTGCTGTCACTAGTGGACTCCCACCCTGACCCAGGGTACCACATTAGTTTTCAGATGTTATTTTTCAATTATTGTCTTAGTAAAACAGCAAGAAAGAGCGTAACCTGAGCCTTCTAAGTTGATGAGCATTCTGACATAGCGTTATAATAACATGAAATTAGCTGACAGTGCGTGGCTCATCCAATAAGAGCTAGATGGGAACAAATGGATTAGGTAAGCAGAGGAACATGAAGGACTAACATCGCTGCATCCCCCTAACAAAATAAAGATGGCAAAAAGTTGTACTATAAATCTAATTATTTATAAGGCCATCACGGTTTCTGATTGGTTGCTGTACTAGACATTTGTCTCTTAAAAATGCCTGGTACAGGTAAAACACTGCGATACACATTAGTTTCATTTAATTCGCTTTTTTTCTGTTCTATAGCTTTATCTGCCCCCGTTGCCCAGGAAAATACCCTGTATTTAGGGATAGTCTCTGTTCAAGCATTTCTGCTGTCATTCGGGTGGCATGGGATGTTTACTTCCCTGGTTTCCTCCCATAACTGTTCCTTCTCCCCATGGCATAGCCTCTGTTGGCCTCACACACAAACAACACCCCTGTGATGAGAGCAGCCTCCCTGGCCGAGTCGTAGGGGTCGCTGTGGTGTTAGAACCCACTGCCATCCCAGTCTGACTGAGACACACAGCCGCACGGCAGCGACCTCACCCTGGGCTGCCTCCCTCTGCATTACCTCAAGCTCGTTCCTGAACTTGGGTCGCTGGCATGGTAGTGCAATGTGCTGGCACTGGGCAGCATGTTTTTAATTTTTTTTTAAAGTCTTTTTTTTCCTTTTCTTAATACAAGTAGGTTTATATTTGCAATAACATCTTTACAAGTTGGCATTAATCCCCAGCAACTCCCCCAGGCATTATTGCTTAATTAAAAATTAAAATAATGTGGCCTGGTAAAGGTGTGCTGCATGACTCCCAAATCCTAAAATTGAGTCCGCACACCTGAAACTGAGCTGCAAACAGAACCTGTAGCCATTTGCACTCGCCAGGAAGTTAAAAAAATGTTTCTGCTCCTGTGGTATGCTGCCGCTGAAAGCCTAGAAATGTCTTGGTTCCTCGGCCAGGGAGAGGAGCAAAAATGATTTGCTGCCTGGAAATTGACTCTTGCACATGTAAAACTTTATTGATCTCCAAACTACCAAAGCTGGTGCAGATAGAATGATTGTAAAGCGGGGCTTATGCTATTCTTCAAAGCTCTGTGAAGATCCTATGTGTTCCAAGTGAGGGATTTGTCACATGCTGCTTCATCATGGCTACTCCTGTTACGCGACAGGAAACTGATGCAGTTTGAGCCAAGCTTTCTTGTGTCTGGTGCCTGTCCTTGTAAGGTACATTATTAGCAGAGAACTGCACTACTGACTAAGTATAATAATGCAGTTATCCATATCCTATGAACCTGGAGCAGAGTCTGGGATATTCCACGCGTGCATCCACTCTTGCTAGTTCAGGTCAGGGCAGCAGAGCTGGCAGTAGCTGAACTTTTTGCCCTTCAGACGTTGCAGCACGGTACACTGGCAAACTTGTGGATAGAGCTCCGCACCCTCACCAGCTAGGAAAAAAAACGCAAACAAACTTTGTCTGAGTTATTCATGTAAACCTTGGCACTGGAGCACCAGCAGGAAACCCTTTCCTAAACACGTGTCACTGCTATCAGCAACACTCTCTCAAGAACTCCGACATTTAAAACATCAGATTGGATGTGCAGAAAATTGGGGTAACAGGATCCTGGAAATATCCTGCCCCCTTCCATCCTTATTGTTTATATTATGTACAGATTTGGGAGACAGGGCTCTGATTGGAGGGATGGGGGGTTTAGGAGGTGGTAGTACTCGGACAGCTTAAAGGCCTCTTTTTAAAAGTCATGTTCTCTCAAGTACAAGAATTTACATTTATTTATTTAGACTTTGGTAACCAGGTAGAGCCCACTGGGATGAAGCCCGTTAGCCTGTTAGTGTTTTAGATGTCTCATAATAACAGGAGCTGGTCTGGTAGTACCAAAAAGTTAAACACTGTGACTGTAGAGATTTCAAGATTAGATTGCTGAAATTCATATTATGCAGGCCTGCCTTGCTCTGCTCTTCAGGCTCTGCATGTTTATTCAACGTGTTGCAACTGGGCCAACTGAGCATATGGGCAAAGTTTGCAATTAGAGTAGGTTGCACAGAGAGTGCGGTACTAGATACAGCTCAAAATGACTTGGGGGCTAGGGTGGTGGGACTCAGACCCAGAGCCAAGGTCAGTTGTATGGAGACTGACAAATAGATGAAAGGAAAAACACCATGACACTTTAGGATTATTTATAGCTCTATGATGATGAATAACTTGTGCTGGTAGTGTCAGTTTTTCCATTTTCTATCATTTGGAAACAGATGTTTACAAGGTTTGGAGTGAGCGTACTCAAGAGGCAGTTTGCAGGAACAGTAGAATAAAACTATGTTAAGAAGGAAGGAATATCCAGATTGTTGAGTTTTTGTGCATCTCTGCTAACCCACACGTTGTTGGGTTTTTGTGCATCTCTGCCAAACCACACATACTCTAACGCCTCAGTCCCAGTGCAAGGCATCATAGGTATGCAAATCCTTCTGCGAGTCGGGCTGATGGGGCTTTGTCAGACCAGATATCCCCTTCTGAACTGGCTTGTACATCTGATCTGGTCTAGGCTGAAAATAACATAATACAGACACATGTTTTGTCCTCTTTGGAACTCCTCAGTATACCGCAGTCATAATGTCAACCAGACACCCGAACCCTAATGCAATGTCCATTTAGATACATAGATACATAGACAGTGTCGGCAGATAAGGGCCTATGGCCCACCCAGTCTGCCCATTTGAGCTTGTAAGTTCAGTTTGTTTTCCTAGAAGTCTGTTGCCCCTTACCCCTGACCTCTAGGAGAGCTCTAGAGCACTTGGAGTGAGCATACTGAAGAGGCAGTTCACAAGAAGAGTGTTGCACGGGACCCATTAATGGATGCTAGGAGAGGAGGAATGTTAATATCACTTTGCAGTTTCCCCCCACAAATTGACTCTGGGTCTCCTCCTCAGTCATTTTGAGTTGTGTATGGATAGGAAAATGTAAGTCCATTTCTGAAGACTTAGCTTTAGCCACCTCTGTGTCTGCAGGTATAACTGAAAGGTCTTAGTTATTAAAGTGTTCCAAACAAATATATCTGCTTACCTAATAGAGAGTATTGACCTGTCATGCTTCTTGTACATAGAAACATAGAATTTGCTGGCAGATAAGGACAACTTGGCTCACCTAGCCTGCCAATTTTTCCCCGCCTATAGTATCACTGCAAATCCTACTTGATCTGCTGCCCATTCACCCACCTCCCTTCGCTTTACCTAAGACTCCCTTATGCCTATCCTTTCATTCTACCATGCACTTTCTATGTGTAGCACTCCACATGGCCACAGATTCTGAATCAGTTCCTAGATCTCACAAGAAAATTTGATTGTGCAAACAGACAAGAGACAGAAAAGGAGAAGATAGAACAGATCCTTGCATTTAACTCTTTCTGCGAAACAAATGGGACAAAGTCTTACTCAACCCTGTCACATTCCTCATCCACCAGCAGCTCACTTCTCATCTTGGACTCCTTCCTGAGGTACCTTTAGCCAAATGAATCATGTTCCCACAGCACCTGCAGTGGGGGGTGGAACCCTCCTGAAGAGGGTTCATTTGCATCTACAGTACCCCAATGGGGTGGAAGTCCCTCAGGGTACGGGGAGTAACTACATATGACAGAGGCCAAAGTAACTACACATGACAGTAGAACAATCCAATCATACAACTAACCATTACTCCAAAATGATTCATGGCCTGCAAGACATATCCTACAAGGATCCGGCTAGGACACTGAACATGTACTAACTGGAGGTTAGAATGTAGAGGGGGGTATAATAGAGATCTTCAAGTTCCTGAAAGGAATAAACAAGGTAAACTTCAAGCAACTATTTAACAGGAATAGTGAATCTAGGACATGGAGACATTAATGCAAGCTGGTGGGAGGGAGAGTCTGGAGGGAAGTGAGGAAGTTCTGTTGTATAGAGAGAGTGGCTGAGCCATGAAACAGCCTGCCCAGCTGAGGTGGTGACATCCACCATCAGAGGCGCTGGCGGTGGTCACTCGGGTCATTCTGGCGCCAAGCTGTAATACCTCAAACCTCTCTGGGGCTGTGCACCCATGCCCCCTTGTGAGGGGGCTGCACCCCCTTACTAAAATAGTCCAACCTGGGGGGGCAGACCTCAGAGGGGTGGTGAATCCCAAAATCGGCACCATAATGACCAGATGCACTACCGCAGGCACCCTAATGCCGTGTAAGCAAGATGGTGAGTGACAAAACCATCAATGATTTCAAACACAGCTGGGACAGAGTTAGGCTTAATAGGGACCCATAGGGGTAGCAATAAGACATAAAGGCAGGAAACATGGGGGATAGTATGAGCCAAAATCCCATATAGACTATAAGTTGCAGGTACTGTAGTTTAGGGTTTACATGCAGGCTAGATGGACCAGGGAGCTTTTTCTGCCATAATTTTCTCTGTTTCTGTGTTTCTATGCTTCCATATTGACTCTAGCACGCATTGAAATGACATGCATGGTCTACCACAGGGTTGCCGTGAGTGCAGTATGTAATGCAGTGTCTCCTTACCTTTTGTGATGTGATCACAGACTACTTTCACTTTGCAGTTCTTTGCAATATAGTTTTCAGATCAGGCAGTGTTCATCTATGTCTCTCATTGATCTCCACACAATTGGTGGCCTGCTTTCAAGCATGATACCTTACCCGATGAACTCCTATGTTCACTGGCTCCGGTGCTGACTTAGTCAAGTACCAGACCCTTTGTAATGCCTGCACCAGAGCTACCAGGCTTGCTAGGTCTGAACACTTTGCATCCATGCTCCAGAATTACCTTAACTACCCCTCTAAGTTCTGGAAGGTAATTCATGCCCTCTTCTTCCCTTCTACCCAGCCCCTCCCCCAGTCCCTAAGGGGGGTGACACTCCTATCGCAGACCCTACTGCTATCACCTCTGCTTTCAACTCCTTCTTCACCTCCTGTGCCCACTCCCTCCTCTCCTCTTCCTCCCCTTATCTCACTCTGCCAATCCCCACCACTTCTCTGTCTCTCTCTGTCTCTCTCTCTCTCTCTTACCATTCCGGCTGCATCCCTTAAGGCCCTCTTGGCATTAAATCCTACCTGATGGTCTTGATCCCTAACTCCAACATCTCTCCATCTGTGCCATTACTCTCCCTATCATCGAACCTCTGAATCTCTCCTTTTCCTTCGCTTCCATCATTGATACTTGGAAACAGGCTACAATCATCGCCCTTCCTAAAGGGGGTGATTCCATCTCTCCTGGAAAATTACCGACCTATCTCCCGTCTTCCTGTCCTGGCTAAGCTCAAGAGCACTGTGTTCTCTCCCAGCTCTCCCCCTTCCTTGACTCATCCTCCTTTACTCCTTTCCAATCTGACTTCCGGAAGTCCCACTCCGCCTCCCTCCAGTGGCTTACTGACTCCATTCTGTCTGGCATGGATCAAGGCTTGGTCACCTCCGCCATCTTTGTTGACTTGGCCAAAACCTTCGACATTGTAGCCAGCATCCTCCTCCTGAACAGGCTTACGGCAGCAGGGCTCTCTGACTCCTAAGTCAGGTGGTTCCACTCCTACCTTGCGGGCAGGTCTCAAGCTGTCCGTATTGGAGGTTCAGTCTCCCCTCCATTCCCTATCTTCTTGGTATGCTCCAAGTGTCCATCCTTGGCCCTATACTCTTATCCATTTTCCTCAATAACATCCCTGCTGCCTGCTCCTTTGCAACCATCCATATGTAAGCAGATAAGAAGATTCTCTTTGCCTCTGTCCCCTCTGCCCCTGACCTCAGGTCCAGGCTCCAGATGGCCTTTACTAACATCGAGCACTGGCTCCAGGCTAGTTAGCTGTTCCTCAATCAATGGCAAGAAAATGGTCTCTAGGACCTTTGGCCTAGGCAGAACCTTGCTTAACTGATCCTGCTCCCCTCCTTCCACACCCTGGATGGCACATTAATTGAGGATGTCCCTTCATTTAAGTACCCTGGGGTCTGGCTGGATAGTCACCTTGATTTCTCAGTGCATGCGAATGCCATCACCTAGAAGCGTCACTCCATAATTGGTGCACTTTACAGGAATAAAGGGCATATTCTGCTTCCTGCCTGGCGAGAGATAGTTTCAAAGATGATTCGCCCATCTCTGAGTCTGGTGACATTTTTTACAGCGCTGTTCTTAAGTTCACCCTGGCCGGAGTGGATCTCCTGTTTCACTCCTTCTGCCTCTTTGCCCTGGACAGTCTCCCCAACCCCCCTGCACCTACCATGGTGGCAGGGCTAATTCTTTCATTGCCAATGATCTATAATGTCTCAGGAGGCTGGCCTGCTCCTTTTGACATGCTTGTGACTCTCGTGGCTTGAGTCTGCTGATCATCATTTTTCTGTTCTATGGGTGCCAGGAATATGAACTGCATGTCGGGCTGAGCTTGGCTGCCTTCTACTGTGCTCTGGAAAACTCTTGATGTTGTGTTTGGCCTTCTGTCTTCAAAGGGTCCAGCTGGAAATATTTATTGTTACTGCATTCGAAACATAACTGCAGTCTCCCCTCCCCCTTTGTTCCTTGAATCTCTGCTGTCATTACAGTGAACTTCCTGAAGCAGCCATATTTTTGCTGAATTTAAAGATTTTTGTTTCCTTTTAGGTATCCATAAAGTTTTGCAGATTCAGTGGAATGCTTTTCTATAGACTATAGGAAACAAACAGCAGCATCTTTTGTTTTGTTTGTTTGGAAAATAGCTTCTAATAGAGCAGCAGACTTCCTCAGGTAATAGCAAACATATGGTCACCAGCCTATACACTGGCTAGTATTAATATGCCTAACACTCATATCCTCTCTGCCACGCTCAGATTCATCACAAGATTGTTGCCCAAATGGAAAGCGAAACAAGCTTGCTATTCATTTCTTTTACAAGTACTTCTTCCTTGAGTGGTCTACTCTGACCTCCTTTCATCTATCTTTCCTTCTGCCTTTTCTAGTAACCAGTGCCCAGCAATCCCCATTCATCCAACGGATGCCACCATTCGGGAGTTCCTGCAGTTTACCCCTGTGGTGAAGCCTGGTCAGGAACCCCAGCTCCAATCAGGAGTCCCACTCCAGCCATGGAGATTGACGGGGACAGCAGGGGAATGATCCATTGGGATGTGGAGGGTAGACTATAGCTGACCGTCCAGGAGCCTAGCATAATTTTCCGGTTTTCTGCTCTTCCCTGCTGTTGTTGATTGAGTGACTTACACATCACCCCTGAGGCATGGATGTGTCTCTGACAGCCCTCCCTCAATATCTGCATTGCACTGACACCGAGTGCCCTGGGACACTGGGAGACATATAGTTGGATCAGAGGCTCACCCTCTTTGGAGGAGGTGAGCAGTCAAGTGGGCTCTTGACCCTCCCACTTCTGATCTGCTTCTGAGTCACCATGCTCAGGACATGAACCCAAGTTGCCAACGTGCGAAGAAAACCCAATGAGTATCAGACTGTGGAGCTGAAACTGAGAAATGAGCACCTATCCAGCACTCAAGGAACACGGCCAAGGTTATCAATATAGCAACTTAATTCAGTCTAGTAGTAATTCATTATATTTTGGTGGCACTGTCAACCACAATATAGTTTGTGATTGTGTAACCCCCTACAAATGGGGGTTCCCAAAAAGTCTTCCTTGAGCTTGTCTAAATGCTCGCTGCCAGGCTGGTGTCCTGTGTTTTAGCAGTTTAACTGTGATTACCAGAGCTTGTATAGCCTCTGTGTATTGTCTCTTTAAGAGCTGCTTTATTGCAGCCTAGGTAATCTGAGATGGAGTTCTGCTGAAAGATGTAACTATTGCTGAAAAACATTTAGAGTGATAATGATAATGTAGTTTGTCTAACCTATTTTCTTTGTAGCAAGGACTGTTTTTTTTTGTTTGTTTTTTATACTTTATGTTTAATATTTTAATGCAAAAAATAGCTTACATAGAGATACCTCATACAGGGTAATAGAGATAATCCATACAGAATGTTGATAAACATAGTATGACCCCCTGTATTCTGTTACAGTAGGAAGAAGGGGAATAACCAACATGTTACAAATAAAATGTCCCAGATTTGCCAGCCTTCTCAGTGGCCTTGGAATGTCTAATAAAGGGAGAATTACCAAAGGCAGTAAAACACAGTGGAGACTGCTATTAATCTAATTAACAAAATTTAGTAAGAAAAAGGAAATATTGCTATTTCTCAGAGTGCTACATTCCATAAGGAAAGGAAGCCAATAACAATGGTCAAACGATAAATGTTCTTATGTTACTCTTCCTGAATGTTTAGAACAACGCTGAGTATCAAAACAGCAAGGCAAGAAGACAATTCAAAGAACATACAGAGCATTATATTCGAAATTTGGGAGCAGTAAAGCTACATAGCTTAAGTAGATACACTGGGAAATAATTATGCGAAAGGTGGAATAAGCCACCATAAGGATTACAATGGCCAACATCATAAAACCATCCCATATCAATACGTAATGAATCCCCCAGCCATCATATCAGCTATGAGCCCCAAGTAGAATAAACCCCAGAAAAAAGTTCCAGTGACCCCCACATTCATAACAACAGCTCTGTACATCTAAGCGAACGCAAACTTGCCCATGGTGAAATCAGTCCTTCTCGATCACAGTCCCAATCGTTTCAGCTTCCAACCTCGCCATCTGTCTGCAGACCAAACCCAAGATCTGTAAAACCGCTGCTCCTCCAGTATGCCGTCGGGTCCTCCAGAGCCAGCACAAAATGGGGAACTTAGCAAAGCCCAGCGTGAGCACAGTACCAGCCATGAAAGAGAGAGTCAGGCACACCCTCCTTGCATCCTGCAAGTGATCTTGTTCCTCCAGTATGATGATTTCTGCGGTCCCACTTCTTGCCGCCTCCACATGGCCTCGATGTTGCGCACTGTCTCCAGTCCATCCTGAAATAGTCTCCAAAGCTGTGATAGAGCGTTCAGTAGGTGTCTGCCTCTCTTCAGTTGTAGCCATAGAATCGAATGTGTGCTTCTCCATCCTCAAAAGAGAAGTTTCTAGTTTAGCCTCCGTAATACGCAGTAAGGCGAGGAGCTGCTGCCACGGAGAGCTCTGCTGTAATTTTGACTTATTTGTGGACGCCCCGCATGGTGGATTTGCAACCTTACTTATGCTCCCAGCTTGTATTTTAATAGTTACTGAAGTAGGATTTCCGCAGTGGTCATCATAAGTTTGGTATCAATCGATAGCCAGTCAGATGAGGAAGCCTAAACTAATGCTAAATCTGACATTTGAACAGTCGATGGCACTATTTTTAATACAAAATAACAGCTGAAGTGTAGCACATCTTGGAAAAAGCTTCTTGCCTGGAGAACGGCTCTCTAGTACCCCCAGCAAGGACTGTTTTGTTTGTCTTCACTATCTTGGTCCTGGACTGCAAATTGGACCAATCAGTTCTGGTGGGACCTAAAATGTAGCCAGACTAAAGGAGCTGTCTGAATTCAAAATCTATAGGAACTGTGGTTTGAGTTTTTGTGCCTTTTTTTTTGCAACTGAAGGGGGAGCTCTTGCTTTGACTGACAGCCAAATCAGCCAACCAAATATTTTGGATCTTGGGGAAGTCCAGGGCTGCTTGCAGTTTTCAGTTTAGTTCTGAGCTGGAAGCTCAAGAAGAAGGAGCTGAAGTAATTTTGGGCAGAAATCCTGAGTGGATCCGCATGGGAAAACTGTGAAAGGGCTGAGTGTTTGGCTGCATGTCTGCTGCTGCTCCATGAGAGGGAGAAAAGAGAATTATTTTGGATTAAATCCAAGTTTGTGTGACTAAAGTAAGTGGGCCAGGCTCAACCTGAAGAAGACCGATTATTTTTGCTGAATGCGATCGGCCTGTCAAGAGTTCTAGCTACCCCTAAGCTCCCGGGTGTGTGCAGAGACTTTGCAATTGTGACCTGGGAGCACTTTGCCTGGTACAGTAGAATTCCCATACATGTAAATGTGCTATGAGCTGCTAGTGGGTTGTGAGTTAGTTCCCCACTGTGCGAACTGTGTTCTGCTTGCTGGAAGCTGTATCCAGCCCAAAACGGACTGCTTCCGAACTTGTCTCCATGCGGTCTGCACTTTGTCAGACTACCCACTGCACAGAGAAACCATCGATGAGAGACCTGCCTGGGGATCAGCCCCCTGCTACATGCTTGAACAGGAACGACACCTCTGCGACTTGTGTGGGCCCTGCTTCTCCTGGCATTCCAGATCAACCACCTGCGGTCTCGATTTTTGTCCAGCCTGTGTCCAGTCTTGGGTATCATGAGTAAATACCAGGGTAGCTCCCTACAACAACAGCTTATTCTTAGTGTGTCATCTGATTGTCTTGTTGTTTCGTTTCCTTTATGAACTGAGCCCTCTGGCTCTGGATTACAAATATTGTGTACTGTGCATGTTTGTGTAACCCCTAGATGGCGCTATCCCAGGGGCTACTACCCCTGCCTGATTTGCCACTAACAGGTTGAGGGGCCTGGATCCAATGGCGGGTGCCTCCACCCAGAGGTCAGGGTTTGCAATAGTTAAACTAACTTGGTCACAGCCCTCTGGGACACTGCAACCCCTTTCTTCCCACTAGTGGCCCACAATATATCAGAATTACCTTCACAGTATACACTTACCCCAGGTCTGGTTCCGCACTGGGACCTCCTGTGAAATGAGATACAGTGCAACAATCACAGTACAGTACTTTAACATAGACAAATACCTCAGGCAGTATAACTTTGCTGAAACAAGCAGCTCTGATTTATTTAGGGGATATAACAAGGACAGGGAAATCAGGTTAATTAGCTTATCACTCTAATAATCTACCTATGGCTCTGTGCACAGGCCTATCCCTATCAGTTACTGTCCCTGGGTACCCAAGCCCTAGTGGCTAGTCCAAACCGTGGCAGCTGGTAGGGCCCTTTCACACAGAAAAGGAGAATTAAACAGTCAGCAGTACAGTAATTCCATTTGGATTTAATGTGGCAATTCAACAGGGGCGACCTGAATTAGTACTCACGACCTCAAATAAGATAGGGTCCTTCAATGTCAGCAGGGCTCACTGAGGGTGCACAAACCTCTTCACACATCCATATAAAAGAAAGCACTATACCAGGCAGGCTGCATCTGTATCGATCATAATTACTGCACAATACCGGAGAACACACAGCAGATTCAGTTCCTGACAGACCGAGTGTAATTTTCAGCAATTCCTCCAGTCTTCTACAGGGTGAGCCTGGTTTCTACTCTTCAGAGATCCTTTGATTCTTTTCACAGGGGCGGATTCAGTCTAACAAGCTGCAGACGGAACTCTGGGCCTTACACACGTTTTTTGACTAAAACTGCACACTGAAAAAGCACAGGGCTCCTTCCTTCTTCACTGCCAAAGCTCAACTGAAACTCCAACCGACAAAAACCGGGCACTTCCTTTGAGTTCCTCCCAGTTCTTGACTGGATTGGCTGTCACTCACAATAGACTGCTGCTGTTGGTCCAAAAAGGCACTGAAGTCTAAACTACATCTCCCAGAGTCACTGCCCATACAATCCTCTTGTGGCTGGCTCAGATTATGAGTCCAAGTTCTGATTAGTCAAGGCACCATTTTAGAGCTAGCTTACCCCACACTGATTGGTCCAGTTCAGCAGTTCAAAACTAGAATGGGAACTAGCAGACACTGTTCTGACTGCAAAGAAAGCAGGTTAGACAAACTGTAATTTCATTATTACTGTAAATGATTTCTAGCAAACAGTTACATCTTTCAGATAGGTTCCCTTTGCACTCCTAGTGACTGCAAAAATGGAGTGAATTGGCAGCAGCTTGAGTGGTACTCAATCAAAGAAACACACAGTCCCCATACAAACTAATTATGTCTGCAAGCAGACAGCTCTTAAAGAACAGTACCAGAGGTTCTAAAACACTCACTGATAAATGGCTTAAGCATGCTGAAACACCATTCAGGCTTGGAGCATTCAAGCAAGCTCCTGGAAATCTTTTGGGAACCTCCATTTGCAGGGGTTACCCCTTCCTGGCCTGGGAAAGCTTGACGTCCGCGTCAAGCAAGTACCCCATAAGTTTCAACTGCAACCATATACATTTGCATTAGGCTCACACATGTAATCATCAGTCAATACATCATTTTACCAAGAACACATTTCTGAAACATTGCAGTACATCACTCTTTACACAGTATTACACACACATTGTACCATAACTCAAGTTATTACCTCTTGTACATGAAACCTGAAGAGAGGGGGCCCTTCCCTATCAGTTACCTTGGGGCTGGACGGAGCAAGGGCACCATACTTAGAGGGCAACACAAGTAACTTGGAGTTAGCACTGATGCTCAGTTTGGGCAATGAGCTCGGGGACACATACACTCCTTTATGGACAACATTGAGAGGCAAGTCCACAGGCCTCCCAAGTGAATCATAACTGAGGTGCACCACAGGCTTTACAGCTCGACCAGTCTTTCTAGGGGAACTGTTACAGTCTCTGCACTCTGAGCCTCATTTTCAGCATTGTCCTCACTTGTCAGAGGAGTCTCCATGGGGGTAGAGGCTAGAACTTGGGGCACTTTCAGCTCCAGGAGTTACAGTTTCTGAGTCCACAACATTTGGCTCGCATGGAGAGCTTTCGGACACTGGCAGTGGACTGTCAGGGCACTCAAAATACTCTTCTTGTTCGGTGTATCACCAGTCTGCCCCAATCTATCATTTCCTCCTAAAGCTCAAACAGTTCAACCATG
Source organism: Neoceratodus forsteri (assembly GCA_016271365.2). Classification (NCBI taxonomy): domain Eukaryota; kingdom Metazoa; phylum Chordata; order Ceratodontiformes; family Ceratodontidae; genus Neoceratodus; species Neoceratodus forsteri. The sequence goes on along the minus strand of CM028135.1, from coordinate 24,781,627 downwards.
CACAATGATTCTATTTCATCTGATCTGATGCTTTGCACTTCACTTTCTGGGAGCATTGGCTCCAGGGATGAAGCTGGGGGCTTAGACAGTCCAGAAGGCCCAGCTTTGTCTCCAGTATTGACTAGGGATTGCCCGAAACAATTGACTCAGTTCGTAAGAAGGATAGTATTCAAAGTCACTCTCACTTTCTTCCGATATGGACTGACAGTCATGCTCAACTGGGACTTGTGAGGGGAACACTTTAACTTTGCTTCTGTAGGTGCAGACTTTCTTGATCTTTTCTTAGCAGCAGCTCTAGTCACTGGTCCAGAGGGGCATCTTCTAGGGCTCAGACTCAATTAAGATTTGTCCAATGGGCAGTAAATGATTTCTATGCATTGTTTTACATCTTTTGAATTATTCTCAGGCCTTACTTTGTACACTGGCAGATCATCTAGTTTGCCCACTACAATGTGAGGGAGATGGTGCCATCTGTCAGCAATCTTGTGCTTGCCATGCAGTCCCAGATTTCTTAGTAATACCCGATCTCCTCCTGGAGTTCCTGTGCTTTCACCTTTTATCATACCTTTCTTTGTTGGCCAGATTTCTTTTGGCAGCCATGGTTTGAGCCAGTTGGTACGCATGAGTTAGCTGGGCCTTTAACTTTGCACATACTGTAAATAGTTGTCAGCTTGAACCCCATCAGGAGAGACCCCAAAACACACATCTACTGGTAGTCGAGCTTCTCTTCCAAACATCAGGTGGTAGGGGAGAATCCAGTGGCATCACTTTGGTGCAGTTATAAGCATGTACCAGGGTGCTAATTTGTTGGCTCCATCTAGGCTTGTCCTTTGGGTGCAGGGTGCCTAGCATATCTAGCAAAGTGCGGTTGAAACGTTCAGGCTGTGGGTCCCCTGGGTGGTAAGGAGTAGTTCTGGACTTTCGCACTCCCCACAGAGAAAGCATCTCTTTGATCAGACGACTCTCAAAGTCTCTCCCTTGATCAGAATGGATTCTTTGTGGAGCCCCATAGTGAACAAAAGTTTTCTACAAGTACTTTGGCCACAGTGGATGCTTTCTGGTCTTTGGTGGGAAAGCTTGGGCATATCTCGTGAAATGGTCAGTGACCACCAGCATTACTGATATTTCTTTGATCTGACTCCAAACTCAGAAAATCAATACAGACCAGCTCCATGGGTGCACTGGTGGTGATGTTAACAAGGGGGCAGCCCTCTGGGGCAAAGCTTTCCTCTGTAAGCAGCGACTACAAGTTCGAATGTGTTGCTCCACATCAGCCCCATCTTAGGCCAATAGAATCTGGATCTCACCAAGTCAAGTGTTCTGTCTATACCAAGGTGCCCCATGTGGTTGTGCAAGGACCTCAATACTGAGTCTCGAAGGCAGTGGGCAGCACTAGTTGTTGTTTGTCTACTTGTCCCCTCTGTCTACTGTTTCTCTGTATAACAGTTTATTGATCAGTTTCAATTTAGGACCTTCCTTGTATAACAGTGCAGTTCTCAAATCAGTGGGCGTAATTTGGACACATCTTTTCCTGCATAGAGGGCTTCTAAAGCTGCTTTGATCATGGGATCGCGGATTGAGCCCGCTGAATACTGTCATTGTCCAGCTGAGGCAGTGCACCAATGTCTATTGCAGAAAAGTGGCAATACAGCAGGTATGCAATTCTCAGAGGGTCCCAAGCAATCCACCATGCAGTCCACTGCGTCCGTGGACATTTGTTCCTCCCTGTCAAACTTCCGGCAGAGTGCCCGAATGTCAGGTTCTGCCAATCGGACCCAATCATTCTGAGGAACAGGCCTCCGGGAGAGAGCATCAGCATCTATGTGGTTCAGACCTGCTCGGTATTCGAGAGCATAGTCATATGTAGATAATGCAGAAAGCCACCTATGGCCAGTGGCATCCAACTTAGCTGAGGTCTGCACATAGGTCAAAGGATTATTGTCAGTTTTTACTAGTATTTTAGCCCCATACAAGTACTCATGGAATTGGTCAACAATAGCCCACTTCAAAGCTAGGAACTCTAACTTATGTACAGGATAGTTCTTTTCGGATGGGGTCAGGCTTCTACTGGCAAAGGCCACTGGTCTCAGGCCATTCTCGTGCTCTTGGTACAACACAGCCCCCAACCCTTGCAAGCTAGCATCAGTGTGCAGGACGTAAGGTTTTTCTTGGATCGGCATAGGCCAGCACTGGAGCATGGGTAAGTTGATATATGATCTCATGAAAAGCAGTCTCACAATCAGGAGTCCAGCGGGCCCCAAATACTTCACTCGGATGAAAATACACTCTTTCAGTCTTGAGGGACTCTGACTTTTGGTATTTTTTGTGGGTTGGGGGATACCCTTGAGTAAGGTTAAGTAAAAGGCGGATCACTCTTGAATAGTCCTTGATGAGCGCCCGATAATAACCACAGAATCCAGGAATCTTTGCAGTTCTTTTAGATTTTGGGCTGTGGCCAGGTGGTCAAGGCCTCAACTTTACTTGGGTCGGTCTCTATTCCTCGGTGGATACTATGTGTCCCACATACTTTACTGATGTTTGAAAGAATTGACACTTATCAATGGACAGTTTAAGGCCAAAGTCCTCCAGTCGGTCCAATACCTTAAATAATCTGCTCTCATGTTCCTCCAGTGAGCTGCCAAACACAATAACATCATCTAGGTATACCAGGCACTCTAGTAAGTTCATGTCCCCACTGCACGCTCCATCAATCGTTGAAAAGTGGCTGGGGCACCTCAAATCCCTTGAGGCATCCTCATGAATTCATAGAAGCCAAGTGGACAGATAAAGGCCGTCTTCTCACGGTCCTTCTGGGGCCATCGGGATCTGGTAGTACCCATCTGGAGATCCAGCACAGAGAACCACTTGCTCCCGCTTAGGCAGTCCAAAGCATCCTGAATGCGGGGCATTGTGTACTGATCAGGGATAGTCCGCGGTTTAAAGTACGATAATCCACACACATCCTTACTGTTCCATTCTTTTCCTCACTACCACAATGGGGAAGCATAAGGGCTTCTGGATTCTTGTATTACACCAGCAGCTAACATCTCTTGCAGATGCCGTCTCACATCATCTATGTCAGCAGGTGCCAGAAGCGTCGAGACCTCTCACGAAATGGTCTTTCGTCATGCAGCGGATATTGCTCAGCTCCTTGCACGCATCCTACATCCCATTCCTTTAAAGAAAACACCTGGTCTCTCTGGGCAAGCTTCTCACTGATCCTCACTTTCCATTCAGCTGGCAGCGGGGAGTCATGAAATCAAACAAGTCAGGCGTTACTCTGTCATTCTTCCTTGAACTCTTGCTGCTGGGTAGCACTGCAGTGTCTGCACAATGCACATTAGCCAGGATGCAACCTCTGTTTACTCGAATGTCTCTTTCAGACACATTATGAACTTGGACCATTACCCTTCTGGCATAAGCATAGGCTCTAGCGGGCAAAATACTAGGCTTGACCAGCAGTCCCTCTGGCAATTTTCCATCGCCTGGTGCATCCAACATTAATATTTTATTCTTAACATCCTTTCTGATATGGACCTCTCCCTGTAAGGTACACTGGGCATTTGGCGCCAGGATCAGAGACTCAGGATCCTTCTTCCATACAATTCCGACCGGTTCCTCTGGTTCTGTTTTTCAGCATCTCTCTGTGCCTCATAGGCCTTCTTAATTAAAGCGGAACTCTTAAAGCTCTACTAGTCTTTGACCCTGTTTTTCATAACACAACTGTGCCAGCCTTCGAACATATGAGCATTTGTTCCAATCAACAAGGGACACCATCATACAGTCCAGTGGGGACACACTAAGGCTAGGGTCTCTACTTGTTCAGCCACTCCAGCCACGGAGGTGGGAAAGACAGCCAAATTCGGATATACCCGGAATAGGGGTGAGCCTTCTCACTTAACCCCCATACATGCAGTCCTTCTAATGGTTGTAAAGTACGTCTGACAAATGCTTCTGATACCAATCCTGGAACATAATTGTCACTGGGAGCCACTGTCTAATACAGCTCTTGTAGCACTCCATTCACCTTTACAGTGGTCTCCATGGAGGGACCCACTATTCTGGACCAGTCTGGAGAGGCGGTAGTGGGGGCCTGGGCAACTGACCTTGCCACAAAAGGACGGAATTAGCATTTTGGTGCCCCTACTGGGATCATGTCGTGCACCTCTTAACCACTGATTTCTTCTCGAAGCTCTCCTTGTAGCCTATATGCAACTTTGTCAGTGTCTTTTGGGGACTGGCATTCCCTTTTCATGTGCCCATCTTTCCACAATTATAGCAAAACATACTTTCTGGAGTTTGAGCTGGCGAGGCGCCACACTGGGAGCCAGGGGAGGTATTACTAACTGGAAACCTGGGTGCCATCTCTGTCTGCGGCGTGATAAGCATTTGGAGACATCTCGTCAGTTTCTCCACTTCCATGGTCAAGGAATTGAGTTTGGAGCTGTTATCAGCAGGAGATACATGGGTGGGTACCCCACCCCATAGCAGATGCAGTGGGATATAGGTCAGGGCCCGTACTTGCAGGCGTGGCCTTCATAAAAGGACTGTTTTGATTCCGGATCTCTCTCAACAGTTCTTGCTATGGCATATCTTTTCCTTGTCAGAGCACTCATTGACTGTGACCTCTGCCCTGAACTTCACTTGATGGGTCACCCTCAATCACTCGGGTCAGCCACAGCTGTTGGTGCAGGTACCTCCCCGAGGTCGCCTTTTCAACTCCTCAATTTCTCTCATTAACTCATCATAGGAGGTGGGGATTCCAGTCGATTTGCCAGGCGTAACTGAAGCAACAGCAGTTCTGAGAAGGGGCAGACTTAAGGATTCTGTCCAGTCTGGTTCGGTCCAGTTCAATCGCTGGCAAACTACCCTTTCTGAGGCATTCTTGCAACAATTTTTCCAGCAGAGACATACACAGACAACAACTCCCCTTGGTACTGTTGTGCATTTCTTACTCTCCACCATAGGTCCTCATCAGAATCTGGGCTCCCATACACATTCTCCAAGGCCTCAAGATAGGCCTGTGCAGTCGCTTCAGGGTTACTGGCCCGTTTAGCACGGATGGTAGCCAGGGCAGGACCTCGGAGGCTCTCACTAACCCTCTTTCGCTTTTCGCCTTCCGAGCATTGCCATTCTAGCACTTGGGGGCAAACATAGTCTATCCAGGTCTCCCAGTCATCCTCCCCTTGGGGGGTGGGGAGGGTGCCAGAGAAGATCCTCAACCTTCGGTAAGAGTCGTGACTAATGGCAGGTGCAGAAATAGGAGTCTGCATTGGTTCAGCCACCATTACGGGCACTGGAGCAGGAGAGGGTGTTGGGGGAGGAACACCCCCAGGTGGCAAGAATAGTTTCTTCAAGTCCTCCACAGTTTTCCCCTCTCCCAGCAACCATTCAGCAAATTTCTCCTCAAAAGTTTCAGATAGTGGTGGGGGCTGATTCCCCACCGGGTCTTTACTGTCCTTAGTTATCACTCTCCAAGCAGTGAGGGCTCCCTCTGGGGTAATGGTCTGTGGCACTTTGGAGCTATCTATGGGATCCTTAAACTCTACTAGGGCCAGGAAAGTGTGGGTGAGCAGATTAGCATGCCGACCCACCACCACAGGGTTTTGTAAACCTTCCACCTTGGAAAGTACTCCCTACAGTGTCCGTGTTGATACCCAGGGGATGTCCAGGATAAGCATAGCATTTTGGGGTGATCTCCTCCCCAGTACACCCTCCACCAGCGGTGCACAGCCACTTCTGTCGGGTACCTATTTTTTTCTTAACAGTGGTTATGTAAATATGGCCACTAGAGGACACACAATCCCAGCGGTGAGCCTCAAGATGTAACCCCTAGATGGCGCTATCCCAGGGCTACTACCCCTGCCTGATTTGCCACTAACAGGTTGAGGGCCTGGATCCACTGGCGGGTGCCTCCACCCAGAGGTCAGGGTTTGCAATAGTTAAACTAACTTGGTCACAGCCCTCTGGGACACTGCAACCTCTTTCTTCCCACTAGTGGCCCACACAATATATCAGAATTACCTTCACAGTATACACTACCCCAGGTCTGGTTCCGGCACTGGGACCTCCTGTGAAATGAGATACAGTGCAACAATCACAGTACAGTACTTTAACATAGACAAATACCTCAGGCAGTATAACTTTGCTGAAACAAGCAGCTCTGATTTATTTAGGGGATATAACAAGGACAGGAAATCAGGTTAATTAGCTTATCACTCTAATAATCTACCTATGGCTCTGTGCACAGGCCTATCCCTATCAGTTACTGTCCCTGGGTACCCAAGCCCTAGTGGCTAGTCCAAACCGTGGCAGCTGGTAGGGGCCCTTTCACACAGAGAAAGGAGAATTAAACAGTCAGCAGTACAGTAATTCCATTTGGATTTAATGTGGCAATTCAACAGGGCGACCCTGAATTAGTACTCCGACCTCCAAATAAGATAGGGTCCTTCAATGTCAGCAGGGCTCACTTGAGGGTGCACAAACCTCTTCACACATCCATATAAAAGAAAGCACTATACCAGGCAGGCTGCATCTGTATCCCGATGAATTACTGCACAATACCGGGAGAACACACAGCAGATTCAGTTCCTGACAGACCGAGTGTAATTTTCAGCAATTCCTCCAGTCTTCTACAGGGTGAGCCTGGTTTCTACTCTTCAGAGATCCTTTGATTCTTTTCACAGGACGGATTCAGTCCTAACAAGCTGCAGACCGGAACTCTGGGCCTTACACGTTTTTGACTAAAACTGCACTGAAAAGCACAGGGCTCCTTCCTTCTTCACTGCCAAAGCTCAACTGAAACTCCAACCGACAAAAACGGCACTTCCTTTGAGTTCCTCCCAGTTCTTGACTGGATTGGCTGTCACTCACAATAGACTGCTGCTGTTGGTCCAAAAGGCACTGAAGTCTAAACTACATCTCCCAGAGTCACTGCCCATACAATCCTCTTGTGGCTGGCTCAGATTATGAGTCCAAGTTCTGATTCGTCCAAGGCACCATTTAGAGCTAGCTTACCCCACACTGATTGGTCCAGTTCAGCAGTTCAAAACTAGAATGGGGAACTAGCAGACACTGTTCTGACTGCAAAAGAAAGCAGGTTAGACAAACTGTAATTTCATTATTACTGTAAATGATTTCTGGCAAACAGTTACATCTTTCAGATAGGTTCCCTTTGCACTCCTAGTGACTGCAAAATGGAGTGAATTGGCAGCAGCTTGAGTGGTACTCAATCAAAGAAACACACAGTCCCCATACAAACTAATTATGTCTGCAAGCAGACAGCTCTTAAGAGACAGTACCAGAGGTTCTAAAAACACTCACTGATAAATGGCTTAAACGTCAAACACCATTCAGGCTTGGAGCATTCAAGCAAGCTCCTGGAAGTCTTTTGGGAACCCCCATTTGCAGGGGGGTTACATTTGCATGTTGTGTTTTCCATCACAGGGCCCCAAACAGCTGCAGCTCTGGGCAACTGACCTGGCTAGCCCATCTCTTCTCCACCTGGGTACCCAGAGCTGGACTGTATGGGGGTACTCAAAGCGCATGCATAACTGTTTGATTGATATAACCTTTAAGCTAATCATCCTGATTTTGCCCCTCTCTTCTTCAAGTCCCCTGAATAAATCAGATCTAACTTTTTCTGCGTGTCATCTGACTGTGGTTCCAGTTTGTACTCAAAGTACTGTACTGTTGCTATTTGCTGTGCTTAACCTTGTTTTACAGGGGGTCCCCAGGGTTGAGCCAGAGGAACCAGCCCTGGTGGTAAGTGCAAACAGTGTGGGTACTTGTGTGGTGTACCAGGGGTATTGTGAAAGTAATTATTGTATAGTGTTCGGGCCACTAGAGGGGAAAGAGGGGGGTTACAGTGTCCCGGAGGGCTGTGCCCAGGTTAGCTTGACCACTACCAACCCTGACCTCCAGGTGGAGGCACCCGTTTCAGAACTCAGGCCCTTTAACCTGCTACTAGCCAAGCAGGCAGGGGTAGTAGCCCTTGGAATAGTGCCACCTAGGGGTTACAATTATGTATGTCTCAGTTGGGCTGTTCTGGTTAAATAACTTGTAAGAAAAAAAACATTCACTTGAATTGTTTTCCACAAATTAATGTTAACAATTTCTTTACCTAGGATAGCCCAGCTGAAATGCAGTTTCGTATTTTCAGTGGAGGGAGCCTCTTCTACCTGTTTTTACAGTGGGGTGGACTGAAGTAATGAGTGGTTAGTTGACTTGCTCAAGGTTACACCGTAAATGGCTCTGGTGGGATTTGAACCTCAGTTCCTGGGGTCTGTGGTTCCCAAGCCTCTGCCATAACCACTGGATCACCCTACCTGTATGATAAAACTTAATTAAGCAATAAGGCGTAACAGGGTGTGGGTTATTGGGGATTAACCCACGCCTTGTGTGGTGTGTCACGAGGCGCAGCAGTGGCTTAACCACACAAGTAATGAAATACCTCCCAATAACCACACCCTCAGAGCTCTAATGCTGATGCTCTAATGAACCCATGTATAAAATAAATTTAAACTGTGTTTAAGTATGTTTTTTATAAATGCCATTTCTCAGCCTTGGGTTATTGCAGGATATACCACGGTCATGTGATGTGTTTTGACCAATGAGGTTTCAGGATTTTCATATGCCATTGTATAATTATGACTTCTCACTCATATGCACCCTCTCACCTCAACAGGTAAGCACTGTACATTCCTCTAGTCACCTTCTTGCACTTTTGTATACCAAGTCCCTATCCCCTACACCTTCTTTCTATACTATCCTATCCTTCTCCCTTTTTTTATTGCATCCCCACTCTAGTCTGTTTCTGACTCTACTAGATCCTTTATTTACAATTATAATTTCTGGGTATTTGTTCTTATAATATCTTACCCCGTTTTCTCTACCTGGATTACTGCATAATGGTTTTATTTATTGTGTTTGCTCTCTCATTCACTCCGTACTATTGTTGATTTTAATTTGTATTTCTGTTCTTTGCTGACTACTTTGTATTATTACTGTCTAAGCTTTTACCGTATAGTATTGTTTCTACCTCTGTTAATCAAATGTTTTCTCTCTGTAAACTCCCGGGTCATGCCTGAAAATAGCGCACCTTACCCGGTCAACAAAAACTAAATAAATAAATAAATGGAGAAAATAACATTCTTTTGCTTTAGTGGCAGTGCTGTACCTCACTGCCAAAATGACAGGGAACTGACAGTTACGTTTCTGTTTTGTTACCTTAAATCATAGTATGTGGCCCGTTTGGTTGCATGAATAATGGGCAGTGACATTTTTAAAAATCACACAAAATTTTATACAAATTATTTCACATGAATATTTTGACTACCTGGAATTTTGTTTTGGCCATTTAGATGTTTGATTGATGGTCAAAATGGTTACCTGACAGAGCTTAAATGTAGCGTACTGTGAACTTGAGGATCTCCAATGAGATGAGTTCTTCTTGAAAGGGATTTCTGTCGTGGCAGCACAGGGCCACCAAGGTAATTAGTGGCTTAGTGGGCAAGAGCTCCATGTAAAGGTTAGATATACTCAAATCAGTTAGCCTAGAAAAGCGAAGGCTGAGGGGCTTAAACACGGTACTCTGAATACTGAAATGATAGGCAGAGTAAACGTTCACTGTTGTTTGGGCAAGTGAGGGCAATCAGAACTAGAGGGCACATGCTCAAATGGGGGATGGGGCAGGATAAGGGAAAACATCAGAAAACATTACTTCACACAGAGGGTGGTCAGCTTGTGGAATAAGTTACCAGGCGAGGTAGTGGACACAAGCACTGTTCCATCTTTCGGAGCAGGACTATGCTAGACAGATCCCGAGAGAGAATAGCACTAAGGGTTACATAGAATGAGTAGGGGTAGCATTCTAATAGTTATGTCTGTATATGTGCCAGTATTCAGATATGAGGTATAGTCTCCGTTCTGATGCTGGAGAGGCAGACAAAACGGACCATTTCCACCACATAGTACTTTTTAAAAAATGTATTTTACAGTCCTTTGATCCAGGATAACTCAGCTGAGATGCAGCATCTCGTTTCCAGTGGGGTCCTGCTTCTACTCATTTTCACAGCTGGGGCAGACTGGAGCACTGAGGACTTAAGTGACTTGCTCAGGGTCACGCAGTGCGTATTTGGCTGTGGTGGGGTGCGAACATGTGATCTTCTGGTTCCCAAGCCGATGTTCTAAACACTAGACCTCAGTGCCTCACTGCCTCATACTACAGTATGTTGTTATCCAGACAGGTGTGGCCTGAACATGCAGACGTAGTCGACGAGTCCAAGGATGCTCTGGTTAAGACAAAGAACATGTTTTTTTGTGTGACAGCCATAGCATTTTTGACCTGGCCTCATGTAGACCATGTAATGCTGACTTATGACTTTGACAACTGAGGGCAAACCTTGGGATTTGGAGTGAGTTTGTGAGAAACCACCAACACGGTTTCCTGACAGGGTAATAGATTAATGGCTGTTGTCACTGGGGCAGAGCCAGGGCTTACTGGAGACCTTCCAGGAGTATCTTGCAGTTCCCTCATTAATGCTGTACTGGGAGAATGAAGTGGGGGGAGGCTTTTAAGTGAACTGACTGGGAATTCCCCAGGAGTACTAGCAGGCTTATGTTTACTGGACCTGTCAACCACGAGACTGAGGCACTGAAAATGTGAGGGTAGGGTAGTTTAAAATGTCCAGTTTGATAGTAATAAAATGCCAGGGCAAACTACTGTGCTAATAGAAGTAGGAATAAGTGTGTTGGGGAATAGATAAGGGATATGCCGTGGCCCTAATGGAAATATCACTGATATTTTCCTGTGAGTGTGGCTCGACCTTATGACTTCATGAGTGGTGATGCCATGAGTGATGTCAAAAGGTCAAACATGCGTGAAGGAGAATATATGTGATATTTTCATTACGGCATGTGGTATATCTAATTTATGCCATGACTTTATTGTACAGTGCAGAGGAAAAGATCCTGCTTACTGCTTGATCAGTGGGCATCTTCAACAGTGATATTATTTCTGCACAACCTTACTGTATGTTCACAGAGTGAGTTTATTCATTCAACTTTTAGTCATTATGGCAAAAGAATAGCATTTTTAAAACAGTAAACGTAACAAGTGAATACAAAACAATAGATACAAATGTCAAAGGTAATTAATCTAGTAGAAACAGCACATAGTATAAGAAGACCTCATTGATGACTTGTAGTTCACAAGGGTGGGTACACACGCTACCAAGCCATTTGTGAATGCTTTTTAACAAGAGCAAAATGTATGAAGAATTTGCCAACAATATTTAACCTGTGCCTTAAGGGTCAGTCCTCAGAATTCACAGCTAGATTTCCTCTAGGTTTGGAATGTTAGCACCTTTAAAGATGAATTAATAATTACAAAGTGCTGTTATTGTTAATTTACTAGCCACAATAAAAAGCATTTTAATATATGAACAAGAGATTTAAAGAGAAACTCTGAGTCCCTCAGTGTAGCAGAGGCTGCAGAAATGTCCAATTAGGGTTTTCAACATAAAATAAATTTTTTTTAGTACCTGTGCCCTGGAATTTTAATAGAAAAGATCAGCTCGCTCCATCATGGTAACAGACCCGCAGGCGGACATCTCGTACACCTCAGGTGACTTCCGCTGCGAAGGTTATACTAATGAGGGCTACCAACATCTAACATCAACATCCTAACTCTCGCCCCATTCTGTTATACCTCTGCTTCTTTACACATGTGATGGGGTGAGAGTTAAAACAGCTTTGACAGCATGCACCCGATGGCGGTTGGGGGCAGGCTGGAGGTGTCCAGGGGGTTTCAACTGACACGAATTTCCTTACTTTGTCACTATTAAACAGATTTTTGCTATATATATATATATATATATATATATATATATATATATATATATGTAGAATTGTATCTGCTAGAACCCTGGGCCGCATAAGGGCACTATCAATCCTGGGACTGCACACTTGTTATACTATTATAATTCTTTACTCCTGGAAATGTAAGACAGTTTTCCTTGCTCTATTCTTTACCGCATATTATCTTATCCCTCAAAAAATAAAAAAAACGCAAAAGAGAACTCTGATGATTTTTTTGTGCTCCTCCTGGGTCCCCTGAAGCCCCACTCCTTAAGGCTTTTTCACACTCAGCCCCTGTGCCCACCAGACTCAAGCCCCCCGCTGCACTTATCTCCAAGTCCCCCAAGATCCTCTGACAGCCCATATAGTCCAGCTTATCCCTGCCAGGGGGCTTCGCTCCTACCACAGGGAGGAGGAACCTCTTACACTGGGGTTGCTGGTCGGGGGGGCAGGTGTGGTGTGCTGGATGGTCAGGTTGCATGAGAGGACTTGCAGGAGGACATCATCTAGTGCTACCAAGGTAGGCCCCTTGTTTTCTCCCATCTCTCCGCCTCCCATATCATGGCTGTACACTGCGGCATCCTGGGAAGGATGCATGGCAGTGCATGGCCACCTGCGTTATCAAGTGCTTCTCCACCGGCTTCCCACCAGGAGCTGATCGAGGTGCGATGTAGGCCATACCCTCTCTCCCAGGGAGGAGAGCGACTGAATGGACACTCCCCACCCACCCTGCCAGTCTCCGCTCCAGTCATTCCAGGCTCAGGTCGCTAACCCCGGTTACCAGTGTGCTATCTGATGAAATTTTAATGTCAACTCCCTGATTCTCTCAAAGGAACTGTGGGTGTAACTACTGAGGCTGGGGCTTAATGCAAACAATCCATAGTAACCAAATCTGTCGGTATTTCTTGTTTTCCCCCGATGGTATCCTGCTAAAAACGTACAAATACTGTAATAAGCGAACGTGGATTAATGTAGTCTAGTTCTTTGGGGCCTGGTCTACAGTCACAGTTTAGTGGCACAGAGTGGTTGCAGTGACAACTTTGTGCTTTTAACGTGTGCGCCTTTGTGGTGTATATATCCCTTGAGTCCTGTCTGCATGTAACAGGCATTTGCAAAACTGTTAACACTAGGCTTGGTCTGTCGTATAAGGTTCGTCGCACTCTCATTCCCAATGCTCGTCTCACTAAAGCCTATGGTATCCTTCTTCTCAAACTTATGTATGGGGTTCTCAGCTTCCGCCAAGGCCACATTAAGGAAATGGGACGTGACATATAATAAAATATGCCACATTGCCTTGGCTAAGACAGTCATGATCACCACAGCGCTCTGTACTCAAGGCTTGGCTGCCCCCCCCCCATCCCTACTGGATCTTATTCTGGGTGGTATTATTTATACCAACATTATTACTAGTCTGCAGTAATAACGTAGGTAGGGAAAAATGGGCAGACTGGGTGGGACAAGTGGCCCTTATCTGCTGCTAAATTTAGTGTTTCTGTGTTTCCTAACCAGTTGCCTATGTCCTTTGCTTCACTTCTCCTTCCCTCTCGCAGTTCCTACCCTTTGAGGTCCACTAATCATGCCCTCTTGTCCATCCCCAAAAGGAGAACTAACTTTGGAATATTGCTTTCTTGAGTTTTCCCCCTAGGCTGTGGAACTCTGTTCCACATGATTTACACCTGTGCCAGACTTTCCAGGGTCTCTGCAGCAGTTATTGTAGACTTACTTAACGTAGTCCATTGTCCCTGTTCCTAGCTAGGCTCGCTTGTTTGTTACTCCATACCTTGCTCGTCCTTTGATATACATTGATACCCTGAATGTATTGTGTCTACACAATTTCATTCCGATTATTCTGATTTTGCATTGTATATTCTGTGCTATGATGCTAACTGTTCTTCTTTTCTAATCTTCCGTGTACCTTATTGTTATCATCACTGTATTGTACCATTAAATTTTCACCCTGGTTGTAACCTCTCAGGTCGTGCCTGAATGTACTAGGCATATGACTGTCTAGTGCACTTACCTAGTAAACAAAAACTAACTCACCAAATAAATAAATACACAGGGGTCATAAGCTATTCCTTATTTATTTATTTAGTTTTTGTTGACCGGGTAGGTGCACTAGACAAACAAATACCTATTTTCAGGCACGACCCAGGAGAGTACAATTTATGAAACAATTATAAAGATACAAAGCAGTGTCATTTCAGTCAAGTCGAGACAAAAATTACAATACATCAAGGAATGGAGAACATTGTAGGATTCAAGTGAAAATTAATACAGTAACAGCAGATACAAATAACAACAAATGCGCATCCAGTTTAGAAACATTGACAGAGAGACAGCTATAATAATATCAGCAATCAAAAGAGACACGTTAGGGGCCTGCGCACTTAGACACCCTGAGGAGATGGTCATGGTACCCTCTATGAAATGAGGAAGCTGAGGGACTATATCTAATCTCTGTAAGAATGGAATTCCATGAGGAATTATGCCACTGAAGTGGGTATCTTGTCAGCACAGGGAACAGGCCGGGGGACAGTATGCTACTGATATTTTGGCACAGATGCTTCCCAGCCCCTGAAGAGCAACCCTTATGCCACAGCACCTCCGACCTCCATTGATCTGTGACAAGTAGTTTTACAGAGGTGGCACAGGTGTGTGCTTCACGAGGATGCGACAAGGGACTGAGATCGGCAAGGGACAAGAGAAAAAAAAGACAGGCATGCATGGGAGAAAGGAGGGCTAGCGGGGCGGTCATTGAACACCAGGGATGACAAGCATGGGACAGCATAATTTAAAAACAACAAGACCCAAAAGCAGGGCATAGAGTATAGGGTTGAGGGATTGAGGGGGACAACTGAGGTGGTTGCACGTCATGTCGTGGTCCCTAGTTATCGTATTGTGCCATGAGACTGGTGTAATGCCATGCCCAGACATCCGTGGTGGTTGCATCCGTGGTGGTTGCAGTTTTAATGTTGGTGGTTGGAAACCCCTGTTTGTGACCACACACATCTGGTTTTGCATTGTGGCTTAACTGCTGGAGGAGACTGCTTCCTCGGCAGCTAAGTCAGGCATTGGTGTATAGCAGTGTTTAGGAGGGACGGGAGTGGAATGGGGTGCCTCTTAGTTTGCACCCCTAAAAGTTTTAACCCCTAAGGTGTTAGCATGGCTCACTTGGTAGGCAAGGCAGTTTTATTTATGTGGCACCCATTCCTAAAGGCTCTGGGCACCTCACAGTAAAAATAACAGATGCTGTAATCAGCAGCGCATCCACCTCTACGCCAGAAGGCTGTGGGTTCTAGTCCTGTACCGGGATTGAGCTCATACTATAAACGCTGACACCTGAGTGCAGTATTAAGGGAATGCTATGTTGTCGGGGTCTGCCATCCTGTGGGTGAGTCATTTAACCACGGTCCTGTCTGCCATTTCTGGTAGTTATTCAGGTAGACATTAAAGAGCTCATGGCACTTTCCAAGAAGAGAGGGAGAATTTTTTTTTTTTATTCGAACTTCAAGAAAATCATAATACATAACAAGGATAACAGAAAGAAAAACTGTAAAAAAAAAATAAGTATCTATGCATACATCCTCTTCTGGAAAAATAATCTATAATCTAAACACTAATAGAAAACTCTTATACAAAAAAAAACAATTTATTGATTCATACAACACATACAACCCCCCACCCCTAAGAGTAGGGGTAAAAAATGTATTTTAAACTTCAAAGAAAACCATAGTACTGCACAAAAATAACCAAAACAACATCTTAAAACAAAATAAGCATTAATTTATTCTACCGTAGCTGTTAATAAAAAAAAACTTCAAACGAGATTTTAATCTAAAACCCAAAGAAAAACCTTTACTTTAAAAAACAAGATACAAATTAATACATATATATAATACCTCTAAGGTAATAAAAAATTAAGTAAACAATAAAGTATTGAAACATACTATACCCTATGGTAAAAAAAAAAAAGTGGACTTATCCAGTATCTAACCATAATGTCCCATCCCACCAACTCTTATACATTTCTAGCGGTAATCTCTGTCTATCCTTTGTATGAAAAAAGTTGTTCTGGTGTCATATATATCTTTCTTAAGGACCACTGACATCTGCTATACCAGATATGATATTTAATACAACACAAGATTAAGTAAAAAGTCCCTGTGTTGTGTCCTTGCCATGACCTAGGTAAGATACTCAAAAACAACAAATCTGGGGTTAACATCATGAAAGGGGAGTTTTGTCAGTGCTTAAAGATCTCCTGGCACTTTCCAAGAAGAGATGGGGAATTTCCTTGGTGTGCCAGCCAAATTTCTCCTGTTCGCCAAGAAAACCACTAACAACTTTTGAACTTCATCTAGTGCAATTTCAGTTGGTTTGCTTCTGTATTCACCCCCCTCCCGGAACGAGGTTGAAAATAGCCAGTATTGTATTGTTTAGCCCTCCTTTCTTAGTAAAAACAAAACAAAAAAAAAATCAGTCGATAAAGTCTACTACCCCAGACTGTGACTGTGTATTGGGTCCCTGTTTTCTTGCTGGATTGCTGCATTTAGAAATTACACATTGCCATTCCCAGCATTCCGAAGAAAAGGATGAATAAGGATGCATTTCATATCATTATACTTGTTCAAGTTATCTTCCAGATGGTGTTAAACTAGGTCCCTTCTAGGAGACAGTGGTTGGAGCACAGAGCTGTGAACCCAAAGAACCACTGCTACTTAGTATAGGCATGTGATTGTCTATATGGTGCCCTCAGCATGCTGTTCAACCTACCAGTGTGTCAACTCTCTCTGATCTGACTCTTTACTGTTTAAATCGCTCTATGTGCTTAAGGGCAATAATCTATATTCTCTTCCATATATTGCATTGTAAAGCGGTTTGGGATACAGATGCTGTGTAGAACTTAATTCTTGTTTTATAAATCATGACATCATTCTTAGCCAGTCAGGACTGTTTATTTCTAAACATTCCAGGTACTCTTATAACCGTTGGTAGATCGAGGAAGGGGCCGGCCCGCTGGCACAGTGGTTGGATTTCTGCTTGCAATGCTGACGACCCAGCTTCGGGAATGGATCCGGGTGTTGGAGGGCTGGCCGGGCGGGGGGTGATGGCTTGAGCATCCTATGATGGCTCTCCAGCTCCCGGGGGGAGGGAGGATCTGTGGCCTGGTGTCTGCCGACCTCTGGCAGAGGCCAGGGGTATGGAAGCACGTCGGGTCCCACTACATAGGGAGCGCAACGGATGTCGGCTCTGCTTTGACGTCCCGGATGTCGTGCTCCCAGGGGAAGACCAGGAAAATGGCTTCCTGGCCAGCTGAATGACAGTTGCCAGTCCCCCACTGCCATGAAGCCCCAGACAAGCCCGGTACACCTCAGCAGCACCCGGGTCAAGTAGGTTGCACTGGCCGGTCCCTACCGACACCTTCCCCCTCGGCCGGGGGGGCCCATCCAACGAAGGGGTACGTCGGGTTACCTGAGGGGCTGACATAAGGGTGGTGGCTGGCGGTGGGGGTAGAGTGCCAGCAGAGGTCCTAGGTGACCTGAAGGAGTGGCCGGCCAGGG
The DNA here is from genome assembly GCA_016271365.2 of Neoceratodus forsteri. NCBI lineage: Eukaryota > Metazoa > Chordata > Ceratodontiformes > Ceratodontidae > Neoceratodus > Neoceratodus forsteri. The sequence continues at coordinate 24,764,204 of CM028135.1, read as the reverse complement.
AGAGAGAGGGAGGAGCAAAAAAAAAATTGAGGGAGCACTCCCGACCAAATGGAGTGCTCCTTTCCTCTGTGCGTGAGACATTCTCATTTTGTGAAGAATGTCTCATGTGCAGCTGCCCTGAAAATGGGCAGGTTTAATCACTTTTTGGAAAAAAATTAGTACGTTATTGCTCAAGCTCGATCAATGAAAATGTTAATAGTGCTGCTGAGACCACTGTTATAGTTGTAAGTGGTCTCACTACGTCCTTAAGGTATCGGAACCACTCACCTTGGTTGTGGTTTCATACCCCTAAGAATGCTGCGTGAGACCTTCTACAACCATAAGAGTGGTTCCAGCGGCAGTATTAACATACACAAGAGGGTGTCTCATGCACATTGTTCTAAAATTCTGAAGTTCTAAGCTCAGTTGGCACAGTTCATTTCTAACAGAGGGGGTTCTCTAATATTCTGCAATATAAAACATTCTGGTTTTAAATTAAAATACTATTTTTTTAAACAACCAACACCCAAACAAGTTGAGAACGCACTCTTACAACCATAAGAGACAGATAAATTGTACATATTGACATATATTAAACAATGGCAAGGAAATTTCCTGTATTCTGATTGGTCAGTGGGTGCCTGAGACAGTGATGTTATTACACAATAACATCACTGTATTGTTTTATTGGAGCCTTCTATCGCTGTTGTCTCTTCAGAAGCCCAAAAAATATACTAAAAACATTTTTCAATTTTTTTTTAATTTTGTATAACATCGAGCCATTGTGTAATTGCAATAAGGCACACCAAGGTGTGTGTTATTAAAGGAATAATGCCCGACAGGGTGGGTGTTATGCTGGGATAACATCCCACCTTGGGTGGTTGGGCCCGAGGCCAATGGCTGAGGGCGTCCAACACCCTAGGCGGGATGTTATCCAGCATAACACCCACCCTGTCGGGCATTATTCCTATTATACAATGGCTAACCTTTAAATAAAAGAATAAAAATAAAAAAAATATGTTTTAAAGAGTTTTTTCACTTATTTTTTTTGTGTGGAAGAATATTTATCTATAAAGAAGTTCCTTTTCCCTGTTTATCCTATAGGTGGAGCTGTGTGGGGGATTGGATTTTTTCTGTAGTTCTGTATCTGCTTGGTTGTCTTATAGTACGTGTGCTTTCATTTCATTTACGTTGGTCCCTTCTTCCTATCCAGTGTGTTGTACTTCAGGTTCTCCTGGTAGAGTTTTGTATGGGGAGATTTTTAAAGTTGTGATATTTTGCCCCGAAGAGCAAGCACCGTTGCAACCTCCCATTAGCGCTGCTGCTGCCTACTCGGTGTCAGTGCCATGAAAAGTAACTGGTAGGTGAATGATTTTACTGTTTCTGTTTATGTGCTGAGTTAAAAAAAGAGAGTACCTATAAAAAATTGAGTTGAAGAGCGAGCGAGCGTTATGGAGAAAGGGACGCGGTGACCGTTGAAAGGCTCGCTTGCTGGTTCAGTCCATCAGTGTGCTACTTCCGTGAACGCAACTCTAACGCGTCTTTTTTAAAATAAGAAGATATTTTGGGAATGTGGGGAGAAGTGCCATGGTTTATTCGTTGGTTTGTGCCTTTTTTTTCTGTTGTGGGACTAGAGTTTGCAGTTTTGTGGAGAGTGGAAATTCAGATTTTTGTTCAGAACGAGAAGCAGCGAATACAATTGGATGAATGGCTGTGCAGTGTTTTTTTACCACTTAATGCGGTCAGTAGAGTGCTGGGACTAGAGTCGGGATGTTATGCTGGGATAACATCCCTGGTCAGCCCCAGACTGACCAATCACAGCCCAGCATTCTTTCTTGCCATTGTATAATATGTATTAATGTCCCTCCTGGGGTGGTGGAAGCACTCTGCTTTACCTCGTCCTTCAACCCTCCCCAGCAGTGACGTTATTACACGATAACGCACACCTTGTCATGCCTTATTGCTTAATTACTTTCCTTGCTTTTCCTTCCGCCTGTCTGTAGCGGCTCTCCAGGTGCAAGTAAAAGATCCGTGATACTTTTATGGCAGAGAATGGATTACCCCAGCATCTTATTTACCATGGTCTATACATAATAAACATTATTTCTGATTTATTTAGTTTATTTAATTTTTGTTTACCAGGTAGGTGCACTAGACAAGAGCATTGCCTATTTTCAAATGTTTCACCAGGAAAGACATACTGAGCTGCTAACAGTTTGTTTCCAGACGTGTCCTGTGAGAGAGGGGAAAATGGAAAAGTCTAAACAGTAATAACAATATTAAAATACAAAAGTAGGTGTCATAAACTGTAATACAGCATATCAATGAAGCAAATTCATAAATCGGGCAAATCAATAAACCATAAACACCATATAAAACTAAGATTATGTAAAGCAAGGGACACTACTCTTCCATGCATAGAAGGGGAATGTGCGGAAAAGCATGTTATTGTGCACAGTTGTTCATCTTTGTGCAGGTATACACTACACTCCCTTCACTACCAGCTTGTAATGTCTTGCTTAAGATGCTTTTAAACGTACTGTGTATGAAATAGATGCTGTACAAACAAAATCTGTTAACCATCTCAGGTGAACTCTGGAGTAAATGAAGGTCACAGAACAGTAAAACGCCTCATGGCTGACCCGAAAGGCTGCTTTTGTGGATGAACATCGAACATTTTATTCTTCATCCACAGTCAGATTACAGGGTTTGCCTTTGACTCCTTGCCAAGCCAGACTCCATCAAACTAACTTTAATGATAACGCACCACAAGAAATATATCCACTGGCTTGAAGGACAGGACGGGGATAAGAGTGAAACCTATATTAATGATCCACTGCTCTCCCATACAGAAAGCAACTATATTTTCCATATATGGCAAAAAAAAGTTATTTTAAACATACGAAAACTGGCTCCTTTTGGTTGAATTTAAATATTTGAAAAAAGAACCATAATTTCCATAAAAGGCAAACAAGTATTTTTAAAAGTAACTTGCCCTCCCTTTTCTGTATATTTCAAACAGCTGGTGTGTTGATACTATATGAAACCTTCATGCAGCTCCTTTTTATATTGAGAATGTATTATAAATATTTTATTCATTTATGGGTATTACTGCATGTCTGTCTCCTTTACTTGAGCTGATGCACTCCATCCTTTTCTGTGTATTTTTCCAGTTCTTTGTATGAGTCTTGTAGTACTCTGCTTTGACTTCAACACTCATTTATTTCAGGGCTGAAAGGGAACAAAGATTCCCCAGGACATTATATACTTCCTTCTTAAAATATACACTGGATTGTATGTGTGTGTGTGTGATAATACCATTTTTTGTCTGTAGTTCAGCGTGGGCCTTATGTCTTTAGACGGAGTAAGTGTTTCCCATACATAGCCAGTTTTGGCATGTGTTTTCCTCTCTGCTTCCCTTTCCTCCTGGGGGGATGTTTGTTTAACAAATCGCTGAATTGACACTTATAATTTCTGAATTCCCTACAGGAAAATGCTGAACTTTGGTACTGTTCTGTATCACTGCCTTGTCCTGTAACCTGACCAGTCCTGCCGGTAGAGGTGGGTGGGCTGGGGGGCAGAAGGGGAGGTCCATTTTCTATGCTTAGTGTCGTCTTTTCCAACATTCTAAAGAAAGGGAGTAGGAAGGAGCAGCTTCATATCCTCATACGCTTGTGATCATTTCCGTTATGTGGTTGTTTGAGCGTATGTTTTAAATGATACTACTGATAATATCCTGATGAGGATGGGAGAGAATGAGAGCAGAGTACTCCATAGACTCCAGCTGCAAATGGAAATTGGGAATTTGAGACTTGTAATAATATCAAGGTTGGATTTAAGTTTTGCAGCCACTAGTCAGCAGGGCTAGTAGTAGAGAAAATCCACTGACTAAAGAGACATTTCACTGGTCAACTGGTGTACTTAGTGATATGTTATGTCCTCCAGTACTAACCACCATGAGTGAAGCAGAAGTTTATTGGCCTGATTGACCAACATTTGAGCAGGGGGCAGGTGCCACTTTCGGCCTCTGTGATGTTCTTTTTTTTTTTTTCCTTTTTAAATAGCAATATACAACCACTTCTTCAAGCGGCATGGCAATTTAGCTGCATCTCTGCCCTGAATGGTGGTGAGTATGGCCAAGGGCACTCCCATGTATAGGGGTATATGGTGTAACTGCTCAGTGGGAGTCCCATACACTCAATGGGTTACTTAACTGCCTGCTGGAATTGCTGAACGTGGGCACTTTAGACAGTGAAACAAAATATTCTGGACCACGGACTTCAAACACTTGATGTTACTGGAAGGTTTCACACCAAGGTTAATTTGCACAAATATTAATCCTGGGCCCAAGGACCCCAGTTTATTGGCTCTTACACAGTTCATTATGGTAGTTCATATTTCCATAGGTAGCCATTCCAACACTTGTCTCAGACTATATGGCCTGCTAGCCATGTTCCCAGCAGTTTGCCCTCCAAGCACAATTTCTTATGCACGGCACCTACAGATGACCTATCCATACTTCATGGGCAACACCATGCATGCGGATCCCCAATCCTCCTTCCTGTGCTAAATCCCTGTGCTTCTGTACTTTGTACTACTGGTGCTGCCTGCATATATTACTTGTTGCAGCTATTTGACATACCAGAAATGTGCCCACTATATCAGGATGAACTCTCAACTTGAAATGCCTGCAGTGGCTGTCCCTTACCAGGCCCACAGTGCTCCTTCTGTTGGTGGAAAGAATAACTTGTTGAGCCTACAACATTACCTCAGTGCTAACTCAATGTATCCTGTGACCCTCCTTAATGGGATGGCCTTCCAGCAGATCAAGCCACAGAAACCCCTAAAGCTTATTCAGGGATTCTGTCTCGCCATACTTCACAGTGATGAGAGCATCTCTTTGAAGATGGGGAGATGGAATCCTTGAATGAGAGTTGCTTCAGCAGTCTACCTAGCACCTACTTCTGTGTTGATGGGTGCTTGATGGTCTCCAGATGCTGGTCTCCTGGGCCCTTTATCCACAAGGATGCTCACAGTGAACTTTGGGGATCTACCTTAGGAATGAAAGCCATCAGGAGATGTCCCTTAAGGGGACACCTCCTGGGGTTACCCTCGGGGTGGGCCCCTCTAAATTCCTACACTATGGGCCAGTCCCCATATCCTCACTCGGGAGTGCCACTGGCATGAGAAGTGTCCCTCCCTTGCAGCCTCCAGGATCCCACTCAGTGTTGCAATAATGTCCTCACTGAAGCAAGGTGAACTGGACCTTGTGCCACTCCTGGGGTTCTGTGAGAGACTGACACCCACACTTCTGGGCAGGATCATGCATTGTGGGTTTCCTTTGCCCCTGCCCTGAGTCCTGAAGCCAGCCACGTGGTGGGCATGGCATGTGTGCCACTGCTGAAAATGCCAGAGTACTCCTGACAACCCAGCAAATGCCTAGTTGCTCCTCTCAGCTGGCACCCATACCTCAGGTGGCCCAGACAGTCAGTAGTCTACCCAGAAAGGTTGACTGGCGCAGCAGTGCTTCCTGCCAGCTAATGGTGTGTAGCTGCACCATGAGCAGGAATCAGAACCAGATCTTAGCCCCTTCACCTCACATTTGGTGTCTCAAGAGGAACCTATTATTACCTGTAGCTCCTCCCCCACCAGCATCACTCCTAGAGAATGATGACAGGGCATCAGTCCTTTGCTGCCAGCACTTGGTAACAACCATCTCACCCTACTGTAAGGAGTTGTGATATATAATATTAGCTTCCCCTTTTTGAAACAAACTCTGACTGGACCCACAATCGCTGCTAATGTGACAGTATTGATATTATATGACTGACATAATTGGCATTAAAGGGGAATGGTCATCAGTAGGGTTTCTTAATGTCTGAAAACCCATGAAAAGCTAATTTGAGTGAGCCATTGTATTTATCTGTGAGTCTTTGCAATCCAGAGTTATTCATACGTAAATCAGCCTGTAATTAAGGGCTGGGGGCAGCCATATGTTTCAGGCTCCTGACAGGAAATGATGTCACCGAGGAACTTGGCCCTCCATTTACTGTAGGTTAAATAGGAAATCATCTGTTTTAAGTGTGTGTTAAGGTGTTATTACAGCATTTTCTACATCTATAATTATTTTGTATGTGCATTGAAACTAGTGAGTTATCACCTTTATATTTCAAACTGTTAGTAAATATAATCCATCTTTAGGATTGCTTTAACTTCTAGACTGTACTGCCAACTGATCATTAAAAACTACACATCTCAAGGCTGGCTCTGTGGTGTCAACGGGTATTGGGGCCCCATATCAGGATTTCTAAACCCTGGCTGTGTTCTTGTCAGTACAGATTTCTGGGGCTGCCACAGCACTAACTTCTGTCTTATTCCGTTCTCTCTCTTACATTCTTTTCTCTTACAATTTTGGGTGTGAACTCAGGTCTACAAGATGCAAATGTGGCTCCGTACCTACTGGCCTGGCATCACGGGGCCAGCCTTGAAATGTGCAGTTTTTGATTAACAGCTGGCAGCATAGCCTAGAGATTAAAGCAAAGAGCTGTGAACAAGCTTTGTTCATCCAACAGAATGGGTTTTGATTCCAACATGCTCTACTTGTATATTGTGTGACCAGAGCAAGTCACTTATCCTCCCTGTGGTCCCAAAACACACCCAGAAACAAGTTGTACAGTAGTTGTGTGCTTTTCCTGGACAAAGACAGTAAAAACAATCTGAGCATGTTGACTTGAAAAGAAAAAAATTAGGCCACCATTAATTATTTAATAATTGCAAAAACACGTAGTCGGACAACATTGTTAAAACATGCATAACCTATAATGCATTATTAAAAGAGTGTTTTACTTTTTTTTGACGACGTTAAAGTATAACAGTTTCTTACTGAAACACTTTGAATGGAATGGGGATTTTCTACCGTAAATGAAAAAAATGAATCTGGTTGATCCTGCTGGTCATGCCTTTGAGCGTGTCTTACATTTAGCAGCTATGCCAATGGACTGCAATTTTCCAGAATGCCATTCCCACTGTAATATAAAAAAAGAAAGAAAAAAGAGAGAGACAGGCTGTGTGTGTGTGTGTGTGTGTGTGTGTGTGTGTGTGTGTGACACGTCTGTGTGTACACATGTGTGTGTGTGAGTGCGCTTGTGTGCCTATCTCTGAGAGAAGTGCTGCACTAACTGAACCGTGCTGAAAGGGGAAAAAAATTATCACCCTTAATTAAATAAAACAATATGTGGGTGGGTGTAAAAACCAAAATGTTGCACACACCCTTGGTGTAGGATGTTTTTATAAACCCCTTGGACTTTGCCCTCAGGGTTAATGTAGCATACCATACCTTGTGTATTTGTAAAATTCTGGTTACACACACCCACCCATATATTATTCTACATTTTAATAATGCAGTTCAGATTATGCATGTTTTAACAGTGTTGTTCATCTATGTGTTTTTGCAATTAATAAACAATTAATGGTGTCCTATTTTTTTCAAGTCAAATCTGGATAGAAAGAGTATAATATTTTCAGACTCATAACACATGCTCAGATAGTTTTTACTGTCTTTGTCCAGGAAAGGCACACAACTACAGTTTGTTTCTGGGTGTGTTTTGGGACTACAGGGAGGTTAAGTGACTTGCTCTGGTCACACAATATACAAGAAGAGCATGTTGGAATCAAAACTCATTCTGCTGGATGAAAGAAGCTTGTTCACAGCTCTTTGCTTTAATCTCTAGGCTATGCTGCCAGCTGTAAATCAAAAACTACACATTTCAAGGCTGGCCCCATGATGCCGGGCCAGTAGGTACGTAACCACATTTGCATCTGGTACACCTGAGTTCACATCCGAAATTGTAAGAGAAAAGGCTGTAAGAGAGAGAGAGAGAAAGGAATAAGACAGAAGTCGGTGCTATGGCAACCCCAGAAATCTGTACTGACATGAACGCAGCCAGGATTTAGAAATCCTGATATGGGGCCCCAGTACCTGTTGACACCACAGAGCAAGCCTTGAGATCTGCAGTTTTTAATGATCAGCTGGCAATATAGTCTAGAAGTTAAAGCAATCCTAAAGATGGATTATTTTTACTCACAGTTTGAAATGTAAAGGTGATAACTCACTAGTTTTAATGCACATGCAAAACAATTATTATAGATGTAGAAAGTGCTGTAATAACACCTTAAAACACACTTAATAAAACAGATGATTTTCTGTTTAATCTACAGTAAATGGCGGGCCAAGTTCCTCGGCAACATCATTTCCTGTCAGGAGCCTAAAACACATGGCTGCCCCCAACCCTTAATTACAGGCTGATTTACATATGAATAACTCTGGACTGCAAAGACTCACAGATAAATACCATGGCTCACTCAAATTAGCTTTTTATGGACTTTGAGACATTAAGAAACCCTGTTGGTGACAGTTCCCCTTTAAAAAGAATTACACAGCAAATAAGACTGTTCATGGGCTTATCTGAAATGAGTTCACAGCGTGTGCAAACGTCAGCATCTTGGAGATTTATTACAGTCTGCTCTCCCACAGAACAGTGCACCCAGTGTGGTAATATTGTTAAGGGTCGCTGTACTGATCCTGTGTTACCTGATGATCTTCTGAATGCCATAATGATCTCACCTTTTGCTGGAACTTATGTATTTTGAGATGCATTAAAATAAGTTTGGTAATTAAGTTTTAAGTACTGAGTCGGTAAATGGAGCAACCACACCTAGGAGACGCAGTGCCAGGTCCAAAACAATCAATTACGTTGCAGTCTGTAAAGCACAGTGGGGACCGGCACCTGCCTAGGCTAGTGAAACGGATCTGCTATACTGTTTACAAAGTACATATCAGAAACCAGTTGAAGAGGACTCACCCCAAGGATGTCTCACTCAGCTTTGCACAAAATCTTGTTTTTATTCAAGTAATCCAGTGTAAACTGTGCAACAAAACGCAATAAAGTGCAGTACAGAAAACATTACTTCCTGGTTCACCCTGCTCCCTCTGATTGGCTGCCCACGGTCACCTGACATGTTTCACAACAGGTTGCTTTCTCAAACCCTTGAGTAAGAACAAGATTTTGCACAATGCTGAGTGAGACATCCTTGGGGTGAGTCCTTTTCAACTGGTTTCTGATATGTACTTTGTAAACAGTATCTCAGATACGTTTCACTAGCCTAGGCAGGTGCCGGTCCCCACTGTGCTTTATAGACTGCAACGTAATTAAACTTAGCAGGGGCACTCACTGAAGACTAGGGTAGTCCCTCAGGATTGAAGGAGGATGGATGTGGTTCCCCTATGCCAGAGTGAGAGCAGGGAGGACCCAGGAAACCATACACCCGTTAGTTTGTTCTCTGTTGTGGGTAAGCTCCAGGACACTGTGATCAAGGAGCAACTGGCGGAATTTCTTGAAACAAATGGGGCCCAAGACAGGAGGCAGTGCAGCATCATGGAAGGAAGGTCATGGCAGACTAACCTGATTGAGTTGACTATGTGACAACAGCAGTGGACAAGGGCCAGGCAGGCATCTAATGAGCTGGATGTGGCTAGATTTCTGTAAGCCCTTCGACTCACTACCCCGTAGAAGGCTTATGAAGATGTTGGGGAATCTCGAGGATTTGGCAGAGCTAACAAGGTGGGTAGAAAATTAGCTTGGAGGAAGGACCCAAGGGGGTAGTAAATGGGGAACATCCAGAAGTCAGGGGCCACAAGCGGAGTGCCACAGGGGTCGGTAGTAGAATCTGTACTGTTCAATGTGCTTATAAGACTCATTTGTTGGAACTTAGCATTTACAACTGTAACCGCTTACGTGTCTCCAGTTGTGTTTTGCTAAGTTGCATATATTGGCTCGTTTACCTCCTAACCCTTCCTGTGTTTAGTTCTTCATTTATTTTTTTATTTATGACAATTTCTGATAACACCTTTGAGCAAACAGTGCACTTTTACAAAGGTTCCACGTCATGGACAATGGACAAATATAGAGAAGAACAGGTAGGTAGATAACAGTTAATACAATTACAGTACGTGAGCTGCCACTGGCTTTGTCCAGATGAGACAGGACAATAGAATTAATAACAGGTAAAACATTACAGATTGCATGAGCTGCCAAAGGCTTTGTCAGGATCAACGTGGATGGAAGCAATGGTGCAATATTGCCAGACATTATACAAAGAAAGCCTGGGGCGGTTACAACTGAAATAGTGATCTGACAAGTGCATGAGAGGGCCAGAGGTAGTTGGTGAGAGGACAAGGTAGAAGGGGACAGGCAAGAACCGAGGGGGTGAGGGACTGGAGGGATAAGGTAGGTGGTGAAGGAGAGGAATAGGTGGTGACGGAGGGAAGGGGAGGGGAGAAGGGATGGGAGATTTAATTGGGGGTAACAGGATGGGTGGGGGTGATGGAGAGAAGAGTTAGGATGGGCAAGGAGGAGAAAGAGAGAAATGAGAACTAGAAAGGAGAGAGAGAGAACATGAGAGCTAAGAGGTGCATTGGGTAATAGGTGAGGGGAAGGACAAGGATGTGAGAGGGAATGGAGAGGGGAAGGAGTGAAATCTAGTGGGGCAAGAGAGGAGGCTGAGGTGGCTGATGTGAGATACTGGAAAGAGTTAATAGGGAGGGAGTGGGGTGTGGGAGAGAGCATAAGTAATGGAGAGGCCAGGAGGGTGAGCAGGGAATTTAAGTGTAGCAGTCACAGTAGGCACTGGCCACCAAGTGCTGTTGTAGTTTGTGCTTAAAGGAGCTGAGATTCGGTGCATTGGTGATATCCACTGGGAGTGTGTTGAACCAGTTCTTAATTATTTTTGGACAAATATCCTGCTAGTATGCAAATTTTAAGTTTTGGCATGTACTTATATTCTGGACCTTATCTTTGTCATCTGAAGATGCAACATGTATCTACTGTTATTTTAGCCATTTTACATATATGAATTTGTATATGTCAATGCAACTATTGTTTCTATGCTTTAGTCTATGAAATTGTACCTATTGTGTAACCCCCCTGCAAATGGGGGTTCCCAAAAGACTTCCAGGAGCTTGCTTGAATGCTCCAAGCCTGAATAGTGTTTGTCGTTTAAGCCATTTATCAGTGAGTGTTTTTAGAACCTCTGGTACTGTCTCTTTAAGAGCTGTCTGCTTGCAGACATAATTAGTTTGTATGGGGGACTGTGTGTTTCTTTGAGTACCACTCAAGCTGCTGCCAATTCACTCCATTTTGCAGTCACTAGGGTGCAAAGGGAACCTATCTGAAAGATGTAACTGTTTGCCAGAAATCATTTACAGTAATAATGAAATTACAGTTTGTCTAACGGCTTTCTTTTGCAGTCAGAACAGTGTCTGCCTAGTTCCCATTCTGGTTTTGAACTGCTGAACTGGGACCAATCAGTGGGGGTAAGCTAGCTCTAAAATGGTGCCTTGGACGAATCAGAACTTGGACTCATAATCTGAGCCAGCCACAAGAGGATTGTATGAGCAGTGACTCTGGGAGATGTAGTTTAGACTTCAGTGCCTTTTTGGACCAACAGCAGCAGTCTATTGTGAGTGACAGCCAATCCAGTCAAGAACTGGGAGGAACTCAAAGAAGTGCCCGGTTTTGTCGGTTGGAGTTTCAGTTGAGCTTTGGCAGTGAAGAAGGAAGGAGCCCTGTGCTTTTCAGTGTGCAGTTTAGTCAAAAACGTGTGTAAGGCCCAGAGTTCCGGTCTGCAGCTTGTTGGACTGAATCTGTCCTGTGAAGAGAATCAAAGGATATCTGAAGAGTAGAAACCAGGCTCACCCTGTAGAAGACTGGAGGAATTGCTGAAAATTGCACTCGGTCTGTCAGGAACTGAATCTGCTGTGTGTTCTCCCGGTATTGTGCAGTAATTGCGATTGGGATACAGATGCAGCCTGCCTGGTATAGTGCTTTCTTTTATATGGATGTGTGAAGAGGTTTGTGTACCTCAAGTGAGCCCTGCTGACATTGAAGGACCCTATCTTATTTGGAGGTCGTGAGTACTAATTCAGGGTCGCTCCTGTTGAATTGCCACATTAAATCCAAATGGAATTACTGTACTGCTGACTGTTTAATTCTCCTTTTCTCTGTGTGAAAGGTCCCCACCAGCTGCCACGGTTTGGACTAGCCACTAGGGCTTGGGTACCCAGGGACAGTAACTGATAGGGATAGGCCTGTGCACAGAGCCATAGGTAGATTATTAGAGTGATAAGCTAATTAACCTGGTTTCCCCTGTGCTTGTTATATCCCCTAAATAAATCAGAGCTGCTTGTTTCAGCAAAGTTATACTGCCTGAGGTATTTGTTCATGTTAAAGTACTGTACTGTGATTGTTGCACTGTATCTCATTTCACAGGAGGTCCCAGTGCCGGAACCAGAGCTGGGGGTAAGTGTATACTGTGAAGGTAATTCTGATATATTGTGTGGGCCACTAGTGGGAAGAAAGTGGGGCTGCAGTGTCCCAGAGGGCTGTGACCAAGTTAGTTTAACTATTGCAAACCCTGACCTCTGGGTGGAGGCACCCGTCATTGGATCCAGGCCCCTCAACCTGTTAGTGGCAAATCAGGCAGGGGTAGTAGCCCCTGGGATAGTGCCATCTAGGGGTTACAATTGTAACTCACAAATTGTATTCTACGTGGACCTCTTTTGTCTTTGTCTGAAATCCAATGTAATTAACCCTGGGTCACTCATGAAAAAGGGACTCAAATGGTCTCAGTGTGCCTACCCAGTTACCAAAATAAATAAATAAATAAATCTTTGAAATAGGGGACGTAATCAAGGGAAAAATTTCCTCTTGACAGATGATACTAAGCTCTATGGTGGCACAGACTCAGAGTAGGGGGTCAGGGACATAAAGAGGGGTGTAGAAAAGTTGTGGGGGTCATCCAAAAATTTGGCAACATAAGTTTAGTGACATGAAGTGCAAAGTTATGCACATAGGCATGGGAAACCTGAAAAAAAGTTATTAGTTGGGGGAAGGGGGCAAAACATCAGTCTGACCATTGAAAAAAGGGACTTGAAAGTCATCATTAGTGATAGCGTCAGGTCAACGGCCTAGTGCACCAAGGCACTTAGAAAGGCACACAGTGTCCTGTGGTGTATAGGGAGGTGGTTCACCAGTGAACAAAAGGAAGTGTTGTTGCCCCTCTAGTGATGTTTGATGAGGACACAGCAGGAGTGCTGTGTCCAGTTCTGGAGAACTCACCTGAAAATGGATAAGGACCACATAGGATCTGTCCAAAGGCATGTTAGAAAGATGATACAGGTTCAGCAGGGCAAATCACATGATGAACACCTGCCAATCTGAAGGAGTGCTCGCTGGAGTCTAGAAGAGAGAGAGTGGTAACACGCTGGAAATCTTTAAATATCGGGGGGATAAACAGGGTAGAGTGTCCTCATGACTTGTTTAAGCATAGTGAAGGACTCGCAAGCAATAAGCGGACAGGAGTATAAACTGGAGGTGTGTGGATTCAGAAAGGGCATGAGGAAGTATTTCTTCACAGAAAGGGTGGTGGATAAATGGAACAGTTTGCCAAGTTACTGGTATAGTGCCCAATCCCTGCGGCTCAAGGCCCTTTACAGTACAAAGCACATTATTCAGAAGCACACTGCATGCTAATAAAAAGATTCATCAGCAAATAAATAAGCACAGAAATAAATATAAATAGGAGGCATTAGTTGTAAACAAAGCCATAGCATAAGACAGACTTAAAATGAATTAGCAAAGCTGGTGACCTGGGTTCATTCCCAGAGCCTGTATCCATGGTGGGTCAGATAGAGGAGGAGCATTGAGCATCCCACCCGGACACTGTCCTCTTCTGGGGAAGAGAGGATGGTGTGGCCCCTGCTCTATCACCACCTTGGCGGCCCCACGTGGTGGTGCAGGCAAGAGATTGTAGATTGCACTGGTTTGGGAGAACATATATGGTATATTGGCGTGACAGGTGTGCCGGCACTTGATGACACAAGTGAGTTCTCTGTGGGAGGGACCTATAAGGGGAAAAATGGTCACTGATTGGGCAGGTGGCCTCCCAAGTCCATTTTGGGCTCCAGCTTGCCTGCCCTGGGGATAGCCCTGGGAGACCTCAGCCGTGGGTGTCTGGATCACATGATGAAAGCTGTTGTGGACTAGAGGACAGAATCCCACGGGGGGGGGGGGCATTGCAGTGATGTGGGGTTCTCAAGGTCCTGAAGGAACTGACCAGGAGTAGCTCTGTGGTCAGGTACAGGGCACTGGCAAAAATCGAAGGAGGTCCTGGTCAGGGGTCCTGGGAGGTAAAAAGAATTGCAAAAAAAAAGTATTACAGAATGCCTGTTCAAAAATGAGGGGTTTAAGCTTCTTTTTAAATGCCTCCACCAAGGGAGCAGTCTGCAGGCCAGCAGTGAAGGTGTTCCAGATTAACAACACTGCCACAGAGAAAGCCTAATCCCTGGATTGTCTTAATCTGGGTCTACGAAGGGCCACAGATTGCCGTAGTTGGAGGAGGGGGCAGTCTGGAGCATGAAAAGCTAAGAGGTGTTAAGGCAGTGGGGAACCAGTCTTTGTAGGGGCCTTGTAAATTAACATAGCGACCTTAAAGGTGGTGTGCTACTGAAGTGGTAGCCAGTTCAGTTTGCACGGTACAGGTGTGATACACTCAGAGGATATATCTCTGGCAATCGGCCAGACTACAGCATTCTGCACTAGCTGTGTCAGATGCAGTCGATGCACCAATTTACTGAACAGCCCTAGCTACAGATCACTTCAGTGGTCAAGCCTTAATGTCACAAAGGCATGTACTAGGGTCACCAGGTCCTAGTGCATGAGATAGGATTAATCTGGGTGATATTCCTCAACTGGAAAAACACACCACAGATTGCTGTCGCCATCTGATAACCCCCAGATTCTTCACCCTGTCCCACAGGGAGGCGGTAAATACCAAGACAGTGCCAGGTTTCAAGACAGAGTGGACAGCTATAAGGGGTTGGTGAAAACTAAGGCAAAGAAGGGGGTGGAATGTGGGGGTGGCAAGGCAGATCTACCAGAGGATATGCAGCCTAGGCAAGATCAAGGGCAGGCAGGTATGACTCTTAAGTACGGAAATGGGCAGACGTGATGAACTCTAAGTCTTTTTGTGCCAACACACCTGTCTATTTAATGCCTAGAACCCAGGAAATTGTGGTAGATGAGCAGGACTCCAGGTAACTGGGAGGCGGTATAGCGTAGAGGTTTAGGGCTTTGAGCTGCAAACCTGGAGATCTGGGTTTGAATCTCATAGCCCCCACCTACATACTGTGTGACCCCGAGTAAGTCACTTAACTTCCTTGTGCTCCCAGGTTGCACCTGGAAACAAGCTTTGGCTTAGTGTGCCTTCCCTAGTTAAACATTTTCTCCTAACTGCCTGTAATAAAGGGATTCCAAGGGATTGGTACTGGGCCCTTTACTATTTTCATTGCACTTGAGAGGGTCGGGATCGTACCTCGGCAGCATAGACTATCAGCTACATGCGGATGATATGGTTATCTGTGCCTCTGATGATCTCAGACATCCAGCGGTCCTGTCAATAAAGGTTCAACCAGTTTCAAACCTTTTTGACTCAGTCTACTGCAAGTTAGTACTAACTGAAACCAGAAGCGAGGTCCTCATGTTTGGTTCAAAATATAGTGTGAACCAGGTAGAGTATATCAGCAGTAATGCTCTTGAAATAAACATTACTGCACCAATTTGGAACTGATAAACAAATGCAAATATCGGAATTGTTGGATGGACCCTCTCTGCTCTGGAAACTCTCATGTAAGGATGTTATTGTAACGTTAGGACCCAGAGTGGGATTCCTCTATAAAATTAAGCACTCATTACCACTAGAAAGTAGGTTGAAAATCATTCCGGCAATGATATTTCCCCTTAGTGATTATAGTGATTTTTTGCATGAAAATGTCTATCAAATAAATGGAACGTATTTCAGTATATAGGTAGGAAACTCTTTATGGGCAGTCCAGACAGACTCTTGGGTCTTGATCTGCCGGCAACGTCTGTGCTTCTATTTATTATACAACAAACTAAAAGGAATGTCTTATAGTGCCATTACAGTATTCATCCCTGTGAACTTTATAGGTGGCTTCAGTGGATTGCCCTAAATGATAAAAGAAAATTGCATAAACTCTTAATTACTGTAAAATTTGTCCCCTTTAAATGTCTCCAGGAGAGGCTCCTTATGAGAAAACACCTGGGAAGCCTTCGGGCTGCCTGCACTATTAAGTACATAATTTCAAGAGTAAAATAAGTTTAGGGTGTGGCAGTGGTTAAATTGGAAGCATTTAGGAAGGGAAACTCTTACCGCTAGATTTGTAGTCGGGGGAATAGCCATCTCTAGGTGGTGGAACTCTCCAGTAGTATTCAATGGGGAAAGATGACAGAGGTGTGAGAGCTCTCATGCAGTTATGTAAAAGGTGAGGGATCTGAGTTTCTGTGGGTTCCTGCCCAGTTTACCATGTAGGGTAGGCCATCATTTAGCTTTTACTGCCACAGATATGGAATTCTTTGCCAATAAATTGTCGAACGGTGAACCAGAAAACACAGATTAAGTTTGTCATTAAATTACCAAACTCAAATACAAAATTATAATGCAAGAAAATGGTTTATGGATTGTACACAAGCTCTAAAGCCTTGTATTTTTGAAGGCACCACCTAATTTTACAAAATCATTAGGTGTCAGTGTGGCTCAGTTGGTGGCACAGCTGCTGCCAGGACAGAAAGTTGTGGGTTCTAGTCCCATACCAGGATTTTTTGGGGTCATGCCACAAACACAGGCACCTAAGTACAGTACAAAGGGGATTATGTACTATTGGGGTGTGCCATCCTTTAGGTGAGACATTAAACTGAGGTCCTGCCTGCTTTTCTGGTCAATGTTAATGACGCCATGGCACTTCCCCAAAAAAGTAGGGGAATTTTTATTGAGAAATATCCAAAACAGGGTTAAAGACAATCAAAGACTTACATTAAGACATTTATAGAATCATTAGCAAAAACAAATAAAATACACACGCCGTCAAAAGAAATGAATGAAAAAGGAAAACTGAAAAGGTAACAATTATACATCTAATATTTACCAGGCTAGTTCCAGTTAATTAACCCACCTAGTCATTCCCTGCCACAATTCTTGAACTATATATATTGCTAGAGTAACATATATTTTGTGAATACAGTTTGTGTGAAAAGTGCTATTCATCTTCTAATGTATGGTTGCATGGCTGCTTGTAACATATATAGCAAGGTGTCAGTATGGCTCAGTTGGTAGCAAATTCACCCCAGGCCAGAAGGTTGTGGGTTCTAGTCCCACACTGAGATTGGGCTCATACAATAAAAGCTGACACCCACGTGCAGCACTTACAGGATGCTGTACTGTCGTGGTGTGGTATCCTTTGCATGAGACAATAAACCAAGGTTCTGTCTGTTTTTTCTGGTGGTCGTTCAGGTGGACGTTAAAAGATCCCATTGGCACCTCTTGAAAAAAGTAGGGGGAATTTTTATTAAAGGAAAGAACGAAACAAAAACCAAGGTACAGAAATTTATTTATTTGCTTTTGTTAACCGGGTGAGCACACTAGACAACCAAGTGCCTATTTTCAGGTGCGACCCGGGAGATTACAATGGTACATTCATGGACAGGCAAAACAAGTAAGGTTACATTTAAAGTGCATCAAACAACAAGGTCAGTACAAGAAGACAGCAGGATTTTATCAATGCAGACAGCAGGTAGGATAACATTAGGGTGGTCTCAGGATAGGCAGGGGCCACCATGTCGGGCGGCAACTCAGTAAAACTAGTAGGTAGGCAGAGAAGAAACAAACTAGGGTGGAGGAGGCCCAGTGCATAGTCTGGAAGTAGGACGCTAAATATGCACACACTGATTGAGCGGTTGGGGCTAAAGTGGATTAATCTATCTAGTTGGTCTCTCGCTCGGTAGTGGAATAAAGGTGCGGTGGACCACTGCCATAGCCAGATAAGTTTGGTAGTGACTCAGCCAGTCTGAGCAACAGAGGTCGGGTGGGTTCGTCTAGTGCATAGGCAGGTGGAGGCCGATTTGAGAAAGCCCCAGAGGGAGGCTTTAAAGCCACGGTGGGAGGGGGAGGAGCAAGTGCTTGAGGGAAGGGAGTTCCACAACCTGGGCGTGTACGCAGCGAAGGCTCGGTCACCCATTTGGGTGTGAGTCTTGGGCACTAGGAGGGCCTGAGAGTCGCTGGATCTCAGAAGGTAGCTGGGATTAGCTGGAACGAGAGATTCAATGAGGGCTAAGGGGGTGGCAGACCTGACAACATTATCTATGAAATTGCCCAAGACATAGGAATGGTGCTTTTCCGGTGGGAGCCACTCAAGCCGGGAGTAGAGCTCACAGCGGTGGGTAAGGCGGGGAGCTGAGAGCACAAAGCGACATACGCTGTTATATGCAGTGTCGCATTTTGCGTGACTAGCTTTAGCAATGTGGGCGAAGGTGACAAGTCCATAGCAGAGCATGGGTAGGAGGACTCCCCTGGCTAAGGCGAGTCAGGCAGCAGGGGTGAGGGAGTTTTTTGCTCTGTATGCAAGGCCCAACTTGCGGTTGGAGGCCTTGCATGCATTGCTTATGTGCAAGTTCAGATCCAGTTGAGGGTCAAGCGTCACTCCCGGGTACTTGACAGAATCTGTAACTTGCAGTGGGGACCCATCGGCACCTACGATCTTAAGCGGGCCCAGGACAGCTTTTGTCTTGGCTGTCGAGCTGGAGAGCATGGCCTGCATCTTCTGCTGGTTAATCGTGAACTTGTGGACCTTTAGCCAGGTTTGGATTCAGTCAAAGTTGGAGTTTAGCTCGTCGTTGATGGTGGAGATGTCCCGGGAGCTAGTCATGATGACTAGATCATCTGCGTACAGAGTAGTGTGCCCTTATGCCAGGGCCAAGGGTAGCTCATTTACGAAGAGGGAGAACAGGAGAGGCCCCAGGACAGAGCCCTGGGGGACCCTGCAGCTAACCGGAGCTGGCTCAGACAGGGTCTTGTTGAACTTTGTGTACTGCTGCCTGCCCAAGAGGTAATTATTGAACCAGGTAAGGGCAGGGGTGGAGAAGCCAAGGCACAGGAGAGAGGAGCACAGTACTGCGTGGTCAACCCGGTCAAAGGCTTTCCAGAGGTCCACAGAAATGGCCCCAGTTTGCCTTGGTCAAAATCAGTCCCGATAGCGGAGGTAACAGCTGCTAGAGCAGTGGAGGTGCTGTGCCCTTCTCTAAGCCCGTGCTGTGCTGGAGAGAGAGTAGGCTGTGGGTCTGTAGGTAGAGGTTGAGCTGTGAGGCGACAGTCTTTTCCAGAAGTTTGCCGATCGCTATAGGGTGGTAGTTCATTGGGTCCTTTGGGTCACCTTGTTTGGGGACAGGAATGACTTTGGCCATGTTCCAGATCTCCGGGACTATGCCCGAGGTAAGTGATGCATTGAAGACGTGGGCGATGAGTCGGGCTAGATAAAACGCCCCTAGCCTAAGTACTTTGGGCTCAAGGCAGTCGTGCCCAGCTCCGGTATGGAGGGAGAGTCCGGCAAGGAGCTTCTGCGTTTCTGTGACGGAGATGATCCTGAGGTAGAGGGGCTTTTCCCTTGGGAGAGGGTATGATCCTTAGGGTTGTGTGTCTGGTTGGGGAGAGCTGGCAGGTTAGAGAACAGGAAGTTAAGCTCATTGGCAATTGTACGGGGGTTGTTGCAGTTTACTCCGCCAATGTGCATATCCGTAACCTGAGCTCTGGCGGACCCTCCAACCATGTTCTTAATGTTCTGCCAGAAACTCCTTGGGTTTCTGGCCGTGGAGAGTAGGCAGATTGACAGAACTTGCTTTTTGCAGATCGGATGGCTCTTTTGCACGAGTTTCTCAGCTGCCTGTACTCAAGGAGGTCTGTACTGGAGAGGGAGTTCTTGTATCTCACCCAGCATTTATCCCTTTGTTTCATCAGAGAAAAAAGGCCTCCATGGAGCCACTTTGTGACAGTGCTCCTCACCTTCCTTTTTGTGAGGGAGCATGTTTATCTTGCAGCGGGGTGAAGACAGTCAGGAAGTTGTCAAGGGCCCTTGAGAGGTAATTTGTGGCAGTGACCCGGGATCAGTCAGCATGTCGCAGGTCAGCAAGGTAGTCCCCAACGTTGAGTTTGGAGAAGTCCCTCATTTGGATCACCTTGCAGGGGATCTTAGGAGGGGAGATGCCCCATATGCAGTAGGTGGGAGAGTGATCTGATATAGCATCTGGGAGAATGCCAGAGCAGACAGTTTTCTCCGGTCTGTTGCTCAGCACCCAGTCAATGAGGGAACCCCTGTCTCAGTCAATGAAGGAACCCCTGTCTCCACGTGGGGAGAGCCTTGTGGGTTCAGAGATGAGTTGGCTGAGGGTGAGACCAGCCAGCAGGGGCTCATATTGCTGGACATTGCGGCCTACCCAATTGAGGTTGAAGTCACCTAGGACTAGAAGCTCATTTGAGCCAACCATGGGGCTAAGGCTGTCAAGGAGGGAGGAGAACCCTGGCATACCATCCTTTGGAGGGTTGTCGGCACAGACCAGGTGTACCTTCTCGGTGTTGCCTAGCAGGAGGAGGGCATGCAGGAACTCACAAGAATGGGATGGGGTTGGCGCGTGTCCTATGACGGATATGTTTAGGTGCATCTTATAGTATAGGAGTACCCCACCCCCTCTCTTGTTCCCAGCCCTGTCTTGCCTAGTGAGATTGTAGCCCGGGAGGGCACAGGCAGGGTCTGGAGTATGTGGCTTCAGCCAGCTCTCTGTCACCCCCATAATGTCAGGGTTATAAAGCGCCACCCAAGCTATAAGCTCAGCAAAGTTGGCCAGCAGGCTGCGTACGTTTATGTGCACCAACCTCAAACCTTTGGTAGATCTCCAGTTGGGGGGGAGGGAGTTTCGTGATGGTTTGGCAACCAGCGGACCGCAATTTGGGGCTAGGGTCCCAGCCGGACTGTGAAGCATGGAGCAGTTAGTTAGAGGTGGCATCCTGTCAGACCTCGGGGGGGGAGGTAAGCGCTCTTGGGCAGTTACCTCAGGGCTGCAGTAACAGGATCTAGCTCTCCTGGTGGGGTTATCCTAGTGGATGGGAGGAGAGAGTACTCAGGGATAAGGGGCCCCGGAGTACTGACCTTGTCTCAAGCTATACAGAAGGTAGGTTAGTTGTAGCTTCAGTCTACCTGGAATAGCGGCACATGCCCATGCAAAGTTATTGTCTCAGAATTATGGTATCCCAAATAGCAATGGCTCCTGGTTCAAGAAAATTGTGAGTCATGCACTGGTTACACAGAAATTGCTAGTCATGCACAGGTTACGCAGACAGTGGCATTGGTTATTATCTATCACCAATGAATTATGTGAATGCTAGCATGAAACCTGAGTACCCTAACTTTTCCGCATAGCTAGCCCAGCAATCACTCAAAGCAACATCCTAGGGAGATACAGACAGTTAGGGTATATGCTAGCATGAAACCTGGAGAACACTAATGCAGCAGTCCAGGGTAAATTTAAAGAGTAGACAGGAGTATTCAAAATCAACTTGTATGGGGAAAATGTATGTAGTTTGAGGGAACGCAACCCCAAGCAATGAGAGATATTATTAGCTAGAGAAAAAGACATGGACAAACTGTTTTCATATTTTTTAGCCACACCCAATCTGCTAATAGGGTCCCTGAACATTTAGGGGAGGGGCTTACAAGCATTTAAGGGGAGGAGGGGAGGGAACGGGTGGGTGGGCAGGACAAATTAGTTCAAGTGGGAAGGAGGGTCCCAGCGAGGACCAGTCCACACCTCAACCCCGACTCCGAGAACCAACGGCTGCAACCGGAGCTGAAGCCCTGCTATTTAAACTGCACCAGCAGTTTAAACTCGCCTTTTTTTCAGTTTCTCTCGCTCTCCACAGTCCGACTCCATTTTGAAGGAGCCCTGCAAGAGAATTTGCCTCCGCAGTCCAAATAGTCCTTGTCCCAAGTGGGGAAGGAGGGGGGGTCCCAGCGAGGACCAGCCCACAACTCCAACCCCCGATGCCGAGAACTGACAGCTGCAACCGGGGCTGAAGCCCTGCTATTTAAATTGCACCAGCAGTTTAAACTTAGCGCCTTTTTTCTTTCAGTTTCTCTCACTGTCCGTGGTCCGACTCCGTTTTGAAGGAGCCCGCGAGAGAATTTGCCTCTGCAGTCCAAATAGTCCTTGTTCCAAGTGGGGAAGGAGGGGGTCCCAGCGAGGACCAGTCCACACCTCCAATCCCTAGCGCCGAGAACCAAATACACACTACAATACAAAAAAGGGGACAAATAAAACAAAAATCAGTTATTCCAGTGTACCAGAGGTACATAAAAAAAACAAAAGGATAGAAAAGAAATGCGAAAAGGATACAGAATGGTCGCAAATTCCCCACAGGACGAAAAGCAGTCAAAGGACGAAAACCATCCCACCAAAAATAATACAGTATAGATAACACCACAACAAGGTTTGCCACCACCGCAGGGGTCGAAATTGGCACCGGCCCACTAGCCAAATGATGGTAGATTTTGTATCGGGCTAGTAAGATTTTCATTTAACTAGCCCTGTGGGCTTGTACCGGAGAAGGCAACACTTCAGTATACATAGATACATACATAGACAGTGTCGGCAGATAAGGGCCTATGGCCCACCCAGTCTGCCCATTTGAGCTTGTAAGTTCAGTTTGTTTTCCTAGAAGTCTGTTGCACCTTACCCCTGACCTCCAGAATTCCTTTATGTCTATCCCATGCATTCTTAAATCCCGTGATTGTTTCAGCCCCCACCACTTCCTCTGGCAGGGTGTTCCACTTGTCCACCACCCGTTCTGTGAAGAAATTCTTCATGTTTCCTCTGAATCGTCCTCCCTCCAACTTCATCCCATGCCCTCTAGTCCTGGAACATCTTTTTCGCTTAAAAATAGTGTTTCCTGCACCCTTTTCCTCCCTGTAAGATACTTGTATGTCTCTATCATATCCCCTCTCTCCCTCCTCTCCTCCAGGGAGTACATGTTCAGTTCCTTCAACCTGTCTTCATAGGACTTGTGATGCAATCCATGCACCATCTTTGTTGCCCTCCTCTGAACCTTCTCTACCCTGTCTATGTCCTTACGTAGGTATGGTCTCCAGAACTGTACACTGTACTCCAGGTGGGGCCTCACTAGTGTCTTGTATAGCGGAATTATGACCTCCTTTCCTGCTGGTGATGCCCCTGCCTATACATCCCAGCATCCTATTTGCTTTACCTGCTGCCTTGTCACACTGTTTCCTACCTTGAGGTCATCAGAGATGATAACCCCAAGATCCCTTTCCTGCTTGGTGCATGCTATTTCCTCACCCCCAACTGATATATTGTGCCAGGGTTTTGTGCCCATATGCATTATCTTGCACTTCCTTGCATTGAATTTCAACTGCCAAACCCCTGACCATTCTTCAAGTTTCTGCAGGTCGCTTCTCATTCTGTCTACACCTCTGGTGTGTCTACTCTGTTACAGAGCTTTGTGTCATCAGCGAAGAGTGAAATTCTGCCTTCTAGGTCCTGCGCCATGTCATTGATGAAGATGTTGAATAGGACCGGTCCCAGCACTGATCCCTGTGGTACCCCACTGGTTACTCTTCCTCTGTGGAGTGACAGCCATTTACCCACCACTCTGTGTCCTGCCACCCAGCCAGTTACCTACCCACCACACTACTGTCCTGCCCACACCCATATTCCCCAGTTTGTGTAATAATCTTCTATGTGGCACAGTGTCAAAGGCCTTGCTGAAGTCCAGATAGGCCATGTCCACTGCCCTCCCCTGATCCACCTCCCTAGTCACCCAGTCAAAAAATTCAACGAGGTTGGTCTGTCATGACCTCTCCCTGGTGAAACCATGCTGCCTTGGGTCCTGTAGTCCATTGACAACCAGATGTTCCACCAATCTCTCCTTCAGTAGTGCTTCCATGATCTTCCCCACTACCGAGGTGAGGCTGACTGGTCTGTAGTTCCTGCTTCGCTTTGTTTCCACTTTTGTATAAGGGACTACATCTGCTGTCCTCCAGTTTTTGGTACCCCTGTTTCCAGTGATCATTCAAACAGGATAGCCAGAGGTTCAGCCACCACCTCTCTTACTTCTTTAGGACCCTGGGTGCACCCATCTGGCCCCATTGCTTTATCAACTCTTATTACTTCCAGTTCCTTCAGGACACTTTCTGTTAAAGGGACTTGTGTCCATTTCTGCACCATTCTCACCCCTTGTACTCCCTTCAGACCCATTACCCTCCTCTTCCTCAGTAAAGACTGAGCAGAAATACCTGTTCAGTATGTCAGCTTTACTGTTGTCATCCTCCATGCCCCCATCCTCCCCTTCAGTCTCACTATCCTCCCTTTGTCTTTCTTTTTCGCTTATGTACCTGTAAAAGGTTTTGTCCTCTACCCACTGATTTTGCAATGTGTTCTTCTGTCTGAGCTTTGACTTCCTTACTGACCTCCCTACCTCCCTTGCTTCTCCTGGTACTTCTCCTATCCCTTCTGCCTGTGTCTTTTGTATTGCTTGAATGTACCTTATTTTCACTTTCTTTGCTACCTCTTTGAAAACCATAATGGTCTCTCTTCCTTTTCCTCTTGCTAACCTGCTTAATACATAATTCTGTTGTTCTTGTAATCACCATTTTAAATACTGCCCACTGTTCCTCAACCCCTGATTCCTGTCCCATTCCCCTTAATGCCTCTTTCAAGTATCTCCCCATTTTCCCAAAGTCTGCCCCCCTAAAATCCAGGATATGTGTTTTTGTGTGGTTTGGTTCTGCTCTGTCTGTGATTTCAAACCACAATGACTGGTGGTCACTGTTTCCCAGGTGCTCCCCCAGTGTTACCTCCATCACACTGTCCCTGTTTGTGAGCACAAGGTCTGGTATTGCCTTCTGCCGAGTTGGTTCCATGACCAGTTGCTTGAGGAAGGCACCCTGAAGGGAGTCCAGGATAAATCTGCTCCTAGTTGATGCTGCTGCTGGGATGCTCCAGTCCACGTCTGGAATATTGAAGTCTCCAACCAGTACTACCTCACCCTTGTCTGCCATCCTTTGGATGGCTAGCATCAGCTCCCTATCTGTTTCTTCCTCCTGGGCTGGTGGTCTATAGACCACACCTGTGCAGATGGCTGTCCCCATTTTCCTTTCCAGCTTAACCCACAGTATCTCTCCCCCCATTTTGTTCCTCCTGGATCTCTGTGGCCCTTATGTCATTTTTCACATAGAGTGCCACTCCTCCTCCTCCCTTCCTGCTTGCTCTGTCTCTTCTGAATATGTTGTAGCCAGGTATGGCCATCTCCCAGTCGTGGTTATCATTACACCAGGTTTCAGTGATGGCCACAATGTCCAGGTCTGACTGCACCATGACAGCCTCCAGAACTTCCATCTTGTTGCTAAGTATGTACACCAACTGGGCCAGTGGAAATGTCTGTGGGGCCAGTGGATTATCCAAGTCATTAGCCCTGCTGGCTTGTGGCCGCAAAAACCTAATTTCAAACCCTGCACAGTGTGCTGGAGTATTTAATTAAGGAAATCAGTGATCTTGCCAAATGCAATGAGGGATGTGTGCTCATAAACAGTGTGCCTGAGGTCCTTTAAAAGTCATCAGATCCAACTCAAAAACTCCCTTACAGGCATTAGTAATAAAAGTGTATAATTCAGAATGAGAGATTGGGGTTTGCTGTATAGGAAGAGCACAGTGAGCCTGCCACATGTAAAACTTCAAAATTGCAAATAGAACGCCAGTGGCGTCATTTATGTACCTTATCCCACCCCACCAGTGCCAATCCAAATATTGAAAAGAGTTGGGGCATTGTTTATTAACAGTATATCCACAGAAGCAAAAACAAAATATCAATGCATTCTATCCTTCCAGAATCCTAATGTAGTGTTTATACAAAGTAATACGTCTCAAACAGCAGGGTCAATCCTAATAATCCCAGTAACAAAACAATAAGTCACAAACAACAAGTCATAATAAATAAAATAAACTGAATTAAAGAAGAAATCCATCTACTGTCTCCCCGGCTAACTGATCCTCATTTCAAGCAGTTAAATCCCTGCAAAAGCTTATAAAAACACTTCTCCAGCAAAAGATTTGTACTCGTATTCTCTAATGTCATACAGTTCCTTTTGAATATAGTCTAGTGAGACTTCTAGGGAGATGACATTTTTTGTAACACAAACTGACATCTGACCTGCCAGAGCCACCATTTAATACAAGCAAACACCAAATACAACTGTGTTTTCATGTTTCCACATACGCAGGACCTGTCCCAAAATCAGAGTTCATAGAATCATAGAAATCCGACGGCAGAAAAAGACCCCAACGGCCCATCTAGTCTGCCCCTTCCTTCCCCCTACTCATCTTTTACACGGGCCCTCTTGTTGCATAACCTATTGCCTTTAGTTCCAGAAAAAAAAATGTATTCACTCCCAGTGTCCAAAAGTTGTTAATATATGAACAGATGAAAGGTAAATGCTCCATTGTTTCTGTCTTCTCCTGGCATTCTTGGCTCAGGCATATTCTCTCACACATGTGTTTGTGTTTAGCGTTCCCTTTTACGTTTAATCTGCCGTGCACACTTAGCAATAATACATCCCATAGTTTCTTGGGAACCTTCCTACACAGTAACTGTTTTGATATTACTTCAGGAGTCGTGCCCCACTTAGGATCAAAGACCGGCTCTACATAAAAAAAAAAAAAAATTTTTTACAACATGTTAATATAATTGTTTGCCCGTAGAATCTCGAAGTTGACTGGGGGTTAATGCCCAACATTTACTTTATTGAGAACAGACTATAATATAGAAGATTGTCTAAATTGCAGGACTTCCTACTGTTCTCATCTTCCCTTGCTCCCATACCCTAATCAGTGAAGTACAGGCCTCTTTTAACAAGTTAAACCTGTACTTAAGCTGGTTCCATTCTGTTGGACGTACATTAAAACTAAAAAGGACACATAAGAAAAACGCCACTGTATTTATCATCTCTACCCCCCCCCCCCTTTTAATCTCTTTATATGTATGGTGCCTTTTGCTGGGGTTCAGCTACTCCTCCAAAATAACTTAAAAAATACTATACATTTTCATTTCATATTCTATAGTATATATATATATATATATATATCTGCCTGTAATTTGACTGCCTCCTGTTTGTACTCCGAATTGTTGTCTGGTCTGATGTTTGTTGCTCCACTGTCTGTCCTCTATGTGACGAGGTACCTTTGTAAATGAGCCCCTGGCTCAAAGGTTGTTAAACTGATGTTCAAATAAATAAATAAATATATAAGTATATACTATAAGTAGGCACATTTTTCTGGTGTCCTGGCCAAATTTCCCCATTCAAATCAGTCCTGATAGCACCAACATTTTAAAGTGCACCATTTTTGGTGCTTCCATTAAGCCTGCCCTGGTGCCTTACCCCAACTGGACACAGTCCATATCCTGCAACTTTTTGATGCAGAGAAGATGAAGAGGGAGGGATCATAATTCTTGGCTTGGAGGAGCCGGCAGACAGATAATTTGCTCTTCCAGGTACCGTGAACTGAAAACTCTGCCTGGTGCTGTCCCTGTGCCCTGATGTTTTGTGACGTAGTTGTTTGATGAGCGTGGGGGGCGGGGGGGGGGATGCTACATTAAATGAATGGGGGCGATTTTCAAAATGCTTTTTGCCATATTTTAGAAGTGCACTGGGGTCAATTTAATGCCCCCACTTAACCAGCAAGGCTGTTGCGAGTTGAGCGTCATCTTTGACTTAACCCCAGTGGATTTCTAAAATACGGCAAAACTCACCACCATTGATTTCAATGTAGCATGCCCATGCACTCTACAAACAACTTTGTCACAAAGTGTCAAAGCAGGAGGGCAGTACGCCGGTGAGGATTTTGACTAGAGGTACCAGGAAAGGGAAGGGGTCTGACGGCTGGCTCCTCCAAGCCAAGAATTACAGATCACTTCCCCTTTATCTTCTACACATCAGAAAATTGTAGGATATGGACTGTGTAAGTCCTGGTGGAGTAAGGCACTAGTGGGGGGCTTGGGGACTTTTTTAAAGGAAAATGATACAATCCCAGTCTCTGGCCCCAGCAAGGCTTTGCCTCTGGTTTAGCTTTGTAAAGTACAAGCAGTCTTTTTCTCATGCCGCAAGGTACTGTATTTTAACTCTGAAAAGTCCGCGACCCGGAAGTATGGCGGACGCGGGGGCTTCATTAACTGTAAGGGTGTGTCGCCGCACCGCTCGCTTCAATACAAAATGTTATGCTTTCCTTCAATGGAATACAATTGAAAATGAGCTTTGCTCGATTGTTTTACTCCAAAATAAAAATGAATGAATAAAAAATGAAAATTAATCTGTCCGAAGTCTGCCCACTATTTTTGCCCCATAAACTCCAGCATTTATCTCACCCACAGGGCATGGTGCTGAGCAACGGACCGGCATTAAGCTGAGTAGGGCTGCTGAAGGGATGAACGAGTCCTGCCTGTCCTTCAGAACTCCCGTACCAACAGCGCTTTAAACAAGTGATACCTCCATGTCACACGCTAGGCTAGTGGGTGCTTGCTGACAAAAGGCCACTCGTCGTGGGAGCACTACATTCCTTCCTGCATGACAGCCCCCCATCCCTATCCAAGGCAGGAAGCATCCCAGACGGATGCTGAAACCCTGCCTTACTGGTTCACATCAGACTTTCTGGGCTTGAGATGTGACCCCATGCTATATTGATAGTAAGTGGTAGCACTACCCACTGCTCTAGCTAGCCAACATGTAAAACTGCACCTTCAGCTTCCATGCAGGCTAGTAGTACCATTTGGTTTAATGTGAATGAATGGTCTCTGCATATGTTTTGCAGGGTTTCTGATCAACAAGACTACATTCTGATGTCTACACTCTAGAAAGCAGAAATGAAGACTGCACTGTATTTCCCAGTGCACTCTCAACAGTGGGCAGACCTCGGCACATAAAGTGTGGGAAAGAAGGCAAGAAAGATGTCCACTTTCTGACCTCAGAGGACAGTAAAAAAATCACTTCCCCATCTGCAAGGCTATAAAATTTCTTTCTCATGAACAAATGAAAGGTCTACATCCCAAATAAACACAGACTGTCCTTCTCTGGGGCCTTTTTGGAAAACATTGCTTTCTTGGCTGAAAGCGGAGCTGCTCCTTTAGCTAGCCCAGTGCTGTCATGGCTGAGGAACATAGGAGATAATGGCAGCATTCGGTCAGGGGTTGAAATTACATTTTGCAGAAAATACCCAGCAGGGCTAATCACTTTCTCGATACTCTACTTTCCAGATTTTTTTTTCACCACCCAAGGCCTCCAACACATTTTTCCCCAAGGTTTAATGCTTGCCACAATTATTAGTTACGTGGTTATTAATAATTTGTTGTTGTTTTTTATGAATTGCTTTTGCTCCCAACTCTGGCATGTGTCTCCTTCAGCTGAGTCCCCAACTCAATCACGCCACCATCTCCAGGACTTACCTCACCCCCCCCCCCCAAATAGCTCTATGGCATACTTTCCATAGTGAGGCTGTAGGGGTTGGCCATACCCTGGTGGAGACCATATCAATGATCATTGGGGGAAGGGGGGGGCTGCTGTTATCTTGGATGCTGTGAAAATCGGGGAGTAGGTTAGAAGCACCTGTGTTGCACCCCTTCTCCCAAAATGCCAAAGTATAGCCCTGCCGGTGAATGTGTACATGCAAGCAAGCAACAGGCGTGTGTCACCCACTCAGCTTCCCCGCCCCTGCTGGCCATGCAAACTACTACTACTGTGCTACTTCAGGAGGTGCCCATGCTGCGGTGCAGTCAGCCCTCCCTCCCTCCCTGGAGAAGATGAATGTCCTCTGGGATGCACTTCTTCTTTCTCTCCGGACAGCCCTCCAGGAACCTGGGCTCATTCTCGAACCTGGGTCACTGGCATCGTGATTGGTAGCCCTAGTGCTGTGTCAACAGGATGGCTTGCAGTACGTTTCTTCATTCGTTAATCGTTCCAGCACTACGTGCTTCTGGAGAGCCATTATTTTCGCAGCATTCTTGGAAAAGGCAGTGTGGTGCAGTGTGTAGAACCAGGAGCTGTGATTCAGGTGATCCCAAGTTTGAATTCAGCTGTAGCTGTGACATGTTCATCCCGTGACCTTGAGTAAGTTATTTAACCTCCCTGTGTTTCAGTCCTCCCAGCTGTAACACTGGATGGAATCGGGACCCCACTCTGAGCGAGGTAGTGCGGTATATCTCAGTTGGGCAACCGTGGATAAATAAATTCTCAAAAAAAGGGCCATATCATGTTAGGCGTACAAATGTACCAAAAATTTAAGGCAGCAGTGCATGTTACAGTGAAAATGTTGTACCTTGGCCACCTGTCACTGTGCTGTGCAGACGACCCGGGTTCAAGAGCGAAATCAGAGCCATTGCATCGGGAGGCTGGCCAGGCTGTGACAGCTGTCGTCTCAGCTGAGGAAGGTTGGCAGTGGGCTCCTCCCCAGGACATTGACTTCTGTGACTGGGTGCGGGAGGTTGTTCCTGACACAGAGGGAAGCTATGTGCATTCGAGGCTGACAAAGGCATTATGTACGCCAGGGGAGAAGGGAGAAAATGTGGGAGAAAGCCCAACAGCCATCATGACAGCCAGAAACTCCTCAGCTTATCACAGAAACATAGAAATTGTTGGCAGATAAGGACCGCTAGGCCCATCCAGTCTGCCTGTAAGTCCTACCCTTGTTTGCGGCCTCTGACCCTACTTGATCAACGTCTTTCTCCTCTCCTTCCCACTTCTAGGGTTCCTTTATGCCTGTCCCATGCATCTTTAAATCCCTCCACTGTGCTCGCTCCCACCACCTCCTGTGGCAGACTATTCCATGTGTCTTCCACTTTTCTGTGAAGAAAAACGTCCTCACATTTCCCAATTTGCCCAAGCGCCGAGTACCAATCGGGGTACATCCCTGCAAAAAGATGAGCCCTGTAAGGACTAGCTAATGACTGGGAGAAAATTCCCTGTGGAAAACAAAATGTTGTACCTTTACCTTTTTATTTTATATTAGAGATCACTCTTTTTCTCTTGTCTTGTAAAATTCCCCCTTTTCTTAGTTTTGAGTCTGCTTAACATTACTTTTTAGATTTGAAATCATTAGTAGCAGCACTTCTTTTAATATCAGTATCTCCAGGGTCAAGATTTTCAGCCTTCCCAAGACGAAGTCCTGAAGTCTCCAAACCAGCAGACTCCATATTTTCATCTTGCGCTGTTGCGGGCGATGGTATACCTGGTTCCACTAGGCACACCACTTTGGTGCAGCTGCGGTGAAAAACTGGCCACAAGTACTGTATATCATGGAGCTAGTCGTAAACTGACTTCACCTTTGAAAATACCGTGGCTGTGGGAGAAACTGGCTCCGCAAGTAGCAACCCACTTGTGCTGTTTTCTTCCCCTCAGCTGCGCAAATTTCAGGGGCTCTGAAAATCCATCCCTGGGTTTTCATCAGTATTCTCAGCTGTTTGAACACCCGTTGTCTCATAAGATCAGAGAACAGTGCGTGTTGCATGCTAGTTTACCTAAGTCACGTGAAAAGCTATATTAAACGATGTGTGTTTAAAAACAGCTGTAAATACTGATCAAGAAAGTGGTTATAGCCATAGTGAAAGGTGTGCCCCATTTAATTATTTCAAATCTAAATAAAAATCCTAATGCAGACTCAAAATGAGGTGAAAAGGACATCTTCCAAGGTAGGGGAAAAAGGGCAATATAAAATAGACCAAAAATGTAAAAGTTAAAATTTGCATTGTAACATGCATTGCATAAAATCTCCCTCATTCACACAGCATGATGACTGACAGCCGTAGGATCCCACGCTCCATGGAGGAACGGATGACTCATGACCTCCTCGGTTAGTCCGCTGCCACTGGATCCCTCCTTACTTCTGACCACAGTAATCGACTCAGGGAGTAAGCTGAGGGAGCTTGCTGGAGCTGATCGGGGTGACTGGCATATTGAGGAGCTCCAAAATCAAGTAGCAGAGATCCAGACCTGGAGGCTGCTGGCAAATCAGGTGCAGATATCAGCCGAGTGAGTGAAAGAAACAGTGGATCAAGAAATGAATGCTACTTCAGTAGGACATGCTGTCATGTAAATCCCAGATGAAGCAAACCAGGCAACAGAGAGTAGAATAGTATAGTAACGATAAACACTTTCCAGCACATCACTAGTCTAATAAGTTACTTATGAGGTCAGTATATGCTCTGATTGGCTGCCATACTGAGCATGAATTCTTTGAAATTCCAAGTACAGCTCAGAGCAAGCTCGGGTATGTGTAGTCTTTTTTTTTTATTTTAAGAAAAATGCATTTGTTTTTAAAGTAATGCAGTTAGACTAATCACAATAATGCCCCTACAGCCACCCATTTTGTAAGCAATAAGCCACTCCAGGGCATGGGTTAATGTTCCTGAACTACTTGAGTATGTCCCTTTCTTTCAGGTGGGAGAGGAGCTCCCAGTTTGCCTCCCCCTAAATTTTAATTTTTGTGAGCAGGGCATAGATGTCACAGATGGAGCTAAAGCCCTTAATGAAGTGACTTGCGGGCTTGATCAAGGGTAGGCGCCAGGTCGATAGGAGTCCAGTCATGTAAGGCAAGGGCTAATTTGAGGGCTTCAAGTTTACCCTTCCTCAAAACCCTGCTTTCAATGAGGATGGGTGGGCTTTTGGTAAATTTATTAGACCACAGGAAGGTGAGCATGGCAGACGTTTTAACATCTCTAAAGGATAGAGCCTTGAACAGGGCAGTTTCCTGCAGCGTCTGCATTGACTGAGCGCAAATCTTTATGTAACCCCTAGATGGCGCTATCCCAGGGGCTACTACCCCTGCCTGATTTGCCACTAACAGGTTGAGGGGCCTGGATCCAATGGCGGGTGCCTCCACCCAGAGGTCAGGGTTTGCAATAGTTAAACTAACTTGGTCACAGCCCTCTGGGACACTGCAACCCCCCTTTCTTCCCACTAGTGGCCCACACAATATATCAGAATTACCTTCACAGTATACACTTACCCCCAGGTCTGGTTCCGGCACTGGGACCTCCTGTGAAATGAGATACAGTGCAACAATCTACAGTACAGTACTTTAACATAGACAAATACCTCAGGCAGTATAACTTTGCTGAAACAAGCAGCTCTGATTTATTTAGGGGATATAACAAGGACAGGGGAAATCAGGTTAATTAGCTTATCACTCTAATAATCTTTCCATGGCTCTGTGCACAGGCCTATCCCTATCAGTTACTGTCCCTGGGTACCCAAGCCCTAGTGGCTAGTCCAAACCGGGGCAGCTGGTAGGGGCCCTTTCACACAGAGAAAAGGAGAATTAAACAGTCAGCAGTACAGTAATTCCATTTGGATTTAATGTGGCAATTCAACAGGAGGCGACCCTGAATTAGTACTCACGACCTCCAAATAAGATAGGGTCCTTCAATGTCAGCAGGGCTCACTTGAGGTACAAACCTCTTCACACATCCATATAAAAGAAAGCACTATACCAGGCAGGCTGCATCTGTATCCCGATCGCAATTACTGCACAATACCCGGAGAACACACAGCAGATTCAGTTCCTGACAGACCGAGTGCAATTTTCAGCAATTCCTCCAGTCTTCTACAGGGTGAGCCTGGTTTCTACTCTTCAGAGATCCTTTGATTCTTTTCACAGGATGGATTCAGTCCAACAAGCTGTTACACAAGCTGCAGACCGAACTCTGGGCCTTACACGCTTTTTGACTAAAACTGCACACTGAAAAGCACAGGGCTCCTTCCTTCTTCACTGCCAAAGCCCAACTGAAACTCCAACCGACAAAACGGCACTTTGAGTTCCTCCCAGTTCTGACTGGATTGTTGCCACCACAATAGACTGCTGCTGTTGGTCCAAAAAGGCACTGAAGTCTAAACTACATCTCCCAGAGTCACTGCCCATACAATCCTCTTGTGGCTGGCTCAGATTATGAGTCCAAGTTCTGATTCGTCAAGGCACCATTTTAGAGCTAGCTTACTCCACACTGATTGGTCCAGTTCAGCAGTTCAAAACTAGAATGGGGAACTAGCAGACACAGTTCTGACTGCAAAGAAAGCAGGTTAGACAAACTGTAATTTCACTATTACTCTAAATAATTTCTGGCAAACAGTTACATCTTTCAGATAGGTTCCCTTTGCACTCCTAGTGACTGCAAAATGAAGTGAATTGGCAGCAGCTTAGTGGTACTCAATCAAAGAAACACACAGTCCCCCATACAAACTAATTATGTCTGCAAGCAGACAGCTCTTAAAGAGACAGTACCAGAGGTTCTAAAAACACTCACTGATAAATGGCTTAAATGCCAAACACCATTCAGGCTTGGAGCATTCAAGCAAGCTCCTGGAAGTCTTTTGGGAACCCCCATTTGCAGGGGGGTTACATTTAGAACAAGTGGGGCATCCATAATAGTTGGTAAGATCTGTTTTTAAAGCCTCCAGCTACCTTGCTTGCTGTATGTAGTACTGAAGTTTGAGATGTCGAGTACTTCACTCCACACTGCTTCTAAAATAGTGCATGTTGCTTTTTTTCAGTTATATTTTATTTGTGTCCACATCAAGACATCCTTCGATTAATACCTCATTTTCATGAGGGTCCCTGGGAGCAAGAACAGCAGCAGCAGTAGCAAATATTGCATCTAATTTACAGTGAACCCTGTATAGTAGTTATGTCGGTCATCACGCAAGTACATAGTGTGATTTAACAAGATTCTTTGTTCAATGACCAGTGTGTATCATGCAGTTACAGGGCATGTTTTAAAAGCTTGCCTTGTCATATTCTGGGAAAATTTCTAAAACTTAGTATTTCCATAAAAGTCTGCTTTTATTTCACATATTTTCTGTGTTTCTCTTCCCCTCTTTCTTTATTACAAAAGACAGCTGCTTTAATAAAATAGAATCGTTATCTCTCAGATTTTCATCTGCTCCTTCTGCCAGTCCACATATGATGTCATCTTCTGTTTAATGAATCATAATTGGTTTGTCATGGAAAGGATTGTGATGTCATAAGCAGGAGGTTGTGATAGCACGTATGAGCAATTGGCACTGGATGGATGAAGGGCAAGGATTCTGGTTCCCTACGGATTTGCTAGGTTTATACATTCATGTGGAGGAGAGAACTAGAAATGTAGTAAGTATAACTAGAATGTTATAACATCTTAATCTTTTTCACATAGGCTTTGAAGCTTCTTTAAAAGACACAGAAACCACTGAAAATGCTAGTCAGCAATTTGAAAAATGAATATCTGGGAGCTGAACTGTAGAGTAGGGTTGCTCGAATCCAATTCATGGAATCCAGTATGTCAGATTTCAAGCTTTTTTGAGGGAGTTTGGATTTTCAGAATTAAAGGCCAAAAATCCTAATTCCAAACCAAAAAGAAACTGTAGTATTCAGAATCTGAGTCTGCAAAAAAAACTGTAGTATTCCGAATCTGATTCTGCCAAAAAAAAAAAAAAAAAAAGACTCTGGACAATACAGAACAAGCCTTCCACCATCCTATTAAAGTGGAGACAGTACAGTACATAACCAGGATGCTCCAGGGGTTGGGAGGCATGATTTACAAGAAGAGGCTGGAGGACCTCAGCATGTTTCTTTAGGGAAAGGGGTGACATGGTAGAAACTTACAAGTACCGGGATGGGATAGACTGTAGTACTGTATTTGCCTTGAGCACAACCACAGGGACTTAGTGAAACTGGCAGGAGGAGATTCATGAAAA
The DNA here is from genome assembly GCA_016271365.2 of Neoceratodus forsteri. Lineage (NCBI taxonomy): Eukaryota > Metazoa > Chordata > Ceratodontiformes > Ceratodontidae > Neoceratodus > Neoceratodus forsteri. The sequence continues at coordinate 24,728,488 of CM028135.1, read as the reverse complement.
ATGTCAATACGCACTTTTTACCAAAAGAGTGGTGGAAAAGGGGATGGGGGGAGCTAGCAGCCCAGCAGGGAAGTTGATCTTTTGTGAGCTCCTCTTCACTACTGTACAAATTAAATAATTAAAACATTATTTCTGGACCTTTTACAGTAGTTTTTGGATAGTCTGCTGGATATTGACACTTTGAACTGGAGTATCAAGGTTTTTTCTTCTTTTTTTTTTTTTTTTTTAATACATTTATTCTACCGCAGGGTTCAGTATTAGGACCAGTCCTCTTCAGTGTCTTTATAAGCGACATTGCAGAGGGACTGGAAGGAAAAGTATGTCTCTTTGCAGATGACACAAAGATCTTCAACAGAGTTGATGCACAAGGTGGGGTGTAAAGGATGAGAAGGGACTTGGCAAGGTTAGAGGAATGGTCAAATGTATGGCAGCTTAGATTCAGTGCCTAAGAAGTGCAAGGTAATGCACCTGGGAAACAAAAACCCAGGGGAAGAGTACACAATGGGGGGTGAGATACTAACAACAACAAAAATGGAAAGGGACCTGGGGGTAGTCATATCAGATGACCTAAAGGTGGGCAAGCAATGTGAGAGGGCAGCAAGGAGGGCTGGGGGGATACTGGGATGTATAGGGAGAGGCATCACCAGTAGAAAACAAGAAGTTATTATCCCTCTGTACAGACAGCTGGTGAGACCACATCTGGAGTACTGCATGCAGTTCTGGAGACCCAGTCTCCACAAACACATAGACAGGATGGAAGCTGTCCAGAGGAGGGCAACTAAAATGGTGCAGGGTCTGCACCGGAAGACATATGAAGAGATACTTAAGGAGCTTAATATGTATAGCCTTGAGGAAAGGAGGGAGAGGGGGGACATGATAGAAACATTCAAGTACCTCAAGGGAATCAACAAAGTCCAAGAGGGTAGCATCTTTCAAAAAAAGAGGTGTGCAAGAACAAGGGGGCACAATTTGAAGATAGAAGGGGGGCGGCTCAGAGGTAATTTAAGGAAGTATTTTTTCACAGAGAGGGTTGTGGATGTATGGAACAGCCTTCCAGAGGAGGTTGTGGAGTCAAAAACAGTGGTCGAATTCAAGCATGCATGGGACAGTCATAAGGCAATTCTAGGGGGTGGGAGTAGGAAGAAGTAGGCTGCTGGTTAACTAGGATCTGCAGCTTATCCATCAGGTAGGGAAATGGGCAGACTGGGTGGGCCAAGCGGTCCTTATCTGCCGTCAAATTCTATGTTTCTATGTTTCTATGTACTTGCCCAAGTGCCGAGTGTCTTCAGCCACCTCAAAGTGAGGTTCAAGAATAGTAACCTGCACCCTGAAGTGGCTTATTGCACTTATAAAATGGGTACATTGTAACATAAATTGAGAAAAAGTGTAAAGTAGAGTGGTTCCTATTCCTGAACCACACTGCTTTGGAATCTTCACCACCAATCAGGAAGCAGGATTTTTCCCTCCCCATTTCATAACATAGGATTAACACCCCTGCTGGCTTTATGGCCCTTGGCTGGGCCTCAGGGCATCAGCACTCCCCAGACAGATTTTAATTCCCAGGAAATGCTCAGTTGTTTGGGCGTCATTACTTACAACACGCTTTTACACACGCGCTCCTCTGCCGAAATGAGCGTTACCTGCGTAGTGCCAATACAGCCTGTTCCGCTCCACCTTCTGATTACACGCATGCCATCTTTTGGCACAAAAGCGGCCAGAAAGGTCCAGCCATCCCTACTGGTGCAGTCCTTCTTGTGAGATTTCCTTGGGGGGGGTGTGAGTGGTAGCGTGATCTGTGTGCTGATATGTCATGTTGTTGTGGTGACGCTCTTCTGGTTTGGTGGCACGGTGTTTAAAGCTCCAGTTAACTACCTTCATCCGGTGAGCTGCGAGTGAATCTGTACCGCCCGAACTTGCTCTTGTGCCCGCGTTACCATCAATGTGTTCCCCAAAACTAATGCAATTATTCATTGCACACACCTTTTCATTCATTAGCAGCTGTTGTGTTACCACATATTTTGTATAAAGACATCTGCATGCTGACATAGGAGGATATTCGTCTTGGTGCTCGTCGTGGTGCGGACAGTGTTTGGTCACTGACCTGCTCTTGCTGCTGCCCTACTGATCTACTTGCCGAGTACAGAGATATGTGCCAATCTCAGCCCTATCTCGTTATCAGTATGTTATCACCATGCAAATGCTGCTCAGGTACTGTCCTGGGTACTTTGAGCAGTAAAATTACCTGGTATGGGGGAGTTGTGAAGGTAGGTGGTTGGGTGGAGGGGTGTACCATGTCGCAATCAGGCAGAAATCAGGCAGTTGGCTAGTGCCTGTGGCAAGATCAATGCATGCACTGCAGGTTGTATCCTTATTATGGACAAATGTTGTACCTAGATATATGCATGCATTGCATGTTTGATCTTTGGCATGGATCAATGCTGCTTGGCCACTGTGCCGGGTACTGAGTTCATTGTGCTGGGCATTATCTGGTGCGTGGGAGGTGGGGGTGGTGGGACAGCATTAGTACTCCACTACCAATGCAGCTCAGTCTCTGTGCTGGATACTGGCTACATTGTGTGGGTTATTACCCGGTGTGGTAGAGGTAGGGGGTGGTGTAACTCAGAGATAGCTGGCTAGCAGTACCTGTCGCCTGACAAATGCATGCATAGCAAGTTTGAGGTGTGGACTGTTTCAAGTTCATCAATAAAACAACCTCTGTCACCATAGCCTATTCTTGTCCAAGGCCCTTGCATAGCCTTGCAGCAGTCCACCAACTACCAGCCTCTGCGACCCACAATAGTGTTGTTCAGGCATTGTGTTCTGTGAGCTACCTTTTCTGGTGATGCATGCCGGCCATAGGTGGCATTCTTGATATGTCTTGCATGTGGATATACATGATGTGCTACCGAGTACATCTCTTCCCCAACCCCGTGACTACCAGCTCTGCAAACCTGGGTAGCACGACCCTGTGCCTAATCACAAATGTGTGACTGTGGTATCAGGCGAGGTCAAGGTGGATTCTTTGTGCACAGGTGCCATCGCATGCATTGCATGCCCCAGCCCCCGTTTCCTGCTCTTGTCCCTTTGAAGATCTTCCAGGAATCTAGTGCCCCCCCTGGCCCAAGTAGGATCCCGTGCAGGTCCCAGTGACAACACCAAATGCTGTGCACCATCTCTGATCCCGAGTCAGGGTGCACTGGTGCTATCTCATTCATTGCATGGTCCGCATGAAGACTATACCACCCTGTATAGTGATCTATCACCCCCTGTAGCCATGCTAGAGGCCCCACCACCACCCACCCTCTCTACATTAGGTGGGCACCCTGTGTGCCCCCCCCCACCATCCCTTGTCCCTTTAAAGAACTTCCTGGAATCATGTGCCCTTGCTGCCTCTCAGGTCCCAGTGACAACACCCAGTGCTGTGTACATGCAAAGACTGAATGGCATGTCAGGTGCAGGGGAATAACCAAAACAATTTATGCTCACAGACACCACCCCTCACAAATTGCTAAGCCTCATTGTTCCCACTGGTATGGAGCCCCCACACTGCAGCAATGAGTTGGTGTAGTGTGGACTGTGCCACTGTGTCTGCCCTTTTTAAACTGTGGCAGCACCACTTTTTATATTCCCCCAACCTCACCAGTGAGCACCCACAAAGCCACCCACCTTCCCTTTCCTCAAGTTGTATGCGTGTTACCAGTAACCATTCACTTGCTATCAGTGCCTTTTTGGTCACAAGTTAACAAGAGTGACCAAGAGTGTATGCTTTTGGAGTGTGCCACATATGCACAACATCTGCATTCCCAGGAGTGTATGCTTGTGGAGTGTGCCACACATGCACAACATCTGCATTCCCAGCAGTATATGCTTGTGGAGTGTGCCACATACGCACAACATCTGCATTCCCAGCAGTGTATGCTTGTGGAGTGTGCCACATATGCACAACATCTGCATTCCCAGCAGTGTATGCTTGTGAGCATACGCACAACATCTGCATTCCCAGCAGTGTATGCTTGTGGAGTGTGCCACATACGCACAACATCTGCATTCCCAGGAGTGTATGCTTGTGGAGTATGCCACAGAAGCACAACATCTGCATTTCCAGGAGTGTATGCTTGTGGAGTGTGCCACACATGCACAACATCTGCATTCCCAGGAGTGTATGCTTGTGGAGTGTGCCACACACGCACAACATCTGCATTCCCAGGAGTGTATGCTTGTGGAGTGTGCCTCACACGTACACATCTGCATTCCCAGGACTGTGTGCTTGTGGCGTGTGCCACACATGCACAACATCTGCATTCCCAGGAGTGTGTGCTTGTGACGTATGCCACACATGCACAACATCTGCATTCCCAGGAGTGTATGCTTGTGGAGTGTGCCACACACGCACAACATCTGCATTCCCAGGAGTGTATGCTTGTGGAGTGTGCCACACACGCACAACATCTGCATTCCCAGGAGTGTATGCTTGTGGAGTGTGCCACACACGCACAACATCTGCATTCCCAGGAGTGTATGCTTGTGGAGTGTGCCCCACACGCACACCATCTGCATTCCCAGAAGTGTATGCTTGTGGAGTGTGCCACACATGCACAGCATCTGCATTCCCAGGAGTGTATGCTTGTGGAGTGTGCCACACACGCACAGCATCTGCATTCCCAGGAGTGTATGCTTGTGGAGTGTGCCACACATGCAAAACATCTTTGTTCCCAGGTCTGTATGCTTGTGGTCTGTGTCTGTGCTACACACCTTAACATGTTTGGTAGATGATTTCATTGTAAAAGTACAACATTTTATGGCGCATCACTATACCGCTCAGCAGCCATCCAGGCTTCCCATGTCCATTTCCTCCGCTGCATGCTCACAGTAGTAACCGCATATCAGAACTCATTGCCTTTTCACCAAAACGGATCAAGACTGTGCTTGTGGACTGTGCCACACACTCAGAACATCTTCTTTCCCATCGGTGTTCCTGTAGGTGTATGCTTGTGTACTGCGTCCTACGCCTTAACATGTTCACTCTATGGTTTCATTCTAACAGTTCCTTTGTGTACAGCCCCACACTGCAGCACTGAGCCCACACTCAGCCAGCACCATACCCTTTTCCCCACAATGTATGCTTGTGGCAGTAACCATACCCCCGAAATTATTATTTTTTTTACCGAGCGTGACCAACAGTATATTCGTTTGGATTGTGTCATGCTCTAAGAACATCTTTGTTCCCATTTGTTCCCCTCCAGCACCCCCCACCTGCTAGTATTCCCTATCTTCTTCTGCACTCACCCATTCTCTCTACCCCACCTCCCCTGGTTTTCTCTTTTCTCATTGACTCCTCTCAGCCCATCTCCAAACTGATTTGCCTCACCTATCCTACCACCCCCCCCATCCTCCATGTCTTCCTCTCCATTTGACAAGGCCAACTGGTATGGCTGCAACCATAGCACATATCCCATCTCTCCCCCACTCCTGCACTTGCTTCCAAACTGAATCAAGTGGGTCCAAGACCACGAAGCTGGCACTACTCATTTTCCACTCTTGCCTTCCAATGGCCCAGTGCCATTGTGACAAACCAGCTTCGCACAAGGCCCAAGGTGTCAGTCACTGCACACGGTGGCAAAAATAAGGAGTAATCATCCCATGACAGAGCAAGGCTTTGCTGAGTATTACTCGATGCCGGGTGGTGGTGGTGGGAGGGAAGGGTTATGGTTGTGCTCCATCATCCTGCTGGCTTACTTGCTTGAACTACCAAGGCATGGATTGAAGATTACTAAACACATGTCCCGTATTGGTTGAATCCACTTATAGCATGGCCAACATCATGTTATAGGTATTTTAAAAGCAATATGCAAGCATAACACAGCATTATTTTGGTACCCAAGTTATAACTGTTGTGATACACCAGGACTTATTACATCTCTTGAAAGTAACGTATACTCTGCTATCCTGTTTTCCCTAGCCATGGAAAATGAACAGTGCACCTGCAGTTGGAGCAATGATGAGACACGAGCTCTGATAGCGATATGGGGGGATGACCAGATTCAGTTGGCATTAAACGGCCAAAGAAAGAACAGCCACATCTACAAAGACATTGCAGCACAACTTCAGAATCTTGGATTTCAGCGTAGTGAGAGTCAGTGTAGGTCTCGCATGAAAGGACTGAGACACAGATACATCTGTTGCAGGGATAGCAACAACTGCAGTGGCCATGGACGGGTAGAGTGCAGATCTTATCAAGAAATTGATGCCATCCTTGGCACTCATGCCACAACAGACCCAGCAGTGCTCATAGAGATGGCAGTGCCAAGTATTCCCGGAGGAAGTGATTCAGAAAATTGGATGAAGGGGCAGTGCTCGATGAACTGAGCGATGGCACTCCTTCAAGCAGTGATGCGCCACTGTCACAGCTCATCGAACCAGAAGTAACCATTGAAACTACTGCCTCACAACCACTGTCCTCCACTTCACAGAGCTCCAAGAGCTGGCAGAAACGCGGTGAGGTAACTATGGCATTCATAGCCGAGCAGTTTATGAAATATATGGAACATGCAGATGAGAGGTTCCTGCAAGCAGATCAGTGACGTGAGGATTTGTCATCAGAGGCGCAGCGACGGCATGGACAGGCTGAAGCGGAGGCACTGCGATGATGTGAACAGGCTGATGCGGAGGCAGAGTGGCGCAGATTGGACGTCAGGAAGCAGCGCATTGAACTGATAGAGCGAATGGCGTTGCGATGCATGGAGCATGAGCACAAAATATTCCAGCTGTTCTTAATGCGTGACCGTCCTTGCACTGCAGCATTACAAGCCCCAACAACACCACAAATACAACATGCATCCCGATCACAGCTCATGCGCATGGATGAACCATCACAATATGCTGAACCCAAATGTCCAGTCACTGCTCCACTCCAGAAATTCCAACAGCCGGTGACACCTCGTCTTCACCGAGCTTTACACCCGGAGCGTGTTCCCATGGCTGTATCACAGCAGTATGCAGATCAAGAGCGTCCAGTATTGGCTCGACCAAACACGCTTCAACAGCCGACGACGCCGCTAGTCCCAGATGCATTCTGAACACTGCTCCAGCCCACTGCTGAAGAAGGGCCTTATGCAGACCATGAATGTCCCAGCATGCCTTCACTGCACACGTTTCAGCAGCATGTGACACCGCTTGTTCAGTGAGCATTCCGGCCAGCACGCATATCCAGTGCCAAAGAACAGCCGTATGCCGATCTGGACCGCCCAGTCAACTCTCCACGCAACGTGTTTCAACATCCTGCGACACTGCATGTGCAACGCGCATTCCGACAAGTGCACGCGTCCAGTGCTGAAGAACAGCCTTATGGTGCGGGTGACCATCCTGTCACCACGGAATTCCCCATGTTTCACTTGGCTACACCACCACGTGGACAAACATGTTTCAGACAGCAAACAATGATTGTGGGTGAAGAACCGCAGTACTCAGATAACGAGCTTGACATTGATTATGCGCGTACATCTGCACATATTTGATGTTCTGCAATGAACGTACTGCTATGATATTACTAAGTTACAGTCTTTTAGAGTACTAGCATCACTGCATTGGTTCGTGCTTATCTGGAATGCCTATGACCGTGACACGTTACAAGTGCTTTCAGCAAAGAAAATCCAAGGTGGTGCAAATGTTTAATTTCTTTGGTTTTAGAAAGTGAGATTGTGCAATATTGTGTGAAAATGTTTACATTCGTTTCTCGATATGCTATTAGTGTTATTCATGTATTGCACATTAGTGAGATGTGATGACCACAAATGAGTTAGCCGTCCAATAATAATTGTGGTATACACAAAACAGTGCAACAATAGTGGTGTGTACCTGGGGATAGATGGGTTAATAGTAGTAGATAGATTAAGCAAGGTATTCTTTATTTCCTGGATTTTTATTAATGGTTTGAAAAGCAAAAATATAGAACTATACCTTTTAAGATTTTCATTACTGTTGTTACAAGCCAAAGTATAGAACAGTATCCTTTTTTTAGAACTGTGAACCGATCTGCTGTGAGCCATTTTCAATAATCAACTCAAAGAACTGTATTTTGTGCAATAAAATCACTGTCCAATCTGTCTTTTGTTGTCCATGTGTTTACTGTTTATTACTACAGCAACATTATAGTGTCATGTACAAACAAACAACATGTACGCATTTCCAGGGCCAAATAACATATCAGCACATAAATAGGGCAAATCAAATTTGTGCTAAACAACAGTGACACTAGGGAGACAGTCACACAGTGCAGCAGTCTCAATGCACGTGAATTGTATGCTGGTACATTTCCGTGGCCTAATGCACGCTCCTCCTCGGGGTGGGGAAAGGAAGGGGACAGGAACTGTGGTGGCCACGACCTGTTGGTCCATGAGGGCCAACGAGATGGAGGCATGGGCATTGCAAGCAGTCCTGAGAGCTGTAGGGGAGAGGGGGCAGGCAGACTGACCGAAAGCGTTCCACACCCCTGTTAATAACTGTCACTGTGTGTAACTTATCTGCCTCAGTGTTTTAAAAAATGGCTAACAGGCGTGACACAGAGGGTGGTGGTATGTGAGATCCAATTGGACAGAGAGAGAGAGAGAGAGAGAGGAGACCGGGAAAACATTGCAAGATGGTCCGTGGCATGGGACATGCCATTCAGTTCCAAGATGTGAAAAATACTGCACCAGGGACGATGCGAACATTAGGCAGGCTACGATGTGGGTGAGCCGTATGATGGTCAAGGGAGACAGGTGGCAGGGAGGTATCAGAACGTTGGGGATAGTGATGGCTTTGTATAAAATGATGGTGACATGCCACTCACATTACTGTGTGTAGTTCAGGAGGGCGCACAAAACAGAGTGCGTGGTTGTGGAGATTAGGAGTTATCTGGCAACAATGACCATGTTTATATGTTCATATGTGTACAATGACATGGCATTCTTGATGGTGGATGGTGGAGGTGAAGGGATAGCAACAAATGATATTTGTGCTTATTGACTGTGCAAACCACTATTGCACGGACAACAACATTCAACTGTTGGGGTTGGGGGTGGGGGCGGTTATGCTGGTTGCCAGCAAACGGCACTCCAAAGACACAACAGTAGACACACTAAAGCTGAAGTCATGCAAATAGCCATGCCAAGTAGCCCATTGGGTGAGTGCTGTGCCATTGGCACTGGTGCAAAGACCATCCTGGGCTACGTTGATGGTCTGCTGCCATGTACACATGGTGTTCCATCGTGCATGCCATTATTTCCAGAGGGCGCCCTTTCCTTGGTGTCTGTGGCAGTACCATCTATGTGTACTGTGCCACGTAAAACATCTTGGTGCTGGCACGTCCATCATGGAGTCACAGTCAGATAATGAGTTGCACTGTGTGACTGAGAATCGCATCACCCCACTCCTTGACAGACTATGTATTGTGCACACAATGCACTTCATAGCGCTTACCGGCATAGCTATTTTATGAGTTTAAGTACTCCACCAGAGCATTGCGGATAATGCGAGCATGCTCTATCCCAGGGCCTCCGCATGCCCTATCTTGTGTATTTGCACTGGGCTGTGCCAAAACAGGGACTTCATTCGCGAACATCCAATCTGAATCAAACATCTCTCCCTGACTTTCACATAGGTTATGCAAGAGGCAACACATGTATACCATGGTGGGAACAAAGTTGGTGTCTATATCTGTTCTCTTCAAGAGGCATCTCCATCGACCCTTAAGGCAGCCAAAGCCATTCTCCACCACCATCCGTGAGCGTGACAGTTTTTGGTTAAAACTTTACTGCTCTGTTGTCAGTCCACCAGTGTCTGAAAATGGTTTCATTAACCACGGCATTTAAGGGTATGCAGGATCACCCAAAGGAAAAATCAGCACACTAACTGTTCCAATGTCAGGAGTTACATCCGGAAATAAAGACCCACTGATACCTTTAGCATACAGTGTGCTGTTGAAGAGTATGCGTGCGTCATGTAATTTGCCCGTCCATCCAATATTCCGGTCCCAAAATCGGTACTCATGGTCAACAACAGCCTGCATTACAATGTAGTGCTACCCTTTTCTGTTGTAGTAGTCAACAGGATCCACTGCAGGTGCAAGAATGGGAATGTGTGTGCCGTCTATTGCTCCCACAGTTTGTTGAAATCCGAACTTGTGTTGAAACCCAGAGATGATGTTCTCTAACCGAGTACCTGTGGGAATTTGTATTAGATGCTGAAAACATGAGCAAATAGCAGAGCATATATCACGTAGTGCCTCGCACACCACTGACATGAAGACTCCAAATAGGTATCCAGTGGAACGGTACTCGCTACTGGTTGCTAATCGCCATAGGGTGAATGCCAGTCATACATCTGGAGACACTGCCAGTCTCATGCTAGTGTCCTGCCATTGAATCAGTGGCTTGGTTTTGTCAAGAATGTGGTAGAACGTTGCTCTGCGCATGCGGAAATTTTCAAGCCACTGCTGGTCATCAAAATTCACCAGTGTGCGCAACCAAACCCCACCCTTGTTACTCCAGCAGCACTTGTGTACTACCTTGAGCCTACTCCTCATATACTCATGCACTATAAATGGTTCTGTAGCATTATTACTGTTTTATACGTTCATATGTTCTTTTGTATGATTTTGGACATGTATTGTAATTTACCCAATGTTCCTGTACTGTTTATTGTACAATACCTTGTGTTCCAACTGTTGCACAATCTTACAATGTTGTATTGTTTGTACTACCCACAAACTATTGTAACTGATCATCCTTCATAACCCTATGTAACCCTTCCCCCAGGTCACACCATGAGACGAGCAACTTCAGTGTGCCCTCCTGATGAAACATTTCAATAAATAAATAAAATAAATAAAAAAAATTGGTAACAACAACTATCCAAAAAAATGGAGTCTGTACTCGAGACCAAACAGTCTGAATTCGTGGTTGGAAGGCTTCAGACATCAACCAAAGGAACATAAATACCATGGCTCACCGGTGCTGCAAGTATTGGTACAGATGTTGATGGGAAGAAACTAATGCTATTGCTGGACGATTTGCATCACCTCGGTCCTCAGGTTGTAGTGCAGCAGTTCATATATCTGTGAAGACATGTTAGCAAGTCATGTTATTTCATTAAGTTGTGTGTAGCTGTGGCACAGCTTCATGCTTATGTGTGCAGCTCCTACAGACATACTAAGACTGGCAGCAGAATTGCCCACTGGTTGATCAAGTCTGCTTGACTTTGCAGCTAGCAGTTAGTTCACAACTCCTTACTGAATCTTGATTGCCCCACCAAGCAAGTATCATAAGAATATTTTTACATAAGCAGTAGCCGGCAATTATATGTCCCTTCTCAGGTGCCACACTAGTACTCTCGGCAGGAACAAAAGATGAGGAGTAACCAGGGTTAGATGTGACGGCAGAATTACCGCTACCATACTTGAGGTCAGAGCCGCAGGTACCTGTGCTATCCTCCTTAGTACTCTCTGGTCAACGGAGGCAGTATAGCGTGGTGGGTTAAGGTTCTGAGCTGCAGATCTGGAGACCTGGGTTTGAATCCCACAGCCACCTAGGTGCATACTGTGTGATTCTGAGCAAGTCACTTTACTTCCCTGTGCTCCCAGGTCACATCGGGACACAAGCTTCGACTTAGTGTGCTATTCCTGGTTAAACAATGTTCCCTTTCCCTTTCCTTTCCAGTGACCTTGGGCACGGCCTCTAGCCCTGTGTTCCTACCTTCCTCCCACCCTGGTTTCCTTACTAAATACTGAGCACAAGTAGTCATTAATCAGTTGTTGCCTTACACCACCCACACCCTTATGAACCCAGAACTATTAATGCTGACTATCTTGTCCTTCCACCAACATTTCGCCAAGAAACATAGAAGTACAGAATTTGATGGCAGATAAGGACCGCTTGGCCCACCTAGTCTGCCCATTTCCCTACCTGATGGATAAGCTGCAGATTCTAGTTAATCAACAGCTTACTTCCTCCTACCCCCCACTAGAATTGCTTTATTCCTGTCCCATGCATTCTTGAATTCTTCCATTGTTCCTGTCTCCACAACCTCCTCAGGAAGGCTGTTCCATGCATCCACAACCCGCTCTGTGAAAAAATACTTTCTAACATTACCTCTGAGCCATCCCCCCATTATCTTCAAATGTGCCCCCTTGTTTTTGCACATCTCTTCTTCTGAAAGATGCTACCCTCTTGTACTTTGTTAATCCCATTGAGATACTTGAAAGTTTCTATCATGTCCCCCCCTCCCTCCTTTCCTCAAGGGTATACATATTAAGCTGCTTTAGTCTCTCCTGGTATGTCTTCTGGTGCAGACCCTGTGCCATTTTGGTTGCCCTCCTCCGAACAGCCTCCACTCTGTATATGTCTTTGCGGAGATGGGGTCTCCAGAATTGCACGCAGTACTCCAGATAGGGTCTCACTAACTGTCTGTACAGAGGGATAACAACTTCCTGTTTTCTACTGTTGATGCCTCTCCCTATGCATCCCAGTATCCCCCCAGCCCTCCTTACTGCCTTCTCACATTGCTTGCCCACCTTAAGGTCATCTGATATAATTACTCCTAGGTCTCTTTCAATTTTTGTTGTTGTTATTAACTCACCCCCCATTGTGTACTCTTCCCCTGGGTTTTTGTTTCCCAGATGCATTACCTTGCACTTCTTTGCATTGAATCTGAGCTGCCATACATTTGACCGTTCCTCCAACCTTGCCAAGTCCCTTCTCATCCTTTTCACTCCATCTTGTGTATCAACCCTGTTGCAGATCTTTGTGTCATCTGCAAAGAGACATACTTTCCTTCCAGGTGCTCTCCAATATCACTTATAAAGACATTAAAGAGGACCGGTCCCAGTACCGACCCCTGTGGTACCCCACTAGTTACCCTCCTTTCTTCACTGTGGACTCCGTTTACTGTTACCCTTTGCATCCTGTTGTCCAGCCAGTTTTTTATCCAGGCTACCACCTTGGGACCCACTCCAAGACTGGCTAACTTGTATATTAATCTTTTGTGTGAGATTGTGTCAAATGCCTTGCTAAAATCTAGGTAGGCCATATCCACAGCCCCTCCCTGGTCTACAACTTTGGCCACGCAGTCAAAGAAATCTATTACGTTCATCTGACATGACCTTCCTGCTGTGAAACCATGCTGCCTTGGATCCTGTGCCCCGCTGACCTCTAGGTACTCAACAATTCTTTTCTTCAGAAGTGATTCCATCATTTTCCCTACCTCTGACGTCATACTAACTGGTCTGTGGTTTCCTGCCTCTGCCTTGCTCCCACTTTTGTGAAGTGGAATCACATTTTCCCTCCTCCAGTCCTCAGGTACCACCCCATCCTCCCATGATTTGTTAGAGAATAGTCAGTGGTGTTACTAGTTCTACCCTTAGTTCTTTTAGAATTCTTGGGTGAATCCCATCAGTCCCCATTGCTTTGTTCACCCTCAGTTTCAAGAGTTCTTCCAAAACCCTTTCTTCTGTGAATGGACTGGTATCGACCCACCTATTCAGAGTTTCTCTCTTGTTTGGTTTAGATACCTCCCCCTCTTCTTCCGGTGTGAATACTGAGCAGAAAGTTTTGTTAGGTATCCCTGTTTTTTCACTGTCTCCCTCTGCCCACATTTTCTCCCCTTTATTAAGTCTCTGTATCCCTCCCTTGGTCTTTCTTCACTCCCTAATGTACCTGTAAAAGTTTTTATCCCCCTTCTTAACAGAGTTGGCTATCTTTTCCTCAGTTTGTGCCTTTACTATTCTGACTGCCTTCCCTGCCTCCTTCTGCTTTAACTGATAACATTCTCTGTCCTGCTCCTTCTGCATTTCCTTATATTTCCTGAATGCTATCCTTTTCTCCTTAACTGTCCCTGCCACCTCTTTTGAGAACCATAGTGGTTTTTTCCTTCATTTTGTTTTGTTGATTTGCTTCACACCAAGGCTTGTTGCCTCTGCAATGGCTGTTTTGATTATTCTCCATTGTTTCTGCACCCCTCCTTCTTGCCCATTTGCTAGTGCTTTTCTGAGGCACTCTCTCATTTTCCCAAAGTCAGCCTTCCTAAAGTCCAGTACTCTTGTTTTTGTATGGCTTGACTCTATGGCTGTGCTTATTGTGAACCACACTGTTTGGTGGTCACTTGTTCCCAGATGGCTACCAACTTCTAAATCTGAGATCCTTTCTCCTTCCCCATTTGAGAGTACAAGGTCTAAGATTGCTCCCTCTTGAGTGGGTTCCAACACTAGCTATCTGAGGCATGCCCCTGTAAGGCATCAAGAATGACCCTGCTCTTGGATGTGCCTGCAGCAAAGGTACTCCAGTTAACATCTGTCATATTCAGGTCCCCCATCAACAATATCTCCCCTTTTTCTGCCATTTTAAGGATGCCTTCTATCATTTCCTTGTCCATTTCCTCCCCCTGAGATGAGGGTCTGTACACAACCCCCATGCGGATTGTGGTGCCATTTCTTGTCTCCAGGGTGACTCATGGTGACTCATCAACTTTCTGTTTACTCTTTAGTTCTGTTGCTTTAATCCCTTCCCTTATATAGAGAGAGCTTCTCCTCCTCCTCCTCCTCTTTTACCCTCCCTGTCCCTCCTGTAGACTGTGTATCCTGGTATGTTGACATCCCAGTCATGGTTCTCTGTGTATCATGTTTCAGTGACTGCCACAATATCCAGGCATCCCTCTTCCATCAAGGCCATTAGTTCAGGGAGCTTGTTGCACAGACTGCGGGCATTGGTACTCATCACCTTCCAGTTATTTTTTATGGCCTTACCCCTTTTAGCCCCATCCCTGTCCTTACTGCCTTTTTCTGCATTTACCCTGGTCCTGCTCCCTACTGACTTCTCTACCTTGGTGTTTCTTCTTTAACTACTGTGTTTTGTGGGGTGGGGGGGGGCTGGGATTTCCCTGCTTCTTTTCAGTGCCTCCACCTCTGGCTAATTTACATGCTTGCCAATGAAGCATTTAAACCTGTCACCTAGGATCCTGGTTCCCCCCCTGGACAGATGCAGACCATCGCACCAGTATAAGCCTGCATCCCTCCAGGTGGCTCCCCAGTCCCCAATGAAGCCAAAACCCTGAGCTCCACACCAGTTTTTCAACCATTCATTGAATCCCATGGTGCAAAATACCCTAGCATTATCCTTGCCATAGACAGGCAGCACCTCTGAGAAGGTTACCATGCATGCTACTAGTCTAAGGCCCCTCCCCAACTTTGCAAACTCCTCTTGCACTGCTCTGATCCCATTCACAGCCAGGTCATTTGTCCTTAGGTGGACAATGACATCCAGCTCCCTCCCCTGTGCAGCTGCTTCCGGGATCCTGAGGATTCGCTTCCTGTCCCTCTGAGCCGTGGTGCCAGGCAAGCACCTTACCTCCCTTCTCATCATCTTTAATGCCTGTGGCAAACCTGTACTCCATGAATGAGCAGTAGTTTTTCCCTTCCCCTGCGTGCCTTTTTGTATCCCCTAGAGGTGGCTGAATGTCTCCTTACCCATTCCACTACCTGTGTGCCTACACAGCTAGGTTTATTATTTCAGCCATGCCTTATGCTTAGTCAGTCATTGACAGAGTGTCCAAACAGACTAGTGTGCGTGAGTAATCTAACAAAAACATGCACACACGCCCACCCATACCGCCACAAACCCTATCTGACGTACCAGCAGTGCTACATTGCTAAACTGTGTTACCCCAACATGGTATGCCAATGTAGTTGTAGTGAGCAGCAAGGTAGACTGCCGGTGCATTGCTACAACACTATGCAACACACGTTGGGCAGGATTCACAAAGATGTTGCCCTTGGTGCATCTTGAGCGCACCCACCCGCGCATCTCTGTGGTATTCACAGAAGATGCACCAGGGAATGCTCCGGGGACATTCCCATTGTGAGAACCACAGTTGTGCCCAGCCCAGGATGCGCCGCAGAAACCAGCAGGTCTCAGCGCATGCCTTTTGAGAATCCTGCCTGTTGTACGTAGCAGGACTAAACAAAGAACCAGCGAATGCAAATAATGGGAGTTATTGGTCCCCAGCACATGGCGAGCACTGGGTTAAACCCAGCAAACGTCGGCAAGGTTAACTCCCACAGCTGGGTACTGCAACACTGAGAAACCAGCATCATGGCCAAAATAATGTGCATCAGTGTGTTGAGGGGGTTGAAGTTAAGTTGCTGCAGCACACAGAATTGGCATTGTACACCATCTGCACACATGGCACCCCCCATGTCATGGCACAGTAAAGGACTCAACAGTGTACACATGTGGCACATGAACACCATGAGATGTGACATGTGTACACTGATAATAAATGTTAGCGCAAACAAAACCCGATCCGATCATGTGTGTCTGTTGTGGTGTGTGTGGTTAAGTGCAGGGCTGAAGAGGGTGAAAAAATACTTCTGGTGAAAATTTGGAATGGGGAGGGGGGACAGTGGGAGTTGCAGGTTGTGACAGCAGCGGATAATATGAGACCGCAAAGCAGAAATAGAGGAAAGCAATGGTGACTAAAGGTAAGGGAGGCAGTGTAGCGCAGTGGTCTAAGGCTCTGAGCTGCAAATCTGGAGACCTGGGTTTGAATCCCACATCCCCCACTTGCATACTGTGTGATCTTGAGCAAGTCGCTTAACTTCCCTGTGCTCCCAGGTTGCACTTGTAAACAAGCTTTCAGCTTGGTGCGTCTCACCTGGTTGAACAATTGGGGAAGGTGACTAAAGGCAGAGTGTCAAGTGAATGAAAGGCAGCTGAACATGGCGTTAGCAGCAGATGGTGCAGGCATTGCAACCAAATCATTCAATGCAGTAGTGGTTCAGGACTACTGGAATGAAACAACTACAGCGGCACTAGGGAGATGGCAGGGGAGTATAGACCAGTCGTGTAGTGAGTATAATCAAGGAGGCACCGATTATGACATTGCTGAATTGTACCAAGCCCTTGGACGTCGTCACAGAGAAAGTACTTGTGCCACACATGCGTGGTCATACAAGGTCACCAACAGGGAAGTCAGTAGCGTTCAGAACTGAGCAATACAGAGGCCAGTTGTATAGGGAAACAAACTATATAGTCATGAGGTGTGAGTTACACCAGGAAACAACAACGGTTTGCTAACATGTTTAGCTTGACTACCTCTGTGTTAAATGTTGCCTGTGCAGGCACACTGAGATGATGAGTCCCTGTGATGACTCAGGGAAACACAGATGGAAGCAAAATGAACTTCAAGCAGATACACTATGGGCGGTAATCTGAGTAAATGTGGGGAAATTTGGCATGGAGATGGGGAACAGGGAAATTATATTACTCTTTCAAGTAATGAGGGATGTACCCTGTCATCCACTGGCAAAGCACTTACATATTTTGGTGTCTGCCATGGCCCCACTCAACACACTGTCACACAGGCACCACTAAGAAAGGGCCAACACCACCCTCGACAGTAGCAAGGGATGGTTAACTAATCCACCAGAAAAACCACCAGTGGAGGTGGGTGGGAGCTTGCTTGAAATGTCTCATGCAAAGACAGCACCTCATAAATGTAGAATCAACCCACTATGCAGTACATTGTCAGTCTTCCAGCAGCTGGCAAAGCAGTTACATGTTCTGGTGTCTGCCATAGCCCCTTCCATCACACAAGCACCCCTAGAAAGTGCCAGGACAACAGTGCCAAACTTTGGGGACCACATGAGCAGACATCCTGAAAAGAATGCCAGCCACATTTAACCCCAAGACGCAAAACTGCAGCCACAACCATTGCCGTTTGAACTTGCACTGCCCACCAACACCCTATACTGCATGCCGCACAGGACGCCATTGCTTTGTCTGCCATACAGAACATGGCTTTGCAGGAAGAGCAAGATCTATTTTTGCACACTGGTACAAGAAAAGCAGCCTTGGGTTCCGGATCCATGGCGGTCAGTCGACAAATTTTTTGTTGACCGACGTAACAGTGACACCCTTATGTTGACCGCATTTTGCGGTTGGCATGAGGGAGTCAGAGCAGAGATTGTTTTCTTCGGGGCTGTGCCCCAACCCCACATGTGGGGGTTGAGCCTCATTCCCCTGCATTAACCATCCAACCCGAGTCTGAGTTGTTTTGAGGGGTGCAATTCCAGAGAGCATTGGTGGGGTCCCACGCAGACACTACAGTGACCTGGCGCTGTTGTCGCTGTGGTGTCGGTCGCTGTCGTATTGTCGAGGTAGCGATGGCATACCTTGGATTGCATACCTGCTGTTGCTTGTATGGCTCATTGTTACGAACTTGCACTGCCCACCTCCACTCTATACTTGCACTAGACAGGCACAAAACAACAGTGGTCTCACAATCTGTTTGCACACTGCACAGGACACCGGTGCTTTGTCTATCATGCAGAACATGGCCATGCGGGCAGAGCAAGATCTGTTTTTGCACACTGGCACAAGACAAGCAGCCTTGGATTGCATACCTGCCATTGCTTGTATGGCTCGCTATTACAAACTCCAACCCCAGCAATTGCCAGTGGATTGCAAGTAGGCACACAGCATATAAAAATATAATTGTGCGGCAAATCAAATAAAGCCGGTAAATTGCAGCACCACGCCACGCAAGGGAGATCAGTTCCACTTTCAAAAGCACTTCCTGGATCTGACATCAAAATGCATGCTGGGTAGCAGGTCAGCAACAGTTGCCGTCACGCGAGAGCTAGAGTTGTGGTGCCGGAATGGATGCTTTACACTGTGGTGCACAACGGAACATTTCAGGACAAACCTCCTACGCCATGGAGTGCGGTTCGGGTGACTGTTCATTTTCAGAACGGAATAAATTGCTTTTACAGAGCAGCGGATCAAATGGCAAGGTTCTTCCGTCATGCTCATTCCGTTACAAAACTGCCAGTGTAAAAGTGCCTGCAGGGGAACAGTCAGCAGTAAGAGCCCTACACCTAAGTGTGGGACAAGTCCAGATTTGCACTTTGTGTACTGAAGCGTTTTAATTTTGTTGTTGCTGTTTATTGCAGCATAGTAGATTGTATTAGCCTGATTCTGCTGATATCCAGACTGACCAGAAATCCCAGAATCCCCTGCAGCTGACGTAAGAGGAGGCTGCAGCAGTGGGAGTTTTAATAGCCTGCAGTGCATGTTCCAAGTTTTTATAAACTGATAGATTGGAATAATAATCTCCTTCCTCAGGGAGTCTGGCAATAGTTATTACGTTTTTGTAGTGTTCTTTTTTTTTTTTTTTTTTAATTTTTTTTTGTTCTGGTCCCCAGTTCCGAGGCTTAGCTCCTGCCTCACACACCGTCCCCCCCATGCCCAGGCTTACCCCCTTTAGCGGAGCTGCCAGGTGGACACCCCCTCCCAGTGGACACTTTTGGCAAGCCCTGGATTTTCCCCCCAGGATGGAGCCACGGGAGTGGAACCCCCTCGGCGGACAACATTAGTAGTGGGGATGGCGGCGGGCAGGGTGTCATGCAGTGGTGACCGGCTTTTTTGAATGCTGTGTACCCCTGGAGGTAGGACATGCAATGACATCCACAGATCAATCTTGACATCTGTCCTGCCTCCACAAAGCTAGGTGCCAGCTGTTAATGGATTCCCCAGCCTCCACCAGGGCTCGCTAAGTGGCCAGGCACCCCCCCAAGAGAAGAGGAACCATCCTTCGGACACTCAGTCCTTCTCTGCCCAGCTGGCCCTTCGACACTTGGGTCTGTTCCCAAACTCAGGATGTCAGTGTCACAAGTGGATGCCCTGCCACTATGCCGGCGGCCCAGCCTGTTTTTGTAGTGTTCTATGGCTCTCAAATCTATTTGTATGACATACGTTGCCACCACAAAAAAATAATTTTAACCTTGAAATTCTCATGGAAATCGGGAAGAGTGCGAGCCACATAGGAAACTGCCACCATCAAGATGTGTAAGTACAAGAAGAGAGCAGAAACAATTTGATAGTTGAGAATTTCCAGACTCCCTGAGGAAGGGTAGAATTGTCCCTGAAATGTAGCAAGTAAAAATACATGCGTGGATGGGAAGTAAAAATACATGTCTGGATGTTGCTTATAAAATAAAAAGCATTATAAACATGTAACCCCCCTGCAAATGGGGGTTCCCAAAAGACTTCCAGGAGCTTGCTTGAATGCTCCAAGCCTGAATGGTGTTTGGCATTTAAGCCATTTATCAGTGAGTGTTTTTAGAGCCTCTGGTACTGTCTCTTTAAGAGCTGTCTGCTTGCAGACATAATTAGTTTGTATGGTGGGACTGTGTGCTTCTCTAGTACCACTCGAGCTGCTGCCAATTCACTTCATTTTTGCAGTCACTAGGAGTGCAAAGGAACCTATCTGAAAGATGTAACTGTTTGCCAGAAATTATTTAGAGTAATAATGAAATTACAGTTTGTCTAACCTGCTTTCTTTGTAGTCAGAACTGTGTCTGCTAGTTCCCCATTCTAGTTTTGAACTGCTGAACTGGACCAATCAGTGTGGGGTAAGCTAGCTCTAAAATGGTGCCTTGGACTAATCAGAACTTGACTCATAATCTGAGCCAGCCACAAGAGGATTGTATGGGCAGTGACTCTGGGAGATGTAGTTTAGACTTCAGTGCCTTTTTGGACCAACAGCAGCAGTCTATTGTGAGTGACAGCCAATCCAGTCAAGAACTGGGAGGAACTCAAAGGAAGTGCTCGGTTTTGTCGGTTGGAGTTTCAGTTGAGCTTTGGCAGTGAAGAAGGAAGGAGCCCTGTGCTTTTTCAGTGTGCAGTTTTAGTCAAAAAACGTGTGTAAGGCCCAGAGTTCCGGTCTGCAGCTTGTGTAACAGCTTGTTAGGACTAGATCTGTCCTGTGAAAAGAATCAAAGGATCTCTGAAGAGTAGAAACCAGGCTCACCCTGTAGAAGACTGGAGGAATGGCTGAAAATTGCACTCGGTCTGTCAGGAACTGAATCTGCTGTGTGTTCTCCGGGTATTGTGCAGTAATTGCGATCGGGATACAGATGCAGCCTGCCTGGTATAGTGCTTTCTTTTATATGGATTGTGCAGAGGTTTGTGTACCTCAAGTGAGAGCCCTGCTGACATTGAAGGACCCTATCTTATTTGGAGGTCGTGAGTACTAATTCAGGGTTGCTCCTGTTGAATTGCCACTTTAAATCCAAATGGAATTACTGTACTGCTGACTGTTTAATTCTCCTTTCTCTGTGAAAGGGCCCCTACCAGCTGCCACGGTTTGGACTAGCCACTGAGGCTTGGGTACCCAGGACAGTAACTGATAGGGATAGGCCAGTGCACAGAGCCATAGGTAGATTATTAGAGTGATAAGCTAATTAACCTGATTTCCTGTCCTTGTTATATCCCCTAAATAAATCAGAGCTGCTTGTTTCAGCAAAGTTATACTGCCTGAGGTATTTGTCTATGTTTAAGTACTGTACTGTGATTGTTGCACTGTATCTCATTTCACAGGAGGTCCAGTGCGGAACCAGACCTGGGAAGTAAGTGTATACTGTGAAGGTAATTCTGATATATTGTGTGGGCCACTAGTGGGAAGAAAGGGGGGTTGCAGTGTCCCAGAGGGCTGTGACCAAGTTAGTTTAACTATTGCAAACCCTGACCTCTGGGTGGAGGCACCCGCCATTGGATCCAGGCCCCTCAACCTGTTAGTGGCAAATCAGGCAGGGGTAGTAGCCCCTGGGATAGCGCCATCTAGGGGTTACAAACATTTTGGTGAGTGGGTCCATTATTCCAATCTGTCAGCTTATTGCTGTACCCTTGATTGGTTTGAGGTCGGTCCCATTTATACACAGTTATTTCTTTTTTTTTTGCTGAGGTTGGCTGAGCCGGACCTTGGCTTTCCGATTTACAGTTTTTACAAGTTCTGATCTTTTGTTTCTGTTCCTACTGTCTTCCCAGGGCTAAGTACAGTCACAGAGGACTGTAATTAGCCTTTGGAGAACAGCAGAACCGGCAAATATCTGATACTTGGGTGTGGGGCTCTTACTGATGACTGTTCCCCTTTAATTATTGTTTCAATTAAATAAGGCATTTTCCTTGAGTGAGACTTCTGAAAACCTGAGCGGGAACCCCTAAAACTCCATAGGTCAGGGGTCACAAACTCTGCTAAAGTACGTACTTTCTAGCAGATGCTCTGATGCAGCATCTCTTGCATTGATGCCGCGTCTTCCACGGAGAGATCAATTAACACGTGTTTTTCGTGTATCCCAAACATAACTTGTTTTAGCCATGAAAATGTTTGACTGCAAAGACGCTTGTTTCAGCCTAGAAAGAGAAACCTGAAATTAAGCTCTCCACATATCCATGGCAAGGACAGGCTTCTGCAGATATTACTAGGTACAGAAACACAGCTATTTATAAACAGACACCCCACAGGACAATTGGCAAAAGCTGGAAGTACTGGATTCTGAGGTTTTTTTCAGTTGTATTCTGGCAATCCCAAAATAAATCCAAGGCTGTGCTTAAATTAAAGACTTTATGAAATGACACTCATGTGCACATGTTTCTAATTGTGACATGGGGTTTGCTTGCTGTTCGTTGTGTTTTGGGGAGGCAGCGTGGTGTAGCAGTTTGGCCAAACTTGGGGAAATCTAAATTTTTAGAAATTGTCCAATACTGGTGAAGCTGGGGTTTCACTTGCTTATCTTTCACATTGAAATAGGATCGCTTTTTCACCTGCCTTTCAAGAAAGTGTACTTGCCAGGGAACGCACAGCAATAGGTTTGACCAGCCTTGAAGTAAACTTGAATAAACTGGGAGACACAGGTTGGAATCGCAGTCTAGAAACTGACCTCATTTCTGCCTTCAGGCTTAGTAGGAGTACTGTTTCTCATGCTATGTAGAATTCGGACATGCTTATACCACATCACATGACGATTTGTTTGACTCTGATTGCCCCCACCCGGACTGGTTCTGTGGTCTAGTAGCCAGTTGATAGTCCTGTAAGAAAGTGATTTGAAACCCTGTGTAGCCACTGTGTGATTTTCACCGCCAGCACCTTGAGGGCCTAAAAAACAAGAAAACACTCTGACCAGAGCAGAATGAATTGTGGCCTCTCGCAGGCCCTGCTGTGGCAACTTGGCCCTTCCTTACACTGGATCATGTCCACAGTGGGAGTTGGGGATCTCCTTGCCCCTGCCATGAGGGAGAAAACCATGTGCGAATGGAGTTGAGGGTGAGTCCAAGAAAAACAGGTGATGGGGCTGGGGAGGCCAGCATATAGGTGGCATGGTTGAAGATGGAAGCATAAATAAAAGAAGCAAACAAACAAAAAAAATCTTATTTCCCAGTTGTGACCTCGGGGGTATAGATAGCAGAACGGGGGGACAAATATCCACCAGTGAATAATAATACCCAGGAGACACCAACAAACCCGACACCATGTGATACACAACGCTGCACACATTGACAGGCAGTACATAGGGATTCAAAAACAGTAGCAAATATAATTGCAGCATGTCTGAGCAGTAGAAGAACAGCCTGTGGTTCCGTCTGTAGCACAGCTGAATATTAGATCCTATAAGATGGACTACCAGGCCCAGTGGCACTGAGGGTTGAGGCACTGGATGCCACACCGGCGACCCAGATTTGGGAGTGGGCTCTGGTCGTCAGGGGAAGGAGAAGATTGAGCATCTGGAGGATTGCTCTCCTTTCCTGGGGAGGGTTTCAGGGACGCACCGCCCTGTAGCGGCCCCGGTGGAGACCAGAGGAACCACAGTAGCATGCTGCTTAAAGAGGACAGACATCCGCTAAGGGTCCACCCTTGGCACAAACGTCATTGCACGTCCGTACCTTGGAGAGCATAAACCAAGGTGGGAAACCCCTTTGGCTTGGGAGGCGATGGCAGGGTTCGAATAGGATGAGCTCACACGCCCAATGCTGGTCCCGATCCCAACTTGACTCTCCGTGGTCCTACCTCTCCCATCAGCGGGCACGGGGGGGGGGCCAGCAATCGATTCCTCGGTCGGGGGAAGGGCATGACGGGAGGTAGAGGGAATGTCGTAATGTGCCCATGCCGGAGAGATGCCCAAGACTCCGGTGACTGGAGGGAAATAAAGTTTAAAAAAAAAAAAAAAGATGGAATACCAAATTTGGGGTTGTGGTGTTTTTTGTATTTCACTTCCCACACTTGATTATTTTTCTTAATTTCTACTCCCTGCCATTTTCCAGACTTGACAGTGGGAAAATCTGGAATCTCGCAATATTTTCTGATACTGGAGACCAGCCTTTTTTCGTGGATTAGGCAACAGACCCTAAGAGTCCAGAGGGACCAGCTCATGAACGATCTTGAACAGAGGGTTATGATAACCTCTCTTGTACGCACAATGCTCAATTGGTGGATGGAATCCAGCAACCTATTAGAAGGGGTTCTCTTCCTCATCCCTTCCCCTCACTGAATTGTAACTACGGATGCCTTGGGTATGGGCTGGATGGGCACACTTAGGGCCCCATCAGGTGCAGGCTACATGGACCACAGTGGAGAGCACCCTGCAGATAAATGTTTTAGAAATGCGAGTTGTCCTATATGGCCTATGGGCCTTCCAGGCTTACCAGTTGCTGGGTCCTCTTGTTAGTACAGACAGACAACGTCAATGTGATGCATTACGTCAATAAGCAAAGGGGGAACTCAGTCTTACCCCCTGTGCAGGGAAGCAGTTACAGTCTCATATTTGCCTCTGGGGTATACGATCTAGAACTGCCAGCAGTACATGGTCCAGGTGCCCAGAACATCTTGGCAGACAGGCTAAGCAGGTCACAGTCCAGAATGCATGAATGGGAACTGTTGACCTCAGTAGAAGATCTGTTTGACAGAAGGGGTTGTCCAGAGTTGGACCATTTTGCATTCCCACACAATGCAAAACTGCCGCTTTTTCTGCTTGATCACTCCAGGGCCTGCATTTTCCGGGCAAGACACAGCCCTCTCTTGGAAGAGTAGGTCCCTGGATGCCTTCCTTCCTTCCTTCCCTTCTCTGTCATTCAGAGGGTCCTACTCAAGCTCCTGATGGAGGGGGCAACTCTATCCCTCATTGCTCTCCTATGGCTTCACCAGATCTGGTTCCCTATTCTACAACAGCTGGCAGTGAAACCACCAGTACCCCTGCCCTTATACCAGGGCCTACTGTCACAGGAACAGGGAACCTTGGTCCCTCCAGACCTCAGATTGCTTCATCTTCATGCATGGCTCCTGAAAATGTAGCCATTGATAGCTTTGGAGTTTCCCAAACGGTGGCTGATGTCCTGGTGGCTGCCAGAAATAATTCCACCAGAGCCACTTATTCAATGAAGTAGAAGCGATTTGCTTTGTGGGCTGCTTCTCACCACTTAGATCCATCTATCTGTCCAGTAAACCAGGTTCTTGAGTATCTGCTGGCCTTCTCAGATGCAGGCCTGCAACTAGAGGTAAGGCAATGCCAGCCAGGATGCAACGCAGTAATGTTGCAGTATATCACAAAAGTGCTGTAACTTGTTGTAGGGAACAGTGTAATTCAAGGGCAGTGAAGCCCCTTTTTAGTGCAATACTTTGTGACATCTCATTTAGTGTAAGTTACTGCATTGCATGTTTGCTGGCTCCACTGTGCTCATACACACTGTATGAGGTACCTGGCTAGATAGCATGATCCGTTAGTGCATGTTTTCTGTATGCATCTGCAGATCTGAAATACTGCTACCCCCTGAACAGTTTCTAGATCTGCTGCCGAAACCATTATACCAGCCTTGCGATAGTACTTCCATCTGCATAACTGCAGGCCCCACAGAGGTCTGCCCTTCTGAAGCCAGAAGTTGGTATGTATGTCTTACACCTGTGGCTGAAGCAATACAGGCCTCTCTGGGGCATGCACTTCTGCAGACAGAAGCAATATTGCAATTTTGGTGCTGTGGATTTTGTGGCGACTGCAGTTCTGCAGCACAGGCTGGTGTGTATATCTTACACCTGTGGCTGCAGAAATGCAGGCCTGTCAAGTGTGTGTATGTCTTACAGTCTGCATGAATATCTGAGGCTACAGAATCGCAGTTCCCATAGGGGCATGCGTGTCCGTAGACAACAGATCTTTTATAATTTGGGTATTGAAGATTTGTATCTGTGGCTACAGGGGTCTGTGCTTCTGCATATAGAAGCTGTGTTGTGATTTGAGTATCCTGCATTTTTAGCTGCAGTGACAAGTGAATGTGTATGTCTTGTGGTGTGCATGCTGCAGACAGAAATCCACAAAGGTAGCACATCAGTACTACTGCATTTGCGTCATTTGGAAACAGTTATATGTTGTTTAGCTTACCTGATGATGGCTGTCTGTGGTTGCTTATGTGGTGTTGTCCCTTTGCTGCTTGGGGGGGTGGAGAGTTAGGGTTGGAAACCCTGATGCCATATTTCCCTACTTTTGTGGCATTACATTGAATGCTAACTGGCGACTTAACACAGTTTTTTGCAAAGAATTTCCTTTCTTTTTGAGATAGTGGAATTGTATTCTCATTCACGCAGGGTCCTTTGGGACCTGCGTGAACAGATGCAGACATGCAGGGCCCTTTGGGTCCTGCATCAAGGGAAGACTCTGTCTATGTAAGTCCAGGAATGGATGTCAAGAATTCATGGGGCTATCTGGTGGACTCTGGAAGTGCAGGGCCCTCAGGGTGGGCCCATACGCAGAATCACAGGGCAAGGAATCCATGTATCAGCCAACTCACAAGGCCCTTGGCAGCCATGGGTGCAGAGATGTAGGGCCCTCTGGCAAGAGAAGAGTTCTCTTCGCTACATGGTACTTGAGTCCTTGGGGGCACCCCTGCACCTACCCTTCCCAGGCTGGGGGGTGGTGTCACATGACAGCATCTCCCCTCCAGCCTCAGCCCAGCCAGTTGGGCAGTGAGCTTGCCCCTGAACTCAGCTCACTGGCATGGGATCACAAAGCACTACCCGCTAGGGGTAAAGGCTGGTACTACACACAATCTTTCTTATTAATAATTTTTTTTGTTGAAATTTGACCCTAAATTTTTAAGATAGTCATTTTATGTATCCACCTTACAAACATGACATGTGGCATTTATAGAATGTTAGCCAAAACCTCATTTTGCACCACAAGTGTGAAAAACTCATCTTGTCAAGGATCTGAAACGCAACACTTGTCATGTTTTTGATGCAGTGTGGAAAAATGGCTATGCTGAAAGTTTGGAGTCAAAATATTGAAAACTAGCAAAGTTATGAGTGAATGCTGAAATATTTCAACATTCACTCATAACTTGGTCATTTTGCTGTATTTTTTACATCTTCTAATGACCACCTCATGAACCCGGTAGGTGAAAATGTTAAAATCCCATCCAAAACATGATTTCATGCAGCGACTGCGAAATCACCTTTTGGGGCAGATTTGAATCATTTATTCATTCATTCATTCTTTCATTCATTCATTCATTCTTTCATTCTTTCTTTCCAGAAATAGACCTTTGAGCACAGGTGCTCATTTGCAAAGGTTCCTCGTCAGCATTAGGTTACAGTGCATCAACAAATTCCAACATAGATTACATCCAGTAGTTTACGTCATTAGAACAGATTATAACAAAGATTCAGATCAGAAAAGGGTCAACAACAAAGCAGCACACAATTATGCTTTGTCAAGGTACTGCAGACATAAATGGACAGTTATGAGAGTTGCAAGCAATTTGCAGCTACCAAGTGTAAAGTAAGGGTAATGTACAGTAAGTGAGCTGTGTAAGAGATCAGTAGCAGTCACAATTGGTACAGGGGGTAAGGGCTTTTTTTAGGTCTCTCTTAAATGGGGCAATTTTGGTGAGATCCATTAATGGTTCTGGCAGTTCATTCAGCCACTGTGGGGCTCTTGACGGCAAAGGAGCGAGTGGCTAGAATTGTCATCCGGTGAGGTACAGTAACAGCATTTCTTGTCATATTCCCGGTGATGTACTGGTTCTGGACAGGACGCAAGATGTTTTGCAGTCCACAAGGTGTGAGGCCCAGCAGAGCTTTCTTATCAAGCATGCAAGTTTGGAATTTTATTCTGTCCTTGAAGTGGAGACAGCCAGTCTGGGAGTAGAGAGAGCAGGTATGGGTGAGTCTGTCGGCACCAAGGACAAAATGGCAGGCCTTATTCAACACCAGTTCGACCCTACTGAGTACAGTGTCAGTGGCCGCACCATAAACTGTGGTGCCTTAGTCAATAATGAGGAAGATAGAACTAACCACAGCAGCCCGCTTGGCTTTGGCGGTGAGGTAGTGCCTATGCCTGAAAAGGGCACCAAGTTTCTTATTAGCCGAACTGACAATATTGTCCATGTGGGACACAAAGGAGAAGGCATTATCAATGGTGACCCCCCTAAATATTTGAAGGTGTTGACCTGTTACAGAGTGGTCCCACCCTTGTTATGGATCGAGAGGAGACTGACCTTTCTCCTCAACTGTGGCCCTGCGAATAGCAACGTGTTAGTCTTCTTGTAGTTCAAAATGAGTTTATTACATCTGAACCAGTCCTCCAGGGATGAAAAATTTTTCTGATGGTCTCTTGTTAGGGCCTTCTGACATGAGCTGCTAGTGTAGATGACAGCGTCATTTGCATAGAGCAGCATGCTTGAGGTTGGGCAAGCATCTGGAGGTTTGTTGATGAAGAGACTGAAGAGTAGTGGAGCCAGTATAGAGCCTTGTAGCACTCCTTATCGTAACACGTTTGCTGCGACATAACACCCCATTAATTTTCACTCGCTGTGACTTGTCAGTAAGGTAGCTTCTAAACCAAGATGCAGTGTCCATGGAGAGGCCAATGCGGTGCATTTTTTCTAGAAGGACTGGGCGGTTAACCAGATTGAAGGCTTTTGTAAGCATTTCACCAGTCTTGTTCACGAGGTGGGGGTCCCAAAAAGGCCATACTGAAAATTTGGTGTACAAATGTTAAAAAGTATCTCAGTTTTGAGTGTATGTCGAAGTATTTCAATGTTTAATCATAACTTGGTCATTGTAACAATTTACTCCACATTTTCAACAGTTACCAGCCACAAAACCGATTCCCAATACTTTACGTTGGAAACCACAATGGCAGATATTCCACAGACCATGCAATGCATAAAGTGTCTGCTGTGATCCAGTGACTCCTAGATTTGTTAAAACTATGGCTTGGATATGTATTAATAAAAGAATTACTAGAAGTGGTGAATAATGACAAACACTGTTAATGTTATTAATGAATTCAGTGTGCACCATGTCCTGGTTGGGGGGTGCTACATGGGCGAAGGAGGGTCAACCAGGTGAGGCGGACCACAGAGGGATGACTCCTAGGTGCTCCAGAGGAGACCAGAGCTGGGGGCACGCGGGGGAGAGGAGGAGAAAAATAGCTAGTTAAAAAAAAAAATAATACTTTGACTTTCCAACAGCCAGGAAACCTTTTATGACAGTATAGAGTAGTAAGATACAATTCAGCTTCTGTTTCATTAGTGTTTTGTATTTATGTTCCTTTTATTCTTTATCATGGAGGACATCTGCATGAAAAGATTATCTTTGTTCCCCAGACTTCACCTCATCCTTCTGCTTCTCCCCTACGGAAGTCCTAATTCTCTGTTTCTGACATCGTACTGTGCTGCAGTAGAAAAGTGTGAAACATAAAGATCCTGTTTTCATTTAATCAGATTACCCTGTCCTCACTGATAAAGAATGAGGGGCATAAATAAGGGATATGCAATGGGTTAGTGTATGATAAATTTTGTATCTGAATGAGTTGCAGTTTGACATCCTTGTTCTCATGAGAGGCAGAGCCACGAGTGAGAACATGAAGGCTAAACCACAACAAGTTCAAATAAAAAATGTATTATACACTACCCCACTGCATATTTGGTGTATGCAGTAGGCCCCGATATATTTTTTTATTTATTAAATAAAATTTAGTTGACCGTAGGGTACTGTCTCGCATTTTGCCATCTTCTTCTGCTATGTTACTGTCCTGCTGGTATGTGTTTCATGACACTTTAGTTTGATTGGATAGGTTAAACGGTTTATTTATTTAGCTTTTGATAACCAGGTAAGCACGCTAGACAGTCTATTTTCAGGCGCGACCCGGGAGAATTACAAGGCACAGGTAATAACAGTTCAGAGACAGGGTAAAAAGCAGTCAACATGATACAGTCAGGTACTGGCAGTATCAACAACAAGGTACAGGCAATAGTAGTTCAGAGACAAGGTACAACAATCAGCATGGTACAGAGCAGCATCAGACAGAAAGGCAAGTGCAGAGTTTTATGCATGGCAACAGCAAGAGGCAGTCTAGGAGGGAGACATATATCAGCAAGACAGGCACAAGGTGTTCAGGCTGACCACAAGGGTATGGCAGTAAGAGAAGAGGGAGGTGGAAGCTTGTTTCAAGTAACCCCAGAGGGGGGACCAGAAGCAGGAGTGGGAGGGGACGGCCCTGACATGAGCAAGGAGAAGATTCCAGGCTCTGGGGGCAAGGGCTGCAAATGTGCAATCCCCTGTGAGGGAGTGGGTTTTGGGGACCATGAGAGACTGGGAGTCACTAGACCTCAATCGGTAGCCAGGGCAGGCAGGCTTGAGCAGTACAGCAAGTGCCGGAGGGGTGGCCATTCTGATGATGTTGTCTATGAAGTTGCCCATAACAAAGGATTGGTGGTTACTGGGAGAAAGCCACCCTAGCCTGGAGTTGAGTTGACAGTGATGGGTGAGGCGTGGGGCTGACAGGGCGAAGCGACATATGTTATTGTATGCTGTGTCCCATTTCGTGAGCCAGGCTTTTGGGGCGTTCATGAAGAAGGTGAGCCCATAGCTGACCGTGGGAAGAACCCCTTTTGCAAAGGCAAGCCGGGCAGCTGGGGTGAGGCAACTTTTGGCCCTGTATGCCAGACCCAGTTTACGGTTTGTGGCCTTGCAGGAATTTTGTATGTGAAGGGAAAAATCCAGCTGGGAATCTAGGGTCACCCCCAGGTACTTGAAAGAGTCAACCACCTGTACAGGGGTACCATCAGCACCAGCGACCTTGAGAGGGGCCGGGCACGCTCTTACCTTGGCAAGGGAGCTGGATAACTTGGCCTGTGTCTTCTGGAGGTTAATGACAAGTTTCTTGGCCTTAAGCCAGGATTGAATGCAGTCGAAATCAGAGTTGAGACTGGTGTTGATGTCACTGATGTCCTGTGAACTAGCAACGAGCACAAGGTCATCTGCATATAGGGTGACGTGCCTGGAGACTGGGACCGAGGGCAGCTGATTGATAAAGAGGGAGAACAGTATGGGGCCGAGGACTGACCCCTGAGGCACCCCACATGTAACCGGTATGAGCCCGGAGAGGGCTTTCTGGAACTTCGTGTACTGTTGCCTGCTTGAAAGATAGTTGGAAAACCAGGCTAGGACAGGGGGGAGGGGCCAGAGGGCAGCACCCAGGAGTGTGTGATCCACCAGATCAAAGGCCTTAGACAGGTCTATGAAGATGGCGCCCGTGAGTTTGCCTTGGTCAGTCGCAGATCTGATGTCTGAGGTGACCTGTGCAAGGGCAGTGGAGGTGCTATGCCCTTTATGGAACCCATGCTGTGCTGGGTAGAGGAGGCCATGGGTTTGGAGGAAGAGAGCAAGCTGGGAGGCCACTGTCTTTTCGAGCAACTTGTTTAGAGCAGATAAGATTGCTATGGGGCGATAGTTTTCAAGGATTTTGGGGTCTCCATGTTTAAGGACTGGGACCACATGAGCCACCTTCCATATGTCTGGGATAGTCCCTGATATGAGGGAGGAGTTGAGAATGTGGGAGATGGGCCGAGCCAGGTGGGGGGCCCCCCAGGCAGAGTAGTTTGGGCTCAAGGTTATCGTGTCCAGCTCCAGTGTGAGGGGAGAGACCAGCTAGAAGCTTACGTGTCTCACTGCAGAAGAGAGACTTAAAGTAGAAAGGAGGGGGAGAGAGGACACGGCAGGGCCCAGTTCATCGAATACAGACAATGTGGGGTTATAGCCAGACAGGCCGGAGAACTGGACATTAAAAGTGTTAGCTATAGTCACGGCATTGTTGCAGCTAATACCGCGGATTTGCATGTCGGAGACCTGGGGGCAGGCAGAACCATTTACAGTGTGTTTGATGGTATGCCAGAAGCTCCTGGGGTTCATGGCAGACGCTTCACGGGAGGATTTACAGAATTCACTCTTTGCCACGTGAATCGCCCGCTTACAGCAGTTCCTGAGCTGCCTGTATTCCTCGAGGTCTGACATGTCACCGGTGTCCTTAAAATTATGCCAGCTTTTGTCCCTGAGCTTCATCAGGGCAAATAGGCCGCCTTGCAGCCATTTAGTGACAGTGCCCCTCGCCCTTCTTTCGTGAGTGGGGCGTGTCTATCTTGTAGGGGGGCGAATAAGGATAAGAAGCTGTCAAGAGCAACAGAGGGGTCGCTGATAGCATAGACAGGGGACCAGTCAGTCTGGCAGAGGTCGGCAAGGAAGTTGTTGAGGTTAAATTTTGAGTAGTCCCTCATCTGAATGACTTTTGGGGGGACCCTGGGGGTGATGACCTTCCAGACACAGTAGGTAGGGGAATGGTCGGAGATGGAATCTGGGAAAAGGCCGGAGGCAGTGATATGGTCCAACCTGTTACTCAGCATCCAGTTAAGAAGGGTTCATTTTGCCACAGAAGAGGAGGGTCTGGTGGGCTCAGTGATAATTTGGCCTAGGGCAAGACCAGACAGGAGGGGTTCATAGAGTTTGGCGTTGCCCCCAACCAGTTGAGGTTGAAATCCCCAAACACTAAGAGTTCATTAGTGCCAACCTTAGGACTAAGGCAGTCAAGGAGATGAGTGAGGCCATGTACACCACCTTTTGGAGGGTTATAGACACAGGCCAGGTGGAGCTTTTTGGCATTTCCCAACAGAAGAAGGGCATGTAGGAACTCACAAGAGGGGGAGGGGATGGGGTATGACAGATACCTTAAGGTGGGATTTGTAGTACAGCAGCACTCCACCTCCCCGTTTATTGCCCCCTCTATCCTGCCTAATAGTGAAGTAACCAGGGAGGGCACAGGCAGAGTCTGGAGAGGCTGACTTAAGCCATGTCTTGGAGATCCCCAGGATGTCCAGATTATAGTGTGCGACCCAGGCTGTAGGTTCGTAAGGTTAGCAAGAAGGCTGCGGACATTGAGGTGGGCTATTTTTATGCCCTTAGCATTTTGCCACTGGGGTGGAGGCATGAAGGATTGCATGCTGATTGGGGGTGGGGTGGATTTAGATTAGTCTATCACGACAAGTCCAGGCCAAGGAAGTGGAGCCTAGACCAGGAGAGGGTATAAACAGCTATATTCGTTAGTACTGTTCTTAAACTATAATGCAGTAGTCTGTAGGTAGGTTCTTAAGCCTAAATGCAGTAGTCAGACACCCTAATTAGATTGATGAGCAGTTTAATTGGCAAACCATGAGGGGGTCAGCAGAAAATAAGATTAGTCTGGCACAGGATTATGCAGTACAGATAGGCATGGTTATTATCAGATTCGGCTAGTTAGTAAGCAGTTGCAATGACTACCAGGAGGAAGACAGCAGGGTGTAGGGAACAGGCAGGCACAATGATCTGGATATAGCATGAGCAGTGCAGTCAACAGAAAACGTTAGTAGGATCCAGTGGGTCTGTTAGACAGAGCATGGGAGTAACACTAATGTCAGAATTGAACACAGATCTCTGAGTCAGCTGAAACGAATGCGATAGGCCCACCAGATAAGGGAAGGCCAGCGCATTTAACAGGAGGGGTGGGCGGGAAGAAAATAGCCCCCCGAACCACAGTACAGCCGCAGGACCCCACTCCCGCTGCACACCGGTGAGTGAAAAGTCCTTCAGGTTAATTCGCAGTACATCCAGGTGTCACATGCTGGGGGAGGACTGCCCGGAGAAGCAAAGCAAGCCGGCGCCTCTACTCCAGCAGCTGACAGTTTACAGATTCATCGCAGGGGGGGCTCGCTGGGGAAGGGTTGCCCTTGCCTCCCTGGTCCTCGTAGCGATCAGTGAGTGAGCCACGGGGCTCGTCTGCAAGGTTCTTATGTGGTATCCGGCGACTTGAGGAGCCGATCAGGAGCAGGTGCGCTGTTTGAATCTGGCGCCGAAACCTGCGTTATTAGTCAGATTAAGAAAGGAATGAGCCCCCAAACCATAAGTACAGTTGTAGGGACCCCACTCCCGCTGCACACCGGTGAGTGAAAAGTCCTTTAGGTTAATTCGCATTACATCCAGGTTCACACGCTGGGGGAGGACCGCCCGGTGAAGCAAAGCAAGCCGGCACCTCTACCCCAGCAGCTGATGGTTTACATATTCATTGCGGGGGGGGGGCCGCCGGAGAAGGGTCACCCTCGTCTCCCTGGTCCTTGTCGCGATCGGTGAGAGTGCCAAGTGTCTGACTGATTAGGGGTCCGAGACATCTGCTGCATGATTGTGCATGCACAGAGTCAGTCTGCTGGACAATGTGGAGCTGGTAGGAGAGTGAGCTCATGGCCCATCTGTTTTGGAGCAGTAGGACAGCGGGATTTCCATGACGAGATGCTCTGGAGAATAGCTCTTTATTGGTGTGTCTTCTGCTGTAGCTTGGTGGCTGGAGGAAGTGGCACACTGATCTTTGTTCTAGAGGCTGTCATTCATTTTTTTGTTTCCGGAATGTCTGTCATGTGTTGCAGTGGATGTAGCCCTGAAGTAGTTGGGTGAGAAGTATTTCTTTTTACAATTTTTTTTTCCTTCCTTTTTGAGTACACATGCTTCACAGTTTGAAATATCGGCAGACTGGAGAGTTCAAACTGTGAAAAGGATACTGCCCTAAGGTAGTTGGGCAAGAACTCATCTTCGGGGGCTTTTTTGTTTGTTTAGTACGTCACCATTTCTGTGTTGGACTGACA
This sequence comes from Neoceratodus forsteri, assembly GCA_016271365.2. Taxonomy (NCBI): domain Eukaryota; kingdom Metazoa; phylum Chordata; order Ceratodontiformes; family Ceratodontidae; genus Neoceratodus; species Neoceratodus forsteri. The sequence goes on along the minus strand of CM028135.1, from coordinate 24,693,695 downwards.
TTGGTATAGGATGCGAAGCTTGGGACGAAGGTTGAAGTGTATGGCATCAATGCGGACCAAGAAATCTAATTTACTAACAAGCCACACACCAAGCTATTTAAATGCAGAGATGACCTCTAGCTGGGTGCCATCAAGGGTGGAGAAGACTTTGGAAAGTGAGAGCCTTGCTAGTTTTTGTGTAACCCCTAGATGGCGCTATCCCAGGGGCTACTACCCCTGCCTGATTTGCCACTAACAGGTTGAGGGGCCTGGATCCAATGGCGGGTGCCTCCACCCAGAGGTCAGGGTTTGCAATAGTTAAACTAACTTGGTCACAGCCCTCTGGGACACTGCAACCCCCCTTTCTTCCCACTAGTGGCCCACACAATATATCAGAATTACCTTCACAGTATACACTTACCCCAGGTCTGGTTCCGCACTGGGACCTCCTGTGAAATGAGATAAGTGCAACAATCACAGTACAGTACTTTAACATAGACAAATACCTCAGGCAGTATAACTTTGCTGAAACAAGCAGCTCTGATTTATTTAGGGGATATAACAAGGACAGGGAAATCAGGTTAACTAGCTTATCACTCTAATATCATTTATGGCTCTGTGCACAGCCTATCCCTCATCAGTTACTGTCCCTGGGTACCCAAGCCCTAGTGGCTAGTCCAACCGTGGCAGCTGGTAGGGCCCTTTCACACAGAGAAAAGGAGAATTAAACAGTCAGCAGTACAGTAATTCCACTTGGATTTAATATGGCATTCCAACAGGGAGTTACCCTGAATTAGTACTCACGACTCCAAATAAGATAGGTCCTTCAATGTCAGCAGGGCCTAACTTGAGGTGCACAAACCCTTCACATATCCATATAAAAGAAAGCACTATACCAGGCAGGCTGCATCTGTATCCCGATCGCAATTACTGCACAATACCCGGGAGAACACACAGCAGATTCAGTTCCTGACAGACCGAGTGTAATTTTCAGCAATTCCTCCAGTCTTCTACAGGGTGAGCCTGGTTTCTCTTTCAGAGATCCTTTGATTCTTTTCACAGGGACGGATTCAGTCCCAACAAGCTGCAGACCGAACTCTGGGCCTTACACACGCTTTTGACTAAAACTGCACACTGAAAAGCACAGGGCTCCTTCCTTCTTCACTGCCAAAGCTCAACTGAAACTCCAACCCACAAAACCGGGCACTTCCTTTGAGTTCCTCCCAGTTCTTGACTGGATTGGCTGTCACTCACAATAGACTGCTGCTGTTGGTCCAAAAGGCACTGAAGTCTCAAACTACATCTCCCAGAGTCACTGCCCATACAATCCTCTTGTGGCTGGCTCAGATTATGAGTCCAAGTTCTGATTCGGCCCAAGGCACCATTTTAGAGCTAGCTACCCCACACTGATTGGTCCAGTTCAGCAGTTCAAAACTAGAATGGGGAACTAGCAGACACAGTTCTGACTGCAAAGAAAGCAGGTTAGACAAACTGTAATTTCATTATTACTCTAAATAATTTCTGGCAAACAGTTACATCTTTCAGATAGGTTCCTTTGCACTCCTAGTGACTGCAAAATGAAGTGAATTGGCAGCAGCTCGAGTGGTACTCAGAGAAGCACACAGTCCCTCCATACAAACTAATTATGTCTGCAAGCAGACAGCTCTTAAAGAGACAGTACCAGAGGCTCTAAAAACACTCACTGATAAATGGCTTAAATGCCAAACACCATTCAGGCTTGGAGCATTCAAGCAAGCTCCTGGAAGTCTTTTGGGAACCCCCATTTGCAGGGGGGTTACATTTGGCTGGTGCCAAAAGTCATGAACACGGTCTTTTTGGGGTTAACTTTGAGCTGGCTGGCATGGAACCAGGGCAGCACATTGTGGAAGTTGCTCTGGAGTGAGGATTCAACTGCAGATGTAGAGGAACCTGATGAGTAAATGACCGTGTCATCAGCATACATGTGTATGCGCACGAAAACACAAGCAGGGATGGGGCCTGGGATGAGCACTGAGGGACACGTGCCAGTATGGGGGAGGGGGAAGTACACCATCCGCCTGAACTGGCTGTTGATGGTCTATAAGGTACAAGCAGAACCATTCAATTGGAGGAGCAGAGAGGCCAACTGAGGCCAGTTTGTTCGGGAGGAGGGGGTGGGATACTGAGTCAAAAGCCTTTGCCAAGATCAATGAAGATGGCTGCCATGATAGGTCCCTGATCCATCCCAGTAAGGATGGAGTTAGTTACATGCAGTAGGGAAGAGATGGTGGAATGTTTTGTTTCCCTAATTCCAGACTGAAAAGGAGAGAGGAAAGAATAAGGGTCCAGGAAGTCGACAAGTCTAGAGTAAACTAGGGACTGTCGGAGTTTAGCAAGGGAGAGAAGGAGTAAGATCAGCCTATAGTTTCCTGGGGAAGAGGGCTCACCCCCTCGTGCAGGGAGAGTAGTAGACAAGTATGTGGATAACGGGGTATTAAATGATTATTGAAACAATTAAATCCTTCCCAACAGCCAGGTGTGCTTCTGAGAGCAAAACGACTGGCCAGCAAAGAACTCCAGCACCACCCACTGCAGATAGTGCCAGATAGACTCACAACAATCTTTCGAAACAGGCCAAAAGGCAAGTTTATGACATCATATATTTATTTAGTAAAAAAGAGCCATACAGCACCATAGACCTTCTAAAAATGAGAGCGCACAGTGAGACCCACCAACCTCCTACCGGTTTCGCTTCGGAGCATCGACAAATGCAAGATTATTGCAAGAAAACATAGGGACAGCTTCATATGGATGTTTCAACTTCTGCTGTCTCTTTTTTCCTAGTATGATTCCTAAGAAATGTCTGCCTGTACCCTCAAGATACTGTTGTTCTAACTTGTCACAGCATGCAAGCAAAGATGTTTGACATTGACACATGTAGTATTTATTTATTTGTTTACTTATTTGTTTATTTATTGACGTACTGTATGTATGTATGTAAACATATTTTACCAGATGAACACACAGAGCTCAGGGCTTATTTCATTTATGACCTGGACTGGGGAGGGAACGAGGAGATCAAGGGTATATAATTACATTACACTCATTTACATAATACAAGTGAACCAATAAACATGGTACCAGTAGGTGCAACTATATAGTTCCTCTGCATGCCTGCAGAGGAGGTACAAGGAGGTGCAGAGTGCAGATAATTTGAGGTGAATTTACACTGATTTGACAGAAAGGAATTTATTTGATATCAGTGCATCCACTCTCTTGTAGTATTTCACATTCCAGCATTCCTTACAGAGGCATCCAGGGTGAAAGGAGCTGCAGACTCCAGGAATCTGTCATACGACTTAGGAGAGGGCCCAGAGAGCATTTAGGGCAGTGGAGGCAGGACATTGTAACATTTTAATGGGCCTTAATCAGCCTCTTGCCGGAGCGGAAGGTGGGTGAGGTGGTGGTTTTGGTAGGGAGGCTGTTTCAGGTATTAGGGAGCCTGCAGCTGATGGAGGTGCCCTAGGTTGTGCTTACAGCATGGGATTTGGAGATGGGAGGGTGCAGAAAGCGTCTATGCCTAGCTTAACAGATGGGGTACAGTTAGACAAGTAGGGCTGGAGGGGAGACTCTTAAGGCTGCTGATTTGTGCAAAAGGCTTTGAACAAATACTTCTTTAACGTACGGTACAGACAGAATGAAAAACAGACATAGATACATAGACAGTGTCGGCAGATAAGGGCCTATGGCCCACCCAGTCTGCCCATTTGAGCTTGTAAGTTCAGTTTGTTTTCCTAGAAGTCTGTTGCCCCTTACCCCTGACCTCCAGAATTCCTTTATGTCTATCCCATGCATTCTTAAATTCCGTGATTGTTTCAGCCCCCACCACTTCCTCTGGCAGGGTGTTCCACTTGTCCACCACCCGTTCTGTGAAGAAATTCTTTCTCATGTTTCCTCTGAATCGTCCTCCCTCCAACTTCATCCCATGCCCTCTAGTCCTGGAACATCTTTTTCGCTTAAAATAGTGCATTCCTGCACCCTGTTCGTCCCTGTAAGATACTTGTATGTCTCTATCATATCCCTCTCTCCTCCTCTCCTCCAGGGAGTACATGTTCAGTTCCTTCAACCTGCCTTCATAGGACTTGTGATGCAATCCATGCACCATCTTTGTTGCCCTCCTCTGAATCTTCTCTACCCTGTCTATGTCCTTACGTAGGTAAGGTCTCCAGAACTGTACACTGTACTCCAGGTGGGGCCTCACTAGTGTCTTGTATAGCGGAATTATGACCTCCCTTTTCCTACTGGTGATGCCCCTGATATACATCCCAGCATCCTGACGAGTGTACAGGAACAAAAATTATGGTCCTTCTTCAAGAACTTTCCATTATGAGACAGCTGCAATTTAAGTAAAAATCAAAGTGGATAAATCAGTTTTCAAAATATGTGTTATAACTCAAATACAAGTAGACATGAGCAAACATAATTATAAATGACAGCAGATAAATCAGTGGTGTGCTAATTACTCAGACATGATCAGATTTATGACAGGTGTTTGACAGGGAAACAGTGGAAACTTTTGCAGTAGAAATAAAGAACATTTCAGAGTCATCATTCATAACCACGTTTGGATGTACTTCTATCTCCAGTCTCATCACTATCGTCTAGTGGATTACTGTGTGACCTTAAGCAAGCCACCTGACCCCCACTCCCAGTGCTTAGACAGACCCAGTTGACATCATAATATTTATCTCAGTTAAGGCAACCAAGCATTTTCTAGTTGGAGCAAGAATGCAAAAAGTTCTTAAAAATTCCTGTTTTCAAACCATTTTTAGAACTTTATTGTGTGCATATATTTGCATGTTAAATTATACAAATTGTATGATGATTGGTCATTTGCAGTTCAATCTGCACAAAAAGTTTGTTTATTGGAGATTATTTTTGGTTCTAAATCTGAATCTCAACTCTAATGCGCATGCTTGGTGTTATGGCTTCAGTTTTCAAAAATGAACTATACCAGGTTACTGCGCTCATTTTGAACAGAAAATCATTTTGAGAGCACAGGACCAAAGGCAGCATGGTTTCACAGTAGGAAGGTCATGTCAGATGAACCTAATAGATTTCTTTGACTGGGTGACCAAAGTAGTAGACCAGGGAGGGGCGGTGGATATGGCCTACCTGGATTTTAGCAAGGCATTTGACACAGTCTCATACAAAAGATTAATATACAAGTTAGCCAGCCTTGGAGTGGGTCCCAAGGTGGTAGCCTGGATAAAAAGACTGGCTGGACATCAGGACGCAAAGGGTAATAGTAAACGGAGTCCACAGTGAAGAAAGGAGGGTAACTAGCGGGGTACCGCAGGGTTCAGTACTGGGACCGATCCTCTTTAATGCCTTTATAATTGACATTGGAGAGCACCTGGAAGGAAAGGTATGCCTCTTTGCAGATGACACAAAGATCTACAACAGGATTGATACACAAGGTGGGGTGGAAAGGATGAAAAGGGACTTGGCAAGGTTGGAGGAATGGTCAAATATGTGGCAGCTGAGATTTAGTGCAAAGAAGTGCAATGTAATGCATCTGGGAAACAAAAACCCAGGGGAAGAGTACACAATGGGGGGTGAGTTAATAACAACAACAAAAATTGAAAGAGACCTAGGAGTAATTATATCAGATGACCTAAAGGTGGGCAAGCAATGTGAGAGGGCAGTAAGGAGGGCTGGGGGGATACTGGGATGCATAGGGAGAGGCATCAACAGTAGAAAACAGGAAGTTGTTATCTCTCTCTGTACAGACAGTTAGTGAGACCCCATCTGGAGTACTGCGTACAATTCTGGAGACCCCATCTCCACAAAGACATAGACAGAGTGGAGGCTGTTCAGAGGAGGGCAACCAAAATGGTGCAGGGTCTGCACCAGAAGACATATGAGGAGAGACTAAAGCAGCTTAATATGTATACTCTTGAGGAAGGGGGACATGATAGAAACTTTCAAGTATCTCAGGAATTAACAAAGTACAAGAGGGTAGCATATTTCAGAAGAAGAGATGTGCAAGAACAAGGGGGCAAACAATTGAAGATAGAGGGAGACGGCTCAGAGGTAATGCTAGAAAGTATTTTTTACAGGAGGTTGTCGATGCATGGAACAGCCTTCCTGAGGAGGTTGTGAGTCAGAACAGTAGGAGAATTCAAGAATGCATGGGACAGGCATAAGGGAATTCTAGTTGCGGGGGTAGGAGGAAGTAAGCTGTTGATTAACTAGAATCTGCAGCTTATCCATTAGTAGGGAAATGGGCAGACTAAGTGGGCCAAGCAGTCCTTATCTGCCGTCAAATTCTATGTTTCTATGTTTCTGTGTTTGAAGACCTGAGTAAAAAGAAAGCATTATCAAAAACTGCATTTTGTTTATGTGCACTAAAAAATTCCAAACTCATTCTTGAGTTTTCCGGCAGCTCAGTGCCACAGACCCATGCGAACATCAGCTGATGACCATCAAGGTGGGTGGCTTAAATATGGAATATACAATGGTGAGCTGTCAGATAAATGATTTATCTACACAAGTGCTGTTTGAGCTCGGGTAACCTCACGAGTGGCATTTTGTCTGTCAAAGCTGACATTTTTTTTCAGCGAATTGACCAAAATTCATTTGGTTAGTGGACACTTTGCCAACAACAGTCACTTTGTAGTACAAAAACTTCTCAGTTTTGGCAAAGTCAAAGTTCTTAAGGTCTGCAGAAACTTTGTGAAGCCTTGTGCAGGCAGATTTTGGCCACTTCGCGACCTTCCCTGGCCAAGTTTAAATTCACAGCGGCTCCAATAGTAACTCACTTGTGAACGAAATACAATCAGGAATGTTTTCCAGTCATTATTTTGGAACAGTGACATTTTCTAGAACTTGGTCTTCCAAACAGTAACTTTTCCTTTGCTTAATTTTAGAGCTGCGTAAACATATGCCACTTTGACTTTATGAATTTTTTCACATTGAACCTGGAAATGCTGGAATGTTGGGTTCTAGTTCGCCAGTTCAATGTAAAAAGTAAACCACTTTCACTTATGGCTGCTTTCAGGTAGAATATGACTTTACAGCAGACCACTGGAAAGTAAGTTTGCTTAAAATTCATTAATAAAAACAAAACAAAAAAGTTATCAAAATAAATTGAAAGATGCCTTCATACCTTTATTGGTAAATGTTACAATTTACCAATGATCACCACTGAAAATGGCCGAACTGGACCAAAAAGTGCCTTTTCATTTATTGTGTATTGTACTGCAGAGGTAATTTCTTTAAAGGGATTTTGTAGGCTTTTACAGATCAGTTGTTACTTACATGTGCTGTAAGCTTATGCTGGGAAAGGTCTTTTTAGGCTAATTTATTCATTTTCTGTGAAGTCTGTATGGGAGTAGAAGGGATTTTAGTTTGGCCCTGACAGGGTAACCAGCCAGCCAGTCTCTTCCACTTCCCGACTGATCTGATCTTCTCCCTGTGCTCAGGCACGTATGACATGTGCCCAGGAAGAGTCTCGAGCACACCCCATCAAAATGACAGTTCGATTTACACGTTTTATATACTAATGAGCAGTTTGAGATTAATCAGAGGCACTGGTCAATTAACAAGGCCCTGTTAGTTGAACAATATTCTTGATTAATCTCAAATTGAAAATCGTATTATATATAAGCGTGCCGTCGAATTACGATTGACTTTCATGAACCTGCCCACGATCTGTTCCTGGGCACACGTCATCAGGTGCTTGCGTGCGGGGGTGGATTGGATCAGATCACTCGGGAAGGGGAAAGAATTGGCTGGCTACCTCATGAGGGCCAAACTATGATCCATTTCACTCCCATACAGACTTCACCGAAAATTATTAAATTGGCCTAAAAAACCTTTTGCCAGCATTGGGTTACAGTATATCTAAGTAATAAAGGTTCTAGGGTTGTGGATATGTTGTTCTAGCCACACTGTTTGGCATGTCCTTTTCTCTTTAAATCTTGCCAGAAGGTCTTAAAGCTGGCTCCTCCCACTCACCTGGGTGGTATAATCCTCTGCTGTGCCCCATAACACCAGATCTTCCTTTCCACAGAAAGTTACAGGTTGCCTCCTTACCGCTCTCGTGCTCAGTAGGCCCTGGCTTCTAAATCTTTGGATGTGTTGAAAATTAAACTCGTCAGAGTTACCAATCATTGCTTCGCGATCTCGACCGTCATGGAAGAGAAATCTTCTCCTGGTTTTCGTTGCCGCCCATGCAGGCAAAAGATGTTGCGCACAGACCCGCATGCTACGTGCGTTTACTGCTTGGGTGTCGGCCATGACACCCAGGCCTGCAAGATGTGTCTCACCTTCCATTCTAACGTCCTCGACGATCGTCTCTCACATTTGAAATTGTGCAGACTGGAGAAATGGAATCCGCCGGTCAAATCTAAAGAAGCCCAATGGGCAGCTCAAACAGATGCAGGCCTTCGAGGAAGCGGCTCGGGACGCGGATCGTTCCTCAAGGCCCTTCTTCGTCCCACTCAATTTGGGCTCAACTTTCTCGGGCTCCTTTCGGGAGATGTGCTAGTCTCCCCCTACTAAAGGTGAGGGACTTTTAGGCTCGCATGTCTCCCGGTCCCATAAAAAGGACAAGGAACTGAGAGATTCTTCATCTCGGCAAAGACGTTCTTGGGATCATGAGAGATCTTGGTCCCAGGAATCTCTAGTCTTGACCTCAGTCGAGATTGCGACCTCTGCCACTGGCATTTCAGTCCCACCGTCAGGTCAGCCGGCTGAAACTTTGGTCGAAGATGAGGTTGAGATTATTCTCAACCTTGTCGACCTGTACTCTCCCGAGGAGGCTGACAACTCTCTTATTAGGACCCCTGTCCTGCCTCTTCCCGATGAGGAGACCCAGCCTGCTGGTGATCCCATCAAGGAACCGGTCCCAGACCCGGGAAAATCGCTGGTCCCCCCAGTGTCTCCCAAGCGATCCAGTTGCCCCCCCCCGCCTGATGATCAAGGTCGAGGTCTCGGACCCTTTCGACTGACAGGCTGAGGAAGGCACATAAGCACTCTAAAAAGAGGCGACACTGACATTTTTCTTTATCCACTTAGGATGAGGAGAGGCTTCGGTGGAAACTCCGTCGACGCTACGAAGATTTAATGTGGCAGCAGCTGATTTTGTCCAGTCAGAAGCCGACTACTGTTTCCACACTGGCCATCACTTAGCTTTCGCCTCCTAGACTGAAGCCGATTCCCTTGGAGCCGGTCAAAACCATTCCTTCGCTCGCAGAACTGGTTTAAACTGTCTCGGTTCGGCCAAAATCGACCTCTCCACCGATTGTGATGGAACCTCCACCTAAGCAGCCCTTGGGAGGGACTCCTACTAAAGAGTCTTGGACCATTCCAAGCCTCCCGCGTAGGCTCTCGGTCACCCTCACGCCTGATCACCCCTGGCGGGTTGAGGGAGATTTAGGTGGCCGGCCGATTTACCTGGACTCTTAGGAGTCTGATGACTCTGACCTGCATTCTCATCCCCTCGACAATGAATTGATCAACAGTCTCTCGACGGAGGAGGGCCCTTCTTCCTTCCTGGGCATCCTCCGTCTGATCTCCGAATCCATGGGGATGCCTCTCGAGCCCGTTCAAAAAGGGGCCGAATACCCCCCTCACAGATATCCTTAAGAGAGGAGATTCACCAACAGAAGCCTTCCCGGTGGCCGAGGCCATTGTTGGTCTGGCTTTGGAGCTTTGTCAGCACCCTGCCTCCTGCCCTGTGCCATCTGCCCATATGGCTTGCAAGTACGTGGTGCCTATAGAGTCCCTTTCGGGGTTCACAGAACATCTCCCTGCAGAGGGTCTGGTGACCAAATCTGTGTTTAGACGCTCAGGTAGTTCTGCAGATACAGATAGACCTCCGGACAATGAATCCAAAAAGTTGGACCACTCTGCCTGAAAAGTCTATGCCACCTCTTCGCTGGGCCTCCATCGGGCAAGCTCAGCAATCATGGCACATTTCTCCCATGCCCTTCTGGGCTCCCTGGATGAGGTCCTTTCTCATCTCCCTGCAGACCTCCAGACCATGGTCAAGCAGGTCGGGGACCAGGGTCGGGCTGTTGTGAAGCAGCAACTCGAAATGGCTCTGGGCCTCAGGGATTCGTGCACCCACTCGGTGGTGGCCGCAGTTGCCATGCGCCGCAGGGCTTGGCTGAGACTCTTCACCTTCACAGCAGACACCCAGCACAAGCGTACAGATATCCCTTTCCTGGGCACTGACCTTTTCGGCCAAGGCGTGGATGGTCACCTTCAACACATCGAGAAGTTCAATGCCACCTTGGACTCTGTCACTTCTGCTCAGTGGGAATCCCAGGGTTCCAAAAAGCAGAAGAAAAAGCCATTTTGGCACCCTGCTCCTGCGGCCAAGCAGTCCCTTTTTCAGGTGGAACAGCAACAGCAGGCACAGTCTTGGCGCCCTTGGCCCAAGCCCCGTGCTTCTGGTGGCCCGTAAACCTGGAGTTTGGGGCTCAGGTGGTCCCCGATCTGGACCCTCGTCCTCCAAGCCTGCCCAGTGACGGGATAGGGGCTGCCACCCCTATACCTGTCACGACAACTCTGGGTCCTCCTATGGGGGGTTGGCTCCACCACTTCTTTTCTGCCTGATCTGCTGTTACCATGGACAGGTGTGTTCTAGAAGTGGTCGGCCAGAGTCTGCCTCTAGAGTTCGAGCAGTATCCTCCCAGTCGAGCCCACGGGAGGAGATGATGTCCATTCTTACTCGGTTGGCTCTCCTAGACGGCATTGCCCAACTCCTCCACAAGGAGATCGTGGTCCGAGTCAAGGACCCCCGGTAAGCCCAGGGTTTGTTTCCATGTATTTCCTGGTTCTGAAGCAGACTGGGGGGCTAGTGCCCCATTCTGGAGCTGCACGACCTGAACCAATTCTTCAGGTCACACACCTTCAGGATGGTAACTCTGTCTCAGATCATACCATCCCTCAAGCAGAACATGTAGTTCTGTTCTCTAGATCTCCAGGATGCGTTCTTTCCTGTCCCAATCTGTCCATCTCACCAGTGGTTCCTTCGCTTCCGAGCAGAAGGAGCCCTCTTCGAGTTCTGAGTCATGCCATTCGGCCTGTCATCGGCCCCACAGGTCTTCACCAAATGCATGGCAGTGGTGGCAGCCCACCTTCGGCATTGGGGGGGGTCACAGTCTACCCCTACCTCGATGATTGGCTCTTGGCGGGTTCCACCCAGCAAGAGGTGGAGAGGTTAGGGACCTGGCCCTCCAGACCTGCACCGAACTTGGTCTCCTGATCAATGAGTCCAAGTCAGAATTCGTATCTTCGCAGGTGATATGCTTCATCAGGGCAGAGCATGACTCTTGCTGAGCCAGAGCCCGGCTCCCGATGGACAGGGCGGAGGTTCTCTCCTCCTTTGCCCAGTCATTTCTGGTTGGGCACTTGCACCCTGCCCAGGACTTTCTGTGCCTTCTGGGGTACATGGCGGCCTGCACCACCGTGATTCAATGGGCCTAATGGCATATGCACCCCCTGCAGTGGGAGCTGGCAGGTCAGTGGACCCAGCGTCATGGTCACTTTGACCAGCTGGTCACTGTAACCCAGAAGATGTGGGACGCTCTCCAGTGGTGAACCATCCTGGATCTCTTGCAGGAAGGGATCCTGTTTGTCCATCCCGAGCCGATGGTCATTCTTACGACCAATGCCTCTCTCAAGGGCTGGAGTGCTCACATGGTGAACCACAGAGCCCATGGGTTCTGGACCCCCAAGGAATTCCAAAACCATATCAACCTGCTGGAACTCAGAGTGGTCAGACCGGCACTGTCAGCATTCACTCCACTTCTTCGGGGTCAAGTGGTACAAGTCAAGATGGACAATACAACAACCATGTACTCCTCAACAGACAGGATGACACACACTCCCGGCTGCTGTGCAGGGAAGTGCTCTGCATCTGGATCCTCGTGAGATGACTGGAGGTAGATCTCCTAGCCATCCATGTGGCAGGAGCCTCGAATCAACTGACGGACACTGTCAGCCATGTGGGCGAGACATCCCCATGAGTGGTCTCTCCATCCAGAGGTAGTACACAGCCTGTTCTCCCACTGGGGCAAACCGATGGTGGAACTGTTCACTTCCAGGGAGAACACCTGTCTGAGGCTGTTTCATGCCCACCCCCCTCAGCAGCGCTCGCTACAGGGGGATGCCTTCTTGAGGCCATGGATTCCAGGAATCTTTATGCCTTCCCTCCATTTCCCTTGATCCACAGGGTGCTTCTCAAGGTGAGGAGGGACAAGGCACAGGTGTTCCTGATAGCCCCAGACTGGCCACGTCAGTTCTGGTATCCAGATCTCCTCAGCCTCAGCTCCAGGCCTTTGCTGCATTTTTCAGTATGCCCGGACCTGCTGTCTGTCAGTAAGGGGAAGGTATTCCATCTGGACCTTCAGTCTCTGCAAATCATAACCTGGTTCCTGAGCGGCTAGAGTTTCAGGCTTCGGGGTCTCTCTGAGGATGTGCTCACAGTTGTGAAAGCATCCAGAAAGGAGTCAACCAGGAGGTGCTGTGCCTTCAAATGGAAGCATTTTTCCATTTGGTGCCAGGGCAATGGCCTGGACCCTCTGTCCTGTCCAGTGGCTAGCATCTTAGACTACCTTTGGTCTCTGTCCAATGGGGGTCTTCTGTCTACGACCCTTAAGGTGCACCTGGCAGCCATCTCTGCTTACTAGGCGTGGGCCGGTTAGCAGACGGTGGTGCAGGAGAAGGTGGCCTGGCATTTCTTCAAAGGCCTCGATCACATATCCCCTCCGGTGCGTGAACCTCCACCTCCGTGAGATTTACTGCTGGTTTGGGCAAAATTCATGGGCAAGCCATTCGAACCAATGCACAAGTGTGAGATGTCACATTTGTCATGGAAGACTGCCTTCCTGGTGGCTATCACATCAGCCAGAAGGACTGGGAAGCTCCAGGTGCTTTTGGTGGAGTCTCCTTACCTGGTCTTCCACAGGGACAAGGTTGTCCTGCGCCCTCACCCGGAATTCCTTCCGAAGGTGGTGTCAGAGTTCCATCTTAACCAGGTGTTGACTCTGCCTGTGTTCTACCCAAACTACACCTCGGATGCCGAGTACAGGCTCCGTAATCTGGACCTGAGACAAGCACTCTCCTGTTACAAGGAAAGAATGTCAGAAATTCGGGGAGAGGTTCGCCAGCTGTTTGTCATCTATGCTGAAGCCGCACCTGGCAGGCCTGCAGCAAAGCGGACGATCGATAGATGGATCACATTGTGTATCAATCTTTGTTATAGGTTGGTGGGCAAGGAGCCTCCCAGAGGGATAAGAGCTCATTCTACCTGCCATGCCGCTGGGTTGGTGACTGCTTCCAGGGACATCCCTATCCAGGAAATCTGTTGAGCTGCTTCCTGGAAGACAGCAAACACCTTCATTACCCACTACTACATTGACCTAGAGTCACGCTGGGATGCTGCTTTTGGGGCCTCAGTTCTCCATTCTCTCTTTCCAAAGTAGGGGGTGTGCGCCTTGCCTCCCTCCTCCCAGAGAACTGCTTGGAGTCTGCCGAACAGTGTGGATAGAACAACATATCTACGTCCCTACAAAAACAGGTTACTCACCTATAACAGTAGTTCTAGGAGTGGTATAAGTTGTTCATCTACACGAACCCAGCCAACCTCCCCGGCCTCGACACACAACCTGATCTTCCAGCAGGCAAAGATCTGACGTCATGGGGCAGAGCCACGGGTTATACCACCAGGGTGGGAGGAACCAGCTTTAAGACCTTCCGGCAAGATTTAAAGAGGAAAGGACATGCCAAACAGTGTGGATGAACAACATATACCACTCCTAGAATTACTGTTACAGGTGAGCAACCTGTTTATCTTTGCAAATCATTTCAAGGCAATTTGTGAGATTTTGAAAAAGTAGCCGTAAATAATCCACTGTACTCCAATAAGTCAGCATGCTTTCTTCCTTGTTAAACAATAATTTGAAAATGTATTTTATTTATTTATTTAGCTTTTGTTTACCAGGTAAGTGTGCTAGGCAGCAACCTGCCTATTTTCAGTTATGACCTGGGAGAGTACATTACAGGTAGCACTACAGATAACAATATAAATATTTCACAATAGCAACTGGTATTCAGAGCAATCAGTGACTACAGAGACACTGACGAGATAGACACACGGTACAGTATAACAGACAGTGCTTATGTGAAGACTCTTATGAGATAGACACAGGCTATAATATGACAGGCTGTGATTACATAGTACAGGAGAACAACAGAGCAGGTAAAGATGAAGTGCACAGACTAAAGCCTAAAAGTGGGTACGTAGTACAACATAGCAACAGTGTAGGAGGTGCACAGGCTTCATCTTAAGGTGGGAATATTCAAAGGCTAATGTGTAAAGAGGAAGAACTAAACATTCAATATAAGTTCAGAAAGCAGTGGAAATAGAAGGATGAGCACTCGTAATGACAGTTAAGCAGGAGAGGAGAAAGAATTAATAACTATAAACGTTTAATCTTTAGTGGATATTATAAACTTAACAGACTGGCACTACAAACAGATGCAGCATTATTGGGCTTTGAGGCATGACCAAAGCTTTACACTGAATTTAAAATCTTGGGACATGGCCCTAGCCTTTTTCATAATTGTTTTCCCATCTCCCACCCAATAGGCCACAGATGCAGTGAACTCTCTATCTAAGAGGGGGGGGGAATGGAAGGTGAGTGAATAATGGCGTTTATAGTTGATGAAAGGGACTGTGCGAAAGTCTGTGTCCCTGCGGACTCCTAAGGAGCTAAGCTCCTCGTCTCTGTGTACTGCTCTGCCCCTTCCCTCTCCCCCCGGAAACCTAAGTGAACCTGTTAAATATTTATTTCCAGCATGGATTTTTGTTCGTATTTAGGTGAACCAGCTTGTAACCAGAATATAGCCTGCATGCAGCTTGCTCTGATCAATATATGAGGCCTTGGGTGCATGGCCTGGCAGCCAACATGGTGGATGCACTTTAGCTGAGCACCCCTAAGCACCATTATTATAATAGTTCAAACTAGTAACTGATGACAGCGGAGCATTCAATGGTATTTTAAACTGTGGTGGAAATCGATGACAACTCCTCGTGTGACCAAAAAAGCAAACTACCCTGAGTTCTGAGACTGTAAATTGTCCATCCAGCCCAATGGAAGAGGCTCCTACCCCACTACAGACAATGGCATCCAGTGTGGTAAAAGACAGACAAAGCCACACAGGATTAAACCACCGTCATCCTACCTGCACTAATAACTAAGTTTCAGCAGTAGGAGAAAGCAGGCTTCTCAAACATGCCAACACAACTTGCTCACCTGAACTTCACAGTGAACGGTTTGGCAGAAACGTCTGCAGCTCACACAGCATGACTGGATGAAACTAACAGGTGGATCATTGAACTTGAAGATACGATCACTGATTTCGCCTGAGACAAAACATTACTTCAAGAAGAGATCTCAGTGCAGTGTGATAAAGCAGAGGACCAAAAAAATCATGCCCGGCACTCCAGCTTATGATGTATAAGGTTTCCTGAGGGCTTGGAGAGCAAAGAGAGAGGATGCACTGTTCAAAGGTGGCTTACTGAGAAACTTGGGATGGACCCCGTGACTGCCAAGTTTGAAATACAGCAAGCCCGCCGCACTGGCCCAGATCCACATCCTGGTGATCACCCAAGGCACTTAATAATAAAATATCTCGGGTACCGTGAGAAAGAGTGAATATTGAGAGCAGCCAGGCAAAAGGTCCCTGTCGACATAGATGGAGGGAAGGTCCTGATATTCTGGGACTTCAGCCATGACTTACAAGTGCAGTGACAGAAGTACCAGGGGGTCAAAGCCAAACTACACACTTTGGGATGGCATTTTATGCTACTGTACACTGTGACACTCCAGAGCACTGCATCTGGTAGACCACCCACATGTATTCAATAAGCCCCAGGATGCTTAGGAATTTGTCAACACCACTGTGTCAGCTTAGGAGGGGCGATCACAGCAGAGGACTATACCACCCTCACAATAATGCTTTCTTTCTACCATTAATAACCAGTTTCGGTGTGGTCCCTGACATGATCGACAGCTACAGCTGACCCGACCTCTGGAAGTACTTACGCAAGGTATATGGATCATATCCAGGTGTGGCCATCAAAACTGCTGCTACCAGTCAGTCCTGGCCCCTGCCTCCTCTCCCTGAGTGATATCTAGTAAACACTGCTTAATAACAAGTAGGGTTGGAAGGTTTTAGGAAATTCTAAACATAATCAAGCCCCCCCTCCCAGGTTAATTAAAACCCATTGCCGGTTTAAGATTTCACGACTTACAATCTTGGTACTAGGGAGCAACTGTAAAGTTTTTACCTGGAGATAGTACTCACTGTCTTTGGGACAAAATGGCAATCCTTGGGTATGGCGGGAAGTTATTTTTTTTTACTATTGAAACCTGTCATAAGTGCATGAATCCATTAACTGGCTAGCGATTTGGAATTTGGACAACTGATTTTCAGTTGTTGTAGCAGATGATTCTGCTCCTACAGCAGACATTCCAAATGCTTCTATCCTGGTGTGTACTGTGGTGTTGATGTTGCAATACTGATTAAAAATATAGGTGTTGGCACTGGAAAGGGGAATGGCAGCTTCCCCCAACCCTCTGTGCTGAGTTCCATCTGGCCTCAATGTTTTAGGGCCTCCCAATTAGTGTCACCACTGCGACCATGTCGTAAACGTGAAAGCACATCCAGGTGGGCTGCCCTCTGTTGGGTACCTAGCCACCTTCTAAATTGTGAATATATTTGCATTCAACTATTTTCTAATTAAATGGGTACGTGGGCACTGCAAGGAAGCGTGAGATGCAATCACAGAGCTAGTATATCAGATTAAAGTGGAATATAGCTATGACTGTGTCATCCTTGACTCCCCCCCCCCGATTGATTTTCCAGCTGGGCCCCTGTATCAGCTTTCTAGATAGGGCCCCCTGTACCCCAGTCTAATGTTGACAACAGAGCAGAAGCACCTACATAGGAGTGCACAGTTCATTTATAGGGTTAATGTTCAGCCCCTCTCTGGATACTCAGTGCACCCCTTCCTCAGTGTCACCCAGCATCTCCTTGGCGAGGGGTGGCAGTGCCAGGGTTGCCTGCATCTCTCACATGACAATGCAGAGCTTCTCTGTTGCATTATCAGGACAGACCACAGAAAGGATTTTCCTTTGTAAACAAGAGGCTGCATCTTGGGAAAGCAGACGAAGTTGCCTTTGGGCTGACATTTTAAAGGATCTATTATTAGACTGCTTATCCAAGGAGAGTTTATGCTAACGTCTGTAAATTGTTCTTGGAACAGGGTCCTCGTGATCAGGCTGATATCCCAGAGTGCTGTGCATGTCAACAGCCTTTTTATATCACAAGCGAATCAAATGCCACAAGCTAATATCCATGCACACTTTTAAAGACACGCTTACATCTTTTAAGAGTTCTGATTAAGATCGACATCAAATATTAAACAAGAAAAGGCTGAGATCTGGGGTTTGAACTGAAGCTTAGCACAGTATATTCACTGGGGTTTTCCTGGGATAGTCTGAAAAAGGAGATTTCATTCAGTTTGCATATTTCACAAACCTAACAAGCCACATCTATGAGAGCCTAGTTCTGCTCTGGGGAGCCCACATAAATGTGAGAGCTTTCAGTCAACTGACATTGTAATGCAGTTCCACAAAGTCAACGTCAGTTGTCATGTCTGGGTCATAATGTCTGACTCATAATTTATAGTTCATTGTATAACCACAATTATAACTGTAAACTCCAGAAGATGTACTGGAGTATGTGTTGCATAGTAATACATAGGATAGATTAGTATATGGTATTGTATGATCTGATATGGTATGGCATGGCGTGGCATAGCACAGCATGCCGTAGCATAGCACGGCAAAGCCGTTGCATGTAACTTTAATTACCACAACAAGGTAGTATATAGCCCTTATATTTTTGAATGTTGGGATATGGCACCCTCACTGTGTTGTCATAGCAATGCACTATGCTGCCATCTGCAATCCCTGGAATCCAACTCCAGGGCCAGCTAGAAGAGAGGCACATGACTTCCTGAGAGCAAAGGTGCTGGCCACTCAGTGTTCGCACAGATCTACTGGCCACCCAAGGGGGTGGTATTGCCAACAGCTGTGAAAGAAGCTACTTGCATGCCCTTCTTGCCAGAGGAAGGGGGCAATTGTGGTAGCTGATGGCCTTGCAGGGAGAAAAAGGTGGGTGCTGCGATATGGCCCTTTATTTTTACTACGACTGCCTGTACTGTTTTATTTGCACTTTTTCTTTTATTACTGACTGCAGTTTAAAAGCAATAAGCTACATTCAGCAAACGTCAGTAATCCTGCAATAAAGGCCTTACTGCTCATGAAGCAGGTGTGCCTGTGGCTCCGGCCTTGACCTTCTAGTGGGCATAATTCCAAAACAGAGCCAGTTGAAATGTGTTGTTTACTTCTAAGCCCAACTGTTGGAATCAGCCCGAGTTAATTTTATCTTGGTTAAAACTCATGGCGATTACCTCGCTTGATACAAATCACATTTCCAGAGCAGCTGTACTTCTGGGCTATTAATAGGGAGGGTCTGATATTCTCATCAGGGTGGTGATGGGTAGCGCCGAAGCGGGAAAGTAAAATGGGAGCCTTCACAGATCCATGGAGTTGACTCTGAAGCAATATTAGAAGTAAGAACGTACATTCTAGCCTCAAGGTAAACAGAGATTATGATTATTTGTAGATGACACTACACAGCACTGTACTACACTACAATGCAGAGTTTAGATGTAGCTGGTAGTAGTCACATAATGGACAAACAATGTTTATAGTAAAGACTTAAAAACTAGCTTCACTTCCCACTCTTTTGTGTTCTTATTGATATATATTTTCAAGTGGGGTCACAATTACATTTTTTGTACATTTTCTTCACTTTTCACAATAAAAGTCTAGCTGCAGTTGTCAGGTTTTATTTATTTTTTATTTTATTTACATATTTATTTGATAACCGGGTAGGTACACTGGTCCCAGGGACCGTTTTCAGGCATGACCCGGGCTATCTAGATGGCACCTGCAGTACGTTAGATTCAACATGCAATACATTGGAATCAGCATGTAAGTAGAGGTGGTACATATAGTCCAGTCAAGCAAAAAAAAAGTAACAGTTAAATAGAAATAGAGACCAGTTGAAAGCAGAAGCCAAACCAATAAACTGACACATGGCCCAAACCAAAAAATGGACTCACAGCCAATATTTGATACTGCAGCTCAAAGAAAAGTAAACAGTCAAACAATTAAATTGGATGACTCACTTAAAGACAAGTGAAGCATATGGTGGTAATGTCAACAGCTTATCGAAGTGCGTTTGTCAGCGGGTTACATGTTGCTGACAGTTACTGATAAACGAGATCAGTATTTTTCTAAAGAACAATGAAGTACTGTATTCTGTAAAAACACTATCTGTTTCTGCTTCTAAACCTGTATCAATGTGAACAAGCACAAGTAAGAAATTTATTCAGCTTTTAAAGCTTTTCCTAAAATACATGGTTGTAATTTGTGACACATGCGTTACAGGTAGATTCTATGGTGTAGTGTGGTGTGGTGTCAACTGCAAGTAAACTCCATGGTGTAGTACAGTATGCTATGAGCTACAAGTAAACTCCATGGTATAGTGTAGTATGGTGTGAGCTACAAGTAAACTCCATGGTGTAGTGTAGTATGGTGAGCTACAAGTGAACTCCATGGTGTAGTGTAGTATGGTGTGAGCTACAAGTAAACTCTATGGTATAGTGTAGTATGGTGTGAGCTACAAGTAAACTCTATGGTATAGTGTAGTATGGTGTGAGCATACCCCTCAACCTCCTGCCTCATATATCGGGGACAAGGCTTAAAAAAATCAGGGACAAAGGACCAAAATTAGGGACACATCTTCAAAACTAGAGATATCCACCCTGAAAGCTGGTAGAATATGGGGCTTAGTGCAAAAAGCATTTTCTACAGAAGAACAAGTCTGTAACTTTAATGCTTGACTTTTTGTGCTTACAGTCCCCACTGTTTAGCCACAAAAACACAAATTTTAGGAGGGTCGGAGTAAAATTTTGAGGCAAAATCAGGGACGTCCCTGAAAATCAGGGACACTTGAGAGGTATCGGTGTGAGCTACAAGTAAACTCCATGGTATAGTGTAGTATGGTGTGAGCTACAAGTAAACTTGATGGTATAGTATAGCATGGTGTGAGCTACAAGTAAACTCAATGGTGTAGTATAGCGGGGTGTGAGCTACAAGCAAACTTGATGGTGTACTATAATGAGGTGCGAGCTGTAAGTAAACATGATGGTGTAGAATAGCAGGGTGTGAGCTACAAGTAAACTCCACGGTGTAGTGTAGCATGGTGTGAGCCACAAGTAAACTCAATGGTGTAGTATAGCAGGGTGTGAGCTACAAGTAAACTCCATGGTGTAGTGTAGCACGGTGTGAGCTACAAGTAAACTCCATGGTGTAGTGTAACATGGTGTGAGCTACAACTAAGTAAACTTGATGGTGTAGTGTAGCATGGTGTGAGCTACAAGTAAACTTGATGGTGAAGTATACCATGGTGTGAGCTACAAGTAAACTTGATGGTGAAGTATACCATGGTGTGAGCTACAAGTAAACTTGATGGTGAAGTATACCATGGTGTGAGCTACAAGTAAACTCGATGGTGAAATATACCATGGTGTGAGCTACAAGTAAACTTGATGGTGTAGTATAGTGGGATGTGAGCTACAAGTAAACTTGATGGTATAGTATAGTGTGGTGTGAGCTACAAGTAAACTTGATGGTATAGTATAGTGTGGTGTGAGCTACAAGTACACTCGGTGTAGTATAGTGTGGTGACTGCTAATTGCTGACACAGACTGGCACCTGTACTTTTACCTCCGACTAGCTCACTTTTACCTCCGACTAATTTACAGGGAAAAAAAGGACCAGTGCCAGCCTGCCTGCCTATCCAGTTACCGGTCATTAGTGGCTACACCTGGTGGAGTGGACCAGTACGGTGAATACATACTGAACCCTTGAAGGGGTTAGCAGTAGGATGCATGCCTGAGTCAAAATGGGCCACGGAATGGCATAGGCATGGCACAGGCAAAAGAAAGGCCCGAAAGAGCAAGAAGTGAAGCCCAGCCAGAGCTTCAGCTGGGAGCATCCGAGAGGCAGGCAGGGCACAGGAGGGAGAGCCAGCCCAGCAGCACCACCCCGGCAACAGGGAGGGATGGCAGAGATGCCCAAAGGCAAGCCCTAGGTGAATGGAGCAAGGAAGGAGCCACTCCTGTGAGCAGCACCTCCCCACACACACACACAAAGGGGAGACATGAGGGAGGGTGACAGGAGGATAGTCAGCAGGACAGAAAAGCAACAAAGAACAAGAAGAATGCCCCCCCCCAACAGCATCACACTGAGTGAGTAAGAACTGGGGGAGGGACCCAGGAAAAGCAGATGCCAAGCAGAACCAGAGAAGTGGGAGTAGGTATGGAGGTCCAGCGCACTACCAGGAAAGAGCAGCACAAAACAGAGGCACCACAAGGCAATGAGGAGAGAAGTAAGGAATCCCTAGCGTGTGGCAGCACACAAGAGTGTGACTGGCCAGACAGCCCAAAGGGCTCCACTGCACACAATGCTGAAGGCACCAGGGGAGGAGCAGTGTGCCCTGAGCCACGGTCATGTGGCAAGCATGTAACAGCCAGAGAAGGAGGGAAGGTAGAAGAGCCAGTGGCCAAGTGGCACACAGCAAAGGTTGGAGGATGCATGCTCAGTGGAGGGCATAGCATATGTCATCTGCTACCCCACCAAACAACAGGCTAAACCTTGCAAGACAGATATACCTCACCCTCCAAAATAAAATCTTAGTGTCAAGCTGTGGGGCATTCATGTGGTATGCTGGGAACACAAGGTCTTGCTTCAAATGGGACAGGAGGGAGAGTGACACTGGAGTGGTGCATTGCTCAGGAAACATCTTCTGGTGGTAGTGGTCTGGTAGTTGTGCCTTGGATGGAGTGAGTGACAATGGGCCAGTTGGCACCACCCAGGATGCCGACACATGCCTGCTCCTATGGGTGAAGGAAGGGGAAGAACCAGAACAGGAAAACATTGCCCCAACTGGGCATGCCAGATGACAGCCCTTGCGTCCCTTACCCCACCAGTCCCTTGGCACAGGACCATTATCCCCCAGTTGCATGGTGCTTCCTCTCCTATCATCTGTTGTGGGATCCTGAATGAGATATTCTAGACCTGGGGAACCTCAGAGAACCTGGGGAGCTTAGAGATCACGAGCACGGGTGAGGGGGTGAGTCCAGTGGGCAGAGGGGCTTGAGCGGCCTGAAGGAGTGGGGTGCCCAAGGGGGTACAGGAGGAGTTAAAAAATATAACTGAAACTGTGACACAAATGCATAGAAGCATGATGGGATATGGTAGCTGTGCAGACATCTCAGAGTCTGACTTTGCCAACTTTCCACTTCAAACCCCACAACATTTGAAACGTTTGGTTCGAGTTTTCCAGTTCAGTGTGTGAAAAGTAGGCCTCTTTCACTTAATGACATTCAACCTGCTTTCCTAGCTGGAGGAAGGGTGCAGCTGTGATGACCTAATGCTCAGCATGGAGAGCAGGTGGAAACCGAGAGAGGGATCTCCCCATACAGACAGTGCGTGGTTGTCCATGGCCACAAGAGCAGGGAGATGAACCACCTGATCAACCTCCCCCACGGTTTGTTATAGAGTCTATAACAGACAGTGAATCATCCGCTTACTTTTATTGCGTGTGTATGTCATATGGAAACAGGAAGCAATTAGCACCAGTAGTGCAGTCTTACAAAACAAACTGTATAACTCATGTTTGTGAGGCACTTTACTGAACTTGTATACCATTTTTTACTTTGTTTTTATCTTTACTTCGGTTACTCTTGAAAGTGTATTTCTCAACTTGTTTATAACAATGTTTCTCTCGTTTCAGTTCTGTTCTTTGCCTACCTAGGCCCAGGTCATTCCTGAGAAAAGATCCCTTGGACCAGTATACTTATCCATTCAATAAAAAAAAAAAAAATAAATTCAAACATTTAAGCCATGTTAGGAGAACACCTTTACTTGGTGTGTCCTTATGACAGTGCATCAATGATCACATACCGGAAAGGTAAAAAGTATAATGCGAGTGGAATGATTCCAGTGTGGTTCGCAAGAAAGATACAGAAATAAATAAAAAGGAAAAAAGTGAATATAAATATGCCAAAAATAAGACCACACCTGAATTACGGGAGACCTACAAAAATCAAATGAAGGAATGTAAAAAAACAAATAAAAATTGCAGAAAGAAAAGAGGAATATAAATTGGCAATGAGAACAATGGACATCAAAAAATCATTTTATGCCCGGCCCGGTGGTGCTAAGGGCTGAGGCAATGGATGCCTTACCTCATGCTACGCCGGCGACCCGTGTTCGGGAATGAGCATGGGCCACCGGGGATCAGCAGGGGAGGAGAAGGATTCAGCATCCGATGGACTGCTCTCCTTCTCCGGGGAGGGGGTCCCGCAGTGGTTGGCGCTCGCCTGCTCTCTAGCAGAGGCTGGGGCACAGGGCGCCGCACTGCAGAAGGGGAGGAGTTGGAGCAGACACTTAGAGGGAGTGCGTGCAGACGCCTGCGCGCTCCTCTCCGAGGGCATCATTGCATGCCCCAGCTCATGGGGAGAAAACCAGGAAAAAGGAAGAAGCCGCGGCACAATGGTGGAGGGCGATTCGCTGGCTGGCGCTCCCAGCCAGCCACGGCACGGCCCACTGAATCCTGTCTCCGTGGGGTGGGGAACCCTGCCAGCCCCACTGGGGGCAAGCCTGGGAGTACAGGTCAGCGCTGGTTGGTGGATGCCAGGGGACGGGGCTGGGGGCGCCCTCCGGATGACAGCCGGCTCAGGAGGAAAAAAGTATACCAAAAAAATCATTTCATAATTACATAAACAGTCTCAAAAAAGACAAAGTGTAGATTGGGACGATAATGAAAAGTAATCAACAGATTATAAACAGTTACAATATGGCCGAAATTTTCATTGAATTATTCTTAAGTGTATATCAGACCAGGGTGGACATAGGTGAAATAGGATTTATGGAAGAAACAATCTGTCTGACCATTTTCGTGGTGCAGGTGAAAAAGAAGTTACACAATCTTAACCTCAGTAGATTCCCCCGCCTGATGGATTGCACCCAGGGCTATTAAAAGAACTGTCTGAGGAGATAGCCCGACTCATAGCCACGAATTTTCAAAACTCATTAGTTGAAGAAAGAGTAGTTTCAGAATGGAGAAAGGCGACTATTATTCCTATCTTTAAGATGGGATCAAGGTCAGATTGCAGTAACTATAGACCAGTAAGTTTGACACCAACTGTTGGTAAAATTCTTCAAGGATTGATTAAAGAAAAGATAGAAAAGCATATTAAGAAAACAGGAAAGGAAGATTTAACACAGCACAAATTCAAAGAGAAAAGATCATCAGACAAACCTACTTCACTTCTTTGAACCAATTTTACTGTAACCACCTCATGATGTAACTCACAATGCCTCAAATGTTCCTTATGTCCTTGTTCATTCTTATAACTTGTATTGTTATCCCAGGTCGCCCCTGAAAAAGGGACCTTTGGGGCTCAGTGGGCCTACCCGGTCACCAAAATTTAATAAATAGATAAATAGTAGGGCATCGGATGGGGACATTCCGGACTGGGATGTTTTATACCTGTGTAACACCCCCCCCCCACAGGTTGAGCTTACCTTAGCTTGCTTTCTGACTGCTCACCGCCACCAGTCCCTGCCCCGTGTGCTGCCCTTCAGCTCCTGCTGGCCCCTGGATGGTAATTCTGTGTGTGGGGTTGAGGACCAGAGGAGCGAGGTTTTCAGGAGTTACATTGCCAGTTGGGCAAAGTGGTAGAGTGCACAGCTTGCATCGAGAATGTGCGAGCTGGCGGGGGGTGCATGCGCAGTGACAGCGCTACGGCGCTCATTGTTAAAGCTGCTGCAGTGACAAGCAAGGGTCCCTCTCATGTGCTCTGGCCCCAGGGACATAAAGAATGATAAAGGGGGCTCGGAGGCATGCCGGGGGGGGGGGTAAAATAAAAACTTTGTAAAAGCACTCCTAAGTGCTACATTATAGTAAAGGGGCTACAGCTTTAAGAGTAGATTGATACAGAAGGTGGGGTGGAAAGGAAGAGAAGAGACTTGGCAAGATTGGAGGAATGGTCAAATGTTTGGCAGCTTAGATTCAACATAAAGAAGTGCAAAGTAATGCACCTGGGAAACAAAAACCCAGGGGAAGAGTACACAATGGGGGGTGAGATACCAACAACAACAAAAATGGAAAGGCTGCTGGGGGTAGTCATATCAGATGACCTAAAGGTGGGCAAGCAATGTGAGAAGGCAGTAAGGAGGGCTGGGTGGATACTGGGATGCATAGTGAGAGGCATCACCAGTGGAAAACAAGAAGCTGTTATCCCCCTGTACAGACAGTTGGTGAGACCCCATCTGGAGTACTGCATGCAGTTCTGGAGACCCCGTCTCCACAACAACATAGACAGGATGGAGGCTGTCAAGAGGAGGGCAACTAAAATGGTGCAGGGTCTACACCAGAAGACATATGAAGAAAGATTAAAGGAGCTTAATATGTATACCCTTGAGGAAAGGAGTGAGAGGGGGGCCGTAATAGAAACTTTCAAGTACCTCAAGGCATTCAACAAAGTTCAAGAGGGTAGCATCTTTCAGAAAAAGAGATGGGCAAGAACAAGGGGGCACAATTTGAAGATGGGGGGACAGCTCAGAGGTAATGTGAGGAAGTATCTTTTTCATGGAGAGGGTTGTGGATACACGGAACGGCCTTCCTGAGGAGGTAGTGGAGTCGAAAACAGTGGGGGAATTCAGGAATGCATGGGACAGACATAAGGCAATTCTAGTGGGAGTGGAGTAGGAGGAAGTAGGCTGCTTATTAACTAGGATCTGCAGCTTATCCATTGGGTAGGGAAATGGGCAGACCAGGTGGGCCAAGCTGTCCTTATCTGCCATCAAATTCTATGTTTCTATGAGTAGCCGAGGCTGCTATGTGTAATGTTACCTGCCTGACGCCTAGGGAGTCAGTGCTACAGTGCTAGCGACAGGCAGGTTAAGGCCATTCATAGCCCCACTCTGCCATCAGACGACAGGGCAGAGGGTCAGTTATTGAACTCTGGGGCAGTTATTAATCAAAGTTAGTCTTCCTGAAGTATGAACTTAAAGTTGGGACCCTACGTGAACTGTTCTGCAGCAGCCATGTTCGACACCGTTGACCATCCTAACTACCAGTCAGGATTCAAGGAGCCCAAGGACCTGCAGCTATGGCTCCTGGCAATTGGGTTTGGGCAATGCCCTTGGCACCCAACTAGCCAGCCAATCAAGCATCAAAGGGACTTAATGTTTATTAATTTTGAAGATGGACAGCTGTTTGGACCAATAGATAGCTGCCATTTTTCCCCTGAAACCCTAGGACGATTTGCAGCTCGGGGCAGTTGGTGGCAGTAGGCTCTCTGAGGACAGAGGGGAGCTCTGTGTGAGCAAGAGAGACTTATGTGAAGTCAGCCCATGGCTTCCAGTTATGATTGCCTCAAGACCTGCTAAAAATCTTCCATTGTCTGGGAGAGCCAGCACTGCCAGTTTCCAGTGGAATGAAGATAATTTGGCACCTGAGAATAGCCCTCAGTCAGTATGGGGGCTGGGACTGAGTTTCCAGAGCAGCATCATGAGAAGTCTGCTGTGTTCTGCAGCCTAGGGAGACAGAAAGTTTTACAGGTTACTGCCAAAAGAGTGTGGAGTCCTGCCAAGAGACTGTATTCCTGTTTGCCAGAGAGGTATCAATGCTGCAATCAACAGCTCTGGCCCTAGCAATCCTGGGACCCTGTTCAAACCTCCTTGCTGGGCCCCATATCAGAAGTCGTGAAGCCCCTAAAGAACATCCTTCGCCCTACTGTGGCCTCCCTAGATCTTTGTTTTTAGTTAGTTTTGTATAATTTTGCACTTTTCTTGAACTGGAACATAGAGGACCAGGAAGAAAGGAGGCCAACTGGACAGCTGACACTTTTTTGGGGAGCCCCTCTGCTCTTGGGGCCCTATGAAAATGCACAGTTTGCACCATGCCAAGGCCGGCCCTGGCCATCAAACCGCATTTGCTACTTGGAGTGAGTGCGAGACTTGTTGAACTCATGTCTGAGAAGAGACTGCATGTGCTCAGGTTGGTCTGGGAGTCACCTTAATATTGTCAATGTTAGGCAGTACTGAACATTTGCCCATGAGAACTAAAAGCCTTGACATGTGGGGCGAGTGTTTGGCCCTGGTCCCTGAGTCTAACCTAATCCAGCATTCACAGAAGGACATCCAGACGGTGACAAGCTGCAAGAGCCTGCAACCACCTGAAGGAGACAAGCTTCCAGACATCACATCCAACCTTGCCAGCTGCCAGCATTGCCACTAATGGCCCAGCGCATCACGGCAACCATCAGCTGCTGGTCCTATTCAAACCCTGCATGGTGAATTGCAGAACTGTGAGTAAGTGCAGGGCCTGCCCTGAGCTGGGGAATCAACTTAGTTACTCAGAGTTTCATCTTAAAAGTTAAAAATTTAAGTGCACCAATGCCAGGCAACGTGGGGCAGCGTTTACAGGCCTGCACATTTCCTTTCTTGGGCACCCAGGTAGACTCTATAGGGACACTGGTACCAGTGGGGGGAGGGGCTATTGGAATGTTGTTGCTGTTGGGGGTGTGCACAGTTATTGTTATGTTTCACAGCTGTTTGATTACTAATTGTGATTTATTATTACATTTTTGCATTTCCCATTCCTCTCTTCGCAATAATAAATTTATTATTGCTGATGCTCTTAAACCTGTCTGTGAGCATATTATTAGCGAAAGCTATTAATTGCATGTAACACAGAATGTTAGGCTGGTATGTGGTATACAGTGTGGTGAGAATGACTGGAAGTGGAGGTGAGTAGGTACAGCATCCCGGGGGTTGTACCCTACAAACAACTGGCCCACTGTATTTACTCTGGGTGGAGGCACTGCGCAATTATTTGTTTCTATTTGGAAAAGAACCCCCAGTCACCATCAGAAATAGAGCCCAGGCTCCTCAACCTGCTTTGTGGTCATCAGGCAGGGGTAGTAGCCCCGTTGGTACACGGCTCCTGGCTTACACCTGGATTACTTCAAGGTAATTGATTAAGTGCCACATTTTGAATTAATATAAAAACTGGACGAGATGGAAATACATAACAATGTTGTGAGTTGGATAGTTTGCTGGTTAAACATGTGGAAACAGAGGATTTGTATTAAAGGATTCTTTTCAAGATGGGGTAGAGTGACAAGTGGGGTGCCGCAGGGCTTAGTGCAAAGGACCT
This sequence comes from Neoceratodus forsteri, assembly GCA_016271365.2. Lineage (NCBI taxonomy): Eukaryota > Metazoa > Chordata > Ceratodontiformes > Ceratodontidae > Neoceratodus > Neoceratodus forsteri. The sequence goes on along the minus strand of CM028135.1, from coordinate 24,665,282 downwards.
GCACCATTTTATATCTTTGTCTTATCGATGTAAAGTACCTGCACAGCTTGGTGAAGCAAGATTTCAGATGACACAAAGGTGGGGACTGTTGTAGATAACAATAAGACAACAGAAAACTTTCACCAAGAAATAACTAATCGTGAAAACTGGGCTAATCAAAACAAACTAACGTTCAGTATTGTCAAATGTAAATGGATGCACTTTGGATTCAAAAACAAAAGAACAAAATATTATCTAAATGGCAAATAATGACCATTAGGAGGAGAAAGATCTAGGCATTCAAATAACAGGCAAGTTAACTTTTGAACAACACTGCCAGGCAACCATCAGGAAAGGAAATACATTCCTGGGATGTATTAGCTGTAATATCAGTAGTAGATCTAGGAAGGTAGTGATGACCCTGTATGGTGCCCTGGTGAGGCCTCACCTGGAGCATTGCAGACAATTTTGGGCTTTCTGCAAAAGAAGTATTAAGAGATCGGAGGGGATGCAGAGGAGACCATCAAATGTTTTGTAAATATAAAAGATCTAGCATATGAGGATAGACTCAGAGACCTGGATATGTACTCATTGGAGTACAGGGGGTTATGAGGGGATTCTATGTCTGGTTTATAGGGCACATAAGGATGGTGACTTATGGGAAAGCATTGGGACTGGAATCTAAGGTGCAATGTTCATGGCCTTTGGTTAAAAAGGAATAAATACAAGACAAATCAGTGAGGAGCTTGGTTGAACCAGAGGGTGCTTTCTGTATGGAATATTCTTCTTAACTGTATTGTACATACTACATTAATATAAAGTTCACTAGATGATTATTTAGTTAGTAAAGAGATTACTGGGTACTGTATATCCATTGAGAAATGGTGAGTCACAATGGGTACCAACACAACTGACTCATACTAATCTTGTGAATCTTACGACAACACCTCACTAGGGTCTGTAACCCCCCCCCCCATTTCAGTCTCTCTGCAGCCATCATCCCACAGCTTTCCCTTTGTGGCTGAGAATCAGTGAGAATGCCATCCTCCCCCACCCAGAACCTAGGATCCATGCAGGCAGGGAGCTCAGTGGTGTGGGGTTGGAGTGTGCTGATGGCCATCATGGGATGGAAGGCTGGCTTTTTCCTCCGTATTTTGTTTCCTCTCTCCACACATCTCCCTAGATGTTTTCTGCAGCCTTTGTCTGGATTGCTTGGTACTGGAAATTGCACACTATCACATTTTTTAGTACCTCGATATTTGTGTGAAATAAGTATTATGATATACTGAGTATCGCGATAATCTGTAGCATTTCTAATTTTAGCAAAATGGTAAGAATCCGATTGGAGGATGGTGGGGAATCAGGAATCATGGTTGCAGCTGAAGACAGACACACTGCTGCAGCAGCAAGTTAAGATGCTGTATTTAGTTATTTCTTTATTGATTGATGGATTTATATTAAGTATTTTTCCCCAGTCTCCTGACTGGCCCGTATCAGGCTTCATTCAGTCCACCCAGTGCTGTTACCCTGCCATTCCCAGGGCTACCTCTTTTCCTATGGTTCCCATGAATTGTCCCTAATGGCAGGGCCAGGGTGTGGCCTTTCTCATCCCCTGGAGAACAATCCAGGTACTGGAGAAGGTACTGGTCAGCAGATGCAGGGCCTGCGGCAGACCAAGATGTCACTCTGTTCGGTCAGCTTCTCTGCCCTATTTCTCCCCAGCCATATGCCGTGCAAGGTTGTAGGTACGTGTGTATGTGGAGGCACACACGCACCACATGTTAGGTGGTCGTTCCCCATCCTTGTTGCTCCACTGCGCCACCACCAAGCCTCCACTTGGTGGTAATCTGTAAGCAGAGCAGTCATGTCCTCCTTGCCAGGAGAGGAGAGCGATCCATGGGACATTTGATCCTTGCCCCACTCCCCAGTTGCCCAGCTGACCTCCATGCAACTTGATTCCACCCCTGAACCTGGGTCTCCAACATGGCAAGCGATAGCACTACTGCCCCAGCACTGGGCCAGCCATTAAGAGGCTTTATCACAGTATACAATGATATATCATTCTGCATGATAAATTGCAATACATATTTTTTTACAATGATAAATTATCACCGGTAATTATCATGATATATCACCATATTATGTTACCATGCCTTCTCTATGCAGTACAGTGCAGCATGTACTCACCAGCTCACCAATTCTGAACAGGTGCGAAATCCAGGGGTGATTTTTGATGACAGGCTGACACCTCATGCATTAATTATTGCAACTCCCTTTATCTAGGGCTACCAGAGGTTGATATCCTCCACTTGCAGCTAGTGTAGAACGCTGCAGCCTGATTATTGACAGGTACTCCTTGTACCTGTCATATTTCTCCCTTGCTGCAAGTACAGTGGCGGTTCACCTTTAAAGTCGGACTTCTGACACATAAAGCCCTACACGGACTTGACCCGGACTACTAGAAAGAATCAATTGTTCGCCTAGCGGATCTATGCATTGCCAGAGATTCCACGTTTTTTTTTTAAAATCTTCGGGGGCCCATCTGTGGTATCAAGTGTACATGACTTGATGTTATTTTACTGTTTTTATGAATTAGTATTTATTGTATGTGTGTTTTATTATACTGTTTTTATTCAAATCTTTTGTTAAAGCACCTTGGTTTGTAGAAAGGCATGGTACAAATAAATATTATTATTATTATTATGTACATGTACAACCCCATATGTGGGAGCAGGATTCTGCACCCACCGCCAGTGGTCTGTGTGCTGGCGTGCACCGACATCTCCCTCCCTAAGCTGGCTTGTGTGGTGGCTGGCTTCACTTCTGTGCTCTGGCTGTTTAAATTGTAGCCCCCCATGTTCTCTTCTAAACCTGTGTTGCTGTGAGAGAAAAGTGATGTTATCCTGTGGGAATTTTCATTTTTCAATTTTTATGTTTTTTGACATGGCTCCTAAATGTTTTTATTTCTGGGAGTGGATTATGTGTCAGTGCTGTAATACTCATTGAGACATTTCTTTTGATATGTAGATTGACCCTTAACTGCAAATATTGACAGAGTTATGGCTTGTTAAAGTTGAAATATGGAAATAAACACTAAGTCAAATTTCTTTTTTCGTGAGAACGACAGTCTCATGAAAAAAGATTCCTTCATATGAAAAAAGAATATGAAAAAAAATGAAGCCCAGATTCTTTTTTTGTATGAAGGCAATCTTGATTCGTATTGCCTTATTCTTGTTTCATATGGCCATACGAAAAAAGAAAATCTTCTCATGAGAAAGAAATTTTGAAATGTGTTAAAAACGTATTTCTAGGTAATTTTTTCCCAAAAGTAACTGCAGAATCCACCTAATGGGGTCTTGATAAGCAAGATACATGTGTTTGTGTGTTTCGATTTTGATGGGTTTTCAAAAAAAAAAAAGAAAACGATGGTGGCCATACAAAAAAATAATTTTTTCTCATGAAACAAGATTACCTCCCATACAAAACAGAATCCTTTTTTGTATGGCCCAAGATCTTTTTTTTTTCATTTAAAACAGGTATCTGAAGAGCATCCTTAGCATGGTCTGAACTGAAATTTCAGATCCTTATAACTCTGGAACGTTTTTTCACCAAATCAACAAAAGGCACCACTCTGGGCCAAGTCCTTTATACCCTGAAAATTTCAGACCAAAGTTCCAAACCATCTGGGTGCTAGGTAATGACAAAAAAACAGCAATCCCTCCTCCTTCCAATTTTGTCACTTTTTTCGCTATCCGGGTCTTGGAATCCACACATTTGAATGTGGAAGGCTGTACAGGAATTTACCACTCTTTCTGTGAAGAAGTACTTCCTCACATCTCTCCTGCTTTTTTAGCCTGTTCAGTTCATCTTTGGCTGTTGGGTTCACAATTTTTTCTGTGCAGCACAGTGTGCTGACACGCCATGTACCTTACCTGTATTACATGACCTAATGTAATCTACAGGTCCTTGTTGAAGATAAGTTGGTTTTAGCTAACCTGAGCTACCCCTCCCAAAACAAATACAACTAAAATAACGTCTCTTTAATGGGTCACAGTGCCAAAATTACTTCAGATTAAAGTTCTGCCTGGAGCCCTTGATGTTACTAGATCAAATATTTAGAAGTTCTGACATATCATAGTGACAGGGTAATTTGTGGTCAGAAGGGAATCTAGGTCTATCATGTCCGCATCCTGATTCACAGGCAGGAATAAATTACAACAGGTATACTGTGTAAACACATTCCAGCTTTCAGGAATCCCCACCCAAGGTATTACCTGGGGTACCGGGTGATTTCTTTGGTAAGCAGAAATTTGTCCTGGCTTTTTTTAAAGGCCTGATCTGTCTTTATGTCCACTGTCTCTGCTAATAGGCTGGTCCATATGTTAACCACCTTCTGGAAGAAAAGGTTCCTCCTGATGTTACCCTTGAATTTACTACCCTGAGCTTCAGAGGGTGTTACCACGTCTTGCTGCAGGATATCAGATCAAACATCTCCAACTGTTCGATCTTGTTGCTACCCTTGAGTATGCGAAGAACTGGGGTGATGTCCTGCCCCCCCCCCCCACAGCCTCATTTGCTCCAGGGTAAACATGTTAAGGTCCACCAGCCTTTCCTCACAGCTTCTGTATCCCATGCTGCTGATCAAAGTGGCATCCATGCATTGCACCTTCTCAACTGTTTCAGTGTCTTAGAGTTTCCCCTAGAAAAATTTGAAAGGATGGGGGCATTTGCCCAGCAACACAGGCAGATTCATAGAGTCCCCATTGCCGATATTTGATTTTTCTCCCCATGTTTTTCTTTCAGTCCTTTTACTTTTCCTTTCCATATGTTTCCTTGTAGATATACATCATCTTTCATTTACTGTTTTCCTCTGTGAGTTCCCTCAAATGTTGTAATTGTAACAAGAATGATACCTCTGGCTCTGCTTTAAACATGGGGGAAGCACAGGGGTGTTGCAAAAGGATGGGGGCTCAAAATGAAAAGATAGAGGCACCCCCTGTAGGGGAAACCCTGCTGTCGTCTTTGTATTGAGGAGTCTAGGACTGCATACAGTACTCCAGGTGGGGCCTGACCAGGACCTTGTAAAGTGACAGGATTACATCACCTGCTCCACTGATCACCCTTCCCCCTTTTAATACACCCTAGCATTCTACTGGCAGTTGTGACAGCAGCCGCACACTGTTATGCATCAACCCTTTGTCTAATATAAAGTCCTGGTCCTTTTCCTCCTCAACTGTAGCAAGAGGAGCCCCACACAAAAGTGTGTAAGTTGTTCTGCCCCTGTTTTTCTTCTCAATTGTAGCACTTGGATCTGGCTACGTTGACTCTGAACCTCTTTTCAAAACAAATCATTTGCAGACAGATTATAATTATATGCTATTTATGTGAATTGCTAATTTGCAACTTTAAATTTCTAGAATATTTTTTTGGAGAGGATTTTAGAACCATGCAGGTTCTAGTGTGTACTGTATTTTTTGTTTAGAAACTGGTTATGTCCCTCCCTAGTGTAATACATTCTGAGGCATCCCTCTGGGGTCTGTCCTTGCTTTTTGTGGCCCTGAAAGAAAGAAAGGAAGTAACACGGCAGACAAACAATAAATTAATAAACGGTTAATCCTGAAACAGAAGTTGAAACAAAGAGTGACATCATATTACCCGCTGGACTTGCGCCAGTTATGAATGGACGCACTCCAGCCCAAACAGACATTTGACAATAGGGCGAGTCCCAGCAACGTCTGAATGAGTACCTTTCACACTGTGGTGGATGCCTTCCTACCACAGCTGCAGCAGTTCAAAACAAGAGAAGACGCCTGATCCCACACTGTTAAGCTTGCTTTTTGGTTTGGACCACAATCTGACATACTGTATTTTTTGTAAGCATCATCAGTTACATGATCTAATACTCTGTATATTAGCTTTGATGGGGGGGGAGGGCAAACACTCCAATTGCCCTACCCAAGAAGATGGGTAAAGTGATCTCTGAGGGATTTTCTTTGCCCTGGGTGATTATTGATGTTTTTGTGCACAGTTAAATATCAATGTTTATACTTGACAGCTTTTTGTTTTCATATAGGAGTTTCTACCCTCTCCCCCTGCCATTGCCACATGGATGGGCACACGGTCATCGTGTCGTGGATGAAACCGTGCAAGAAAGAATGCCGCATGCAAAATGGCGTGTGCTGAAATAAGGTCAGGAGAAATGCAAACCACAGCAGAAACAGCACACACCATTGAGGAAGATAGCATTATCTTTGTTTTTGCAGGGACCTCTGCCCCCCCCACACTCCCCGACGTGGGGGGCTTTGCCCACCCCCAGACTAAATATAATTTACTCTGAGGGGTGTGGACTTCAGAGATGGGCGAGCGCCGGGGAGGATCACTGTTTAACAACAAAAAACAAAAGCTGCAACACTATGGGACCTGGGGGGAAATCGAACCGTGGCCCCAGGTCCCCAGGTGCTGGTGCCCTAGCCACTCCACCACAGGAGCAGCCCAACCAGGAACTGCACTGGCAGCCTCCTTGACACTCCCCATTAGGACGTACAGCGACAGGGGTAGCAGTTATTCCCAAATGCTGAAAAACTCCTGACGCTGTACACTGTTTAGCAGTTTCTGTAGCATGGTTATTCCTGCACTGTTTCGGGTGTGCTATATTGACCCGTAATCAGGGATATTCCCTGTTCAGGCAATTCAGCCATCATAGAGGGTGGTGGTGGTGGTGGTGGTGGTGGAGGGTTTGTCATTTTTCCTTACCAAGTCCCTGCCTCCTACCAATGGCATGGGTGGTGCCTCTTTCAGCCTCACATGCGTACAGTGACCCTACGATGAAAACAAACTGCCTGACTCAGTCGTAATGGTTGCTGTGGTGCCGGAAACCACTGTCAACCCTCCTCGGCTGTGGCACACTGTGTGCAGCACCTTTCTCATTGTGCACTGCAAAAGTATCGTTGTCCCACAGCCTTTGGACCTGCGCCAACATGGCCTGCGTCCTGATGTGGCAACCCGAGCTTGCTCCTGATCTCGGATCGCCATCCTGGCAGCATAGTGCACTGCTGCCACACCAGAAGGGTGGCCACTTGACAGTTATTCTTTTTTTTTAACATATTTTTATCTCTCCCACTCCCGACGGGGCTCGGTGGCGGTTATACTGACCATCCATGCTCCATCCCCCCTCCAGCTGTCGGGGATCATGCTGCGTGGCAATAGGGGCTTTTTACCTTATTTTTAGGTTGCTTTTTTCACCCAAAACCCCACCCCTGAGCATGCCGGCATGAAGGATGCAAGTCCAGGTCATGCACATGCTGGTAGAAATCTCAGCCAAGTGCCTAACGGCGTCCTCCCCTCCCCACATAGTGAGTCCCCATGACACCACCTGTGGATGCCCAGGTGGCGATAATGGGGCGATGTGACAGCTCTCCCCACAACAGAGGAGGAGAAAGTCTAATGGTATACTCAGACTCCCCCGGCGGTCTCCGACAGCCCAGGCTTGTTCCCAAAACTGGGTCACCAGTGTCATGGGCGATAGTGCTACCACTGCACCGACGGGCCAGCACTTGACAGTTTTTCTGCATATCCTTTTGGACAGCCTGTCCTTCTCCAGATCAAAGATTTACCCATCATGCACTGGTTATGGGCCAGCTGTCAGGCTGTCATTATTTGTATGACTCTGAGGGTGTTTCTGTGATAAAACATTATAAATTACTAACATGATTTCAACCAGTCAGAATGCAGAACCACTGTACTGCTTATCCTGTGTACAGTGTGCTCTGGTGCAGGAGCACTAGGAGGGAGTGCTCCACTTCAATGCTGGGGTGGGGGGACGGCACAATAACATTTATTAAAAAAAAAAAAAAAAGCCTAAACTTAAAATCACTTGCGCTAAACTCAACTGAAGTTTGGGAGGACAAGGGGCTGTATGCTAGGGTTAGGCTCTACAGGGTCTGGGGGAAAGGTCCTATGAGGAGAGACTTGAGGAGCTCAACCTGTAATCCCTGGAGGAGAGGGGGGACAGCAGGGATATGATCGAGGTCTTTAAATATCTGAAGGGAGTAAATAGGGTTAGCCTAAATAGGGTGTTCCAGCTGAGGGGAAGGGGCCACCGGGGGCACTCCATGAGGCTGGTTGGCGGGATGCTCAGGGGGGAGACTAGGAGTCACTACTTCACCGAGAGGTTGGTGGACCCTTGGAATGCATTGTCTGAGGAACTGGTGGCTGTTAATACAGTGGAGGGATTCAAGAGGGCTGGGACAGGTATAGGGGATGGTTAAACTGAGTAATGCCAGATCTGGAGGTGTAACTCTGATGTGGGGTGGAGTCAGGGGATTTACTGGGGGGCTGGGAGGGCAGCAACAGTGTCCTGACCAGGTGCTGATTTTCGAGCAGACTCGATACACCATTAGGCCTACTCTGCTGGCATCTTAGTATGTAAGTGATTTAGAATCAGTTAATAGGTCCTCCGAGGGATGTGTCTTATGGTATAAGAGACTCCTCTCCTGAGGTTTGGGCAGACAGAGCTGTTCAGCTTCATCTCATGGTCCTCTTGCCCAAGCCTAACACTCGGAGTCTCTTATACCATAAGAAACATCCCTTGGAGGCCCTATTAACTTATAATATTGCCACTGTTGGAACTGCATTTCATGTGATGTAGCAGCATTGGGACCCATGAGGGGGGGCTTTTGTTATTTATGAATAAATGGCAGCCTTGCATGAGCTACTGAGACTCCCTTCAGAATTATGTATGGAATTTACTGCCCTCCTGTATCCCCCTTCCCCCACATAATTCTGCCACTGATGTAACTATAGTACAGAAAGCATTTATGCAATTTTGCATTTGGGTGGTAATGGGCTGTGATTTGAGTTGCAAATACACGGACAGCAGGAACAGCAGTAAGTTTTAAATTAGTTTTAAAAGGAGCTGTGGGACATCATTAAACCACTCACAGAGTATGTCTAGGACAAAATAACTTTCACCCCTGGTAAGTCAGGTACTTTCTTCATGCTACCCAAATCCATAACCTGGGAATCCAGGGAGACTGTTACTACAGTATCTGGTAGTTTTACCTTGACAGGAGGAATCTCTAGATTTATAGAAACCATCTTGAAAATACTTGCTACAGCAAAAGACAGCTGTACCGAGGACAGTATACACTACCTGATGGAAATAAATGCCTCTGGAGATGTATTCCTAAATACAATCCTAGGGAGACTAGAGCTGATCACTAGTGTTTGTAGGGGATCTGTTGGGCCAGGGCGTGAGCGAAAATATCAGGAGCTTAGAGAGAAAGACCCTCTTCTGTGGAGAGGGAATGCTGTATGATGAGTGGGGTTTTGCTGACCCTTTTGAATTGGATTCTTATTGTTCAACCCTACCGAACGTAGTAGTAAAGTAAGAAGTAACACACAACAGAACGTCCAACTGTGCTGAGACGCAGACACCACTGGTACGTTGTAAGGCATGAAGCCAAGTGTCTTCAGTGAACGGAGACTGATGTTTATCTCACCAAAAACTGGACACTCTGCGTTTCATTATTGTATAAAAATCAGTTATGTTTAACAATGGGCATAGGTGGCCTGATAAGATCAGGGGATGATGGGAAGGGGAAGGAAGCAAGGGGCTTGATAGTTAATAGGGAAACCACACATGTATTAGGCAGGGTTAGGCAGACTGGGTGGGCCGATTGCCTTTTTTCTGACATCGCATTCTATTTTTCCATAAAATCAGCTGCAAGCTTTGAGTCGTTTAGTTGAGTTGAGAGAACTGGACACCATGTGGTGCCTCTCAGTCCCTGGATTTTTCCAACCTATTTTATAACTTAATTTATCAATCACATTGCTAACATCCAACAACCATCTCACTACAAAAGCACAACATGTGTAACACAGCGTGTGACGACTTAAACAGACAGATATTAACATTATGCATTATTACAGAAATGTGCATTTTTACATAACTGTAAGTCTGTTTTCATCTAGCATGTTGGCTGCATAGTTTCTATGGTAGACCATACCTGCAGACAGGGGCTATTACTGACAGTGCTCAGATGCGTTTGTCATCAACAGCATTATACGTAATACTTCAAAATCATGTTGTCACGATGACGCCCGATGGCAGACGTACTACCATGCCAGTGATCCAGTTCAGGAAAGAGCCTGTGACACTGGCAGTCAGGCAGTTGAGTACTGTCGGCAGCAGCACACTGTCGAACAGGGAGGAGGGGGCCTCGCAGCCGTGGCACCGGCGACACCGTGTATGGGCCCTGGAGAGTTCACCTGACAGCAGGCTGTAATGAGGTATTGCTCCAAGGAGGTGGGTGACAGTGGAAGAAAATGGGGTAAAAAAAACTACAGGGTTGTCTTGATGATGTCTGTTGATACTATCTTTATTTTATTTTTTTTATTTATTTGGTTCTAGGATTACAAATACCTTTGAGCCAAGGCTCTTTTACAGAGGTTCCACGTCAAATGAGATGCAATATAGGGGATACAACAGAAATAACAACAATGTGGCATGTAGCAGAGCAATTGAACAGATAGTAGTTAGGTAACACAATTAGAGAGGTTCATTCAACAGTATGGCCAGGAACAGTAACAATTGGGAGGGAAGGAACAAAAGAGTGGGAGGCACGTAGCAGCTGGTAGCATTGTCAGACATAACAGGGGAAGTGCTAGAGTGGGGTGGGGGAGGGGGAAAAGAAATAAAAAATCAGTAAAAGAGGGAGAATGGGGAGGAATGATAGGGGATAAGTGCTGCGAGGGGTGGGAAGGTAAGGCTGTTGGAGAATGGCCAGTGAGTGTGATTTATATGGGGAAATCACAAGAGCTGGAGGCAGTAAGATGGGAGTCGGAGCCTGGTTTCTGTCTGGCCCCGCATCACGTTGACCTGCAGGGCCACAGCCTGAGTGGGACAGGAGGTTCCTTAATAACATATGACTGAGGGCTGAGAGATCAGCAGTGGAAGGGAGAAAACTTTAGTGAGTTTGTAACTTATTTTTAGCTCAGGTGTGTGTGATTCTCTGACCAGCCCACTTCTAGTCTATCCCCCAGCTCTGTCCCCATTTTCTCCAGGAACTTAGCCTCTATCCCCCATGGCTTGCTTCCCCTTCCATGGTGAGATTCTCAGGGCTTCATCTCAGGAGCCCTCTAGGAGTCCCCCTGAGGACCAGGATCTGTTGGAGGTGGGTGCCGGGGTTGTAGATGTGGTGCCTGCAAGGGGCAGACCTTCACCTGGCTGCGGTCAGGGTTTTTTACTCCTGTTTTTTGCTTCTCTGTTCCCAGGCAGCATGAGCTGCGTCAGGAGGATGCGCCTCGAGCGCATGCTGCGTACTGCTGCCAGGAGAGCAAGCTTCCTGGCCCACCAGCAGGAGCACTGCGGTGCAGGAATGTGCCGCTTCCCAACCCCCCGCCTGGGACATGCTGCCATCAGCAGCGTCTTCTCCCCAACTGGATGCTGGAGTGCTGACTTCTGAACTCGCTCCCAAACTTGGCTCGTCAGCGATGACGTACAATGCACTTCCATTGAGCTACCAGGAAGCCTGGTGAGTCTATCACTTTTGAGAAAACTGTGAGAAGTATGAAATTTAAACAGTTATATACTGCCTGCATTCCTCTTCTTTGTTCTTAATTACTATATTAATTTCCATAGAAGCATGATCCTTGTCCCATACAGTCCATCTGCTGTCTGTGTTTAACCCTTTGCTGAAGTCATAATTCTATTTGCGATATCATAGTCTTGCTGTCAAAATTATTGTGATGTCACGGACAGAGGATTACGACTTCAGCAAAGGATTTAACAGCAGGAGTAAAGTAGCAACACAGGAAGAGACACTCTCCTAGCAACACTGTTCAAGTGATGCAAAGTGCAGAAAGGATTTATGCCATCAGCATAAAAAGATGTATTACACAATACCAGTGTACAACAATCGAATGGGCGCTCCTACGCTTTGACTAGATGGGTTACCTAACGAAGACCCATCTGGTCAATTGCCAGGACACCCATTCGGATGTTGCTCATTGCTGTTATATAATTTCTTTTGCTGGTTTGCTATGCTGATGGAATAAATCCTTTTAGCACTTTGCATCAGTCTGAGACTTCTGCTTGATCAGTATTGCTTGGTAGTGTGCCTCTTCCTGTGTTGCTGTTTAGGTGGCGGGGCTGCTCACCCCAAGGCTGCACCCCAGCTGTAGTACCACTGAGTGAGGGCCCATCTCCAGCCTTGGGGATAGATTAACTATATAGGACAAGGATCCTGTTTCCATGTAAATCAGCAGAGCAACGAAGAACAATTGGAGCAGTATGGAAAATCTTAAAATATGAGCTGAATTGTCTCTAAATAATGTTTTTCAAAGTTTTCACAAAAGTGACAAAAAAAAATTAAAGTGATGTTGTGAGGTTTTTATTTTCTGATAATATTTACTTTTATGGGAAGTCTATGTCGGCGAACATCTTGTGCCCTGTATGGTACGTGTTTATTCCACTTTTGTACAGACTGGAAGGGATTGTAATTTTGGCCAGTACAAAGTAGTCAGCTGATCCCCCAACATAGGCTTCCCATAAAAGTAAGTCAATACCATATCTCACAGCATCACTTTAAGTAAAATATCTATCAACAATCAGTAATAAAACATCCAGGATGAAACTAACATTATTTATGTGCCAAATCTATGCAGTCCTTAAAGAGCCCCTGACACCATTAGAAAAACTCGAAAACATGTGAGATTTAGACACAATTCAGCTTATTTTTCATATACTTTCTATAATTCTTCCCAATTTTTGTTTATTACTAAGGGCAGTTGTATGAAAGAGGATTACTGTTCTTGAGACTTTATTTGCTCTTTCTGCTTGCTTACACCTGACATCATAATCCCATTTATTACATCATAATTATCTCCACGGCAACAGACTGTGATGTCATAAACAGAACTGTGATGTCAGGTGTAGGCATGCAGGCAGAGTAGATAGGGCAGCAATTCTGTTTATATGCAAATGTCCTTAGCAACAAAGAAGCAAGGGTGAGAATTATGGAAAAAAATTATTAAATGTAAGTTAAATTATTTTTTTAACCAGGAGAGACACACTAAGCTGAAGCTTGTTTACAGGTATGACCTGGGAGCACAAGGAAGTTAAGTGACTTGCTCAGGGTCACACAGTATGCAAATGGGGGCTGTGGGATTCAAACCCAGGTCTCCAGGTTTGCAGCTCAGAGCCTTAAATCACTGCGCTATACTGCCTGCTATATTGTAATATTCTGTCTGACATTTTTTCGAAGTTGTGGGAATGGTGTCAGGGGCTCTTTAAGAGATGGACGGGGGGGGGGTAGTGTTGCATGCACTGCTGAGTCTCACTTCAGAACTCTGGGAACTGATACTCCTGCTAACCCACTGAATACTTGTAACCCTGCCTTAGATATTCCAGCAAGTTAATAACCCTCTGGGTACTTCTGTAAAAATCTACCTAAAGCTAAAACTACAGTGCAGTGAGTGAATGCTGTGCTGTCCTCTCAAGCTCTGAACAGTGGGATAACAGCTGCTACTTGGTGTCGGTCACATTTCCACCAGGACTGGAGCAAGTTCTTTTTTCCCCAGACTGCTGTATTAAAGAGAGAACACCTTGCACATATGCACCTTTAGATGTAGGAAGGAGTGTCCCCTGAGATTTGCTGCCATGTGAGGTATTTTTCTTGCAGGTTCATTTAGCCTTCCCCTTCCCCCCAGGATGCACCTGGAAACTAACTATCAAGGCAAGGCAAACTTTATTTTTAAGGCGCTCAATCACGGAGGCTCTGGGCGCTGTACGATACAATCAGAACAAATTTAAAATAAACAGATAAATGACTTCCGGTTCTGCCATGGAGAGCTAAGCAGCGTGACCAACAAGCTCCCTCCTGGGATTACAGCTTAAAATACCCCGAACAAAGTTGAAACCCTGCTAAATAGTCAAAAAAATCTAAGGATGGTCGCAAGAAAGACAAGGGAGGTACTCCTAAAACCAAACCTGCTCTGAAGTGACGAGATGCCGACGGATCAACTCTTGATCACGGGAGCCATAGCCGCAGCCGTTCCCCGAGTAGCAGCAGGGGGTCCGAATACAATACCGAACGTGAAAAAGATCTCCTGTCCAGGAATTGATTTGAAACAATCCTCCGAGAAATACAAGGATCAAGGGCAGAAACTAAAAGAGAGCTTCAAAACCTGTCGCAGCAGATCTTGAGAACTGAAAGCCGGATGACTGAGGTGGAGGAGCGAGTCTCGACTGTGGAAGATGCCATGACCTACCTAAATCAAGCTGTTGGGGCCTTCATGCAGCAGACACTCATCCTGCAAGCCCAAACCATAGATTTGGAGAGTAGATCCTGCAGAAATAATCTGAGACTGTATGGGCTTGCAGAGGGGGCTGAGACTGCATTTCTCGAGAATCTGCTTAGGGATGTGCTAGACTTGCCACCAACTTATGAGCTGGTAATTGAGCGGGCCCACCGCTCGCTGGTTCAGAAACCCCAAGACCCAAAAGCACGACGAGGTCTATTGTGTTTATGGTTGGCAGTTATAAAATTAAAGAGGACTTACTGCAGAGGGCATGGTCCAAAAAAGACATCACATACCTCTCCTCCAGACTAACAATGGACCACGACTACCCTTCCAAGATCCAGCAAGCACGACAACAATATGCCCTGATCCTCAGAAATTTGAAAGAAAATGGTATCCATTTCCAGATGCCTTTCCCAGCTAAATTGAGGATCTTTTGGGAAGAGGGGCCAGTGCTATACATGTCACCCGCTAAAGCTCTGGAGGTGATGAGGCAGAAGACGATCCACTTATCAGCATCGAAGACCAAATGGCTCTCAAAGAAACAGCTGCAGTCACCCCCGGGCTCAGGAGACATTCCCACGATGAGACCCTCCTCCCCTACAGACTATCAAGGAAGCCTCCGAGAAGCTACAGAACATCTCGTACCTTGCTGGGAGGAACATATCAAGAGGCAAACCAGCTTCGGAAGGCTGAGAAGCTTTGACGGATTGCTTCCCTTGCGCTTTTAAATTTGCTCCCCAGCAGAAGTTCTGTCTCCCTGTTATCTTGCGCAGGACTGAGCCGGGACCAGCAGATTGAACAGCACACTGAATCTGAGCATCTCAGTTATGCGGGTTCCATGAAACGCTCATGGTGAACTTATGGAGTCACATCTCCACTCTAGTGACTGTTTGGTATTGCTAGTATTAAATCTGTTTAGTTGTGTTCTACCCACCATGTTTAGGCCTTCAAATATGAGTGGTGTTACAGATAAACCTAGGGCTGATACAGGGGTAAAGATCATGGCGAGGGGAATCAGGTTAACGGTCAGACCTGGCCTAACCATACAGGGAACATTAATCCCACTTTGTCTGTCCGCATGGGTCCTTGCGAAAATCGTATTACTACGTATCATGTATTAGGGGTGCAATAATATTAAAAGAAGCTGAATGGAGACACTAATAGATTACTGTGTCCCGGGGGGGGGAGGGGAAGAACAAGTGCTATACAGAGAGCAAAATAATCACCAGCGCCCACGCTGCTTAGCGAGCGGTACTAAATAGAAAGCTCCTCTAAACTGAGGTCTTTCTCTGAGGAGATTCTGTAGTAACAGACACATTTCTCCTCACATCTGCCACCAATCTTTTTGGTGTGCAGACATAGGGGTCCATAGTATTGAGACCCCCAGCCTTGGAGGTTCTGCTTGATTTAAAAATATAATGTTCAAATGTTTTTTGCATTCTCTTTTTTCTTGCAGCTTGTTACTGTTTTTAAGAATGTTACAGTGGTTATTGTTCGGTATTAACTTTTATTTAAAAAAGTTCGACTACTTCTAATTAGCACTAGCATGGATATACCGGGACTCTGCTGGGACAAATCTTGCCACCTTGTGAGTCCAGCTCGAAGTTTAATATTGGCATTGATAATCAAAATGGTTCAGATTCAGGTTAGACATTGGAGGACTGTTAATGGCTAATCTATCTATTGTATGGTCATTTAATGTAAACGGGCTGACCGACCCAGTAAAACGCAGCAAAGTGCTAGCCTTTTTAAGAAAATCGAACTCAGATTTTATATTATTGCAGGAGACTCATCTTTCTCCCACCGAACACCAGAAATTAGGGAAAATGGGATTTAAATGTGCAATTAGTGCATCATATGGAAGGGGTAGATGATGGGGGGTCTCCATTTTGATCCCACATATAACTCAGTTCGAGCCTTTAGACAACTTGATAGACAAAGAAGGGAGGTGTGTTTTCCTGAAAGGTCATCTCCAGGAGAAATTATTAACATTGGCCTCCATATATATCCCCTAAGCTCTGATTTCTCTGTCTACCAGACAATTATTCTCAAGTTACAGGAATGGGCAGAGAGTTGGGTGATAATTGGTGGAGACTTTAATATATTAATGAATCTGCAGGTTGATGGCTCTTCATCAATAAAATATAAGGAAAAGGGACATCAAAGAAATTCTCCAAATTAATGACAGAGCTGGGATATGTAGACATGTGGTGTCATTTACATGGTGGACAGAGAAATTTCACCTTCGGCTCCCCACCCCATAAATCATTCTCTAGGCTAGACTACTTTTTTCTCCCAAAGGAAACTATCCAGGAAACAAGTGACAGCTGGAATTTGAGATATGACCATCTCAGATCATGCCCCTATATTTTTGAAAATTGCCCTGGGGGACTTCAGAAAACGAACCTTCTGGAAATTAATATATCACTACTACAAGATCAGGAGGTCAAAAGACAGATTGCAGAGACGATCCAGAGGGCAGTGATGGACGATGATCATCCAGACACCACAGCCGCCCTGCTTTGGGACACAACCAAAGCTATTCATAGAGGGAAGTTGATATCGATAGCGGCCCATAAAAAACCCCAACGAGAACACAATAAAGGGGCCCTTCAAAAAGAGATAGAGTCACTAGAGTCTCAACTTAAAGTAATATTTAATACACAAAGTTATAAAACATTGAATCGCTGTAGGAAACAACTGCACGAAATTATGGACTATCGGGTCGAACAAAAAATACTTTTTCTTAAAAATTTTATGAGGGGGGCCCTAGAGCCACTCGTTTGCTAGCAGCCTGACTATGTATACAGAGAGCAAGGGCCCACATCACTGCCATAACACATCCCCGAACTCAAGAACTCTCTCGTAAAACCCTGGATAAAGTAGAAGCATTTAAAACTTACTATGAGAGATTGTATTCTCCCGCACTGCCCGCAGATCAAACATTATTGGATCAGTATCTGGCAGATGTAACCCTACCTAAAATCCCCAGACAAGTCAGCCACCAATTAATAAAACCTATCTCCAATGCCGAACTAAAAATGGAGATTTCCCGTCTGAAATCTTGTAAATGTCCTGGGACTGATGGATATACAGGGGAGTTCTATAAACACCTTAGGCCCCAACTGTCATCAATCCTAGTAAGAGTTTATAATGAGATATTATCAGCTGAGGGTAAACCATCTGGCTCTTGGTCCCAAGCAATAATTTCTGTTATTCCTAAAATAGGTAAAAAACCCACCCTATGCCTGTCTTACTGTCCCATCTCAATATCAAATACAGATTACAAAATCTTTATGTCTATCATCTCCCGCAGACTTCAACAAATCCTCTCCCAACTGGTACACCATGATGAAGCAGGATTTATCCCAGGCCAACAGGCACAAGACAACCTGAGAAGAACAACCCATATAATAGACCATCTGTCCCATACCCAACAACCGGCAGTCCTTCTCAGCTTAGATGCTGAGAAGGCACTTGATAAAGAATCTTGGCACTTTCTTCAAACAGTCCTAGCTAAATTTGAATTCCGTGATCAATTTATTAACCTAGTAATGAAAATATATGAATCCCGGAAAGGTTATATAAGAGCCAATGGCCAGAACTCCTCTCACTTTGTCTTAGGAAGGGGAACCAGAAAGGTTGCCCACTATCCCCTCTTCTTTTTGCCCTCTACCTTGAACCCCTGGCACAGGGTATTAGGGAAGATCCTGACATAAAAGGAATTTACTTGGGCGGATCACAGCAGAAATTAGCTTTATATGCAGACGATGTCCTTCTTTATCTTTCGGATCCAGAGAAAACCATCCCCAGCCTCTTAGGACACCTACAGAGGTTCTCGGAACTATCAGGCTACACCTTAAATGCCACTAAAACAGAGGTTTTAAATTGTAACTTTCAGCCTTCCCCAGACTTACAGTCAAAATATCAGATGAGATGGGACCTTCCTGCAATGAAATATCTAGGAATCAAACTGGCAACCAATTCATCGAAGTTATTTGAATTAAATTACATACCCCTAGTAAAGTAAATAAATATGGATATCCAAAGGTGGTCCCTTCTCCCCTTCCCACTACACGCTAGAATCCAGGCAATGAAAATGAATGTCCTCCCCAGATTTTTGTTTCTTTTTCAATGTGTCCCATGTCTTATCCCTTTAAAACAAATAGGAAACTGGCAGAAAATGTGTCTCAGATACATTTGGTTAAATAAAAGACCCAGAATCAGGAAACAAACTTTGTATTTGCCGAGAGAAGAGGGAGGGTTGGGGGTACCTAACCTTACAGGTTACTGGATAGCAGCCCAACAAAGAATAGCCCTGTTGTTGCAGCATCCACGATATAATGCCAGATGGAAGGACATAGACATAGATACCAAGTTATCCCCTTCTCTGCAGGCCCAGTGCTTTATACTTAATCCCCAGAAGATTAGAACAGAGTCACCCTACTCAGGAACGGAAGCGGCCCTGACTGGAGCCAGGATGGGTTTAGTTAAGGGAACAACTAGGAGATATCTTTGGACATACCAGTGGTGGTCTGCAGAGACAGAGAGGAACCCTGCAACGGGGGACGCATGGTACAAACAACAAGAAAGTAAAGGTTGTGCAGCCCCCTGGCTGCTTATGAGAGGAGATGGGATTATTTAGTTTGAGGAAGCTCAAACCAAATTTGGGTGGACTAAAGGTGATCGCCTTCATTATTACCCTATCAGGGATTACATTAATGAACAGCTTTATTTGTCATCGAAGGGGGAGGCTGGGATATCCCACCCAATAACTTTTGAGGAAATACAAAAATCAGAAAATGGAGGAAAGGCAGTCTCCCTTCTATATAAACAATATATCAGGGGATTTGAAATATTCTACAAATTACGTAAAAACAAGATGGGAAGAAGACTTAAAGGTGTCACTAAACATAGACGTCTGGAGTGCGGTGTGGCGGAACACCTGGCAGACAACTACAGCACCAGTCTGGTGCAAATTTGTCTGGAGATTGAGGGCTCGTTTCTTCAGAGTCCCAGTGCAAGTTGCAAAGTGGGGGACAGGGACCAATAGCGAATGTTGGAGAAATTGCGGGGAGCTAAGAGCTGCACAAGCTCACGTATTTTGGACATGCCCTGTCCTGACACAATTTTGGCAAGGAATAAAACAAATAATGCAACAACTCTTTGGCCTCACTACAGATCTGGGAGCAGAACATTTGTTGCTAGGTGTTCACCCACCGGAAATTAGGGGCAAAGAGGGGAAATATCTGTGGAATATACTGGCAGTAGTGACCTGCAAGGTTATTACAAAAAGATGGTTAACAACCTCTCCTCCTACTATAGAAGACTGGAAAATACAGGTAACATCAGTTAAACAATATTTATTTATTTTATTTATGTATGTTTTGGATTTACAACCGTTGAGCCAGGGGCTCGTTTACAAAGGTACCTCATCATAGTGAGGACATACAGTGGAACATGACATTACATAGTAACAGAAAACAGTGTGAGACAGTATAACAGAGTAGCTTCCATACGCTAACAAGTTACAGCATACCAAGAGACAGTACAAATTAGAATATTTCAGTAGCTTCCGTGCAATTCAATTGACAGAACTTTTCTGGGTTTCACACAGATTACACGTTGTTACAGAACAGCGGAGGTGGGGGTACCATGGGAAGAGTGGGGGTGGGTGATGTGGGAGTTCAGCCTGGTGGTCTATGTCAAAAGTGAATAGTAGCTGAGGTCTGTTGAGGACAGGTGCAGCTCCAGGAGCTGATCTATTGGTTCTTAAGGGCAGATTTAAAGGCGGCAATTTGGGGGGCAGTGGAAACGGATGTTGGGAGAGAGTTAAACCAAGATGGTGCCCTGTAGCAGAAGGACCTTTGGGCCTGAGTGCTCCTGGTTCTTGGGACCAAGAGGATGGTTTTGTTGGCAGTTCGGGTTGAGGCAGTGGGCACGGTAGGTTGGACGGAGGCAGTAACCCCGGGTGGGGTGAACCCAAGCAGAATCTTCTTAGTTAGCAGGCAGGTTTGGTAGCGGAGTCGTTCATCTAGGGTAAGGAGATTGGCCATGTTGTAGAGTTGACATGTGTGGGTTCGGGCATGCACGGGCGCTACTGAGCATGCCCGAACTCGGAGCTGGAATTTTTTAACAACAAATTTAATCACCTTACACTGCTCCGTTTTCAATGGGAATTGTTTGTAGAGGTACAGCTCAAAGACCTCTACATGGAACATAGTTTATTTTCACTCAGTGTAAATGTGCCTCGCTCATCATGAACGAGCATTCCAGCAAAGGACAGGATGATCCGGGAGGTACTAAGGTCACACTCTGTCTTCCGGTGCGGCGGCACCTTAGCAATGGTGCATCCAGGACCACCTTACAAACAACAAGATAACTCTTCAAAGGTTAGACCCAGTCATTGTAAACTGTACAGGGTATGTTAATCGGGCATTTCTGCAGCCTGGTGATTGCAGGCACTGTTTTGCTCAGTTTTCCTTTAAACAACTACTGCCCCTATACACGAACAGATGGACGAGATGGGAATTATTGGACAAAAATACCTGAATAAAAGGGAGGTATTGTAAAATGTGACATCCCCCTCCGCCCCTACTGACCCAGGTCATACCTTTATTCCCTGACATATAGGAGAACTAGAACTAAGAAGCAGGCAGAAACCACAAACACTCCAGAAACAAAGATTTTGTTGTGTTGGCACTACAGAGTTTAATTCCCAAGGAGAAATACAGCAGAGTAAAGGAGCCTGAGTTATAAGCGGATAAAGATGTGGCCTGAGACCTAAGTTATAAGCAGATAAAGGTGAAGACTGAGACCTATGAGGTGGTAGAGTAAAGACCCCATTCTAATATATACTAGAAAAGGAGTTCTGGTAGATCCATGTAGTACCTGAAAATAAACAGAAAGTAGAATTAGTGCTGAAATAAGGTTATTTTCCTTTTTTAAAGTTTTCTTAATATTATACAAACATCTCAATTTTAAATGGATTCCTGATTAAAATACAGATAAAACAGATTTACAAGCAAACTTCAAACAGTATATAAACCCATTAAGAAAAAGCGGCAGTTACAAGTAAGCGTAGTGTTCCTTTCCTAGTTACAAATTTCAAATAAATCAATAAATAAATGACTTTTATTTGTTGAAAAGAATCAGAATCCTAAAGTCATTTCAAAGGTCTTTGTTCCCATGGATTTAAACCATGACCCCAGAAATGACTTTCGTGTTTGATTTTGCGGTAAACTTGATACGTCATTTCCCCAGGTTATTTTTCATGAAGACAAGGTGCGTTCTTATTACCAGATGTTAGTTGCCATCTGCCAGGGCACTGCAGCTCCTTGATTACTGAGGCAGGTTTTGCTATGCAGTTTGGCTTTTTCTTGCTGCACACCTGTCACTAAGACAGTGACAGCAGGTGGTGTAGTGTGTGTGTATGTGTTTGGGGGGGTGTCAGTGTTCCTTTCGGATGAAGGACAGTTCCATTTATTTTATTTATTTAGTATCTGATTACTGGGTGATGTGCACTGGGTCACAGTTGTCTGTTTACAGACACAACCCAGGTTCCAGTTCATCGTGGAGGAACTTCTGAAAACAGTCAGCCTGACTGATTAGTTCTCAAATGTTATCATATCAACATAGGTAGGAAACGAGCAGATTGGACGGTCCATTAATCTTTTTTGCTCCATAAACAACTGTTTAAGTTACGTGATTAGAGCCAGCCTTTTGCAACTGACGGCTCACCTAATGTGTGATTTCCCAGAATTTTATGTATTGCAGAGAGATGCATGCTTTAATTTAAGGTATGAAGTTGACAAAGATCAGGTCCTAATTTTGAAATGACCATTTTTTATGAGGCATAACTGCGGCATTTTGTTGTTTCCTGTAACAGTGACACCTTTTTTTTTTTCAATCATTCGCTTTTATTGAAGTATGAAAGTACAGTAAACTGAGCACATCCATACAGCCTTACAGGGACTGTGTAGAACAGCAGAGTCATGGGTAAAGGTTCCTGGATGTAAACAAGAAACATAATAAAGGGTATATTATGGGGCCTAGATGACCAGCCATCACTAGTGCTACACAAGATATACAGAGAGAAGGTGACACCTCATATTAAAATAAGGCACAATTAGTTATTATATTAATGGGATTATTATCAGGGCCTCTAGTTTTTCATAGCACGTCAGTCGTGGTTTCTGCAGCTTTGTGCTTAGGCTTCTGTACCAGTGCTTGTTCATTCCCATAGCATGAAATATTCATTTCTGTGTCAGGATACCATTCTGCCATCTTTGGTGATATCATTGGGCTAATGGCAGCTTACTCCATGAGCTCCCGCTCCCAACCAGCTGAAAACCCTATAAAAATGGCAAACAAAATATATTTGTTATTGATTTTATATTCAACAAGTCACACATTACTTGTTGTACATGGATAAGTGCTAATAACACATTATTCCTGATTAATGGTCATCAAACTTATGCATTTAAAATAGTTGAGTCCATTCCCTAATAGGTTTGTGCTACATTCAATAGACATTCCCACAGACAGATATGTGTCAAAAATGGTGGACTGTGTTATACATCCTTGTGAGCTTGGATCATTCCTCTTCCCTTCAGTGAGAGCAGTGC
Organism: Neoceratodus forsteri; assembly: GCA_016271365.2. Taxonomy (NCBI): domain Eukaryota; kingdom Metazoa; phylum Chordata; order Ceratodontiformes; family Ceratodontidae; genus Neoceratodus; species Neoceratodus forsteri. Next base: position 24,642,372 of record CM028135.1, on the reverse strand, counting down.
CCCCCCCCTTCCCCTTAGGTGTCTAATTTTAGGGGACAAACGAGTCATCTATCTTCATCATTTGCATCACCCTTCGTTGCCATTTATCTGTAAACTTTGATAATTTATCTTGCAAGATTGCTATTAATTGTCCCGTTTTATATATAGACCTGACTATACTTCTCCACTCCTCTACTGATGGGATTAATTTAGTCATCCACCGTCGTGTGATGGCTTTTCTTGTTGCCAATAGGAAGATAGGCAGTAAGGTACGGTTCCAGGGCGGGCTATGGGGAGGCATAATTAAAAGAAGGGTCATTTCAGCTGTCGACTCAAGTTCTTCCCCAAGGCAGTCCTGAAGGGTTACTTGTTAGGCACACCAAAAAAGTGCTAAGCAGAGGACACTCCCAAAATACATGGCCCAAGTCTGCTAACTCACTGTTGCAGCCCTGCCAAAAAGGCAAAATAGTGAACCAAAACCAATTGAAACTAAGTGAGATGGGGCTACATCATCCAAAATGAAGGCAACCAGAAAGAAATCTGAAGTTCTACCACAAGATGACGACATATTTGCAGCTGTGGATATCTCTGACTTTGTCCTCTCTGGCATGAAGAGCCACTTCAGTCTCTTGTATAACTCACAACTCCCCTAGCCTTCCATGCTTCTGTGCCTGCAGATCTGTTCGCGTGCAGAACCTGCATCTTGCCACAGAACCCGTGTGCTGCTTCAGCAGCCATCATTTTTGGTGCTTATGAAAACAATGCTAGATTCTAATGACATTAGGCTCTTTCCTTATCTTTGTTGGCCCTGCTGCCCCTCCTTCATGCTCAGTATCTGATCAATGATATCATTTGAAATGTTAGCCAGTGGATGGGCAGAAAGTGAATACAGCAGTGAATAATATCTGTCGCAGAAGTGGAACCGAGCCACCACATAAGCCTTGGAGCCTTGCAGCAGAACTTAGTGCTGAGGTACAGCAAAGAACTAGGGGCCTTTCATATAGGTTACGGTGATGAGTTTGAATGTCACATGATAAGACAGGAATGAAAGCAAACTGACCTACGTGCTGCTGGCAGGAACGGGTGCCACCGTAAATAAGAAAGCCAAGAAAAAAACACACAAATGACACACAGCAGAGCAGAATAAAAGATGATATAAATCAAGGGTGCAGGCAGGTGCATTAAATCAAAAGGGAGGCTGAATGGTGCAAAAACCAGTGAGAATGTCACACTCACCCCAGTGCTTTGCATCAGTGCAGTGACGTTTTGTCAGGGGCCCTGCAGAGCTTATTGGCTAGGACATGAAGCATCTGAATGGCTGAAAGAGATGCAGAATAGCAGGCAAGATCACCGCAGTCAAGTGTCACTAGAAGTTACTAGGAGACCGTCTGTTCCTTGGTAACAGACTTGAGAGAGCACTTTTTCCATTGCAGTGCATCAGGTCTAGGGCTGACAGTGGTTACACTCTGTTCAACGTACTTATTAAAGTATGGCAGAGACATTATGTCATTGGCCTTGTACACAGTGTGAGTTAGGCAGCAAGACTGGGGCTAGTACGATACAGCTTGACATTCTGCTTAAAAACAGAGACAAGGAGAGCAGAATACAAAAAGCAAGCATCCATCAACTAAACTGGGGGAGTGGACGTGAAGTAACTGGGAGATGTCATAACAAGTGCCAGGGCTTTTGTAAACATCACAGTCATATTGCTGTGGTGAACGGAGTGACCTCTCAGTTTGTCATTTCCACATCCCGAAGCTCAAACTGGACAAGTGCACGGAAGAAAAAACGAGTGACTAGGTACTCCCACCGAGCTGGTGGGAGGGAAGAATTTGATGGACTGATGGTTTTCTCCACTTCCCCCCCAAAGCTGTATATATTCCATTTATTTTCAAGAATGTTGTTTTTATTATTAATTTGAAAATTGTTAATAGGGAAAGGCACGCTGAGCCAGGGTTCGTTTCCAGGTGCGACCCGGGGAAAAGGGAACAGGGATTCAATAAATCACAAACGGCAGTAGAGATGCATCCCAAAGATAAAAGTGCAAACCGTGAACAATTCGACAAGACGCAAGTGCAGATAACAAACAATAAACGGTGAACAGAAGCTGGTTCTATGAGCAGCACTAATACCCAATTAAACAGACAAAAGCAGGTTATTATAAATAAGTAGTTTACACCTTTACCTGGTTGGGCAGTAAGTCGCCCCTCAGGTCACTTGCCATTAGTCACTATTGTTCTTATTCTTCGTGTATTGCTGCCATTTCTGAAGGTGCGCTCGCTTGGGATTTTTATTGAGCTGCACCGCACTTTATTCTCTGCACATACGTTTTGTATTCAGTTCTAATTGCATACTCATTTTTTTATTATTATTTTTTTTGACCGACTGTTGCTCAGTGTTTTGTTACTATGTATTGTGCTGCTGTCCTCCACTGCTCCCTTCCCCCGGTTCGGATCTGGAAACGAGCCTTTGCTCAGCATGTCTCTTAGGGCTACCGATTTTTAAATAAAAGAATGAATGAACAGATAAATAAATAAATGTGTAGCAGCAGTTGTCACAGGAACAGACCCCAGTCATTTTTTTCCAGTGCACGTTAGTTTACTGCTGATCGAGTCTTTATGTAATGCATTTCTGCTTATTTGTAGTAACCTACCTGTGTTGTCACCTATTTTATCTGTACTGTGCTACGTTTTTGTTTATTCAGCCATTAAGCCTGTTTTTCTACATTGTTCCCCCCCATCCGACATATCTGGAGGCGAGATGTTTGCAGCTCTGCAAGTTCATTCATCGCCAAAACCCCCAAATTCTGTTTTTGGTGGTCAGTGAACTTCTGTTGTGGGCACTCCGTGCATCATGCTTCCTCCAGTCCATCTTAGTTTGCAGCATGCCTCTGGAACAGTAGTTTCAGCTGAAGTGAGACATGGTGGGAGTGCAAGGTGTTTTTACTCTGGATAGCATGCTGAAGCTTGCCAAAGACAGAGCGAGAACAGCTGAGCCCCACCAACCTGCACTCCACTGAGATCTTGAAGCAGACACTTTGCCTGCCCTTCGGTAGCCAGATTTCATTTTGTCTGCTTGATGACCACAAGAGGTTCTGACTGGTGTTTTATTTAAATAAATCATCTGGTGTTCTCCGTATTGTTACTCCTGTTTGCCTTTCTTGCTTGGCGGAGTCGGAATCATGGTTGTGTTAACTGGTAATTTAAAAGTTTGGGTTGGAATACAGCCATTCTCTGACACAACCAGGAGAGTGAGCTGAGACAGGAAGGGAGAGTTGTCAGAACAGCTGCTTCTGCTTCAGAGTGTAGTCACAGGATTTTAGGGAGAAATTAGGGAAACCATGTCATCTGCGTAATTATAGTGTAATTCTTTCGTGGTCTGTAAACAGGAATGATGGATGAGCTTGGTGGTGACATGCGGTGCCTGTGTCTCTCTGCAGCACAGGTTGTCACCCAAAGAGTAAACAGTCCCAAAAGCAAAATATTTACCTCTTGTCTGGTGTGTGTGTGCGTGTATGTGAAACACTGTTACACTTTATGTGGTTTAAATGCTGGAACAAACACTCATCTTAAGACTCAGGGAAACATATACCTGAACTTATCTAAAGTCCTAGGCAATGGTGAGATGAAGCACAATGGACTGGTGGTGGCGGGAGGAAGGGCATACAAAACAGTTGTATGTCAGCAATGTAGTAGTTACATGCTCTTGTGTTATCATTCAGGGGGGCACAGACTGGCTTCAGAACATTAGTTTCCTGGCTCTGGAAGCAGTGGGGACTGAGAGTCTCTGGGAGGATGTGGAACACCTTTTATGCAGGTGCTTTCCTCTAGTCAACTTTTGAGCAGCACTGGTGTAGTGTGTGATGACAAACTCTTGCCCCGGTTTCCAGCTGGAGCAGAGGTGTGGCTGTGTTCTGCAACATCCTCTAGGAATAGGTGGTGGTGGTTGTGATGATGGTGGGGGGGCAGGTTAGGAAAGAAATAAAGGTACATTTTCCAATTTTATAATAAAGGGTGGGGCGGATGGTGTGTGGTGGGTGTGCTTGCTCTCAGCCTACTTCTGAATGACCTCCCATGTCTGGCTGCACTCGGGGGGGGGGGGGACAGGAATGGGACATAAGGGATGAAAAATCAGGAAAGAATGGTAATACTCAGGCAGATGAAGTCACATCTTCTTCCCCATCCACTAGCAGGGATCATTTCAGGTATTTATCTGTGTGGCACACTGACTCACTGGGTATAAAAAGTAAGGGTCAAATGAAAAACAAACAAACAATGGGTCGTATTGTTTAGCTGAGCCCAGATTCATAAAAACAGCTGTTTAAGACCCCTATAACGGCGAGCAGGTTGTCCCCAAGGTAGAAGAAAAGGTGGGTCAAAATTAAAAACTATGTGCCAAGGTTGTTCCCAAGGTAGAAGAAAGGGTGGGTCAAAATTAAAAACTGTGTGCCACTCCCCCTACCCAAAAATGAACCCTGCAGCTAGCTATGTCAAGACCTCAAGGTCCCCTGTCCCACATTCTTCTCAGGAAATTTCCAGCCAGTTGTACTGCCTGACTGACTGGCCCCACCTTGAAGGATAAGCCCAAGACAGTATATGAGAGGGCAGGCAGGTGGTATCTGGGGGCCAGGTTTGACTGCTTCAGTAGGCATGAGATGCAGGTCTTGTAGATGGGCTGCAATGTACATTTGATTTTGTAGGCGTTCTAGTCCAGTGTTCGTCGTGGTTGTAAGGGGGAAAAAGACCACGCTGTGCAAAACTAAACCTCTAGTCTTTCTAAGGGGAGCTTTATCAATTGATAAGGTCAACTGTGCCTTGGGTGGGGAATGAACCTAAGGAAGTTCTAAAGCTGTAGTACCTTAGAACCCTGTGTGGGTTTATGAGATGATGATGATGATGATGCTCACCTTGGAGTGAACCAGTGCAGTTGTGAAGTGGTTTAAAAAATAAGGCCCAAACAAAATATATATTTGAATTTATTGTGTATGTCCCTCTATCACTAGTACTGTCCCACCCCAGAGCCGGGCCTGGCCCCACCCTCCCGCATCTCTGGAACTTACCTCCTCCAAGCTCCCATGGCTTACTCCAGTGGCAAGCCTGGCCATGGAAGGCAATATCACCCGCCTCCTCCTGAGCCCGAGGGCAGGAGATGCCTCTAGTAGAGGGGTGGTCCGTAATGGAATGTGGGTTCAAGTATGCTAGGATCATCATGCATGCACTACGGATTTTGTTGGGTTTCTGCCTGCCCTCTGGGAAGCCAGCACACAAAGGGCTCCATGCACATGTGGGGATCTGAGTCAAGTGTCCTCTCCCCCTCCCCCACAGTACCTGCACTGCACTGCTGGTCACCCAGGTGACAGTAGAAGGGCAGAAGTAGTGACCATCCCACACCAGAGGAGGCAAGCCTCCTGTAGGATGCTCAATCCCCCCTCCCCCACCATCCCCTGATGACTGGGACTTATTTCAAAATGCAAGTCACTGGTGTCACACACCGTATCACTGCACCAAAGGCTAGCCAAATGAAGACATTTTAAATCTTTGTTACTGAGAATTCAATTAAATTTATTAGGGAATGTTACCATTAAGGCAAGCTTATCTGCAGTGGCATCCCTTCGAGTACAAAACTTGCATCTAAAAGTTTCACTTACAGTAGTGGAAGTATTATATATATATATATATATATATATATATATATATATATATATATAGTCATGTAGTAAATGCACCTCACGCAATACATTTAGCGTACATACATCAACGTGTTATAACTTAGTCTCTGTGACATTCAGATCTTTATGTATTACGTAGGCAGGATAACTCAGCTGAGGTACAGTATCTTATCTAGACTGGGTTCCTGTTTCTAGTGTTCAGTTCTACAGCTGGAGGACCTACCCAGTGTCATTCAGCATGTCAGCTGCTATCATGGGATTCAAACCTGAGACCTCCAGGTTCTGTGCTCCTAACTGCCAACCTGTGTTGCCTTCCTAAACATCAGGAGGACTTGTCTGAAATACTATTGTAGGAAGTCATTTGGTGCTTTGTGCTGAGATAATGCCCTGCAGTCTAAACCTTCTCAACCAGTCAAAATGCAAGACTGACTACACAGTCAATCCATCACTAAGGGCAATGGACTGCTTACAGGCCCTAGCAATGCCAGCTGCAAAGATTTTTGTAGACGGCAGAAGAATGCTTTCCATGTTTTCTGAAATATTTGGCCTGTCTGAGGTCATGTCATAGATAAACCAACCTTAAAAATGTCTTCTCATGCCAGTCTGTTGGTGCAGCAGAAGAACTACTGCTTGTGACGCCGGCAAACTGGCTTCGCACCCAGAGCCTGTGTTATTGGAGGGTCGGCCAGGGGGATGAGGATCGAGTGACCGATGGACTGCTCTTCTCTAGGGTGCTATGGGATTAGCTGCTGGCATTAGCCTGACCGCTAGTGGCAGCAGCGGGGACAGACCACCGGGATTGCAACCCGGGGCGGAGGCACTGCAGATATCTGGCATGCTACGTACGACAGTGTGCGCAGCACTGCCATTGACGTCATTGCATGCCAGCCTCTCCACAGCATGGGGGGGAAGGGAGAAAAATTAAAAAAATCACCCTGGTTGGCAGGATGATCCTCCTACCCCTTACAGGCCCTGCACTGATGACCTGGCATGAATCCAACCAGATCCTGTCTGGCAGGTTGAGCTTGCCTCTCTACCACCCTACAATGGGGGTAAACCAAGGGGGAATCTGGAGCCGGTAAGTCTGGGGGATGCTGGGTGCCAGGGCTGGGGTGGGGTTGGGGGAGCCAGCCAGAGCAGGGTAAAAAAAACGTGAATAGCGACAGAAAAAAAGTCTTCTCAGGCCCACTGTTGGTTCAGCTTATCAGTCCTGGCGGAGCGCAAATGAACAGGACATAGTATCTTCTCCCTCCTAGTATTGGCCGAACATGATCTAATAGACTTCAGCACTTCTGAGACAGGACAAGGGTCTGATACTGCCCTGTGTGAGGCTACAAACCCCTGACTTTACCGAAATACCCAACCACGGAATGGGATACTTTCTTGATCTGGCTCTGAAAATACATCATTTATATATTATTTATTTAAAGAAAATATTTACTGTATTTCATACCAAACACTGAAATGTCCTTCTCTTCCTCTTTCCAGGTGTATATCATCGATGTGTCCTTTTCAGATTCCACGTCGCAGGCCATTTAACGAAGATACAGCAAATTCTTTGACCTCCAGGTAAGAATGTGGAAAATGAACCTAAATGACATCAAACTGCCACAGATGAGCCTATCTGGAGAGTGCTGCAGAATGGGAAGTGCTCCTTTTTGTGGAATCAGGAGAGAGGAAGTGGGCTGCCCCCCATTTGTGCACAACTTCCCTCTCTGCCAGCCAACCAGGGAGTGGCAGTTTCATCTACTGTGAAGGCAGCAGCTCACCTGCCACCCCGGCTGGAGGAAAGGCACGGCCCAGCTGCCTCAGTTGATCAGGGGTGGGGCCGAGGAAAGGGGTGGAGGAGTGGTGAAACTTATCCAACGTAGCTTTTTGACATTTCACTTGTACCATGTGTACCTTCTTCCAGAATATGAGGTTGGTGTTTTGATGGGCATGTCCTCCATTTCCGTGGATATACTTTTATGGGTATTACTTACTACTTCAAGGAGCTCACATGTGATGGCATAGTTTGTTTTGCACCCTGCTGCCTCCTGGTACCTCACTCCTTCAGCTTGTCTAGGGTGTGCTGCAGACTGTATTTCCTCTGCTGGCATCTGTTATACACTACTACCAGGCACCCAATGAAGTCTGCCTGAGGTCAAATATATCCCATCACAGAGGGGTTCCCCCAAAGCTGCTGGAGGAGCAGACACTTTGGTGAGTCTGCTGGCTGGGTTAGTGGTAGCTGGGGCTGTGGAGAGCCGGAGGATTAGGTGGCATGGGGGATTTTTGTGATCTCCTCAGTCATCAAGTTGGTCAGTTTCACTTTTCTTCCTGGTCCGTCTCACCTGTGTGGTTGTTTCTGTGGGAAATGTGCATCCCACTGTGCAACAGTCTGAGCTCAGTGCCTCCTGAGCTCCCGGAGATGCCACCAGCCCTGTAGAAGGTGTGGGGCGGGAGCTACTATTTCTGGTTTCCTGCATGGTAGCATAGTGTGTTACCACTGACAGAGGTGGGCCTATCTATGGGAGAAAACTAGGAAGGGTCTAGCCTGCTACGTTGAATGATGGCCACCTGTAAGCCTCTGTTGCCAAGAGGCTTCTCATCCACCAACAGGCATACTAGACCCATTCTCTTGGTGGTGGCAGCGGGGGGCCCCCATGATAGGACAGATTAGAGCCACTAGTGGTGTAGCCATTGAGGTATCAGGAGAACATTTATAGGGGCAGGCAGAGAGCCTGATGAGAATGAGAGTAAGCTTGAGGAAGAGAATTGGCAGGAGCTAGGGATGCACTAATAAAGGTATAAAAAAAAGTCTGTTAAAATACATATGATCACATATTTCGTAATTATTTTAAAATATTTGATGTGTTGGGTCATGTAGCAGTGGTGGGCATTTTGTTTGGAAGTGTGTGAGTAATTCAGAGTTTGGGCGTTTCTATAAAACCATGAGGAGGAGCAGTTTGATGATACAGGATGTGAAACTGCTTTCAGTGGAGGCCTGAACCATGGTTCACAGCTGGGTCTCTCCAGGTGAACAGACAGCACAACACCTCAGTGCAGCCCTTGGCAGAAAGCTGCCATATTCCACGACAAGGAGATGAGGAACAAATCCTCTATATGGGGTTGCTGCATGCCCCCCTTTGAAATGGAACCTATACATTTTATTGCTGTGGGCCCTCAGCAGAGGCGCATCACATTCCCTTACTTCTCCAGAGATTGTTTTTTCTGTTACCCCCAAGGAGCTTTTCCCTGTATTTAGCTAGATCATTTTTTAATGATTTTCATTAAAATGTTTTTTTTTTTTTGGTGGGGGACATTTAGATATGGGACTTTTCCACTACCGTAGGGCTCCCTCCAACAGTTATCAATAGGACCTTTCAGAGTTTGTTCTTAGATTGAGACATCATTTCCTGGCACAACACACTGACCCCATTGATAACTCCAAACTTCATGGGAATGTCTTAAATTACCAGAAAGGCCAGGAGACCCAAAAAGGAAAAGAAAACACATAAAACAGGGCCTGAGCTGAGAATGGGGAAATCACATCTTTTTAAAACCTACTTCTGTGTTTTACTGTGTGTTGTGAGTTCTCCAATGATGTATGGTCTTATTTGATATTTTTGAGAGTTACCTGTTTTGGCACATAGCACTCATGTAAGAGCAGGGTTAGTATAAAGCCCTTGATGTTGGTGTTAGCCAGTTTCAGTTTTAGTCTTATTAGCATCTTGCTTGTACCAGATGTAAATATAATACTCTCTGCCCCTCCCCAAACTTTTTCCAGGACTTTGTTCTTTGGAGGCCCGGTGTTCTGCCTTCCTTCATGCTCCACCTAGAGCATTTTGAATGCCCAGACTCAGCCGTGAGCATACAGGTAGTCATCTCATTAACTCTGACATGTGCGGCTCGTAAGCTGGTCACAGTGGGCTGCAGGAGAGGTGTGCACTGTAGTTCTCCCTGCCTGGTGAGCGAGAGCATTACCTCCCCTGACGTACTTTTTTCTTTTTAATTTTACTATTTCTCCACCTTCCGCGGAGCTGGCAGGCTGCTCCGGCTCCACCCTGTGAGGAGCTTACCTTTCTGGCCCAGCATCCTGCACCGATCCTTCCCCGGTAGATCCCTCATAGGTTACCCCCCACCTCCCCTGCCCGTGACAGGGCTGAGGAGAGGAATGTCCACTTCCCCCCTTCCTGGAAGCCAGCGTCCAGATTCGTGGAGGGGGGCGGTGTGGGGGCAGTCTAGCTATCATGGAGCCTGCCAGCTCCAGTTTTCCTCCTGGTTTTCTCCCCGGGACCCACAAACATGCAATGGGTGAACGGCTGGGCTCTGCCTCCGCAGAGGCAGCCTCACACCCTGAACGGGAGTCCCACCCCCTTCTGGCTGCATGCCTGTGCCAACACCCAGTAACTGCTGGGTGTCAGTTTACAGTGCGCAGCACTGTCCCCCCTCCAAAATGAAGGAGAGCTGTCTATGGACTCTCGATCATTCCTCACCCCTGCTGATCCCCGAACAACCCAAGTCTGTTCCCAAACCCAGGTCACCGATGTGGCGTGAGGTGTGGCGTCCAGTGCCTCAACCCTCAGTGCCATTGGGCTGGCCCTGCCGTATCTGACCTTTGTTGGTCTAGAGAGTGGTTGGCTCACTGTATTGTGTTCTGCTACAGGCATGGCAAAGAGTTGCCAGGGATGGTGAAAGCCCATTCCACAAGGAGCATGGCTGCTTATGTGGCCTGTTTCAAAGGGATCTCAGCCACTGACATTTGAGTTGCTGCCACCTGGAGTACCATCTATACTTTTGCCAAGCGCTACAGTCTGAACATTGCTTCTGGAGCCTAAGCAGGCTTTGGCCTGGCTGTTTTGCTGGGTCTCTTGTCCTAGGCTTTGGTTGGCCTTCTTCCCAGACTGTTTTGCTGCATCTATAACTGCTTGGGACTCGTTCCTTCAGTGTGATCTGATGACTGAGACACCCCTGAAGAAGTTAGAACAGTTACATAAGAACTTACCGTAACAGTAGATCTTTGAGGGGATCTCAGTCATCAGGTCTGCCTTCCCTCCCACCATCCCCCTCTTATGGGGCTCTCTTTTCAGAACTGGCTAACTGGTGTATCCAGCCTTTTATTCTGGCCTGGGCACCTCTCTCTCTCTCTCCTTGGTCCCTATTGGCATGAGTTTGCTCCCTTAATCTCCCAGGGGAAGAATTGAGGAGGGAGCATGGCCGCTCATGCCTTTATAAGGTTGGTGACATTAGTGAGTTGATGTCGGCATGGGCAGCCCCAGTGGTGCTGCTGGAAAAACTTCTGTGTGGATCCTGCATTGCCGGTGGTGAAGTTCCTATGGTGTGACCTGATGCTGAGATCCCTTCGAAGATCTTCTGTAATGGTAAGTTGTTATGTAATTGTTCTATTCCATATTAACAGGGGAAATAATGATAATTCCCTGAAATAGAAGCGTATTTTGCCTTTTTTAACACTATATGGGAATCTAATGACACTGGGCTGAAAAACCAGAGAGAAAATTATATGGTTCACCATTTTTCTGATTACACTATTTTTAAGAATTTGTTTAGAGTTATACATGACCTGACAATATTTTACAGAATGGGAACTACCTCAGTCTTGTCGTTCAGACCCAGTGGGATGATGGCTTTCAACCGAAAAATCCAATAATTCTCTCTGCATGCTAGCATCACATCCAGATCACGCCCTTTGGGTCCTTCATACACTTTCTCAATACCCACAAATTTCCAGACATGCAGGTGTGCGTTTAACACTTATGTTAAGTGTACTGAAAGTGGCAGATCCAGTGAACCATGCCGCAGTACCCTCATGTGGTCTCCCATTTTCTTTTTGTTTTCCCCCACGAAGTAGGAGCCGCAGCTGCACTTGCTAAGTACACAACATACATGGTTTTCACAATTTATGAACCTCTCCATTTATAGTGATAGATTATCGCAGGGGTTAGTGAAACTAGGGGTTACCGTGACTACCTCACAATACTTACATCTACCACATCAGTGGCACCCTGTGGTAGTGATGGAAGCCAAGTTTTTCTGCCTACCAGAGGGCTGCAGACTATGTTACACTGTGTCACGTGTTCCTACCCATTTTATACACCATTCTGGGGAACTGTTCTACAGAAGGGGGGCACTTTTCCTCTGTCCTTTGAATTCCCCAGTGTTTCTTTGCAATCCTTTCAACCTCTACTGATTGGGTGCCAAAGGCGATAACATAGTTGAGCCTTTTGTTGACATTTAACTGGCTCCCTTTTCCCTCCTGCTTTTTACTATGTCTTATTGTGACAGGGTTGAATAAGGCCCTGTCCCATTTGTTATTCAGAAAGAGTTGAACACAAGGATCTGTTCTAGCCTCTCCTTTTCTGTCTCTTGTCTGTCTGGTTGCGCAACCAAATCTTCTCGCGAGACCTAGGAATTGATCACTCTGACGGTCTTGCGATTCTCTGCCTCTCACTATCTCTCTACCTTCACTTGCTGTTTCTGTTGTTCCTTCCCCCTTGCAAATCTGCAGTTATAAAAATATATGTGAATCTTCATGTGAAACTGGGATCCCTTGGTTTGAAATGTATATACCCTAATGCCCTTTTGCTAGTTAAGCATACTCCTAGCTGATGTATGTCTGCAAAATACCTGTTTTTTTTTGTAACTTAAATCCATATGTGCTTATTTTATTGTTACCTTTACTCCTAGGATCACTATGTATTTTCTCACTATACTGTTTGTTCTGTTCTTTGATATGGCGTGGAGCCTATGTAAAAGAGCCTTTGTCTCAAAGGTATTAATTCCAAGACTGAAATAAATAAGTAAATAAATAAAATAAAATGTAGTTATACTGTTGAATTGATTGCAAAAAGCTATTTGGAATTTAGGGGGTTAACCTGAGATACAGTTTGAGCTCCTCTCAGGTTGTTTGCAAACTCTATTGCAGAGCTTTCAGCAGGGGGCCAGCATGGGACATTGTTCTGTTTGCAAGCCTGTTCTGCAAAGAAGCTGACAAGAACATTTTATGAGAAACAGGATGTCTCCTTAACGAGTTCCCCGGCAAAGACTTATAAAAAGAGCAGCAGTAGTTTTGCTAGAGAGGTGAGAGTCAGAGACTGAAACTTGGAATTAGAAATACCCTCAGAGAAAGGACTTTGTTTTCTCTGTTTGTACTGCCTCTGTAAACAGTTATGCTGAACAATACTTTTTTTTTTTTGTGTAACACCCCTTTCACCCCCCCCCTTTTATGTCTAGGGGTCCTGATGGTAACCTGGGGGGGGGGTACAAATTGGAAGCCTTCCAGGCATAAGGCCTACAGCTCAAGGAAAACAAGGCCTTACCTTGCCTGCAGATCTCATGCAGCATAGTGCACTTTGCGTTCTCATCTAACGGGCTACAGCTTACCAATGGCTGCAACTTCAGGCTGGGCTAGGGTGAACAGAGGCCAGATTTTTCTTTAGAGGAAGAGTATTGTTAGTTCATTTAAATGATCCCAGTACACATGAAGTAAAAGATCAAATAAAGAAATTTAGTTTTAATTCTGTTTAAATTAATAAAGTGCGTAGCCCCATGGAGCCGAGAGACAAACAGGTCAGAGGGCGTATACAGAAGGTACAAACAGTACCAGGCTGAGAAAGAGGTTTAGAATAAGCCTAATTAATAGACCAGGCACAGACTCCATGCAGATAACCTGAGCCGGAGTAAAGCACAAACTTCAGAGGGTACAATGCATGACTTAAACCAGTACTTGGAGAGCACCTTTCTCCCCACTCTGGAGTAACCCAAACTGGGGGATGCGGCCTTTAACACACTGCGGCCATCCTGAAAACCTTGACAGAAAACCAACCAGTTTGTAACCCTCTTCCAACAGAGACAGGATGATAAACTTTACAATAGCATGAGTGACATGGCTCCCTCCTTGCAGTTACTCTTTCCTTGTATTTCTTTTGTGGGCCTAACACAGGACCTGCCCCAGACATGGGCCCGGCAGGCCTGATAAAACGAAATCCCAAAATGAAATCCACCCAACTCACCCCAGCAGCGTGCCACACCAGAAAAATGACCGCCTTAGAGCTGCCACCTCCAAGAGGCCCTGCTGCAGCCCTGCCACTACTACGACAGCCCCGCTGCCATACCTGTCACAAGGGCACCAGACCCCAAACTCTGATAACAATGGGCTTACCTCCAGGCTGCTGTCACCCAGCCACTGTTCTTACCAGGACCCCAGTCCCCAATGGTCATCATACTCCTACCACCCTCCCTATTTGGAGGCAGTATAGCGCAGTGGTTTAAGGCTCTGAGCTGCATATCTGGTGACATCCAGCAGACCAGACCTGGGTTTGAATCCCACAGCTTCCACTTGCATACTGTGTGACCCTGAGCAAGTCACTTAACTTCCCTGTGCTCCCAGGTTGCTCCTGTAAAAAAGCTTTCAGCTTAGTGTGTTATTCCTGGTTAAACAACTAAAATAGATATTGGAGATGAAAACGCGAAGCCATTGACGCTAGCCCCAGCTGGTACCTCAACTTGCCCTACATCCAGTCTGCCAGCTATCCTTTACCTGCCAACCAGCCTCTTTTTAAACCCGGCCAAAAACAGCAATGCCCCCAGGGACGGAACATGAAAATGCCCATTAAAGGGAACCTAACCAAAGAGGAGAATACAGTATAGTAAGCCAGCCCCGAGAGGGGTGGCTTACATTTATTGTACTGTTGTTGATAAGAATACAACACTACTTGCGAATTTTATAACTGCTCCTGGTTTTCCTATACTTCCTGACCCGTGCCTCGTTGACACTGATATTTTATATCTCACAGGAACTGTGTATACCTATGTAACTTCAACTGCTATGTACACATCACCTTGTACAGAGTATTTTCTTTTTTTTTTGACTACTTGTCTATTAATGATCTCAGTATATGTTTATGTTTGTTTCTTCATATTGTACTCTCCCGGGTCGTACCTGAGAATAGGCATATACCATGTCTAGTGTACTTACCCGGTTAACAAAACCAAATAAATAAACCTTTAGTCACTGATTTGTGGGACGGGGGGTTAACAGGTATGTCCCCGGGAGACTCTTGAAAACATGATGCTCCTACCTTTTGAATGGGTCAATTTCGTGTCAAATATTTTTAATAAACAGATACTGTATTTCACCAAATAGAAGCCACCCTCAAATACAAGCTGCCTCAAATACAGGCTGCAGGTCATAATGAATACTTTTAATAAAAGCTACCCTCAGATAGAAGCCATGGTTTCTAATCAGGGTTGAAGTCATGTCAGATGTAAGTGGGACTGTATGATTTTTATCTCTGTAAATATGATTGTTATGATAGTTCTTTTTATAATTTGTGATCATAGTTTATGTTTGCTGTGCTTATCTTGCTATGAAGTAGACTAGTAACAATTTGATCATATTCAGGATGTGTCATATTTTTTTTTTCTTCACACTTTGGGATTTTGCAGTACAAGCTGCCCTCAAATACAAGTAGCCCTCGAATACAAGCTGCAGTTCAAAATAAAAAATTCTGATAGAAGCCGCGGCCTCTATTCGATGAAATATGGTAGGCACTTCTCTGGCTTCCCACGTGTGTTTCATTTGCTGATATCCTTGCTGATAGCACTGGATCTGCAGCAGATCAGAACAGACTATTTTATATGGCCTAGCTATAGAGAACTTGTCTTCCATGCAGGGGATCCACACTTGTGTATCTGGTCAGGGATCCTAGTTTGGCCAGTAGGAGAGGGCAGGACTCTCCGATGTTCATTCATCTTTCCCAGGAAGGGATTGGTGGCAGGCTCCTTTGTGTGCCTTCTCCCCGTGGGCCCAGGGGATGCTCCTGCCATCAGTGTGTAACGACTGGCACTCTTTTGCTCTCCTCTTGCTGGAACAGCTATGATCCTCCTGAAACTGGCAAGTTCACGTGGGAACTGGTGGAGTGATGTGCGACTCTCCAGAAGTTTGGAGGCCAGTATGAAAGGGCGCAAAAAGCTGGGGCCAGATTTTCAAAGGGCCTGCCATGGCCCAGAGACTGTCAATGTACACAATCCCCTAGTGCGGAGAAAAATCCTTGCACCTGCAGGAATGCTAGTTTCAGCATTTTATGCACACAGGCATCATTTTCCTTGTCTCCGCAGCTTGTAGCGTTTTTCCACAGCTGTGCAAATAAATAGGTGCAAGCAGCTGTAAAGTGTGAAAAAGGTTGCAAAACCGCACCTGTTTTGAAAATTGAGCACATGCGAGAAACAATTGTGGTTGCGCCGAGGAAGCCTCCCTGTGTAACTTTTTTTTTTTTTTTCTGCATGCGTGCAATTTTTTTACTTTTAAAAATCTGGCCCCCCTGTCTCCAAGCCCCATCCTCTCCGAGACCCTGCCCACACACTCCCATTCTTGACTGAAAATGACTTTAGCTAGTCTTTGGGATACTTTGCTGCTGGAACACTAACAGTAAAAATTATAACAACAACAAAAAATGACTTGTGCATCCATGAAAACCCATGTGCAAAGTCAATTGAAGTCAAAAAATTTAAATTCTGCTGGGAACCCTGCTCTGTTTTTTTCTCTATTGGCCTGACTCATTGCCCCGGATTAGTCAAGAGTTTCAACAGTTGATTACAAGGCTTTTAAAGACTAATAACCCTTTTTTTCCCATTCTGTTTTGCTCTTTGAACTGAAATGTGTTTCAACCTGCCTTCTGTGATCTGTGTCAAAATTAAAGTTTAACTGCACTTCAGGTAAACAGGCCTCTGCTGAGTTACTATGACTAAGAGAGGGTGCAGCAACCTCAAAACCTTGTGTCAACTTGTGTTTTCCTTCTCTGTATATTAATTTCTTAACCTAGGATTGTCCAGCTGGAATGCAAGATCTTGTTCTCAGCAGGATCCTACTCCTGCCCAGTTTCCACAGCTAGGAGCCCAGAAGCACAGGGAGGTCAAGTGGGTTGCTCAAGGTCACACACTGAGCCAGTTATTGTGGTTGAATTCAAATGATAAATCATGACACCATTCTTGGCCAGTCTGGAAAGATAATTTCTAAACATTTTAAGTTCTGTTGTTTCCACAAGAGGTTGTCTTGAGCAGACAGTTCTAAAATTCTACAGTTCTAAGTTCAGTAAGCATGGTCCATAACACAGGGGTTTCTTCTAATTTTCTTCAAAGACAGACAGTTTTATTTTATATTCAAGTCATATTTCCTAAAAACAGAAATCTTCACCGTGATTTATAGCATGTTTATATGTACAGTTCCTGTGTCTCATGGTTGTAAAGAGTTTCTTCTCAAGTCATTAGTGTGCAGAACTGGTTGCTTTCATTTCACAGTTCTCACACCCAGAGAACTCGAGAATACACTCATAAGCACAAGAGACAGAGTAACTGTACTTATAAACATATGCCACAGATCACCTGATTCACTGACTATACATCTGCACACCAGCTGGAGAAGCACGTGAATATTTTGGGGCGTATTTTCACAGACAGCCATCGCTGGGGTATTGCTACTGCAGGCACATTGTGCTATCAATAATTCATGCTAACAATTTTCCATAGAATTCCTGGTCCAAGGGGATTTTCGAAATGTGAAAACAATTCTGTTTTTTTTTCCTGGTCATATGTGTGTTTTGGAAACAGCTGTGGTTTCTAGATACAAGTTATTTGATCCCCCCCCCAATTTGTCCAAACTGTTCTCATAGAGTCTCAGGGATTTAGTGCCAAGTAGCTGCTCCTGTCCATCTCTCGGCCAATCTCTCTCTCTCTCTCTCTCACTCGCTCTCTCTATCAATTTGCATGAAGCCGTAGTTACAGTAATGTTGGCGTTCAGTTGATTTACTTGAACGAAATGTTTGCATCCTTGAAGCAGGGTTAAGCGAAATCTGCTTAGCATCAAAAGAAGCTCATCTACATCCTCCGCAGATTTCAGCGTTTTAGTCTCTTGATGCTCTTTCCACTACGCTGGTCACACAGGGACCGCTATCCTCCTCTGACTGTACAGCTTCTTCCCATGCTACATTATAATCACAGATAAAGCTGGGGATTCCATTTGCCCATAGCTGGTTTTGGGGCATAGCTAATGCCGCAGAGGAAAATAAACAAGATCCGGTTGGACTGCAGCAGTGTCGATGTCAATAACACCAATCTCCTTGGATATTTCTTTTGTATTTGCCATTTATGTTATTGATAACTGGGGGAAACGGAGTAAGACTGATGGTCCCGTTTTTGGCCATGTCTTGAGGCAAGAGGTTACAGATGGCAAACAGTTCAGAACAATGACAGGATCACATTTACATTAGTAATTAAAGCAAGTACAAGAATATTACTTGTTTTTTCTTTCCCTCCTATCTCTGTGCTTCCTGATCTCTCAGCTTTCCTGCTTCACCTTTCTGATATCACGGTCCCCTTTCTTCCCTCCTAAATATTTCCTTTCACCTTGGCAAGGTGATGTGAAAACTTTTCAAGGTTCTTACCCTCCACAAAGGTGGGGTGATTCCTCCTCCCCAGGAAATGTTCACCTCATCTCACTTTTTCCTGTACTTGCCAAGGTACAGGAACAACTCATTCTCTCTCAACTCTCTGCCTGCCTCGATCCCTTTTTCTCCTGCTTCCCCCCAAAAAAAATCACTCCACTATCTCGTTTTTTCTGCAGTTTACTGACTCCCCCATAAGGGGGATGGGTCAGGGGCTGCTCATGTTTGCCATATTTGCTGACCTTGCCAAGGCTTTCAGCACCCAGTCTCCCACCCCCTTCTACTTGTTATGCTTTAGGGAGCGAGCGTATATGACCTCTCAGTGTTCTCTTTCCTGTTTGCTAGATAGACACCAACCCGTCCAAGTAGATGCTACCTCCCCTCATCCCCTCATGATTTCCCAGGGTCCATCCTGGGCCCACTCCTTTTTCCATCTTTCTAAATGACCCCCTCAGTCTGTGTCTCTGCACTAATCGACATATAAGTGGATGGCAATGTACTTATGGCCTCAAAGACTCCACTGCTGAGCTGGAATAGACATTTCAGTGGGATTTCAGCAGCATCCAGTGGTGGTCCTGCACTAACCAACTGTTGCTTAATTTGAAGAAATCTATCTTCAGGACCCTTGGGGTTGTGACTGTGTCTTGTCAGGCTCCCAAAAACTCAGTTTTTCACAACTCTGCATGGTCTCCTGCTTGAACTACCTTGGTGTGTGTTTGACTGAGATCTGACTTCTTCCACCCACATCAATTCCATCCACAAAACTTTACCCCCAAGCTCAACACCCTATACCGTAACAAGGCTTGCCTTCCACCGCCTGTTCACTGTGAGGTTATCGAGAGGTTCTTTCCAGTGTTTACCTATGCGAATGTGATGTACAGTGCTGCCCCTAATTCCACCCTTGCCAGACTGGATCTGTTGTATAATTCATTCTACTGATTTGTTCTGAACTACCCTTCTTGCACCCACCACTTTTCCCTCTACACTGGTCTCTACCTGCCTTCCCTGAATGGCAGACATCTCTTGCACTGTCCCTTCCTCCCTCCTCTAAAATTCTTCCCAGAGAATCTATGATTGTTCGTTGACAAAACCTTTGTCGAATGACCGTACGGTCAAACCCATCATGTCGATCGCATTTGCAGTCGGCGCACAGCTCTCGTTGACCGGAATGGTTTTCTGGGGCAAGCTCCCCAAACCCCCTGCCCTCCCCACTAAATATAATCAACTCCAAGTTGGAGCTGATTAGGGGAGGGGGTGCAAGACCCCCAGAATACAGTACCAGGGGCTAGCGCCGACACTGTAGTCGGTGTAGTGTCAGTCGCTGTCGGAGGGGTATACCCTTCCCTGCAACCTCTTCTCCCTCCTTTACTCTTATTCTCTCCATTCTGATGACCCTCACTTCTTCTTCATCCCTCAAGCTAGGACATCTGGGGTAGGATGGCTTCTCCTCTCACCTGCCTTCTGTTTAGAATAATCTTCCCTCTGCCTCCACTCCTCCCTCTCTTCTCTTTCTTTCAAATGCCTCTTTTGTGACCTTTCTGCATACTCCTGTCCCTGTTTCTACCCCCTAATTTTCTGGCCTTGGTAGGTTTTGTTCCCTTTACCTGCTACACCACCACCCCCTGTAGCTAGCTATCTTTGTAGCTGGAGTGCTGGTTTGCCAGACTATACTTTGCCACCAGTATTCTGATATTTAATATTTTAACCCAACAAGTGCCTTTTTTTTTTTTTTTTTATTTATTGTCTCGGATAACAACCTTTGAGCTAGAATCTCATTTACAAAGGTTCCAAGTCAATGAAGAGCAACCACGGCATGGTACGAGAGTAAAATCAAGCGAATAATACAGATGATAGTACAGTACAATGGACAACTTATATACAGGAAAAGAAACAGTGCAGGTACAAATAATATAAAGCATAGTACATGTGGCAAGAAGTAGGCATGAAAATAAATGTACAAGAGGGTGAGGCGAGGGCAGCAGGAAGGGAAAGATTGGGGGAAAAAAATAAGCTGCCAGGAAGTGGCTTTGTTAGAACAGGTTAGGGAGTAGAGCTCAGTGTGTGTGTGTGTGTGTTAGGAGAGAAGTGGTAAAGGGTTGGATGTGGCTAGGAGGTAAGCTTTGTAGAAAGGGTATAGCGGTAGGGAGGGAAACCTGGGCAGGGAGGTGGGATGGGGGACCAAGATGGGAAGGGAATCACGGATGGGAAGGAGGGAGAGGAAGAGGTGTGAAAATCCTAGGTACATGAGATGTTTGAGGGGGGTAAGGTGCGGGGGGAGGGTATGTGAAGGGAGGCAGAAGGGGGAGTTAGATTGAGATTTATTTGGTGAATAGGGCAGGTGGATAGTGAGAGGGGCAGGGAAGTAGGTATGGGTAGGTATAGAGGTAATTGTATCATGTATATTTGTTTCATTTTGGCAATGCAATTCTCATGTATTTTTATGGAACCTCTTGCAGTTTTGTTCTATTCCATTCACTGTAACGCCTCCCCCCCCATGGCACCTGTGTCAGTCTTCACTCAGTGTAATTTTTTTTCCCACTCATTAGTTTCCACATGAAATACAGCTCAGACACAAAGGGAAACCCTAGGAGGCATACGCCAAGTGCGGTCCAGCCCCTAGCCTTACTGCCTGCTGAGCTTCACTGATCTTCACCAACTGGGACAGAGACCAATCTCGGAGGGAAGGCAGACTCCGACATGTGCAGAAGCAGGGATTCCTTGACAGCAGTTCTACCTGGCTGAATCCCCCTTGGAATGCACAGTATGGGCTCCTTTCTCCGCTGAGGCCACTTCTTTCCTCGATTGCTCTGCTCAGACCCAGCCAGCAGCTGCTCTCTCAGCATAAAGAACTGTTGGAACACTTATCCAGAATTCCTGGCTGCTGTATATAAATCAGCATTTGTAGTGCTGTACCACTACTGAAATAGTGGTCGACTAGTAGAAAGTGCTCTGCTGGAAGCAACAGCTCAGACACAAAGGGCACCCCTAGGAGTCATACACCAAGAGTGGTCCAGCCCCTAGCCTTATTGTCTGCTGTACCCACTAGTGAAATAGTGGTCGGCTAATAGAAAGCTCTCAGCCAGAAACAACCAGAGGCAACAGCTCAGACACAAAGGGCAACTCTAGGAGGCATACGCCAAGTGTGGTCCAGCCTCTAGCCTTACTGTCTGCTGAACTTCAGCAGTCTTCACAGACTGGGAGAGAGACCCCTCCTCTCCTCCAGTCTCTAGTTGTGCTACTAAGTGGCAGACCTTAACAAACTGATTGTTTTTTCAACAGGAAGAAGAATCAAAGGTTCAGTCACCTGTCCCTCACAGCAGCAGGGAGCTGGGACGTAGGGACCACATACAGGGGTTTTTACTGCAAGCAGCAGGGATTCCACAGAGCTGTTCTGAGCCAAAGGACAGAACAACAGAACTAGTAACCAGATTCCTTCTTACCTTGCAGAAGTACAAGCTAGACTTTGTCTGTTCAACAGCTACCTGATTGTTTTCTACAACACACAGGGAACAGTCAGATACACCCACCCACCTGCCCCCCACTCCCACCCTCCCCTGAGTGCTCTTGCTTTATAGGTGTATAGCACCACCCACAACACCTAATAAGAGGTAGTAAGGTACAAAAACAAAAAAAAATTACTGTTCTGTTTTCATCCACACTTCCTGCCAAGAAACAGGAATCAGCACTATCTCTCAACTAAAACAAAAACAAACAAAAAAATGGACCTTGTCAGTTGCAAAAACTGCGGTGCACTGTACAACAGGATCTACAAACGGCAACCAAGATCCTGCCATGCACGCTGCGCCATAGCAGATCTTGCAGTCCTACTACAGGATGCTTGGACTATAATATACGACCTCCAATACAGGGAACTCTATAGCACACCTCCTCAACCACCACCTCCACCCACCACCAGTACCAGCATGTAAGCCAGGGGACAGGACTCGAGGCAGGGCCCAGAGACTGGCAGGTGGTGAGGAAAAATTGGCCTCATAGGAGGCCCGGGAAGGAAGCCAAAAACCAGGAGCATTTTCTGGCCATCTAAACCAAAAACAGGTCTGTGCCACTGCTACCAACCACAGACAAAGTAATACAAGGTAAAGAAATCAAACCACCAAAAAAGGCTAACATGTCAATTAAAACCAATGCAAACTACGAAAAAACAAAAATACTAATACTCAAAATATAACCAACAATACCAAAACCAAATGCAATAACAAAAATACTAAAACTCAAAATAAACATGACACAGATAAAAACAAAATTCTCAAAATTGGGGATTCCATGATCCGAGGAGTAGAACACCACCTAACACAAAATGTTAAAAGTGACATCGTGGTAAAGGGTCTACTAGGAGCCTCTGCAAGTAGGGACATAAACCGCATAAAGACAATTGTGCAGGAATCAGAGAATGTTACACATATAACAATACACCTTGGTACCAATGACTTGGCAAATCACACAGTTCAAGAGGCCAAGAAACACTTAAAGGACCTGGTCAACAAACTTTCTTCCCTTCTGTCCAAATTAGCCTTCTCAGAAGTGCTGCCAATGTGGGGAAAAAGGAAAAAGCACCAAGTGAATCACAGAGATTGAAGTAGGCGAATTCAACTCATGGCTGCATGATTGGTGCCAAGACAAGGGATACCACTACATAGGAAACTGGCACAACTTTTGGGAAAGAGCTTTTTTTAAATACGACGGATTGCACCTAAACAGAGAAGGTGAGCGAGCACTCGGCAAAAATTCGATGTCTATACAGGTAGTTTAAATTAAATAAAGGGGAGTATGATGCAGCTCATACTCCTGCTGTTGGTGGGCTGGTCATCACTCTTCAAAATGCCAAATGCACACATACATCCTCAGAAAACAAATTGGAGCCAACATCCGCCTAAACCAGCAACCTCCATAATCTCTCGGCCGGAAAGAGCAAACTGGAGCAGTCCAGAAAGAGGGTACAAGTTAACTTCGCACCAAAGAGGATGTACATTCCTGGAAGGCAATGGTTGCAAATACTAGGAGCCTAACCAACAAACTTCCCGAATTTATAGCCATCTTGGAAACAGAAAGGTTGGACTGGGTGGCTGTAACAGAAACATGGTTCACGGAAAACCACGGATGGGATACAGCCATTCCCGGTTACAATCTGTTCAGGAAAGATAGGCAGGGCAAAAAAAAAGGGGGGTAGCCATTTACATTCGGGAGGACATAAAAGCCACAGAAGTAAAAGGGAAACCTGGGGACTTCGAGTCACTGTATCTAACAGTAGACCCAGGCAAGGGAAAACACTTCAGAATCGGTGTCATGTATAGACCCACAAATCAAGGAGATAAAGGAGACAAAGACCTAATAGAGGAAATCTACAAAATGTCTGATAAAGGCGAAGTAATACTGGTGGGGAACTTCAACCTATCAGATGTTAACTGGAGCACATGAAAAGCAGCAACAAAAAGAAGTAGGGACTTCTTATTGTCACTACAAGGTGTGGGACTGTGCCAGCTTGTTAAAACCCCAACAAGGGGAGATGTCATTCTCGATCTTGTCCTCACAAACCTGTAAAGGATCAAGGACATCAAAGTGGGATGCCATATGGCAATAGCGACCATCGCATGGTAAGCTTTAAGGTAAACATAACACAGGTACCAGCCACTCAAAGATAAAGGTACTAGATTTCAGAGAGGCTGACTTCCAAGAAATGCAAAACAACATTAGTAGCCAGGTAATGGAAACAGAGGTTGAGAAGGTGGAGGTCATGCGGGGAAGACACGAGAGAGCACTAAAGACTGCCACAGATCAATGTGCCAGATGGGTCAGCAAAGCAAAAGAAAAATAAAATTCTCTATGGTTTTCCAAGGAAGTGGCTACCACAGTTAAAGAAGAAACAAAATAAGGTGTACAGCATATACCAGGAAACCAAAACTGAGAAAGACTGTGAGTTGTACAAGGCAAAAAATGAGACAGTCTAACAAACAAATTAGAAAGGCAAAAGCACAGGCAGAGGAAAAGATAGCAGAAGGGGCAAAGAGAGGAGACAAATTATTTTTTAAATACATTAGGGAACGTAGAAAGGCAAAAGGGAAATAGTAAAGATTGCTACTGAAGAAGGGAAATGCACCAACTATGACCCAGAGAAAGCCAAAATCCTCAACAAATACATCTGCTTGGTTTTTACCAAAGAGGACCCAGAGGATGGCCCAGCCCTGAAAAAACTCAACACCCCAGGACCAGGGGTAGACACAAGCCCCTTTAAAGAAGCCAAAGTACAGGAGGCGTTAAAAAAATTAAAAACAGACAAAGCCGTGGGACCAGACGAGAGGCACCCCAGAATCCTTAAGGAACTGGGGGCAGAATTAGCAGTCCCTCTGGCACTTCTAGTTACGAAAACCTTGAAAAGCAGTGTGGTACCCAAAGACTGGAAAAAAGCAATAGTGGTTCCACTTCACAAATCAGGCAGTTGTGAAGAGGCTAGTAATTACAGACCGGTGAGCCTCACATCTATAGTAGGGAAACTAATGGACACACCACTCAAACAGAGGATCATAGCATTCCTCGGAACTAGTGGCCAACAAGACCCTAAAAAGAACGGTTTCACAGCAGGTAGGTCACACCAGACAAATCTGCTTTAGTTTTTTGAGTATGCTACAAAAATATTGACTGACATTGGGGCAGTAGATGTGGTCCACCTAGACGTTAGTAAGGCCTTTGACTTGGTTCCACACAGAAGGCTGGTATAGAAGCTTGACCACACAGGGGTTGATACAGAAGTAGTCAGATGGGTACAAAACTGGTTACAAGGCAAAACCCAATGGGTACAGGTTAATGGAACACAATCGACGGAAGGCAGGGTGACCAGCGGGTTCCCAGGGCTCAGCGCCGGGGCCTCTGCTCTTCACTGTTTTTATAGCAGACATTGCTGATAGACTGGAGGAAGGTGTGTGTCTGTTCGCAGATGACACTAAGATATGTAACAGGGTGGACATCTCAGAAGGAGTGAGCAAGATGGAAGCTGACCTCAAGAAACTAGAAGAATGGTCTGGAGTGTGGCAGCTGAGATTTAATGCCAAAACATGCAAAGTCATGCACATCGGAAAGAAAAATCCAAGAAAGGAGTATTATCTAGGAGGCAAAAAACTGGCGGCCTCAAACCAGGAATGAGATCTGGAAATCATAATCTCAGATGCCTGAAAGGTTAGTAAGCGGTGTGGGAAGGCAATATTGAAGGCCAACAGAATGGTGGGCTGCACTGGGAGGGGAATCACGAGCAGGAGGAGAGAGGTGCTACTACCACGGTATAGATCGTTGGTCAGGCCTCACCTGGAATACGAAGTCCAGTTCTGGAGACCTCACCTCAGGAAGGATATTGACCAAGTTGAAACAGTACAAAGAAAAGGGACAAAATGATTCAGGGTCTGCAGTACATGTCCTATGAGGAGAGACTTAGGGAACTGAATATGTACTCCCTGGAACAGAAGAGAGAGAGGGGACATGATTGAAACATTCAAGTACATAAAATGCATTAACAAGGTACAGTCACAGGAACTTTTCCACTTCAAGAAGGGCTCCAGGACCAGGGGACATGACCTCAGGCTGCAAGGAGGGAGGTTCTCTTTCAGTACCAGAAAGTTTTTCTTCACAGAAAGAGTGGTGGACACCTGGAGCAGCCCGCCCCAAGAGGTTGTAGGGGCCAACACTGTGGGGGGATTCAAGAATGCATGGGATAGACAGAAGGGAGTCCTGACTACAAAGGGCAACTCAAGTGTCAAAATAGGTGTGAAACAAATGGGCAGACTAGATGGACCTAGTGGTCTCCTGCAGTCATCTTCTATGCTTCTATGTTACATAAATAAATAAATAGCAAAAATTAAATCCTTCAACTCATGTTAAAAAATGTGAGGTTTGTCAAGTTTCCTACAGATGATCTTGCTTAAAGATTCTTTTAAAACGCCTCAGTTTGGAGGATTCCTGATGGCCCAGTGGTACTGAGTCACGCTATCATGCTGGTGATGCGAGTTCAGTGACGTACCCAGGTTAGTGGCAATCAAGGGGTTATCTAGGAAGAGCGCTGCTGATTGCAGGATGTCCTAGCTCTGAGAGAGTAGCAGTATGATCCTCTGCAGCAACCCTGCGATGGCTCAGGGAGATAAGACTACTGTTTTTGTCAGAGTATATAGTCACAAAAGCAGACAAAATACAGATGGGTTAGCTGCTTTGTGTCTGGCCCACAAAGGGGGTTGGAGCACTATGTGTGATGATGCAGCTGCTTCAGGACTGGGTCAATGTGTGCAACTTTGCTGCTGTTTCAAGAGTGGCTCAGAGTCATTTGTGAAGTCTGCTGCAGATATGGTGCAATGTGTGGGATGATGCGGGCCACTCACGAAGTCTGCTACAGATATGGTGCAATGTGTGGGATGATGTGGGCCACGCATGAAGTCTGCTGCAGATATGGTGCAATGTGTGGGATGATGCGGGCCACTCACTAAGTCTGCTACAGATATGGTGCAATGTGTGGGATGATGTGGGCCACGCATGAAGTCTGCTGCAGATATGGTGCAATGTGTGGGATGATGCGGGCCACTCACTGAGTCTGCTGCAGATATGGTGCAATGTGTGGGATGATGTGGACCACTCGTGAAGTCTGTTGCAGATGTGGTGTAATGTGTGGGATGATGAGGCCACTTGCAAAGTCTGATGCAGGTCTGGTGCAGTGTGTAGGATGATGTGGGCCACTCGCGAAGTCTGCTGCAGATATGGTGCAATGTGTGGGATGATGCAGACTACTCATGAAGTCTGCTGCAGATCTGGTGCAAAGTGTGAACCGGGGATAGGGAGGGGGGTCCGCTAGACTGCCACAGACAGATATATAATTATTTATGGGGGAGATTGAGGATAGGGAGTGGGTTGCTAGTCCGCCAGGGAAAGATATGTAATTATTTATAGGGGGACTTGGGGATAGGAAGGAGGCTATACCACCAGAGTCATGAGTACTTTTACTAAAAAGGGAATCTGGGCTGGAGGGACTGTGGCACAAGTCCTCTCCCACCCAGGGACAGCTTCAGAAGTAGTGCATGGTCTCTAACCCTCCCAGAGGACATACATCTAAGTACCCTTAGACCAGCCTTGACTGGTCCAACGATACTTAGAAATGTGCCCACTGGGAGGGTTTTGAGAATCCTGAATTAAGGGATATGGTAGCCTAAATTACAGGATATGGTAGCCTGCATCTGCCACAAGCCCCTTGTGCAATGTTGCAGTCCATTTTGTGTTGCAAGGACGGTGTAAAACCCCCTTTGGCTCACACAGCCTGTGTTGACATAGGCTGCTTTTGTGAACTGCTCTTGGCGCATCTCGTGGTGCAAGCTGCACCTTGTGCCATTCCTTGTGGCGCAAGACACTTATGCCCATTGGTGGGGATGGAGTGCTTTGAGAATCAGGCCCTATGTGTGTCTGGTTACTTGGTCTACCATTTAGGGAATCAAGGTGAGTGACTCGGTGTGGTTAAATGTATTTATTTCCTTTAACAACTTGTGTCATTTTGGAGTTGGGAGGTTGTCATATCACACTAAAGTCTTCTTTCTTTAGAATATGTCTTTGGGGTAGTTAAAGGTTTGTTTTAGGATGATATCACTGTGAAAATAGGATTTCATAATGATCTTGTGGGCTTTCTGCAGAGGAGTGAAATTGTAATTTATCCCCATGAGATTCAAGGATAAATGGTCAACAGATACGAAGCAGGATTTTTAAATGACTCTCTCTTGGATCCATTTGGTTAATTCATAAAAAAATTGTTATTTTGCTGGACTCCCCTAGTCAAATTACATGCGCACACATTCTACTATTTGTTTTTTTACTGTCAAGTAGCGTGTGTATCCATGTGAATACAAATTCTGTTCATATTTTGCCTGTCATTGAAGTATAAACAAGCTGTTCCCACCTTAAACAAGTTCATAGTAATTGCACAACCTTCATGTAACCCCCCCTACAAATGGGTGTTCCCAAAAAATCTTCCTTGAGCTTGGCTAAATGCTCACTGCCAGGCTGGTGTCCTGCATTTTAGCAGTTTAAATGTGATCATGGCTTGAGTAAAGTAACAAAGTTGCGGCTAGTTGGCCTATGATTTTACACTGTTAATATTGCATTGTTTGTCTATTGTTCTTTGTAAAGCGCTTTGATCTCTGGAAAAGCGTTTTTTAAATAAATTTTTACTTACTTACTTAGAACCCTGTGGTTCTGTTCAGCTAGACTTAAGAGATGGGGCAGCGATCAGCTGACCCCAGGACTCCAGCCAACTAGGAATCATGACAAAGCACTGACTGTATCATACTCATGACCTACATTATAGGTCTACTTTATTTTGTTATGTTTTGTATTTTATTGGGTCAATAAAGGTTCTCTTTTCTGTACAGTGAGTGCATCCTGTTTCTGTAATGAAAATATAGAGTTTTCTTTCTTTGTGTTGCTAACAACCAGTGAAACAAATCCAGGAGGATTCTGGTATTGTATTGCCAGAAAATCCCAAGTTGCAAAGAATTTCTATTTTGGTGGGAAACTAAAGAACTGTTTCCTCCTCTTTTAAAAGAAATAATGTCCTCCTTCCTCCTTTATCTAGGTGTACTTTTCATGGCTTGTATTGTTTTTACCTGAATAGGTTTACTTGTCATAAAAGTTGCTTTTTTTCATTTAATTGTTTTCAGGGTTAACTTAGCTAGCATGAAAACAAATGATCTGCTGTTATTAACAAAGGCTCATAAATTAACAGGACTTCACATGTCTACAACCTGTTAATAGAAAATAAACTTTTATAGCCTTAAAAGAAGTAAAGGTATCAACAATTCCCCTATGTACTCTACTGCCTCACCAGTTGGAATTCTTAACATCATTATAGATTGAGAGAGCACTTCCGACCAATCAGAGTGCTCCTTTGCACGTGAGACGCTCTTATTCTGTGAAAAGCGTCTCTTGTACAGCTGCCCTGGAAATGAGCACGTTCAGGAATGTTGTTTTTTTAATTTGAATATATTATTGATTGTTTGATCGCAATCGATAATACATTAATTCTGCCGACGAGACCACAGTTATGGCTATAAGAGAGGTCTTTCTTCTATCCTTAAAGTATCAGAACTGCGCGCCTTCAGTTTGCTGTTGTCATACCCTGACAATGTGCATGACACCACTCTTAGAACCGTAAGAGAGGTCTCAGCAGTGGAATTAGCATACAAAATATGTGAATTCTTCTGAACTGTTTAGCAGTAGCAATTGGCAAAGTAAAAGAAAGATATAGGGGACATGATCTCGGTAGTATTCTTTATTGTTCGGCCATTTGGCCATTACACAACATTTTAGTCAAATGCAGTTACATAAAAGGTGCTTCAAAATCTCGAGATGACCTCAGTTTCCAACATACAGTACTCAAGTATATTGACAAGATTGAACAGACAGAGAGGTTTGATCTGGAGTCCTCCAGCAGAACACAGGGAGACACGATGAAGCACGGAGATGGTAAATTTGGGGGGAACGTAAGGAAGCACTTCTTTTCCTAGAGGGTGGTGAACCTGTGAACCAACTATGCAGTGGAGACAATGTACATGAAGGCAGTACAGGTCCTCATGGTGAGCCTGGACACATTCCTACTTACCAAGGGACTCATTGAATACCCTGGGGAGTAGAGTGCGGACCCCCTCCTTAAAGCTAGCACATGTTTGCACAGCACACTTTTTTATACACGTTTATAAAGCAGAGGGTGAACATGAAGGATCTAGAGTCGCTTTCAACCTTATGTTAACATGCAATGAAAAAAAGTAAAGAAAGAAGAAACACAAGTAAAGAAAAATCGCTAAAACACATAGAGATGTAAAAGCTTCCATTATTTAATACCCAAATTAGCTAGTTAGAATATCATTTTATTTTTTTTAACCAGTTATTTTACCAGGTGAGACACACTAAGCTGAAAGCTTGTTTGCAGGTGCAACCTGGGAGCACAAGGAAATTAAGTGACTTGCTCAGGGTCACACAGTATGCAAGTGGGGGCTGTAGGATTCAAACCCAGGTCTCCAGATTTGCAGCTCAGAGCCTTAAACCACTGCGCCATAC
Source organism: Neoceratodus forsteri (assembly GCA_016271365.2). Taxonomy (NCBI): domain Eukaryota; kingdom Metazoa; phylum Chordata; order Ceratodontiformes; family Ceratodontidae; genus Neoceratodus; species Neoceratodus forsteri. The sequence continues at coordinate 24,612,198 of CM028135.1, read as the reverse complement.
TGCCTCCTAGACAATAGGGCAGAATTTTAATATCACTTTTCCTGCATTACATATTCCTTTAGTAAGTATGCACACGCGCACGCACACAAGCACCCGCACATGAAGACACACTGCACTTCTTGCAAATTAGCTCTCCTGTATGTTACCTCTGAATGTATGAATGCCTACTGAAAAATCAAATGTTACAACCTGTTGTTATAGCTGACCTTTTCGGAATCATGGCCATAGATGTAGAACTGCCATTGACATAGACTTTGTCACCAAATGTTTATGGCAGAAAGAGGTCTTTGCTGGGGATAGTTAGAACCAAACATAGCCCCTGAAATGTTTTCTTTAAGAGCCTCTACTGTCTCAGGATAAAAACAGAATACTGTGCAAAACCTGGCTTACATTTCACATATTTCTCGTGTGTAACTTTACTGTTTTCTTTATATTCTATGTGTATTAACTCAAAGCCAGAACCCCTGCCCCATAAATGTCACCTGCTCTGCCTTCTTCTTGTTATGATCCACCACTTTGTGACTTTACAATCTGTTGCTGTGGAGTGAATTATGATTTTAAAAATACAGGAGTTTTACAATAGTTGTAGATGCAACCAGTGCGGATGAAGTCCAAGGGAGAGGGATTGTGCTTGCATGTAAATTTCCGTACTAGTGTATGGTTAGCCTTTGTTCTGCATAAAAATCAGCTTGCATAAAAGTTAGCCTGCTCAAAATCCTTATAGTATATAGATGAGGGCCATTATGAATAGAATTCAATGAATTCTCAGCGTTGCTGTACCCTAGTAGTGACATCAGACTGTTGTTGTACCATCGCGAGTATGTCACTACTAGGATACAACAACAAAGAAAGTTTGCGTGCTGCACTTTCCCTTTCAGCGTCACTGATCACTTGTTGTGTATAGTTGCCCATACATTATTCTCTATCTTATAAAGAAAAAGTACAGTAAACATGTAACATCTGAAATTGTGTCCAAAAAGGAGTTTTGCTGCTGTTGTTTTTCCTGAGATGCTAGAACTCCTTCAGGTCGACATATTATGGTAGCTGTGCCACAGCAACTGCCTGTTCAATGCGTTTGTATTCAGTAAGAGCGATAGAAGATGCGTTGCTAGGCTCTGATTCTCAAGGGGAGGCAGGGCTGCACAAACTGAACCAAGATGCAGCTTGCGGTTCGTAGCCCATTATTATGGCACTGCACGATGCACTCCGGGGATTTTTCATTACAAGCCAAGGAGAACACACCCTTTCCATTGCCCTCGCTTGTGTGCTTTTTAACTGTTGCCAAGGAAACGAGTATGTTTGTGTCTCCTTTTCCCTTTATTAATGTATGACTTAGTACCTTCTGGATGCAAGTAAGAACTGAAATGATTTTCCACAGGCTGTTGGTTGTCCTTCTGTACTAGTAGGCCATGGTCAAAGAGAAATAGAAACCTTGTACCAATAGTATGCAGTGATACTGTGTATTAATTAACAGTTCAATCATTTATACTACCTAAATAAGGCAACAAGTAATCACACCTGCAGTACATGTCTGTGTAAAACACAACGGGACGGATTCACAAAACAACGTGGGACTAAGTCCCACTCTGTAACTTCAGTTGTGGACAGAAATCTCTGCAGCTACGGAGATTGGTATTTTCAGTTCGTCGCAGCAGCCGGAGATATTATTACTCCTGGTCCCACCGGCAACATTTTCCGCAGCTGCAAAAGGGGAAAAACACTCTGCAAGCTGCCATAAAATCATGTAGTTGGTCGTAAACCAGCTGCACCTTTGTGAATCCTGCAGCGGCGGAAAAATTGCAGCTCTGCAAGTAGCAATCCACTTGTGCCAGGTTTTTCTGGCATCTGTGGTTTTTTGGGGCTCTGTGAATCCAGCCCTATTTCTCTTGTACTCTGCATACAACAGTGAAATTTTTTTTCATCTCCCTGTTAGGTCTCAAGCCACCACCTACTCCTATTTTAGGGAGCTTGTACTGTCAGTGCTGCCAGCATCCCCTCACTCCCCCCACCATCAAAGCAAGATAAGATGCTCATGGAGCAAGGCTTGAGGGTGCCTGCTGCCATCATTTAGATGGCTTGGTACACATGTATTTTAGTCCCAGTTTTCTTTCTGCCCAAATTACCTCCCTCAGCGCTGTGCCATGATCAGTGCCTCTGTTGTCCTCCTACACACACACACACACACGCACACACAGAGTCCCTGTGGTAAAAGCAGACTCCCCAGCCCAACCGCAGGGGTCACTGTGGCACTAGAATGTTGCCAGCAGCCCTCCCCAGCTGAGTCTCACTGCTGAGCAGCAGGTACCTCAGCCTGCTGCCTCCTGATGGGGTGACCTGAGTCCACTCCTAAACACGAGTCACCTGCATCGCAGTACGACGCTCTGATGCTGGGTCACTGGGGTGGTGCTAAAATGTTTCTCATGTGCAGGGATGCAGCTGGTCGCTTCTACAAGTGGGCAGCTTCACCCTCCACTATTGGGAGGCAGGAGACTGAAAGTGACTTCCCATGTGATATCTCTGGGCAACTTCCATAGCTTCTGAGTTAGTCTCCTGCTTTGCTGGGTGTAGGACAGGCTTGGAGTAGTGTAGTAACATAGAATTTGACAGAGGTAAGGACTGCTTGGCTCACCTAGTCTGCCCATTTCCCTACCTAACAGATAAGCTGCAGATCCTAGTTAACCAACAGCCTACTTCCTCCTACCCCCCCACTAGAATTGCCTTATGTCTGTCCCATGCATTCTTGAATTTCCCCACTGTTTTTGACTCTACGACCTCCTCAGAAAGGCTGTTCCACGCAACCACAACCCTCTCTGTGAAGAAATACTTCCTCACATTATCTCTGAGCCATCCCTTCTCTATTTTCAAATTGTACCCCCTTGTTCTTGCACGTCTCTTTTTTCTGAAAGATGCTACCCTCTTGAACTTTGTTGATTCCCTTGAGGTATTTGAAAGCTTCTATGTCCCCCCCCTCCCTCCTTTCCTCGAGGCTATACATCTTAAGCTCCTTTAGTCTTTCTTCATACATCTTCTGGTGCAGATCCTGCACCATTTTGGTCGCCCTCCTCTGGACAGCCTCCACCCTGCCTGTGTCTTTGCGGAGATGGGGTCTCCTGAACTGTACACAGTACTCCAGATGTGGTCTTACCAACTGTCTGTACAGAGGGCCAACAACTTCCTGTTTTCTACTGGTGATACCACTCCCTATGCATCCCAGTATCTCCCCAGCCCTTCTTACTGCCTTCTCACATTGCTAGCCCACCTTTAGGTCGTCTGTTGTGACTACCCCCAGGTCCCTTTCCATTTTTAGTTGCTGTCAGTATCTCACCCCTCATTGTGTACGCTTCCCCTGGGTTTTTGTTTCCCAAGTGCATTACTTTGTATTTTTTTGCATTGAATCTAAGCTGCCAAATATTTGACCAAGTCTCTTTTCTTCCTTTCCACCCCACCTTGCATTTCAACCTTTTTGCAGATCTTTGTGTCATCGGCAAAGAGACATACTTTTCCTTCCAGTCCCTCTGCAATGTCACTTATAAAGACATTAAAAAGGACTGGCCCCAGTATTGAACCCTGCTGTACCCCACTAGTAACCCCCCTTTCTCCACTGTGGATTCCATTTACTATTACCCTCTGTGTCCTGTTGTCCAGCCAGTGTTTTACCCAGGCTACCACCCTGGGACTCAATCCCAGTCTGGCTAATTTGTTTATTAATCTTTTGTGTGGGACTATCAAATGCCCTGCTAAAGTCTAGGTAGGCCATGTCCACAGCCCCTCACTGGTCCACTACTTTGGTCACCCAGTCAAAGAAATCAATTACTGTGGATTCGTCTGACATGACCTTCCTACTGATCCCTAAACTTTCCCACCCTAGATGGGACTACTGCTAATATTTACGCTGCACTCGTGAGAGTGACAGTTGCACTCTTTGCACTGGAGAAACAAATGCTTCTGATTTTCAGGTAATTTCTTTTCTCCCAGCTGTGCAACTGTTACTGTGTTCCCTCCATTCTGTTCTTCTCTCTTCTGATGTCCGGGGAATACAAGGTTAGGGTTGAGTATGCTTGGGATAAACTTACACTTTGCATTTAACTTGATTTGGAAGTCCTTCAACTGGGGAGCTATGGAAGCCACCCAGAGACATCACGTGGGATTTCACTTTTTGTCTCGTGCCTGCCAGCAGCAGAGGGATGAAGCTTCCCAATCCTAGACATGAGAGCTGGACAGACAGAAAAAAAAATGACCTGAAGGTTAGAAATTTTCATTTTTGCTCACATCTGCAAGCAGGCGATATGGCATGAATTACTGGGTTTCAGAGAAATGATCCTGAGTGCTCTGAAAAGCTGTTCCTTGTTTGCTTTCTTTATTGTTTTGGAAAATGTTCTAGCAACATTTTATGAGTCATGTACTGTTGAACCCTGATAAACCGACATCATAATCCTCTGTGACATCATAATGTTGCTGTGCGGATTGTGAAGGCACAAACTGAAGAGCATGACTTCAGATAGGGAAGCAGCAGCAAGAGTAGTTGAATTCTGAGGCCCAGCAATCCCATTTTCATTCATCTGCCGTTAGCAGAGAAGAACAGGGGTAAAGCTGTGCAGAAAGTACATGACACGTCAGCTGAATCATGGCTAAAATGCTAAAAGACAAAGAACCTCTTTGTGCAAGCACTGAGTCAAGGGTTACCCCAAAGGGCATTTGGCTGAGAAGCCAAGTTTCAAAGAAATACAAAATCACACATGCCCCCACAATGCAAAGCATCATGGGCTACATATGCAAATCACCACAGAATACTATGCTGGTTCAACTTTAAGCAGAAATGCATGGTGCGGAAAGGCCTCTCACACAGTTTGCAAAAGGTGCCAACAGAAGACATAGACACGTGCTTCGTCCTACCAGGACTCATCCGTATGCCTCGTCTGTTTGACACCCCAGTGGAATGAACCAGCTACCCTAAGATGGTCTATCTGGGTTATATTGTGGTGAACCCACACTAAACTAAAATGTTACGTTTCCCTCTTTCATTTTATAGTAATCTTTCTCGTTTTACCACTGGGGCCCTTCCCTTCACAGGCTTCTGTGGGGATACTGTAGGAACAGACTTTTTGCAGCATCAGGATATGATGTAACCATCTCTTCCAGCTGAGCACCAGTCTTCTTCCTGCCTACATGGAGTCTGCTGTCAAGAATGGTAGATTTGCTGTCAGTAGCCTCGTGGCAGCAGACAGTACTTTCTTTTGTCCCTATCTCAGTCTCCTCAAGAGTTCATTAGTCTCTGATGGCAGCCTTTGCTTTGATGGCTGCTGCTAAGCTGAATAGACAGTGTGAGGGAGCCCCTTTACAGAGAACCACCCTACATCAGCTGTCTTGTTGTTATTTTCCCTTGCTCTGAAATCTTGGCTCCCTGTCAGAATCCAACAGCAAAAAGATGCTATTGGGTGGCACTCCAGTTTGATCTTTTAATTTTAAATGTCCAAGGCGGCTCTGTAGAATTCTATGGTAGAGACAAATGTTTTTCTCTACACACTTTTCTAATATTTTGTGGACTAAATCTAGTTCAGCTTTTATCACAGGACCTTGTGATGATTACTATGTTACCGTGGGTGGTCGGCTACATCGCGTTACCTCCTTTACACCATGTATAGTGCAGTGTTGAGCTTTCATCAGCACCACAACTATGCCTTCATGAGACAGATAAACAAGGGGCAATAAATACTTAGCGTACAAAGCAGTGCACAACCCTACCTTTTGCAACCTCTGTCAACCTCCGCTGCTCAGATCAGATGAGTCAGGGAAACATATCTACCATGAACACCTCCGCTCCTCGAGAGCACAGAGTAGAGTAGATAAATCTGATGACTGTGTGGAACCCTCAGCCAGTCTCTCCATACAGCTGGACCCAGTCATCATTGCTAGGCTCAACAAAGCCTCCATTCTCAGCCCGTCCTGTTTTGACCTGCCAAGGCTAGCCCCTGTTCAGCTGATCAACAGTTCTAAGGGCTCAGGGGAAAACGAGAAAGCTAAGAAGGAGTGACCTCCCCCACCTTGGACAAAGAGAAAAGGCAACACCTGAAGGCCCCATGCCCCTACAGAGAAGAAGAAGCCAAGTCCCCTTCCCCTCAGATTCACCTGCATCATCTGGAGAGGAAGAAGGACTGGGAGAGGACTCCTCAAACATAGAGTTTGATGACGGTAGGCAGTTTGTGATGGAGGAACTAGAGTTCTTCATCAGTCCTTGCCAAATTTAAGCTGAAACATTCAGGGGAGGCCCTCATGGAAGACAATTCAGTGTTTACCCTTTCTAGCGAGAAACAAGTAGGTTCCATCTTCCAGATCCCTTGTGCCATTGAAAAATTCCTGAAAGATGAAAATCAGAGTCCTGAGAAGATGTTGTCTTACTCCTGTCATTCTGTTAAGCTCTTCAGGTTCAAAAAAGCAAAGCCTGCCCTAGTTCACATTACCTAATATAGACCCTGCTGGGTTCAAGACTGGGAGGCATAATGGAGGAAAGTGTCTTTTTTTTCAGTATAGGTCAGGAGGCCGATTTCATAAAATATCAATTGCAGCAACAAAGAAATGAAATAGACGTACTATAGACTGACGCAGTATTATTCTTGGACTTCAGCAAGGCATTTGACTCTGTTCCCCACAATGGTCTGGTGGAGAAACTGACGGGGCTGGGAGTAGGCCCTTTGATGGTCAGATGGATTGAAAACTGTCTAGCTGGACGCACCCAGAGAGTAGTGGTCGGTGGGGAGCTCTCGAATCCTAGAGAGGTCGGTAGTGGGGTACCGCAGGGCTCAGTCCTGGGTCCGATCCTGTTTAATGCATACATATTGGACATCAGGGAGGGTATAGGGTGTGAAATGAATCTCTTCACTGATGACTCCAAGATGGGAGCGGTAGTTGAGGGGAAAGAGGGGAGGTTGGCCCTGCAAGGGGACCTGGACACCCTGGAAAGCTGGGCTCACACATGGAAATTAAATTTCAATATCACCAAGTGAAAGGTGTTACATCTTGGGCAGTGAAACCCTAAACACAGGTACACCCTGGGAGGGGAAAACAGGGGAAAAAGACCTAGGGGTCATGGTGGATGCATGTATGAATAACTCTGAGCAGTGCAGGAGAGCGGCTAGCAAGGCAAACAGGATGTTGGGATGCATCGTAAGGGGGATCACCTCTAGGAGCAGGGAAGTGATTCTGCCGCTGTACAATGGACTGGTTAGACCACACCTTGAGTACTGTGTACAGTACTGGAGACCACACTTGAAGAGGGACATACAGCTCCTGGAGAGGGTACAGAGGAGAGCAACTAAGATGATACGAGGACTAAGCGATTTGACGTATGAGGACAGACTTGAGGAGCTCTGCCTGTTTTCATTGGAGGAGAGGAGAGACAGGGGGGGACATGATTGAGGTCTTCAAGTACCTCGAGGGAATAAATAGGGTAAACATGGAGGGGATCTTTAGACTAAAGCAGGGAGGTATCACCAGAGGGCATGGTTTGAAGTTGGAAGGTGGAAATGTGAGGGGGGAGAAGAGGAGGAGGTTTTTCACTGAGAGGGTGGTGGACCCTTGAAATGCGCTGCCTGGCGAGCTGGTTCAGAGATCCACAGTGGAGGGCTTCAAGAGAGGGTGGGACAGACACAGAAAGTGGATGTATCAGATGATGGCCCGGCCCAGGGGAGTGGGGATGGATGATAGGAGTTTCTGGAACACAAGGTGGGGGGGAGGGCCTCGGCACCCAACTGGGGATCTGAGGTTCGAGCAGACTCGATAGACCATAAGGCCTAATCTGCTGGCAGTTAGTATGTTAGTATTGACGCCGTCTTCTTCTGTTCCTGGTTCCACCCATAAAGATCTTCCTCAAATTTCTCCTGATTCACAGGCTCAAGAGATGTGATGAAAATACTGCAGTTTCAAATTGAAATTTGCTTTATTGTTCATTTTAATTTTATAAAAGCAATTACCACTTCAGTATACATTTTTTTGATAGCTTTTCTTCTGCTCTCATTAATTAAACTGCATTATCCCTCCATTAACATACAGATAAATATATAACTATCTTCCTGATATCTGTTTTAGTTCTGGTTATCAGGCCAGTTCTTGTGTTCCCTGGATCTCTAAGGAATATCTTTGGGGGGACTTGGGTGTCTATTTCTGCAAAATTAGTAATTCTTTAAAGAGCAGCTCTTGACTGTAGTAAAACAATAAAAACTATTAGATTTGCACCAATTATGTTTTAACTTTAGTATTTGCTAGTTGTTTTTTTTTCTGATGTTGGTCTACTAAATATTGCAGGTAATGCAGTGCTTATTTCACTAAGTCTTTCAGAATGTAGCTGACTCTCTGCCCTGCTGCCCTCACAATCACTGTTTGCGACATCACAGTCTGTTGTCATGGTGAGCAAAATTAATTTGTAAACAAAGGCACTGTAAGATTAACTGGGGAGAATAAAATGCTTTTTATACAGATGTTTTAGATAGACTACCAAGATATGGGTTAAGCCTTGGAAAGGAACATTGAAAATATTTATCTATTTTATTTACTTTTTGTTGACCGAGTAAGTGTGCTAGACAAATTCTGCCTATTTTCAGGCATGACCCGAGGGAGGGGGATACAGATGGATGCCAACTGACCTTGAACCAGATTAAGCTGTTGGTGGTATTTTTAGTGAATGGGTGGAAATCTGGCCAGGGCACTGGGGAAATTCCCCTACTCTTTTCGAGAGGTGCCATGGGATCTTTAACACCCACCTGAACTACCACCAGAACAGGCAGATGGGACCTTGGTTTAACATCTCATTTGAAAGACGGCACCTCAGGAGTGCAGCACCCCCCTCATGCTGCACTGCAGTGTCAGTATTGGGATAGTAACCCAAGTGCCTGGTGTGGGGATAGAACCCACAGCCTTCTGATCTCCCGGCCTCAGAGGTGAGTGTGCTACCTGCTGAGCCACTGATACTGAAAAAAAATAAATATATTCTTTAGCAAATTGTAATAGCTGAAACATCATATTTGTACTTGCAAAAGTAAATGCTGAAGTGCAGCATGTCTCTTTAAATGCATGTCAGAACTTCGTTTTCATCCAAATTTGGAATGTTGTGGAATAAGATCTACTTTAAGGTAATGAGAGACAGAAATACTGAAATTGTTGGCAGAAAAAGGGCCATCGTCCCATCATGCCTACCCAGTCCTGCCTGTTGATGAATTTATGAAGCTAATTTCCTGTTGTCAAACCTTTTGGTTTACCTGATGAATTAAAATGCCTTGTTGTTACATGCATAATGTACAGTTTTGTCGTCTTTACTTTCTGCATCATCTGTACTATGTTTCTTTTGATACGATATTGATATGGTGCTGGAACAAAAGGTTCCAATTTACATAAAATAGTGATTTAAAAGGGTTCAGTTTTTTTAATTCATGTAATCTTGAACTTAATAAAAAACAATAAAAAGAAAGTCTAAAAAGCAAACTGTAATCTTGAACTTAATAAAAAACAATAAAAAGAAAGTCTAAAAAAAGGAAACTGTAATACCTGGGAGAATGGGGTTCATACATAAGCCCCAAAATTGTGTGCTTGGCTCGGGTGCATGGGGGAGGGGAGGGGCTCTGCTCCTGGAAAGAGAGGGCACAGAATACCTGGCATTCATCCATCCCCACCCTCGCTGTCCTGTCATGGGGCAGCATTGGCTGTGAAGGCAACTATTCGCCCACCATACTGGCTCATAGATGGGTGCAGCCATGGTGTCCCTGAACAGCGGGTTGGGGTGGCAGGGAATAATCATAAAAAAATAATAATTTCCTTCCCCTGAGAAAACTCACAATTTTATTTTTTGCCTTCTTTTTTTCTGTCCATCTCTCAGCCTGCGTTCTCAGCCATGCTGCCCCATGCCATGCCACTACCCAGCCACGTCATCCACCATCACTGGGACTTACTCAGCCTCCTTTTTCTCCCTGGGTGGCCCCCCCCTCCACCAAGTTGGGAACATTAGGCTGCAGAGGTCCCCTGGCAGGATGTAATGTTCAGTGCGAAGGTGGGAGCCTCAGTTTGTAGTGTGAGGCCTGCAGAGCTGGGTCACCATCACTTTGCCACAGCTGAGTTATTTTCCTCTTGTTTCTGCTGTCCCATAGGATGCAGACATATGGACTTGGTGTGCACATGCACAACAGTGCCCTGTCGGCATCCTCCCTTTTTGATCTCTAGCTCCTACTTGCACTGCTACTTGTGGTCACCCAGGTGCAGGTAGCTTTTTTTTATTTATGACTTTGTTAACTGGGTAGGTGCACTGATCCCAGGGACTGTTTTCAGGCAAGACCCGGGCCACTTAAGGCAGCACAGAGTAGAAACATCAGAACAACAAGAACATAACAAGAGCAGGTAATACCTAGTGAAAGGTTACAGTCGTTACGTTTGGCAATACATGGTGGCAGTAGTTGAGGGACAACAAATAACACCGCAAAGTAAGGCTCTGGTGGTACAGTTTCAGTAAATAAGAGAATCTATTTGGCCCTACCCCTGGAACCTATGGGGGGGGGGGTAGTCCTTAAAGCAGTGGCAGGTGGATTCAGAGTCTGCGGTCCCTTCCTCCCCGAAGTGGGGAGCATCCTCTGGGATGCTCAGTTTCCTTCCCCTGGCTGGCCCTCCGATAGCTGGAGTTCATTCCTGAACCCAGGTCACCGGCATTATGAACAGTTGCGCTACCGCTGCGCTGACAGACGCACACAAATCCCACCATTTATTATTTTCTATTTTTCACTTACATTGCAGATATCCCTTTTTTAATCCACATGCTGGTGCTGTCCCACTTCTCCCAGTTCCACTCCCAGATTCTGGCCAATTGACATGTTTTGTTTATTTATTTCAAAAGTTTTACTAGCAAAGACATACTGACATTTCCAGATGCGTCTGGGGTTTGAGGGGCATGGGAGCAGTAGGCAGTACAGAAGGTGCATGAGTAAAATACAATACAGTAAAGTGTACGAGTGATACAAAACATAGAGAACTGTGTATGAACAGTCATACACAACAAGGCAGTTTTCGATTTAGAGGTTTCTGTGGTAACAAGTGACCTCGACAACGCAGCTCGAGAGATCCATTACCATGGAAACCTTGAGATCGGTAAACTGCCTTGTTTGTATATTCTTGCTCATACACAATCTTTTATAGTGTATGGGCAATCATACTTTGCCTCCGTTTGTCAAAAAAATGCATCCGCAGCGCTGACCGGTACCTTTGTGATGCAGTTTGTACAAGTGCTGCATGTTTCTGGGTCTGCTTTCACCGCTGTGGCCCCTTCATCGTGCATGCAGGACAATATTCAATCTTGTACTGCACTAGTGACACATTCAGTGAAGCACAACAAGATCATGATGTAGTCGGGGCAGCACAACAGTGCTGTTCCAGGCATGGATTGCCATGCATAACAGCGTTCTACCATACACTGTATTACAGTTAACAGCCACAATATACAGGCAGGTACAGCAGGCAACCCAATAAACGGTGCAGTGACGTAAAATAGCATACACGTGCAATAATGTTATATAGTGTAGTAAATATGTTATATAGTGCAGGGGCCCTAAATCGTGAGACACCAGGCAGCGATGTGCCAAAATGACTTCCTACTGGATGTAGACTTGAATAATTCAAATCTGTTTTACCCACCGTTGTTACAGAGTGATGGAAACATTTTAAGACTGACTAAATCTGCAGAGGTTAAGCAGGCAGGGAGGTAGGGTTTGCTGCAACTGCTGTGCCTGAGTTAACAGGTCTTAAGTAATCACAGAGATCTGTGGATATAAATGAGGTGTGAAGTGTGGAAAAGCATAAGCCATCAATGTCTAAAAGGGCCAGAGAAAGGAGTAATAGAAACATAGAATTATTCTTCCAGAGAATTAGCTTACCCTTTTTTGAAGCAACTAGACTCCCCCTCACTTTCAGTGCATGTTTTTTGTCACATTTTGAGGGTAACCTGCCAACATTTAACAGGAACAGCTTTATTCTCTGTGCACAAAAACAGTCAATCATGTGACAGCACACTGCAAACCCTATACTGCCACGCTGTCCTTCAACCTGGTGACACCCATTTCCTCCTCTGTCTGTTTCCATACTGTAACTTCAGAGGGGGGTGGACATGACAGCATCTGAATGTTACCAGGTGATGTTAGAAATTGCACTGCACAGTTTTATTCTTGTTGATGGCCTGCATTACATATACCATGGAATACATTCAGAGTGGAACAGGTTGCTGTCGCTTTGCGGCAAGTGCTGCCTAGGCCGCACGGTGGTCGGGTGACTGCTTGTCATCGCATTCACCCAGATTTGCACTCTTAAGTCTGCCTCAGAACAAATCTTTTAAAAAGTTTGGGTTTACTTTCGAGTAATCCAACCACTGGATAACATACATTACCCCAATTTATCATTAAGGGCTCTGTTCACTAATAGGCAGGGAACATACCAGTAGGGGTGCGTACTGGGTCGCGCATGTGTGCGCCGTGTAGCTGGCCCCCGTAGCATGTGTGGGAACAGTATGCACATCCCCCTAGGTGGGCCTGGGCACCCTGAGCATGGCTGTGCCTGGCCATGGCCATGACTTAGAGCTTCCAGTCACAAATGCCTACTTGTCCCTACAGTGGATACCCCGCTCCATGAGAGAAGGGGATCATGGGACATGGCAGCCAGCATATGGGCTGCCATGTCCTCCCCAAAAGGCATTAAATATTGCATTTGTCAAAATCAGCACCCTGCAGCCTGTCACCATTCCCTAGCCCTAAAAGGCACTGAAGGGGGCAGAGGTTCTTGACTGTGGGGCACCAGTGTGCCCTGTGATGGACGGTCGGGGGGTGAGCAGCTGTTATGGCAGCTGTCTGGCTGGCATAATGGTAAATCCCCTGATACCAGCCTGGTGGAATGCAACTGACATCATGCATGCCACGCTCCACCAGCCCTTCCCGGGCATGCCCAGTACATGGTCCCGGGCAGGGGTTCAGAGTGGGTGCATGTTGGTACTGCATCTGCAGGTGGAAATAGGTGGTACAACTAAATGAGGCTATCCTGGTGTGCAAAATTATAAATAAATACATTTTTAAAAAAATATATTTAATTTAAGCTGGCCCGGTGGCACTGAGGGTTGAGGCGCTGGATGCCACACCTCATACTGAACTGGTGGCCTTGATGGAAGAGGGATGCCTGGATATTGTAGCAGTCACAGAAACATGGTACACAGAGAACCATGACTGGATGTTAACATACCAGGTGCACAACCTACAGGAAGACAGGGAGGGCAGAAGGGGGAGTAGCTCTCATGTAAGGTAAAGGATAAAAGAACCAAACAAAAGAGTAAACAGGGAGGAGAGGGGCATGTGGGTCACCTAGAGACTGGAAATGCACCACAACTGCACAGGGGTTGTATATAGATCCCCATGTCAGGGGAGGAATGGACAAAGATATGATAGAAGACATACTTAGGATGGCAGAGAAAGGGGAGATATTGTTGATGGGAGACCTGAATATGCCAGATGTTAACTGGAGCACCTTTGCTGCAGCCACATCTAAAAGCAGGGCCATTCTTGATGCCCTTCAGGTGGCATGCCTCAGACAGCTAGTTTTGGAACCTACTCATGAGGGAGCAATCTTAGACCTCGTATTCTCAAATGGGGACAGTGAGAGGATCTCAGATCTAGAAGTGGGTAGTCATTTGGAAACAAGTGACCACCAAACAGTGTGGTTCACGATAAACTCAGCTACAGAGTCAAGCCATACAAAAGTGAGGGTTCTGGACTTCAGGAGGGCTGACTCTGGCAAGATGGGAGAGTGCCTTAGAAAAGCACTAGCAAACAGACTAGAAGGAGGGTTGGAGCAACAATGGGGAAATATCAAAACTGCCATCACAGAGGCAACAAGCCTTTGTGTGAAGCAAATAAACAAACCAAAATGAAAGAAAAAGCCACTATGGTTCTCAAAAAAGTTGGCGGTGAAGGTTAGGGAGAAAAAGATAGCATTTAGGAAGTATAAGAAAACACAGAAGGAGCAGGACAGAGAACTGTACCAATTAAGGCAGAAGGAAGCAGGGAGGGTAGTCAGAATAGCAAAGGCACAAACTGAGGAAAAGATAGCTAACTCAGTTAAGAAGGGGATAAAACCTTTATAGGTATATCAGGGAGCGTAGAAAGACAAAGGGAGGGATAGTGAGGCTGAATAGAATGGATGGTGGGTGGGCAGAGAGTGACAGTGAAAAAGCAGGGATATTGAATGAATACTTCTGTTCAGTATTCACAAAAGAGGAAGTGGGGGAGGTGCCAAATCCATTTGACAGAAGCACTCTGGAGAGGGGGGTCGATCCCAGTCCTTTCACAGAAGAAAGGGTTCTGAAAGAACTCCTAAAACTGAAGGTGGACAAAGCAATGGGGCCAGATGGAATTCACCCCAGAATTCTAAAAGAATTAAGCAGAGAACTAGTGACACCACTGACTACCCTTTTTAACAAATCATGGGAGGATGGTGTGGTACCCGAGGACTGGAAGAAGGCAGATGTGATTCCCCTTCACAAAAGTGGGACCAAGACAAGCAGGAAACTATAGACCTGTCAGTTTGACCTCTGTGGTAGGGAAAGTGATAGAATCACTTGTGAAGGAAAGAATTGTTGAGTACCTAGACGCCAGTGGGGCACAGGACCCAAGGCAGCATGGGTTCACAGCGGGAAGGTCATGTCAGACGAATCTAATTGATTTCTTTGACTGGGTGACCAAAGTAGTAGAGTAGGGAGGGGCTGTGGACATGGCCTACCTAGACTTTAGCAAGGCATTTGACACAGTCCCACACAAAAGATAAGTAGTCAAATTAACCAGCCTGGGAGTGGGTCCCAGGGTGGTAGCCTGGGTAAAACATTGGCTGAACAACAGGACACAAAAGGTAATTGTAAATGGAGTCCACTCTGAAGAAAGGGGGGTTACTAGTGGGGTACCACAGGGTTCAGTACTGGGTCCTGTCTTTTTTAATGTCTTTTATAAGAGACATTGCAGAGGGACTGGAAGGAAAAGTATGCCTCTTTGCAGATGACACAAAGATCTGCAACAGGGTTGATACACAAGGAGGCGTGGAAAGGATGAGAAGGGACTTGGCAAGGTTGGAGGAATGGTCAGAAGTATGGCAGCTTGGATTCAATGCAAAGAAGTGCAAAGTAATGCACCTGGGAAACAAAAACCAAGGGAAAATTACACAATGGGGGGGGAGGTAGTAACAACGACAAAAATGGAAAGGGACCTGGAGGTAATCATAACAGATGACCTTAAGGTTGGCAAGCAGTGTGAGAAGGCGGTAGAGAGGGCTGGGGGGGATACTGGGATGTATAGGGGAGCGATCACCAGCAGAAAACAGGAAGTTATTATCCCCCTGTACAGACAGTTGGTGAGACCCCATCTGGAGTACTGCGTCCAGTTCTGGAGACCCCATCTCCATGAGGACATAGACAGGATGGAGGCAGTTCAGAGGAGGGCAACTAAAATGGTGCAGAGTCTGCAAGAGAAGCCATATGAGGAAAGACTAAAGGAGATTAATATGTATACCCTTGAGGAAAGGAGGGAGAGGGGACATGATAGAAATGTTTAAGTACCTCAGTGGAATCAACAAAGTCCAAGAGGGTAGCATCTTTCAGAAAAAGAGATGTGCAAGAACAAGGGGACACAATTTGAAGATAGAGGGGCGGCTCAGGGGCAATGTGGGGAAGTATTTTTTCACAGAGAGGGTGGTGGACGCATGGAACAGCCTTCCTGAGGAGGTTGTGGGGTGTAAAACTGTGGGAGAATTCAAGAATGCATGGGACAGACATAAGGCAATTTTTGTGGGGGGGGTAGGAAGAAATAGGCTGTTGGTTAAATAGGATCTGCAGCTTATCCTCTAGGTAGGGAAATGGGCAGACTAGGTGGGCCAAGCGGTCCTTATCTGCCGTCAAAGTCTATGTTTCTATGTTATGTTTCATACCACACCAGCGACCCGGGTTTGGGAACGGACTCGGGTCGATGGGGGTTGACCGGGAGGGAGAAGGATTGAGCGCCCGACGGCAGCTCTCCTTCTCCGGGAAGGGGGAAGTGTACTCTCCGCTATGATACCGCCACCTGTTGGGGGAACCTCAGGGTGATTGGTGCAGCTGGGGAGACGCTCTACGCAAGGGTAGACGTTGGCAGGGGACCGGCTTCGACATGCATCTCTACGCATGCCGGCAGCCTTGTCCCCATTGCACGCCAATGTTAGGGGAGGGGATCCACCAGAACACCAGGAAATACCCTGCCCTGGTCTAGGTGACGAGCCTCAGCGTTGATTCCAAGGCAGCACCCGAGAAGCAGACTCCGCTATGCATGCTCCCAAAACAATGCTCAGGGGGAGATATGGGGGATCTCTGCCACCCTGCCCCGAGGGTAATCCGAGGCCCTGAAGGTACGTGGGTAGCGTTAGCACTCTAGTGGCAGACTCCTTGGGGGGGGCTGCAGATTGGGACCTACGAGGGGAGCTCTGAGAGAGAGTGATCAGTGGCCGCAGTAGGAGGATAAAGAAAGAGTAAAAAAAATATATATATATTTAATTTTAACTTTTGAATTTATTCGTAATTCATGTTAACTTTTGACTATATTTGTATTTGTTTGTTGTACTGGGATACATCTTTACTGAGCAGTGCTTATATTGAAGGAGATCCTGGACAGAACAGACAGAATTACAGCAGGAGTTAGACTACAAACACATTGTGTACAGGGTTTTCAATACAAACCAATTACACATACCATACATCAACAATGCATCCCGAAAGGCAGCACTGTTTCTGTCAAGTGCAGGGACATATGACAATGTGAGTATTAGAGGTAAATCAGATGTTTATTGTGGGGTGAATGGCACAATGGAAGCATGACGTATGTTTCTGATGATGACCTGGGTGTGGTAGAGGATCCAGGGAGCCTGGATTGGTGCGATCAGGGCTAGAGAATGCTGCTGAACGCACACGAGCCAGCTTGAGGAGGGAAATGTCCAGGTCCTGGTTTAGCCACGATCCTTTTCGGTGAGCCAGGGAACCGGCTTCCTCTTGAGGGATGGCATCAGCCCATAGCATGCAGCTATGTCTGAGGCCATCGAAGGAATAAGCCCAACAACAAGGTGGGTAGGAGGGACTTGGAAGACAGTGAGGAAAACACAAAAAAGTAGATAACCATGAAGTAGCTCAGAATGGAAGAGCTGGAAGCCACAGTGAAAAACTGCATGAGAAAACAACAAACAGCTGGGCTAACTAGCATTGACCAAGGCGCCAGAGACAGAAAATATATAACAGCAGGAGGGAAACAACAAGAGAATCTTTTTGCCAGGATTAGGCTATTGATTAACGAGAAGTTAATACCTTTACACAGCAAAAAGATTGTCTTTTTGTTTCTCTCCTGCTTTCGTGTGGGCAAACACGGTGCAACCCTACTGTAATATATAACAAAAGGCAATTTTGTTGCTGGCGTGGTTGGGGTTTGCCACTGTTGTGGTATGTCCTGGGGGTATGTCTCAATAAAATTGCCCTTTGTTATATATCACCCATCTCTGGTACTTTGGTTTATGCTACATCTGCCGGCTGGTTGTTGTTTTCTCAGGAAAACACAAAAAGAATGTACCTTGAGCTGTCTGTCTGATGGTCGCTGGCTCCTAGGGCCCTGCTCGGTATCAGGCTCCACAGGCATGGTGACAGGGCAGCGGGTGCTGGAGCTGGCAGTGGGCCAAAAGTACAGAGGAGGTGATAACTTGACGAGCCAAAAAGCTGTTAAAAATATGTATAGAATATATACCTTTTGTCTTCGTTACAACAAGCTTTAAAGCACCCCCAACACCATGGGGAAAACTTTGAAAACCATATGATTGAGGCAGAATTCAATTTATATTTCATATAATTTCTAGAATTCTTTCCCCCTTTTCCTTATTATTGAGGTGAGCACAAGAAAACAAGGTCATCACCCCCTAGACTTTATCTGCTGTGTCTGCTTGTCTACATCTGACAACATAATAATCCCCAATTTATGGACATCACAATTATGTCAACAGCAGATTGGATGCCATAAAACACAACTGTGATGTCACGTGTAAACAAGCAACTGAAGAAGAAAAGGCAGGTATCCTGTTTTCATGCAGATATCCTTAGAAATAAAAGAAGTGCAAGAACTACAGGAAAAACATGAAATAGAATCTGAATTGTGTCTAAATATTACATATGCACCTTAGTTGGCCAGCTGCATGTTGGTGTCCGGGGCTCTATAGAGTACCTTTTGGGAACTTTTTCAAACTACACTGGCTGTCCTACTGACTACGGTTTTAAATATGTTACTGCAAACCCCATGTCCTGTGCCAGCTACTGCACTGTGCTGTTCACAATAGCCGTTGTCCTTAACACATCGGACCTCTGGTGCTTCCTATATAGCCTTAGACTGTCAGTAGTGTTGCTCAGATAGTGCTTTTGTGGGTCCTACCACTATCTGTCAGGTAGTACTGGTATCCTGTTGTGGATCCTACTAGAATTTCTACCATAGACAGATGTAGGATCCAGGGTCAGATAGTGATGGATCCTAGTTAGGATCCAGGGATCCTAGGCTAGATAGTTAGGATCCGGGGTCAGATAGTGATGGATCCTAGGTCAGAGCCAGGGATCCTAGGTCAGATAGTTAGGATCCGGGATCAGATAGTGATGGATCCTAGGTCAGAGCCAGGGATCCTAGGCTAGATAGTTAGGATCCCGGATCAGATAGTGATGGATCCTAGGTCAGATCCAGGATCAGATAGTGATGGATCCTAGGTCAGATCCAGGGATCCTAGGTCAGATAGTTAGGATCCCAGCTGGATCCTAGAAGGTAGGCTCCATGGTCAGATAGTACTACTATCCTACCACAGCAACTATTTAGCCAAATGGGAGGTATCTGTTGGTATCCTCATTTCTAGGATACTATATGAGCAACACTAACTGTAAGTTATTCAGTCCATCGTATTATAGAGGTAAATAGTGTTTTCCTGTTGGCTTTTATAATAGGAGGAATGTATGCCGGGATGCCAAGAAAAACCCTCTACTCTTTGGTACAGTGCCTTGGATTCTTTTACTTCCAGTGAGACCGCCACCAGACAACACCAGAGATGGACAGAATGGACCTCAGTTTATCAGCTCATCCAAAGGATGGCACACTGTTATAGTACAGCACCCCCCTCCCCAAGTACTGCATTTGAGTTTCAGCATTTTAGGAGCCCAAGTCCTGTTGTGGCACTAGAACCCTTGACCTAGCATGGCATTGGCTAAGTATTTTCAGCTGTCTAGATCTAAGTTGACCATTAGTAGCTGCTTAATTTCCCTGTCTAGCTTCTTCTGTGCATTCCAGCCTCCATCAGTCCACCCTCTAGCCCCTTGGAATCACTCAGTGCCATCTGCCACCAACCTGGCCACATCCATCCCCCTTGGTTTGACCATGGGTTCCCTGGTCTCCGAGGGGGGGCCTCCCATACAATTACCCAGACTGGCAGCAGGCCCTGTGGTTAGGGGCCTGGATGTATGGGGATCATCATTTGGAAGGGAGCCAGGGTTTGTAGTCCTGGTTTTCTATGCTCCCTCTCTTCACTGTCCACCCACTAGATGGCACCGTACAGCCTGGCAGTGGCCTTGGATGCTGCAGTCTTGACCTGGGGTGTGGGAGGGTTCATGCTCCCTTAGCCCACCACAGGAATTGCTGCAGTGCTGGGTGCTATGCCGTCTGCTCCCTGAGATGGCAAGTGCAGTCATTGGCAGCTCTATCTCCCAGCCTCGGCTGCCTGCTCATGTTTTTCTCTGTGTGCATGTTGCCGTTGGGAGAGATCATCAGGTGGTATGGTCTGGGTTTTCACTGCTATGCAGGTGACGCCCAGCTCTGCCTTTCGTGTGCACCTGGCGGGGTCAATGCAGTGGCTGAGCTGGACATGTTCCTTGCAGAAATCCTGGACTGGATGGCATCAAGCTGCCTCAGACAGACATCATCAAAGACCAAGCTGCTGGTGAGACTAGGCCATGTGTGGTTAACAATGAATAGGGATAGTGCCTTGCTGCCATCATTAAATGGCACTACTCTATGAGCTTTCAAGAAGGTAAGGAGTCTGGGCGTCATTGTGGATGGCAGATTGCATGTAGAACATCAGATATCATCTGTTGTCTGCAGTGGCTTTTACCATTTGCATAATATCACTCGGATCTGAACGTGTCTTGCTGCCAGCGGCCTGGAAACGGTGGTGCATGCTTTCGTTACCTTCCACTTGGACTACTGCAGTGCTGTTCACCTAGGGCTATCTGTGGGGCTGGTGCATCGCTTGCAGTTCATGCAGAACTTGGCAGCCCGACTGATTGCTCGGACTTCCTATTCCATGCAATCATGCGGTTATCTGGGAACTGCATTGGCTGCCAATGAAGTGGTGCATCAGCTGCAAGATAAGTTTATTGACACACAAAGCCCTGCACGAGATAAGTTTGTTGACGTTATAAAAGCCCTGTACAAGATATGTTTATTGACATACAAAGACCTGCACGAGTTACATTTGTTGACATACAAATCCCTGCACAAGATAAGTATATTAACACACAAAGCCCTGCATGAGATAAGTTTATTGACACACAAAGCCCTGCACGACATACGTTTGTTGACATACAAAGCCCTGCACGACATACGTTTGTTAACATACAAAGCCCTGCATGAGATACGTTTGACATACAAAGCCCTGCACGAAATACGTTTATTGACATCCAGATCCCTGCACGAGATAACGTTTATTGACATACAAAGCCCTGCACAAGATCCGTTTATTGACATCCAAAGCCCTGCATGAGATAAGTTTATTGACCTACAACGCCCTGCACGAGATGCGTTTGTTAAAGGAATAATACCTGACAGGGTGGGTGTTATGCTGGGATAACATCCAACCTTGGGTGGTTGAGCCCAAGGCCACCGGCCGAGGGCATCCAACACCCGATAAGGTGTGTTATCCCAGCATAACACCCACCCTGGAGGGCATTATTCCTATTATACAATGGCTTGTTGTTTTATAATAAAAAAATAATTTTAAAGAATATTTTTGTTAGCCTGTAAACATATTTTTGTTTCTTTAAGAGAAGGAGGAGAACATCATGGAGGAGCTCATTCAGATCATCCAAACGATCAGCAGGGGGTTATGCCAGGATAACAGCCAACTGACCAATCAGAAGACAGGATTCTTTCTTGCCATTGTATAATGACATACAAAGCCCTGCACAAGATTTGTTTGTTGACATACAAAGCCCTGCATGAGGTACGTTATTGACATACAAAGCCCTGCACAAGATACGTTTATTGACATACAATGCCCTGCACGAGATACGTTTATTGACATACAAAGCCTTGCACGAGGTACCTTTATTGACATACAAAACCCTGCATGAGATACGTTTATTGACATACAGAGCCCTGTACGAAATACATTTATTGACATACAAAGCCCTGCATGACACATGTTTGTTGACATACTAAGCCCTGCGCAAGATACATTTATTAACATGCGAAGCCCTGCACGAGATACATTTGTTGACATACAAAGCCTTGCACGATCTGAGCCCTGGTTACCTGAAAGACCTCCTGACCTTTTACATGCCTGTCCATGCCCTTCATTCCTCTGATGCAGGGCTCCTCGTGATTCCATGGTCCCATTAAAAATCTGCTGGGATAGGGCCCTTCGGATTGCTGTGCCGATTTTGTGGAACTTACTTCCTGCAGAAATTAGAGGGACTCCCTCATTGGAACTTTTTCCGGGTTTGTTAAAAAACCCATATATTGAATTATGCTTTTGGGACTAATTATTCTGTTAAAACTTTGAGGCAGTATAGCGTTTCAGATTGTAGCCGAATTTTACTTCCTGACCTGTTTTATACTACTGCGTATGTAATTTACATATTTTTCTCTTGCATGTACAGCAGTCAGAGGCCAGGATAGACACCTAACAAATACATTTGACTTGCCTTGCCATCCCAGGTCTGCCCTCACACCTAAGTTGTAGGCATAACAAAGTGACACGCAGGGCCAAAGGGTGCCCCCCATAGTTGTTTTTCTAATATCCTCATATGTTTTTCCAGTCTTCATCTGAGACCTTGCAGTTTGGCTCGTGTTCTCATCCCATAATGCCCACTTGCACATCATGTGACCTTGAACAAGTCACTTAACCTTCCTGTGCTTAATTCTCTCACAGGTCACACCTGGACATGAGCTTCGGCTCACTGTGCCTTTACCAGTCAACAGTTGATTATTTCATTGTAATTACTTTGTTAAACAGGTTCATTTACGAACAGGGAATGTCCATTTTCAGAGAGGACCCGACAATAAAAACAGGTGACTCTTCCCCCTGCACTGGTCTTGGTTAGCCTACACCTACTGCCTGCAGTTCTAGTTACCACAGTACAGAAAGGACAAGGAAGAGCTCAAGCACATTCAGCACAGGGTCACCAGTCTCATAAATGGCTCAGGGAGCAACAGTTTGGGGAACGATTTGTACATACCCAAATTATTTAGCCTAGAGAAGAGAGGGCTGATGATAGAATACAACAGTGTTAGAAAAAAAAAAAAAAGATGAAGCGGAACATTTTATTTACTTATTTGAAAAATTGTATCAAACAGATCAGAGGATGATTCCATGAGGTACAGTATCTCATTTTCAGGGGGGTCCTGTGCTACGGCTGGATAAAATATGTCCTTAGTTTGTAGTACAGTAAAATTGGGTATACAGGTACTTAGCTACAGTATTTGAGCTGGTGTGTGAAATCAGAAGTATAGCACCTGCAGTCACCCTAGGAGTACAGGGGCAGGGGTGAAGGGGACATGTCAGAAGGCTTTTTCACACAGAAGGCAGACAGCATGTGTCATGGCCTGCCTGATGAGGTACTGTTCAGGATTTCCAAGCTAATATGATAGACAGATTCCTGGAAGACACAGCATGAGTATAGGGGTAACATTCCAGAAATTAAGCTGGGGTATGTGTCAGGGAAAGAAATATACAGGTTCTGGGGTTACTTGCTGCCTTTGGGACTGAGGAATTATATCAGCCAGTCACCGTATGCAAAGCCAGAGAGTATGTGCCCTCTGCTGTACAGGACTGCACTGCAACTGTACAGTAGAGGACACACACTCTGTATATTTAATACCCGTAGGATGCATGCTCTCTGGCTTTGCATATGGCAGCTGGCTGAAGAGGCGTGAGGAGGGCAGTGCCAGTTGCTGTATGGGCTTTCATGGCACAGATGATTCAGGTAAGGGTGGGTGGTCGATGCCACGATGGGGAGGGGGCGCTAGATGCCAGGGATTACATATATGACATGGGAGGAATGTCGATTGGGGGGGGGGAGGGGACACAGGACACCAGGAAATATTTTGGGATGTTCTGTGCACTAGAGGGAGGACCATTGGATGCCAGGGAATGCATTTGGGATTGGGGACTGGGTGGGACCACTGGACTCCAAGGACATCTCTTGCCATACAAGGGATGGCAGTCGAAGTGTGGGGGAAACCCTAGCCACCAGGAAGCCGCTTTCTTGTACGAGGCCAGGGATTGAGTATGGGAAGGGAGGCTACTGGCCACCAGGGAGCCAGTTGATTTTATGGGCTGGGGATGGGGTACTTGGGGGGGGAAGTCTGGCACCAGGGATTATCAATTGACTATATGGGCTGGCATTTGGAGGAGGGAACTGCTAGGCACCACAGAGTCACAGTTTAGTATACGGGCTGGGGATTGGAGGGAGGGGGAACTGCTAGGCACTAGGGATTATCAATATCCTATCCAGGCTGGTGTTCAGAAGGAGGAGGGACCGCTAGGCACCAAGGATTTTCAGTGTCCTATCACGGGCTGGCATTTGGGGGGGGTGGGATCATTAGGCACCAGGGTGTCACAGTTTAATATACAGTCTGGCGATCGGAGGGAGGTGGGGACTGCTAGGCATAAGGGAGTCACAATTTACTATACAGGCTGGTGATCAGTGGGGGACACTGAGCACCAGGGCTTGCCTACATGGGTACTGGGACAGTGCCTGGCAGGGGACCATGGATCACTGGGGGGGCAGGTGAGCTCCCCCATTGGCCAACGTGGCTGTTAGGTGCAGTAACTATGGCCAGACGCTAGGGCTGCCTGTAGTAAGCTGAGGTTTTGTTTGGCAGTATTTGTGCTGTGCAGAAGGCTTTGCTAACCTCTTTTGTGTGGTGCAGATGTACTGAATATGGAGTTGCATGGATATTCCTGTCTCCACCTCTCCCTTTGGCCACCAGTATACATTATATTTTGCATGGGTGCTAACCCTGTTTGCCCCCACAACTGCCTCTTTTGAATATCACGCCTCGGTGCAAAACCCAGTTTGTCTCTTTAGATTCATCATTTCTATCGCTCTCCTTCAAATGACAACACAATTTTGATTTATATTGTATGTGATAAATTTAATAGCTGAGATGTTTTTCATTGGAAATACTGTTTTGCATAATTTATGTAACAAATTGTATATATGTATTGTTCATTTAAGCCAATAAAATATATACTAAAAAAAGCTTGGATGTGTGTCACTAATCAGAGTGGAGTATAGTCACCACCATGCTGCAGGAGGGGTTATCAAGATGGAACCAAACTCCTTTTCCCTACTACAGTACTAGGGGGGCCGATTCCAAGACAAATGGCATAACTCGCAGCGGCTGCAAGTTACGCCATTCGCCGCTATGCCAGGGACCCTATGCTGCATTCCAAGAGCAGCAGGGTCTACAACACTTGTGTTTATCACGGGTTATGCCATATGTAGGCTAATGCCACGGCATGGTGTAACGACAGGCATGTCGCAAGTTGCAGCCAAGCTACAGGCGGCCCCCAAGCCCACTCCGCCTGGAACACCATGATACACCAGAGGGCATGAGGGGGCAGACAGGAGGCACAGGTGTCGGGGCGTTGCTGGAGAACGGACCCCCAGGGTTCACCGAGATTTGGGGGGGTGGGGGGCAGGGGTATGCCTGTGGGGGCATAGTTGACACATCTGTGCTATTGTCGCGGCACCAAGAGGTGGGCAGCAGATTGATGGCACCGTCAATTGCCACTTAGAGCAGCTCGGGGCTGTTCTAAGTTAGCCATGCCACTGCAGCTTTTGTAATCGGGCTTGCGGGTTACGACAGCTGCCCTCCTGGAATTGGGCAAAGTTGCTGTCTTAACCCGCACTTGAACCATGGCATTGTGGGCTGCGGCATAGCGGGTGGCATAACCCGCAGTTGCTGCAGTTCGCATCTGCCATGGCGCAAGTCGCCACTTGGAATTCCAGCGGATGTAATGCATGGTGTAAGTCACGAGATTCGCCAAGGGGTTTGGCGTATCTCGCCTTACGCCGGTGTAGCCTGTGTTGGAATTGGGCCCTAGGTTACTTAAGCAATAAGGCATGACAGGGTGTGGGTTATTGCAGGATATATCACGGTCATGTGATGTGTTTTGACCAATGAGGTTACAGGATTTTCATACCCCATTGTATAATATCTTTTAAGAAATGGGTAGGTAAAATAATGCATCATGATTGGCTGACAGCTGTGCATCATGGGAGTACAGTGCAACAGTAAAACAAGTGCCCCTCAGCCAGGGCACAGTGTATCTAGAATATCAATGAGCCCCTGGAATGCGGACAGTTCCAACGTTGTTGAAATGTAAATATTTGTCAGTTTATATATATATATTGCTCTATAACCTTGATTATAGCAGCCTCCCAATGTCTGTGTCCTCGGGAGAGGAAAAAGACAGTTGCGAGCCAGCTGATGGAAATTCCCTGAGGACACCAAGCTGCCGTTTGACAGATTCTCAAACTGTGTTGCTTGCACATCAACTGCCCCCTTATAGCATAAAACTTACGAGTGGTAGTTCATTTGGTAGCTGTTAAGGCAAGGAATCTGGCTCTGCTTCCTGAGTTTCATCAACATCCTGATTTCAGCTTATATTTAACAAAAAAACTGCGCCGCTTGTGCTACTTCCACCATGACCGACCACACTGCTTGTCCGTGAATTGCGACCTTCGACCTTACCCATCTGTCGAGCATTGTGGCTTTCAGTTAAACAGATTGTATAAAGTGAGTCTTCTTTACTTCACAAGCACCCAGCACTTGGGAGCAGCCACACAGTTTAGTTTTCTGTTTTTTAAATTGTGATAACACTCAAGAACTGCCAAAGATACGGAGACCGAAAGAATATCTTCACGGTGTCAGCAGAGAAGGGTACACGGGGAGTGGGATGGAGGTATGGGAATCTGGCAACTCTGGACATCCTGATTTAGTACTAGTGTTTTATTTTCGAGACGCTTCCCCCCAAAGCACATGGTTCCTATATCAATAAAACAGTAAACAATTTATTTTTGATACATTTCCCAATGGCAGTACCCAATAAACGCACCCAGCTGAGGCAGGACTACTTAATATCTATTTGGCATTGTAAATATAGCACTTTTTGGTGTTGTTGAGTCAGAAGTCTACATAACTGTACATTTAATTTTGTGCCATTTCCTAAGTGCAGTAAGACACTCTGCACACCCAGGGACACGAGGCACTCCGTCTGCAGCGTCCTGCCTCATAACACCCCTGGGTGTGCGTTGTGAGAGCACAGCACATACCCCGTCGTATCTTATTGCTTACATGCAGTTTTGTGTAGTAAGAAAATGCACGTTGCATTGATGGGGTTTTAGCTGGTGATTTCTAAAAGTGTAACCAGTTGGAAAGAAATTGCTCTGACTTGTAAAAGCTGTTTCTGTCGGCAGGTGCACAAGCTAAGCTAGAATGGCTACATGCCTTAAAGAAAGGAAATTGTTCTATTAAACATAATTTCTGAGTCTCTAGGAACATCTGGCTTTCTTGAAACTGTTACTGAAACTCTAGGAAGGCTGTTTGCTCCTGCAACTGGAGCATGGAATGGGGTACCAGGAGCACTGAAGTTCAGATCTCACCGTGGGCAGTGATGGAATGCTCAAGTGCAGATCCCACCAGAGACAATGATGGAGCACTCAAGTTCAAATCCCACCATGGACAGTGATGTAGTGCTCAAGTTCATGGACAGCGATGGAGTGCTCATGGTCATATCCCACCACAGACAGTGATGGAGTGCTCAACTGCAGATCCTAACGACAGACAGTGATGGAGCAGTCAAGTTCAAATCCCACCATGAACAGCAATGAAGCGTTCAATTTAAAATCCCACCATGGACAGCGAAGGAGTGCTCATGTTCAGATCCCACCAAGGAGAGTGATGGAGTGCTCCTGGTCATATCCCACCATGGACAGTGATGGAGTGCTCAACTGCAGATCCCACCATGGACAGTGATGGATGCTCAACTGCAGATCCCACCATGGACAGTGATGGAGCACTCAGATTCAAATCCCACCATAGATAGTGATGGAGCACTCAAGTTCACATCCTACCATGGACAGTAATGGTGCGCTAATGTTCACGTCCCACTACGGAGAGTGATGGAGTGCTCAAGTTCAGATCCCACCATGGACAGTGATGGATTCTTTAAGTTCAGATCCCACCATGGACAGTGATGGAGTGCTCAAGTTCTGATCCCACCATGGAAAGTGATGGATGCTCAAGTTCAGGTCCCACCATGGAGAGTGATGGTGCACTCAAGTTCAGATCCTACCATGGAGAGTGATGGAGTGCTCAAGTGCAGATATCACCACAGGCTGTAATGGAGCTCAAGTTCATATCCCACCATGGACAGTGATAGAGCACTCATGTTCAGATCACACCATGGGCATTAATAGAGCGCTCAAATTCAGATCCCACCATGGACAGTTATAGAACGCTCAAGTTCAGCTTCCACTACGGACATTAATGGAGCACTCAAATTCAGATCCCACCATTGATAGTGATGGAGCACTCAAGTTCAGATCTCACCATGGACAGTGACTGAGCACTCAAATTCAGATCCCACCATGGAAATTAATAGAGCACTAAAATTCAGATCCCACCATCAGCAGTGATGGAGTACTCAAGTTTAGATCCCACCATGGACAGTGATTGAGCTCTCCTGTTCAGATTTCACCATGGATGATGGCGGAGCGCTCAAGTTCAGATCACACCACAAACAATGATAGAGCCCTCAGGTTCAGATCCCAGCATGGACAGTGATGGAACACTGAAGTTCGGATCCCACCACAGACATTAATGGAGCGCTCAAGTTCAGATCGCACCACAGACAGTGCTGGAGCACTGAAATTCAGATCCCACTACAGACAGTGATGGAGTGCTCAAGTTCAAATCCCACCAAGGACAGTGACCTTTAGCAAGTCGCTTGTGCTGCCTGTACTTCAGTCCCTCTGATGTGTAGACTTGAGAGGAAGCAGGACCTCACTGAAAATGAATAATTTCACCTTAGCTGGTTAATCCAGAATAAATAAATTAAGCAAGGACCGTCCTCCTCCTACCTCTCCCTCACACATTATTCATTATGCTCCCTCCTGTTCCTGCTCAAACCCTGGCTAGATTGTTTTGACTCTCATCCCTTTGTCATTGCTTTTTCTCTCTCTGATAAGCCTTACATTGCATCAGTGCTGGTCTAGCTGAAGATTAGTGCTCCCATTTTGCTCTGCTGTTGTTCGAATATGTTCCCAATTTATTCCTTGGTACCCTGGACATTGTTTACTGTTTCAGTTTTAACAATATGTTTTGTACTAAGTCACCTCATTTATTTTGTTCTTTCTGAAACTTATCTGTTACATTTATATTATTTGTAATATTGACCAAAACCATCTGTATTGTTCTTTCATTCTTGCTTGTATTTCTTGCACTTTTTTTCTGTTTTATTGTTTCTGTATATTTTTTTATCCTGTATTCTTCCCCCAGGTTGCACATGGAAACAAAAGTTGGCTTAGTGTACTTTTCCGAGTTACCAGTTTTCAGTCAGTAAATACCTACATTTGTACATACGTACGTGCGTACGTACCTACCTACATATCTACGTGAAGAAGTAGAAAACCAAATAACTGGCACACAAACTGAGTTGTAAAATCAAAAAAATGCAGTACGCAGAGAATGTCAGGTAATCCTTTTAATCTTCAAAATTAATGGTTCCTACACGTACAAACGACCACCCAGCGGTTCGACTCCTCACGAGTCTTCCTCATGGGTGTGGTCACAGAACATGGGAGCAACTTAAATGCATAAAACATTGTGACATCGTCACCCTCTTTAAATAATTAAAGTGAAAAGGTTGGAAAGGTATCATTCAAAATTATCAAAAAATGTTTGTTTATAAACAATGTCATGTGTGTGCAAATGAATACATGCTAACAAAGATAAGCTAAATGTTGCTGCATATTAATAGAGCATAAACAGATATCTAAATATTTCGATAATCTGTAAAACAGGACAAATATGGAAAAAGCTGCTGAACAGTGCTAAACGATAATATTCCCTTCATCAAATTCACTGCTCTGTGTTTCAAATGCATAAACACTGAGTAAAGCATGTATCAAGGAAATGGGGGGGGACAATACTATTAAACATTTAATGACTCCCTCTGGTTCACAGCCTTCGAAATCTTTATAGTAAGAACCGGAAACACATTCCCCAAATGAAAAAAATACAGGACGCAACCTGAAGAAAGAGAAAAAAATAAAAATGAAAAACATAAGCAATATGTCAATGTAAAACTATTACATTGCTTAATGTAGGCTTGAAAATGATGCTTATTTATAAACTTAATATTTTTAATCATTTCTAACGCCTATGTGTCAAGAAGGGCTTGAGGTCCCATCTGTCATTAAGGCACGTAACACATTTTAACTTATAAATCCATTGACTTTCTTTCTCTAACATACCTGCATACATACATATGTACCTACATACATAAGTACCTACATACATACATACATATGTACCTACATACATACATATGTACCTACATACATGCATACTTACATGTATACATACACACGTACCTACATACTACATACATACGTACATCCATACATATGTACCACTACATACAAACATATGCACATACATGTGTACATAGATACATGCATACCTACATACATAAGTACCTACCTACATACATACCTACCTACATATGTACGTACATGCATACATACATATGTACGTACTACCTACATATGTACATACACACTACGCACGACATATTCTTATTTCACATCACGATTTACTTACCTACCTCTACCTACGTACGTATGTACATTCATAAATAAATAAATCCATAATGAAAATAAAATGCTAGGCAGCTGGAAATCCTTATTGGGTTCTTTTTTTTTTTTTTTACTTAGATTTTTTTTAATTTTGATATCACAAAACGTACACAAACATCACCTATAACATATCAACCCCAGTAGAAACTGATCCACAAGGGGTACGGTACATTAGACATTTCTGGCATTGGAAGCCTTTTAGCCACGATGGATGTAACCTCCCTCTACACTAATATTCCACACACAGATGGCATTTCAGCCTGCCTCAAATACCTGCATGACAAAGAATTGGACCCCAACATTGACCCTGGAGTTGTGGGTAAACTCACTGAATTCATTCTGACACATAACAACTTCAGCTTTAATGGTAAACATTATGTTCAAACTATGGAACATAATGGGAACCAGGATGGCTCCTCAGTATGCTAATCTTTTATGGCGAATTTGGAGGAGGATTTTCTAAGGCACTGTACACATAAACCACTCGCTATTTCTGTTACATTGATGATTTGTTTATAATTTGGACAGGGCACTGACACACTTAAAGATTTTCACCAAGAACTTAATAACCTCCACCCAACTATAAAGCTTTCCTAGAATATTCTGCCACAAGTGTACATTTTCTGGATACCACTGTCACTATTAAGGATGGTACCCTACATACCTGTCTTTACAGGAAACCAACAGACAGACAGAGATACTTACACAAGAAAAGTAATCACCCGAGCCACACAAAGAAATCTGTTATATATAGTCAAGCACTTGGTATCACCGCCTCTGTTCAAATGAGGAAGACAGAGACACACATCTGGCGATGTTGAAAACACCTTTATTGAGCAGGGACACTCATCCAGGGAAATTGACAGAGCAGTGGGCGTGCAACACAGGTCCCAAGAGAACAGCTGCTGCAATATAAGGAACGGATGACTACCAACAGAATACCCTTAGTAGTCACATACCATCCTGACCTTGAACTCCTCAGTAAGATTACTAAGGATCTCCATCCAATAATTAGTGAGGATGAAACCCTTAACGGTATTTTTCAAGAACTACCACTACTATCTTTTAAACAACCACCTAATTTAGCCAACCTGATTATTAGGAGTCAACTTGAACAGGAACAGAATACCATGACATCATATGGTACACGACCCTGTCATCAACGCACATGTAAGACATGTAACCTCATTTCCACTTCAGACTGTGTGGTTACATCACAAAACAGACTATTCAGGATACAGGGGAATTATACATGTACATCAAGTAATGTGGTCTATTTTATCCAATGCAAGAAATGTCCTCGACAGGTTATGTGGGAGACAAGCCAACAACTCCAGACTAGAATGAATTCACACAGACATTCTATTAATCACAAATGATTGAGAAACCAGTAGCCCAGCACTTCTCCCAGGATGACCACTCAACCTCAGATATGTCTGTGATGGTCTTAAAGGACATTTCAATAGTACACAACAGAGACGGGCTTCTGAAATTAGACTTATTTTACTTCTCAATATGGTGGCGGATGGATTGAATATTGATGTTGGGTATATGACACATTATTCCACTTAAACTTACACAGACCTTTGCTTTAAAAGATGGACATAAACAGTTTAGTTCTTCAGCGGGCCTTTGATTTTGTAAGTTTATGGTTATCTACATTGTTGACTTTTCACCTTAACACTGTGGTGAGTGCGTTTGAGTGTGTGTGTGTGTGTGTATACTTATGTATGTATGTGTGTGTTTTGTGTGTGTTGTGTTTTTGTGTGTTGTGGGTATGGTGTGTATGTGTGTTTTGTTTGTTGTACGTGGTGTGGTGTGGCGTGGTGTGTGTGGAATGTGTTTGCTATATTTGTTGTGTGTTGTGGTTGTGTGGGGTGTGCAGGTGTGTGTGTGTGTGTGTGTGGAAGTGTGGTGTAGTGTATGTACACACATATGTGTGGGTGGAGCGTGGCATGGGGCAGTTATGTGGCTAGAACACTTAGTTTTCACATATAGTGTGCATTTATTTCCTTCTATTAGTTGTCAGTGGGTGGATTTCACACTGTCACATTTTTAACTGCTCATATTAAGATGCATATCTCATTTACTTGGGGGTTCATTAAAGGTGTAATTCCTTTGGGTTTTCATTTAGATTGCTTAGACTGATTCTGTGCATTTTTGTTATACACAGACTCTGTGTTGAAATCTGCATTTTATCAGGCTCATGGTCTCGTTTTCTTGGGGGTCCTTGACAAGTATTTTTTATTTATTTATTTTGCACTTACACTTACAAATGATACTTTCATGCATCATGTTTATATGTGTAGGTTAATTTGAGGCTTGCTTTCAACTTGCAGTTATACCTAATTTCAGGATTTTGTCTTTCATTATCTGTCCTTTAATATACCAGGACAATTGGAATGTAAGTTGTGAGCTCATCTTACATGTATTAGAGAGAATGCTACTCCAAGGTTTTTTTTATCACTAGAATGCTTTCTTGGCATACTGAGACATTTAAAATTTATGTGACAAGAACTCTCTGGCTGTAGAGAATTCTTGATAACCTTTGCCTTCTGGGCTCCTCAGTTAAAGGCAGACTGGTGTTAATTAGCTTCTCTGGCGTAATCTTCTATTATGTTTTAAATGTATATGTTAAACCAATGAGAATTATTTCTGCTTTTTCTATATAATCTGGTGTTAATAGTATGGGATATTTGAAAAAACTGCCACAAAGCTTCTGAAGAAGGACCTGGTTGGTTCGAAAGCTAAAGCACTTTGTTTTTTTCTGTAACATCCATGTTGGTCCAATAAAAGGTATCAAATCATTTGTTTCTGGATCTGGCATTGGAAGAAGAATTTCTTTTTTTTTTTTTAACTTTTTATTTGTAACAATTTTCCATTATTTAGGACACAGAGCAGGAATACAGGCAATCAATTATTACAAATTAATGAGTGGGGATCTATGACTATAAAATCACCCAGTCTGATATTAGTTATGGTGTCAATCACATACTTAACACATTTGTATAAGTCCATAGATTAAACCTTGTTATGTAATAATGCCATTTTGAAATAAATGGAGAGGAGGATAAAGATCGGAAACTCTATTCCATTGACACTTTTACTATGAGTATGCTATAATGACAGATAGGTATTAAATTAACAATAAAGAAAGCGGAGGCGCCAGGAGCCAAGAAATCACAACCCATATCACTAAAATAGCTTAACTAAGTCCCAGTCCCATCCCCCGGCAAAAAGATTGCCAGGCGAGGGAGGGAGTACGGGCCGGCCAGTCATCAACAAAAGCGCTAGGGGAAGCACTTAATTTCCAATGCCGAAAATTCAAGGGGGTAGATCTGGGCGGATTTGGGAGCTACACAAGAACCAGGTGTTCCAGCGGTTTATGAGCTCTGGTACTTTGTTTTGGAGTCTGGCCGTCATGTGTTCCAATTTATCGATGTCATATACAATATCTTCCCAAGCTGTTATAGTGGGGGAATCTGAGCGGAGCCAAAGGCGTGTGATACAGTTTTTTGCAGCGCCCATAAGAATATCAAGGAGATAAGTTTGATGTGGGTCTTTAAAATGACTTGGGTAGTGTAAGAGAATCCCTATATCTAGGGAGAGAGTGCCCAACCTAGGGAACAGTGCCAGGATCCTATGCTCTATGCCAGACCAAAAGGTTGTCAATGCCGGACACAACCAGAACACATGTGCCTGAGTGGCCGCCTCGCAACCGCAATGTCTGCAACAATGGGAGTCTCCCCTTTCTGTATACTTGGCTGTAATCTGAGGTGTGCGAAAAAATCTGGAGACTACTTTCCAAGAGAATTCTTTCCAGATAAATGAGTTGGAAGTTTTATGCTGTCTTCGCCAGATCCAGAGCCAATCTTCCTGAGTTAGGTCTCGCTGGAGTTCAGCTTCCCAATGGAATTGCACAAGATCGAAGGTATGAGAGGGGGATTCCTGTAGGGCCCTATAGAAGACATAGTAAGTAGCTACGATCACCACCCTTCTCTAGTTGAATTGTTAAAGAACCTAGAGAAGGATTAGTTCGCTGTGTAAGATCCAGGCCAATTTTAGTATCAAGTAGGTGGTGGACCTGTAAGAAACGGAAGAAGTCACTCTGTTTTAGGGAGAATTCCAGTTTGATTTGTTCAAATGACTTGAAGATACCTTTAACATATAGTTGATAGGGGTGTTTCAAACCCTGTCCAGTCCAGATGCGAAATGTGGAATCTAGTTGTGCCGGTGGCCAGTGTGGGTCTTCCGATGGGATACCAATCCATGTCGAGAGTAATTTATTAGCTGGGTGGGCTAGAAACCTTGTCCAGCCCTGAAGCAGACTCCTGGTCAAGTCAGAGCTGTGAAGTAATGGCCTAATGTTATGGGGTTGGAACACAAGCGAACAGTCTAAAGGACGGTCTGCCATAGCCCTCTCCACCCCAAGCCAAGATGGGGCCTGGGACTGGGGTACAAGCCAAGTTGTTACATGTAAGTAAGGCTGCCAACCAGTAATTATAAATGTTAGGCAGAGTCAGTCCACCCCTCTCCTTAGGGTGCTGAAGCTTACTAAGTACTAGCCTGGGTTGTTTATTCATCCAAAGAAATCTGGAGATCGAACGATCCCAGTCTCGAATGTCCCTGCCTGAAAGGGGTATCGGGATATTTTGCATTAAATACAATATTTTTGGCAGGGAGTTCATCTGGATAGATTGAACCCTGACCATCAAGGAGAGATGGAGAGGGGTCCACCGGGCCAGGTCTGATTTGATTTTTGAGATGACAGAAATGTAGTTAACTGAGTGGAGGTTTGAGAACCTCTGGGGAATTTTAATTCCTAATTAAGTTATGTGAGGTTTATCCCATTTATAGGGGTATCTCTGAGTTACCTCTGGGGACAGAGGGGATTAAATAAGTAGGACTTCGGATTTGTTTGGGTTTATAGTGTAGCCTGTAAGGCTCTCTATTTCCTGTAGAAGACTGGTGAGAGTTTTTAATGAGTCCTCTGGGTGGGTAATATAAAGGAGAAGATCATCTGCATAATAAGCTATTTTATGGTAGGAAGACTCTGAAACTTTATACCCGTGTAGGTCCGGGGTTTGGCGCAGAAGCTGGGCCATGGGTTCAACAAAAATAGCAAACAGGTTGGAGGAAAGGGGGCATCCCTGATGAGTACCTCTAAAGAGGGCGAAACGGTCAGAATGCGATCCATTCAGTCTGACCATGGCCTCTGGGCTGGTGTATATACCTTGGATAATATCCCCAAACTGTCTGGGAAAACCAAATTTTTGTAAGACGGCTTGAAGAAAACACCCAGAGACCATATCGAAAGCCTTTTGGGCATCTAGGCTAAGAATCCTAAGGGGAGAATTTGTTGCTGTAGCATGGTCTATTAAATAGAGAGTACGCTTGATATTATCAGTAGTCTGTCAACCCTTAATGAGCCCGGATTGGTTCGGATGTATCAAAGAGGGGAGAATATGATCGAGTCTGTGGGCCATTATGGAAGTGTAAATTTTATAGTCCTGATTAAGCACGGATATGGGGCAGTAAGATTCACATAAGTGTGGAGGATTCTGTGGCTTTAGGATCACCGAGATCGTCGCCTGTCTCCAAGAGATGGGGAAAGAAGATGTAGTGTGATCTGCTCGGAGAGCTTGGAGAAGGGAATTTTTTTTATCCATTCCAGAGCATTTTTGTAGACTTCAGGCCCAGTGCCATCAGGTCCAGGGGATTTCCCATTTTTGAGGTTTCTAATAGTAGACTGGAGTTCTAGTTCGGTGATTCAGGCTGTTATTTGGGTCTGTTGAGATTCTGAAAGGGCCGGTAGATTTAATTGGGCCAGAAAGGTAATTATTTTATTAGGGTCAGGCTCAGACTGTGATGACTAGAGAGAGAGACTGATAATATCTTTTAAATGTGTCGAGAATTTGATGGGTAGAGTATTGAGTTTGTCCAGAGACAGGGTCCTTGATCTTAGAAATGGTACATTGTTGTATTTGGTTTCTAAGACGATAGGCCAGGATTTTGGAGGCCCGAGCCCCATCTTCATAGTAGCGTTGCCTGAGCCAGGCCAAAGCCTGCTCTGTTTTGGCCATCAGTAAATCCTGTATTTCAGCCTGCGTCTGTGAGATTAAGGGGAGTAAATCCGTGTCTCCTTGCATGTGTGCCTCCTGAAGAAATTGGAGCTTTTCCTGCAGGGCCTGAAGCTTAGCCTCGGCCTGCCTCTTCTTATGAGAGGCATATGAGATAATGTGACCTCTAAGAACAGATTTAATCATATCGCAGAGGGCCTGGGGTAAAATCTGAGGTGAGGAGTTATCTCGGAGAATCTCAGAGATTCGTACCTCTAAGAATTCCCAGAACTCCACATTGCAGAGCGGGGAGGGGTTAAACCACCACTGTGAGTTTTTCTTTTCTTTTCTGAGATTAAGTTCCAGAGTAATGGGAACATGGTCAGACAGACAGATGTTAAGAATGTCTGCTGAGTGAACCAGATCAATATGTTCCTTCGCAATACAAATGTAATGTAGCCTAGAGTAATACTTATGGGAACTAGAGAAAAAGGCACATTTCCGTTGTGCCGGATGCAGTTGTCACCATGAATCCACCAGACCCATGTCTCTGATCAGGCGCTTAAAGTGCCTCTGCCCAGAAGTTTGGATGAAGAATTTCTGACTGCACCCCCACCCCACCCCCAAGCAATGAGTATAAGCATGAAATTTAGAGGTATGGGCAAAACAAAACAGAAAAAGGCTCTGTCTAACATACTGTTATTGTCCCGATATTATACAACGGCAAGAAAGAATCTTGGACTGTGATTGGTCAGTTTGGGGCTGGACCTGTGCTGTTATCCCAGTACAACATCACGGGTCTAGTCTCTGCCTCACTGTGAACCTGTAGATGATTTTTTGGATCTAGAGCTTTTTTTTTGCACCTCCTCTTAAGAAGCAAAAATATTTTTTCTACACTAATAAAACATTCTTTAAAATTATTTTTTTATTTTATATATAACAACAAGCCATTGTATAATAGGAATAATGCATTCCAGGGTGTGTGTCGTTTGGGATAACGTCACGCCTGGGGCATTGGACACACTTGGCCTGCGGCCTCGTGCCCAACCCCCCAGGCATGGCGTTATCCCAGCACGACACACACCCTGTCATGCATTATTCCTTTAATAACACATAGTCCAACATGTATAAGTGTAACCCCTAGGTGGCGCTATCCCAAGGGCTACTACCCCTGCCTGTATGGCTAGCGACAGGTTAAGGGGCCTAGGTTCAGTGATGGGTGCCTCCACCCAGAGGTCTGGGTTGGTAGCAGTTAAGCTAGCTTGGTCACAGCCCTCTGGGACACTGTGCCCCCACCCCTTTGTTCCCACTAGTGGCCCACATAGTACACGGGAGTTACTGTCCCAATACCCCACATATGCACACTTTTTACACATACAGAACCACTTACCCCCAGGACTGATTCTGCAGCATGTCTCTGAGGACCCCCTGTAAAACAAGGTTATTGCACATACACAACACAGTGCAATACTGGCTCGATATGGACTGACGCCACAGACAGTATATAGTTCAATAACAATAAATCTGATTTATTTAGGGGGCAGTAACACGGGAAGGGGAAATCAGGTTGATTTAGTTTTGAAAGGTTTAAATCACAGTACTGTACATGCATATAGGGTACAAAAAGTCACACTCTGGGTACCCAGGATGGTGGGGGGTTAGCCAGGTACGTTGTCCGGGGTTGGCTGGCTGGTGCAGCTGGATGGGGCCCTGTAGGAAGAAAACACATGCACAAATTGTAATCCGGAGCTGGCTGGCTCAGTCCACAAAAAGAAGAACACAAAGCAATCAGTTGGCACACTTTGATTAAATGACAGGCTTAGGGAGTTACCCCGATTTGTACTCACAAACCCCACGCCGAGAGCTGAATTGAGGAGGTTGCTCTGGATGGCCAGGATGAGCAGGGCATGAAGATGAGACCCTCGTGACAGGGCCCAACTGATTTAGATAGTAGACGGATTCAGTCCCGATTGGATCTGAGTTCAGTTTCCAGCTTCAGCTCACAACTCACAGTGAAAGGGGAAAAGGAATCACGATCCCCCACAAGCACTAGACACATTTATATGTAAAGGAAATTACTATACCAGGCAGCTACTTCTTGATCACAAATGCTGCAAAACCTGAGAGCACACGCAGCATCAGAGTCCCCGACAGGCCAATCGCACTCCTGCAAATCTTCGGTCTTCTACGGGCAAGCTTGGTTCTGCAGACTTCTTCCTTTTCTCCACAACTCAAATTCAGTCCAATGAGCACTTGCTAACGGCTACAGGCTGACTTCAGGACCTTACACGTGCTTCCCGCGCGAACTGCACGCCACAGCAGAACAGAGCTCCTACTCCTTTCACAGTCAACTCGCAGCTGGCCCTTCAGGAACAGTTCAGGGCATTTCCCTTAGGCTCCACACAAGTTCGGTTGGTGGATTCAGCTGTCAATCACTGCAGGGCTCCCTCTGTTGGTGCAAAAAGGTGCCAAGGTCCAAACTACAGCTCCCAGAAGCACCTGCAATACATTCCCCCTTTAAGCAGGCTCCAGGTGAGAGTCCAAGTTCTGGTTGGCTCAAGCAGTCTCCATTTTAGGGCTCCCCTAACCCAGTTGGCCCAGATCAGCAGTTCAGGTCCAAAATGGAAGGGCAACACACACACAGTCCCAGCTGCAATAAAGGCAGGTTAGACAAACTGCAATTTTACTAATGCTCTAAATGATTTCAGGCAAACAGTTACATCTCTTAGGTGGGCTCACTCTGCGCTTTTAGCGACTGCAGAAACGGAGTGATCAGACGGCAGCTCATGGCGGAATTTGAGCATTAAACACACAGCCCCCCCATTCAAACTAATTTAGCCTGCGAGCAGGCAGCTCTTAAAGAGACAGTATCAGAGGCTCTAAAAGCAGTCACAGGTGAGCGGCTTAAACGCCGAACACCATTCAGGCTGGGAGCACTTAGCCAGCTCCCAGAAGACTTATGGGAACCCCCATTTGCAGGGGGGGTTACATAACCTTTTTGTGAAGACGTGATTGTACACCCCACAACCGTAGGTACAGGCATGAGAGTTGAGAGTTGGACCAGAATCGGAGTTCAGGGGACTGTAGTCCCGTGCTGCCCGTACCCATGTATGATGTCCCTTATTAAAATGGGGTGTATTTACATGTACAACGTGGGAATAAAACACAACATGTAAATGGAATTTGTTTGATTAACTAGGTTTACTGCTCCTTCTGTATTAGGCTTTGTGGGCCTGTATAATACAGATACTAAATTCTGAAGGTACATATAGGTTCAGAACATTGTTGGTACACTGCAGGAATATTTCAAGGAAAGATGGATAGGGTAAGAACTTTTCAGTTTTGTCGGAGGGATCAAGAGAATTGTGAGAACAGGCTGCACTGAGTATTTAGGAATAGTGGGGACTTTCTTGAGGTTATTGTATTGATTTTCTTCCTCTGGAATCATAATAAGGACTTCAAGGGGTCCAAATTTCCTCAGGTATGGTTTTTGGATGTTTCTTAGGTTGTGTGGTAATCTCTGAAGATGTAAGCATTCTAGTGTATCATTCAGCCATTCTCTGTGAGAAGGGGATCTCTTAGCCAGACATAATTTAAGTATTTGTCTCTCTGCAGTGTTCCCTATCAGATAAATTGTGTATTATTTTTTTTTTTGCTTTCTTTATGCTCCTCCTCACTGGCCCCAAAGGACATCTCTCCAGCAGGACTCAGGGCACTGGCCTTTTCCCGCTCACTTGAGTCCTTCCCAGACCAAGCCACTGTCCTCCCTCCTGCACTCCGACACGCCATTCCCCCCTGGCTCTGAACCCCCCGAGGTGGGGCCGCCAACTCCTGACTGGCACTCTATCTAGACTCTAGAGTGTGGCCGGAGTGAGGAGGAGAGCCAGAGGCTGGCTGGGGCTGATCTGGCACTGAGCGTGAGGGCCGTCCACAGGACCTGCCTTCGCCTTCCCAGGTGCCAGGGCTTTTCTGTGTTTTCTTGATCCGGAAGGCGTGGACATGCAGTGATGTCTGGTGCGATGGGCGTGCTCATGCACCCATCTGCAGGACATCTGCCATCACTGCCACATTCCTTGAACATGCCCCGCAAGTTGCCATACTCCCTGTCTCCTCTGGGAGCTACCAGAACTGCAGGATGCACAACCCACCCTCCCCAGGAGAGGAGATCGGTCCATCGGACACTCAATCCTGTCCTTCCCGGCCGACCCCCGGTGACCAGAATCCACTCCTGAACATGGGTTGCCGGTGTGACATGAGATAAGGCTAGCACCTCAACCTTCAGCGCCACCGGGCTGGCTAAATTGTTTATTGTTCACTGAGACCTGCCCTTTTGTTGCCATTGTTGCCTGTGATACAAATGTCTGATTCAAATAGCTCTTGTAAGCCCAATAGCAAGTTGAGTTTGGAATTAATTCCGCACCAGAAGGTTTTAGATCCCTCTGGGTGGTCACACTTGTAACATTTGGATGTCGGGATAGATGCCATTTTGTGGAGCTTTTCTGGAGTCACATATAAGTTCCCCAGGGTCTTGAATTGTGCCTTAAGAACTATAATTGATGTCTATTTTTTGGCAAAACACCACAGTTTGGGCCAGTCCCAGGATTCAAGTGCTTGCCCTGCTGTTTGCTGTACCATTCCTTCATTTCTTCTGCATTTCTGTGTACTTGTTCTATGAGGGAGTTATACCACTGGGAAACTGAGCTATTCTACATTTATGACAACAGTTCCGTTTATTTATTTAATTTTTTTTAATTAAGATATTTATCTCCTTATGATGCTATCCCCCTTCAGCCCTCACCCCCACTTCTGGCTGGCATACGTCTCCCCCAGGTTTTACCAGCCAGTTGAACACCCACGGACTGGGTGGAACAAGGTGGAGAGGGGCCATCCATCCCCCCATCCCAGTGACCCATTCCAACTGCGGCCATGCCTGGGTGACGTTGCAGGGCTGGAGTGGGGTGGGCTTCGTTCTGCTGCTCCACGTTTTCAGCCTCTAGGATGACTGTTATTTTGGTCACAGCGTCCCACTTGCAACCTTTTAATTTAATTTAATTAGTATTTCGGAAAGACCTTTGAGCGTGAGCTCTTTTACAAAGGTTCCACGTCAGGGTGGACAATAAGACAATACACATATTCAGTGGTTACAGAGGCCTGATCATTAGGCATTAAAGAGCGACTACATGACAATTAGACAAATAGGAGAAAACAAACTGGGCAGTTGTAATTGAATACTAAGCTATTTCTAATCGGTTGTCCTCATTGCTTACACCCTGGAAACCTCCAAATCCGTTGATAGACTATGGCAGAGTAACTGCATAGGGTTTAGCAGCTATCCCAGATGGCGAGAGGCTGGGTGACAGTGAAACAAAGGGGAGACAGGTTTGAAACCAACGCGGAGGCGGGGAGGCGGGGGATAGTGAAATGGGGGGGGCCTGTGATGGGGGAGCAGCTCAGAGGGCTTTGTGGAGTATGGTGTGTGTGTGTGTATGGGGAGGGGGTTGGGAGGGGCAGTACCAAGTGCGTTTAAAGAGGACTGATAGCTTACTTAAGCCCTTGGCTAGGCTGGAATGGAGGCAGGGTTCTCTAGGTAGCCCTGCTGGGTGTTACCTTGGTGGGTAGGCCTATCTATCAAATGGGGCCTGAGAAGCAGGTGCATTTGAGTTAGACATTAGGTGCTGTTCGAGTAATGTA
Source organism: Neoceratodus forsteri (assembly GCA_016271365.2). NCBI lineage: Eukaryota > Metazoa > Chordata > Ceratodontiformes > Ceratodontidae > Neoceratodus > Neoceratodus forsteri. The sequence goes on along the minus strand of CM028135.1, from coordinate 24,570,216 downwards.
TTGCTCCCTTTTTACTGTCACCAGCTATACTAGATCTGGCTCAGACCTGAAGCTGTCTCTATCCTTTAAGACTACCTTAACTCGGCTTTTCATATTTCTTGAAGAATAACAAGATCAACTTCATTACATTTGCTGTTCATTAGGAACTGGTCTCCACAGGGAAGGTTGCTCAAGACAGTAGAGGGACTGAGCATGTGTAGACTGTGCATCGTGTGTGTGAGGGCTAGACACAGAAACATAGAAATCCAGAATGTGTTGGCAGATGGGGTCCATGTGGACCATCTAGTCTGCCCATGTATACTACCCCCCCCCCAATCAGGCTGCTGTGTTAAGTTTTAGACAGGCAAAACCACCTTGTGAGTTGGTCCCTGAAGCATGCATATTATTTATTTCTTGTTATGCTTATGCCCCTCCCTTGCACCCCTGAGCACCCAGTGTCTTCAGCCCTGCTCAGCTGTCCCTGCTGCTTGCTGGCCAGACTCCTCCTCCAATGCTGACCACTGCGTCCTGGCTCCCTTGGGTCCCCAGTGTCCTCTGGAGAGTCTGGCTTATCCCTGCTGGGAGATCTCCCTCTCATGTGAGGAGACGAACTTGGGAATGGAAGAAGCACCATGGGTCGACAGGGGATGTCGGCTGGTAGGGAGGAGTTGATGTCATTGTGGTAGGAGGCTGGGTAGTGTGGTGAGTATGATTTCCACTGTTCTGGGTCCCTCCCGCACCCTCCACCTCCTGTAGCGAGCATTACATCGATGTTCTGGGAGGTAGAGCTAGCTGTCACTTGGTCAACCACACCAGCCAAGGCTTAGTTCCACCACCAGGAGTCACCCTCTCAGTGGTGTATTACTACACCCTTTGCCATAAGGTGAGTGTCTGTGGAGGCAGTCCACGCAGATGCTTCTGCAGCCTCCCTGTGGACCTCCACTCCTGTTGTCCCACGCTCAAGGCCTGAACCTGAGTAAACAACATGCTTTTTTTTGTTAATGCCTCCTTCTTACTCCAGTTTGCTCACATCACCCTCCCCAACTGCAACAGCCCCGTCACCCACCTTCTCCCTGACTTAACCCTGTACCTCCAGTCTCTGTGGCTTACCTCCCACAACAGGATAGGGGGGTTCCTCAAGTCCCCCAAGATACTGGATCCTCATGGAGGTGGCGGGTTGCACGGGTCAGCGATGCAGGGCCTATGCGCCAGTCAGGGAGGGTAATCCTAGCATGGCTTGACCGAAAAAGATGCTGTGCTTCCACATCCACACAGCCCCTCTCAGCGCCATTGCAAGATGCGCTGGAGAGGGTCTGCAAATCAGTGGGCAGTTGGACGAAAAAAGGAAAAAGATGCCCGCAGGGTCTGGTTGCATGGGGTGGCGGTTGCAGCCTGTCACACAGTGCCAAACCGCTCACTCGAGCCCGTTCCACAATTGATGAGACTGCGTGAGTGGAGTAAGGACTGGCTTACCGCGCTCCAGTAAGTGTCTACACGGTGGCGTTTGCACCGCAGCAAACTGAGCACTTGGGTTGCTGCAATGCTAATACGACCATGTAAACAGGGCTTAAAGCTTCTTTTAACAAGATTGGTGCCACACTGACAAGTTCTGTATTACTGCAGACGTCGCTAGGACCTAAGCAGCACCAGTATTCTCACTCTTAGATACCATATGCTGAGTGGCCTGTCAATCATGCAATGTATGTTATAGAGCTCACCAATTATCTTATTCTTTATATACATTTTTAGCTTCCTAATGTTTCTGCAAGTTCTTCCCTACCTAATGTTCTGTATTATCCTATGGTATATTAGAAACATAGAATCTGCTGGCAGATAAGGACTGCTTGGCTCACCTAGTCTGCTCAATTTTCCCTTCCTACAGTATCACTGTAGATCCCACTTGATCTCCAGCCCTTCTCCCTTCCCACTCCTGAATCTAACCCCCTTCAGCATCATAGCATATCCCCTTGTTACTGAGTACCTTTTTTTCTAAAAAATACTTCCCTTCTGTACCTTATTTACCCCCCCATGAGGTATTTAAAGGTCTCTATCATAACCCCACCCTTCCATGGTGTACATACTTAGGTCCTTCAGTCTCTCCTCATATGGCATTTGGGGCAGACCTTGCACCATCTTAGTTGCCCTTCTCTGGACCGCCGTCATTTGATTTCCTTCTGGAGATGTGGTCTCCAGAACTGGACAGAGCACTCTTGGTGGGGTCTTAGCAACAGTCTATACAGAGGTAACACTACCGCCCTCTTTCTTCTGGTGATACCACCCCTGTGCACTATGCAGCATCCCAGTAGCCCTCCCAAGTGCCTTATCACATAGCCTGGCCACCTTGAGGTCAGCTGATATGATTATCCCAGGTCTGTTTCCTGCGGTCATCAGTGCCACCCCTCCACCCCTTTTTTTTTTCGTTTGTTTTGTTGATCCTTTTTCTCCTACCTGGCTCCTGGTCTGCCATAGTCGTCTGCGCATCTGAATCTCCGACCGCTGTCAGTACATCCCATCCTTGGGACCCTCCTCTACCACAGCACCCCCACGGTGGGATGGTGGGGGCTCTCCTGTCTCCACCAAGTCTCGATCCAGTGTGCAGCGATGCCCCAGCCAGGTGCCCCTGAGATGGCCATCACCAAGCGACCGTCGCCATTTCCCTTGTTCTGTGCCCCTGCATGAGTGGGTGTGTAGTGACACGGAGAAGGAGCGCATCGCGCCTGTCCACTCCCTCCCGTGCTGTGCCCCAACTCAGCCTCTGTTTAGCAGTGCCAGTGCACCACCCTCAGCCTTTGCTGGGGCCAAAAGTGCACTGACAGCTGGGACCCCCCCCCCCACCACGGAGAGGGAGATCAGTCACACGGATGCGCAATCCCTCTCCTCCCCTGCCGACCTGAGTCCATTCCTGAACCCGGGTCACAGGTGTGAAGCGAGGTGTGGCATCCAGCGCCTCAACTCTCAGCGCCACTGGGCTGCCCCCCACTCCTTCTTTATACTCCACCCCTGGGTTTCTGCATCCTAAGTGCATTTTTTTACTTTTTTTTGCATTGAAACCCAGTTGCCATACCCATGACCACTCTTCGAGTTTTCTCAGGTCTCTGATCATCCTCCCCCTTCACCACCACCACCACCAATGTCCACATTATTGCAGATTTTGGTGTCTTCTGCAAAGAGGCAACCCTTCCCTTCCAGCTCCTCTGCAGTGTCACTTATAAAGACATTAAAGAGGACTGATCCATGAGGTACCCCACTGGTTAGCCTCCCTTCCTCGGAATGAACTCCGTTTACCATCACTATCTGCCACCTATCCCCTAACCAATTTATTACCCGGTTTACCACCTTTGGACCCACTCCTAAGCTACCCAGCTTGCCTAATAGTCTCCTGTGTGGAACACTGTCAAAAGAACTGAAATCTAGGTAGGCTATGTCCATGACTCCACCCTGATCTGGTTCTTTGGTCACCCAGTCAAAGAAATTTATCAGATTAGTTTGACATGCCCCCTCCGCCCCACAATGAATCCACACTGCTTCTTGTAATCCATTGGATTCAAGAGATTCCACAATTGTTTTCTTCAACAGTGATTCCATTAACTTTCCCATCACAGAAGTCAGACTGACTGGCCTGTAACTGCATGTCTCTTTCTTGCTTCCACTTTTGTGAAGTGGGACTACATCGGCCCTCCTCCAGTCCTCTGGAACCACTCCTGTTTCCAATAAGCTGCTAAACAGGATTGTCACTGGTGTAGCCAGTTCCTCCCTGCGCTCCCTCAATACCCTTGGATGCACTCCTTCTTGTCCCATTGCCTTGTCCACTTCCAGATTTGCGAGCCTGTTCGGGACTGTCTCCTCTGAAAATGGACTAGTGTCCCTCTCCCACCCTCCAATGCTCCTGTTACTTTTTTGTGGCCCCTCCCCATCTCCTTCCTCTGTGAACACCGAACAAAAACTATTTGTTCAGGATGTCGGCCTCTTCCTGATCTCCCTCTGCACAGTTCCCCCTTCCCTTTATAACCTTACAATCCCACCCTTGGTCTTCTTCCTTTTGCTTACATACCTAAAAATTGTCTTACATTATTGTATACCAATGCCACTGTATCTATTGGTGCTATCTTGTATTCTGTATTACCCTGTTGTGTATCTTTGCCTTTTGAACTTGACATGTATACTGTCCTCCCAGGACTTCCTTGTAAATAAGCTTGCTCAATGGAGCTCTTTCCTGCTGAAATAAATAAATAGAACATAGAGAATACCGGATGGGCAACTATACAGAACCAGTGTGTTCTGCACAGAGGGGTTCTGGTTCCCTGTGACCTCCAGAGCAAAGCTCCAGACGTTCTTGGAAATCAGAACCCCGAGGTGGCAGAACACACTACACTGGTTCTACATAAGTTGTCCATCCACTTTTTTTTTTTAATCATTTAACACTTTTACTCCTCCCATGCAGAGCAGGCCATAGCAACTGCCGGCTACCGGCACCCACACCCCCCGGACCAGGTCTGGCAAACGCTACATGCACCTGACTCACACAGGTCCCGATGAAATTAACAGGACACTCCCCCAGGAGGCCTGTGACCGGGAACCAGGTGACTACGCCTCCCGTGTCTGGGGGCTCGGAGCTTGGCCATGAGTTTCTGCAGTCGCCCTGTGGTTGTCTGCCATTACTACCCCAGGGTGCCAGATGTGCAATGACGTCTAATGCACCTACGTGCAGATGTCCGCTGCACTCCCTTCCCCTTAGAATACCTGCTACTGACAGTGCGCCTAGCCTCCACTAGGTGCCGCTGCAGCATGCTGCATACCCCGTACCCACCCCGGAGGAAGGAGAGCAGTCATGGGACTCTCAATCTTTCCTCTCCCCTGCCAGCCCCTGGTACCCCAAGTCCGTTCCCAAACCCGAGTCGCCAGCATGGCGTAAGGTGTGGCATCCAGCGTTTCAACCCTTAACGTCACCGGGCCGGCCATCCACTATTTTGTATAGAGTATGGCGTCCTCGAAATCAATCTGGTATAGTTTGAATATTTTTTTATTTCTTTAATAGGAAAAAGTCTTTGCCATTTGAGACTTGCTAGGCCGAGTTGCGTGGTTGTTAGGGACCAGACGTCCCTGTGTTTTAATCGAGTACTCCCCGGTTAAAAATCGGGCGTGGGAGGGATTTTAAGAGAAATAAAAATGGCGTACGTGTTTCTCGCTTAGTGAGACAAGGAGGAGGAACCAAGACTTTTTTTTGTAAGTAATTCATATCTGGCTGATCCTGCATTTGTTTTTTTAAAAAGTGAAATATATCTAGCTGATCCTGCAATTTTTTTTAGATTATTTGGTTGATTCTACATCTGAGGGACAGTGTGAATGACTATTGGTTCTGTCGCCATGTTTTTTGATCTGGCTGATCCTGTGGTTAGTGTTGCTGTGGCTCGTGCACTTCTCGACTCAGCTGGAATGCGGTTGTACCACAGAAGGGTTGAACAGCATTCCATGTCCTTTGAACTGTGGTACAACAGCATTTCAGCTGAGGTAAAAATTGAGGTAGAACAACATTCTACCATACCCTATAAAAATATATTTAATGCCTTTCTCATTTCACTTTTTGGCTTTCATCTGTCTTTGCAGGGCAGTATGGGGCCCTCTGTAGTTTTTTTCTGTTTGTTTTTGTCTGTAATAGTGTTGTCAGCACAAATTGTATTGCCATCCTCACACAGCACATGGTGCACACAAAGGGCATAACCTGCTCTACAAGCCCAGACTTGCCACAGGACATACAGTAACCAGATCCTTTCATCTTTGTGCCAATGTAAGGGCAAAGAAAACAGAATCTAAAAAAAAAATCATGCAGTAAACTTGGTGTGAACTTAGACAGAAAGGAAGATACCCTTATTGGTACAACAAGTAATGTCAAAAGGGAAGTAAAGTGGGTAACAGAAGAAACAGAGCAGCTGCAAGTTTCAGTAAAGGAAACAGAAACAAACTGTGGCGATATGCAGACAAAGTTTGCCAAAAGAGGTGATTGACAACTTCTGACACTAAAACTCTTCTGTAATGCAAAAAAAAAAAAATTGAAAATCTTGAAAATGCTTTAAAATACAAGAATCTATGCTTAACTGGTTTGCCTGACAGGGTGGATGCCAAATTTACCTTGATCAGTGGTCTTGTATAAGATTTTTCATTGAGTCTGTCTTGAGGCCTGCTGAAAACCACCATTTATAGTGAGGGTATGTCGTATTCCTTTTTAGAGATAAAAACAAAGAAATAGGCTGTCTCCATGCCGTTGAGTGATGAGGATCGTTCTGACAGGCTGGTGACCTGGGTTCACACTGTGCACCTGGGACAGCAGAAGTGGAGGCTGGCAGGGAGGGTTACAAGCATCCTTTGGACGCTGTCCTCCCGGGGCGGAGGGGGACTTGCAGCACCACCTTGCAGTGGCTACAGGTGGTGGTGTGGTGGAGGTGTCAGTGAACGCGTGGGTGACTACAGTACATGCCGCTGGACACCCCCCAGGTGAACTGTGTGCGCACATGAGTAAGGGGATGAGGGTCGTCATGACAAAGGACAGGGAAAATGCCTCATCGGTATGTCTCATGCTGGCCTCTCTGCCCCTCACCATGCCTGGACCCTCCTCAAGCATTCGATGGGTGCTCCCCCTCCAAAACTTATGCAGTGATCCTCCACTAGGCCATGGCATTGCCCTTGGCAGGGACAAGCTGGCAAAAATGGAGAGGGAAAGTCAGGGCACCCTCTGGCGATGCACTGTGATCATGGACAGGGGCGACCCCCAGCAGCGGCAAGCTGGCCATCAAGGATCTGGAGGTCTGGGTTGGAATGTGGCCCAGAAGAGTGCTGGAGGGCGTAGAGTCTGGCAGAAGAGGGGCGGTGTGGGTCCAGTTGGAGTGGGGTGCTTGTGGGCATACTGACAGAAAAAAAAATAGAACAAACAAACAAAAGAGTTGTGTATGTGCCGACTCCCAAGACCAAGATGTTACTATTAACCTGCAACAAAATAAATCCTCTTTTGAGTTATAATCCACCTTCATCTTCACCCTGGCCTTTGAAACAAACAGAGGAATTATACAGACCAGAAGACAGAAAGGAGCAGTATTATAGCGGTAACAAGGTACATGTTTATCTTGATCTATCCTATGCCACACTTTCTTCCATTCAAGAGAGGATTTTCAATAGATGGGTGCCACTTTCAGCCTACTTCTCCCAGCTGAATGTATGAGTTACATTCCCTTAAATATATTCAATGATCCTGCTCAGCTGAAGGAGTTTACTAATGCCCAAGAAAGGGAATGTGCTGAAATAAGAATAGAGGTCGCTTCGGAATGTACTGAAGAGGCAGAGGATATGAACTCCCTACCGTTGATTGAGGAGTAAAATAACGCATCGAATTATTGAAACGGGTTTAATGAATGTGAATTTAGACAGTACCTGAAATGGAGAACCCTAGAGCTTTATATCAGTTTCTTCTTTTCCTCAGATCTCCGTTGACTCTTTGTAACAAATGTTTATCTTTCAGGAACAGCTGGTGATAGTTATACCTTTATCTTTAGTAAAGAAATAACATATGTATGTATGTATGTACATCTGAATCTGTGTTGGGCTGTTCCTTGGAGTTTGAATGATGATGTGAAGCAACGTTGGGGTTACCCTAACATTGGCATTGGCTTGTCACAAAGCAAAATATTGACACAGCAATGCTTGGGTAGAGGGTGCTGAAGTTAGGATAATGTCAATGCTGCATTCCATGATTGTTCATCTCCCCCCCTTCCAGGAACAGCACACCACAGATGTACCAATGCGCGAGGGACTTTTTTCCTAAACTTTTTATTCCCCTACTTTTTATGTTTTGTACTTCAACCCTAACAGATGCATTAATGTAGCTGTTCACACTTGATATGCATATAGAATAAACACTGAGTAGGTGTGGCATGCTATGAAATAAACCCATGAAAGGGATAACCAGATAACAAGGGTACGAGCCGGAAAGGCAAGTGTCCTCATTATCTGATTAGCTCTAGAGCTGGGTTTACTTCCCAGTGTAGCAGACTTTCCCATTATTTATTTTATATAATGCACTAGGGGGGTCGTTTTGTTACCTTTTGATCACATTTGTGATCATTTCTGGGTTTGCCTGTTTTAATTTTTTTTGTTCTGGTGTTTTTCTTCAATGTAGTGGTATTTTTGGCGTGCTCATTTTTGTCCCCTTATTTTTTTGGTAGTGTGGGGCCATGTTTATAAGGAGGTGTGACTACTGTGGTCTGTCCTTTAGTTCAGAGTGGGTGGTGAGTGAGGTTGGGAAGTGTGTGATATCTGGGGTCGGGAGCGTTGATTGTGGGTGGGTTTGTTTCGTCGGGGGCACAGATAAAGGAGCTCTGAGTGGGCAGCAGCAGCATGAAGGGCATGGTGGCAGCTGAAGGGAAAATAGAAGCATAGAATCTGTTGGCAGAACAGGCCATGTGGCCAAGTGAGTCTGCAGAGCCCTGCCTATTTGTGTTGATTGTGAGGGCTGTAATGGTATTTCTCTCCTCCCTTCCCTTTCCGCCGCTGTCCTTATTACGTCACTAAGCAATCTTTAAAAACTTTTCTGTGGCACCAGGCATTCAGTGATTGGTTTTTCTTTCTGCTTTTTGGTGTATTGCTATTTTAATGTTAATTTTATTGATACTTGTTTTGCTTTTAAATTGTTAGGTGCCTTGGTTATGGCTAAGGCACCCTATAAATAAAATGTATTATTATTATTATTATTATTACTAATTTTGCACAGACTACCTTCCATGACATTCTGCTCCATCCCTCCACAACACTCTCCATGAAGAAATGTTTTCTGCCGCCCATAGGCGCAGTGGTAGTATTTCCACTCGTGGCACTGGCAAACCCAGTTTGGAAGCGAGCCCGTGTTGTTGGGGGCTGGTGAGGGGGAGGTGGATTAAGCATCCCAGAGGACGCTGTCCTTTCCCAGGGAGGGAGGGTGGATGCCTCAGCTACAGTGCTGCCACCTAGGTGACCAGGGGAGGCACTACAGTGGTGATAGGCAGGTTAGGGTGGTCATCGGCTGAGCTCGTGTCTGATGGTCACTGGTACCTAATAGCACCTGGGGGTCCTGCAGTATGACTTCCCCTTTACTATCCCTGCCTGTAAGGACTAAATCAAGTATGGCTCATTCCCTTGTAGTCTCCTCAACCCTCTGTATCAGGAATGCATCATGGGGTGTTTCTACAAGCAGCTAATTTCTTGCATTTGCTGCTACTGGGATCCTCCTATCCCCATCTGGCAGGCTAAAGTCACCCATTAGCAGCACCTCCCTGTGCTTTGCAGTCCTTCCAGTCTCGTCAATTCCCTATCCACTGCCTCTTTTTATGATTGTGGCCTATTTACAACCCCTATCCTGATGCTCCTCCTCCCAGTTGTGGCTACCTGAAGCCACACAGTCTCTCTGCACTTGCCCTTTCCACTATCCTTGAAACATAGAAACATAGAATTTAATGGCAGATAAGGACTGCTTGGCCCACCTAGTCTGCCCATTTTCCTACCTAATAGATAAGCTGCAGATCCTAATTAACCAACAGCCTACTTCCTCCTACCCCCTACTAGGACTGACTTATGTCTGTCCCATGCATTCTTGAATTCCCCCACTGTACTTGACTCCACGACCTCCTCAGGGAGGCTGTTCCATGCATCCACAACCTCTCTGTGAAAAATACTCTCACATTACCTCTCTGAGCCGCCGCCTCTATCTTCAAATTGTGCCCCTTGTTCTTGCACATCTCTTTTCTGAAAGATGCTACCCTCTTGGACTTTACTGATTCCTTGAGGTACTTGAAAGTTTCTGTCATGTCCCCTCTCTCTCCCCCTTCTTTCCTCAAGGGTATACATATTAAGCTCTTTTAGTCTTTCTTCGTACATCTTCTGGTGCAGACCCTGCACCATTTTGGTTGCCCTCCTCTGGACAGCCTCCACTCTGTCTATGTCTTTTCAGAGATGGGGTCTCCAGAACTGCACACAATACTCCAGATGGGGTCTCACCAACTGTCTGTACAGAGGGACAACTACTTCCTGTTTTCTACTATTGATGCCTCTCCCTGTGCATCCCAGTATCCCCCCAGCCTTCCTTACTGCCTTCTCACATTGCTTGCCCACCTTTAGGTCATCTGATATAATTACCCCCTGGTCCCTTTCCAGTTTTACTGTTGTCAGTATCTCACCCCCCATTGTGTACACTTCCCCTGGGTTTTTGTTTCCCAGGTGCATTACCTTGCACTTCTTTGCATTGAATCTGAGCTACCATGCATTTGACCATTCCTCCAACCTTGCCAAGTCCCTTCTCATCCTTTCCACTCCATCTTGTGTATCAACCCTGTTGCAGATCTTTGTGTCATCTGCAAAGAGACACACTTTTCCTTCCAGTTCCTCTGCAATATCACTTATAAAGACATTAAAAAGGACCAGTCCCAGTACTGAACCCTGCGGTACCCCACTAGTAACCCTCCTTTCTTCACTGTGGACTCCCTTTACTACTACCTTTTGTGTCCTGTTGTCTAGCCAATTTTTTATCCAGGCTACCACCTTGGGACCCACTCCAAGGCTGGCTAACTTGTGTATTAATCTTTTGTGTGGGACTGTATCAAATGCGTTGCTAAAATCTAGGTAGGCCATGTCCACAGCCCCACCCTGGTCTACTACTTTGGTCACCCACTCAAAGAAATCTATTAGAGTCGTCTGATTTGACCTTCCCATCGTGAATCAATGCTGCCTTGGGTCCTGTGCCCCACTGGCCTCTAGGTACTCAACAGTTCTTTCCTTCAGAAGTAATTGCATCATTTTCCCTACCACTGAGGTCAAACTAACTGGTCTGTAGTTTTCCGCCTCTGTCCTGCTCCCACTTTTGTGAAGAGGAATCACATCCACCCTCCTCCAGTCCTCAGGTACCACCCCATCCTCCCATGATTTGTTAAAGAGAGTAGTCAGCGGTGTCACTCGTTCTATCCTTAGTTCTTTTAGAATTCTTGGGTGAATCCCATCAGGCCCCATTGCTTTGTCCACCTTCAATTTTATTAGTTATTTCAGAACCCTTTCTTCTGTAAATGGACTGGTATCGACCCCTGTCTTCAGAGTGTTTCTCTTGTTTGGTTTAGGTACCTCCCCCTCCTCTTCCTTTGTGAATACTGAGCAGAAATATTCATTCAGTATCTCTGCTTTTTCACTGTCACCCCCTGCCCACATTCCCTCCCCTTTATTAAGCCTCAGTATCCCTTCTTTGGCCTTTCTTCACTCCCTAATGTACCTATAAAAGGTCTTATCCCCCTTCTTAACAGAGTTGGCTATCCTTTCCTCGGTTTGGGCCTTTGCTATTCTGACTGCCTTCCCTGCCTCTTTCTGCTTTAACTGATAAAGTTCTCTGTCCTGCTCCTTCTGTGTTTCCTTATATTTCCTGAATGCTATCCTTTTCTCCTTAACCTTCCCTGCCACCTCTTTTGAGAACCACTGCATTTTTTTCCTTTGTTGTGTTTTGTTGATTTGCTTTACGCAAAGGCTTGTTGCCTCTGTGATGGCTGTTTTGATCACTCCCCATTGTTCCTCCACACCTCCTTCTTGCCTGTTTGCTAGTGCTTTTCTGAGGCACTCTCTCATTTTCCCAAAGTCAGCCCTCCTAGAGACCAATACTCTTGCTTTTGTATGGCTTGATTGTATGGCTGTGTTTATCGTGAACCACACTGTTTGGTAGTCGCATGTTCCCTGATGGCTACCCACTTCTAAATCTGAGATTCTTTCTCTGTCCCCATTTGATAGTACCAGATCTAAGATTGCTCCCTCCCGAGTGGGTTCCAATACTAGCTGTCTGAGGCATGCTCCTTGTAGGGCATCAAGAATGACCCTGCTCTTGGATGTGCCTGCAGCAAAGGTGCTCCAGTTAACATCTGGCATATTTAGGTCCCCCATCAACAATATCTCCCCTTTCTGCCATTCTAAGGATGCCTTCTATCATTTCCTTGTCCATTCCTTCCCCCTGAGATGGTGGTCTGTATACAACCCCCATGCAGATTGTGGTGCCATTTTCTGTCTCCAGGGTGACCCAGAGTGCCTCATCTGCTCCCTGTTTAATCTTTAGTTCTGTTGCTTTGATCCCTTCCTTTACATAGAGAGCTACTCCGCCTCCTCTTTTACCCTCCCTGCCCCTCCTGTAGATTGTGTATCCTGGTATGTTGACATCCCAGTCATGTTTTCTGTGTACCATGTTTCTGTGACTGCCACAATATCCAGGCAACCCTCTTCCATCAAGGCCACTAGTTCAGGGAGCTTGTTACACAGACTACGGGCATTGGTACTCATCACCCTCCACTTTTTGATGGCCTTACCCCTTTTAGCCCCCATCCCTGTCCTTACTGCCTTTGCCTTTTTTTACATTTACCTCTGTCCTGCTCCCTAATGACTTCTCTACCTTGGTGTTTACCTCACTAATTACCATGTTTTGTGGGGGAGGCTGGGATTTCCCTGCTCCTTTTCAGTGCCTCCCCACTTGGCTAGTTTAAATGCTTGCCAATGAAGCATTTAAACCTCTCACCTAGGATCCTGGTCCCCCGGACAGATGCAGACCATCGCGTCAGTATAGGTCTGCATCCCTCCAGGTGGCTCCCCAGTCCCCAATGAAGCCAAAACCCTGAGCTCCACACCAGTTTTTCAACCATTCATTGAATTCCCTAGTGAGGAGTACCCTAGCATCACCCTTGCCATAGACAGGCAGCACCTCTGAGAATGTTACCGTATGCGCTACTTGTCTAAGGCCCCTCCCCAACTCTACAAACTCCTCTTGCACTGCTCTGATCCCATTCCTAGCCAGGTCATTTGTCCCTAGGTGGACAATGACATCCAGCTCCCTCCCTCGTGCAGCTGCTCCCACGATCCTGAGGATACGCCCTGTCCCTCAAGCTGTGGTGCCAGGCAGGCACCTTACCTCCCTCTCCCCTTCCTCCCCCCTAATGATTGAGTCCCCCACCAGGAGTTGTTTCCTTCCCCTGTGGGGTCCCATGCCACCCTCCTGTGGGTCTCCTTTGTGAAGGTTCCCAGCATCCTCCTTGGTCTCCACTGCAGGTGCCTCCATAGAGGAACCACTATCCACCAGAAGAGTGTATGAATTATGGAGAGGTACAGCTGGAGGGATGCAACTCTGTTCCACCATTATCTTGACCTCCATGGCCTTAATGCCCTCCCTAATGCATAGTGCCACGCCTCCCCTTCATTCCTCTCTCTCTGTCCCTCCTAAACAAGACGACAGGGCCTCCCCCAGGCCTAGAATACAACTATAGGAGAAAGGGCAGAGGAACAGCTGAGATGGGGCGGGGCTAGAGAGGATGAGAGGATGACCCTTTTCCCTGGGTTGCACTGGGAAACAAGTCTTGGCTCTGCTTGCCTTTCCCAGTTGCTAATTTTCAAAGAAATAAACATTGCATACCTTGGCACAGTAAATTCCTCATAGTTTCGAGTTACCCATGTCTCTGGGATTGTCACCAGGACTCAGATGTGCTCCTGTCAGAAGCTGCTTCCAGGTTACTGTTTTTCTTTGCCAGGCTTCTGATGTCAGCAGACATAGAAACATATGAAAATAGAATTTTTCAACAGAAAAGAACTGCTTGGCCCACCCAGTCTGTCCAGATGGCCGACTAGCCTTCCATGTCATGTGCTTCTCCCCGTTGCCTCTCTCCCACACATTTCTTCACTTTCTCCTCTCTAGCCCTGTCCTATCTCACCTTTTCCTCTGCCATTTCCTTTTAGTTGTTTTGTAGTCCCAGGGGAGACCCTCTTGAGCTTCTTCAATTTGAGTAGGTGTACCTATCAGAACCTGGTGTGCCTCTCTCATCTGCTCATTTAAAATCACTTCTATGCACTCTGTAAACTTTTGTCCTAATATCATGGTACACTTCTCGGAGTGTTGAGGGCTATCCTTGTGTGGCCTTCTGCCCTTCAGGAGTGGCCCCAGTCTACTGCACACTCAATGCCTACATCCTTCAGCCAGGAGTTGAAGTGTGTGATCCACAACTGCCTCTCTTCTGCCCTTTACTAAACCGGCAGGACTTCGGTAAAGGATACAACGATTGCTGCCAGCCTGAGCCTCCCTCCCAGCTTCCTGTAGCTGTCCATTACCTCTTCTAAGGGTCTACTGGCCAGATCATTGGTCCTCAAGTGGACAGTGACATTCAGTTCCTTTCCGCCAGCAATGACCCTAGCAATCATCTCTACACTAGAGGCCTTGCATGACTTACGTGAAGCAGGAGATGGGCCAAAACTTTCTTCACACAGGTCCGGTGCAAAGCGGGAAATGAATCCTAATGAGAGACTTGTGGAACTGGATCTTTTCTCCCTTGACAAGAGACGAATGAGGGAGGACCTAATCCTCATATGGCCGCAGGGGAGCCTTCTCTATAAGATAATCTAAATTTAAAATTTAAAATTAAAAACAGGTGGAAATAGAACAAAGGGACACAGTATACAGAACAGGGGTTAACTATTCAGAATTAACCTGAGAAAAAACATTTTCACACAGAGATTGGTAACAATATGGAATAATTCTACCAGAAGCTATAGTGTGGTGCAAGACAATCACATCAAGACATAGGGAGATGGTAACATGGACAGGGGTCTCTAGGTCTCTAAATGGATATCACCGCTGATAATGGCGGGGGATGGACTTGATGGGCTATGCCGCCTGCTAATTTCCGTCTCTTAGTGTATGATTGTCTGTATGTATGTGCAAAATTTAAGTTCCTGCATTGCATTTGATGTGTAGTATATACTATATTAATCTGTATTTATTATTTTATTTATGTTTGTACTTAGATAGGTTATATGAGTCTGTCCAGTAAACGTGAGAGGTTTCTCACAGGACTTATCCTTAGATATGTTACTTGTGTTTTGTGTTACATATGAAACATGATTCACTCAGTTAATTAATCAATAAACTTCGACCACTCTCTTCCGTACTGGGAACAGTTAAGGTCTGCTCTTTTCTGTCCCTGATGCTGGGGCCGCTAGTTTTACTCAGTGCTGCCAGTTTCTGTGCATGTGTAACAACAATATGCTAGTCATGTGTAGGATGGGAAACACAATCTTAAAATCAGAAAGGGGCTGGTAAATCATGCAAAAATGTGAGTAATAAAATTACTAGTTTAATCCCCCATACCTGTTTCCCTGGACCTTGCAAAGAGAAAGGTGATCTGTAACTGCATTACAATTGCAATGTAGTTGCATGCAACAAACATGTAACTACAGGGTAATTACCGTGTTGCATGTAATTAATGATTAGTTACATTGAAACGGACACTTAAACTGTAACTGGTAGTATTTTTGTATTGCAAGATAATTTTATGGGGTATATCCTAGAGGTTTCTTTCCAATAACATTCTGACCAAGCCGATGTACGTACTGTATGCATGGACACATCCCATACTATAACGCACAGATGCTGAATTTTTATACCAATAAAGGAACATATCAAATGGGTAGGAAAATCCCTGCCTCCTGATTGGCCAGGACCTTTGTACGGTGACAGTAGAACCACTGGGTGAATTTATTTATTTATTTTTTCTTCTTTTTTTAATTTTTTTTTTTTTAATGTTTCAAACAAACTCATTTTATAAGTGCAATAAGATGTTCTGGGCACTGGTAGTACAGTGACAACTGCATGTTCTGGGGCTGGAGGCACTCCGTCTCTGGCTTCATGCCTTACTATGTCCCTAGGTGTGCGGTTGTCATTGCACTGTCAAACGCGGTCATGTCTTCCCGCTGGCTTAGTTGGCTTTGGTCACTCACGGTGCACTCAAATGAGTCTGAGCAGCATTCTTCTCCACAGAATGTGCTTAACCGGCACAGTAGCATCAAAAACTGTATGACAGGAGAACCCGGTAAAATATACAGAAAGTGCTTTGTGCCATGAAACTGATTTCCATTTAATGTAAAACCAGCTATTAAAACCACATCTTTAGTCACACATAACAAAACACACACAGTGCTGAGCCAGGCACATTTTCTGAAAATCAAAAAGGGGGAATTGAAAGAGGTGACTGCTATCTCAGTGGAAGGGATGTAACTGCAAATCTAGGAGCTTTAATTGTTACTTCTTTGCATTGCTACTGCATTGTGGAAAGGAGGAGTAGGAGTTTGAAGAAGGTTGTGCAATAGCTACTTAAAGTCTCTTTTTGAGTGTGGATAGGAAGGTTAGGAATATAAAAAGCAGTTGTTCAATCTATCTAAACGTGTACAACAAAGGGGTGAGAAATTAAAAAAGAATGTTTTGCTCTGATGGGGGGGGAGAGGGGAGTCTTGGGGGAGTATTTGGTGTCCTGCATTTGGAAGGGTGGGGGGTCGCTGGTGGGCAATGACAGCAATGGGTAGGGTGGTAGGCTGCAACAACTGTGGTGCACCAATCTTTCTAAAAATTGCCTGGAGTGTGGGAGGATGTTTAGTGTGCAACCACATAGAGAAACTCAGAAAGGAGATTGAGGGTCTACAGGAGGAACTAAGACAGGCAAGGCAGATTGGGGGTGGGTTTAGCCCAATACTGGAGGGAGGAAGAATGGGAGATGAGGGAGGGCGATTTAAGCCAACAGTGGTGAGGAGAGGGTCAGAAGAAGGGAAGCAGGGACAAGGGGGCCCAGGCCAGGAAGAACGATTGCCTGGGAAACCAGGTCAGGAGACAAAAGACAAATGGAAGGAGGAGATAGGGACTTGTGAGGGGAGGCGAAGAAGTGGCAAAAGTCATAGAGTGGAAAGGAGAGAACAGGTTACTATGAAGAGAGAGGCAGTGGGCATTTGTGAAGGGTCTTCAGAAAATAGTTTGCACTGCTAGAGAGGAAGAAGGTGGAGAAGGGAAATGATGAAATTAGAGGAGTAACTGATAAATGCCTGGACCAAACCGGAGTGGGGGGAAGTTCTGCTGGGAGAATTGCAACAGGGGCAAGGGAAATAATGTGCAGGAGGAAGAAGAGGGCCGGAAAGCGAGGGAGGGAGGGAGATGAATGGAAGCAAGCAGGGAGTAAGAGTGGTGGAATCTTAGTGTTGGGGGACTCAATACTAAGAGGAGTCAGGTGGGGTAGCAAGGGGAAGAGGCATAGTCGCATTTGGGTGGAGGCCATGCCAGGAATGACAGCGGAACGGATGGGACAATCTGTTCTGAAATATGCTAGAAGGGGTAGGGGAAAGCCTCATTTAATTATACATCTTGGGACGAACGACCTGGCTGACAAGACAGTAGATATAGTCCAGAGGAGGTTTGAGGAACTAGGACAATTATGTGAGGGGGCAGGAAGATCAGTAACTTTTCGGAGATACTTCCAGTGCCCAAGGCAAGCACAACAAGAAAGCTGAGAATAGAGGAATTTAACGGATGGCTAAGAACCTGGTGTTGTGCTAAAGGGTATGGGCTGTTGGGGAGGGTGGGGAGGGACCTGGGAGGACAGTAGTCTCTATGTCAAGGACAGACTACACTTGAGTGAGGAGGGAAAGAAAGTGTTGAAACAGAGGATGGAGGAGTACATAGAGGAAGTAGGGAATTTAAACTAGGATACTGGCTGCACCCCTGGCGGAGCTTTTCAACAGGTCACTTGAGACAGGGAGGGTACCTAGGGATTGGCGAGAGGCACATGTGGTACCAATCCATAAAGGGGGGTCGAAGGAAGTACCAGGAAACTATAGACCCATCAGTTTAACCTCGGTGGTGGGAAAATTAATGGAGAGTATACTAAAGGAACGATTGGGGTTTACTTGGAGGAGGTGGGAGGTCTGGATGATCGGCAGCATGGGTTTGTGCCAGGTAGATCATGTCAAACCAACCTTGTGGAGTTCTATGAATGGGTAACATCAGAACTGGACAGAGGTAAGCCTGTGGATGTATTATTCTTGGACTTCAGCAAGCGTTTGACTCTGTCCCCACAATGGTCTGGTGGAGAAACTGATGGGGTTAGGAGTAGGCCTTTGATGGTCAGATGGATTGAAAACTGGATAGCTGGACGCACTCAGAGTAGTGGTCTGTGGGGAGCTCTCGAACCCTACAGAGGTTGGTAGTGGGGTACCACAGGGCTCGGTCCTGGGTCCAATCCTGTTTAATGCATACATATCAGACATCAGGGATGGTATAGGGTGTGAAATGAGTCTCTTCTCGGATGACTCCAAGATGGGAGCAGTAGTTGAGGGAGAAAGGGAAGGTTGGCCCTGCAAGGGGACCTGGACACCCTGGAAAGCTGGGCTCACACATGGAAATTAAATTTCAATATCACCAAGTGCAAGGTGTTGCATCTTGGTCGGGGAAACCCTAAACACAGGTACACCCTGGGAGGGAGGTGCTGGAAGCCTCAACAGGGAAAAAGACCTAGGGGTCATGGTGGATACATGTATGAATAACACTGAGCAGTGCAGGAGAGCAGCTAGCAAGGCAAACAGGATGTTGGGATGCATCGAAGGGGATCACCTCTAGGAGCAAGGAAGTGATTCTGCCGCTGTACAATGGACTGGTTAGACCACACCTTGAGTACTGTGTACAGTACTGGAGACCACACTTGAAGAGGGACATACAGCTCCTGGAGAGGTACAGAGGAGGGCAACAAAGATGATCACGAGGGCTAGAGTTTGACTTACGAGGACAGACTTGAGGAGCTCTGCTTGTTTTCATTGGAGAGAGAGAGACAGGGGGACATGATTGAGGTCTTCTAGGCACTGAGGGAATAAATAGGGTAAACATGGAGGGATCTTTAGACTAAAGCAGGAGGCATCACCAGAGGGCATGGTTTGAAGTTGGAAGGTGGAAGGGTGAGGGGGAAAGAGGAGGAGGTTTTCACTGAGAGGGTGGTGGACCCTTGGAATGCTCTGCCTGGTGAGCTGGTTCAGAGATCCACAGTGGAGAGCTTTAAGAGAGGGTGGGACAGACACAGAAAGTGGATGTATCAGATGATGGCCTGTCCGGGGGTGGGGTGGATGATAGGGGTTTCTGGAGCACAAGGGATGGGAGGGTCTCGCACCCAACTAAGGATCTAGGTTAGAGCAGACTTTATAGACCATAAGGCCTAATCTGCTGGCAAATAGTATGTTAGTATGTTAGTGGGGGTGGCAATGGGCAAGAGACATGCAGAGACCACAGGTTGGGAAACCATATGAGCTCACCCCCCATAACAGTGACAAAGGACAAATGGCAAGTACTATTGGTGATGCTAGGAAAGGGGGGCAGGATGGGGGGAAGGTGGTTACCCTTAATGCTAGGAGCCTTGGGAGGAAAAGTGCAGAGTTACAGGTTCTCATGGCAGAGGGGAGAGGTGGACATTGCAGCTATCACAGAAACATGGGCCATCCAATACAATGACTGAGACCTGTCTGTACCAGGGTACAGGTTATTTCATAGGGACAGGGTAATTGGGAAAGGAGGGAGTATGGCACTATATGTGAAGGAAGGACTGAAGTGTGTGAGGGAGGAAGGGGAGGAGGGTAGTATGGAGTCACTTTGGATGCAAATCCAGGATTCCAAGAATAGGATTCTTAGAATGGGAGTAGTGTACAGGTCGCCATCTCAGGTGGAGGAGTTAGACAGCGAACTAGCGGGACAGATCAGGAGGACCTCAGGAAAGGGGTAGTGTGGTGACTGTGGGGACTTCAACATGCCAGAGTGGACTGGAGTACCCCAACAACCAGGAACAGAAGGGAGCAGGTACTGCTGGATGCCTTCCAGGACAACTTCCTGCTGCAAATGGTCAGTGAACCAACCAGGTTAGGGAATACCCTTGACTTTGTGCTGGCAAATGGGGACTTTGTGAGAGAACTTACAGTGGAAGAACTGCTGTCAGGGAGTGACCACTACTCAGTATGGCTCACATTGGATATGGGCAAGGAAGGAGTGGAATCTGGCACAAGAGTGCTGGACTTCAGGAGGGCCGACTTTGGGAGGATAGGGGAAGTGGTAAATGGGTACCTGGCCAGAATTCAATCTAGTATGGGCACTAACCAGAGGTGGGAGCTCATAAAGCTAGGGGTAGTGGAGGCAACCAAAACCTGCTGCAAGGCCCAGAGCAAGAAGGCTAGGGCTAAGAAGCCAAGCTGGTTGAGCAAGGAGGTCATGGAAAAGGTAAGGAGGAAAAGAGCTGCCTTTAGGAAGTACAAGAAAGCAGGGAGAGGGGAGGACAGGGAGGAATACTTGATGGAATTGAAGGAGGTGACAAGGGCAGTAAGGGGAGCCAAGGCATCTACGGAACTCAGGCTGGCACAAGGCATTAAGAAGGGGAGAAGGGCTTCTTTAGGTACATCAGGGAAAAAAGGAGCTGTAAGGACCGCATAGTAAGGATTAGAAAGGAGGGGGGTTGGGTGGCAGCAGGGTACGATAAGGCAGAAGCACTAAATGAGTACTTCTGCTCAGTATTTACTAAAGAGAAGAGGGGGGGTGACACCCAAGGAGGGAGAAATGGCAGAAATGGGGGGGAGGGGGTGACAGATGGGGAAATCATGGAGGGTAGAGTTCGGGAGGGTTTGAAGGCACTGAGGATAGATAAGGCACCAGGCCCAGATGGCATCCACCCCAGGGTACAGAAGGAGCTGGCAGAGGTCCTTGCAGGACCCATGGCAGACCTTTTTAATGCCTTACTACATTTGGGGTGTGTACCTCAGGACTGGAGGATGGCTCATGTGGTGCCCGTCCACAAGAGTGGCCCCAAGGATGAACCAGGAAACTACAGACCCGTGAGCCTCACATCCATCATGGGTAAGCTAATGGAGACTATCCTGAAGGAGAGGCTGGTGGCCCTCCTAGAGGCCAAAGGACTACAGGACAGCAGACAGCATGGCTTCATATGGTGCAGATCCTGCCAAACCAACCTGGTCGGGTTCTATGACTGGGTAGCTAAGCAACTGGACAGGGGCCATGCAGTGGATGTCCTGTATCTGGACTTCAGTAAGGCATTCGACTCTGTGCCGCATGGAAGGCTGGAAAGTAAGTTAATAGGCACAGGGGCAGATGCAAAGCTGGTGAGATGGGTAGGGAACTGGCTTCAGGGAAGGCAACAGAGGGTGGTGGTGGGTGGGGAGCTCTCACACCCAAGGGTAGTGATGAGCGGTGTTCCACAGGGCTCAGTGTTGGGACCAGTGTTGTTTGGGATACTCATTGAAGACATATCGTTGGACATCAAGAGCAAGATCAGTCTGTTTGCTGATGATACCAAGGTAGGAGCGGTGGTGAATGACCTAGGGGGATGGCAGGGGTTGCAGGATGATCTGGCAAAGCTTGAAACCTGGTCAGACACCTGGCAACTGGGGTTTAATGCCAAAAAGTGCAAGGTGCTGCATTTTGGGATGAAGAGTTACCAGCTAGGGGGAGTGCAGCTAGCCCAGACAGAGGAGGAGAAGGATCTGGGGGTGCTCATTACAGGGTCAATGAACAACTCGGCACAATGTAGGAAGGCAGCTGCAAAGGCCAGCAGAATGCTGGGTTGTATTGCAAGGGGTATATCCTTGAGGAGGGAGGAGGTGATTCTGCCATTGTATAGGTCATTAGTTAGACTGCATCTGGAGTACTGTGTGAAATACTGGCGCCCATATCTGAAGAGGGACATTAAGTTACTGGAGGGGGTGCAGCGCAGGGTGACAAAGATGATCAGGGGGCTGGGGGACTTATCATACGAGAGGAGGTTGAAGGAGTTGAACATGTACTCACTGGAGGAGAGGAGGGACAGGGGGGACATGATTGAAACCTTTAAATACATGAAAGGAATAACAAGATGGGTACAGAAGGGCTGTTCAAAGTAAGGGAGGGGAGGGACACCAGGGGCCATGATATGAGACTGGAGCGAGGAAGGTTCAGGAGGGAGATGAGGAGACACTTTTTTATAGAGAGGGTGGTGGCTGGGTGGAATGCGTTACTTGCAGAAGTGGTATCCAGTAGAACAGTGGACTGCTTCAAAAGGGGATGGGTCAGGACAAGGGGGAGGGTCAATGAAGAGGAAGGGTGGAAGGAAGGGGCAGCTGCTGTATAAGGGTCGCTAGCTGCACATTCGAGCAGACTTGATAGACCTCTAGGCCTTATCTGCTGGCAAATTTTGTAGGTTCGTAATTAAATGTGTGCCAAACAAAAGGAAAATAAAGTCAGAATTGACGTTTATGAACTGACAAAAAAATATAATATTTTTACTGAGCTTGTGGCATATATCATTCATACAGTGTCAACAGCTCTCTGGCAGTGCGGGTTCTAGTGCTCAAATTCTAGTCTTCGATTTAAAAAATAACTTAAAACATTTTTGATTCTGGATTTTATCCCCCCTCTTCCAGTGGATCAATCCACTTTTGCCACGCACATTCAGATTCTAATGAACCTATTCATATTAATGAAGCATTCCAGTTAAATCCAGGAATGGGATTACATCATTTTGGAACTCTGACAGGTGTGGTCTGGAATTAGATAATGCTCCCAGAGTGAATATATATAAAATAACACACGGGGAGTAGTGTGTAATGAGTTTTTATCACACCCTACCCAGTGGCACCCAAAGCTCGAATGGCTTAACCAGAAATCACACATTGAGAGTGTGTGAAAACATCAAAACAGGGATACCATGTGTTATTTTTGATATGTAACCCCTGCCGCTGAGGACTGTGCAACCCGGTGTGTATTATAGTAGGGCTGAACGGGGGCATGGCTTGCTGCCTAGCTGATCGGGTGCACTTTCAGAGAGCTCCCTGACCGACATCTAATAATTGCTTATTTTTAACTTATTTAACCGACTTTTTGGATCTGCAACTACCCTCACTTGCTCCAGTCTGAGCAGGGACCGGTTCGTGAGCTTTTTATCAACATGGGCAGGAAAACAGCAGACCAAAAGGCAAATTTCTTTGCGCTGTGTGGTGGGGCCTGTAAAACTCCAGTAACTCCTGCAACCTCCTTGTCTGTAGAGCGGGGATCTGAAGGATCTGGACCGGCGATGCTGGAATCGCTGCAGCAAGCGGTGACCACCTCACCCAAAACAGGGCAGCAAATTGATAAACAAATGGACATCTATAATGAGCGAATGGTGGTGGTCGAACAGAAACTGGATGGAGTGGTGGATGTGGCGAAAGCTGCGGAGTGTTCATCAGAGCGAGCCCAGGCAACAGCGGCAACTTGCATTAAGGAACAGGACCTCCTGAGGTCCCGCCTGGAACATTTGGGAAATGTTACCCGGGCCATGAACGTCCGAATTCTTGGACTGCCAGAGGGGGTTGAGGGGGAGGATTTGCTCTCCTTCCTCACTACTTGGATTTTTGATACGTATGGCCTTGACGTTCAGAGCCCGGTGGTTTGTGCCTACAGGGTGAACCCGCGAAGGGCGGGCAGCCCATCTGAGGGTGCATGGCCCATTATTCTGGTCATGATGTCTCTGGCCATAAGGGATCATATTCTTCAGGCAGCCAGAAGAAAGAGAGGAGTGGAGGTGGATGATGCCAGGGTGCTGCTATTTCTGGATTTGTCTTACGCTACCCACACGAAGAGGAAGAGTTTTGACACAATCTGTGGCCGAATGAGGGAATTGGACATCCCTAATAGTATGCTGATGCCTGCATGTAACAGTACGAAGGAAATCCTACGTCTATACAGAACCTAAGAAGGCTGCTAAACTGGTGGCCAAACTGGAAGCTGAGAGAGAGCTGCAAAGGAGGATGATTCCTCCTCAGATTCAGAGCAGGACACTTGAACACTTAACTACCAGTAAGTGCATCTTTAATCTACGTTTCCTAATGGAATAGCGATTAGAGGGATTCGTTAAAAGACTTAACAAGAACTGTAACACTCCAGAGGAGATACAAATCTACTGTTTAGTTGTTTTGATGCTGGCCTCTGTTCCTTGGCTGGCGTGTGACTGGTAAATCGTATTTCTAGTTTCGTTCTGAATAGAAAATGTCTCCAGATTTTTGTTCTCCAAATCAGTGGGACATTACAAGGGACTTATGGTCTTATATTACTGATGGCAAGATTTGTTCTGACAAGTATTAGATTCCTCTTATTGAAGGGCAAACATATGTTTATTATACGATCTCTTTCAGTCCTAGAGCTATGCATAGTATGTGGGATGGTCTCTAACAAGGCGTGGTATTAATGTGGAAGTAGTTGGATGTTGGAGGGGTACACTGAGACAGTTTATGAAGTTGTTGCACATTTTAAAGCATTGGCAGCTGGAGTTTAAGTGCTGTTGATTATGGTTTTGTTGCTTATTTACTGGTTATACCCCTTCGTCTTGCGCCAAATGTAGCAAAGTCTCTTTTGTTTGCATAGCTCCAAATATTGTTATACACATGCTGTATTGCTTTGCTCAGTGTGTTTTAAGTGCATTTTATTGTCATAAAACCTATAAATAAAAAATACAGAAAACAGAATAATAGGGGTGAACCCTTTGGGCAGATGGCTCTGTAGTCATGGTCCAGTATCTGGGGCTTGGTTTGTTCATATCCTGGTAGCACAGTGTGCGCACCCGATGAGATTCTTCCAACAATAGGGTGCCAGGGTGCTGCCAACAAGGAAACAAGGACGATAATAATAATAATACCCCCACCCTGTAACTGTATGCAATAACCCCCCTCAAAAACAAAAATACTGTACACAGTAACACCATAGTGCAGTGCAACACACATTAACAATGTAAACAGGAATGGGGCTTATTTGGTGGGGGGGGGGCAACAGATATGGGTAACAGGATATTGGAAAAGGGGAAAATGAGATAAGGTAATCAAATAATATACAGATACACACAACACAGTTCCCACAACCCTTCCCTCCCTCCCTCCCTCCCTCTGGTTCGCCAGATAAATCCTGACAGCTCCCACTTTTGGCAGCTTCCACTGTCATTGTGTGCACATTAGAGTTCACAGGTTGCATGCCTGATGATAAAGAATGATGTGGTACCCATGGAGAAATTAACATAGGGACGTGGGGCCAAAATAACAGTTCCAATGTTAATCCGCTGGCGGATCTTTACAGCACCTCACTGGAGTCGGGATGTGTGCCACTGGACTGGAGGATGGCACATGTGGTACCATTACACAAGAGCGGACCAAGGGATGAACTGGGTAATTATAGTGTGGTAAGTCTCACCTCCATAGTGTGCAAACTCATGGAAACAATACTAAACGGAAGACTGGTGTCGTACCTGGAGGACAGTGGCCTCCAGGATGTGAGGCAGCATGGGTTTGTTTCAGAGAAGTCTTGTCAAACCAACCTGATACAATATTATGACTGGATGACAGGTGAGCTGGATAAGGGTTATGCGGTGGATGTTCTTTACTTGGACTTCAGCAAGGCCTTTGATTCTGTGCCTCATGGGCGGCTTGGGGGGAAGCTAACTGGTGTGGGGGTAGGGGCAAAAATGATGAACTGGACTATAAGCTGGCTGAGTGGGAGGCTGCAACGGGTGGTGGTGAGAGGGGGAGCTGTCAACTCCAAGGCCGATGATGAGTGGGGTGCCACAGGGCTCTGTGTTGGAGCCAGTATTGTTCGGGCTCTTCATATCAGACATTGCACATGGGGTGGTCAGCGAGATAAGTCTGTTAGCTGATGACACCAAAATCGGAGCAGTGGTGGATGGAGAGGAGGGATGGAAGCAGCTGCAGGGGGACCTAAGCAAGCTAGAGGAGTGGTCAGAGAGGTGGCAGCTGGGGTTCAGTGCAAAGAAGTGTAAAGTTATGCACTTTGGGGTGAAGAACCCAAGGAGAGAATACTGGCTGGGAGGGGTTAAGCTGAGGATCACTGAGGAGGAGAAGGACCATAGGGTAATAATAACAGGGACCATGAACAACACTGCCCAGTGCAGGAGAGCGGCTGCAAAAGCGAACAAAATGCTGGTGTGCATAGCGACGGGGTTTTTGTCCAGGCAAAGAGAGGTGATCTTGCCCCTCTACAGGTCACTGATAAGGCTGCACTTAGAGTATTGTGTGCAGTTTTGGAGGCCATACCTAAAGCGTGATATCAGGGTACTGGATGGGGTGTAGAGGAGGGCAACAAAGATGATATGTGGAATGGAAGGGACAGACTATGACAGCAGGTGAAGAGACCTGAATATGTACACCCTGGAGGATAGAAGGGACAGGGGGGGACATGATAGAGACATTCAAGTATCTGAGGGGAATCAGTAAGGATGGGGCAGATGGGGTCTTTAAGTTAAGGAGGGGGAGGGTCACCAGGGGGCATGCACTAAGAATAGAGGGGGAAGATTTAGGAAGGAAATGAGGAGACACTATTTCACAGAGAGGTGGTAGCAATGGCGCCCCACCAGAATGGGTGGTATCATGTAAATCTGTGAACAGCTTCAAAAGGGCTTGGGACAGGGAATAGGGAGAGTGAGGGTGGGGGTGGCAGTGGGATGACGAATGGGAGGGGGGTGGGGCAGCTGCAAATTAGGGGTGCTAGCTGCACACTTGAGCAGACTTAGATAGATTGGGTGGTCTGTTTCTGCTGGCACGTTCGTATGTTCATACACGTGAAAGTTCAAACACATAGCCTCTTATGTTACACGACTGTCGTGTCTCTCAGCACGTCTGTGATCATGCAGGCCTGGCCCAGTCAATCTAGCCAAATCTCTAACTATCCACAAGATGGTCTGTACTGACAACCTTTACCATGCAACTTCACAGCATGCGCCGTGGGTAATTTTCCTTATGGATTCCATAGCAGGTTTGTTCAAAGGTGCAGTGGACCCAGCATGCCTTCTATGGTGAAGGTTGCGGGCCGTGATGAATCCTGAAACTCCTTATCCTCTTTCCCCACAGCGAGCCTTTTCTTTACCTACACGTAGGCAGAACTCAAGGCTGTGGTCGCAATGCCCTCTACATGGATGAATCCCAGCAGCAGGATATGAGGAAATCAGATGGACTTCCCTCTCACAGAATCAGAACTTCTTTCAAGGCAAGCCCCCGCTCCGAAGTCTGACACGCAGGGTAGGCACTTCGATCCTCAGGCTCTGAAACTGTTTCCAAGTCCCTAACTGGAAATTGGATGCCTCTACTTACCTCTGAGGCTTAGGTGAAGAAATCACATCCCTTAGTTATTTATTTATTTATTTTTATTTTTTTATTTACTGTGTTCCGAGAACCGACCTTTGAGCTCAAGAGACCCTTTTCAAGGTGTCTAAGTCTATCAAGTTACATACAACAGAAGAACAAGTTACATTCGACAGCAGAACAATACAATACAGTACATTACAATACAGTACAGTACAATACATTACAGTACAGTACAGTGCAGTACAATACAATACAATGTAATACAGTACAATACAATGCAATATAGTACAATACAATGCAGTATAATGCAATGCAGTACAGTACAATGCAATACAGTACAGTACAATGAAATGCAATGCAGTACAATACAATACAATGCAGTGCAATGCAATGCAATACAGTACAATACAATACAGTACAGTACAATGCAACACAACACAATGCAGTACAGCACAGTACAATACAACACACTGTAACGCAATGTAGTACAGTACAATACTATACAATACAATGCAATACAATACACAACAGGTATAAAAACAATTATACTGTAGTATGAGGCATAGTGAGTTAACAACATATTTCTGCAGTTGCAGGAGGCATCAACAAAATTACAAGCTAATACATCTGGCAGATACGCTTTAGGTACACATGCAGTGCAGTTTCGGGAAAAGGTGGAGGGTGACTTGGCCCTTAAAGAGGGAGACATGGGGGAGAGTGGTGATGGCTGTGGGCAGGCAGTTCTAGGCCTTTGACTGCTCTAGGTGCAAAGCAGCGTTTTAGCCAAGAGTAGTTTTTCCAAACGGCAGGAGGAGTTCTCGTTCCCCCATCAATCAAGTTCCATACACACACTAAAATTGTTAGCATCGCAACAACCACATACCGTACAGTATAGAATAAGGGATGGGCAGCTACGCATGACAAGGCTGTGTTCAATCGACACTCTGGTATGTCTACAGTAGTTATATTTATTTTGTATTTCAGAAAGACATCCAACGCTGACCACTGACTGCTTACTGTTTCCACTTTTGCTTGATTGTACACTGACGGTTTATGCATCGACTCTGGCAACGTGCTGTCAAAAAAAAAAGCGGAAAAAGAGTCAATGCTTAGTACTGGATATGTTTAAAAAATCCACAGTAAAAATATAGTGGTGCTTTAGATATACTGGCGTGGCGACTGGACAATTGGGTGAGGGGTGGGTTTTATTAATTTAAAAAAGGGCAGAGAACATTGTGTGTGTGTCAGGGGGCAGTGTGTCTGATGGTATGAGGTACATCTGGCATGAGATTCTGTAATCAGAAAAAAAATGTACTGAAGCAGTGACATAGGTACTATGGAACAACAGCTTTTTGACCTTTGAACTGAGGTACAGCTGCTTTTGGGAGTGCGTGGAACTCCATATACAATAAAGGCTAGTCACATATGACAACGGAGCAGAGTGGTCCCATTCAGGAGGGCATGACGATGAACTGTGGCTCAGCTGGAATCTTCTTGGTAAAAAAAGTAATAAACTTGAAATGTGACTTGAACA
Source organism: Neoceratodus forsteri (assembly GCA_016271365.2). Lineage (NCBI taxonomy): Eukaryota > Metazoa > Chordata > Ceratodontiformes > Ceratodontidae > Neoceratodus > Neoceratodus forsteri. The sequence goes on along the minus strand of CM028135.1, from coordinate 24,541,730 downwards.
AAGTTAGATTACAGTCCGAAAAGTGGTTTATGCAGTTCCATGAAGATAAATGTAAGTTACAGAGGCGAGGGACTGGTGACGTAGAGGCATACCCTACACTACAGAGAGGCTGCGTAGACTGATGCACAGTGAGGGCAAATGATTTATACCAGGTCCTTCAGTGAACCAGTAACCATTGCAGGAATTAAACCTTGGACTTTCCAGTTTAAACAAATAAAACAAACAAACCTAGATATCTGCAACCACTGGACCTCCTGCCTCATACTGGAACCGTATTATACTGATGAAGCTAAAGCGTTACTATATGGCAATAGTGGTGTATGTTGTGCAGAAAGTTCTGAGGCCAAAAACAGGGGCATTCAGATGACTAAGATGCACTTTAGCACATTCAGTTAATGGGTGCAAACCCTCTTTACAAAAAAAAAAAAGTAAATAATTCAAGCTGGAAAAAATATTAATAAAAATAAGAATAGGTTGGTCTAATATTTACATTAAAAGGGGTCAAAATGCCGGCTCAGTGGCGCTGAGGGCTGAGGCGCTGGACGCCTTGCCTCACGCTAGGCTGGTGACCCGTGTTCAGGAACAAGCATGGGCTGCCGGGGGTTGGCAGGGGAGGAGAAGGATTAAGCATCCAAGGGACTGCTCTCCTTCTCCGGGAAGGGGGGGTCACCAGTAGTTGGTGCATGACTGGCCCCTAGCTGTGGCTGGGGAACAGTCACCAATGCTCCAGAAAGGGGAGAAAAGGAGGCAGATGCTTGGAAGAGAACATGCAGACACATGCGTGCTCTCTCCATAGGGCATCATTGCACACCTCCTCTCCTAAGGGGAGAAAAATGGAGGAAAAAGTGTCCCAGGTGTGGCAGGATGCATCCCGATCCCCACAGGCCCTGCTGCTGTGAACAGGCAGTAACCTCCGCACTGGATCCATTCTGGCAGGTTGAGGGATCCTTGTCGCCCCGCCACGGGAGGCAAGCTGTGAAGGTAAGCTGCGAACGGGAGACGGGGCTGGAGGATCGGGTAGGATGGAGAGCTGCCTAGGGACAGAAGAAGAAAGAAACTAACTGTAAAAAAAAAGAGGTCAGAATTTTGCAGCCACTGGCCAGCAGGGCTATTGACTGAGAAAATCCACTGCCTTCCCCAGACTTTTCCACTGGCCCAACTGGTGGTCTTATTGACATGTTGCTTTTTCCAATATGAGCCAGCAAGGCTAGTCAAAGGAACATTTTACTGGACTGATTTAAAGTCTAGCAGCATTTGGCTAGTGGGCCTGTGCCAATTTTGACCCCTGCGTTAAGACACGCCAGGGTTTGGGTTATCTTCATTAATGTATCCCTGGGAGCATAAGATGCTCAGCTTTGCCTTGTGCCTCATGACCTGCTAGGATTAGATAAATTGATGTAGTTCCAGTGCTTGGTGCTGAAGCTAATGTAACTGGAGGTATGCACATTCTGCCATTCCCACAAAATGCAGCCATATCATTTCAACAGCACAAATGCATAACATTGAAATTCAGTGTAGAACTACACTGGCACTAGCCAGTTAAGACGCCCCCAAACAAGAAGTTTAGATATGCATTCCTGAGTTTTTAGTAATGTTAAATAGTTCAGCAGTGCTGTATTTGTGGTTTAAACACCTGCTTCTGGAAATAATGTTGAACAACTCATGGGAAAGTCTATAGCTGTTTGCTGTGGCCAAGTCTATAGTATTTTGAGATGAATTAACCGTGAATAACAAGCATATCTTGAGAAGGTGAAACTAGACCCATTCAGCACGTGGGACGCTGCTTGCAGATGGCTAAAATCAGACTATCACTGCCTGTCAGAATGCGGCACTGAAAAAGAGGTTGCGTTTCCCCTACACTGACCCAGAGTCCATAGTCTCGTTCAGTTTCAGAACTTTGTTTTTCAGTATTATGTCTGTCCCTCGTACAGCCGTGCTTATTTTCGTCCCACTCTTTCCAATCCTGCATAAACATCACCGGTGGATCTCATGGGACTTCCTTTAGATGCATCCCCCAGCACCCCGTGGCCTCGCTTCTGCAGCAAGCCTTCATGCCCAGGATGTAGTGTGCGGATAGGGAGTCCCAGGAAGTGGGACTGTTGTGTGGGGGAGGAGAGGACACCATCCTTGCTGGCTAGATCCGTTATATATTCCCTTTCTGTCCCTCCAACATGCTAACAGCATATTTGCTAACACCTGGACTTCAGGAGGTGGGCGCCATTCACAATATCATGGGAGCTCCGTTCTCCCCTGGATGGAGTCTCTTGGATGACTTCATTGGTCGTACACTTTCCCTGGATTTTGAGACTGGTCCAGTCTGGTGGCATGGGCATTTGGCTCTGGATGTGAACCCTGGTTTTCCAAGTGGCAGAGCAGTGTGCTGTTACCTGGTGCCACTTCCTGGCTCAATTCTTGCAATTTATCTCAAGTCCTAAAGAACCCGGAACTGTTCATTTCAACACAGAACTTTTCTCCTTTCTATATCCCCAGTTTCCCCTGTACCGATCACCTCAGACTGCGTCACTGCTTTGTCTACACTGACTTGCAGCCAGCAAGGTAGGACATGCTTCGCACCATTCTGTTGGCTGGTTCAGCTGTCACTCGCAGTAAGACTCCCTCTGTTGGTGGAAAAAGGCGCCAAGGTTAAAACTACATTTCCCAGAGTCACTGCCCATACAGTCCCCTTGTGGCTGGCTCAAAATTGAGAGTCCAAGTTCCGATTCGTCCACAGGCTCCATCTTAGGGTCTCCCTATCATCCTGATTGGTCCAAGTCAGCAATTCAGGACCAAAATGAAAGAGCTACACTGAAAGTTCTTGCTGAAGGGAAAGCAGGTTAGACAAACTGTATTTTCATTATCACTCTAACAGATTTCTGTCAAACAGTTATATCTTTCAACAAGGCTCCCTCTGCACATGTAGCGACGGCAGAAATGGAGCAAATTGACAGCAGCTCGGATGGGATTCGAGCATTAAATACATAGTCCCCCCATACAAACTAATTAAGTCTGCAAGCAGACAGCTATTAGACAGTATGTGGAGGCTCAAATAGCATTCACTTGGAACCCCCACATTTAAACAGCTCAGACACCGAACACCGCCCAGACTTGGAGCATTCAGGCAAGCTCCTGGAAGACTTTTGTGAACCCCCATTTGCCGGGGTTACACATTCATCGGCTTTTTTTGTCTATGTTTACCAGACCTTTATGTATACATGAGACTAAGATCCAGGAGCAATTTGTCTCCAGGCGCTGACACAGGAATCAAATATTTGTATGTGCTTCTGTTGCCCAATCCAGGGGTTCTCACGTCTGGTGCTGCAAAAACATAAACCAGGACAGATGTGCTCTACTCCTTTGACCTTGGAGTCTGAAAGTATCCCTTTGTTTATGAGGCAAGGGAGACATCTGAATGATATGTTAGGTCCTGGTTTACTTCATGTCACAGTGCCTCTTAGTACTCCCCATGATGAGATATGGGAGACAGGCCTTATAAAATGCAGGACATCAGCTCTCCCACCACTGTTTAAATTGCCTCGGTGTTCCTTTGAGGATGCTTGTGTGGCATTTTGCTTGTGCTGGTGGTTGGACTACTGACCAGAAAGGGCACTTTACATTGGCTAATGTTTGTGTCTGTGCTGGAATAAGTTACCCCCACCTGAACATCCTGCATCCCTCACCCCCCCAAAACGTGTCAGCCATGACAAACTTTATACATGATCTATGTCAAATGCTTTTCTCTCAGTACAAGGAATGATGCTTCTCTTTTTAAAGGCAACAACTAACAGAAGTGATTTAAAAGTAGAACCACTAGGCAGGTTGCATATTGAAATCTGTCACCCACTATAAAAACGAGCGTGCCCCATTTTTTTCACCCCTACTAGTGCAAGATCATAATATCGTGTTATCCCGATGGTGCCATTCACAGTTGATACTTTCATTGCCTTCACTGTCTGGCTTTTTGGAATACAGTAGTAATGGATTTACCATTCTACTCATCCAGGCCCTATTGTATCAGTGTACCAAGTGGTAACCCATATATAGGGCCCGGGAATCCTCTGATTCCAAGAATTGCTGCAGAACTAGTATCCTGATGCAACATGTATGCTGTGTAACAGAATTCAGTGTCTGTAGTGGTTCTTCTTTCAAATGCACTGCATTTCCCACGGTGCCTGGTTGACTCTCACTCTGTTGATCGTGAAACCCCGTCACCCGTGCTTGACCTCTGATGTCATTGATGCCATTGCATGATACCTCAGTCACTGAATGGAATGCATTGTGCCACCAAAGCAAATCATACCTGCTGCAGGAACGCAGAAATGCCACTGCAGAAACCAAGGAGCTGTGCTGCACAAATAAGGACTGAAGTGCAGTAGAGAACGAGGTGCCCCTGCCCAGCAACCTAATGAGACAAAGTCAAGTTCCTATGAGATAGAAACATAGAATTTGATGGCAGATAAGAACTGCTTGGCCCACCTAGTCTGCCCATTTCCCTACCTTACGGATAAGCTGCAGATCCTAGTTAACCAACAGCCTACTTCCTCCTACCCCCCACTAGAATTGCCTTATGTCTGTCCCATGCATTCTTGAATTCCCCCACTGTTTTTGACTCTACGACCTCCTCAGGAAGTCTGTTCCATGTATCCACAACCCTCTCTGTGAAGAAATACTTCCTCACATTACCTCTGAGCCGTCCCCTCTATCTTCAAATTGTGCCCTTGTTTTACCTCTCTTTTCTGAAAGATGCTACCCTCTTGGACTTTGTTGATTCCCTTAGGGTTTTTGAAAATTTCTATCATGTCCCCCTCTCCTCCTTTCCTCGAGGCTATACATCTTTAGTTCCTTTAGTCTTTCTTCAAATGTCTTCTGATGCAGACCCTGCATCATTTTGGTTGCCCTCCTCTGGACAGCCTCCACTCTGTCTATGTCTTTACGGAGATGGGGTCTCCAGAACTGTACACAGTACTCCAGATGTGGTCTTACCAACTGTCTGTACAGAGGGTCAACAACTTCCTGTTTTCTACTGGTGATGCCTCTCCCTATGCATCCCAGTACCCCCCAGCCCTCCTTACTACCTTCTCACATTGCTGGCCCACCTTTAGGTCATATGCTATGACTACCCCCAGGTCCCTTTCCATTTTTGTTGTTGTCAGTATCTCACCCCCCATTGTGTACTCTTCCCCTGGGTTTTTGTTTCCCAGGTGCATTACTTTGCACTTCTTTGCATTGAATCTAAGCTGCCATACATTTGACCATTCCTCCAACCTTGCCAAGTCCCTTTTCATCCTTTCCACCCCACCTTGTGTATCAACCCTGTTGCAGATCTTTGTGTCATCTGCAAAGAGACATACTTTCCTTCCAGTCCCTCTGCAATGTCACTTATAAAGACATTAAAAAGGACCGGCCCCATGCTGAACCCTGCGGTACCCCACTAGTAACCCTCCTTTCTTCAATGTGGACTCCATTTACTATTACCCTCTGTGTCCTGTTGTCCAACCAGTGTTTTACCCAGGCTACCACCCTGGGACCCACTCTCAGGCTGGCTAATTTGTTTATTAATCTTTTGTGCGGGTCTGTGTCAAATGCCTTGCTAAAGTCTAGGTAGGCCATGTCCACAGCCCCTCCCTGGTCTATTGCTTTGGTCACCCAGTCAAAGAAATCAATTAGATTTGTCTGACATGATCTTCCCGCTGTGAATCCATGCCTGCCTTGGGTCCTGTGCCCCACTGGCCTCTAGGTACTCAACAATTCTTTCCTTCAGAAGTGATTCCATCATTTTCCCTACCACTGAGGCCAAACTGACAGGTCTGTAGTTTCCTGCCTCTGTCTTGCTCCCACTTTTATGAAGGGAAATCACATCCGCCCTCCTCCAGTCCTCAGGTACCACACCATCCTCCCATGAGTTATTAAAAATGGTAGTCAGTGGTGTTACTAGTTCTTCCCTTAGTTCTTTTAGAATGCTGGGGTGAATCCCATCAGGCCCCATTACTTTATCCACCTTCAGTTTTAAGAATTCTTTCAGAACCCTTTCTTCTGTGAAAGGACTAATATCAAACCCCCTATCCAGAGTGCTTTTATTGACTGGATTAGGTATTTCTCCCTGCTTTTCCATTGTGAATACAGAGCAGAAGTATTTGTTCAGTATCCCTGCTTTTTCACTGTCGCTCTCTGCCCAACCACCTCCTCTTTGTTCAGCCTCAGTATCCATGCCTTAGTCTTTCTTTGCTTCCTAATGTACCTATAAAAGGTTTTATCCCCCTTCTTAAGCGAGTTTGCTGTCTTTTCCTCGGTTTGGGCCTTTGCTATTCTGACTGCCTTAACCGCTTTCTTCTGTTTTAACTGGTACAGTTCTCTGTCCTGCTCCTTCTGTGTTTCCTTATACTTCCTGAATGCTATCTTTTTCTCCCTTACCTTCCCCGCCACTTCTTTTGAGAACCATAGTGTTTTTTTCTTTTGTTTTAATTTGTTAATTGCTTCACACAAAGGCTTGTTGCCTCTGTGATGGCGGTTTTGATGTTTCCCCATTGTTGCTCCACCCCACCTTCTAGCCTGTTTGCTAGTGCTTTTCTGAGGCACTCTCCCATTTTGACAAAATCAGCCCTCCTGAAATCCAGTACCTTTACTTTTGTGTGGCTTGGCTCTACAGCTAAGTTTATTGTGAGCCACACTGTTTGGTGGTTGCTTGATCCCAGATGGCTACCCACTTCAAGATCAGAGATCCTCTCTCCGTCCCCATTTGAGAGTACCAGGTCTAAGATTGCTCTCTCCTGAGTGGGTTCCAAAACTAGCTGTCTGAGGCATGCCCCCTGTAGGGCATTGAGAATGGCCCTGCTCTTGGATGTGGCTGCAGCAAAGGTGCTCCAGTTAACATCTGGCATATTCAGGTCCCCCATCAGCAATATCTCCCCTTTCTCTGCCATCCCAAGGATGCCTTCTATCATTTCCTTGTCCATTTCCTCCCCCTGAGACGGGGGTCTGTATACAACCCCTGTGCACATTGTGGAGCCATTTCCAGTCTCCAGGGTGACCCACAGTGCCTCCTCTCCTCCCTGTTTACCCTTTAGCTCTGTTGCTTTGATCCCTTACCTTAATAGAGAGCTACTTCTCCTGCTCTTCTTCCCTCCCTGTCCCTCCTGTAGATTGTATACCCTGGTATGTTGACATCCCAGTCATGGTTCTCTGTGTACCATGTTTCTGTGACTGCCACAATATCCAGGCATCCCTCTTCCATCAAAGCCACCATTCCAGGGAGCTTTTTACCTAGACTACGGGCATTGGTACTCATTACATTCCATTTTTTAAGGCTTTATTTCTTTTTGCCCCATCCCTGTCCCTACTGCCTTGTCTTTTTCTCCATTTACCCCACCCTTCTCCCTATCGACTGCTCTATCTTGGTGTTTACCTCACTAATTACCCTGATTTCGGGGGGGCTAGGATTTCCCTTCTCCTCTTCAGTTCCTCCCCCCTTGGCTAGTTTTAATGCTTACCAATGAAGCATTTAAACCTATCACCTAGGATCCTGGTTCCCCTCCTGGATAGATGCAGACCATCACGCCTGTATAGGCCTGCATCCTTCCAGGTGGAGCCCCAGTCCCCAATGAAGCCAAATCCCTGAGCTCTGCACCAGCTTTTCAACCAGTCATTGAATCCCATGGTGCGGAGTGCCCTAGCCTCATCCATGCCATAGACAGGTAGCACTTCCGAGAAAGTTACCTTGTGTGCTACTTGTCTAAGGCCCCTCCCCAACTCCACAAACTCCTGTTGCACTGCTGTGATCGCATTCTCAGCCAGGTCATTCGTTCCTAGGTGGATAATGACATCCAGCTCCCTCCCCCTTGCTGCTGCTCCAACGATACTGAGGATTCATTTCCTGTCCCTCCAAGCCTTAGTGCCGGGCAGGCACCTTGCCTCCCTTTCCTCTCCTTCCCCCAGTTCTACCCCCCCAACAATTGAGTCCCCTACCAGGAGTTGTTTCCTTCCCCTGTGGGGTCCTGGGCCACCTTCCAGTGAGATCCTAGGGGCAGTAGAGCAGAAAGCTGCATAGAAATAGTGCTATAAGTAAGGAGGTGGCAACAATGCTGGGGTTTGTCCCTGTGTCCATGGTGATTGTTTTAGTCCAGTTACTCCTGAGCGGCAGTTATGTACACTCATCAGGCAGCTGTTCTTCAATCTCTCACCCTGCGTGGATTCCAATACTGCTGCCATCTCTCTTTTGGCACTAAGTGACTTGTCACTGTTACACACCAGGTTAGCGTAGCGGCAGTCAGGGTCCTGATAGTTCCGAGTTGACGCAGTAGGGCAGGGCAGCTTTCCATCTTCACTACGCAGTCAGAAAGCTGTTCCCAGCTGCCCTGGTGAAAACCGAGACATCGTGCTGCCTTGGGTGAGGCTGGGAGGGGTGGTAAAGATAGTGAGTTGGCAGACTCAGAGTGCCCAAATAGCTAAGTGACACATTTCAGTGTTTATGAGTCAGCTGTCCACTTCCTACTGTAACTTTTCCATATAGTTGAATCGTTTCTTTCATTTTGTGGAATCATTCCCCAGTGTAAAACATTCTGTGATATAGTCCTATTACAATTGCTGTATAAAAATATATTATATTATAAAAACATTGTGTTTCAGGGAGCCTATCTGTGTTCGATCCAGAGTCTATTAGAACACCAGGGGTGGAAGCCGGACAGCTAGTGCAGAGGCATCACTACTGCTTGCCATCCAGATGACCTGGCTTCTTGCTCCGAGCCCAGGATGTCTGGTGCTGGCCAGTGAGGCAGGGTTCTGGCTTCCACCTTAGATGCCTCCTGCTTCGAGAAGAGCGAGCACCTCCTTCCACTGCATCACTGTCCCTATTGGTCCAGGGGGAGGGCGTGTCATGCTGGAAAGAATAAATTATCCCTCTGGAGAAGCCTAACGTTGACATGCACCGGCTGTCTTAGTGAGTGATGTGAAGGTATCACACGCCCAGAGAGGAGCCAGTAGATGAGTTACAAAGGAAGGATGGGGCTCACCCACACTTCCAACAGCCATGACAGGCCTGGGGAGAGATAAGGGAGGGTTTAGTGGGAAAAAAGTGCCTTCGTGGCCCCAGGCCAGTGAAGTTGCCCCACCCGCATGCTGCTGTAGGGTCCTACTGACTCCTTCTGCTCCTCCTCCCTGACCTCAACCATCGAGCAATGTATCCTCCTCTTGGCTTAAAGAACTGGCGGTGGGTCCACACACCAGGGACACGCAATGGATTATGGTTCAGATTCTGGAGAGGATGTTCAGCGGAGGCTGGTGGTAGGCGGGCATAAGGGTTTGGGCAGGTGGAAGGTGGACCTGATAGCTGGTGAGGAGAAATGGGGCTAAAATAGAAAGTAAAAAAGAACCCTAGTGGCAGGATTTTCAAAGCCTGATGCCCACGATGCATCCAGGGCAATTATTCAAAAGGGGTGCTTTGGCCCCTTGTTCCTAGGAGCAGGAGGACTTTGGGAGTCTAGTGTAAAGTTCCTGTGTCCATTCATGGATACAGGTGGCAAGGGGCTAAGTCAGCCCGTCCAGTTTGTTTTGTTTTAGGCTGACCCAGTCCCAGCAGCTGATGCATTCACAGTTGGATGCATGCTGCCGGAAACAGCATTTGATCATCACAAATCAGAAGCAGTTTCGAAAATAGTACCTACTGTGTACAGGAGAACGATGAGCTCAATGAGTGTTGCGGGACGCAGCTACATCGCCTGCATCCTGGCTTTGAAAATGTGGTCCCAGGACTTTTGTCTGATAACAGTGACTGTATAGGAAACGAGACTTACTCATTCTTTGTCTCTGGCTGAACTGCCAGCTGTGTGTCAAGAGATAGCCATGGCCGGCACTGTCTGTGGGAATGTTCGTAGCTGTTTCAGCCCTTATCTCTGCAGTGGAATGATAAGTCAGCTAGGGGTGTGTGTGTGTGTGTGTGTCTGTGTGTCTGAATCTACATCTGTGTGTGCACGAATGTAACCCCTAGATGGCGCTATCCCAGGGACTACTACCCCTGCCTGATTTGCCACTAACAGGTTGAGGGGCCTGGATCCAATGGCGGGTGCCTCCACCCAGAGGTCAGGGTTTGCAATAGTTAAACTAACTTGGTCACAGCCCTCTGGGACACTGCAACCTCTTTCTTCCCACTAGTGGCCCCACACAATATATCAAATTACCTTCACAGTATACACTTACCCCCAGGTCTGGTTCCGCACTGGGACCTCCTGTGAAATGAGATACAGTGCAACAATCACAGTACAGTACTTTAACATAGACAAATACCTCAGGCAGTATAACTTTGCTGAAACAAGCAGCTCTGATTTATTTAGGGGGATATAACAAGGACAGGGGGAAATCAGGTTAATTAGCTTATCACTCTAATAATCTACCTATGGCTCTGTGCACAGGCCTATCCCTATCAGTTACTGTCCCTGGGTACCCAATCCCTAGTGGCTAGTCCAAACCGTGGCAGCTGGTAGGGGCCCTTTCACACAGAGAAAAGGAGAATTAAACAGTCAGCAGTACAGTAATTCCATTTGGATTTAATGTGGCAATTCAACAGGGAGCGACCCTGAATTAGTACTCACGACCTCCAAATGAATAGGGTCCTTCAATGTCAGCAGGGCTCACTTGAGGTACACAAACCTCTTCACACATCCATATAAAAGAAAGCACTATACCAGGCAGGCTGCATCTGTATCCCGATCGCAATTACTGCACAATACCCAGGAGAACACACAGCAGATTCAGTTCCTGACAGACCGAGTGTAATTTTCAGCAATTCCTCCAGTCTTCTACAGGGTGAGCCTGGTTTCTACTCTTCAGAGATCCTTTGATTCTTTTCACAGGACGGATTCAGTCCTAACAAGCTGCAGACCGGAACTCTGGGCCTTACACACGTTTTTTGACTAAAACTGCACACTGAAAAAGTACAGGGCTCCTTCCTTCTTCACTGCCAAAGCTCAACAGAACTCCAACCGACAAAACCGGGCACTTCCTTTGAGTTCCTCCCAGTTCTTGACTGGATTGGCTGTCACTCACAATAGACTGCTGCTGTTGGTCCAAAAGGCACTGAAGTCTAAACTACATCTCCCAGAGTCACTGCCCATACAATCCTCTTGTGGCTGGCTCAGATTATGAGTCCAAGTTCTGATTCGTCCAAGGCACCATTTTAGAGCTAGCTAACCCACACTGATTGGTCCAGTTCAGCAGTTCAAAACTAGAATGGGGAACTAGCAGACACAGTTCTGACTGCAAAGAAAGCAGGTTAGACAAACTGTAATTTCATTATTACTCTAAATAATTTCTGGCAAACAGTTACATCTTTCAGATAGGTTCCCTTTGCACTCCTAGTGACTGCAAAATTAAGTGAATTGGCAGCAGCTCGAGTGGTACTCAGAGAAGCACACAGTCCCCCCATACAAACTAATTATGTCTGCAAGCAGACAGCTCTTAAAGAGACAGTACCAGAGGCTCTAAAAACACTCACTGATAAATGGCTTAAATGCCAAACACCATTCAGGCTTGGAGCATTCAAGCAAGCTCCTGGAAGTCTTTTGGGAACCCCCATTTGCAGGGGGGTTACACCCTTCCTGGCCTGGGAAAGCTTGACGTCCGCGTCAAGCAAGTACCCCCATAAGTTTCAACTGCAACCATATACATTTGCATTAGGCTCGCACATGTAATCATCAGTCAATATATCATTTTACCAAGAACACATTTCTGAAACATTGCAGTACGTCACTCTTTACACAGTATTACATACACATTGTACCATAACTCAAGTTATTACCTCTTGTACATGAAACCTGAAGAGAGGGGGCCCTTCCCTATCAGTTACCTTGGGGCTGGACGGGCAAGGCACCATACTTAGAGGGCAACACAAGTAACTTGGAGTTAGCACTGATGCTCAGTTTGGGCAGTGAGCTCGGGACACATACACCCTTTATGGACAACATTGAGAGGCAAGTCCACAGGCCCCCAAGTGAATCATAACTGAGGTGCACCACAGGCTTTACAGCTCGACCAGTCTTTCTAGGGGAACTGTTATAGTCTCTGCACTCTGAGCCTCATTTTCAGCATTGTCCTCACTTGTCAGGGAGTCTCCATGGGGTAGAGAGGCTAGAACTTGGGGCACTTTCAGCTCCAGGAGTTACAGTTTCTGAGTCCACAACATTTGGCTCAGATGGAGAGCTTTCGGACACTGGCAGTGGACTGTCAGGGCACTCAAAATACTCTTCTTGTTCGGTGTATCACCAGTCTGCCCCAATCTATCATTTTCCTCCCTGAAAGCTCAAACAGTTCAACCATGCAAATGATTCCATTTCATCTGATCTGATGCTTTGCACTTCACTTTCTGGGAGCATTGGCTCCAGGGATGAAGCTGGGGCTTAGACAGTCCAGAAGGCCCAGCGTCTCCAGTATTGACTAGGGATTGCTCCAAACAACTGACTCAGTTCGTAAGAAGGATAGTATTCAAAGTCACTCTCACTTTCTTCCGATATGGACTGACAGTCATGCTCAACTGGGACTTGTGGAGGGAACACTTTAACTTTGCTTCTGTAGGTGCAGACTTTCTTGATCTTTTCTTAGCAGCAGCTCTAGTCACTGGTCCAGAGGGGGCATCTTCTAGGGGCTCAGACTCAATTAAGATTTGTCCAATGGGCAGTAAATGATTTCTGTGTATTGTTTTTACATCTTTTGAATTATTCTCAGGCCTTACTTTGTACACTGGCAGATCATCTAGTTTGCCCACTACAATGTGAGGGAGATGGTGCCATCGGTCAGCAATCTTGTGCTTGCCATGCAGTCCCAGATTTCTTAGCAATACCCGATCTCCTCCTGGAGTTCCTGTGCTTTCACCTTTTATCATGCCTTTCTTTGTTGGCCAGATTTCTTTTGGCAGCCATGGTTTGAGCCAGTTGGTACGCATGAGTTAGCTGGGCCTTTAACTTTTGCACATACTGTAAATAGTTGTCAGCTTGAACCCCATCAGGAGAGACCCCAAAACACACATCTACTGGTAGTCGAGCTTCTCTTCCAAACATCAGGCGGTAAGGGGAGAATCCAGTGGCATCACTTTTGGTGCAGTTATAAGCATGTACCAGGGTGCTAATTTGTTGGCTCCATCTAGGCTTGTCCTTTGGGTGCAGGGTGCCTAGCATATCTAGCAAAGTGCGGTTGAAACGTTCAGGCTGTGGGTCCCCTGGGGGTGGTAAGGAGTGGTTCTGGACTTCGACTCCCACAGAGAAAGCATCTCTTTGATCAGACGACTCTCAAAGTCTCTCCCTTGATCAGAATGGATTCTTTGTGGAGCCCCATAGTGAACAAAAAGTTTTCTACAAGTACTTTGGCCACAGTGGATGCTTTCTGGTCTTCGTGGGGAAAGCTTGGGCATATCTCAGAAATGGTCAGTGACCACCAGCACATTACTGATATTTCTTTGATCTGACTCCAAACTCAGAAAATCAATACAGACCAGCTCCATGGGTGCACTGGTGGTGATGTTAACAAGGGGCAGCCCTCTGGGGCAAGCTTTCCTCTGTAAGCAGCGACTACAGATTCGAATGTGTTGCTCCACATCAGCCCCCATCTTAGGCCAATAGAATCTGGGTCTCACCAAGTCAAGTGTTCTGTCTATACCAAGGTGCCCCATGTGGTTGTGCAAGGACCTCAGTACTGAGTCTCGAAGGCAGTGGGCAGCACTAGTTGTTGTTTGTCTACTTGTCCCCTCTGTCTACTGTTTCTCTGTATAACAGTTTATTGATCAGTTTCAACTTAGGACCTTCTTTGTATAACAGTGCAGTTCTCAAATCAGTGGAGCGTAATTTGGACACATCTTTTCCTGCATAGAGGGCTTCTAAAGCTGCTTTGATCATGGGATCGCGGGATTGAGCCTGAATACTGTCATTGTCCAGCTGAGGCAGTGCACCAATGTCTATTGCAGAAAAGTGGCAATAAGCAGCAGGTATGCAATTCTCAGAGGGTCCCAAGCAATCCACCATGCAGTCCACTGCGTCCGTGGGACATTTGTTCCTCCCTGTCAAACTTCTGGCAGAGTGCGAATGTCAGGTTCTGCCAATCGGACCCAATCATTCTGGGGAACAGGCCTCCGGGAGAGAGCATCAGCATCTATGTGGTTCAGACCTGCTGGTATTCGAGAGCATAGTCATATGTAGATAATGCAGAAAGCCACCTATGGCCAGTGGCATCCAACTTAGCTGAGGTCTGCACATAGGTCAAAGGATTATTGTCAGTTTTACTAGTATTTTAGCCCCATACAAGTACTCATGGAATTGGTCAACAATAGCCCACTTCAAAGCTAGGAACTCTAACTTATGTACAGGATAGTTCTTTTCGGATGGGGTCAGGCTTCTACTGGCAAAGGCCACTGGTCTCAGGCCATTCTCGTGCTCTTGGTACAACACAGCCCCCAACCCTTGCAAGCTAGCATCAGTGTGCAGGACGTAAGGTTTTCTTGGATCGCATAGGCCAGCACTGGAGCATGGGTAAGTTGATATATGATCTCATGAAAAGCAGTCTCACAATCAGAGTCAGCGGGCCCCAAATACTTCACTCGGATGAAAATACACTCTTTCAGTCTTGAGGACGCTGACTTTTGGTATTTTTGTGGGTTGGGGGATACCCTTGAGTAAGGTTAAGTAAAGGGCGGATCACTCTTGAATAGTCCTTGATGAAGCGCCGATAATAACCACAGAATCCAGGAATCTTTGCAGTTCTTTTAGATTTTTGGCTGTGGCCAGGTGGTCAAGGCCTCAACTTTACTTGGGTCGGTCTCTATTCCTCGGTGGATACTATGTGTCCCACATACTTTACTGATGTTTGAAAGAATTGACACTTATCAATGGACAGTTTAAGGCCAAAGTCCTCCAGTCGGTCCAATACCTTAAATAATCTGCTCTCATGTTCCTCCAGTGAGCTGCCAAACACAATAACATCATCTAGGTATACCAGGCACTCTAGTAAGTTCATGTCCCCCACTGCACGCTCCATCAATCGCTGAAAAGTGGCTGGGGCACCTGAAATCCTTGAGGCATCCTCATGAATTCAGAAGCTAAGCGGACAGATAAAGGCCGCCTTCTCACGGTCCTCTGGGGCCATCGGGATCTGGTAGTACCCTCACGGAGATCCAGCACAGAGAACCACTTGCTCCCGCTTAGGCAGTCCAAAGCATCCTGAATGCGGGCATTGTGTACTGATCAGGATAGTCCGCGGTTTAAGGTGCGATAATCCACACACATCCTTACTGTTCCATTCTTTTTCCTCACTACCACAATGGGGGAAGCATAAGGGCTTCTGGATTCTTGTATTACACCAGCAGCTAACATCTCTTGCAGATGCTGTCTCACATCATCTATGCCAGCAGGTGCCAGGCGTCGAGACCTCTCACGAAATGGTCTTTCGTCATGCAGCCGGATATTGTGCTCAGCTCCTTGCACGCATCCTACATCCCATTCCTTTAAAGAAAACACCTGGTCTCTCTGGGCAAGCTTCTCACTGATCCTCACTTTCCATTCAGCTGGCAGCGGGGAGTCGCCGAAATCAAACAAGTCAGGCGTTACTCTGTCATTCTTCCTTGAACTCTTGCTGCTGGGTAGCACTGCAGTGTCTGCACAATGCACATTAGCCAGGATGCAACCTCTGTTTACTCGAATGTCTCTTTCAGACACATTATGAACTTGGACCATTACCCTTCTGGCATAAGCATGGGCTCTAGCGGCAAAATACTAGGCTTGACCAGCAGTCCCTCTGGCAATTTTCCGCCTACCTGTGCATCCAACATTAATATTTTATTCTTAACATCCTTTCTGATACGGACCTCTCCCTGTAAGGTACACTGGGCATTTGGCGCAGGATCAGAGACTCAGGATCCTTCTTCCATACAATTCCGACGGTTCCTCTGGTTCTGTTTTTCAGCATCTCTCTGTGCCTCATAGGCCTTCTTAATTAAAGCGAACTCTTAAAGCTCTACTAGTCTTTGACCCCTGTTTTTCATAACACAACTGTGCCAGCCTTCGAACATATGAGCATTTGTTCCAATCAACAAAGGGACACCATCATACAGTCCAGTGGGGGACACTAAGGCTAGGGTCTCTACTTGTTCGGCCACCCAGCCACGGAGGTGGGGAAAGACAGCCAAATTCGATATACCCGGAATAGGGTAGGCCTTCTCACTTAACCCCACTACATGCAGTCCTTCTAATGGTTGTAAGGGTACTTCTGACAAATGCTTCTGATACCAATCCTGGAACATAATTGTCACTTGGGAGCCACTGTCTAATACAGCTCTTGTAGACACTCCATTCACCTTTACAGTGGTCTCCATGGAGGACCCACTATTCTGGACCAGTCTGGAGGCGGTAGTGGGGGCCTGGGCAACTGACCTTGCCACAAAGGCGTGAATTAGCATTTTGGGTGCCCTCACTGGGATCATGTCGGCACCTCTTAACCACTGATTTCTTCTCCAAGCTCTCCTTGTAGCCTATATGCAACTTTGTCAGTGTCTTTGGGGACTGGCATTCCCTTTTCATGTGCCCATCTTTCCCACAATTATAGCAAAACATACTTTCTGGAGTTTGAGCTGGCCGAGCGCACACTGGGAGCCAGGGCGGGGTATTACTAACTGGAAACCTGGGTGCCATCTCTGTCTTGGCGTGATAAGCATTTGGAGACATCTCGTCAGTTTCTGCACTTCCATGGTCAAGGAATTGAGTTTGGAGCTGTTATCAGCAGGAGATACATGGGTGGGTACCCCCACCCCATAGCAGATGCAGTCGGATATAGGTCAGGGCCTGTACTTGCAGGCGTGGCCTTCATAAAGGACTGTTTTTGAATTCCCGATCTCTCTCAACAGTTCGCCCCATTGTGGCCATATCTTTTCCTTGTCAGAGCACTCATTGACTGTCAACCTCTGCCCTGAACTTCACTTGATGGGTCACCCTCAGTCACCGGGTCGTAGCCACAGCTGTTGGTGCAGGTACCTCCGAGTCGCCTTTTCTCAACTCCTCGAATTTCTCTCATTAACTCATCATAGGAGGTGGGGATTCCAGTCGATTTGCCAGGCGTAACTGAAGCAACAGCAGTTCTGAGAAGGGGCAGACTTAAGGATTCTGTCCAGTCTGGTTCGGTCTAGTTCAATCGCTGGCAAACTACCCTTTCTGGGGCATTCTTGCAACAATTTTTCCAGCCGAGAGACATACACAGACAACAACTCCCTTGGTACTGTTGTGCATTTCTTACTCTCCACCATAGGTCCTCATCAGAATCTGGGCTCCCATACACATTCTCCAAGGCCTCAAGATGAGCCTGTGCAGTCGCTTCAGGGTTACTGGCCCGTTTAGCACGGATGGTAGCCAGGGCAGGACCTCGGAGGCCTCACTAACCTCTTCGCTTTCGCCTTCCGAGCATTGCCATTCTAGCACTTGGGGCAACATAGTCTATCCAGGTCTCCCAGTCATCCTCCCCTTGGGGGTGGGAGGGTGCCAGAGAAGATCCTCAACCTTCGTAAGAGTCGTGACTAATGGCAGGTGCAGAAATAGGAGTCTGCATTGGTTCAGCCACCATTACGGGCACTGGAGCAGGAGAGGTGTTGGGGAGGAACACCCCAGGTGGCAAGAATAGCTTCTTCAAGTCCTCCACAGTTTTCCCTCTCCCAGCAACCATTCAGCAAATTTCTCCTCAAAAGTTTCAGATAGTGGTGGGGCTGATTCCCCGGTCTTTACTGTCCTTAGTTATCACTCTCCAAGCAGTGAGGGCTCCCTCTGGGGTAATGGTCTGTGGCACTTGGAGCTATCTATGGGATCCTTAAACTCTACTAGGGCCAGGAAAGTGTGGGTGAGCAGATTAGCATGCCGACCCACCACCACAGGGTTTTGTAAACCTTCCACCTTGGAAAGTACTCCTGCACAGTGTCCGTGATTGATACCCAGGGGATGTCCAGGATAAGCATAGCATTTGGGGGTCGATCTCCTCCCAGTACACCACTCCACCAGCCGGTGCACAGCCACTTCTGTCGGGGTACCCATTTTTTCTTTAACAGTGGTTCGTAAATATGGCCACTAGAGGACACACAATCCCAGCGGTGAGCCTCCAAAATGTAACCCCTAGATGGCGCTATCCCAGGGACTACTACCCCTGCCTGATTTGCCACTAACAGGTTGAGGGCCTGGATCCAATGGCGGGTGCCTCCACCCAGAGGTCAGGGTTTGCAATAGTTAAACTAACTTGGTCACAGCCTCTGGGACACTGCAACCCCGTTTCTTCCACTAGTGGCCCACACAATATATCAGAATTACCTTCACAGTATACACTTACCCCCAGGTCTGGTTCCGCACTGGGACCTCCTGTGAAATGAGATACAGTGCAACAATCACAGTACAGTACTTTAACATAGACAAATACCTCAGGCAGTATAACTTTGCTGAAACAAGCAGCTCTGATTTGTTTAGGGATATAACAAGGACAGGGGAAATCAGGTTAATTAGCTTATCACTCTAATAATCTACCTATGGCTCTGTGCACAGGCCTATCCCTATCAGTTACTGTCCCTGGGTACCAATCCCTAGTGGCTAGTCCAAACCGTGGCAGCTGGTAGGGCCCTTTCACACAGAGAAAGGAGAATTAAACAGTCAGCAGTACAGTAATTCCATTTGGATTTAATGTGGCAATTCAACAGGGAGCGACCCTGAATTAGTACTCACGACCTCCAAATAAGATAGGGTCCTTCAATGTCAGCAGGGCTCACTTGAGGTACACAAACCTCTTCACACATCCATATAAAAAAGCACTATACCAGGCAGGCTGCATCTGTATCCCGATCGCAATTACTGCACAATACCCAGGAGAACACACAGCAGATTCAGTTCCTGACAGACCGAGTGTAATTTTCAGCAATTCCTCCAGTCTTCTACAGGGTGAGCCTGGTTTCTACTCTTCAGAGATCCTTTGATTCTTTTCACAGGACGGATTCAGTCCTAACAAGCTGCAGACGGAACTCTGGGCCTTACACACGTTTTTTGACTAAAACTGCACACTGAAAAGTACAGGGCTCCTTCCTTCTTCACTGCCAAAGCTCAACAGAACTCCAACCGACAAAACCGGGCACTTCCTTTGAGTTCCTCCCAGTTCTTGACTGGATTGGCTGTCACTCACAATAGACTGCTGCTGTTGGTCCAAAAGGCACTGAAGTCTAAACTACATCTCCCAGAGTCACTGCCCATACAATCCTCTTGTGGCTGGCTCAGATTATGAGTCAAGTTCTGATTGTCCAAGGCACCATTTTAGAGCTAGCTTACCCACACTGATTGGTCCAGTTCAGCAGTTCAAAACTAGAATGGGAACTAGCAGACACAGTTCTGACTGCAAAGAAAGCAGGTTAGACAAACTGTAATTTCATTATTACTCTAAATAATTTCTGGTAAACAGTTACATCTTTCAGATAGGTTCCCTTTGCACTCCCTAGTGACTGCAAAAATTAAGTGAATTGGCAGCAGCTCGAGTGGTACTCAGAGAAGCACACAGTCCCCCCATACAAACTAATTATGTCTGCAAGCAGACAGCTCTTAAAGAGACAGTACCAGAGGCTCTAAAAACACTCACTGATAAATGGCTTAAATGCCAAACACCATTCAGGCTTGGAGCATTCAAGCAAGCTCCTGGAAGTCTTTTGGGAACCCCCATTTGCAGGGGGGTTACACGAAGAAACTCAGGATTACCTGTTAGAAGAAATCAAGCAACGTACCCTGTAGGAATGCATAGCTGATCATTTCCAGCTGGAGATTGTGACTGACCATTTGCCTGTGAAGCCTACAGGTGAATAAATTGTTCTGCAACCCACTGCTTCTCTGGACTACTGCTGGTATGTTCTTGCTGGCCCAACGTAATTTCTTGGTAGCCCATGAATACAGAAAAGTGACTTAGAACCACTGGTTGTCCAGTGGGCAACGTATGTTTAAAGATAATTAGCCCTGTGCCAATTTCGACTCTCGCCATACTTGACCCTGTTTTGACTCTTCTTGTCTCTCCCACTGGCCGCTGTTTCCTCTAAACTTCGCCTTTGCTCTTCTCTTTAGGGCAGATGGCTTCGCCACAGCACCTCATTTATATCAAAGTTCTGGGTTGGAACCCTCCCCACCTATCTCAGAACCTCACTCTCCTGTTTCCTCACCACCTCACACTCCCTCCGTAACTCTGTCTTTCACTCTCTTTTTCTCTGTCTCGCCGCCCCGTGAAAACAGCAGAGTTTACTGTGCCTTTACCTACAGGTTCTCTCACCTTTGAGTCAGCCTTCCTCCCTTTGTTCATGCATCTTCTTTAACTCTGAAAGGCCTACTCTGTAACTGTACAGCCCATGTTTACAGTTGCCTCGTATGTAATATATAGTGCTGCACATGCTGCATGGGTCACTGCAGTCATCCCAGCGCAGTACATTTACTGTTCCGCACTTTGTTTTGCATCAGTTTTTGTTTTGTTTTTTATACTTGCCCGGCTCCTCGGCTTCAGCGGGGTCCTCATACCCCTTCCTTCTCCATCCACCAGGTCCTGCCACAAGGATCCCCCTGGTTTCACATTGCACATTCAGCCAGGGGTGTATTCATTTTCCCCCCATTTTTCTCCCTAACCCCTGAGGATGCTGGCGCAGAGGATAGTCATCCAGACGAGCGATGTGCTGATGCACGCTGTCATCAAGCCCCCGACAGCTTCCTCCTTCCCCTGACTCCGGAGAGCCGTGTGGCCCTACCACCCATGCTTTACCGGCAGAGGAGCTGTGGGTGCTTGGAACAACTGGTAACCCACCCCTGCAGGAAGAGAGCAACTGTTGGGATGCTCAATCCTCCTGCCCCCATCCGACCCCCGATGGCCCGGGTCCATTCCCGAATCCGGGTCACCAGTGTAGCACGAGGTGTAGCGTCCATCACCTCAGTGCCACCGGGCCAACCCGCATCAGTTTTACATTGTAATTATTTGTCATGCACCTGCAATGTTATGTTTATCTCACTGCTGTCAGCGCTTTGCAGTCCCTTGTTACCTTACTACTGTTTTGAATGTATTCCTAGATTGTAATGCTGCTGTCTTTTGTTTGATTCCGTTGTTGTCTTGCTCTTTCCACTTACTTGCTATCTCACTACTGAATTATTTGTATAGACTGACTTGTAATGTTGCTGACTAACAGGATGGGACTTGACTGGGGGAGGGGCACAGCTGATGGTAGTCAGTGGGGAACACTTGGCCATGAGGGGCGTCACAAATGGTGTTCCACAAGGCTCAGTGCTCAGGACAATGCTGTTCAACGTATTTGTCAGAGATAGCCCTGGTGTTGTCTCCGATATCCCTGTTCAACGTATTCATCAGAGATATCGGAGACAGCATCAAGGGCAAAATCCACCTCTTTGCAGACAGCACAAAGCTCTGTGGCAGCACTGATAGTGAGTAGGGGTTAGAGACATGTGGGAGAACCTGGAGAATCTAGAGAGGCGATCTGGAATCTGGGTGGGGTACCGCAGGGTTCAGTACTGTGGCTGGTCCTTTTTAATGTCTGTATAAGTGACATTGCAGAGGGACTGGAGGGGAAGATATGTCTCTTTACAGACGACACAAAGATCTGCAACAGGGTTGATGCACAAGGTGGGGTGGAAAGGATGAAAAGGGACTTGGCAAGGTTGGAGGAATGGTCAAATGTATGGCAGCTTAGATTCAACGCAAAGAAGTGCAAAGTAATGCACCTGGGAAACAAAAACCCAGGGCAAGAGTACACAATGGGGGG
Source organism: Neoceratodus forsteri (assembly GCA_016271365.2). NCBI lineage: Eukaryota > Metazoa > Chordata > Ceratodontiformes > Ceratodontidae > Neoceratodus > Neoceratodus forsteri. Next base: position 24,519,958 of record CM028135.1, on the reverse strand, counting down.
TGAGATACTGACAATGACAAAAATGGAAAGGGACCTGGGGGTAGTCGTATCAGATGACCTAAAGGTGGGTCAGCAATGTGAGAAGGCAGTAAAAAGGGCTGGGGAGATACTGGGATGCATAGGGAGAGGCATCACCAGTAGAAAACAGGAAGTTGTTGGCCCTCTGTACAGACAGCTGGTAAGGCCACATCTGGAGTACTGTGTACAATTCTGGAGATCCCATCTCCGCAAAGACATAGACAGGGCGGAGGATGTCCAGAGGAGGGCAACCAAAATGATGCAGGGTCTGCACCAGAAGACATATGAAGAAAGACTAAAGGGAGCTTAAGATGCATAGCCTCAAGGAAAGGAGGGAGAGGGGGACATGATAGAAACTTTCAGATACCTCAAGGGAATCAACAAAGTCCAAGAGGTAGCATCTTTCAAAAAGAGATGTGCAAGAACAAGGGGGCACAATTTGAAGATAGAGGGGGGATGGTTCAGAGGTAATGTGAGGAAGTATTTCTTCACAGAGAGGGTTGTAGATGCATGGAACAGCCTTCCTGAGGAGGTCATAGAGTCAAAAACAGTGGGGGAATTCAAGAATGCATGGGACAGACATAAGGCAATTCTAGTGGGGGGTAAGAGGAAGTAGGCTGTTGGTTAACTAGGATCTGCAGCTTATCCGTTAGGTAGGGAAATGGGCAGACTAGGTGGGCCAAGCGGTCTTTATCTGCCGTTAAATTCTATGTTTCTATGGCAGCTGGGCTTTGTTGTCAAGAAGTGTAAGGTCATGCTCATTGGGAGGAAGAACTGGAGGGCTGAGTACAGGTTGGGGTTGGGGGTGGCAGTCACAGCGTCAGATGAAGTAAAGGACTTGGTAGTGAGTTTTGAGCACCCTCAAGTCTTCTGCACAGTGCTGTAAGGCAGTGGGAAAAGCTAACAGCATGTGGGCTGCATAAGCAGACGGATTAGTAGCAGGACTACAGTGCAAAGAAGACAATGCACAAAGTGGTTCTGGTGCTGCCATGAGGGTGAGCAACCCCAGAAAAGTAACAGCCAAGTCTTAAATATGGTACATGCATGGAGAGAAAACTTGATGTGTGCCAAAGTTAATTTACTGGAGGTGTGAACATACACCTGGAAGTGGTGAAACAGCAAGGAATAAAATGCTGACAAAAGTGCCCCGGTGTTTCTCTCACTAGACCTTCATCAGGGGCCTCCTGGTGAAATTCTAAGGAGCGAAGTGTCGGGGCGCTTTGTCAGCATTTTATTCCTTGCTGCTTTACTGCTTCCAGATGTATGTTCGCACATCCAATAAATTAACCTTGGCATACAGGTCAAGTTTTGAGCGTAAATCACTGCATTCAACTTTTGTCTCAACATGTGCACCATATTCTGGACTTGGATCACTAGCAGGAGTAAGGAAGTCATACCACCCTTGTACAGATCCTCGGTGTGGCCGCACCTGGAGTACTGTGTCCTGTTTTGGAATCCTTGTCTGAGGGAGGACATAAACAAGCTGGAGGCAATGCAGGAGAAGGGCTGGGAGAGAGTGGGAATATGTATGAAAAGAGGCTAGAGAGCCTAAACATGAATTCGCTGGAGTCCAGGCAAAGGCGAGGGGACATGATACATACTTTTAGATATATTAAAGGTATAAACTAGGTCAACTCTAGTGAATTGTTTAGGATCAGCAAGATTATGTGTACCAGAGGGAACAGCTACAAGTTGGGAGGGGGTAGGTCCAGGAGGGATCCAAGGAAGTACTATTTTACGGAAAGGGCAGTGGTGGGGCGGAACAGGCTGCCAGAGGTGGTGACTTCCACTGAAACCATGGAGAGCTTCAAGAGGGGGTGGGACAAGTACAAGGGGAAGCTTAGGGGGCAGGGGTGGCCAGAGGAGGGACTCAGACCTGTATGGGACAAGTACATCCACAGCAAGCAGACTCAGTAGACCGTAAGGCCATCCTCTGCTGGAAAATGTCTCTGTTTCTCTTTTGTTGCCTTGTTCTATTGTTGTATTCCCTGGCAAATGCTGCTCCTGTCCTCCCCCCCCCCAAAAGGATGCATCTGGAAACAAGCTGTTCCAGCTCAGTATGCTTTTCCTGGTAAAACATTTGAAATGAATATATTAATAAATGACAAAACGAGGTGCAGCACAGGCTGTAGGACCAATAGTTTGTCCACCCCTTTGCTAAGCCCCAGTTGCAGCTGATGTCATTCTCCTTTAGTCTAACAACCCCTGTGGTCATCTTGTTGTGTCCCAGATTTTCATCAGCAGGGTTGACCCTCCTGGCTGTAAGTGCTAAAGCTTGCTCTGGTGGATAGCAGCCTTCGACTCCCTAATCAAGTTAACAAGTAATCCTCTGGCTTAGGGCGAGATATGATTTCAAAGGTTCCCTTTCTGCTTGGAATCTGCAGTATGTCACTCTGACCAGGCTGAAAACCCAGTCTGTAAGAGGCAGACATGACTACATAGAAGCACCTGTTCAAGTGAGACTCTTGCAGTCGGATATCTTTCCTTCCCAACTGCGAGGGGTTATATATGGTACATTTTACAGAATGGGTGGGAATACAGCAAGCAAGGCAGAAAAAAAATATCTAGTGAGAGCAAAACAGTAATGTCCAGCTGGGGAAAGAAATTAATTTTTTCCCCTAACTCTTGCCAAGTTTGGCCAAAGTGTGCCTCACTGAAAATAATGAAAACATAACCATGGCCTCAGTGCTATGCACATTTCCATAGTGTTTTCCTCAATGACAAAATATAGTATTTCCCCTCCAAGCACTGGTTGAGTGAGCTCCCTTCCTACTTCATCTCCTCCTTTATAACAACCCCCACCACCCTCCCATTTCCTTAGAGCAACTGACTCCTGTACCCTGGTTGTCCCTCGCAGACCCACCCAAATCGGCCAATCCGGTTACTCTTACCGCCTCCCAGAAATTTGGAATTCCCTAACCCCTCAGATCTGGCACTCATCTTCCACCTACTCCTTCAGCTCTGCCCTCAATAATTACCTTGCACCTAGCTGCTCCTGCCATGTCCCTCCCTAATTCCCTCCTCTAAGCCCTGGACAAACCCTACCCCTCTACCGTCACCTTCATTTTACCCTGTGCTCACCCACCCCTCCAATCTCTTGCCTCCTCCCCTTCCCCCAAATTGCTCCCCCTTACTGGCCTCCCTTGATCTCTCACAGAATGTAAAGGACACCGAATGCTCTCCATGTGTCCCTCTCCTACCCCCCCAAGGGGCTTGTATCTCTCATCTACTCCCTTCCTCCACCATCTTAAAGGGGGTCTCTCTGGGACATTGCCTTATCCCCTTCTCTTTGGTCCCCCCCAGTGCCCTTGCAGGGTTCCTCACATCCTGAAGGGATCTCCAGGGACACAACTCTTCCCCCTTCCCCCACCTCACACCCTCCCTCTCCTTTCCCCCTTTTTCTTTCAAGTAAGCACTTGTTTACTTATTAACCCGGCACTTATTATTGTCCGCTCTTTCTACATATTTTATGCAACACTGTTGTAACTCTGCTCCTTACACCTGCCTTACAACTGTATGTGAATGTTGATCTTGTAACTTGAATGTTTAATGTCTCAACCCTATTGTACCCCTCCCCCCCAGGTCACACCGGGAGACGAACGATTTGTTGCTTAGTGCGCCTTCCTGGTGAAACATTTCAATAATAAAAAGCAGCTTTATTACTTACTTGGTTTTGACAAAACATTTGAGGTCCAGTTCTCAGTTTCATGGGACTATGGCAAAATCACTGTGAACCAATTTAGGGACTGTCCCTTGGCTGTGACCCACTTGAGCTACGCTCAGAGGGGGTCCTGGGGCCTTTTGCACCAGAGTACATCAAAGTGTGTTTGTGTGTGTAGGGGCGGAGTTGGCAGGTGAATGACATGAAACACCATTTGCACAGCCAAGTAGCCCCAGCACGCCTGCCGCAGCACTTATGCGATGACCATGACTACCGCCTATCAATACTGGTGGTAGGGGGCTGTCGGAATGCCATATGGGGCACACTGATGTCTGAGTACTGTGATCATCGTAGGACCATGTCAGAAAATGCCCATGTGCAGGGGAATGGGGTAAGGACAGACAGACCACGCACATATATGTGTGGCAAAGCGCCACACGTGTGAGTGCATGATGCAGTTCTGTGCACTGTTACTGTGTACAAACCATGTTTTATGCACAGTAACAGCTAAATATGTTAATGTAAGTAATAACATCAGCATGGGGGGGTCTCCACCTCCCACTGCAGATATTCCCTTTTCAGTATTGCAGATGTATGGGTCACCTCAATGGTGCACATTTTATGCACCACTTTCAGGCTCATAAATTTACAAGTCCGAATTGGGCCCATGGTGTTTCTATTACTGTACCTTTGTTGGTTCAAGAGGAGAGATGCTTCTTATATTCTGGTCCAGATACAAACATGCCAATTGAATTAGAGGCGTTTTCTGTGTAAGTAACAACTCAAATATTAATTATTGTTTATTTATTAGATTTTGGATTAACACCTGTGAGCGAAAGCTCTTTTACATAGGTTCCATGTCGGGTACAGACAAACACAGAAAATAAAGCAGTGAAACCACATATAGCTTACAAAACAAATAACGAGAAAGCACGGCGAAGGGAAGAGCAGCCTAGGAGGCTCTGTCAGATTAGAACAAAGTTAACATTGTAGATACGACTGTCTTCAGGCTTTGTACAATGCATGCCTGATTATACAAAGTTATCCGAACATTAGAGCTAAGATGTGCAGGGAATGTAATAGAAATAGAGCAGTACAATTTACGAAGTACCTGGAATGGGTGAGGCACCCAGGTCTCTGACAGGATAGGAAAGGGTATGGGATAACAAGGGCGGGGGGAGGAAAAGGAGGATGGTATGGGGTGGAAGGTTATGGTAGGGGAGGAGAATAGGAGGAGAGGGGGTAGGGTGGTGGAGTGGGGTTTGAAGAAGTTGGTAAGGTGAGTATGGAATAAGATGCTTATATAGTAGACTGGCCAAGTACTAACTTATGTGACGCAGTCACAGGATGCACGAGTAACAAGAAACTGCAGCAGTTTACACTTGTATGGGCCTTGGGTGGGCATATTGGAAATATCAGTGCAAAGTTGGTTGTACCATGCCAGGGCTCTGGCAACAAATGACCTCTGACCCTGGATATTCCGAGAAGTGAATAAAAAGCCTTGATACCACACTCCTGGGTAGTGTATAGTACCTATTGTCCAAACACTTTTGAATTGGTTCATATTTCTGTAATTCATTTTTTTCATTAGTTCTTTACATTTTAGAATTCTGCACATGCACTGTTTTAGTCACTGTTTTTTTGTTGTTGTTTTGTACTTTTTCACTCCCTCTTGTAATCCCTCCCCAGGGCCATGCCTGGTAACAAGCTGCGGCTCAGCGTGCCTATTTTGTCCGCCAAATTTTAAATTAATACATAAAATAGAAAGTGCTAGCTAGGTGCTACTGTGCAGCTACACTGTGCAAAACAGTACACAGGCAGCGAACCAGTACATTCCTGCAACACCAGCAAGTAAAGCGAAATGTATCAGGCTGAACAACCCTCCGCTTATTATGTTACTTACCTGTTTGTCACTGTTGGGTAACAGCGGTTAGATGCAACTCAGTTGGACTACCGCAGTGTATATGTCTAACATGTATCTACATTTATAAAATTGGATTTGACCAATCGTGCCTCCTGATTGGGCCTCACCTGGTCACATGGGGAAATCTGGCTACAGGGATGCTGACAGAAACAATAATCCTTTACGGTCAAAGATCACTGAGACATAGATGGCCACATGACTAACAATCCTATACCTAGCCACACCAAGCCTAAAGAACATAGCCCCCGCCAAACGAAACGTGACCCTAAAAATCTAACATTGTAAACCCACAGACCAAGATAAACAACTAAAAATAGGAGACCCCCTCCACCCTACCTAAAGAACGGTACTAGTGGACGTACATACCCATTCGCATTGTGAATCCTTTTACTTGCTATAACTGAGTGGAAAGTTTCAGCTGTGGTCCTGGCTCTGTGTAACTCAAGGAAGCACTTGGAACTCAGGCACTGTGCATAGGTGAGGCTTAGTGAGAAAGAAAGGAAGGAATGGATAAATGAATGAGTAAATAATTAAATAAATACATACGTACATAAATAAGACTTGCTGAGGGAAGCAACAGACTGCCAGCTCAGAATCAGTGGTGTTCAGAGTGATTCAAACTGCCTGTTCTACTCATTCCTCCTTCTACCTTCTTTTCATAGTAATAGTGACGCATATAACATTCCGAAATGTTTCGAATGCATCCACAAAGCAGCCCAAGTGATGTGTGTGGACGTTGTGGCATTTTGGAACAAAAATTAACCAGGAAGCCATCCTTTTTTAATTACTCAAAAAGAAAATATCATAGAAAAAAGCAATGGGGTTAACTATAGTCAGCCCTCCTTCCTTAATGGGTAAAGAATAAGGGTGTTTCCCTTGGGTCATGGCCGACATTCCATCTGTAATAAACCCGGTCCATGTACCCCACCCAGGAGTGCCAGCTTTTATAAATCTTTTGGGTGGTCACTGCCAGTAGGTAGTATTTTTCCAATGGGCAGGTTCCCTAGTAATGCTTTTCCCTGATGTCCTAACTCCCATTCTAAACCCCCATGCAACCGAAATCCCCAATGAGCGCGCCTGCAACTGACTGATTCTATGGTTCACTGCTGACAGCACTCTGGTTTTAAGAATGTGCATGCATGGACAGTGTGAACTCTTGGTTGCCATGTTGCAACCATTGTTAGCTTGCATGTTTAAAAAAAAAAAGGGAAATAAAGAATGTTCTGGTTCTAATTAAGTGGCCTGGTCTTAGAACGCGGTGTCCTCTGTGCATCAAAGCAAGTCCCAGAGGTCGAACAGAAAGGTGGACAGGCACACTGACAGATGGACTATCAAAGAGTAAGGGACAGATGATCTGGGAGGCGGGCAGGTGTATAATCAGGTGGGTGGGTGGAGGACCTGGTGATCAGACGATCAGGCAGGTGGGGGGGGATGATGTCAGCACAGCTTGCGCTCAGTCTTGGCATCCAGAGTGTATTCTGTGTTCTGTGACATCTGAGTACATGAGAGAGACTGGTGGGAGAAGTAATGAGTGTGTGGTTGAGTCAGGAATGGGATCGGTAAGGAAGGTAATTTAAATGTTCTCTGGTCTGCTCCAGTGTGAGGAGGGAGTTTCCATGGTTATTCAGTAAGGAGATCGAAATCAAGACAGTCTGGGCTTTGATGCCATTGACTTTCAAATCCTTAAGCTGATAGGTAAACACATAGCCCTTCCCTTTACCAGTATTCTCAACTATTCACTTTGTACTGGTGTTTTCCCCCAGCAAATGGAAAAGTGCCACCATAAAACCCCTTCACAAATCTGGATCCAAAAACGATGTCAGCAACTATAGACCTATCTCTCTACTCGCTCCCCTAACCAAAATTATAGAAAAAAATTGTCCTCAATCAGACTATGGAATTTCTGGATTCCCATAACTTACTCATTAAATCCCAGCATGGTTTTAGGACTGGACACAATACGGAGACAGCACTGGTTAAACTCACTGTCAACAAGGCTAACGATTAAGGTTTCTACTGAGGCTCAGTGTTTGTAATCTCACCAAGGCCTTTGATTTAGCAGACCACCAGGTACTCCTTACCACACTTTACCATTTAAACTTCTCTGGAGAGGTACTGAATTGGTTCAGGAGCTGTCTTAGCGGAAGATTGCATAAAACAAGGATTGGGGATCTTTACTCAGATTCTTGCCCTATTAAATACAGGGTACCCCAGGGTTCCATCTTAGGTCCCTTGCTTTTCTCACTCGTCATAAATTCTATCCTGATATATGCAGCCACAGTGAGCTAATCCTCTGTGCTGATGATGCAGCACTCTTCTGTAGAGACAAGAGTCCCTCAGCCCTCTGAAACATACTCCAACACGATTTCAGCAAACTGCACACCTGGTTCTCCTCCCACAGGCTGGTCCTCAATGCAAAAAAAACCAGACTGTCCATATTTTTCTCGGGTGTCAGAAAGACAATTCCTAATACCGCAAACAAAGACACTGGTAGCAAACAGCTTCCTACTGCCATTAATCGGTTACGGGTCTTTGGCTTATTCTCCCTCTGCCTCCCGAAGAAATCTCATTAGACTAAGGGCTACCTATCATAACATTATTAGATTTGTCAAGGGCCTTCCCGGGAGTACCCATCATTGTGATCTATACAGGGCAGTGAATTGAGTAACATTTGAGAACAGAATGAACAGTAAAATCCTAACTTTTTTCTATAAAGTTCTCTGTGGCCACCTTCCCAATAGCATTGTCTCCAGCTTCAGGAGTCCCTCCAATGCTAGTACCACTAGACATACTTCCTGTCCATCCTTCTCGGCCCCTTTCTGCCAGACTACTCGAGGCCAGCACTCCCTATCCTTCAGGGGTGCAAAACTGTTCAACAGCCTCCCCTACTCTCTGGTTCAATGTCGCTCCCTTGGTTTACTTAAACTCGGGCTTAAATAATACCTCCTGGATAGAGCTATGTGTGATTGCGCTTAACAAATGTATCCGCACCCTGGACAATTCAGGTTTTATTGCACTTATCAATGTTATCGTAACCACGACTGTGTACCTGTGAAATCCTGACCTGTTTTCTCATTTGTCTGTATAACTCCTGCCCTCATTGTACTCTTTGTTTTACATCACTGGATGCTCGTAAAAACAGGCAGTTTTGCTCACATGCCTTTCCGGTACAAAAATTAAAAAAAATAAAAAGACAGGAATTGAAAATTTCAGTGCTGACAGCATAGAAATTTAAACTGGATCTTTGTTTAAATTTAAACCATTCCTCCGATATAACCAACTAATTAATAAGGTGTCAGCGTGGCTCAGTTGGTAGCACATCTACCTCTGGATCAGAAGGCCGTGGGTTCTTGTCCCACACCGGGATTGGACTTGCACCTAAAAATCGCTGGCATCCGAGTGCAGTATTGGGGGTTGCTGTACTGCTGGGGTGTGCCGTCCTTTGGATGAGACGTTAAACCGAGGTCCCTTCTACCCATCCTGGTGTTGTCCTGGTGGGTGCAAAGAGCAGGGAGCATTCCCGGTGTCCTGGCCAACATTCCCCTTCCCATAAACCGGTTCATGCAATTGTCCAGGCTGTGTGTGAGTGATGATGTGCGATATGGCTGCCACCACACATTCAGTCTCTTCACTACCAGTTTAGCATTGCTTGTAAAGCGCTTTGGGATACTGTGTTTGAAAAGCACTATATACATACTGATTCTTCTTCTTCTTCTTCTAATATGAAATTAGAGGAGCACATTTTGTTCTACTGTGGGAGTGCTAATGGCACTTGCAATTCTGAAAAAAGAATTTTAGAAAATGTGGGAACTTATTTGTTAATGCAGCAATGCAAAGAAGAATGTTTTTGTAAAAAGCTAGTTTTGGATACAGTTTAAAAAAATAGTAATGTGCCTGTCAGATTTACTTGTCTAGGTACCTCCTGTGCTACACACCATGGGTTTTCTTTATTTTCCCGATTGTTATTTATTTATTTATTTATTGGTCTAGGAATTACAACCCTTTGAGTCAGAGACTCATTTGCAAAGGCTCCACGTCGAACATAAATGAGTTAGAACACAGTATTAAGTGCATACACAATTTAGACACAAGTCAAGCAAATATTGACAGTAACTTTCAGAAAGAAATATAGCAATTTACACAGATAAGGAACATCAACAATTGTGAAACAAAGGTGCATTAATGTTATTCCAGGTTTCATTTGGAGTCACAGTGGGAGTTTGACATAATGTGATTAAGTAGCTCAAGTTTAAAAGGTCCAAGTCTGGGAATTGTTAAGATAGAGTCAGGGATTGAGTTCATCCAGAGTGGGGCTCTAAAACAAAAGGACCTTTGGCCAGCAGTGGAATTAACAAAGGGGACATGGAATGTGGTGGTGTCTGAGTGTCTTGTGCAGCGGGCTGGGAGATTCTTTAGGAGGAGCTTTTGACAGCCTGGAGTAGCTAAGCCCAACTGAATTTTTTGGCCATCAGGCAGGTCTGGTAAACAAGTCGCCTTGGAAGGTTAGAAGAGCGTAGATAGAGGTCACAGGTGTGAATGAGATGATCACCATCTATCGCCAATCTACAGGCTTTGTTAAGGGCACGTTTGATGCTGGACAGAGCTGAATTGGAGGTGGCACCATAAAAGATTATGCCGTACTCTACCAGTGAAAGAATGGAGCTGGAGATAGCTAAACGCATAGCCTCTGGAGGTAGACATGGTCTAAGCCTGTAGAGGAGACCAATTCTTTTATTAATTTCAGTGCAAGTTAATGCAGTATGCTCACGATAGGTGAGGGCAGAGTGAAGGGTAACTCCAAGATATTTAAAGTTGGGAACTTGTTCAAGTGTGGAGCCCATCACATTGTGTATAGTTAATTTTTCAGAGCTGTGCTTGTGTTGTCGGTGGGCGAATAACATGACTTTCATTTTTTTTGTGTTGAGAACAAGTTTGTGTGAGGAGAGCCAGGCTTCAATTTGAGCAAAGGAGCTCTGCAAAGCTTCCTACAGTTGAGTGGGGTTAGTGTGTCGACTGAAGATCACTGCATCGTCCGCATATAGAAGAAGACGCCCAGAGGAGGCCTGGGGTAGTGAGTTCAGGTAAAGTGAGAAAAGAAGCGGTCCAAGGATAGACCCTTGCGGTACACCAGATCTGACGGGAAGGTTAGGAGAGAGGATGTTACTTATCATCACCTGTTGAGCGCGGTCAGAGAAATAACTGGAGAACCAGCAAGCAGTTTCTTCTGCGACGCCAATGGAAAGGAGGGAGTTTATGAGCATGGTGTGATTGACGGTATCAAATGCCTTGGAGAGATCAATAAAGACTGTACCAGCCAGGTCGCTGTGGTCTAGAATGCCATGAACAAAGGAGGTGAGTTCCAATAGAGCAGTGGTGGTGCTGTGGGCTTTCCTAAAACCGTGTTGTTGAGTGCAGGTTAGTTGTCGTGCATCTAGATAGTTAGTGAGTTGATCTGCCACTACTTTCTCTAAGGCTTTTGAGAGTGGGGGGAGTATGGAGATCGGCCGGTAGCTACTAGTTGAGGTACGTGCACCATTTTTGTGTACTGGGATAATCCTTGCCTTTTTCCATAGAGATGGGAATTGTCCCAGGCATAGGGACTTGTTGAAAATTTTAGTGAGAGGAACCAGAACATCATCTAGGGTTATTGATTGCAATGTTACATCAAGTGAATCGCCACTGTGTCTGGACTTTCCTAGGAACCTGGAGATATATGCACGGGCTTCCCTTGCTGAGATTGTTTTGAGACAAAATGGTGGTACACTAGGGGGTGTTGGGAAATGTCCTGCATCAGTACTGAAAAAGTCAGAGGGGAGAATAGTGCTAAGGTCAGAGAAAGACATATTAAAAGCCTGATTGTAACCCTCACCAGGTCTACAGTAGTATTTCTAAGCCAAATGTGGTGGCAATATTTTTTCTTGAGGAAAAACTAAATTAAAACATTTATAAAATATTCATATTTTGGTGGAACTAAAAATCTGTACCGCCAAATAACACTGGAACATGCATGGAATCTTTCAAAGTAAAAAAGATAGGGTCAAATGTTTTGTCCAACTTTGTGGCACTGCTGCGTTAAACCAGTACTCCAATAATCAGGCCCTGCAAGTTTATTAATTAAAATGTAATGTAGCTCTGTCAGAATGCCTTTAGCCAATCAGAATTCAGCATTTCTGAGACCCTTTTTGTAATTAAAGTTTTTTTATTTACCCAGAATAGACTAGCTGAAATGCAACATCTCATTTTCACTGGGATCCAGCTTCTTCCCAATTACACAGCTTGTGGGGGGCAGGGCTCTAAAGCACAGGGATAGTTAAATGACTTGCTCAAGGTCACAGAGTGAGTGGATGACACTGGTGGGATTTGAACCTGGGATTCCCTGATTTACAGGCTTTTGCACTCTCCAGTGGACTACATTGCCTTCATATGGGCTATGGATCAGTTCCTAAGTGATAGATACACTCTAGCAGTAATGGATAGATTTGTTTCTACCCAGTTTTCAGAAGCTGTAGAGTAGAGTAGAGTGGTGTTATACATGATTATATAATAGGGGTTTGCAGATAGGCCTATATGACAAAACCCCAGATCACCACCACATACTTACAATGAGAGAATGATGTGTACACAGTGGAAAATGGCACCAGTTATCAGCACTCTTTCTACGCAACTGCTGTTATCTCCACTATGTACACATCACCACGCAGGAGCCTAACATGCTGCACTACATCCCAGCAAACCTTTCCCACCTGCCCCGCTTCATTTTAAAAAGAAAAGCTCATCTCAAAGAGCAGCACTACATTAAAGCCGCAACCACCCTCCCTCCTCCTGGCTTTATGTAAATAGTTCACCAAACAACAATTTACTGAAGTACATCCCCCCCACTTCGCCTCATAAACTTAAAACCAAAACACATTCTACAAGTAGTGCACACGAACTCAAGCTGGAACTGCGTACACTTCTGCCCATAACACAACCCCAAATAAAACTTAACACAAATATTTTAAAATAAACATAAAAAACATTCAAAATATGTACTGAAAGTCGTTGGAGAAGCTGACATCCGGAACCGCGTAACCTCGCCTACGTAGCCAATCAGCCAATCAAAACACTGAGCCCAAACCTATTCACAACCCTGGTGCACTACCACTGAAACAAAAACTAACACTGGAAAAAAGGTAAAAATACTGTAACCAAGATATATACGAATAACAAAAGATGATATAAGCAAACCCCTATTATATAAAATGGATAGGTGATGGTTACTTATGTGATAGCTGATTTATCAGCACTCATGGCAAGTGGGATCGGGGTTCAATCACTTGTGACTCCACTATGCGGAGCCACCCATGATAACCCTGAGCTCACTTGCCACTCATGCTGATAAATCAGCTATCACATAAGTAACCATCACCTATCCCCTTAGTATTACCACACATGGCAAATCACATTGTACACAGTTGTGAGGCACCCATGGATAATGAGATTGTTGGAATGTTGAAAAAAGTGTTTTCTTTTTTTTTCCTTCTCCCTTCCTCTTGCCCTCTTCCCCCACATACAGAACAACTGATGCTCCCTTAGTAAATCTCCACCCCCAGCTGTGCTTGCAGACAAACTTATTGTTGTCTGTTAATCCACTTCTGTAACTTTTAAGTAAAATATATTTGTGAACTTCTAAAAAAGTTATATAAAATATGTCAGAGTTAATGTCAGTTCTCTTTTGCACACACTTAGTTTGTGATAACCTTGGCAAACCACTTGAGGCTCTGACTCATTTTTGTGGTTTATGAGATCATCACAAACCTTGGGGGCATAAAATACCTTGTTGCCCCCCCCCCAATGCATTCTTCTCTATTGCTCCCTCATGGAAGGTACAGCAAAATAGTTGATGTGGAATTCTGTTTTGGAAGAACCCGCAAATCAAGCTGTCTCCACAACCCCCACCATGACTCAGTCGGACCACCTGCTGCTGTGGTGAAACGCAGGAGGGCTGCAGAGCCCTCCCTGGCATCTGCAGAGAGCCTTGCCTTATCAGCTCTGAATGGGACTATAGCTTGAATGCCAGGAGCACGCCTTAACTGTGGGGGAGATGGAGACAGGCTTGCAGCTGGAAGTTGTTTGAGTAATTTTAAAATATCGTAATGCTGATTGAAAGTGTGCAATAAAAGCTTGCCTATAGGGAATCACAGATTATCTGTTAGAAGTGCAGCTGTATCCTTCACCAAAAAGGAAAGAGGTCCATTGTCTAAAGAACTTTTGCATTGGTTTAAACAAAAAATAAATTAGAAAAAGGCACGTGTATGTTCAGAACTGTGTGCTACTTCTTGTAATAACCTTATAGTATATGGATAAGGCTTATTGTGGATAGAAATCAGTGGCGTTCAAAATCTTGTAGGACAGTTCAAACATCAAAAAAGTTGCTGTACTATTGTTCTGACATCACATCGATAGTACAACAACTTTTTTATGCCTTGTACTGCCACCCAATTGGCTCACTTGATGTGGCTTAAAGGGGGGAAAAGTAGCGGAAATATGGTGGCGCGATCTACTGAGCACCGATCAGTAAACCCTTTTAGTTTGTGACACGAAGGCTCCGGGTCACAAAACTGAACTGTTTTCCTTTTTTTTTATATTTCATTTTAAAAATAAACAGTGACGTAAACTAAAAAACAGCAAACAGAAGCGGGAGCAAGTGAGAGCCACAGAGCGGGGAGAAGCAAGAACCAGCAGCACGGGGAGCAGCACCAGATAACCAATAAACAACAAGTAAAAAAAAAAAAAAAAAAAAGCCTTAACCGTATGCTATATGAAACAGTGAATGGGTGACCATCCACAACTAAGGCTGCGTTTTCATCTCAGGAGTTGATGACATCAGCGAGACCGCTCGAGCTTCGCTCCCCAGGTCTCTCGGATGTCATCAGTTCCCTCGATGGAAACACAACCTTGTTGTGGATGGTCACTCGTCCACTAGTCTATATGTTTTCCTTATCTGGGCTTGTTTATTAAGAGCAGGTTTTCTTTTTTTGACAACTGAGAATTGTTGCAACTGCGATTAGAAATGTAAGGCTGTATTCAATCATACTGCACACTGCTGTTTCTGCTGATATATTGAAATCTTTATGAAAAGGGTGTATTTACTTATTTATTTATTTACTTACTGGTTTTTGGCTGCCAGGTAAGCCCACAGGAACAAAAGTCCCATTTTCAGGGGCGACCCGGGATTAGTTACAGATAACAGTACATCTAGGCCCAGATATTCAGAAATGGGCCAAAGCTCAGTGCAAGTCCGGTAGCGCAAATCGATGTGCAACAATTGCGCCAGTATTCAAGAGGTTCACGTGTTGAACTGTACCAGCGCCTCTGGCTGAGTATGGAAAAGTTGCGCCATGGCACAAAAAGAGATGCTCCAGCGCAACTGTGGGAGCAGAGCAGCAGAGCAACAGAGGGGGGCATGGCACAGAAGACAGCTCCAGTGACATAACCAGGGAAGCACAGTGACAGGCCACAGGAGGCCACCACCAACAGGGCACCCACAGGCACCCAGACACCCAACCCCAGAACACAACAGTGGCAGAGAAAGTAGGCAACAGGAGTTGCCAGTGGCCAATGGAGGGCCACCAGGGAGCCTTGCAGGCCGCTGGCGTGCCCCCCTTCCCAGACCATAGCAGGCCACACTCAGGACCATGCAGCCAAGCACACACATGGCACACAGGCAGCACACAGACAGCCCACACAGTAGGCATGGACCGCACCGGGTGGCAGGGAGCATGGCTGACCACATGGGACAGGCCGCACAACATCAAGCAGGGGCCCCAACACAGTGTGCGGACGGCACCCGTCCAAGAACCATGGCTATGTGCCACTGCTACACACGCAACCACCACACACCCCAACAGTCGGCCCAAGGGCACCCCAAGGCACAGTCACCGACCCAGGGGATGGACACCACCACAGTGGGACACACCACAGCACACAGCAGTGAACCACGGAAGCACAACACGTGCCCCTGCATATGCACACCATACGGACAGACACTGGGCCACTGCAGCATGGCTCCTCACGCCACCTGCAAAGCAGACACAGACACAGGCAGGTAAGTCAGAAAATACATATTTAAAGGAACTGTTTGCAAGAACCAGGGGCTAGGAAAGGGTAGGTAAGGCGAGGGAAGGGGACAGGGAACAGGGACTGTACAGTGGGAGGGGGGACTGAAGGGGGAGGTACAGCAGGAAAACAGGGGTAAACAAGGGCTGAACTAACGGCGACCCTGTCTGGCCACCATGGCGTGCTGCCTCTGCTCTGCCAACAGCATCTGCCGGACCTGGACAACCGCCTCCAGTGTCATGGAGGCCACCAGTAGGGTTTGGCACAGCAGTCTCGATAGCATAGAGCGAAGTGGTCTTCGCCACTGGACACGTATAACAGGACAGGTGATCAGTGCAATGTCCCGAGGAACCATGCCCACCCACTGTGCGCAATGGGCAGAGGGAACACACCCCCCCCGGAGGGCCTGTAATGGCCACCCGCAGGGGGGTGGGCCAATGCCTACCAACAACTCGGCACACCATGACATTGCACAGAGGTGGGCCCTGCCGCATAATGGCCACACGACTGCGCAGTGACAGTCACATAGCACAGTGCACCGGCAGCACCACAGCAACAATAGTGGCAGCCGGGCGCATGCCCACCCCACTGACAGCCAGCACACGTGTCCAATGGACATGCCACAGTGGCATGCACCACGCACAGTGCGGCACACACAGCTGCCATGGCACATGGCACAGGCGGCCATGCCCGCACCCACTCCCCCCACCACCCCCCATACACAGTGCAAAGGACAATGACAGTGCCTATTTGCCCTCTGCGGCCCTGCTGGTGCCAGTCCTGCTCCAGCTTGTCCCACTGTGGCCTGCTGTGCTGCTGCAGCAGCCTGGGCCCTCTGACAGTCCTCAGGTCCTGGGAATGGAAAGAAGACAGGTGCACATCAGGAACCGAGCACTGCAGCTGCCCCCCACCCCCACCCCTGTGCACAGGGTGTGCCCCTGCCCGACACATCCCGCACGACTGCATCGCAACGCAAGCAGAAGCTGGCAATGCCACCCCACAATGCGCACAATGACAGTGTACCCCTGTGCAGGGCATGGCAGGCAGCCAAGCCAACACCACAGTACAGCACCAGGTAGACATGCAACATGGGATAACCTACATGGCTCTGGCAGGGCCCCTCGCCTGGCGCATGCCTGTAGCCTCCTCTGGTACTCTGGGTCCTATCGCATGAGGTCCCCGTAATGGTGACGACACTGCTCCCCAGTCCTGGGCACCCCTGTCCTGTGCTCCAGGCTTGTGGCGATGTCCTGCCACATGGTGCCCCTGGCCCACTGCAGGGGCACCTGCCCAAAGAGCTGGGGGGCGTGGGGCTCCACACATGCCACTAGGCTGGCCACCTTGATGGGTGACCAGTTCTAGGTCCTCCTTCGCTGTGCCTGTGCCATGTTCTGCTAACTGGGTTTGGTGGCGAACATGGTGGCTGGAGGCGCATGTGTCCACACCATGCGCCCGCTGCACGTCGCGTGGGAGCATGCGCAGTGCTCGCACATCGCGCAGTGCTGGAGATGGGCAGAATGGGCATGGCTATGCAGGGTCACAGGGTCAGAGGTCTGACCCAGGGGGCAGGGGTCGATCGGCATTGCGCACATGCGCAATAGGGCACGGCACCCCATGTGCGGCCATGCGCGTAGCTGGCCCATGCACAACATGTGCAGTGCCACATGCTGTCTGCGCATGGTGCGTGATTGCCGCCATGATGCAGTGATACGCATGCGCACTGTGGGCCTGCGCACCACGCATACATGCGCATTGCGCTGTCACGATTTGCTTCGGTGCAATCCCATTGCGCACAGCGCAATATCGCAATATTCAGACACCACATACAAATTAGCTCAGCAGCCAATGCATGGCACAGTGGGTGCATTAGCATGTCATTACTGTTGCGCCCAACCTCATTTGCATGCGTTGCACCATATAAGCGCCACGGAACAGCACAGGCCATGGACTGGTATTGCAACCTTGGTAGGTACATTGTGCATGCCACTGCAGCCCACTGGGAGCTGACAGCACTGCATGGTGGGAGGGACCGGGGAGATGCTGCCACTGTCACCCTGTGCTGTCCATGTCCACGGGCAGCAACGTGTCGGCACATGAGGAGGGCGAGGAGCGGGAGCCTGTACGGAAGCGCAGGCCCAACCTCACAAAGCCCGAGACTGATGCCCTGTTTGAGGCCTACTTGGACAGGGAGCCCTGTTGAGTAGTGCCACGGGCACACCACAGGCCAGGGCTGGTGCATGGGAGGAGGTGGTGGCCTCAGTCAACCAGCATGGCAGCCACCAGCGGTCGGCGCAGGAGTGCCGGAAGAAGATGGGGACAGACAAGCGGCAGATAAAAGAGGGGGTGGCGGCCATCCGGGCATCCCGTACCACCACTGGAGGAAGGCCTGCGGATGCACCCACATTGCCACAGGAGGAGTTGGTGGCAGCCATTATGCGCCACACCATGGTGGAAGGTGTGCCTGGAGGAGGATTCCAGATGGGTGGCAGCCCATCACTGCATGGTAAGTCTGTCTGCCACACACAGCCAGTGGCATGGAGGGTGCATACACAGGCATGCCGGTGTGCATGCGGATGGCATGCATGTCATGTGCATGTGTGCGCGCACATGCCATGCCACAGGACAGATGCAGCGGCAGTATGGGGGCGCATGTGGGCATTGCATCACTGACACGCCTTTCTTTCTCTTGCAGCACAACATGCCTCCGTGCAGATGATGGGGCGCCGGCAGCGGCAGCAGCCACGGACGCTGGTATGGCCCCAGAGGACCAGCCGTCCACCTCCACCGGCATCCGGGGGGCCCGACAGGCTGCAGCTCACCACCACAGTGCAGGCAGATGTCCTGGACCTGGAGTCGGACAAGGCCCCGGATGTGTTCCTGCAGATGCCAGCCTTGGTGTCCTCTGTGCAGAGACACAGATCGGGTGGGGCCCGACTCCGATGATGACATCACACTTATCCTGGACAGCATGGGCAATGTTGCGGGCAAGATGCCCCTGCTGGCCTCTGACACAGGCAGCATGCCCAGTGGTCTGCCAGCGGCGGAACAGCTGCCTGCCACCACTGCGGGTGCAGTGGTGTGCGCTGCCCCGGCTGTGCCCTGCAGTGGCGGTGGTGCAGCCGTGCAGGCGCTGGGTGGTGTACAGTGCCGGACAGGCGACAACAGCAGGCTGCGGGTGCCACTGGGCAGCCGGACACATGGTCCACTGCCAGTGTGCCTGCTGTGCCCATTCCCCCTGCAGACCCCACTGTGCAGCGTCCACCAGAGAGGGGGGCTGTGCAGCATGGCCGGTCACCACATGAGGATCGTCATCCTGCCCAGGAGCCCCAGGACGCTGACCGGCTGGGTGAGCACACCTGTCTGCTGCGGGCGTCCATACAGCAACAGGTGCTGCTTTGCCACTGGGGTGCATGCACTGCGTGCAGAGGTGCGCCAGTTAGCTGAGCAGCAGGAGAGGGGCACTGTGCAGATCCTGGCAGGGATGCGACGCATGCAGAAGGCCACAACTACATCCTTGGATCGCATTGCCACTGCGACCATGGATGGCTTTGCGTTGCTGGCTGCCACAGGGCGTGGCCATGCACAGGTGACCCCCCAGCAGTGCGCTGTCCACCACTCGATCCCGGCATTGGGCGACCCCATCACAGTTGACACCGGGCTGTGATGTAGGCATCCCAGGCATGCCTGGGGCTGGCCTGTTTGGGTGCCTGCACACTTCTACATGGACATGGTCGCGATCCCACTGTTCCACCCTGGGAGCTGTTGCAACCCCATGCTTCAGTCACGCGGCCTGTGGCTGCCAATAAGTACAATAACCACCCCGTGGCCGTGGTAGCCATGGTTCCGTGCAGTGATCCTGATGTGCAGGCCACCCTGACCGCTGTCTGTCGCTGCTGCCCTGTGCGCACATGGGTGGTGTGTGTGCCTTCCACTGGTGTCGCGCCTGTGCCTCATGCCACATGCTGCCTGTGTGCGTACTTTGTAGTGCAAATACCAACAAACACCCAGGGCAATAGGGTTTCTAACCATAACGTCCCACCCTGTACAAACTGACAGGCATCAGGGGTGTGTCTTTGGGTTGCCGACTGTAATACTCATGCCATTCAACCCCCACCCCACCACCCTGCTGCCAGTGACAGGCATCGAGGTGTGCGTTGGACTCTTCGGCCCCAGAGTTCACCCCATTCTCCTATACTGCACCCATTTCAGCGTATGTCCTTATGGAATGGGGTGACTGTAAAGCCGAACACCCCATGGCACACCTCAACACGTGTCGGTGTCTGCAGGATAGGGTGAAGTGAAATGGCATGAAGGTTATGGGCGACGACTCAAACGCATACCCCAATGCCTGTCCGTCTCTGCAGGGTGGAGGTGGGGGTTGGCGTGAAGTTCAATACTTCAGAGCCATTCCTGTTCTACATCTGTCTAACTCCTACATTTCCAATGCTAATACCAGCAAGCAAACATTCGGCATTGACAAATGCTTGTTATTGTTATACATGTGATAGCTCCCTCTTTGTGCAGGAGACTCCTGTTTTTTTGACTGAACTCCCTCCCTCCCTCCCAGGAAACAAAATCTCCTGCTTAAGTAAAATTCTGTCCAAAATATCCATTCATATTTTTTGGGGGGCAGATAAAGACACATAAAAAGTAAATTAGTGATGAACAATATAAGAGATAACTTTGTGCAACTGGTTGTTGATTCTTTTTAGCACTTATTGTTGACAAAATGAAATATATTAAATGTTTTTAAATGCTTTTTTTCTTATTTTTTAACACCATTTAAGAACAAACTCATGACGTTACGGCATCTCCCTACTAGTAGGCCAATCTCCCTACTAATTTGACCAAATCCCCCTCTTAAGTAAGTTGGACATATCACATGTATGTATTGTTAGTGCTCCATTTTGCATTCCATTGTACAGTTTATTTTATATATTTGTTAGAATTGTTTATACTGGCTAGGTCTACTGAAATGAAATAACTCATTTACAGGGGCATCTTAGTGATGATGCAGGCCCTTCTATAAAATTATAAAATGGACAAAGGATTTCAAGCAATCTGATTGGTTGTTAGCCATGCATTAGGTGTGTCTAATGCACAGCTAAAACTAGAACCCCCATTTAGAATACACAGGCCCTTTTTATAAGCGCAATAAGACACTCCAAGGATGTTCATTAGACAGTTCTAATGCACAGCTAGGGGACTGGGCGCTTTTCGGCCGTGGCCTCGTGCCTCACTACGTCCCCCTAGCCGTGCATTAGAACTGTCTAATGCACACCCCATTGTGTCTTATTGCTTACACAGACACCCAGTGAATAGTACAGGCATTTGGTTACTACCTCACCTCTGTGGACATTTTTAAGTAGGGGCTGAAACTCCATTTTTTCTCTCTGGTTTTCCTTCTGTCTAAATTGTCATCATGATTCCCTGAATATCATGCTGGCAATAATACCTGACAGGGTGGGTGTTATTGGGCTATACTGGACTGCCCAGGAGCATAATGAGGCCCAACATCACAGGCAGAGGGTCTTCTAGCCCCTGGAAGGTCCAGTATAGCCCATACTACTCACCCTGGATGGTATTATTGCTGTTAGAAAATGAGTATTTGTTGCATTTTAGAACAAAATGTTTAAAAAAGTAAACAAATAAAAAAAGTTAATAGAAATAAATAATGTGTTAAGTAGTCTCGCCAGTGCTTCCTTTGGCAGCAGAGGGCGCTATTGTGATTGACTGCCTTTATTTTTTAATTTTTTGTTGTTGTACCCACTGTGTTGACTGTCCTTCCCTCCACCTCACCTCATGTTTAGTTTTCATCACGCCCTCCCTCCCTGTACCTTTCCCTGTACTTTGCCTTTTCTTAAATGGTTTCCTGTTCTGCTTACATGAGTAGAGGTGCTTGGTTGTTACAGACTGTGACTGCAGTGACTCAGGAAGTGCAATCATGGTGGGGCGGTTGGTATCAAGCGTGATTGGCAGACTGGGAGTGAACACATGGTTGGACCCGATGGCTAAGCGGCAGAGGTGATAGAATTAGAGCGGGATTATATCGTGTTCTGTTTTTCATTTTTTTTTTTGTCTTTTTGTAAATGTTACCGTTTCTGAGAGTCTGAAATGATTGGTTTAGTGAAGTGGGGGCTCACATTAAAAAATGGCCATAATTAAGTTTTAAAACTTCTGCCAACCGCTCATTGATTTGCTCTGTAAAAAGTCACGTTGGCGCTGAACTTCTTTTACCCCGATCTCTGTTGACACATAAATGCATCCTTGGATGGGGGTGCTCGGGCAATCAGAAACTGGGATTTTTTGAACCCACTTTCCAATATTAATATATTAGCTATTTATGATACTGTTTAGATGTACTCTGCTATAATCTGAATGAAGTCAGTATGTGCTGTTGTATGTATATTTTCTTAGACACCCGGAGTCTGCAGGGTTGGGTGTGTTACAATTAAACTACTACTGCACAGGAAGATTCCAAAGCATGTGCAAGTGACCTTATCAAGGTCTTCCCGAGCTTTCCTCAGAAAAAATTACAATTGGAATGACTGTTTGTTTATTGTATACACTGTCCCACTTACTCTCTTAAAAAAAAAAAAAAAAAATCACAGCATGCATTAGCACAGCTGAACTGCACAACATACAGCGCGCATTAGCGGAACTTAATTATAAGGCATCCCATTCTGTTACCTTATTGCTAAGGACCGCTACCTGAAAACAGGAACTCTGTTTCGTCCAGCACACTTACAGCTGAATCGGAGTCTGCCCCTGAAGTCGTGATTGCCTGCCTGTTGTAGCCTCACAGCCAGTTGCTGTGGAAATGACTGTGATGGCACAAGCTGGGAATTATGACTTCAGCTCCTGAAAAAAACGCTCCTGTTTTCATGTAAACATCCTTTAGTAATGAAAAATGCAGTGGCCTAGAATTCAAGATATTATTTGCAATGTGGCACAGAAGAGATTTCTGATGCCAACTGTGATAGTTTTTGCTGGTGGTTGACTCCCTCTTTAGTTGTAGTTTATTTTAAAAAGCAGCTGACACGACTTATGCAGGCAGTTCACACCCACTAGGAAGCTGCCTACATGAGTGCTTAAAAAAGATAAAAGTAGCTAAGGTCATTTTATTTTATATAGCACCCCATATCAACATACCTCTCAGCATTAGAATTCATAGCGCTGGCCTTCATGATTCAGAGCAAATAGGCAGACTGTGTAATACTTTCTTATTTTAAAGAATAATGGCCCCTTATTCAAATGGTTAGCATGGCAGTAACAAGGTTAGTGTTGCTGTGATTGAGTACAGCGCCAGTTGACAGGACGGGGGCCCTATTCAGAGGTAGACTAGGGGGAACTGGTTGCCCATCCTTGAGTGGTTTATTATATCCCTTATTGTCTAGTGGGCCACCCACCTCCTGAAAGGGTATCTGGCTCCTCTTCCGACCTGCTGCTCTGAACCCTCCTCCCTGCATCTCCTCACCCTGGTCACCGGTGCTGTATTACGACATTAACAATGATGACCGGTGCCGCCCTCCTTGCACCACCTCGGCCAGTCGGTGTCTGGATGACATAGAGCGATTGTGTGCTTGCTGTAGAAACAGCTGCTTCTACAATATGCTTTACATAAAAATACAATTAAAAGGCAGAAATTTAAAAATCATTCGCAGTACACAACTAAGACCGTGGAAATTCAGCATTGTCTTTAAAGATTATTAAATGCCAGAGTAAATAAATAAGGGATACGTAACAGGGACCTGCGAAATACGTGATTTATTTTTCCAAGAGCTGTTTGACCTCAGGTAACCTCACGAGTGGCGTAAGCCACGAGTGATGCGCCCAAGGCCAAACAGCTCGAGGGAAAATAAATCCTGTATTCCACAAGGTCCCTGTTACGTATTTCATTTATGCAACAGAGATCCTTTAGGATCATGCAGGGAGTTTTATTTTAAATTGTTTATTTAATTGTTCATGTTAACATACATGGACTTTTTGTGGTTTCCCAGGGTAGCGTGGCTTCGCATCGTGGTTGCTAAGCAGTTGCCATGGATGCTCCAACTGTACATTATGGACAGTGCATAATGAAAATGTTTGATGCACAATTCTTTTGTTTTTGCATGGGGAGGAATTTGTTCATCAAAAAAAAGTGAATAAAAATAGAATTTTCTGCCATTTTTGCTAATTATAAAAAAAAAATTAAAAGGTATCTATAATCGAAACACCACTCATTTTGTAGATATTTTTGTGCTGGACAACTTTTGTGCTCACAGTACCATGCTATCATTTTTCGTTTTAAAGTTATTCGCATTTGTATATGATTAGTACCTCTACCGAGGCCGAACATTCTAGATCGGCTGGTGACATAGCAACTGTGTACATAAACGCGTGATGACATAGTAACGATGCACAGAAATGAAATTTATGTACACGGTAGCTCAAATATCAGGATTTATGTAATGGATATATTGTCCACACCTATTGCATAAATACGTTTTCAGAACCTTCTAGAAGGCCACTACAGAAGGACTCCAACAAATTCTCCCTGGAAGAGTGGAGACGGTGACTTGGCGTATATTCACTTAAGTCTTTATTGTAGCCAAAAGAGAATGTTTTTTGTCACAGTTTCATTTATTTGCACCTTCCCAATGGACTGCTAGGAAACTTTCAGTTGCAGAACTGCTGCAGGCTGACCTCTGCAGTCCCATCCCCAAACCAGCATTTTGATGTTGCTATGTGGGGCACAAGACTGCAGTATGTGTATGTGTATACAGTTCCATTATAAAGTACAGATCTGCTAAATTACAAATTGAAAACAATTAAATATTTCCTTTATTTAAACCCACAGGCAGGCAACTCCTCTGTGTGAGTTACCTGCCCAAGGGTAGGAAAGCTGTCAGCTGCCCTTTAAAAGCTGCTACTGGTGATGATGGGCTGAGACACTGCTGCAAGACTTTCCCTATTATGGAAACCTGCTGGTGATACCCATTGCTTTCTTTTACTTTCTCTTTACTGCACCTTCCTGTCCCCAGCACATGCCTGCCTCTGGAGCACCCAAGGCACACCCGACCCCTTGTACTCCTACATGCGTGCGCTGTCCTCCATAGAGCTGTGGCTTAACCTCAGGCAGGGATGTGGGTAGGAGGGAATTTACCCCTGAGTTTCTTGTTTTTTTTTCAGGAGGTGCCACCAGCAGTGGCATGGGGTCCAGATATACTGGGGTCTGTCATTGCTGATACTGGAGACATTTTCCATGTTTCTCTCTGTCCATTAGGACATGAGCATGCAAGGGGTGCAGTGTGGGGGTGTGGGCAGTGGTGCACCGACCAACATCCTCCCTTCCATTCTACCTAATGCTGTGCTACTACTCTTGGTCAACCAGATGGCAGCACTGTAGCAAAGGCAGCGACCCTCCCACGAGAAGGATAGTGTGCTCTGGGATGCTCAGCCTTCCCCTTTCTCATGCCAGCTGTCTAATGACCAGAGCTCATTCACAAACCCAGGTGCTGCTGTCACGAGCAATAGACTTACCGCTGCATTAACAGACTGGCCCTGCCACCCACAGTTCTAATTATACTTGTGTACGGACTGGCACAAGATCACTCACAAGCCCTTTCTCTAATTTCTCAGTACTTTGAGCTACAGCTCCCTTGCCTAGCACATCAAAGTGAGTAGATATCAGTACTGGATTGTGGGATGCCAGGAGTGTCACCCATTGCCTCATAATACCATCTGTCTTTTATACATCTGCCTTCTTGTGGTCTGTAAGGCTGTCCTGTCTGACTGCCAAATACATAGCTGAGTGGCCAAGTCGTGATGAGACTTGTCTTTCTATGGTTTTGCATGGCCATGCTTGTAAACCCCAAGACAGGGAAGGCATTTAGTCCTTGTGGCCAGTGAACAACATTCAGTGCTCTGTACAGCTCTTGCTTCACAGCTCCTGGGCTTTGGTTGCTCTGCGTACTTGTGGCAGATAGCGCAGATTGCTGGGTTGGCCCTTATTCCAAGGGTCGAATCAGCTGTTGCAGATTCACATATTTAATATTTAAACAAGAGGTGGCAAGTGAAGAGATGTTAACTCATGTCAAGGGCAGCATAAAAATATATCATTTCCTTTTTAAATACAGGAAGTGAAACTGTTCCACACTGGAGCTTCTGATTCCTTTCTTAAAGTATGTGTTAGTTCCTGGACCTCTTATAAAACTGAACAACATTTACTGAGTCTTGCTGAAATATTTTAGCAAGCATTACAGAAGTTACATGAAACCGACTCCAGTTGAGTCAGCTGGTGGTGTATTGCATTACCACATGGGAGAGCCATGTTCGATCCTCGTCCTGATTCCCCTGGTCTGCTGGGATCCAAGATGCAATGCAGTGGCATTGCGATCTGACTCTGGAGGGAGGGGGCAGGTTCACGCACTCTGTCAGTGTCTTCATTGGGAGCTGTGATGGCATGAAACTGCAGGTAACCAGACAATTTCAGCCATCCCCCCATCCACAGGGGGGGTTCATCCATGCTGCAGTGACAAACATGTTGCCGATGCGGATTATGGCGCAGGCAACATGCCGCCCGCATTACAGTGCCAGGCATTATGTCTCCTGGGAGTTACAGTGCTACAGCACCTTCCTGGGAAACAGTCAGCTTTTGCCGGGGGGTGCTTTGCCCCCCACCCCCAGTGTAAGGGACCCCCCCCACCCCTCAAAACTAAATATAATCTCCTCCCGGGCAGGCATGCCCCAGAGGGGGCAGAAATTGTGTAGGTGAAAAGCGCAACGTGAGTGAGGGGCGATCTACTATCAAGATCATCCCTTTCACTGTCACCCTAGTTGCAGCGCCGTAATTGTGTCGGCCAAATGTACTCAGCAACTTGACGGGATACGTCCATATAGTGCTGCTGTGGGCAACTTCTATTCAGGAGTGGTGTAAGGGCTCTACAGAGTGAAGAAATGGCCTCCTAGCATGCAAATGGCAGCTCAGTTCACCATATTAATCTCCTTGTTTTTGACCAACCCAGAGGCCCTCACTTTCCCAACTAGGCTGGGATCCATGGTCCAAAATGAAAGGACACTGCAAGTGGCAGTTGTAGGCTGCAAAAGTGTTAGAGGTTTAGGAGAATCTGCACCAGTGACCCCGGGGGCTAGTAGGAGTGCACGGGGGGGGGGGTGGAGTCTGGAGTAGCTATGCCAATAGTTGAGGAGGATGGAGGAGTGGTAGTGAGGGTGATAAAAGACTAAGGAACAAAAATAAATTAGGAGAAAAAATGGGGACAGTAGTGTGCTATAGTACTTGGCGGATGGAGCTATATATGAAGCATAAACCCGGGTTTGAATCCCACCACAGTCACTGACTCACTGTTTGACCTTGCCTAGGTAATCTAATCACCCTCTTCCCTGTGAGCTCAGTGTGGCAATGGCTTCCAACAAAGCCTAGGTGAGAGGAAACCTCTCAGGGCCAGCACCAGAATACTGTGGTGATGAACTGGGCTCTAAGTTTATGTTTTAGTCAATAGCCAGTGGCCCAAAATGAATGACAGATAATACGTATATGGGTGTAGCCAGGAGGTCCCTTCTAATTATAACTGGTCATCTCTTGCATCCTCAGGGCTAGCTAAGCTCCATTTTGCTTATTGTTCTCTTACCCTAGGAATCTGCATGGACCCTACTCGCATGTCATTCACCTAGAAAGATATAAAACAGTGTACTCCTTGCCTGTTATAGCCAATATTTTAGCTCTGTTTGTCACTGCATCTGTATTATATGATGGGGTGTGATGCCCTTTGTTATTGTGATCTTGTTCCCCCAGCTGTCTGATTTTCCCCACCTCCTCTGTCTCCGGTGCTAACACTTGAAGGATTTCATTGAGTTAAGTCACAATCTGCCTTTTAGCCACCTAGGATTGCTACCTTAGGATATGGTGAAAAATGGATAAAAAACACACACACACACACCCCAAAACTCCACCCCAGCCCCACCCCTTTTTTGACCGAGTACATTGCTCCTTCTCGAAAGCCATTTGTAATGTCAGAGATGACTTTAATGGAGCAGCAAAAGACCATACTTCAACCACAGAGTGGAAAAGATTAGGTTAATTTACCGCTTTACACCTTCTAGGTTGACTGGTTTTACAAGCAGAGGTCTGTATGATATTAGAACATGTTTGTAACCTGGACGTGCAGCCGAAACATTGAATGAAATAGCAGAGTCCATGTGGCCCGTCAAAATGGCACAAAAGCCAGGCTACATCTGAGAGAACCAGATGACCAGATAAGGACCCTGTAAACAGACGATGTGACCTGAAACCGGACAGGTGGCAACTCTTTAGCCAGTGGTGTTGGTTTGAAATTTGTACATGAGCACTCTGTGTTTCCATATTCACGGGCGGCTTTCTTGTTGCAGATGATGCTCCTGGATAGGTTCCCCATCGAAGGAGGCCAGAAAGATCCAAAGCAGAGAATCATTCCCTTCTTGCCAGGTAAGGGTTGATCTTCATATTTTGGCATTTCCAGCAAGGCTGTTCCAGAGTTATGAAGTAAATGTTGGCCGGGAGACCTGAGCACAACTCTCATGTAAAAGCTTTGTAGCAATTTGATGTGTATGTGCATCAGGTTGGTGTAGGTGTCTGCAGGACAGAGTTGGTAACACATCTGCCTCTGGGCCAGAAGGTCATGGATTTTTGTCTCACACTAGGAGTTGAGCTTATATCCCAAATGCTGGCACACCGGTGCAACCCTAGGGGTGCTGTACTGTCAGGGTGTGCTGTCCTTTGGATGAGACATGCTAGTTCACTGCCTGAAAATAATACAGATTTTTTTTAAATGTTATGTTTATTATTTTCAACATAACATGAACATAATTATAGTGCGTGGTAGAACGCTGTTCCGCATGGAAATCCATGCCTGGAACAGCATTGTTGTGCTGCACTGAGTACATCACCGGTGCAGCACAACAAAATCAAACGCATTCGTGCATGCGCAATGTTGGGCCGCGGCGGTGACAACGGACAAGGGACAGAGGAAACAAGCGGCGCTTGAATAAACTGCGCCAAGAAGGTACTTCACATACTGCTAAAAACTTATCTGGACTCACCATACACTATAAAAGATTGTCTATGGTGAGTCATTCACAGACAAGGATATTCTCTGATCTCGAGGTCTCCATGTCAATGGATGACCTCTCGAGCTTCGCTTTCGAGGTCTGGTGTTGCCATGGAGACCTCTCGATCGAGAATATCCTTGTTGTGAATGACTCACCATAGACAATCCTCTATGGCATGCTCATTCTGGGTATTAGGCAGACAGTACTAGATATACAGGAATATTTGATATTCAAAGTAGGTCCCCCTATATTCTGGCACAATAGGAGTTGGGGGTCCCATTTAGTCCACTATAAAGTCCCAAAAAAGGTAGCCCATGAATGCGACCCATCTTGGCTATGGAGTTCCATAGCAAGGCAGAATTTATACTAAACTTGTAACACAGTCTTTCTGGACTGCTATTTATCCAGTTCTACATAATAATAAAGAAGGAAGAAATGTGCCTTCTGTTGCCACCCTGCAGATCAAACACAGCACATTGAAGAGCAAAATTTGAAACGTATAACTGCACTAGAACAATTTCGAGGAACTTTTACTTTTTTCACTATTATTTCTTTATTCAGTTTTTCCCTTTTTCACCCATCCCTACCCGCTCATCCTTGGTGTGGACATGCACGTGTGGAGGCAGGTGCAGGCCAGGCACTGCGTGACGCCCCACCCTACTAGCTGCCCCTTCCACCCATCTACGCCACCACCATACTTCCACCCGGTGGTGATGGGACTACGGGAGGGACAGCATCCTCCCCAGGAGAGGAGAGCTGCTGCTAGGTGGCTAAATTGTGCTCCCACCCTCCCCTCCCTCAGCCGGTTCCCCGATGACCCGAGGTCATTCCAGAACCCGGGTCGCCGGCGTGACACGAGGTAAGGCTAGATGCCTCAACTCTCACTGTTACCGGGCTGGCTAGGAACTTTTATTTTTAACAGAGGCTAGAACTGAAGAGTAACCCTCCTCCCACACTTCCCAGAGTTCAAGAACATTAAGGTAAGAAAAAAATTAGAGTTCCCCACCGGGGCCATGCGACTCGCGCTTTAAGTCCATACCCAGGAAAAGGTTCATAGTGTCCCTCAAACAGCGGTAAAGTAAAGGGTAGGCATTGATCCACAAATAGAAGCGAGTAACCCACTCTGTGGCCCTACTCACTGCAGTCTCAGCCATCAGTTACTTTAGGATTACAGTTCGAGGCCCATACTCACAGAAACGAATGTTCTATAAATGCTCATTCTTTGCCTGAGGCCTTTTCTCTGCCTGGTGCCTTTCCTGGTCCAGTCCTGGCTACAGACTCCTTCCTTTTCTTGAGCCACTGACCTGTGTCCATGGGGTCGGTGAACTGTCAAGACTTACCCCCGTATGTGATCTGGAGCCGGGGCAGGGAGTAGAAACAAGTGGATGATGCCCAGGGCTTTCAGGCAAAGCCACATGCCATTGAATTGCTTCCTCCTAGCCCTGGTCTGGAAAGTAAGGTCAAGGAAGATTTTGACATCAAGCTCGTTAATTGTTAATGGATATGCCACTCAAGCGGCCATAAGTAGGAGGTCTCGAGTCTCGGCTTCTGAAGTGTGTACCAGTACTGTTCGTGGCTTACTGTTGTTTACTGGCCGTACCATGGGGTTGACCCTATATATGTTGTTTTAAGGGTCTTACAATCAAAATCCCCAGGGACGACTACAGAGGACTGAAGCCAGCTGATTAGAAAAGCTAATAAGTCAGTTCCCTCCACGCACTCCAGTACACCCACCCCCCCAAGTCAGACATTACCTGTGTGAATTTCATTATCGAGGGCCTCAAGG
This sequence comes from Neoceratodus forsteri, assembly GCA_016271365.2. Classification (NCBI taxonomy): domain Eukaryota; kingdom Metazoa; phylum Chordata; order Ceratodontiformes; family Ceratodontidae; genus Neoceratodus; species Neoceratodus forsteri. The sequence continues at coordinate 24,489,385 of CM028135.1, read as the reverse complement.
CACCTTTATAACTGAGATTTTTCCTGAGTCAGCATGGAAACCGCGGTTTGCGTGGTCATAGCCGTTCATTCAGCTTCAGCAACCGCCCCAGTACGTGTCCTTCAGAGCCGCATCATGCTTTTCTAATTTTGCGAGGGTTCTTTCAATTTTGCTGTCCATCGCTTTGATAGAAACGATCATCTGTTGCCAGGGGGGCTCTGTGGTCAGGCCTGCCGGGTTGTCTGCCTCATGGCTGGCGCTGTCTCTGGGCTTCCCTGATGTCGACGGTTGTTGTTTCTATGCCCCCTGGCTGCTGTTTGTATGGACCCATACTTGCGTGTGGTATCGTTCCACTCTGCTGGCCCTCAGGAGCATGACTGTGTGTGTCTTGTGACTGTTATTCGCAGTTGAACATCGTCTTTTTCCAAAACAGCTGTGCTGATCTGCAGAGCTGGCAGTAAAAGCATCCTCCTCTTTGGAGATTGGCTCTTTAGCGCCTTCAGTATTACTAGTTTTTAATAGTAGCCGTTTGTGAACTTTGAAATCTGAAGTACCTTTGCTTTTCCCTTCTGTTTCTACCTGACTGCACTACGTGTGAGGTGAGGAACTGTACTCTACCATGAAGCTGACATATCAAGTTCTGTTCTTCATACCTCATCAGCAGTATGACTTCATTGACTGTGACATCACAACTGAACAAGAAGAACCAATCACTTGTTGCCAGATCAGTCATTCGCAGTGTCACAGTGAGGGAGGCCGCAATGCTATTGGGGTATGAGGGGACTAGAACAAGATAACTGCAGGTCAGCTACCAGCTAGGGAACTGATCTTCACATCACACCTAATTCAGTCAGGTAGGACCTTCAGTTAGCAAAAGGAAAAGGAAAAATGGCAGAAACAAAAAATAACAACTGGTTACTTTAAAAAAAATAAGTATTTCCTGCCTGCTATTTTTGGTGCATCTAGCTGTTTTAAACCGTGGTCACTTCTTCCCCTCTCTGGTACTGTCCCGGTGAGTGTCCAGGTGAAAGTAAAAGAACCCAAGGCACTTTCTGAAAGTTTAGTGGAATTTTTTTATTTAAAAGCAAGAAACAAAAGTACATTTGTAATTTTTTTTATTTGCAGTTTGTTGGCCAGGAAAGACACACATAGCTGTGATAGCTTATTTCCAGGTGCATCCTGGGGGGTGGGTAGGACCTGTGTTTTTATTGATGGGGAGTGCTGGCCATGACACTGGGGAGCTCCCCATCTCTTCTTCAGTAAATACCATGGGATCTTTAACTTCCAGCTGGACTCTGACCAGAGATGGGCAGAAGGGACCTTGGTTTAAAGTCTATCCCAAAGACACCTGAACAGTGCAGCAACCCCTTCCCCTCCGTACCGCACTACAGTGTCAGTAATGGTTATTTACCCCAAATACCTAGTGTGGCATCTAGAACCCACAACCTTCCGATCTTCCAGCCCCAGAGGTGATTGTGCTACTACAATGCCACTGACATATTAATTTGTTACATTTACAAAAGTATCAAAGCCTCTTCCTCTGCAGAAGATACCAATACAAGATCAGAACTTGAAATAGCAGCCATTTCTGTTTACAGTCATACAGCCCCTTAGCTTCAATACCTACAGTATATGCTGCCATTCAAGAGGTATCTGTATGTTCCTTCAAACAGTTTTTTTTTTCTATATAGATTTTTATACCCCTGAGTTTTTCCCCATTTTGACCCCCCCCGTGCCTCGGTCGCAAAACGCATGTGCTGCGTCACCGAGTTGCCCTCCTGCTACTTGCCACCCTCTCCCCCACCCACCTATGCTGTCCATCAGACCTCCACCTGATGGCAGCAGAACTACCGGGGGGGGGGACAGAGATCCTCCCCGGGACAGAAGAGCTGCCATTACGGCTGCTCAATCTTGCTCCTTCCCTCCCTCCACCCCCGGCTGGCTCTCCGATGACCCTGACTCATTTCCGAATCTGGGTTGCCGGTGTGGCACGAAGTAAGGCATCCAGCACCTCAGCCCTCTGTGCCACTTGGCCGACCCTTAAACTGTTTAGCCCCACCCCCCGCACATTACACCTTTTTCCTTTTCACACAATACCCTTCAGGGATTTGTCCCCCTTGTCCTAGCTAACATTCCCCTTTCCGGAAAACCGATTCAGGCAGTTATCCATGAGTATGTGTGGGTGCTGATGGGTGGAATAGCTGCCCTTAAATGTTATGTTTTCCATCACTTCACTACTAGTCTTTTTCACATATGTTAATATAGCCACTGAGACCACTCTTGCAGTTGTAAGAGTGGTTTCACATGCATTCTTAGGGTATGAGAACCATGAACCGAAGCTGAGTCATTTGGATACCCAGAGGATGTCACACCACTCTTACAACCGTAACAGGGGTCTCAGTGGCCATATTAACATATTATTGCTCGAGAATGATCAATAACATATATTCAAATTTTAAAACCGTTTCCCTGAATGTGCCACTTTGCAGGGCAGCTGCATGTAAGACACCTTACACAGAATAAAAGTGTCTCACGCACTGAGGAATGGCACACTCTGGTTGTTTGGGAGCACTCCCTCGATCTATAATTGTTTGTAAAGTGCTTTGAGATACACTGTGTAAGAAAAATACGATATATATGCAAATTCCTCCTCATCATCATATAAATGCACAAGAACGTGCTCTACTTGTCCTTTCTGTAGAAAAAAAGAGAAGGATCAAGGCAGTCACCATTGGGCAGGTATTTTACAGAACTTTTTTTTTCATCATATGTTTATACCCCCTATATCCTCAGGCCCCTTCAGCTTCCTGCCTACCCAACCCCATCACCCAGCATCCCTGGAACTTACCTGGTCTCCAGTAATCCCGATGGATTGCCCTCCCCTGTGGGGGAGGAAGGTCCATGCTACCCAGCCCCAGTGACCACATCCAGATTGGAATCCAGGCCCCAGTCAGTGGTATGGGGCCTGCGAAGGGTAGGAGCTTCATCCTACTGATGGGGTACCTGTTTTTTTTTTTTTTTTACTTCTTCCCTGACCGCACCCACCTCCCTTACATTGTGCCATGCCCTGTCAGACCCTGTGCACTCTAGCATACCCCTGCAGGAGAGGGAAACTCGCTGTTCAGTAGAGTGGCAGAATCTGATACCATCCCTCCTTGTCTGGGAGTGTTGTTGTGCAGGAGCGCCTCCCCAGCCCTCATGGTCGCCGAACCACCCACTTACAAACCCAGGTCGCCAGCGCGGAAGTGTGGAGCGTGTAGTGGTACCCTTTGTGCCATCGGGTGGCCCATTACAGCACTGTTTTAAAAAAACGACTCTTTAGTCACCCTTTGGGTCCCTCTATTCCCCCCACTCTGGTGTTCAGCTTTGCCATGGCTGCACCCTTCCTCCTGCTGGGGGTGGGTGGGGGGTGGCGAGTGGTTGCATTCACAGTTAACGTCTGTGCCACTCCATTATCATCCAGCAGGATGTGCATGAATGCTGGACGGCTCTATGCCCTCATTCCCCAGTGGAAGCCCAGCACCTTAACTCGTCTCCGCTGCTGACCTTAGCGTGGGATTCTGGGGCGCGCTGCCACACCGCTGGGCCTGACTCAGCACATTTTTATTTAACGTGAATGTAAATTAAACGGCTGAAACTAAAGCACACACAGAGTACATACGTTCACTGCCGAAGTGGTGTGTGAACAGTATCCTAGCATGCAGCATCAGTACATTGTACAAAAAAGTACAGATAGTCCACTCCAGAAGAGTGTCTCTCTTTTTTCCTCTTCTTCTTTATCCCCCGGGGTTCAGGTCCCAGTAAAGAGGAAATGAGTTTGGTTTTATATACTGCCTTGCATATACACTGTCATGAAATGCTTTAAAAGTCATGAGGCAGGGACAGATGGCAGCAGCTTTTAGGCATATACAGAGAGGTTAAGGAAAGGTTGGGGTTGGATACAAAGAAAGAGAATTAAGCACAAGGAGGTTAAGTGACTTGCTCAGGGTCACACAGTAAGTAAGTGGTAATTGGTGGATTCAAACCTGGGTCTCCAGGTTAACAGCTTTGTGTTCTAACTATTAGGCTATACTGCCTACTTTCAACACTGCTGCTGATTTATCTCCCATGCCAGTACTGTTTGGTGGGCTCTTGGGTACCCTGCAGTATTTGCTGCTTTTCATGGTACTCCTATGGAATCTCCATCCCCCTCTCCCCTCCCATAGTGGGGCCGTAACTCTCCAGATATGAGAATCCATGCTGTGTGGGGAGAGGTTTCCTTGGCTGCTGATGGATAGGTATACAGCGGGGAGGCATGGGTGTGTCATCCTGCGCACATCCGCCCAACATTTTCTTTCCCATTAAGATCCTCCCACTACAGGAACGGCTACAATAACTCTTATTAAGTCAGATTCACCAGATGGAAAAAATTACGGCAGAATTACATTTGGAAATAGATAAGTTTTGTGGGGTTTGGTTGCCCTTCATGGATTATATAGAGGAACTTGAGGGTCGCTTGCTCCTTTCCCAACAACTTTAGTGCTGTTAGGGTGGTGGCCTGAGTAATTCCACAACCTGGGGCACTACATTGATCTGCCTTCACTGACATCAGGTAATGCACACAACACAGGTACAAACATACCAACAACCAATACAACAATTTGTAGGGTAGTTACTGACAACTCCTTTAGTTTTGGTTTGTATTAAACTTTTATTGTTCTATTGATACCAAACTGTTTATTAACTATGTTATTTTTATGTATATTGAAGGAACAGCATTAACTTAGAGGTTATACATACTGCTGGTCATAAGAAAAGATAGGACTATACAATTGTTCTTAGCAGTCAGACAATCAATTCATAATCTCAGAGCTTAGTTTTAACTGTTTGAATAGTGTTGAATATGGAATACAGGTCTGCTTATCTATTTGTACTTGGCTATGGTATATTGGTGACTTTGTATGCATCGTACCTTGGATTAAATGCGATAGAGAAGTTTAGAAAAAAAAAAGATTCTCCCACTTTGCCTATGACTGTTCCCAGCCACTTTGGTCTGTGTCAGGGGGAGGTTTGGTCTATGTCAGGGGGAGGTTTGGTCTGTGTCAGGGGGAGGTGAACGTCATGTAGTCACTCTCAACATTTGAGCTTTCGTGATAACCCGTTGTTGGGAGCACTGTTACTTCACAGTTGCCAGCAGCACCCTTCCTTTTAGTGTTTGATAGCACTACCTTTGCCACACTCAATAGACTCAAACTCTCCCTTATGGTAGAAAATCCAGCTACTCTCCACTGGGCCGGGCTGAGCTTCAAGAAATGTTTCTGACTGCTAAGAAGGATGAATGGCATGATGCTGTCTGAGGTGGCGATGATGCGAGTACTAAATGAGTACATAAGGAATGAAGTACATTCAACCATGCATAATACTGGTGTTATGCTACTGAGGGGTTCTGTAGAAGTTATAAATCTGGAGGCCGAAGGCTGAGTGGCTCATATTTGCCTCCCAAACTCTTATTACGCCCTCTTTTTTGTAGGTTTGAGTGTATTTTACTTGCTGTAATATATGGTCATTGCCTGGGAGTGATGCGAGCACTGAGAAATTATAAAACAGCAACACCAGTATTTTGTACAGGAATTATAGTTTATTATATATAATAGTGATGTAAGTGTAAAAGAAATGGTGAACAGTGTGGCAAGGTTCTCTTAACTAGTGTAGCACTTGCCTTTTGAAGGTGAGCAGTGCAGGAGAGCTTAGAAGCATTCTATAGGATTTTATCCGTTCATCGGCATCCATGCATACAAACGTACATTTTCCAAGTTCGTCTTTGTTCTTTGCATCTTAAACATTGGGTATTTGATGATCTGATGTCATTGCAGTCAACAGGAGAGAGAGAGGCAGGTCTGCAGGTAGATTGGGACCGTGCCATGAGTGCATCTTTACAGGATAGGGTGCTAGTCTCTTATCTGCTTCACATATTGAGCAGGTCATGAAGGGTACGGGTTGAATATGATGTGTTATGTAGCTGTATTCTTTTTCTTTTTTTTTTCTGTGGTGGTTTTTCTCCCAGGCCACCCCTTCTGGACTTGTCAAGCACACAGCCCCTTTTTTCATTAACCAAAGCCCAGCAACTGTCTCCCACAGCTCTTCCTATGCCAGAGGTCTTTTTTTTTTGGGGGGGGGGTGCTTATCCATCAGCTAATCAAGATGCTGAAACAGCTGGTGTATTGTGTATTGTGGGGTCTCAGTGTTCTAACAGATCATCGCACCAACAGAGGCTGGTGTTTTTGTTCTGTATTTCACCCTCCCTCATGCCATGGCGCCTGTCTAGCCACTGCAAACCTCACAGGTAGGCATTGCCCCCGGTTGATAGAAAGCAGACCCTCCAGGGTGTGGAAGAAATGCCAGCTGTCCCAGTCGAGAATGCCCTGCGGCCAGAAAGACACTTTGATTACTGAACATCCACTTTCTGGCATCTCATGCTCGCTGTTGAACCAGATCACTGGCAGGGTAAGGTGGCATCGATGTTACCTTTATAAGAAAAAAATCAGCATGCCACATCCTTGTCCAGGCTGCAATAAAAAGAGCTAAGCTAAATGAAATGCATGCTGAAGACTGGAAACAAACTTGGAACCAGTGTTTCTGCCATTTGGTCTTCCTCAGGAATGATCACAAAAGCAAAACATAATAATAGTAAAGTAGGTGTAAGTTTTTCTTCCTGATAAATATTTAATGGTCAAAACATCGAGTCTGGCCCTATTTTTTATTTTTAGTGTGCATTTTGTTTTTGTTGTAGTTATTTTTATTGGACTGAGGATTGGTGGTCTTGATGTACAACCTATTCAAGACCTGTAAAGTCTTATCTTTTAGGTTTGTTTCCTAAGTGCAGCTGACATTCCTTTCCTTGGCGGTTGAGTGAAAAATGAACTGCAGGTTCCTTAAGACAGTACAGTCGTTTTACAGATGCTGGCCAGTTGGTAGGTCGTGTTTTATAGGGCCATGCAGGAGCACCAAACTCCACCAAAGCCACTGGCTCACTGTTTGACTCTTAATAACCTCTTTTATTTCAGTAGCGGTGATCACACTGACATCACCAGCATTTGATTCGCTAACCTGTCCTCTCTAGTTGGCATAAAAACAAATTCTCAGTGTGAGGTAGGGTCACAATTTGGGGGGGGCAGTTGCCCCCCCCCCGCATTGCAGGCCATTGTTGTTTTTCATTTTTCAGCCCTGGCTCCACCCCACAGCCCCTCTGACAAGTTGTTGCCCCCATTGAAGCTGAAATGGCCCCCGGTCTGAGGTCAATAGCAGTTCTTTTTGCCAACCAGTTGTGTTTGCAGGTGTCAAACTGGGATCACGACAAGATCCGAACTCAGGGCCCGACACCTGTATGGCCAAAACAAAGATGTTGCCCGTGAAAATCCCGACCATGGGATTTTGACCGTGGTGGAGTTAGGAATCAAAAATAGGGGGGGGGTGCGGGGGATCCCCCGAAATATGACAGAAAAATCCAGCTGCAGGCAAAATCCCACGGTCAGGATTTTCGCAGTTGGGATCTTTGTCTCAGGCTTCTGGGTGTCCGGCTCCTCAGTGTCGGGATCGTGTAGTATATCCGTCAAACTAATGCATTGTTTACATTCGATGATGGTCACTTTTCAGTAAAATATCCTTATTTTGCACTGTGTCTTTCATGTCATATCTTAGACTGCGTAATGAGATTGATATAGCAGAAAAGCAATCTAAAGGTGATGGCGTAAAAAGGTGCGTTAGTGCAAGCTTGCAGTATAAAATGCTTAACATTGCAGGCATATAGTCAGTAGCTTGGCTGACAGTAGATGGTCGGGTAATTTCAGGAGTCTGTAATTCCATAGACTCAGACTGAATCAGATGATTCAGCACTGCACCACATCCATGCAGCTCCTACAGCCATGAAGGGTTTCACAGTAGATCATGAGTTTCAGGCATGTGCCATCTCAACAGTGGGCAGTGGTGTCTCCACTTGCTATGACTGAGGTCTTTGGGGGGGGCAGCCAGGGGAAGGAGGATCAAGCGGCTCATGGACAGTTCTCCTCCATTAGGGAGGAGGGGCACTGCATCCTGCTACCTGTCTGCCCCCTAGTGGGAGCTAGGTTGCAGCACAATGTGGACACACAGAAAGGGAAATGGGTGGATCCCAGTGGCACACATCCGTGCTGCTATGCATGTGCATAACTGCATGTCAGCCACCCTTGGGAGACAAACAGGTGCCCCCCCCCCCGCGCCTAGCTGATAGGCTGCTTAGAACCAGATAGCAGTCAAGAGCAAGTGCTGAAGGTGAGTCTTGGGTAGGGTGAGGGATGGGGGCTGGGGAAGTGCCAACAGTTGGGAACAGGCTGGGCAGCATAAGGAGACAGACACAGGGTTGAAAAAAATATGAAGCAACAAAGAACCTTCAGTCCTTCTCAGTTGTGAAACTGGATGGAAGAAAGACCTCAGTGAAAATGAGATGTTACATCTCAGCTGGACAGCCCAGGTTAAATAAACTGTAGAAGAATTCCTTCAGACCATGACTAGGAAATCTATGCACGTTGTTGTATAGCACAGGCAGAGTTGCTTCTGGTAGGGTGTAGGCAGTGACAGTGATCCTGTATCTGATACAGAGAGGCATTTCTTTTTGTAGACTGTCTGCAGGGGTGGCTATTATGTGACTCGCCTCATCCCAGACCTAGCCCTGTGCCCCACTTCTCATTGAAGCATGCAACAACAGCAGTTTACACTGGTGATTAACTCTGTATGTGTCTATTTGTTAGGGCTGATGTGGAATGATGGTATTTTACTGCTGCAAGCCATGGCAAATCTTGACTTAGAAAATTTTTTTTTATTTTTTTGTCTATTTTTTTTCTTGGCACTAAATATAGCTGAGGAAGCCCAAGACATAGTTTTATCTAGTGTGAGATTAATCCTTTTCCCTTCTGAGGAATTACAGGATATTTCTCATCCTCCCCACAAAACAAGGAAGCTGTGCACTCCTCTGTCCTGAAACAAGTTGCAAGACAGTCTTGGAAGAGGAATCCGTCTTCCATCAGGGTACATCGTGCAGGAAGAAAAGGAACCATGGAACAAACTCACTCACGCAAAATGCATATTTATTGATCAAGATACATATTTGTGATTAAACCAACGTTTTGTAAGTGCATTGTTACTTCATTAGTGCATAGGTTTTTTTTTGTCTGAAATCATAAAATAAATTGTAATTAAGGCTTACAATACAAACGCTGAAACAATGCATTATTGTACTGGGAGGTGGGGATCAACAACCCCTCCGCGGTCATTTTGAAGAGGGTTTTGCCTAGCAATGTAGAGCAAGGCTAGAGTCATCCGTTAGCAGGCTTTGCTTTGATTGCTAGTTGGACGAAGCAGTGGGCAGTGCTTAGTTTTTGTATGATTTTTCTCCCTGTTCATTCTGTCTGTCCTGAAGACCATGATCCCCAAGGCAGCACTTCTTCTCCATCCAGGAGGGGGCGGGGGACCAAACGGCTGCCTCCGCACCCAGTCCTAATGCTTGCTTCTTGGTTGGCTGGTAGAGGTGTCCGAATGCTGAGCAGCCCGACCCCTCCCTCCCTCCCAGAGAGTTGGGTACCTTACATCTGCAATGCCGCGCCTGGCCTCTCGGGAGCGGCTCATAATGGGATTCCGGTCTCTCTGCCTCACCACTGGGCCCATGCCAGTGTGTCATATTTTCTTTTAAATGCATCTTTATTGAAAAACATGGGTACGTACAAGTGTACACTATATCCACAGTTATGTTTTCCATACAGAGTAGTTTACATTAGATTCATGACTTTCACTTTATCACCAGCTCCGTTACTGAAGAGTTATTTGGTGTTGCTTTTCTTCGCATGGAATTTATGACAAGATACTCTGCATAGGAACTTTTTTTTTGAAACTGTGGTTATTAGCATTAGAGTTTGTTTTTTTACAGAGAAAAACAAACATATCTGTGCTTGTGCATCACAATTTAGCCTACAGGCCTTACAGCTCCCAGCATGGTCTGCAGATCCTGGTTCTGTAATTAACTTGATCAGTGAATTACACTTAAAGCACGTGTTACAGCGTGCAGTGATGGGCCACATGTTTTGTAGTAGTGCATTTGGGAGTGCAAGTTTCTTTTCTGTTGCGAAATCTTGAGGCAGGCAGCAGCACCACCAAGACCAGTCACTGTAATCTGCTTAAATAGAGTCCTGTGCAGAGGATGAGTTCCAACATGACAGCTATCTATATTTGCTAAGTAGATGCTCTGTCACCTAGATCCCTGTTTCAGGAAAATATATAGTAGGAGTAAAAATATTGCAGGGTTTCTTACAGGAAAACAGTTGCTGTCGTGCTGTGCTAGTCTTTTATTTATTTAGTTAGTTTTTGTTAATCAGGTTAATGCACTACAGATATAAAATGCCTCTTCTCAGGCTTGACCTATGAGGGTACAGGCAGAGGGGAGGCACATATGTAACAGGAGTAAAAAAGTACAGCTCAGCACCATAGCAGTACTTAAATTAGATACAGAGTAACATTTTGATAAAGAACAAAGAAATAAAGTAGATACAGAGTAACATTTTTATAAAGAACAAGAAATACAGTAGATACAGAGTGACATTTTGATAAAGAACAAAGAAATACAGTAGATACAGAGTAACATTTTGATAAAGAACAAAGAAATACAGTAGTTCATGAGACACACGCAGTAGTAAGGAATAAATGTGTAGAGTATGGCTTGAGATAGAAATAGCGTGGCAATAAGTATGTATATGTTATCCAACAGAGACATAGATAATTTTAGACTATTTAAAGGGCCTCTGATGTCCCTTGAGCAGCTTTGAAATAATAAAACATAATTTGTAGACATAGTTCTGCTTTTGTTTTTCATTTTCCCATATTTAACTTCCTTTTTTTTTTAATAAGTAGTCATATAAGCATCACTAAATAGGATCACTGGCCAGTACACATTCTCTGCTCCGGTTGGTAGTCTGCACCACACATTGTAATGCTCCATTTATGACATCATAATTATTTCCACGGCAAGCAGACTGTGATTTAAAAATCAGAAGATTGTGATGTTTGGCTCTTTAAAGCTGTAGTGTTATGAAGGACATTGTGCAGAAAAAAAAATGCCTTAACCCATTTTCACTGTGAAATGTTTCAGACATTTCCCAGTTTTATATGGTTGTGCAATCCTCAGTTCTGTTTAAGGATTTTTTTTAAAAAAAGTCTTAAAGCAGCAGTGCAACGAAAATGGGCTAAAATTTGACTCTACCTTTTTTTCTTCCTAACTGATGCCAGATGTCTTCTTGTTTATTTTGGTGGTGAAAGTTTTAGTTTCCGTTATCATTTTAGAATTTTTTGAAAGTTTTAAACTAATTATTTCTCTAGAAAAACAGATGGCTGCCTCATTTTTGCAGAGAAATAATATTGAGGCCCTGAGGAGGGTAAGAATCCGGACAAAAATGCAGATTTACAGTACACAGCATAGGAAGTAGCCAAGAAAACAAAATCAACAGTTTTGCCAATATTTGTCATAACCATAGCAGGAAATGAGCTTTTTTGAATAACTTTTTTTCATTGCACTGCTGCTTTAAGAGATTTTATTTAATAAAAATATGGCCTCTACCTGTCCGTCCTTTCTTAAATGAGCAGTGTCAGTGCCTCAGTTGGCTGCACACATATCACTTTCTCTGAAAGGTCAGAAGGTTATTTGTTCTAGTCTCACATTAAGAGCTTGGGCTAATGCCCTATACGGACATTGCAAAAAAATGTTGTAGGTGCCGTATTGGTCCTTTTAAGAACAGATCCAGAAACAAATGATTTGATACCTTTTATTGGACCAACATGGATGTTACAAAAAAGAACAAAGTGCTCTAGCTTTCGAACTAACCAGGTCCTTCTTCAGAAGCTTTGTGGCAGTTTTTTCAAATATCCCATACTGTTAACACCAGATTATATTGAAAAAACAGAAATAATTCTCATTGGTTTAACATATACATGTTTTTAATGTATACGTTAAACCAATGAGATTTATTTCTGTTTTTTCAATATAATCTGGTGTTAATAGTATGGGATATTTGAAATAACTGCCACAAAGCTGAAGAAGGACCGGTAGGTCCGAAAGCTAGAGCACTTTGTTCTTTTTTGTAACATCCATGTTGGTCCAATAAAAGGTATCAAATCATTTGTTTCTGGATCTATACGGACATTGTATTGCAGCATGGGGGGGGTGAGGGGGTTGCAATGTGAGGTGCCATCCTGCGGATAACATGTTAAACCAAGGTCTCCTTTGCCTATCTCTGGTGCCTTCTGGAATGTAAAGATCCCATGACGCTTATTGAAAGAGTATTTTTTCCCCGGTGTTCTGGTCAGCATTCCCCTTGTCGGTAAAACTGGGCCAAGTAACCCACTGCCGAGACACACTGAAAATGAACTGACTTAGCTCAGTGTGCCTTTTCTGGTCAAAACCTGCAACTAAAATACTGTAGGTACGTAAAATCCTGCTACACTTCTGGCTGGGTGACGTAACTTTCCACAGTGTCAGTTTCAAATGGGGCTATTTGGATGCCCCAACAGCTGTACAGTGCCACAAGTGACATTGGATATGTTCTGTATATGTTAATACAGCTACTGACACCACTCTTATGGTTGTAAGAGTCAGCTCACTTGCATTCTCTTTTTTTATTTACATTTTATACCCCGATTTTTTCCCCCTTTTTCCCTATCCCCGTGTCTCGGCCACATGCACGCATGTGGAGGCATGCGCTTGTTGTGATACCAAGGTGCCATCCTTTTGCTTTGCCGCCTGCCCGCCTGCACTGCCCTTGGACCTCCACCTGGGAGCAGTGGAACTATGGAGGGTGACAGGATTCTCCCCGGGAGAGAAAGCTGCCTTGGGTTGCTTGATCTTGCTCCCTTCCCCGCCCATATCCCGACAACCCTGGCTTGTTCCCGAACCCGGTCATCTGTGTGACGTGAGGTAAGGCATCCAGCGCCTCAGCCCTCAGTGCCACCAGGCCGGCCCTTACTAATATTCTTAAGGTATAAGAACCACAGACTGAAAGTGAGTTCTGATAACCTTGGGATGTGAGGCCATGCTTGTAATCATATAAGTGGCCTCAGCAGCAGTATTAATATATTATTGATTGAGATTGTACAGTAATATATTTTGTAAAAAGAGATTTCAGCCATATTGGTCCTTGCAAAACAGGACAGGATGGAAGGTTTGATACCTTTTATTGGACCAGCAAGTGTCTTATACAAAGATGGAATTATACACATGCTTTCGGAGCCACACAGATCCCTTCTTCAGGTGAATAGCCATTCACCTGAAGCCATTCACCTGGAGAAGGGACAATTATGGCCCCAAAAGCTTGTGTATAATTCCATTTTTGTACAAGACACTTGTTGGTCCAATAAAAGGTATCAAACCTTCCATCCTCTACAGTAATATATTAAAATTTGAAAAACCTGCCCCTAACATGCCATTTCCATGGTAGCTTTGAAAGGGACACTCTTCACAGAATAAGTGTCTCATGCACAGAGGAAAGGGAAGCGCCGATTGCCAGGAGTGGTCCCTCGATCTATAATAGTGGGCACTGTTGGGGTGAGAGATGAAAACCGATGAGACACTACATAGAACAGTCACTTAGAAAAACAAATTTTAGAGTTAGTGCAACGTTGTTAAATGTTAGGCAGATAGTACCAGCTATGTACCTATCAGTATAAACAAGGGAACCCGCCTCACTTTGATTTTAAAATGAGCCTTAAAACATTTAATTAGTAGTTAGCAAGAATTCCCTCTGGCTCCCCCCCCCCCAACTTTCAGAAAAATAACATGGAGGCACAGGCACTAACTCCTTACCCTCTCATGATGTGTGTGTGTGTGTTGGGGGGGGGGTATGCTGTCTGGGAAGTGATGGACACTATATATATATATATATAGTAAAGGGGCGATCAAAATGGAGCCTTTAGCTTAATTTTTGTCTCTAATTGGAATAACAAATACATATATTTAGTTGACTTATAAAATAGTAACATGGTAATTTATGATCATCATGTCCATCCCCCGCTTCATAAGCAGGGATGAAATAAGTATTCTGTACAGATGTGTACTAATTCATTGGGATTCTGTACCCCCTGTACTAAACAGGACACCTGTTGATTTCCTTGGCATGCAGAAATGTGTCCAGGCTTACCTTGAAGGCCTGCACTGACTTCATATCTGCTGTCTCTGCTGACGGGCTGTTCCACAAGTAAGAGCCAGCCACTTGCCCCGTGTCTAGGGGCATATTGTAGCACTTCTTATTCAGGGGAGAGGCTGCTTACACCAGAACTACACCTTTAATTGACCACCTTAAGCCTGGAAAATGGGAACCAGGGACATCAATAACTTCAGGGGTAGCAGTAATCGGAGACGACACATAAACGGAATATCCATGCTGGGAGCTGAGGTCGAGCAGATCAGTGTCCATTTATCAACAGATGGTACTTATCTCTCTCAGGATTTATTCCCCATTCCTGCCCACTCCTCCTTAATTTCTTTGGGAGGGCTCTCTCTGTTTCGCTGGACTAGTCATTTAGGACAGGTGCTACTGCATCACAAATAATCACAATTAATTACAGGCCTATTTCCATTATGGGGTCCCATAGGTGCTATGCCCACAAGACGGGTGAATGTTGCCACTCTCCCTAGGCAGGGCAAGACACTACCCTTGGGGGTTACTTATGCTTTACTTATAGTTGTGTGCCAACTGTTGACACCAAGATAAATTCTGGAACCTGCTTATGGTTCTCATAACTTTCGCACCAATCCTTTCGGCCTGCGTACATTTTCCTGTGTCATGCTTAACGGATCCTACTGACCTTTCTTCACCATAGGCTCCGTTGCCCAGCCCGGCATCAGTGGGACATTAAGCTGACCTAAGACTCTTGCCAGGCACCTCTGCCCTGACATACCTAATAGAAGACATTACTTTAAGAGGTGTTCTACTTACTTTGGTAGGGGTTACTACTATTCAAGTTTCTTATGTAAGTGAACTATCATCTTGCTTTCTACTCTTACCTGTTAGGAAGTGGATTCGCATGGACCCTGGCATTCTCCTTTGCGAGGAAGCCCTTCTGAACTCTTGGGTGCCTTTTGGGCTGTGCTGGGTGGCTTTCCTTCCATTGGTGTGTGACAGAGTCGAATAAGACCCTGTCCTATTTGTTATGCAGAGAGAGTTAAAAGCAAGGACCTAGCCTGTCCTCTCCTATTCCGTCACCTGTCTATCTCTTGCCTATCCGATTGCGCAATCACATTTTCCTTGTGGAGCTTTGGAGTTGGCCTCTCTGGCGGTCCCACAATTTCCCCTTTTCCCTCTTCCTTCACTTGCTGTTTATATTCTTCCTTTCTTCCTTCCTTCTTTCCTTCCTTCCTTTCTTTCTTCCCTTGTACCTCTGTGGTTAAAAATATATGTGAAGTTTTATGTGAAACTGGGATCCCTAAGTTTGCAAATGTATGTAGTTATAGTGTTAGAATGATTGAAAAAAGCTATTTGAAACTCAGGGGGTTAACCTTGAGATGCAGTTTGACCTCCACAAGCTCATTTGCAGAGCTGCCAACAGGAGATCAGTTCTAGAAGACAATGTTCTATTTTGTTGCACCTGTAGAAAAGAAATTGGCAAAGTTCTGATACATTTTGTGAGAAACAGGAGATGTGTCTTAATGAGCTCAGAATGCAAAAGTTAATTGCCAGGAAAAGACATTATATAAAAAGAGATCAATCTTTTGCTAGCGAGAGACTGAGATTTATATTTAGAGACACCCTCTCATTTGAACTGCCTGTATAAGAGCTATCTTGCACAATTTTTTTTTTTATTTTATTGCTATTGAAAATAATAAAATGCTACTTGTGAACTTTATGACTTCTGGTTTGCCAATACTTCCTGACCTATGCCTCAACGACATGGTGCAAGGTAACAGGGACCTTCTTTTCCTAGAGTTGCTTTCAACTGGAGGGCCCCTCCCCACCTCTGAAGTCAAAGGGTGTTTCTATAAAGATGCCCAATGCCCTCTTTCTACAGTTCTGCCCAGCCCAGCTAGCATCCTCCTCCCTTTATAGGAAAAAGGGGAAGGTCATGGCCATGAATATTCATGATCTGGTTTCCTGGGCAGCCCGGAAGGTGCAAAGATACAAGTACTGAGACACTTTGTCTTTTACTTGGGGCCCAGCAGAATACAACTCTTAGGGACTGGGTTTACCCTTTGTGTGCTCCCTTGTAACTTGCCTTGAGCTTGGGGGAAGAGAGAGGCTGCTTGCACACAGGTTCCCCACTCTCTGGGAGAAAAAGTGCCCCTTAATGTTATCACAAAATTTACCACCTCTGAGCATCAGGGTGTGTCTCCTTGTCCTGTTGGAGAACACCAGATCAGACATCTTTTGATGTGCAAGCTTGTGGATACCTTTGAGTATGTAGAAAAATGAGATCATGTCCCCTCTCCAGCTCTTTTTCTCCAAAGTGAACTTATTAGGGTCCTCAAGCCTCTCCTTACAGCTTTTGTCCCCCCACCCTGTGGTAGTCCTATGTTACTGTTTATCAATGGTGTCAATGTCCTTTCTGTATTGAAGAGCCTGGGACTGCATGCAGTACTCCAGCTGGGGCCTGACCAGGGCCTTGTAAAGGTGCAGGATTACATCCCCTGCTCTGTTGGTTACCCCCCTTTTGATGCACCCCAGTTTTCTGTTGGCTCTCTTGGCGCAGCCCATGCACACTACTTGTCGTGGTTGAGTCCCTCTTCTATTATAAACTTTATTCATTTTATAAAGCAAACATGCCAAACACCGTACAAATTAATGGTACAAGGGAATGCCAGAAATACAATAAATAGTAGCACCCGATTGCTTATATTAGCTCCAGTAAAATTTAAAGTCCATCCATAATTTGATATACCATGTGGAGGAGCTCCGAAACAGTCCATGAAAGGAAAAACTCGAACAGGAGATTTAAGGATAGCTACACCTGTGGCCGAAATCCTGCTTAAAACAGGTAAACCATTCAGGAATAAGTAAATGTGTCCCTTTATAGTCACCACTCCCGCAATCCTATCAAGTATAATAAGGAATGTTTGACATGGTTTCAACAGTTGCATGTTTTTCTACCCTGTATTTGAAGAGCTACTGACAAGTTAAAGTCTTTGGGGCAGACAGCTCATGGCAGGGAGCAGCGTGCCCCAAGACCTCAATCTGTCATAAAGTAATTTTTTGGGCAATGGACTAATGAAAAATTTATCTTACATAATGGTCAATCTGACTTCCAAGTGCCAGCCACAGACCCTCCTACAAAGCCACATTTTAATGATGCAAAGCAGGGAAGGGGCTGCGGGGCTCTAGATGGGCTTATAATGTGATCAGGGGGAGTGATAGCCTTTGTATGCTATTCATACTCTATAGGTAGTTGTTCATGTTTAGGGGGTAGTATTATATGTATATATATCCCAACATAACATTCACATGCACCTTCTTTCTTGCTTCTCCTGGGACTGAATACTGACAAGTTTTCCTGCCATAAGTATTTTGCAGGTGGGCCAGGGCCAGGAGACAGAATATGATCCCCTGACTGCGGAGCTGCTGGCGGAGGAGATCAAACAATTTACTGCACTGACTGTGTCACATATGACCATTCTGAGAACCACTTTCCCTCCTGCCCCTCTGTCTGCACACTACAGTTGGCTCAGGCCCACTGCAAGATATTGTCTCTTATTTCTGGCCCTGACGTGAATACTAGTATCGTCTGAAGAATGTCTGTATTTATTTGGGCAGTATGAAACTTAATTCCATGTGCCCGCTTACTGTCCACAGGATCAGCCATTTCTTCGAGCAGAGTATTTGTAAGCCAAGTCTTAAAGGACAACTAAATTGGCTAAATAAATGAAAGTAACAAGGTAAAATCGACAACGTAGGGCTGTAAACTAAGCCCTTACCTTTGACATACTGTCTTCGTTTTATCCATAAACGCGATTTAGCAGTATTTCGGCAAGTTGCAAAAATGTAAACAAAGCTCTGAGGTTTTCAAAGCGGCTGCTCCCTGTAGCAGCCTAAGATGGCGGCGATGTGCTTACGTGATGATGTCATCGGAGCTACAGTGCTCTGGAGCGATCATGGGTTTTCTATAGGGACCTATTAAATATATTACTTTTAACTCCCTCAGACCGCATATATGGGCAAAATCCTTTACTGTAGAAGTGTGAAGACGGTAATTCGCAGGAAAGAACAAAAATCTTTGGAGAAAACTGTTTTTAACAAATTATGGTTAAACGTATGCTGGTTACCACAATAAATACTGGCTTTCGGGACATGGAACAGGAAATAGATGTAACATACTTATGTTTTAGTATTCTAGGATAGTAATCAAGTCCTGTTTTTCCTTTTCATTCTTTACTTCTGGAACTCATTTCTTCTCTTCTTTCCTTTCTCTCTTTGTAGATCTTGCATGTAATAAGGACTGAAACTGTATATAGTACTGTGGAATTTAGTTTTTTCCCCACTTTTCTCAATTTGAGTACTCTATAGCCATGGTATTTGCTCTTGTCTCATATTTCTATTTCAATAAATTCCTCATCTCTTTTCGAGAAGTACCACTGGATCTTTAACATCCACTTGAATAGGCACCAGAACAGGCAGACGGGACCTCAGTTTAACATCTCATCTGAAAGACAGGACCTCAGGAGTACAGCACCCCCCTCATGCCACACTACAGTGTCAGTACTGTAATTTACATCAAGTTCCTGGCGTGGGGCTAGAACCCACAGCTTTATGATCATACAGCCTCAGAGGGGAGTGTGCAGCCTGCTGAGCCACTGACAATGCAGTTATAACACAAAGGTCCTTTTCTTCCTCCACCACAACAAGAGGGGCCCCACACAGTGGGTAGGTCCTACCTATTTTTCCTCCTCAAGTGTAGCATCTCGTATATGACTAAGATAAATTGAAGGCTGTAGGAGTGTGACCAGTCATCACCCAACTTGTTTAGTACTTTTAGCACATACCAAAAACATCTCCTCATATCTCATCCCTATCACTGTGTCTCAAATGTCCCATTTTTAGCAGATCATTTTGTCCTTACCCTTATTGTTCCCAGAGTTCATGCCAGCACTCGACCTTGGCTGTCGGGGAACTCCAAAACCTTGTTAGATTTCACTTATACTTTTTCCAGGGCATGGGGGGGTCTTCATGTTGCTGTGATACACTCTACCCATTCCTCCATGGAGAGTGACTGAACTGTCTCCCCAGTGTAACCACACTCCATTTGCTAAGTGGGTCAGAGATGCAAAGTCATTCCTGAATGCAAGTTTCCCACGTGGTATAGTGATGATCTGCTGCTCAGTCACTGGGCTGTGACATCTGACGTCACTCCTGAACTTGAGTCTCCCATGTGGCATGGTGATGTTCTGCTGCTGAGTCACTGGGCTGAGACACTTGATGTCATTCTAGAACTTGAGTCTCCCATGTGGCATGGTGATGTTCTGCTGCTGAGTCACTGCACTGAGACATTTGACATCATACTAGAACTTGAGTCTCCCATGTGGCACATTGATGCTCTTTTGCTGAGTCACTGGGCTGGGACACCTGGAATCACTCTAGAACTTGAGTCTCCCATGTGGCACAGTGATGCTCTTTTGCTGAGTCACTGGGCTAGGACACCTGGAGTCACTCTAGAACTTGATTCTCCCATGTGGCATAGTGGTGTTCTGCTACTGAGTCACTGGGCTGAGACATTTGACGTCATTCTAGAACTCGAGTCTCCCACGTGGCACAGTGATGCTCTTTTGCTGAGTCACTGGGCTGGGACACCTGTAGTCACTCTAGAACTTGTCTTCCATGTGGTATGGTGATGCTCTGCTGCTGAGTCACTGGGCTGAGTCACCTAACATCATTCTAAAACTCAAGTCTTACACATGGGATAGTGATGCTGTGCTGCTGAGTCACTGGGCTGGGACACCTGTAGTCACTCTAGAACTCGAGTCTCTCACACGCCATAGTGATGCTGTGCTACCGAGTCACTGGGCTGAGGCACCTGACGCCATTCTAGAACCTGAGTCTCCCACATGCAATAGTGAGATGTTCTGCTGTGGAGTCACTGAACAACTTACAAATGTGTCTTCTAGCACTTCATTGGTGGTATTCAGGTGGGGGCGCATTATTCACCAGTGGTTTTATCCTTATGTGAGCCTGTCTTGGTATCTGTGCTAGTGTGAAGCTAGGATTTGCTTGTTGATTCAGAGGGGCTAAAAGCATCAAAAACAACATACAGGAAATGTAATTAATTTTTTATTTAAGTATTTCTTTTTCCTTTTGTATATTGACATTTTTTTCACTGATATTGTGCGGTGTGATATAAAGAGCAAGCCGTACTTTATCTGGAAGCAGACAAATCAAGTTCTTTTCCCCTTCATACCTCTTCAGCATTGTGATCTTTCTCAGTGTGACATCACTAGTGACCAGCCTGGCAGAAGGTGTGTGATTCTTGTTGGTTAGTTGTGATGTCACAGTCAGTGAGGTCACAATGCTGACAAGGTATGAAGGGGAATAGAACTAGATATGTCAGCCTTCAGGTAGAGTGCTGTTCCACGTATCCCACCAAGAACTGCGTTAGGTAAATAAAAATCTTCAGATTACAAAGAGAAAAAGGAAAAGTACTTCCAGTACAACATGCAACAGCTGACTACTTTTCAAAGCTAAGATTAGTTTCAAACAGTATGGTAGCTCTTCAAACCGTGTCTAAAACTGTGCTAGATGCTGATTTCTGTGGTGACATAGCACAGCAGTGAAAGAGGCCCTCTCTTACTATTAATTAGCTTAAAACTTATTCCGTTGAAATGGATTATGAGAAACTGTTCCACCAGCTGTGGACTGCACTGGTGTCTGTACGCAGTCTGGCAGGTGTTGCAAATTAGTTTGCTTTGATATTATTACAGACCTCATGTTACATGCCTTCCCACCTTAATGTGATACGGCAGAAAATAGTTACTAACATACTAAAATGCCAGCAGAATAGGCCTAACGGTCTTTCGTGTCTGCTCGTTTGGTCAGCCCCCACCCTGGGTACTGACCTTGCTGTCCCCCTCGCCTTCTCTGGCTTCTCCCTTCCCAGTTCCGGATATTCTTGCTGCATTAGATTTTGCTTCCTGAACCTTTCCCCTGTACCTGTCCCACCCCCTCTTGAACCCCTCCACTGTCTCTGCCTCCACCAGCCCCCTAGGTAGTGCATTCCATGGCTCCACCACCCCTCTCAGTGAAGTAGCACCTCCTTTCTCCCTGAATCTTCCCCTCCAGCTTCCACCCATGCCTCTAGTGGCCCCTTCCTCCTTCCTTCAAGCACCCTGACTGTTCCTCCCTATTTACCCTCTTCATGTACCTGAAGACCTCTATCATGTCCCCAGTCCCTTCTCTCTTCCAATGTGTACATATTTAGCTGTTCGAGCCTCTCCTCATAGGTCCTGTCCCCAAGCCCCCAAATCATTTTGGTTGCCCTCCTCTGGATCCTCTCCAGGAGGTTAATGTCCCTCTCTAAGTGTGGCTCTCAAAACTGCACGCAGTACTCCAGGTGCGGCCTCACCAAGCAGTTATACAGAGGGAGTATCACTTCTCCTTCTGGAGGTGATCCCCTAGTGATGCATCCCAGCATCCTGTTGGCCTTGGCTGCTGCCCTTCTACAAGTCTCAGAGTTGTTCATCTTGACATCCACCACCACCCCCAGGTCCCTCTCAGCCATTGAGACTTGTAGTATTTCCCCAGGGTGTACACTTGGCCTGGGTTTCTGGCCCCCAGGTGGAGTACCTTGCATTTCCCTGCATTGAACCTCAGCTTCCACTTTCTAGACCATCTTTCCAGAGCCTCCAGGTCCCCCTGCAGGGTCACCCTCCCCTCCTCCCCATCCACCACCGCCCCCAGTTTCGAGTCATCTGCAAAGAGACTCATCTCACTCCTGATTCCTGTCCTTATGTCAGATACGTAGGCGTTGAACAGAAGGGGCCCAAGGACTGATCCCTGTGGGACCCCACTAATGACCCTCCTTGGGGATGAGACTATCCCACCAACTACGACCCTCTGGGTCCGGTCCTGGAGCCAATTGCCTATCCATCTGATCATCTGGTTTCCACCCCATTTCTCCTAGCTTATCCAACAGGCCCGTGAGAACAGAGTCAAATGCCTTGCTGAAGTCTAGAAAGAGGACATCCACTGGTCTACCCAGGTCCAAGGCACTTGTCACCCAGTCATAGAACTCCACCAGGTTTGTCTGACACGATTTCCTGGGATGAATCCATGCTGTCTATCGTCCAGGCACCCTGACTTATCCATGTCCCCCCTAGCCTCTCCTTGACAATGCCCTCCATCACCTTGCCCACCACCGATGTCAGGCTGACAGGCCTGTAGTTCCCGCCAGCTCCCTTGATCCCCCTTGTGGATAGGCACTACATCGCCACCTTCCAGTTTGGGGCACCCACCCTGTCCTCAGAGATGGTGAAAAGCTCTGCCAGGGGTTTCGCCAGGACATCTGCAAGTTCCTTCAGCACTCTAGGATGTAATTTATCCGGCCCCGTGCTTTCTCCGTCTTAAGGAGCTGAGGGCTTCCCTCACTCTCTCTGCTGTGATTTCCACTTCAAGTACCTCTTCTCCCTGCTTAGCCCTCCCCACCTGCCAGTGATGCCCCGCCCCCAGACCTGCCGATCGGTAAGGGTCCCCTCCTCATTATCTCTGTCTCCTCCCATGTATGATGCAGCATCCCCATTTTCCTGGTGAAAACTGAGGTGAAGTACTCATTTAGTACCTCAGCCTGCTCCCGGGTCTTGTGCCCATCTCTCCCCTGATTTAATCCTGCTAATCTGCCCTTCACCTTTCCCCTAATGTATCTAAAAGCCCTTTTCCTCTAATTTCCCTGGCAGGTTCTGCTCCTTCCTTGCCTTAACCTCACCACTCTAGTGGCCCTTCTAGCCATCAGCTCGTACTCCCCTCGATCCTTTCACTCCCTTGAGCACTTGAATTTCTTATAGGCTGCTTTCTTTCCCGCACCACCTCCTGGACCTCCCTGGTCCACCAACAGGGTTTTTGGGCCTCACCGCATTTCGTCTTTACTCTTGCACAGGTGTTGGTAGCATCCTGCACCCCTCTCCTGATGATTTCCCACCTACTATCAGCGATCATGTCTGACCCAATCCCATCCAAATGCTCCTTAAGGATCCTTCCCATTTCCTTAAATCCGCCCCCTGAAGTCGGTTACTTCGCCATTGTGCAGCCTTCTACCCTCCTAGGTCCAGGCAGAACCAGACCGTGGCATGGTCACTCCTGCCAATGGGTCCCTTACCTCAGGCCCCAATCTGGTCACTGTCTGCCAGGATCACATCCAGTACCCGTGCCTCCTGGTCGGTTCCCTCACCTGCTGAGTTAGGAGCAGCGTCTTGAAAGACATCCAACAACCTCTGTTCCTGGTCACAGAGGATGTCATAGTCTCCCAGTCTGTTCCTGGCATGTTTAAGTCCCCTAACACCACCACCTTTCCTCTGCCCAGTCTGCAGTGTCTCCTAACATCTGCCACCAGACTGTCCTCCAGCTCCTCCGCCAGGGCAGGGGTCTACACCACCCTATTTTTACTCTCTTGCCCCCCTTGTTATCAAGGTACCCAAATTGCCTCCACGGTTCCTCCGCCTCCTCTACTCCCTCATGCCAATGCAGTTTTTGACTATCATTGCTACCCTCCTCCCTTCCCTCCCCTGTCCTTCCTGAACATAGTGTAACCCTCCAGGTTCAGGTCCCAGTCATGTCTTGCAGTGGCCCAAGTCTCAGTGACCGCTGCCACATCCACTGCTCCCTCAGTTAACATCGCCTGGAGCTCAGGCATTTTATTGCCCAATCTCCTGGCATTTAGCAGGACTACCTTCCACCCTTTCCCTATAGTTCCATTTCCCCTGCTCGTGTTCCCATGGGGATTCTGTTTTCTCCTGGTCTGCACTTTGCCAGTTGGCCTTTCCTGCAATCCTCCTGGTCCCCAGGGGTGGAGACAGAGTCCCTCCTTTATCGGCACCCCTTGACAGCCGTTTCTCCCATCCACCCCTGCACAAGTTTAAACCCACTTTTCACCAATGAACCCCTCTATTTTCAACTGGGTTCCTCCTTCCAAATTGAGATGGAGCTGTCTCTAGCATACAGCTCCTTATCCTCCCAGGTCTCCCCAATCCTCCATCAACCCATACCCTCTGGCCTCACACCACCCCTGAGCCACTGGTTTATCTCCTAATTTTCCTTTTGTGTTCCCCACTAGCCCTTGGCACTGGCAGGATTTCTGAGAAGGAAACTGGCCATCCTATGTCATGACAGACCCTGGCGACTCTCCTGAATCTTGCCTGTATCTATCGCTATTTCCCTCAATGTCATTTGTACCCAGGTGGACCAGTATGTCTGGGAACCCCACAGTCCTTTGCCAGCTGATATCCTCGTGCTTAGCCTCGTGCACCGTTAGTCCAGGAAGCATCTGTTCTAACTGGCCAGGCTTCTCCCTCCCTATCCCATTTGATACCCTGATCATAGAATCCCCAGCAGGAGCACTCTGACCACTCCTTTCCTCCATTCCCCCTTCCATGTCCTCATCCTTCCTCACGGCCCTCCACCCAGCTGGCTCCTTGTTCCTCCCCTATCTGGGTGCCACATGCCACCCTCCTTATTTACCATAGCCACCCCTCCCTCCGATCCTATGCCTCTCCCTCCTCCCAGTATCCTTCTGGACCTTGCAATTTCCTCACTGCTCGTGAAAACTGGTCCTTCTCCCCATCTAGTAAACCTAGCCTGGCTCATCCTCCCTTCCTTCCTGTTCCATTTAGTTCCTCCCTTGCTTGTCGTGGCCCCTGGCCTAAACCCTCAGCTCCTTTATTGAATCCTCCTTGTACTTCTGGTCCTTCTCCTTACCTTTCCTCCCAACTGGTCCTTCTCCTTGCATTTCCTCCCTCTTCCCCTGCCCTCCTGCTCTGATTCACTGCTCCCCATTCTCCTGCATTCCAGGTCCCCCTGTTCTTCTACTATCTTCAGCCCCTGCCTCCTGCCTCCCACTCCCTTTCCGTCTCTAACCACCTCTGTCGTGGCTACATCACCCCCTCATCCTTGAGGCAGAAGAAGAGGTAAGGCGGTTTACTGAGTGTAAGGTCTGATCCACCTCCCCCTTGCTTCCTTCTGTCCAGCACTGGCCATCTGCCTACTTCCTGAGAATGTTGTCCCTCCGTTCCCCTTTGTGAGGTCCCCAGTTACCTGCCTGCTTCCTTGGTAGTGTCCTTTTGGACCCCCTCTGCCAGAGTCCCTATGATGACCCTGAGTATTCTCCTGCACTCCTTCCCTATACCCCACCCCAGTGCTTGGTGCAACCCTGTGGGAGATTTCCAGCCCTTCCCAACCATACCACCCCCTTCCCCAGCTTTCTCCTCATCCCCAGAACCTCCTCCCTAAGCTGTGCTAGCTGGTAGCATACTGGGCAACCACCAGACTTCCATGCCCAGTCCAGTATCATGGCTGCTCCACACCCTGTGCACCCCACCACCCTCCCAAAGATGCCGGCCCTAATGATGTGTGGTTCCATTCCCTTCCAAATAGGTTTCCTTGGGTGAGCCACCAGGTTCCCCCCTAGTCCAAGATACCCCTACTGCCTAATCAGGTCACCCACTAATCTTAGAGACAGTCCCACTGTACACCAGTAACTCTGTTACTAGGTGCAGTACAACACATTAAACTTATAAGGAAATGAACAACTCCCTAAGCTCCTCTCCCAGCCTTTAAATCCAACCCCGGTGCTAGAACTACATGAGCTGCACCAGCAGCCTTTTCCTCCAATTGCAGGGCAGGTGTTCCCTATAATTTGCAGACTTCTGGGAGGGGAGGATCTTGGGCAGACACCTGACAAGAGAGAGTGTATCAGCCCTGTGTCTCCCCTCCAAGCCCTGCAGCTAAAGAACCAGGCCCAAGCAAATCCCACCAAATAGGTTTTAAATCAGAAGAAATAGGCCTCTACCAGCGCAGCCTGTTACACAGTGAAACATCCACAAAAAGAGCCCCACTTACAGCCATCAAATCAGTTTACAAACATCCAGCATCCCCAAAAACAATACCCTGTTAGCCCCTTAGAAGTAAGAAAGAAAAGAACTAACCTACCAAGTAAAATCCACATGAACCCTGTGAAAACAACAGCAGCAGCTACTGTCCTGGAACACAACTGATCTTGTCCCCTTCCAGTTCTTTCTTAGTTCAGTGCTGCAGGTTTCTCCCCGTTATATCCCATTTCCCCTTCTCCTCTGTGGTCTACACTAGCTGCCTCTCACAGCTGCACACTGATGCCTGCCTGTTTTAAAGTATTGGCTGAACTTTTTTTTTTTAATAATTTATAATATGTATATAACAAATTTCTTCAGTAGTCACTGGACAGAGCATCGGTCACTCAAGCAATCGTCCGTCTGTCCACTCAAGGGGGGGATCTGCCCTTTTTCTTGTCCCGTTGCACTCTGGTAATCAATTGTAGTTCTGTTAGGACTCGGTCCTGACTGACTTTCTGGTTACCTCCTGTCTGTTTTTTAAAACAATTACTTTATTTTTATTTACACGTTATGCTTCCGCCCTGGCCCATCCCAGCTGTGCTACCAGTGTAGTAGTAGTCATTGTCAAATTTATTTAATCAGCTTTAAAAGCCGCTACAACAAGCTCTTACCAATGGGGTGACCCTTGTTGGTGGAGGGGGCCTTTGAGCTGGAGGGAAGCCCTCGGGGAGACATCCAGTGCTAGGCTGGGTAGGATGCACCCAGGAGTACCAGCCGTCATGCAAAGCTTTTGCTTCCCTTTGCTTATGTCCTCATCCATTCAGAGTTGTTGACCAAAAATGATGCAAGGGTAGCGAAGTGCCAGTGCAGAGCCATAAATTTCGGAGGACATCCCACTGGGCTTTATGGCAGATCTCTTCTGGCCCAGAGCTACGACTCAGGTTTAAGGCTCAACTGGGGCTTCTGACATCACCTTCCTTCACAAACAATAAAGATGGCTCTGCTCTTTCACCCTATGACCTCTACCCTGCTCAAGCATGCTGCTGATAGAAAGCCTCACTTAGGTCATTTTCCTCTAATTTAATTTTTTTTTTCAGCATTGCTGAAAAAAGCTCCCTGCTGTAGGATCAGGACAGCAGAAGATGCCACAGTGATTCACTTCCTAACAGCACCGCTTTACTCCTCTGAGATTTGAGAAGCTGAATTTCACCAACCTGGCTACTGGTTCTTAAGTTGTGCAGCCTGCGCTGTGAATGTTGGACCAGAAGGGAGCTGGTCCACTCAAACATCACAGCCCCAGCAATACTGCCTCAATTAAGTACTCTGCATTTCAGTGCCTTCATTTCAGTTGTTGTCTCCTTTGGTTTTAATGCCCTCCCCAGCTCATTTAAATGCTTATCCAAGTAGCATTTACACCTCCCACTAAGGACTGTTGTTCTCTTCTTGGAAAGCTGCAGGCTGTCTTCCCTGTAGAGGCCCCTATCTTCTTAGGTTGGGACCCAGTCCCCAAATGTAGCCAAAGACCTTCTCCATGCACCATGCCTTCAACCAATTGTTAAATGTCCTGGTGTGGAGTAACCTTTCCTCTCCCTGGCATATACAGGTAACGCCTCGGTCAAGGCCACCGTGCGTGCCACCTGCTTAAAATATGGGTTGATGGTAGAATGCCATGATGTCCCATCACATGCAGGCATCCAAAGGCTTGCCTCCAATTTGTGCCCACCCCCAGCCATTATGTCAGAATTACTTCACATTATAAGTCTAATTAAATATTCATGAGACAAGGAAGGCTTCTGATTAGCTACTGGATCAGTCATTAACTCCTGAGAAAAGACAGATCCAGCTGCCAACTGCCACTGTGTGGCATGCAATGTCGTCTTACCCATGCCACACAGCTCATGATAAACCCTTAAAACTTGAAAAGTAAGTGAATTTAACTGTGAAATCGAAAGTTGTTATTTCGAGTAAAATTATAATCACAATAACAATCTCAAAGCCTGTCATTTCCGTGGATTAACAACTGGCTGGAGGCAGGTGTCACTTGGTTACTCCTTGGGCCACCCATCCCTCCAACTGGTCGTTATTCCCTTGGAAATGACTCGTTTTTAGGTCATTATTGCTAAAATATCTGAGCTCACAACTGTTAAAAAAAAAAAAAAAAAAAAAAAAAGTGTGAATAGGATGGGATTGGAGGGATGGAACAGCGTGGGACTAGCTCTGGCCACCCGAGGGGAGGACTAGGTTATAAAGAAAAAATGTTTTCATTAATTGTAGGCCTAAAAAAGAAAACCTGATATGTTGGGGTACTGAGTATGAATACTTGCCAAGTATTCGAAAGGCCACCCTTGTACAGTGCTAGTGTCAGCTTATACATTCGATATTTAGTGCCCCCTTTGTCCCTATAACTATGCTAATTAACATTAAATCAGGATTGCTCTTTGTTAGATTTTATGAGTTTTAACTGTTTATCTATATCTGACATCACATACCTTTGTTTATGACATCACTGTCACTTCTAGAAGGGCAGGTTGTGATGTCACAAGCAGAGGATTTTCATGCCCAGTGTAGACAAGCAGATGAGATCTGAGAGATATCAGCCCTGCTTTTATGTTACTGTGGGAAGAAAGAAAGAAGGAAGAAAGGAAGGGAGGGAGGAAGGAAGGAAAGAGAGCAGGAGCTAAATATAGAAAATCTAAACTATAATCTTAACTTTGTCTCAAAAGGATTTTCCCAGGTCTCCCCTGTAAAATCAGTGGCCCTTTATATATGATGTTGCTCAAACATTTCTCTGTGGTTTCCAAAAAACAAGTTTTAAAGATTAATGGAAACTTAAAATATAAGTAGTTGTATTTTCAATGCTTGCATATACCAACAAAATACTAGCAAAACAACGGGTAAGATGCCACACTCAGAACTGCTGATCTGTGTGCATACATACAACTGTACTCATACAAATACTGCACCCACGCCTACAGGATGAATGAGGCAGAGACAACATTTTACTACTAATAGTAAAGATACTTTATTAAAGGTACAACCGGCAGTGTAATAAAATTACTCAGAGGCATAGTGTGTAATGCACTTCCCCAGTGAGACACATCATCCTGACACAACAGGTGCTTTTACACGGTGCCCCACTGCACCGCTATGGTTTTTCAGCACTCGCGCCACATTCTTGCACCTGTGGAAGGTGTGCTTTTACACATCACAGTTGAAATCGATCCCGGAGGGTCTCGGCGTGACCTCTGGAATCCCAGCCAACATGAATGCTTCAGTGCCTTATGGTGGGTCCCGATGCTTGTCTGCGAGCAGTGTCATGCCGAATTCAGCCACATGTATTTCCTGATTGTAGAAGGAAAGCTGAACTCGGGCAGGTGGGCATTTCTTTAGAAACGGGGGCTTAAAATGCATCAAAATCACTCAGAAAGTGGGGGTGTAATACTAATCATGTGCTTATGCATATTCATATATGGAGATTGCGGGCAGCTGTTCTACAGTGTTTAGGCCTTGCACAGGGTATTGAACAAGGAGCAGAGGAGAGAGGCAGTGAGTTCACCAGCAGGCTGCATGGAGAGAGAGAGATGTTGTGGGTTTATAGCCAGAGCCCAGTCCATGCACTGCCTCCGCTCCAAGGAGTGAGCAGCTAAGGTTGTAAAGTGTTCTGGTATCCACCTAGAAAGAGACAGAGGGAGCAGTATTCTGAAATGGTATGTCCGTTGGTGGCAGCAAGTGAGCAGAGTCATGTGAGTGACCAGAGAGTCCCATGAGGCTGAGCATCTAGCGTTGCAACTGTTCCTGCCACATCTAGCTTGGTGGGGCCTTGCTTCATGGGGGCTGATGAGTTACGAGACTGAATGCCTTGGTCCTGGCACAGCTGCAGTCCCCCCCCCTTAGGACCTCAGACATGCAAAAGACTTATCTGCTGCCTGCCAAAAGCAATTGAGACTGCCTTGAGCCACCCGCTCCGTTGGGGTCAGTGGGGTGGGGTGGGGTGGGCTGTAGAAGGCCTGATTCCGGCACAGCTGCAGTCCCATGGTGGATACCAGACATTTTGTGGATATTATTCCATCGGCACAATGATTCACCAGTACGTGAGTGGCTGTTGGCACAGGGGAACTATGAGTATCATTCTGTGAATATTATTTTAGGGGCACAATGGATCACTAGTGTGTGAGTGGCTCTTGGCATTGGGGGGGGGGGGGCTGTGATTATCATTCTTAATCTTTTACCCCGTGACTTCTGATTTAAGTTGGTTAGTTCAGTTAGGGCCCATAGGATCAAAGGAGGCCCTGAGTATGCCAGGACTGGGTGAGATGGAGACAAAGCTGAGCTGGAGAACTTGCTTTTGGGATCATGGGATCCAGGATTACAGCTAGTATTGTGTTGTTTAACTTCAAGCATTATCCACTAATGTGACTGCATTACTTACAGTTGCCCTGCATCAGGCCTGCACTGTTTATTGGGGGGGGGATGTGCGGGAATGTTTATCGATATCATTTTTTGGGGGTAACATCCTTGGTGCTAGCCTGCACTCCAAGGGGTTTCCCCAGGTGGAGGCACCATGCCACAGTGTGTAGCCCAGCCTTAACATCTAAATCCTGGCTTTTCTGCCCAAAGGTAAGCAGACCCAAGCCTTAGCCAGCCATTAGAGCATGGAGCTACGTGCCCTTGGGGTACCAGCTGTGGAGAAAGCCCTATATAAAACATACATTTATAGTTACAGACTTAATTTTATAAACCACAGGGCTCAATCTTCCTGTTTTCAGCATTTGGAAAACTGTGCTGGGACTACAATGCCAGCATGCTTCTTGCCACGGAATGCTGGGGCTCTGAGCACTCAGGGCTGATACAGCAGTGATGGAAACATATTACCATGGTATATTTCAAAATGATTTTTTAGATGAAAAGAATTTTGTTATGAACATCTTAATTAAAATCACACAAAGCGCATTTCAAATTTCCTTTGATCTTTAATAATTACCTTGGTGTGGCTTATGCTGATATTGAATGAGACAACAAAATGAGTGTGACAAAGCAAGAAATGTGACCGCTTAGTTTAATGGTGACTGAGTATTAATCTGGCACAGCAGAACGGTCAGGACTACTTTCTGAACCTCATTCACTGTTGAAGAACTGTAGGTGCAGTATCGGCCACTACTAAGAATTTTGAATAAAAACTGTGATGCAAAAGAAATAATGAGACAAAAATGGGACTCGAACCCAAGACCCTGGAATACTGTCCTGGTGTTCTACCACCTGAGCCACCGTACAAACTGGCTAGCCTGAATTTCCCTCAATCACATTCTTTCTCGAATTGCGAATCCTAATTGTCACACAGTATTTCTTTCTCATTAAAATGTGTACTCCTGAATTTTTAGCGATGGCTAGCTCTTTCCATACAATTCCTTAACATGTAATTAATTCCAGCAGAAGGATTCACAGTTTGAGAAAGTGACCACTGGAAGCTCAGACCTCAGCCCGCTTCACGATGACTCTCGAACTCCTGCGCCACTGGTGGGGAGTGTCAGGCTGTGGGGTCAGGAAACCTCCCTCCCTGGATGCTGATATGATCCAGATGCTGAAGGTTGAAGACCCAAATCTGAGCTGCAAGTTTGCCAGCCCCCCCACCCCCACCTGGTGCTGCGGAACATGATTAAGCCATACTAAGCTATGACCCCTGTTGTCTGTGAAGTTGAAGTATAACCTTCCACTACAGTACGGAAAAACTTGGCAGGCACTAACCTCTTTCAGTTAGTCACGCCACCAAGCCTGGTATTCCTCTCCCTGAAGTGGGTTCAGATCAGGAGGATGGTGCGGCTGCCTTATGCCCAGAGCAGGATGGAATACAAGCCGCTCAATTCTTTTTTTTTGCTTGTTCTTTTTCTCCCCTACCCACAGTGCTCCCACTCTTGGAGACACCTATGGCCTTCTAGTTTCCACCCTCTTACCTGGAGCCCTGGTGCAGTCCATCCCCCATGTAGCCATGGCTATGTCCCCCAGGCGGACACAGGACCGAGCCACCCCTGAAGTCCTTCTTGTTTTTGTCGGGATGCTGGTACCGGCTCAGGCAGGGGCATTGGAGATCGGGGCCTGGTGCTCCATCTACCATGAGTGCTGCATGATATTTTCCATTTTTCTGTGGGCGTGGTGCCTTCCCCAACGTCAAGGCATTGCCGCCGATGTCACCCACTCCCAATCCCCTCTCTACGCTTGAGCACTTGCTATGCCTCCGGCTTCCACCAGAGGCTAGACAGGTGCCGAGAATGTGTCCCCCTCCCTCCCGGGTAAGGAAAGCTATCTCTCGGATGCTCAATCCTTTCCCTCCCCTGCTGACCCCCGATGGCCCAGGCTCGTTCCCAAACCCAGGTCACCAGCATAGAGCAAGGTGTGGCGTCCAGCGCCTCAACCCTCAGCACCACCAGGCTGGCTAAGCCGCTTGATTCTATCTGTTAACCACAAGATGTCACCCCAGCAATTATTTGGCATGATTCATTCTCTGCAGAATGTGTTCTGAAGAGCCACATCACAATGAAATGTGTAATTCCCATACGTTTGTTGTTACAAATTATAGAACAAAGACGTAGCATAAATTGATATTAGCTAGTCATTAGTAGTTCAACATAATGTTTAATTTTCCATCACTGTTGTAGGAGCAATCCCCCCCCCCCCTTGGGTTATGAGTGAGGAAGAAACTAGTGGTGGGCAACCTGTGTTGGGATTACAGTTCATGACCTTTAGGGGCTCTAAGAGCCTGTCAGTGCTGTTTGTAAATCAAGCCCCCCAATCATACATATATGGCAATGGTGGATAAACTACTAGGGCTCACTGAAGAACTGTGGGACCCTAGACCCTGTTGTGCCCTCCCAAACCTAAAATGACGTCCTCAGGAATAACTGTTAAGGAAAAAAATAAACTGAGCGAAGAAGGTGGATAGAAAGCAGTGGTGTGTGTGTGTGTGTGTGTGTATATATATATATATATATATAGAAAATACAAAGTCACACATGCCCCCACAATGCAAAGCATCATGGGCTGCATATGCAAATCACCACAGAATGTTATGCTGGTCCAACTTTAAACAAAATTGCATGGTGCGAAAGGCCTCACACAGTTTGCAAGGATGCTAACAGAAGACATAGACACGTGTTTGTCCTACCAGGACTCATCAGTATGCCTCGTCTGTTTAACACCCCAGTGCACTGGACCAGCTACCCCTAAGGCAGTGTGCCTGGGATATATTGTGGTGAACCCATTAAAATAAAAAACCATTTAAAAGACAAAGAACCTCTGTGCGTAAACACTGAGGCAAGGGTTACCCCAAAGGGCATTTGGCTGGGAAGCCAAGTTTCAAGAAAATACAAAGTCACACATGCCCCCACAATGCAAAGCATCATGGGCTGCATATGCAAATCACCACAGAATGTTATGCTGGTCCAACTTTAAACAAAATTGCATGGTGCCGAAAGGCCTCTCACACAGTTTGCAAAGGATGCTAACAGAAGACATAGACACGTGTTTCGTCCTACCAGGACTCATCAGTATGCCTCGTCTGTTTAACACCCCAGTGCACTGGACCAGCTACCCCTAAGGCAGTGTGCCTGGGATATATTGTGGTGAACCCATTAAAATAAAAAACCATTTAAAAGACAAAGAACCTCTGTGCGTAAACACTGAGGCAAGGGTTACCCCAAAGGGCATTTGGCTGGGAAGCCAAGTTTCAAGAAAATACAAAGTCACACATGTGGTGATTTGCATATGCAGCCCATGATGCTTTGCATTGTGGGGGCATGTGTGACTTTGTATTTTCTGAAACAACTTCTAACAAACTCTGCTAAATAACCTTGCCTCAGTGTTACGCACAGAGGTTCTTTGTCTTATATATATATAGTATGTGGCTGTGGCCAAGGTACACGAGCAAGTGGATTTTAGAAAAAATTATTAGAGGCAAGTTACGCAACAATGGGCTGTGAAACCAAAAAAGATGGGGAGGGAGAGGAGAAGGGACTAATATGAGAATCAAAAGAAAAGGATGCCAGCACAAGTTACAACCACTGCTTACAAACCACAAAGGTTGTCAATTTCACTGTCCATGACTAACAAAGGAAGCAAGAATTACTTTCTTTAGAGTGCTATAAAGTGCCTCATTTTATTTTAAATGCACCCTGCTTCCATAAAAGCTGTCCTCTCTCACAGCATAACGTTCATAAGGTGTTTCACGCCCCCTGGTGCTTAATCATAGGATGCATTATTCCCTTTACTTACCATAGCCAACCCGACATGGACATCGGGAGTTAGATGGTTCCCCTGTCAGTGCACATCTACTCAGATTAGTTTATTCAGCTGCTTTCTTGCCTGTGCATTTTAATAAATATAAGACAAAGACATGATCGTCCCATTTAATTCAAAGATGAAAAGTGCAAGATTTTATTTTGAAACTTAGTGCTTAGAAAAATATATCTTCCTTGACCAACATTCCAAGGTCATTTCGGGCTAGTAAATGGTAATTCCAAGGCTTAACAGCCTCAAAATAAATGCTTTTATTTAAAAACATCAATTAGCTTAGCAGGGCCTCTCTTCTATGCCCTATCTCTCCCTCCCCCATCCCATTTATTTATTTTTTCATTCTTTTTGCACCTGATGACGCTGGGCGATCCATTGCGTGTACAGGCTGGTAGTCATCCCTTCTGGTCCGATTAGAATCAGAATGTGTATCATGCACATACACAGAAGTGTCCTGCAAATTTGCGCACACTGTCTAAAACCATTGCTAAGGGCATCTTCTTTGCATTCACAAAGTGCACTTTTCGTGCACCAATAACTAAACCAAGAATTGGTGCACATCCACTGTGGAACAGACTAACCAGTTTGTATTTTTCTATCAATCACCCCCACCCTCTCATTTTATCCGTGGGTCCCTTACAACTCACAGAGGCACTCTCCCATGTTGCAACTATGCACCCTGCAGCTAACTACTGCTGCGCAGGCCCTCAGGAGGAAGGGAGCAAAGATTAGCAGCTATGTTCGGGCGCTGGGGGTGGGGATGTGTTCCAGTGAAGCAGTGTTTGTCACTGATATGGGACGTGAATGCTTATTGCCTATGTCATGAGGTGGATTTCTGCTAC
Source organism: Neoceratodus forsteri (assembly GCA_016271365.2). Classification (NCBI taxonomy): domain Eukaryota; kingdom Metazoa; phylum Chordata; order Ceratodontiformes; family Ceratodontidae; genus Neoceratodus; species Neoceratodus forsteri. The sequence continues at coordinate 24,454,249 of CM028135.1, read as the reverse complement.
ATACCCCCCCCTTTTCTGGGCCACCAGGGGACAGTCATGCAGCAACAGAACCCACTTTCTCTACTCTGATACTGTGCACATTCCGACAGACAGAACGTGGTCTCCCTGCCAGCCTCGACGTGGATCCTGACCTCAGTGCACAAACCTGACTCCTCCGCATACTCTCTACTAGGCCTTTGGGCCTGTCCGCCGACAACGGAATGGACTTCTGTCATCTCTGGACAAACTTGATAGTCTTATAATTATAAAGCAGCTGCTGCCTTGTTTTTTGTTTCCTTCTTACCCTGGGGTAGGCAGACCAAACCAGCCTGCCACCAGGGCCTAAATAAAATGTCTTGAAAACAAGATGTTTTCACAGCATTTAAGAAGATTTCATCCGTTTTGCATTTCACAACCCTGCACTGCTAGGAGTCTTAAAGTGCAACTCCACCCCCAAAATATTATGTTGCTGATGCTAAGTGAGGAATGGGGTTACATCACCTTCAATGGCTAGTATATTTTTTTTGGGTGGGGGGAATGGAGGAGTTGTTTTATATTTAATATATGACCCTGAAAAGTGGCCTACTAGGTTTAGTAAAGAAACTGTACACATCCCTCCGATTCTGCTGTACTAGCCACTGGACAGGGCTGATCAGTGCCTACCTGTATTATGACTTACCTGTTGTATGTACCTTGATGCGTACTTTAGCATAGCACTTTATGCCATCATATTATTCACACTTATTTGTAACATGTTTAAAATCACTGTATTGTGTTCGTAACTTTGCTTACTTAATAATGTCTTTATCTTACTGTAACCTGCTAGGTCGTTCCTGAAATTAGACAGTTACTTTGTCTAATGTACTTACCTGGTTAAAAAAAACTTTTATGGATCAAGGGAGTGCTACCCATCAAGCACCGTGCTCCTTTCCTCTGCCCATGAGACACTCGTGCTGTGAAGAGTGTCTCTTGTGCAGCTACTCTGGAAACGGGCATGCTCTGAAAAGGTTTTTTTTTAAATGTTAATACATAATTGTTCGACCTTAATAATATATTAATACTGCCACCGAGTCCACTCTTACGGTTGTAAGAGTGGTCTCACTTACATCCTTAGGGTATCACAACCACTCACCTTTGGTTCGCATTCTCATACCCTAGGAATGCATGTGAGACCACTCATGAACCGTAAGAGTGGTCTTGGCAGTGCTGTTAACATACAGGCAAACTGGACCATTGGTGCAGCAGTAGAGCTGCCGCTTCCAATACCAGCGACCCAGGTTCATGCCCCGAGCCTGGGTTGTCAGAGGGTTGCCGGGGGAGACGGACTGAGCAACTGATGAATAGCTTTCCTCCGGGTGGGAGGGATTAAGAGCCTCAACAACAGTCCAACCTGTAGCGATGGCCGGGAGTCATTGCACCAGGGGCTGGCACAGACGCAGGAATTGATGGAGTGGTGGGCTTCAGAACATTGGGTGTAGGAGCATGCCCAGTGCTGCCCAGACTTCATTGCATGTACACTTCACCAGGGGAACCAGATAAGTGGAAAGCCGCCATCCAGCCGCAGAGAAGTGATGCACCGCCAGCCCCCCATGTCCGCTCCTAATCCAAGCTTGCCTACTACTGGATCACCCAGAGCTTTGCCTCCCCCAGGATCAACCAGATTGTGTAGGGAAGTTGCCAAGGCACAGAAGGAAACCCCAACCTTGGGGCAAGTCAGGAGGGCATGATCCTAGTGTGTCACGGGTGGCCTTTGGTGCCTGGAAGCCAGGCAGGAGGATTTCAGGAGGGCCCTATTAGTCGATAGATCGCTTTGGTTTATTAAAATCCCAACAGGAAAGGGTATAAAGCTATGTGTAAATATCAGCCCCGTAGAAGTCAATGGGGTGTGCTCATGCAGCCTTCATTTTGTGACATCACAAAACAGGGCTGCACGGGCCGACATGGGGGCGTGGTTTCCTGACCGGGAAGTCGGGCTGTTTTTTAGCTGGCATGCTGCAATACAAGTTTACGAGGGCTATATCTTTTATTCTAAACAGAATTTTTTGGCCAAACTTCATCGGATGACTCATAAGCAGGTCAGTCATCATACAGGCTGGGGGACGGCAGCTACTAGGAAGCTGCTCTTTAAGGTCTCTGCTCATCCTTTCCACCCACCTGGAGTGTCCACCCTATTGCAGAGTTTGGTGTCATCTGCAAAGAGGCAGACCTTCCCTTCCAGCTTCTCTGCAATGTCGCTTATAAAGACATTAAAGAGGACCACCACCCTCTGTTGTCTGCTGAAGCAGGATACTCACTGTAACCGTGAAGAAAATAAAATTAAATGAAACAAACAAAACTTGTGCTCTCTGTTTCGTTCAGGCTTACTGAGCTGGTCCATATGTCAGTACTCTAATAATTTGTTTTTAGTAAATTAATAGTTGTGCTGATGCAGACAACAACCAGACTACTAGACAATTAAAGGGGCCCTGTCAGCTTTGCCCCTTTGTTTTATGATTAAAACGAGCAGTGTGCCTTTTGGCACCTATCTATCATAAATGCACCCCAGAATGCCCCTACATGTGCAAATTTACAGCCTTTTGGCTGGTTTTTAAGATTTATGAAAAAAGATGTTTACACTCAGGTCGACTAAAACTCACTGCGTCCCAGAAGCACAGTGTGGTTGAGAATGCGCCTCTGGCACGAGCGCTGTCCAAAACAGTCATTTTTTGAGAATGAACCCGAGATAGAATAATAAACCTGCTCGTTAGAAATAAGACGTTGCTGGTATCTCCGTTGAAAAAAACTGGCGCTACGTGCAGTTTTTAATTTCTAGTAGTTGCCGAAATCTCGCACCTGCGCTTCAGAAGCGCGCTCTTGCGCATGCACGGGATCTCTGTTCCTGCCTCTGAAGCTCATGCGCGTGATTTTGGCAGCCACGAGAAATTAAAAATTGTGCACTGTAGAGCGCTCGGTTTTTCAACGGAGATACCACCAACGTCTTATTTCTATACAAGGAGCAGGGGGAAAACACTTGTTGAACGGGCGGCACAATACCTGCATCGGTATTGTGCTGTCGCTGTGCGGGAGGTCGGCATTTTCACTGTCGACCTCCCTTGGTGCTTCCCAAGGAGAGTCTTTGACTACACACTGAAGTGTTTAAAGGGGAAACTTCTGACTGGGAGCCATCCAGGGTCAGGAAGACTGGGAGAGGCTGGATTTAACTAACTGCTGCCTAGTGCTAAAGGTCATGGAGACTGTTTTCCTGGCATTCGGGGAGAAGTGGACATTGCTGAAGTCATGCTGACGCCGCACAGCCAGTTCAGAGGCAGGGGGACCACCACTAGTCAACAGCGCAGTCTCATCTGCACACATCTGGCTGTACGAGGAGACACATCGCTTGGGGAGAAGGAGATAATTTACAAAGATCAAGAGCAGGATGGGACCATGGACAGAGCCTTGGGGTATACTTGACCCAACTGTGAAGGATTCGCCTACAAGGACTACCCAGGACCGGCCTGTAAGGTTGTAACTGAACCATTTGGCTGAGATCCAGCCCCAGATGACCTGTCCAGTACCAGGGAGTGGATAACAATGTTAAAGGACTTCTGTGTCATAATAGCGAACACAAAACAGCGATCGCTATTATGGTGAGTATATATCGCTAAAAAGCAAATCGGCAATATACACATGCCGGCGACCAAACATCTGGCAAATAGACTTAGTGTTAATGTGGAGGGGGCTGTGCCCCCCTGTGCCTCCCCTCATGGGGGGCTTTGCCCCCTGCACCACCCTGCTAAAGGATTGCTCACTCTAGGGGGGGTGCATGTCGGGGAGGGGTTGACACTCTGGATTTAACAAAAAAAGAAAAACGGCAGCAGCAGCCAGTGGCAAAAGTGTTCCCACCGGTCCCCAGCCCTGAACCCAGTACTTGCTGCACCGGTGCTAGCCACCCTCACCTCAACACCACATGGCTGCCTCAGTTCCAGCAGGCACACTACCTGCTAAAAACCCTGTTCCCTATCCCTCCCCTTCCCCTCACTGTCCTGCCTTCTCGTCACCCTTCCCTATCGTCGCCCTTGTGGGTAACCCATGATGATAGCACTGAATATGAGTCACCGTTTTGACGGTTGCTCATATTTACTCATTATCATCACAGGATACCGTGTTAAAGGCCTTAGCCAGGCTGGCAAAGACAGCAGAAATTATCAGGCTTTCATCCATTCCTTTCAGGAGTGTGTCACTGAGTCTGAGTAGAGATATCACAGTGGAGTGGAACCTTCTAAAACCATACTGGTAAGGGCTTAGTAAAAAGAGGCTTTGTCAAGGAAAGAGGAGAGTTAGGAAAGCACTAATCACTGTTGAAGTTTGGCAAGAGCAGGGGTGAGACAGATGGGATGGCATTAACTTGGACAGAGGGGTCACCACGTTTATTCAGTGAAATAACTTGTCTGGGTCCAGATTGCAAACAGGACTATTTGTCTCAGTCCAGTTCTCTCAATATCGGCCAAGAATTTTGAGTTTTAAATCCACAAGTCTGATTTGGCTATAAATGGTGCACAATGGCTATGTAAAAAGCTAACAATCATAAATCCTAGAGTAGGCCCAGTAGCCAATCAGTAGTGCTAAGTCTCACCCCACCCATCCAGTACTCCATCTTGGGGTTCCTTTTCCCTAAGTGCATACCGTTGCACTTTTTGGCATTGAATTTTAACTGCCGGGCCTTTGACTGCCCCTCTAGTTTTTGTAGGTTCCTGTGCATATCCCTTATTCCCTCATCAGTGAGAAAAGGGACAAGAAGGAAGGGATTGTTAGGCTTAAGAAAGGGGAGGAGTGGGTGGAGGATAATGGGGGAAAAGCAGAGATACTAACTGAATACTTCCATTCCATCTTCACCAGGGAGAAGGATGGACCAGTGCCTTCAGGATGGAAAAGAGGAGCGGGGACACAGATATAGTGATAGAGGAGGATAGAGTGAGGGAGGGGCTGTTGGCACTGAAGGTGGCAAATCACCAGTCCCGGACAGAGTGCATCCAAGGGTACTAAAGGAACTGGCTGAGGAGCTGGCAGGGCCACTGGCAGACCTATTTAATAGTTCACTAGAGTCAGGCGTGGTACCACAGGACTGGAGAACAGCACATGTAGTGCCCCTCCACAAAAGCGGTCCCAAGGATGACCCAAGGAATTGCAGACCAGTCAGCCTGACTTCTATTGTGGGCAAGCTCATGGAGACCATACTAAAGAAAAGGTTGGTGGAATATCTAGAGGAGCATGGTCTCCAGGATGTGAGGCAGCATGGGTTCATGGGGGGGAGATTCTGTCAAATGAATCTGATTGACTTCTTTGACTGTGTCACTAAGACAGTAGACAGAGGCCAAGCGGTAGACATCCTCTACCTTGATTTCAGCAAGGCCTCTGACTCTGTGCCCTACAGAAGTTTGATCAGGAAGTTGGTGGATCTTGGAGTTGCGGAAAAGATGGCCAGATGGGTGGAAAAATGGCTGAGGGACAGAACCAAGAGGGTGATTGGGGGGGGGTATAGTTACCTGGCACTAGAGAGGTAACCAGTGGGGTCCCGCAGGACTCGGTGCTGGGGCCAGTGTTGTTCAGTGTCTTCAACAGTGACATTGGGGATGGCATTAAGGGCAAAATGTGCCTATTCGCAGATGACACCAAGCTCTGCGGGAGAGTAGACACAGCTAAAGGGATACAGGACTTACAGGAAGATCTGCAAAAGCTGAGGAGGTGGTCCAGGATCTGGCAGGTTGTCTTCAATGCCAATAAATGCAAAGTTATGCATATTGGAGCAAAGAATTCCAGGACAGAGTACTACCTGGGTGGAGTCCGAGTATCTGCATCAGAGGAGGAGGAGAAGGACCTGGGAGTGATGATCACGAGTGACCCGAAGCATGCCATGCAGTGCAAGAAAATAGCAGCAAAGGCAAACAAGATGCTTGGATGCATAGCTTGGGGGATCAGTAGCAGGAGAGAGGAGGTTATACTGCCCTTGTACAGGTCACTGGTGAGGCCGCATCTAGAGTATGGTATTCAGTACTGGTGCCCACACCTCAAAAAGGACAGTAACCTACTGGAGAAGGTCCAGAGGCGGGCTGCAAAGATGATAGCGGGTCAGTAGGGTAAGGCATATGAGGAGAGGTTGAAGGCACTGAACACGTACTCCCTGGAAGACAGGAGAGAGAGAGGGGACGTGATTGGGACCTTCAGGTACTTAAAGGGATAAATAAGGTTGATAAGGAGAGTCTCTTTAAACTGAGTGGAAACCATAACATGAGGGGGGCACAGTCTTAACCTGGAGGGTGGGAGGTTTAGGAGAGAGAGGTCAGGAAGCACTTCTTCACAGAGAGGGTGGTGAACACTTAAAATGCATTGCTGGAAGAGGTCATCTCATTGAAGACAGTGGGCAGCTTTAAGGGAGGCTGGGATAAACATGGGGGAAGGTAAGGATCATGGGTAGGGAGGATGGGAGGAGTGGGGAGGGAGGGCAGGAACATGAGCTCAGGCTTTGGACCCTGCAATACAAGCAGACTAGACAGACCAAATGGCCTTCTTCTGCTGACTTCTTCATATCTTCGTATGTTCGTATGTCAGCATCTGCCCTCCTACATAGTTTTGTGTTTTCTGTGAAGAGACACAGCCTGCCTGGATTCCCTCACCAGTGTCACTAACGAACATGTTGAAGAGGACCAGACCCAGGACAGATCCCGTGGAACCCCACTCATGACCTTCCTTTCCTCTGATTTAACCCGATTGACCACCACCCTCTGCTGCCTCCCTTCTAGCCAACTACCCACCCAGTTCACTACGGTTTTTGCCGCACTCGGATCTTTCATCTTTTTGAGCAACCTTTCATGCGGCACCAAATCAAAAGCCTTGCTGAAGTCAAAGTAGAGCAGATCCACGGCGTGGCCCTTATCTACTTCCTTGGTCACCCAGTTAAAGAAAAAAAATCAGGTTAGTCCCACAAGATCTTCCTGCCACGAAACCGTGTTGTTCACTATCTTGGAACCAGAGGCATGGATTGCAATGTGTAATTGAGGGTCACCAGATATTAAGTTACAATTAGTGCTACTAGTAGATCAAATAGACACTTACGAACATAATATGGTTTGATAGAGAGACTTAGGAGAGATGTGGAGCGGCAAGAAGGAATACGTATGTTTTTAGATGAGATTTAAAGACAGGAGAAGAGGCACTTTGGTGAAGGTAGGCAAGTATGCTGTTCTGCACGTAGGTTGTCTTTACAGAAAAACTTATAGAACAACCAGCACCAGAGAAAAGTGAGACAGAATGAAGAAAGAAGGTAGGCTGATGAGGAGCAAAGGGATCCAGCATGAAAGTTATGAGAGGTGAACGGAGAGAGAGAGAGAGATATGAAAGAGCCAGACCATGACGAATGTTGAGTGCAGTTTTATAACAGATACAGAAAGGGATAGAGAGCCGGAGTTAATTTCTAAGAAATACCAGTGTGTGCAGTGTAAGTGAAGGTGAAAACATTCAGATTTTCAAAGATGAGAAAGAGAGGCTGAGATGATGATCTCAGTCACTTTGCTTGTTGGTCAGTCACCAACATGGCATGCAGCCTTGAACCCAGCACCCCCTCCCTCCCTCCCTCCCCACAAGTATAGCTGAAGAATCCAGTATGTCACCTGCTTCAAGATCGGGAGAGTACTAAAGACAGGATGGGGAACCTCTCTAGGGGACCTTTCCATTGTTGAGTAACTTTCATTTCCCAGCTCATTCAATGCCTTTTGCTGTCCAATTAGTTACGCCCCTAAGGTTGCTTCCTCTCAGCCTGTAGTTGACTTGTTTAAAAGGTGATAGGAAATTGCTGTAAATGGTGTTTTGCTTGTTTCTGCCTGGCAATGGAATCCCTTCCGATATATAACTTTTTGATAACTACTGGTCATCACTTTTTACGCACACATAAACCAGGTTGTAATTATCCCTCATAACCAACTACATATAATTGGGAGCTGTCAGTCAAGTGCATAGCACAAACACACAGCTTTTTTCCATAACTACAAGCACTCAAAACAATTTCTTCATGAAATTTAAACCTCTCACAACAGCAAATTCGGTATTTATGTGGTACCCTTTTTTCCTTCCATCTGTCTGATACCATCTCAACAAAACCAGCAGGCTAAAAGAAAAAAAAAATGCTGCCTCTTTCTTCAATCAATGGGACCAGCAATCATATATAGAATAATACATGGGATGGTGTGCATTACGAGAATTTAAAATACACTCAAGGTGTGTGACGCTCGAGGGGTTTATCAAGCATCACACACCAAGGGTGTGCATTAAATTTGAGTAACCACACCATCCCATGGTTTTATATAATCAATGACCATAAATCCCCCTCCCTCCCCCAAAAAAAGATTAGAAACGGTTCTTCAAATAAGTTAACCATGTATGTAGTCTTTTTTTCTGCTCATTTAGTTCTGGGTTACCATGGCAATCTAAGTTTAGCCAGGAGATCACTGATAGTCTGGGGAAACACCCCCTTGCAAAACGTGTTTCTGTCACTTTCGGTTACTTTTTTAGTTTCTGAGGAGCTTCATTATTTTATTTTATTTATTTATTTAAAAGTTTAACCAGGAAAGATATACTGAGCTGAGAACAGCTAGTTTCCCAATGCATCCTGAGGGAAAGGGGAGGGAGATAGCTAAACAAACTGATGAAAATAAGAAGTCAATTACAGTAATATAGTAATATGTGAAGCATAAAGATGAAGAATTAGAGGCAAATTAATAAATGAATGCAAGTAGAACATAAAACACAGTCTTATATGTATAGAGAAAGGAACTACGATGAGGAGAGGATCATAGACAGTTGCAAGTAGGAGAACAAAAGTCATAAAGAAGAGACTTTAGGGAGGAAGGTGGAGAGGCAGCATGAATAGAAAGTGGAGGGGTGGACCAAAGTTTAGGAAATCTGTAAGAAAAACCAGATAGCACAACAGTAGATTTTCTAGAAGGAACAGAACGAGAAGGGGGATTAGTGTTATGGAGAAGGAAGGAGGAGAGAACAGAAGGGATTTAAGATAGGAGGGAAGGGAGCTGAACCCGAATTTGATATAAACGATGCACAATGGGAACAACCCTTAGCATCAAGAGAGGGAGAGAAAGTGATGGGTAAAGAGAGCAGTGGTGAGTACGGGGTGGGGGTGGGGGCAATTTAAAGCAAAATGACAGAAAAATGGAAAAGGGGGTCCAGTCTGCAAGGAAAGATTTAGGGGTACCACTGTAGACTACATCACCATAGTCAAAGACAGAGAATCATTTTTACTGCGGTTTCTCCAGTGGACAGAAGTGGCATTAAGCGGGCATCAGCATTTTCCTGGATTTTTGTCAAGTCTATCAGTGCACCTCTGTGCACCTATCTATCACATATGCCCCACATAATGTCTAAATGTGCCACAGAGTGAAAATGCTCACCACTTTCCTTCTTTTTGTTAATATTTTACTTTCCAGCGTCCCAACCGAAAATACCCAGTCACCCAGAAGCAGAGGAATGCCGAGAGCGTGCATCTGACATGGTGCGCGGCACGAACTTTGATTTTTTTACATGCCCACCCTGAAAAGCTAATTGTGGCATGCATTTGACAGTGCTGGACTAGATTTGCCATTTGATTGTACAGAACCGAGCACTGGTAGTGCCAGGAAATACATTTCAACACAGGCGCCGAAATCCTTGCATGCTCAAAAGCAGGCTGCTCCTGCGCATGTCTGGGATGTGTTTCTTGCTGCTTTCTGCGCATGCGTGGGATTTCGCCGCCTGTGTTTAAATGTATTTCCTGGCACTACCAGTGCTCGGTTTTGTAGAAAAAATGGCAAATCGAGTCCAGCATTGTAAAATACATGCCACAGTTAGTTTTTCAGTGTGGACATGTAAAAAAATCAAAGTTTCTGCTGGCATTCCATGTCAGACGCATGTTCTTGGCACACCTGTGCTTCTGGGTGGCGGAGTATTTTCGGTTGAGATGCTGGAAAGTAAAATATTACAAAAACAAAGAAAATGGTGAGCATTTTTACTAGTGGCATATTTAGGGACGTTATGGGGGATGTATGTGATAGGTGCACAGAGGTGCACTGATAGACTCTGATACAAAAACGAGGGGAAACGCTGATAGTGCCCCTTTAAGCAATATTGCATGACAGGCTGAGTGTGTCCAGCACCCCAGAAGTGACGTTATCCTAGTATGACACACACCCTGGAGTACATTATTGCTATTATACAATGGCATCTTTATAAAAACAGAAAGAAAGTTGGGAAACATATATTTTTTTTTTTACATTTTTCATTGACTTTTTGTAAGTGGAGGTATATAGATTAAAAAAAGTCCATAATCTGCATTGTGTCCAAAAGGTGGCTCTGTTGTTACATGGCAATGTTGGGAAATTATAAGGTGTTTGTTTATAGCCCCCCCCCACACACCCTTCTGAGCAGCTTTTCTCTGTCCTTCATGCCTGTTTATGATTACTTTTGGCATTTCTGTTTCTTTTTGGTACAGTGACAGCGTGAGGAGGACTGGGGGCAGCGGTTGTGAAGGGGACCAGGACAAATGTGTCGGCGATCGTATGTGCATGACACTCGCTAGTAATGGAAACTCCTGTTCCCCTCTACACGTCTTGAGTGAGGTAGAAAAACACTTTTAGTAGACACCTCTGAGAGGAATTTTGTAGGTTAGTAATCAGACTTCCCTGGGATATGGAAAACGTGGAAAAGTGGTCCGGTGCTTGGAGACCACTCAGAGAGAGTGTGAAAGTGTGTGGCCTCGTTCAGCAGACCAGTAAAGTGTGAGGCGACCTTGTGCTATGAAGATATTTTACTGTGTTTCTCTGAAACCACTAACTGGACAGCTTAAAAAAAAAACACGGTTCATTTGTCTCACAGGAAGTTTTAAATCTCCTGAAGTGAGGCGCTTCAGTCAACTGCGCGACTGGCACGCAAGCTGCTTGGTTCAGGGGGGACCTGTGTGTTTTTTTTCTAGGTGATGGAGGAAAAAAGTGAATAACTGAATTTTGTATTACCCCGGAGTGATGGAGGAAATTACTGTCCGGTGGGTGATATCGTGATGGCTTTAGGACAGCTATTGTTTCGGTTCTGTGAGAACAGAGTGGTATCGGCTTCATGGTGGCACACGGGGGGAGGGAGGGTTTCACTTCACTGTCGTGCGGTCACCTGTGTACCCAAACTTCATACTGTGATGTTGTACTCGGATAACATCACTGCTGAAGAAGGGCACTGACCAATCAGAGCACAGGAATTTGTCTTACCATTGTATAATATTCATTTTATTCCTGCATGATGCTCCAAGCTTAGGGCGTAGCTTATGGTGAATAGCATCGGTACGCACTGACAAACCAAGATGTTGGTCAAGGCAGACCCCGAGGTACTTAAAGGAGGAAACATCTTCTATCTTAGAGAAAAGTCTGGCAAGCCTTTGGGGGTGCCAAACCTCAAGGAGATTTTTTTTTTTTTTGGCATTGAGGGACAATTGATTAGACTTGAACCAGTGCTGAAGGTTGTCAAAATCCAACTGCAGCCAGGAGGCTAGGTCATGGAAGAGAAGCCATCAGCAAAAAGAACTGCGTGATCAGCATACATACAGTATGAATGGACACAGAGGAACAGACAGTGTGGAGATCATTTAAGAAAATGGAAAAGAGTATAGATCCAGGACAGACCCTTGAGGGACTCCTGAGCTAATGGGAGTGGAGCTGAAATGGATTTTCTTATCCGGACAGCTTGAGACCTCCTGCCAATGTAAGAACAGAACCAGTTGACTGAAGAGTCAGAGAGGCCTGCAGCTTTAAGTTTGTCCAGGAGGAGGAGGGAATGCGCCACAGTGTCAAAAGCTTTAGCAAGAGCAACAAAAATGGTGGAAGTAATCAGTCCTTGATCCACACCTGTGAGTATGGAGTCAGTGAGAGGAAGGAGAGAGGTAGGAATGGAGTAAGATTTCCTAAAGTCAGACTGGAAAAGTGTGAAAAAGGAGGAGTTGTCAAGAAAGTAAGCTGAGAAAGAACAATGTGTTCTTGTAATTTAGCCAAAGTGGGAGGAAGAGATGTAGGACTGAAGTTACCAGGAGCAGTTATTAAGCATGGCCGCTTTAGTGTTGTGGCCAAAATGATGTTGGCTTGACTGCTTTCATTTTCTTTGGTGGTGGTGGGTGGATTACTGTTTTTGTTGCAGGTCAGTTTATTTTGTTAGGCTTGGGGCCAGATATTCAAAACTTTGCCCCAGCACAAAACCCAGTTTGCCTGTGAAAACTGGGTTTTGTGTGGAAGTGCCGTCCGTATTCAAAAGCCCAGTTATTGCAGGTGCACTGGGCACGTGCTGGGGCAAAACGTGGAGGGCCGTGCAAAGCAAAACTATGCAAATAGAAAGGGCGGGGACCTGAATATCGGCACAGTCTGATAGTCAGAGTATTTGCCCTGCACAAGGGTGCTTAGTGTGGCCCCCTTGCGCAGTGCAAATACCGCTAAACAAAACTGGGTCTTAACCCGGTGCATCCCCAGTGGCTGCTGGAGGTAGTGTGTCGGCCCTCTCCAACACAGTAGGCCCTGGTCTCTAGTGGTGCCCCCTCCCTCCGATCCCAGTCCTGGTGTCCAGTGGTCCCTCCTCCCCCATCCCCTGTCCTTGTATAAAATAATACATTCCTTGGTAGTCCAGTGGTCCCTCCCCCCCCCGTTCTCTGATCGCCATCTCCGTATAAAATAATAGATTCCCTGGTAATCTAGTGGTCCCTCCCCCATTCTCTGATTGACATCCTGGTATGAACAAATATGTTCCCTGGTAGTCAAGTGGTCCCTCCCCCTTCCCCCATTCTCCAATCGCCGTCCCTGTATAAAACACAAAAATAGATTCCCTTGTAGTCTAGTGGCCCCCCTCTCCCCACTCACTGATTGCCATCCCGTTATTTAATTTCTTAACATTTTCCTGGTGGTGTAGTGGTTCATCCCCATTCCCAATTGCCATCCCGTTAAATATTAAATAACATATCTCTGGTGGTCTAGTGCACCCCCACCATGTGAGATGACCCCCCACCCCATCCTGACCCGATCCGGTGACTGGCACAACCCTCCTCTCTCTCCACAACAGCCAGCCACCAACTGAGCTGTCACTGAGCGCTTACTGTATAAAGTATGTGCAATATGACTGACAGCTGTCAATCAATGAGAGCATACTTTATATAGTATGTGCTCGGTGACAGCTCAGTGAAGGCCGGCTGTGGTGGAGAGAGGAGGGCTGTGCCAGTCACCGGCTGGGGATCGGGATAGGGGACTGGGGGGGTCATGGATCACTACATTCCATGGTGGGGGTGGGGGGTGCACTAGACCACCAGGATAAGTTACTTAGGACTTAATGGGACGGTGATCAGGGAGGCAGAGGGACCGCTAGATTACCAGGGAAATGTTAAGAAATTAAATAACGGGATGGCAATTGGCAGTTGACAGTCGGGGTTGGGGGAGCCACTAGACTGCCAGAGAATCTATTGTTTTATATGGGGATGGCAACTGGAGGACGGGGGGAGGGACCACTGGACTACTAGGGAATCTATTATTTTATACGGGGACAGCTATCGGAGAATGGGGGAGGGACCACAACTTCCAGGGAATACATTATTTTATACAAGGATGGTGACTGGAGAATCGGGGACGGGGAGGGACCACTGGACTACCAGGGAATATATTATTTGATATAGGTACAGTGATTGAAGAATGGGGGCGGGACCCGCCAGAAGGGTACGTCTTGATTTCACTCAGGTGAAAGATTTGCAATAAAGCATTTATTTTTGGATTCATGACCTGAGTCCAGTGTCGTCCTTGAGTGCAGGCTACTTTTGACTTTGTTTGCAATTTTGGGCTCGCCGCCCCCTGCCTGCACCACCCTGATCCAGTGGTTCACAGCTCTCTCTTGGAACTTTAAATGCTGAACCAAACTGACAGACTTGCTGGAAAATACAGGAGTACACCTTGCACCGTCTGTCTTGAGTGCTCCTAGTTGTTTGGCAGTGTTTGTTACATGAGCTTGGGGGGTGGGCTACCCCTCTTAGGAGCACTGGTCCTACACCACTTACACTGTGGCTCCTCCAGACTGGCTGTGCACCCCTTTAGATATGCTGCACAGGCAAGTACCAACGTCTGCTCAATCTAGGCTACAGTTCAGGGAAAACCCCTTCTCATCATGAGTATTGGCCATGCTCTCTGTCGGCGGCAGGGAAACTACTCGGTACATCAGCAGAACCATTAGTGCAGGCACAGAAGGCACCGTATAAGTAGCACTTCTCTCACTCATTCTGCGACCTCCACCGCAGCACTCCACAGTCTATGGAGGTAATGAGAAGCACCACTAACAGTTCACAGTCTGTGGAAGTCATGGGAAGCATCACAAACAGTCCACAGACTAGCAGGGCTTCATACTTAAAAATACAAGTCAGAAGAAAAATTTGCATTTACATAGCACTTTTCATACACACTGCATCCTAAAGCACTGCACTTCACAGGCGCTGAAAGACTGATAATGGAGTGACTGTAACTACATAGTGGCAGCCATATTACACATAGCCTTAGACAGTTGCCTGAGCCGGTTTTATGGGAAGGAGGATGCAAGCCATTACACTGGGAAAAAATCCCCTATGTTTGCAGTCTGTTGAGAAAACATATTGTATAGTGGCAACTGTCATGTTGTAACTTCATTGGCAGGTTTGGTAAGGGGTGCATTCCCTTCCACTCCTTTGACACATACAGAGCGTCAGGAGTTCGATCAAGTGTATCTCTCCAATCAAAATTCAGTTCTGCATGGCTATGTCATGTGGAAGAGTTATGAACTGTATTCTTGACTGATATTTTATTGTTATGAATTAATAACAAAATGGCCCTACTCTTGCAAAAAGTGCCCTGGGTTGTTTTACTTTTGTCTGGACACTCAGCAGGATTACCAGAGATGGGCAGAACAGACTTTGGTTTAGCATCTTAACTGAAGGATGGCACACCCTGACAATACAGCATCTTCTTATACTGCACTCAGGTGTCAGCATTAATGGTAGAAGCCCAAGTCCTGGTGTGAGACTGGAACCCATGACCTTGTGACCCAGAGGTGGACCAGCTGAGTCACACTGACACCTAAGGTCCACTGTTGGGGGGGGCGGGGTTTACATGTAAACAAATAGCTGATTTCCAGCCAGCCTATGGAATATCCTATTTATACCATGTATGCAACTGCGCTATGTGATGTCCTGCCATGCAAAAACAAAATGTTTGTAAAAAAAAATAGCTGTTGTTTTCTCAGTTGTGATATTGTGATCTCAAATAATTTATTTTCCAGATTTAGTTTCCCTTACATGGTATAAGTAGGGGATAATATAGGTATGGAAAATAGGCAGACTGGGTGGGCCAAGTGGTCCTTCTCTGACGTCAAATTCTATGCTTTTTTGTTTCATAGTGGATTCAGAAATAAGCTTTTTATTACTCTGGAATGTTGCTAAAAGGCTGCCTACTGTAGCAGTGAGTGGCAGAGTGAGTCGGAGCCATAAGCACTAGGGCAGCAGAGATGACAACATGCCTCAGTGAATAAAAAGCTTACTCTTGAACACCACATGGAATGTCCTATATATACCACGTGCCATAGCTCAAATTGGTGTAGCAGGAGAACCAGCATGATTGACAGCTACAGGGGAAGATGACATGGGCTACGGGGGAGAAGAACATGCTATTCACTTTAGAAGTGAACAGGGCAGGATGACACATTTAATTTGACTATGCTTTTTATCTGTTCCTTGATATAAGTGGAGAGATGTACAGATTGTACTGATAATGTCATGTGTGCATTCTGTTTCCAAATAATCTCAGGAAATGCCCTGCTTTCCTGATAACCCTAATGTGTGCAGGGACAAATGTTCAGCTTGTGGATTCTCTCTATTTATTTATTTAGTTTTTGTTGACCGGGTAAGTGCGCTAGACAAATCCTGCCTATTTTCAGGCACGACCCGGGGGAGGGGGATACAGATGAATGCCAACTGAAATTGAACCAGATTAAGCTGTTGGTGGTATTTTTTAGTGAATGAGGGAAATTTGGCAGACACCGGAAATTCCTATTCTTTCGAGAAGTGCCATGGGATCTTTAACATCCACCTGAACTACCACCAATCCAGGCAGATGGGACCTCGGTTTAACGTCTCATCTGAAAGACGGCACCTCAGAAGTGCAGCACCCCTCTCATGCTGCACTACAGTGTCAGTACTGGGATATTAACCCAAGTGCCAGATGTGGGAACTGAACCCATAGCCCTCTGATCTCCCGGCCTCAGAGGCGAGTGTGCTACATACTGAGCCACTGACACTGCTGAGTCTAAGGAGCAAGCACGATCAACTGGCATGCTAGAAGCTGCTGGCGCTTGCGTGGTTGACCGAGTCAGGAGCGTGACGTGATGTCAGTTACCGAAAGGGCTCCAGCTCTCATGGCCTACTGTTCTGAAAGGTTTATGTTTACTCAGTGCTTCCTAAAAGTCAACCCCGGTCCTTCGTAATGGAACTAGAACGGGCATCCTGTAGCATATAGGCTTGAAGCAGAGAACGCAGTGTTGGGAGGATCCTTGGGGCAGTTAGTGAGGCATGCTAGACTAGAGCTGCTGATTTAGCAAGAGTAACCCTTTGTATACAAAACACGTATGCCACTGTGGGGAGCCAGGAATGTGCCTGGAGCAGCATGCTATACAAAATGTTGGGGCGGGGGAACAGACGGATAAACCAGATACACTGAGAAATCTAAACTATAGGAGTAAGTAAAAAGTAGGGTGATCAGATTCGATGGAATCCGATTCATTTGCATCCACCGGATTATTGGAAATTCTGATTCTGGTTCCAATTCTGAACAGGCATTGGAAACGGAGCTGGGATAGAAATGTCTGATACCACATATGACTCCAGCTCCCCCCCCCCTCTTCCTTCTCTTACCTTACTATACCATGAGGGGTTCAAGTTCGAGTTCAGGTTTATTGCAGGAAAGACTCCGTTGAGCAAGCTCATTCACAAGGAGGTCCTGAGGCACATACACATACAGTTAGCAATTACATAGACAGGAGATATAAAATGTAGAACAACAAAGAAAAAAAAAAAATATAATACTAGAGGTATACACAATAGAAGTCTTTATGCTATATATGCAGGGGTGGCGCTGGCAGGCAGTAAAGTACCAGCTTTGGAACTGGATCTCTGGCATGTCCCAGGTCTCTGCACTCCCCATCCAGCAACATGTTCTGTCATCCTCCAGTACAAGGCCTAATTGTCCATCCAGCGAGTGGTAAGAAAATCTGCTGCAAAATGGTACGCCGTCTCTAGGTCGACACTTTTACAGTGACCGACATTACAGTGACAACAGTGCCAGGCCGCTGTAATGTCGGCACATGACCCCGGCACTGCTTTCTGGGGGTCTTGCACCTCCTCCCCGAATCAACTCCGACTTGAAGTTAATTATTACAGTTACAGGGTTGGGGGGCAGGGCCCCCCCCCCAGCAAACAAAGTCTCCAGTGAACCTCTTTATGCTAACCGCAATTGCGGTCGACATAAAGGAGTCGCTATAACCTCAGTCGACAATTTCATTGTTGACTGATCATCATGGATCTCGGCAAAATCCCCACCAGGCCTGAACCATCCCTAACCGCACATGAAGAGGTCAGCCAGTACCTTCTCACAGCCTACTAGGTGGTGCTTCTGCCACGCTCTGACTGACATGGTCTTCAGCTACTCGCTTATTGCTTGCGCTACCCCCTCCATGCTGCCCTCTTGCTCACTCACTACTCTGCCAGTTTGGTTCACTTGTGCTTACTTCTGCTGCTCCAGTCCTACCTTAATGACCATTAACTATCTGCCCAGCCCATCTGGTACCGTCCTCTATCCTGAGTTTGTCCGTTATCCATTTCCTTTTTAGTCTGACTAGTCCAGCAGGTTTGGGGCTGGCCATCATCACACTGCCCCTTTGTGACCTGGGTAAGGAGAGTCAGCCTGTGTGGTCACCCCCCCCCCGACACCTTTGTCAAAAACAGTGTGCATGTTTTTTTCAGGGTTTTGTTCTGGTCGACCCACCCAACCCACCTCTCTTTTTGCTTTCCCTTCCCAGGTCACTCACTCAGGGCCTGGGGGAGACAAATGATGATGGCTGGGCTGGGAGGGACTAGTAGGGTTGGGAAGTAGAGCAGTCAGCAGGCACTGCAGTTAACAAGTTTCAAAGAAAATAATCCTTCCTGTTGCTGCTCCCACTCTCGCACCGGGGATGGGTTATCCCCAAACTAACCATGCTCCTCAGTATATTGAGCAGGTTTACTTAGGGATTGCCCTTCCTCACATTCACCGCTGTTCCAGATACAATCAACTGGACGGGGCTCCCCTGAGATACAACACTCACCACATATGGCCTACTTGGGTGCCAAATTCTTGGCAAGAAAACTTCCTGAACACCTAAACGGGATCCTCACTCCTTATTCCGACACTTTGTGGGTGTGTCGGTAAAAGCCTCCTTTTTCTGTGGAGGGCCAATTTTGTGGAATTCTCTGCTGGTTCATCTTGGAACAAGTGCAAAACCTGTATATTTTAACAGGATACGAAAGTGACTTGTGCAAGAAGGCTCTGAAGCACAAATCTGCAGCCCTGATTATGACGTTGGATAAACATTGCGTGTGTCGGCTTTTAACGTTAAATTCGTCTTTATTTCACTGTTAGTGTATTGAACATTATTGTAACTGAGACTTGTATTATAATATTGTTGTTTTTATCTACATGGGTTTGTAAATGTTGATATTTATGTATGTGTTAATGGTACTCACTGAAAATGAGCTCTCGCTCAACTGGGGTTGACCACATTCATGGTATTTTGTAAATTGTGAATAAAATTTACTACTACTACTTATTACTTATTTCTCCTTCAAATCTGAAGCAGGCAATAGATTCCAGGCTCCCCTCTTTAAACAGAATACAGGCAAAGCGTCCTTCAGATACAGACTCCCACAACTGAGGAATAACCTATCCAGTACTCTTTAAGTCCATCGCCCAGTTTCTGGCCTGCCAGGTCTAAGCTCAATAAGTTCTGTGGGGTCCCTTTATCCTGCCATAACTGCCCACTCTCTCCAGCCACTACCTGCTGTCCTACTGCCACTGCATTCGTCAGACTACCAGCTTGATTGTGTTCACAGTACTGATACTTTTGCTGTTTATCTGCACTGATGTTTTAAATACACCTGTGTACACATATACCTGCTGTTTACTCATGCATTTTGTAGCATACGGTTATTGTGCTCACCCTTGATTTATTACCTGTTAATTCGCCTCTGTGCCTCCCCCTTCACAAGTGGAAATAAGCCTCCTGGGCTCTGATTGTTTACCTGCTAAATATTTTATTATTTCTTTTTAATAGATACTTGTAGTCTCAGCCCCATTGTCTTGCTGATTGGTGAACACTCGTGATAGTAATGTTCTGAAAGGTTCTAAACCGCAATAGCATTGATCTGACGTTAGATCGATACTATTATGAGTTAGAACCTTAGAAACAGTAGTGCGTGCAACAGCTGTCAAATGACACCAAAGAAATTGTGACCACAATTCCTGTTTTGGCAGACTGACATTGAATAGTCCTGTAGCATTCAAACTCCAAATCTAACCCCCCCCCCAAAAAAAAATATTTATGTAATAAAGTATTTGAGAACATTTTCAGTACCACTGTGATTTTCTTCTGTTAGCAAATGTGCTTGGGGGTAAGATTCATGATATGTCACAAAAAAGTCACAATTATGTCAGTAGCCTCTTTCAAAATGCAGGTTCACCGCCTTTTTCTAGCAGTGTTTAAATAACGAAAAAAAAAAAAAAAAACATCAGGGGCCAGGGCCAGATATTCAAAAATGGGCAGAGTGGAATGAAAAGGTTTGTGCTGTGGTTGCCCACTGCCCGCTACCCCAAGGATGCTATATTCAATGGTATAGCATACCAGTGCATGTCAGCACAGCGCTGAGCTGAGTAGCGTTGCCCTGTCGTGGATCCTGGCAGTGCAGGGAGCAGTGCCCTCAGAGCGGGGATGGTAATCTGACAGTGGGGGGCCACTAGCCACCCGGGACATTTATTTTCATTTACTGCGACGGTGATCGGAAGGTGGGGGAACCAATAGGCACCACAGATTTCATTTTCCTGACGTGGGCTGGTGATTGGCGGGCAGGGGGGACCATTAGGCACCCGGGATGTCTATTCTGTACACAGGGCTGGCAAGTGGTAGGTGAGGGTGGGGGGGACCATTAGGCACCATGGATTTCTGTTAAACGTGGTTGTTGGCTACATTGCCTCTAAGTGTGCACTAACCCTTTTAGAACGTGCCACGGTCCCCTTTGAATATTGTACATGGGTGCAAACCCGGGGCAAATTGAGTGCAATCACTTTGCCCACCGGGCAAAGTTTTGAATATCTGGCCCAAGAAGTCTTTCCCGTGTGAAGATTTGTTGCCAAGATGGTAGCCATAGCAGTAGCCGGACATGAATGACGTGCAACCGAAGACCTTGATTGTAGGTCTCCCTGACTACTGATGCATGCATGCATGGTTGCCATGACATTGCTGAGAGTGAAAGTCACTGAACAACAAAGTGAGACTGCGGCCGTGAATATACGTCACAAAAAACTGATGCCATTACTGCCGAGACTGAAAGCATCTATTACAGAAAATAGTATATGGTGTTCCATATGTTATGGTGCCTGCAGCCCCACTCAGGGATCTGCTGTCTCGAGCTTCGCTCTTGAGGTGTATGATGTCATGGATCCCCTCGATGGTGTTACAGAACCGTGGCATACGGAATGCCATACACTGTTCTATTTATTTGTTTCAAATGATTTACCTGGAAAGACATACGGAGCTGAAATGGTTCTATATGATAATGGCGATCACGAAAGGGTGCTCGCCATTATGGCGAATGTACGTCGCCGAAAACAGAAATGGCGATGTACATTACGCAGTGAGCAAAGACACTTAAGTGTTCTATGCGAGGGCTTTGCTCCCCCACCAACCCTAACAAAATAACTAACTGGGGTGCATGTCGGGAAGGGGACAGAACCAGGACGAAAGACATAAAACACAAAAACAGCATGGAAAAGCACAAAAACATCGTGCTCACTCCCAGCCCCGAATCCTGCACCCTCCTCACCAGAGCCAGCCTCCCTAACCACCATGCCACTAGGCTAGCTCGGCAGCTTCCCCCTCTTGCCACCCCTCACATACCTCACAGATACCTTCCGGTATCCTGTCGCCATCCTCTTGCCCTGCCCTTTCCTGTCACTAGCCTTGCAGGGTAGCCCATCAGAGGTGCTGAGACTGAGTTGCTCATATTTGAGTCGCTCAATCTCAGTCGTCCTTTTGACGGTATACCAGCTGAAATAACTCATTTCCAGATGCGTCCGTGGAGGAGGGGGACGAGGAGAGCATAGCAGTAAGTTACAACAACGACTGTAGGTTGCTATAAGCAAAACAGTACACGTGAACAGTAAATAGTAACAGACAAACGATACGATAAAGTGCAGATGGTGGCAAAACCATAGTGAGAACAAGTCACTAGAAGGTTCAGCAGAAAGTACGGCTGGAGGCCAAAATTGCATGATATACAGAGTAATATGGACAAATTATACTAAACATACAACATACGCAATGGCATTGCAAGGCAGAAATTATAATTAAAAACCAAACATGTGGCATGATCAGATTGCAGGAGATCATTGAGGCCAGTGGTTTTCGGTTTGTATTGGAAAACACTGTAAAATTCCAGCATCTGGACTGTCTGCACACCAGTGAAAACAAAGAATTTCATGGAATTTGGCATTTTATACCAGATCAGATATTCTACAGAACTTGTATTTTTCTTATAATTGCTTTCTGTGCTATCTTCCATTTGCTTCGTTTGATGCTCTGCATATTAAGCCTTCCTTTAGTCGTGTTATTTATATACATACTGAAAGAATGGCAGTAGAACCCTGGTAAAATCTGGAAATTAGACTAATAATCACCAGTACAGTTACCGGAAATTCAAACCTTGAGAATGGAATTTCGCTACTTTAATCACCGTAAATCAGTGGCCTTGGAGATCATTTAGGAAATGCAGAACACAGCAGCAGTGCTAAAGTCTTGCCTCTAAATTCTAGAAGATATTGACGCAGAAAATGGTACTGTGGTATATCTGGTATTTGGTAGTTATTTATTGTTTCATACGTATCCCGGCTGGGTAACCAACTGCATTTTCTCATGCTATATTTCTGTATTGCGCCATGCATTTCAACTCTCCAGGTCTGTGTTTTTACTGTTTGCTATTATGTGCCATCTAGATGGCTCGGATCATGCCAGAAAAATGGTCCCAGGGACCAGTGTACCCACCAGGTTAACAAATAGAAAAATAAATAGTTAAAATGTCCTAAAACCTGTCGCCTATCCTGCAGCATGTCTTCTGCTGCTTCCTCTGTCTTTTGTGTTCCCCACTGCCCTCCTGTTCTTTCCTGTCTGGAATCTACAAAGTGTGCGCTGATGGGAAGCCTTCAGTGAAGAGTGCGAAGTGCTGTGACATTGTCAAGCTGTTACCCAGCAGGGAAGTCATTTCCTGGACAGTCGTAAAAACAGCTGATCTGTGACTTGTTTGATTGGGCAAAGAAGAAAAAGGAAGGGGGTAGTCCTAAAGGAGCAAGTGTTTGTTTTAAAAGATAATACAGCATTACTCTTGGCATAGATTTATACATGTACATAAAAGTAGTCTAGCCTCATTAAGAATAATGAGACATGAGAACTCTTGTATCCTGTACCCCAATGTGCCCTATTGTAGCGAGCTTTCTATCAAGGCACACAGGCTTTAGATCTCTTTCTATAGCTACATTCTCATGGGTGGTAAGTTGTTTCTCATCACTACTGTTCTTCAGCACTGCAGCCCAAAGGGTCCTCGCCCCCGCTGAAGGTATGGCTAACCCTGCTGCACTCGCATGCAGTGATGTATTGTTACATAGAATTTGACGGCAGATAAGGACCGCTTGGCCCACCCAGTCTGCCCATTTCCCTACCTACTGGATAAGCTGCAGATTCTAGTTTACCAGCAGCCTACTTCTTCTTACCCCCATCCCCCAGAATTGCCTTATGACTGTCTCATGCATGCTTGAATTCCACCACTGATTCTGACTCCACAACCTCCTCCGGAAGGCCGTTCCATGCATCCACAACCCTCTCTGTGAAAAAGTACTTCCTTAAATTACCTCTGAGCCGCCTCTATCTTCAAATTGTGCCTCTTGTTCTTGCACACCTCTTTTTTTGAAAGATGCTACCCTCTTGGACTTTGTTGATTCCCTTGAGGTACTTGAAAGTTTCTATCATGTCCCCCCTCTCCCTCTTTTCCTCGAGGCTATACATATTAAGCTCCTTAAGTCTCTCTTCATATGTCTTCCGGTGCAGACCCTGCACCATTTTAGTTGCCCTCCTCTGGACAGCTTCCATCCTGTCTATGTCTTTGGAGATTGGGTCTCCAGAACTGCACACAGTACTCCAGATGGGGTCTCACCAGCTATCTGTACAGAGGGATAATAACTTCCTGTTTTCTACTGGTGATGCCTCTCCCTATGCATCCCAGTATCCCCCCAGCCCTCCTTGCTGCCCTCTCACATTGCTTGCCCACCTTTAGGTCATCTGATATGACTACCCTCAGGTCCCTTTCCATTTTTGTTGTTGTTAGTTGACAGTGAAATGCTTATGGGCATACCTTCCAACCCTCATATACAAAAATATTAGGGACAAGGCTTGGACATCACCTGAAACAAAGGGAATACACACTCAGGGAGCTGTTAAATTAAGTCGCTTAGTGATGGCCCTGTGGCACTGAGGGTTGAGGTGCTGGACACCACAACTTGCGCCACGCTGGTGACCTGGGTTTGGGAATGAGCCTGGGCCGCTGGAGGTCGGTAGGAGAAAGAGTATTGAGCGTCCGGAGGACATCTTTCCTCTCTCTGGGGTGGAATTTAAGGCTTGCCCAGCACTGCAGTGGTCCCTGGTAGAGACCGGAGGTACTGTGCATGCTAGGGGCACTGCATAGTGGGACGAGAGCTGCGGCAGGTGACCTGACGCCATTGAACGTCCAAGCTCTCGTGGCGGGGCAGGGGGATTGAGGGCATGACAAGCACCAGAAAAAAAACCCCAGCTGCCTGGTGAGATGATGACCCCTGTGGCACGCCCACATCCCAACGTTGGCCCTGTGCACCTAGGAATCCCCATGGCCGACTTGGCGACAAGGTAGGTCCCTTTAATCGTGGTACCAGCCGCCAAGGGAGGGTGGACCAGCCCAGGGGGGTGATCTGGGGTGCTGGGCCTGCCAAGTCATCTGGGTGGGATGTCCTGGGGCTGCAAGGGTTCAGACAGGGAGTGAGAGGCACAGCCCCGTGGGTACCTCCGAAGGATGCCCAGGCAGCAGGAGTGAGAAAAAAAGAGTTGTAAAAAAAAAAAATAAGTGTCTTAGTGTGTAAAGCATTTTTCAAAAGAAAAATACAGTAATCTGCAAGTTTAATGGTTGACATTTTTAGTGCTTACAGTTCACTGATGAGAAAACTCACCAGATTTAATGTAGGAGACACACAGAAGCATGCAGGGGGAGACTACGTAGTGGAGACAGAGGAAAATGCCGAGTCAAAATCAGGGATACCTTTGAAAATGAGGGACAGCTGAGGCATTTTATGGCTGGAGTATCATTCTATACTCACTGTTGCAAACACATCTCACTTTTATAGCTGACTTCAACTGGGCAGAGGGTGTGAGCTGTGCTGCAAGACTGTGTTTCGCCTGTTCTGACAGTGGAGAATTCATGTCCACCGTGGAGATTATCTATGTCTATATATATATATATATACACACACACACACACACTGTATGTATGTATATGAGGTGAGAGTTAGGCCCAACGACTCCTTGGCACACCCCAATGCCTGTTGGTGTGTGGAGGATGGGGTGGTAGGTTGGGGGGGGATGTTAAGGGCTCAAGCCTAACATCCCATTTCCCTCCTTTTGTCACTTCAACCCTAACTGATGCATTAACAACGTTTTTTGCAATGAATTTCCTTACTTTCTGAAAACGTGTAATGTAACTGGTAAGTAGTATGTGTTGGTGGGAGCGTGGACCCTCCGGGCCCCACTCTCCTACCAAGTTCCCCATCTGTGCATAACAATATGTGTCTGTGGGAGCATGGGCCCTGTTCTCCCACTTACACATAACAACGGAGCCATACAGTAGCCCTATTGGGCTGAAAATGAACCCTTGTAACACTAATTTGCCAATATCTCAGTAACCATACGAGCTACAAAAAGAATTCCACTGCAGTTGTAATCATGACTTCGAAACCTCCACGCATGCTTAAAGGTTTCCAAGATACGGGCACCAAAAGTTGCTGTGGGCATGCAGTGTTATCCTATGGGAAAAATCTCAACTTCGTGATGGCATATCTATGGAACTGATTAACTTTTTTACACCTAAACAGCATAATTCACATCTCTGGGCACCCCTTTATACCCTGCAAATTTCAAACCAAAAGACCAAACCATTTATTTACAGTGCACTGGCAACGTTTTTAAATTCCTAGTTTGTGAGGTGGCAAAATCCCCATTCACGAGGTCAGTCCCCATTCATGAGCTGTCAAAATCGCTGTTTCCGAGAAATCCTTAATCGTCAGATTTTGGCCATCTGGTCTGGAAGTGGCAATCAAGGTTTTTGTTAGCACATGAAAGGGGATTGGCTTGCGAAAAGGGATTTTGACAGCTCGTGAAGGGGGAGTTTGTCAGGTTGCGAAAGGGGATTCAAATACCAATCCCCTTTTGTGAGCTGTCAAATTCCCCTTTAACGAGCCAATCCACTTTCATGAGGTGACAAAATCCCCATTTGTGAGCCAATCCTTGTTCGCGAGAAGGGACATCTGGTCTGGAAATGACAAGCAACAATTTTGTCAGCTCGTGAAAGGGGATCAGCTTGCGAAAATGGATTTTGTCAGCTGGCGAAATGGGATTTTGTCAGCTCGTGAAAGAGGATTCGAAAACCCAGTTCTCTTTCGCAAGCTGACAAAATCTCCTTTCATGAGCTGATCCTCTTTCACGAGCCGATCCTTGTTTTCGAGATAGGGCCATCTGGTCCCTAAGTCACGATCAAGGATTTTGTCACCTCGTGAAAGGGAATCGGCTTGCGAAAGGGGATTTTGTTAGCTTGCGAAAGAGGATCAGAAGTAAGTCATGAACAAAGAATTTCAAAGTTTAAAACAGCTGTTTTTGTCGAAACCAAAGTCAAGGGTTTGTAGAGGGTGTCACCCTGAACAAAATCCATGCTTCATTTGCAAAAGAAGTCAGCTGTGGTGCAAGCTACAACATTTTGTTTGAGAGAAAAAATTAAAACAAGATGGTTGCTCACAAAAGGGGAATTTGTCCTCACAAATGGGGATTTCATAAATCCCATTTTGCAAGGTGAAAAAATCCTTGATCGTGATCCCAGTCCCCTTTTGCAAAACATACATATAAATCTTAGACTGAACTGAGCATGCTCAGAACCTGAAAATTCAAAATTAAATAACTTTAAAACGGATTAATAATTTTTTACCAAACCAATGCGGGATTATTCATTGACCAAACCTCTTTATACCCTGAAAATTTCAGACCAAAATACCAAATGGTGTGGCCGCAGCACGATGGGCAAAAATCAGCAAAAAAGTGCAAAAAAAAAAAAGAGTGAAAAACAGTTTTTGGCGCTTCGCTGCATGAGAGCCAAAAGTTTGATCGAATGCAACTTGGCAAATTAAGAGATCTGTGCATTCCAAATTTCGTGCAAATACGTTGACTGATTGCAAAGTTATTAACGTGCAAAATTTGGGGCTTAACATTAAACTGCCTGTTCAACCCTAACTATAGAGACGCGATCGCATTCCTAAAATATATATATATAGTGATCACGTGACCCCTCCACTCATTTGCATATTATCCCCATAGACAAAGCATAGGCAAATTGCATATGGGGGCATAAAAACCCCTAGTACTCCATGTGATATCCATGCTAGTCTTTATATAATTCCTACAGTGGCTTGGAACCATTGGCTAGCCAGTAGTGGATAAGGACAAATTCTAAGTGCTTTCATATCACTTTAAAAATAAAGCTGCAGCACCAGCCCGGTGGCGCCGAGAGTTGAGGCGCTGGACGCCACACCTCGCACTGTGCTGGTGACCCGAGTTCGTGAATGAGCCTGGGTCATTGGGGGGAGGCCAGGGGGTGGGAGCAGCTGCTCAGTAGCGCTTCTCTCCCAGGGACGGATCTCATTGGCCTCAGCAGTCCCACTGCCCCCACTTGGAGGCCTGAGGGTAGTGCAGGCAGGAGGGTGCCATGGAACCGCTGCATGCGCATGCCTCCATGGCATGTCTGGGAGAATATTGGGGAAAAAAAATTGAGCTCGCAGGCTCCGTGAAGCCCCAACTGCAGTCCCAGTGATGGGGCAGTGGGTAGGGAGGGATGTGAGCCCTCCGAGGGACGGCCAGAGCCCTCCTGCCAGTTCCCGGGATATAAACAGATAATAGGACAAAAAAATAAAGCTGCAGAAAAAGAGGGCTTGTTTTCTGGGCAGGTTTTTAGTCTTGTGTGACTAAAGCTTTTCTGGCCTCTGTCTGTCCGTCTGTTCTAATCCATAGATTTCTTGTACGTGTGACTCATTTCCTCTGTGGCTTTCTACATACTCTCCTAATGTAGTTATGAGAGGGACACTAGCCCTGAGGTTAGAACTCTGAGTTGTAATTTATGAGATCCCCAGTCCAGTCCCCTATGAGGCAACTGATCACTGTATGACCTTGAGCAAATTTTACGTGACCTCCCTGCATTTCAGTCCTCCCAGGTGTATAATTGGGGAAAAGCAGGACCCCAGTGAAAATGAGATGCTGCATTTTAGTTGGGCTTTCCTGGGTAAATATATCATAAAAAAAAAATCTTGGGTTAAATACTACCCCCAAGTCTCTGCTGTGGTCTGAGTTGATGCGTCTCGGCACTCCATGATGCACAAAGAAATGTTCCACCAGTAACTTAGCTGCTGTGGTTGCCTTCTTATCCTTTGTTGGGAGTGATTGAGTGTATCGCAATAAGTGGTCAGTCACCACCAGCACATTACTTATGTTTTTGCTGTCCAGATGAGGCCACACAACAGTTCCATTGTTGCACTGCTCATTAGAAGGGCTGCCGTCTTTGGTAGGGTCTTCCTCTGTATACATTGACTGCATTGCTTGCAGTATACTGTATTCTAACTCCCACCCTGGGCAAGTAAAACTGAGCTACAGACAGGTCCGGGGTCCGGTCACTTCCCAAATGTCCCATGTCTTTATGCAGGGAGCACATGACAGTCATTCTGAATTTGTTTGGAAACAGCAGCTGTTGTTGGGTAAAGCCATTGGGTCACTGAATTTCTCTATAAAGGAATTTGTCCTTTAGCTTGAATTTGTCCCACTCCCACAAGAGCAGAGTTGTGTCTGGGTGATTTGAGATCACTTTGGTGGCATACCATTCCTTCTTATGGCAATGATTGTGTCTTTGAAACTTGGTTCAGTTCTTTTCTCTCTTCGTAATTCCTCACGACCCAGTCTTGGCAGAGAAGTCACATCCAAAGCAGTGAAACTACAGCAGGCTCTGGGTGACAATCCACAGATGCGCTCAGGGTGTCCACAAATCTGCTGGGATTTGCAGGGGTTGACCAGTTCATCCATACCATATGTTTTGCGCAGGCCTGTACTGCATTCTTCAGGATGTGAACCTACTCTTCCGTGCAATAGTCTTTAGGGGGGTTCGCTGGAACAATGTGTCTGTCTCAACGTGATTGTGTCTTAAACAATACCCTACACTTTACTCATAGATTGAAAAAGCCAACAACCAGCGATGTCCAGCTATATCCAGCTTAGTGGTGGTCTTCACATATGTCAACGATTTATTATTAATGATGCCAGTTACTTTGGTACTATAGAAGTAATCGCGGAGCTGATCAATGATGCTCATTTGAGAGCTAAGTACTGTAGTCTGTGAACTGAGTAGTTCTGTTCTGAGGATGTTAAACATCTGCTCACCATGGGACCCTGAAAACTACTTGGCCTGGTCGTAAGAGTCGTCCCCTGCTCTAAGGCCCCCCACCCCTGTGCCGGAGTTTCTCCCAGCATTGGATAGTTGCGCTAAAGTCAGTCAGGCTCTATGAGGGAGGAGCTGAGAGACGCCCCAGGCAATTGGATGGCTTGGCACCATTTTTCAAACTTTGCTGCCTTTAAACATCCCCAGTGATCACAGCCAGTACTCACTCGCCGTGGGACCCTGCAAACTACTGCATAGCTGGGTTGTGAGGGGCTATCTCCTGCTCCTGGACCTCCCTCCCCAACAATGGGTGTCTCCTGTGATTGGATGGATTTTAGTCCTGATCCTTTGAGGTTCTCCCTCCATTTCTTTCAATTCTCCACCTCCAAATCTTGCTAGTCCTTCACTAGTATTGCTGCATATTCCATTCATGTCTTGAGGGCATCTTGTCCCACAGGCTTGACTCCCCAAAGCATCCTCAACCTCTTACGTGCATCCGGTCTGGATGGGGCACATGTCTGGGTCACCTAGTCACTGTCCTAGGTGGCAGCGCAAGCACCTTGTTGACAGGTAGCTTCTCAACCTTGGCAGCCTTGAAACTCTTTTTGCACCCTTCCCCAAACCACTCTGGCTTTGAGAAACATGCAGTTGGGCTCCACAGTCACGAGTCCCTACAGGCCACTTGCCACTGCGTCCCTCCAGGGTAACTCCATCAGGCACTTTAGTGGCATCCACTGCATTGCTACATTCCACCAGTATCATCTATGTACTGCAGCACTGTCAAGCGAGCGTTCTAGTACAGCAACCTTGTTGAGACATTTCACTACGCAGAGAGCAGATTCTTTTGTTCCCTTTGCTGGGAGGAGTGTCTTCCCAGAACTAATAAAGTCTTCAGAGGATCCAGGTCCTCAGTTGTGCTCCAGCTTATAAGTCTGTCGTGTTCCATTGCAACTTTCAGAATTTCAGACTGTCCCTGACTTGCACTTGGGGCTGGGGGGTGGTGCAGATAATAAACCAGAGATCCTAGCAGTGCCTCCAGAATAAGTACTAGGGTACTATAGGTGACAGTATGCTTCCCTACCTTCTAGGCTCAAATAAGGTTGAGAGGGCCTGGGTTAGTATCTCCTATGGGGATTCATCACCAAAAGATGCATTTTTAAGATAAGTTACACAGCTTCCTGCACCCATGGAAAGTCAAGTGGGTCCTACGCCCTGGGAAACAGTAAAAACCCACTATGGTCCCCACTGGTACAACCCACCCAACTCCCACAAAATGCAAACAGCAATTTGACTAAATATATAACTTTACACTCTTCTAAGATAGTGTACAGTGAGGGTTTGTTCTGCATGGATTTCCATGCCAGCTGAAACCTTGTTGTACCACAGTCCAAAGGTCATGGGGCGTGGTTGTTCCCTTCTATGGTACAGCAAGGTTCCAGCTGATCAGAAATCCTTGAGGCAGCTGGTAATTTTCACAGCACTTCCGTGCACACAGCAGTCATTTCAAGTAACTGCCTGCCTGCTGCAAGAGCACTGTAACAACACTTTTTTTTATAAATAAAAATGAAATATGTATATACATATATATTATAGTGGCACAGTGGTGCCACTATAGTTAGGGTTGCAGGGTCACTTCTGTGTTAAAGCCAAAATTTAAAACTTTAATAACTTTGCAACCATTCAAGCAATTTGCCTGAAATTTTGCGTGCGCAGTCTGGTACCATAGATCTCTGGATCTGGCAACTTTTGTTCTGGTCAGATTTGCGGTTGTGGAGCTGCAGAGTGCCAAAAAATTTGAAAAACACCACTTTTTGGTAAATTCTTTGCTCAGGGCTACAGCCCAAACAGTTTGGGGGTCTGGTCTGAAATTGTCAGGGTATGTGGGGTCTAGGTCACTGATGTGCCTTTTGAAGATTTGGTGAAAAAATATTAATCCGTTCAAAAGTTATTAAAGTTTGAAGTTTCCCATTATAGCCTATGGGGAAAAATATATATATACGGCTCGAAAGGACTTTTTACTTTCGCAAATCCACCATCTTGTTTTCGGTTAGTAATGGCTAAAAAATTTTGTAATTCAAAAAATAGTGCCCCTTGATAAACAACAATAATTGTGTTTACCTAATCAGGGCTTGAGGAGCTCTATTCTGGCATTAGTTTTTAAAAGTAATGCCTGGAAATATGTTTTTTACTTTTTTAGTTGGAACTTTCGCAAATTTGCAAATGTTTTGCAAATGTACTTTCACAGATTTTGCAAAACGTTTGCAAATTTGCGAAAGCACACAAGTTTTGCGAAACTTTTTCGCAAATTTGCGAAAGTACTTTTAGAAAAATTGCTGTTTCTTTGCCACTTCACAGCAAATAAACAGTTAGGACTTCTGGGCTGAAATTTACAGGGTAGTAAGGGTTTGCCCCACAGATGTGCCCCTCCAGTGGGCAGGCTTGACAATCTTATGCGTCATTCCTCAGTACACGGTACGGCCTTATCTTCCCTGTACCCAGGGTGGTCCCTTAGCCAAACCATCCTGAATACATTTATTTACACATGCTCTATTTATTCAGTCATTGTATTGTGCCTATATGTTCCTTGTATCGATTGTAATTGTATATTTTTTACACTGTTTGAAATATACTGTTCTTATCTGTATGCCTATATATCAGGTCCATCTCGCAAATGAGCTTGCTCAATGGTGTTCGTCTGAATAAATAAAGATTTGATTGACTGATTGATTGATTGATTGAGATGTGTCTTTGGCCAGTTTGGTGAAAACATTTACATCGGTTCCATAGTTACAGCATTCCAAAATTCTGAAATCTCTCATAGGATAACATTATGGCAGCTGCGCTACCTTCCGGTGCCTATGTCTCGAAAATTATTCAAGATACGGCTTTTTCGCTAAGTGGAGCAGCACATGTGCAGGTTGTCAGGTCATGATTACAACTGCAGTGAAACTTTTTTCCAAAGTTCCTGTGGTTACTGAGATAGTGCCACATTTGCTGCACAAGGGGTACTTGGAATGACTGTAGGCCTGCGCTATATCTCTATAATTATGGGTAGATACATATGGATACCATTATGCAATAATGGGACCACAGAGCCCTCTATTATGCAGAACTGGCCCTGTGCTGCCTCATGAAAATCAGAGACAATTATATATGCATGCATGATGGGTCCTGCGCTCCAATAATTACATATAGGTAACATTACACTTTCTGAAAAAGAAGAGAGATTCATTGCAAAAAACTGTTAGTACTTCAGTTAGGGTTTCTATTACAGCAACAAAAGATTGGAAATTTGATGTTAGGGTTAACAACCCTATCACCCCACCCCATCCCCCACTCTCCACTCACCAACAGACGTCGGGGTGTGCCTTGGGGTCGTCGGGCCTAACTCTCACCCCATTCTCCTATACTGTACACTCTCAGCTTCCTTACAAATGGAATGGGGTGAATATTGTTAATGGGGGACCTGAATATGCCAGATGTTAACTGGGGCACCTTTGCTGCAGCTACATCCAAGAGCAGGGTCATTCTCGATGCCCTACAGGGGGCATGCCTGAGACAGGTAGTGTTGGAACCAATTTGGGAGGGAGCAGTCTTAGACCTGGTACTCTCAAACGGGGACAGAGAGAGGATCTCGAATTTAGAAGTGGGTAGCCATCTGGAAACAAGCGACCACCAAACAATGTGGTTCACAATAAACACAGCCATCCAAAAGCGAGAGTATTCGACTTTAGGAGGGCTGACTTTGGGAAAATGGGAGTGTGCCTCAGAAAAGCACTAGCAAATGGGCAAGAAGGAGGGGGTGGAGGAACAATGGGGAAAAATCAAAACAGCCATCACAGAGACGACAAGCCTTTGTGTGAAGCAAATCAACAAAATAAAATGAAGTAAAAAAACACTATGGTTCTCAAAAGAGGTGGTGGGGAAGGTTAGGGAGAAAAAGGTAGCATTCGGGAAGTATAAGGAAACACAGAAGGAGCAGGACAGAGAACTGTACCAGTTAAAGTAGAAGGAAGCGGGGAAGGCAGTCAGAATAGCAAAGGCCCAAACTGAGGAAAAGATAGTCAACTCAGTTAAGAAGGGGGATAAAACCTTTTATAGGTACATTAGGGAGCGAAGAAAGACCAAGGGAGGGATAGTGAGGCATAATAAAGGGAAGGGGGGCAGAAGGTGACAGTGAAAAAGCAGGGATATTAAATAAATACTTCTGCTCAGTATTCACAAAAGAAGAGGTGGGGGAGGTACCTAAATCAAAGAATAGAAGCACTCTGGATAGGGGGGTTGATACCAGTCCATTCACAGAAGAAAGGGTCTTGAAAGAACTCCTAAAACTGAAGGTGGACAAAGCAATGGAGCCTGACGGGATTCACCACAGAATTCTAAAAGAACTAAGGGGAGAACTAGTGACACTACTGATTACCATTTTTAACAAAATCGTGGGAGGATGGTGTGGTACCTGAGGACTGGAGGAGGGCGGATGTGATTCCCCTTCACAAAAGTGGGAGCAAGACAGAGGCAGGAAACTACAGACCTGTTAATTTGACCTCAGTGGTAGGGAAAATGATGGAATCACTTCTGAAGGAAAGAAGTGTTGAGTACCTAGAGGCCAGTGGGGCACAGGACCCAAGGCACCATGGATTCATAGCGGGAAGGTCATGTCAGATGAATCTAATTGATTTCTTTGACTGGCTGACCAAAGTAGTAGACCAGGGAGGGGCTGTAGACATGGCCTACCTAGACTTTAGCAAGGAATTTGACACAGTCCCATACAAAAGATTAATAAACAAGTTAGCTGTCCCAGGGTTGTAGCCTGGGTCAAAAATTGGCTGGACAAAAGGACGCAGAGGGTAATAGTAAATGGAGTCTACTCTGAAGAAAGGGGGGTTACTAGTCGGGTACCGTAGGGTTCAGTACCGGGACCTGTCCTCTTTAATGACTTTACAGATGACACTGCAGAGGGACTGGAAGGGAAAGTATGCCTTTTTGCAGATAACATAAAGATCTGCAACAAGGTTGATGCACAAGAGGGGGTGGAAAGGATGAGAAGGGACTTGGCAAGGTAGGAGGAATGGTCAGAAGTATGGCAGCTTAGATTCAATGCAAAGAAGTGCAAAGTAATGCACCTGGGAAACAAAAACACAGGGGAAGAGTACACAATGTGGGAGAGGTACTAACAACAACAAAAATGGAAAGGGACCTGGGGGCAGTCATATCAGATGACTTAAAGGTGGGTAAGCAATGTGAGAAGGCAGTAAGGAGGGATGGGGGATACTGGGATGCATAGGGAGAGGCATCAATAGTAGAAAACAGGAAGTTGTTATCCCTTTGTACAGGCAGTTGGTGAGATGCCATCCGGAATACTGCGTGCAGTTCTGGAGACCTCATCTCCGCAAAGACATAGACAGGATGGAGGCAGTCCGGAGGAGGGCAACTAAAATGGTGCAGGGTCTGCACCAGAAGCCATATGAAGAGAGACAAAAGGAGCTTAATAAGCATACCCTTGAGGAAAGGAGGAAGGGGGGGACATCATAATAGAAACTTTTAAGTACCTCAATGGAATCAATAAAGTCCAAGAGGGTTACATCTTTCAGAAAAAGAGATATGCAAGAACAAGGGGACACAATTTGAAGATAGAGGGGGGATGACTCAGGGGCAATGTAAGGAAGTATTTTTTCACAGAAAGGATAGTGGATGCATGGAACAGCCTTCCTGAAGATGTTGTGGGGTCAAAAACAGTGGGGAAATTCAAGAATGCGTGGGACAGAGGAGCGCGTACTGGCGCTTAGAATAGATGGCTGGTTAAACACGTAGCTGTGGACCTCCACCCCGATTTCTTTAGTGATCCGGTACTTTTCAGCATAATTCTCACCGATCAGACAAGAAAATATTGTTGACCAACCTCTGGGCTTCACGGAAACTCTACAATCACCAGGAAGAAATCTCCCAATGTAAAGTTTTGCTTCAACAAACATCCCGATGTGCCCTCGGACTCAGCTGTCATGAATCCCACTAACGGAAAATATGTGGACTTGTGGAAGCAAAGGTCAGCTCCAAATAACTTTAGTAATTCACATGACTGCTTAAACTCAGTGGCCAGTAAAAGTGATATTATCCAGTTACAGCAAATGCTGACAGATTTAAAAGTAGACATTTCTGAC
Source organism: Neoceratodus forsteri (assembly GCA_016271365.2). Taxonomy (NCBI): domain Eukaryota; kingdom Metazoa; phylum Chordata; order Ceratodontiformes; family Ceratodontidae; genus Neoceratodus; species Neoceratodus forsteri. Next base: position 24,419,008 of record CM028135.1, on the reverse strand, counting down.
ATCAAAGCATCAACCTCTGCTCTTAAAATACATGCGGAAGAACTGTCATTTAAAACTGACTTGAACTCAGCCAAAATATTGGAACTTACTGACTCAGTGGGCTATTTAGAACAACTTTCCCAAAAGCAAAGCAGCCAGATTGCCTATTTGTTAGATAAGGTCGATTACCTTGAAAATAGGGGAGAAGAAACAGTTTAAGGATCTCGGGAGTGCCTGAAGGCATCGAGGGCTCGAACATGATAATTTTCTTACAAAACATTCTCCCTGACCTCCTTGGGCATCAATGGTCATGGCCCATAGAGATTGAGAGGGCTCACAGATCTCTAGGTCCAAAACATAAAAATGGTAAACCCAGACCTATACTGCTCTTTTTGCTTCGTTTTACAGTTATGGAAGAGATATTACATCTAGCTAGGCACAACAAAATCCCTAGTATGGAGGGGAGAGCATATTTCTATTTACCAGGATTTTTCTAGTGAAATTGTGAACAGAAGGAAAGAATTTGGGGGAGTTAAACAGCAGTTTCAACGCTGTGGTTTGCCTTATCATTTTAAATACCCCTCCACGCTCGTTATACAGGATTTTGGGGGCAGATTTGTGAAATGTAATACAGTGAATGATGCGTTGGAGTTTGTCAGAAATTTACAAAATTCATAGGCCTTGAAATCTCACTTGGTCTCCTTCAATGACCACTCTACTTCAAATGGGTCATGAGGCAAACAAAATCCCCTATATTCCATTTCTGGACCACGCGCTCCTGCTAACAATACTCAGTCTCAGAGCAGTCATAGAAGGGCATCACGTTCCCCAGGAAATGAATGTTTGCCCTTCAACTTCCCATCTCTGCTCTACAGCAGTGCAGACCCCTGAGGTTCTTTTGGGTGTACCTGGAATTCAGCGAAAGTCAAGGCCTTCATTTTGTCCTTCCAACATTCCCAGACCAGCGACATCGATTCTTAACCCAAGGAAACGTGGCCATAACTGAGAGTCCCTTCATTCCTCATCATCTTGAACAATTTCTGAGTCTAGAATGCGCATAAGTAGTGACGACAACCCAAGAGATTACAATACTATTCCTGTCTCACCAGCAGCAGTTTTTCATGAAGGAACAGATAATCAAGGAACGGCTGTTTCCATCACTGTACTTCTGTCTATTGTGCAGATTTCTCCTCAGATCGCACTTCCGGTTTAGCGTCTCAGGAAAAGGGAGCAGTTTGGATTTCAAATGAATCCTTTACCTATGTGGCTAAATGGTAAAATATATTTTCCAAGTCAGGAGGTTTTATTCACTCAGAGCAAAACACTGAACATTGTACTGTTTACTTCTGCATGTTTGATCTGTGGGAATTTCTCAGTGCAGCATTTTTTAACATTAAAGTGCTACAGGTTTAGCTAGGACTGTGTGTGCTGAGGTGTTGAGGCAGTGACGTGTACAGGAGAACTAGGCTGTAATTATTTCCACATATTAATGGCTATAAATGGGTGTATGTTTGGACTTCAGGGCCATGTATCCCCCATATGCAGTCCTTTCCCCCCTGTTTGTTTTAGGGTGGCTTCATTTGGAAATGAGGTATGTGGTTGGGACAGTAAACTACTTTCTAAGTTAGGTGGTTAATCAGAAGCAGTAACAGGATATATAGATGGCTTGTTTTGATATTTTTTTCCTATGCTGAAAATGTTAATGTGAGATTAGATTGTAATGTGGATTTCCTGGTGGAAGCTTGGCAGAGCTCGGTGCTTTATTTACTATAAAATGGGGTAATCTAAGAGGTGTGGTTCTGTGTTGCTTCCTACTTGCCAGAGGCTTTATACTTCTAAATTCCAAACAAAATGATACATCAAATAAATCCTCTAGTTTCGCCACTGTTATTACCTCCTTTCCCCCGCCTCACACTTTCCTGTATGTTTGTTTCTGTGGTCCTGAGGCTCCTACACTCCATTTAGTAAATTCTGAATACAGCAAATTTTCTACTGAGATGCATGCAAAAAATGTCTGATCGTTCAAAATATGGTGGATAGTACCTATATCTTTTTTATTTTACTGATTTAGAGGGTAGGAACTGGATGTCTAAGACAAACTGCATTCACAACAACGAACTCACCTTGGACTTTTTGTTTCTGGTTCGGTGTACTTAAAAGTTGTGCAGCAAAACACAAATCTTTGCCGTTTTCCATTTAATTTACTTTTGGTTTATTTTACTTAGTTTAAGTGTATTAATCACTAAATTGTGTGCAATTATTACTTTTTTCTCTCTTCCTTAATTATTTGGTTATTTCTGATTTATCTATAAGTCCATCATAGTTACTAAGTTTTAAGTTAGCATTCTCTGAAATCTGTGATAAGCTACTAGCAGGAATTGTAGTAATCCAAAATCCATAGAAAGAGAACAATTCTATTGTTGTTATTAGTCTGAATTTAGTTCCTGAATTGTTGTAGGTCTCTAGGAATGGCAAACTTTTCAATAGGTTCTTGGAATGTTAAGGGGTTGGGATCCCCAATCAAGAGGAAGAAAATTCTAATGTATCTAAATAGACATAAACTTGACGTTGTTCTACTTCAAGAAACTCATTTAGAGGAAAGTGAGGCAAAAAAACTAGCTAGATCATGGGTATTGCAGGTGGAGTTTAGTTTTTTTTAATTCCAAAAAGAGAGGTACAGCTATTCTTTTCAGAAAGGGTATAAAATTTGTGAAGAGCTCTCACTATGCTGACCCTGAGGGCAGATTTCAAATTTTTGAAGGTGCAATCGATGGGAGGGAGCGTTACCATATGCAATATTTATGCACCCAATTCTGGTCAGGCTGGTTTCTTTAGGGCCCTAAATGTGCGTTTAAGCATGTGTAACTACCAGAATCTTGTCCTCGGAGGGGACTTTAATGAAGTCTCAGATAATTTGTTTGATAGAAGCTCTTCTCCCTGCCCCTTTAAGATCTCCTCAACTCAGTTTGCCACTAGAAAACATGTGGCTGACCTAAATTTAGTAGATGTTTGCCGATTATTAAATCCTACTGTAAGAGATTATTCTTTTTATTCTGCAAGGCACCCATCTTTTAGCAGGATAGATATGATTTTTGCTTCAAAACATCTGGCCTCTAACCTTGTCTCATCAGGTATTAAGGAGATATCCTTTTCTGACCACAGTTTATTTAGTTCAGATACTGATTCATTTTGAAGGTTCTAAGAGTAACTGTATTCAATGGAGACTTAATGTCTCTCTCCTGTAGGACCCTGTTTTTAACTCCTGGTTAGAACATGAGGCGGAAGATTTTTTTAACTTAAATGATAATGGGGAGGTTTCTTTAAACTGTCTTTGGGACTCCTTTAAAGTTTTTCTGAGAGGGAGATTATTAGTTTTTCGTCCTCTAGGAAAAAGCAAAGAGAAAAAAATTTGGCCCAAATGGAGCTTAAACTGTTAGATTTGCAGAATGAGTACAAACGCAACTGCAAAAAGGAAGGGAGTTTGCTTAATAATATTACAAAACTAAAAGTTTGCTTAATATTATAAAACTACAGTATGAAATAAATAAAATATATTTGGTGAAAGCAGAATACTCTCTGTACAGAACCAAACAGACCTTTTGGGAAGCTGATGAAAGGGCAGAAAAGCTATTACCACACAGATTGAAACAGAGGACAGGTCAGAACTTGATTCCAGGTATCTCTAATGCTTTAGGAGTAACTGAAGTCTCAAGTGCCAGAATAAACTCAGAATTTGAGCTGTTTTTTAAAGATCTATACTCAGATTCAGGTAAGCAGAACACAGGAAATTCACAGCCATTTCTAGATTCAATAACTTCTAGAACTAAGTGACAAGGACAGAGAGATTTTGAATTCTCCTATATCATTAGCAGAATTTGATAGCATTATTAAAGATCTCTGCCCAAAGAAACACCTGGTCGAGATGGTTTCTAGGAGAGTTTTACAAAGCTCTAAGTAGTAAAGCTAAGGATTACCTTTTCTTTTTTTTTGTGTAATTTCTTTTCTCTGCGACGCGCTACCACGTTAGCCACTCCTTCAGACATGCCAAGGATGCTTCCGACCCATCCTGTCCCCCGTGCCTCTGTTCTCAGATAGCAGCCACCTTGAGGTGACCTGGCGTAACCCTTCACTGGGTGGGTCCCCCTCCACCAAGGGGGAAGAAACCAGCCTGGACAGGGCAATTAGACCAGCACAATAATTTAGCCCCAAGGTACTGCTGAGGCGGATGGCTGCAGGGGCATTGATGGCCTCGGAGATCCAGGCAGCTGTCATCTGGCGTAACATGAAGCCATTTTCTATTTTTCTGGTACGCTTCCCTCCTTACGCCATTGTGCAGTGCCCCTGGTCTCCACCAGAGGCCGCTGCCAACTGACGTCTACCCCAACCCACCCCAGGAGAGGAGAGCTGTCCTTCAGACGCTCAATCCTCTCCTTCCCCTGCCAGCCCCCGGCGTCCCGAGTCCGTTCCCGAACCTGGATTGCCGGCGTGGGTTGAGATAAGGTTCCAGCGCCTCAGCCCTCTATGCCACCAGGCTGACCCAGTATTACCTTTTCAAAACAATTGTTTCTTCATTTTCCTCTCAATCTTTACGTGAATCTATGCCTCATGCTTATATAACTTTAATTCTAAAGGATGGGAAGGACTCCTTCAGTGTGAGAGTTATGGGCCTATTTCTTTGCTTGATACAGATTATAAGATTCTTGCCCAAATTCTAGCCTTTAGACTAGACTAAAATGTAATCTCACTAAATTGATAGGAGAGGCTTTGTACCAAGTTTGACTGGAGCAGACAGCATGTGTAGACTTTTAAATATTGTTTGGAAAGGAAATAAAATGCATAATCCAGCTGTAGTCCTAGCCTTTGACTTCTGCAAAGCCTTTGATTCCTTAGAATGGAATTCTCTCTTCCAGGCTCTTAAAAGACTCTGCCTGGGAGACACCCTTATTTCCTGGTTAGAAATACTTTATAAAAAACTTCTGCTAGAGTAATTTCTAGTGGTTTTATCTCAAACTCCTTCCGTTTGAATAGAGGTTCCAGACGAGGCTGTCCACTCTCCCCATATCTTTTTATTTTGGCAGTTGAGCCATTAATTAGGAACATTTCTGAACGTCATGAGGTTAAAGGAATCGGAACAAGCAAAATCAACAATAAAGTGTTTGCTTATGCTGATGATCTACTGATTTCTCTGTCAAGCTCAAGGAATTCAGTAGTATACTTGGGTGACATTTTTAATGTCTTTGCCACCTTTTCTGGTCTGAAGCTGAATTGGGCCAAAACTCTAATTTTATCCCTAAACTTGTATTTATGACCAGGAGACTCCTTGGGGACAATACAATGTATTTTGGTGAACGTGCTGCAGGAAGAGATAGCACATCTAGTATAGAGAAAAACAGAGTCAGAGGAGATTGGGAGAAAAAGCTAACAGGGACCTGACTTCTGACAATAAAGAAATGGCGGACCTAGACAACTCATATTTCTCAACCGTATGTAACAGGAAAAAGGATAACAATTAATCACCGATACCAGGGAACTCGCCAACAGATAAAATAGTATTAAAAACATCTGACGTAGAGGCAAGGTTAAACAAACTAGACCCAAACAAATCCCTAGGACCCGATGGATTACACCCGAGAATACTTAAAGAAATGGCAAGCATAATAGCCCCACCCTTAACCCACATTTTCCAGAAATCATTGGACACTGGAGAAGTAGTCGACTGTTGGAGAACGGCAACAGTTATCCCAATTTTCAAAAAAAGGAATAAATCTGACCCCGCAAATTACTGACCCATTAGCCTTACTGCTATCCCATCAAAAATCCTGGAAGGAATAATAAAGGATGAGATCATACAACACCTTCACACAAACCACCGAACAGACAACTCTCAACATGGGTTTGTAATGGGAAGGTCATGCTAGACTAATATGTTGGCATTTTATAGCAGGGTGATAGAAAGCCTGGATCAAGGTACACCAGTGGATGTACTATTCTTGGACTTCTCCAAGGCTTTCGACAGGCTTCCCCATCTGGAACTAATACAGGAAATGGGTAAATTAGGCATCCATTTGTCTCTAATAAATTGGGTACACAAATGGTTGGAAAACAGGAAACAACAGGTGTGCGTTAGGGGTGAATTTTCTGAATGGTGGGAGGTTGCAAGCAGGGTTCCCCAGGGATCAGTGTTAGCCCCCTGCATTTTTAATCTATATGTATCAACCCTGAAAATAAATCAAAACTCCGTTTGGCTACAAAAACTTGCAGATGATTGCAGGATAGGGGCAGAAATCGACTGCAGTCAAAATACATCAAACCTACAAATTACTATTGACAATATAGTCACATGGACAAAGGATACCCAGCTAACACTAAACCAAGACAAATGCTACATCATGCACTTGGGGAAAAAAATCCTAAAATACCCTATTATCTAGGCAATACTGCCTTAAAAGCAATCAAAGAGGAAAGGGATCTGGGCATTATTGTGTCCAGTGACATGCCCTTCATGCCCCACTGTCAGAAAATAGCCCCGGAGGGAAACAGAATCCTCAACTGTATACTAAGGCACATAACTACAAGAAGTACAGAGGTTATACTACCATTGTACACATCCCTGGTTAGACCAATAATGGAGTATGGTGCCCAGACGAGGGTGATATAGCACTACTAGAAAGAGTACAAAAACAAGCTACCAGGGCAATACAGGACATGGCTGGTAAGGATTATGAAGCTCGCTTATCAGAGTTGAACATGTACTCCCTGGAGAGGAGAAGGAAGGGGGGAATATGTGCTTAGTACACAGGGCATGGAAAAATGATGATCTCTGGGATATCACTGGACTTGACATGAATACAAATACATATAATACTAGGTCCCACACAGTACAGCTAATAGCACCAAACAGGAAAATGGTGCATAGCACATGGTCGTTTAACCAAAGAGTGATCCATGACTGGAACAGGCTCCCATTGGAGGTTGTGGCCAGCCCATCAACTACAGTGTTTAAGACTAGTTAGGATGCTCATATACATCCAATCAGAACCTAGAGTTATGTTGGCTAGCAGTTAGGACTAACGGTCCATTAGCTCAGTACTATTCTATGTATCCTATGTATGTAATACAGTCTGAGCTTAGATGTTCTAGCTATCCAAGGACACGCAAAATCTTGTTAATCTAAATCTTATGCCGCTGCTTAAAGAAATTGAAACAGACCTTAAAAAATGGCAAGGCCTCAGTCTTTCTATATGGGGTAAGATCAACTCAGTTAAAATGGTTGTAGCTTCGAGATTATTTTATCGTTTTCAGAACTTGCCTCTTAAAATAGAGAAGTTTTTAATCTTCTTAATAAAATAACTAGAAATTTTATATGGTACACCTCTATTCCTAGGCTCTCAATTGCAAAACTTAAAGCAAATAAGTCAGATGCTGGTTTCAGGCTTCCACACTGGGAAAAATATTATTTTACCTTTCGTTTCAAACAGAGTTCTTGGTATCTTGCTTCTAACCTTGATACACACTTACCTCTCTGGTACAGGGTTGAGAAGCAGATTTTGCAGCCATGTAAACCATCTGATTATTTCTTTACTAAACTTCCTCTTCCTCTTAATGATAATGTGTGTATTAATACTTCTATTTGGGTAGTCAAGAAAATGAAGAGTTTGCTTCTCATACAGTAGAGAACTTCCCTATTTGCTTAACCGCACTTTGGAAAAATAACACCCTAACATGTAATCAAGCATCTCTAATGGATTTTGGGTGGAGGGAATTAGGTATTATGAATCTGCAAGATTTACTAGGTGACCAAAGGGAACTGCTTTCTTTTAATTTACTTAAAGCCGGCTACAATATCCCAAGATTTCACTTTGCCTATTACCTCCAACTAAGGAAGGCTCAATTCTAGGGGCAGATCTAACTCTTAGCGAGGATACTGAATGGAGCTCTGTCCTTAAAGTGACAAACCTAAGGAAAGAGGTGAGTTTATTATACAAGCTCCTAATGAACACAAATGACCCAACTTTACTGACAACCTCACCTAAAAGTAAATGGGAAGGTGATACTGGGGAATCTATATCTGCTGAAGAATGGCCGCAGTCTGGGACAATGCCTGCTGTGTCGGTAAGGAAATTTAAGCTAGAGCAATTCAGTGTAAAATTTTCCATTGTTATTATTATTACTCCCATAAAAGGTTATACTCCATGGGTTATCAACTTGATGGGAAATGCTGTAGATGTCAGATGGAGGATGCAAATCTTTGCCATATGCTCTGGTCCTGTCCCCATATCAAAGACATTTGGAGCAAGATTCATAAAGTTTGTGAATCTGCATTGAAGATATTGATCCTTTTCAATCCTAAATTTCTTATCCTGGGAATAAGTGCAGGTCAGGGAAGTTTAAATAAACATCAAAATCAGGTTATATGGGTAGCTGCTTTAACATTTAAGAGAATCCTTCTCTCACATTAGAAATCTCCTTCTCCCCCTGCTTATGCAGAATGGACCACTAGGGTGAGTGAAGTCATAAATAATGAGCGGTTGGCTCATCAGATTGCTGATAAAAGTTTTTTGTTCGAAAAAACCTGGGAACCTTTTATTACCTGTTTGGACATTACATGATTAAATATTATTCTTTTTCGGTCCGAGTCATTATTTAATGCTGATTGGTTTCTCTCCCAAGAATAGATTTTTGTTTTGTGGTGCAGTGAATCTGTAAGTACTTTTAGTTCCTGTATGTTAACACCTTGAGACCTGACAGTTTGTTATGTTTGTAAGAATATTTTATAATGCTATATGTTTACTGTGTTCTGCTTGATGTATTTTATTTTTATTGAAATCTAATAAAAATGTTTAAAGTAATAAAAAAGAATGCAGGGGACAGACATAAAGCGATTCTTGTGGGGCGTAGGAGGAAGTAGGCTGTTGGTTAACTAGGATCTGCAGCTTATCCAATAGGTAGGGAAATGGGCAGACTGGGTGGGTCAAGCGGTCCTTATCTGCCATCAAAGTCTATGTTTCTGTGTTTTTATGAGAGTTAGGGCCGATGACCCCAAGGCACACCCCAACACCTGTTGGTGTCTGGAGAGTGGAGGGTTGGGGTGGTAGGGTTGGTAACCCTAATATCAGATTACCAATCTTTTGTTGCTATAATAGAAACCCTAACTGATGCATTAACAGAGTTTTTTGCAGTGAATATATATATTATTCAATACACGTGAAGGAAGTAGAACACATTTTGAAAAAACATTGGGCTGTTTTAGGGAGTGATCCTGGGTTAAGAGATGTTGTACAACAACCCCCAAGAATGGCTTTTAGAAGGGTTAAAACATTAAAGGATTTATTGGTACACAGCCATTATATGGGCCCTGAACAAGTACAGTCATGGTTAAATGTAGAACCCAAAGGTTGTTTCACTTGTAAAAGGTGTTCCTATTGTAAAAATATCAAGAACAGTAAGGATTTTTCAAGTGTAAACACCCGTAGGAACTATAGCATGGAACAACTCATGACATGCGATACAACAGGTATTGTGTATTTGGCCACCTGTACTTGCTCATCATTCTACGTGGGTAAAACAACACGGAATTTTAAAATAAGAATAGGTGAACACATACGTGCCATCCAAAGAGATGATTGCACATATGCAACGGCGGCCCCTGTACAGTAGTTAAAATGAAGAGGCAGGAGAAAAATAAACATGAATTTAGCTTTCAGGCAATAGAGAAAATAACGATACCACCAAGAGGGGGTAATTTTAATGACCAGATTCTACAGAGAGAGAACTTTTGGATTATTCAATTGGGTGCAAACAGGGAACCAGGACTTAACATGCGTTTAGATATAAAATCATTTCTAAGAAAAAGGAAATAAATTGTTGCTTCTGTTAATTTTAGTTTATGTAGAAAATAAATGATAAAACCATTGGTTTTTTGGATTTTTATTAGAAAATATACATGTTTTTTGTGAACTTTAGAAAACTTTGATGTATAAAAAGTATGTTCATGTGAACCGATTTAGCTTGTCCCTGCCTTCCTTTAGTCAACCTCTCCCCCCTTTGCATCTCTGTCCGCTTCCAGTTCATGATTTCTCTGTAATTTTTATCTTTCTGTTTAAACTGTTGCATCTAATATTTTGTTCTTTATAAATCATGTGTGATTTTTATATATCATGTTGACATGTAAATATAGTCCTTTTTAGTGTTTTATAGGTTTAAGTGGTTTTAAGTGTTTTCAATTAATTTAATGTATACGTCATTCTATGACATCACAATGGTTTTTTGTATTTAAGTGGTGGTTGATTCTATGCATTTTAGCCTTTGATAAAAGATTGTTTAATCCGAAATGCATCAGGTACAATTTGTTTAAATAAACAGTGATTTTGCTATAAATCTCCGGTCTTCGAGTCATATGAGGTGCTGAGTGCTCAGTTTATATATATATATATATATATATATATATATATATATCTATATGTACTGGTTGGGCAGCCACACGCCAAACCAGCCTGAGCTGCCACCTCGGGTTACTGAATACATCTGACCTCTCCAGCTTTGCTCTCAAGGTGTGATGTAATCAGATCCCCTCTGTGGCAGCACAGACTAGTTATGCATGGTTGCCCAACCAGTATTCTGTATGGCCCTAAGCACTAAGCAGGTGGGGGTATGTGGAAAAGTTGCGTACCCTGCCTGCATCCCATGGACAGGTGTGCCCATACTTGCATTCACCAGTGCCGGCCACATGTCCGTGGCTCCTTCCCCCGGTGTGCAGGACTCCTCAGGGCAGCCAGGGGAGGAGTCGTTGTACTAGGTGGGCATTCAATGGGATGCCCCCGGGACCCTTAGTGGATCCCATGTGTAAGGAGGCGCGGGTCCGTTGCTGTGCATGCTGATTGTAGGCACCCAGATCTGCACGGCACCATCCTGTCCTGGTGCTGCCGCTCCCGAGATTGCTGGATGCTCGCCCTTCCAGCTGCCCCTGCCACCTCCTGCTACGCAGCAGTCAGGGACAGCACGGTGTGCTCTGTCCCGGTCCACCCGGTGACTTGAGGCCTGTGTCTGTGGGGGCTCACAGTGGGTTATGGCAGTGTCTACCCTGGCGTACCCTGCACCTCCCTCTGCACCTATGTGGCCAGCTGTACGTGGGTTATTGACAACCGCATAGTGCTGGCATGCCCCTGGAACACCCCCCACACCCAGCTGTCCGTGGACATGGGAGATCGGGTGTGGTGGGTCTGTGTGCCTCCCCCTTTCATCATGCCGCATGAGAGGTGCAGTGGGTGTGGAGTGGCTATGTGCCTCAGATACGTGCGCATAGCCACTCCGCCCCAACAGTGCAAAGGGCCCTATATTAGGCATACAACTCAAGATTGCAAACAAATAACAGATGGTATAATGGGGGTCAGGAACGAAGTCCTAGGGGAAGGAAAAGCATTAAGGAAGTCAAACAATAATAATATTGACTACGCACCCTTGGCACAGCCTTCCCCCAACCAACACAGTCTTTTGGCCCAGGTATACTGTTGGGCTGCTAACCAAATCCCAGCTGGTGCCAGTTAATTACCCCTAGGTGTTATCATTATGTATGATTGGTGTAGGGTTGCTAGCATTGCAGGTGGTCAGCCGGCTTTGGTACCTTGAAACAATAATTACAGTGTAAATTGGGGGGGGGGCGCTATGGAGCCTGAGCTGAATGACAGTATCTTTCAACTGCTCGCTATCTGAGCATTAAAATCATTAAAAATCATGCCAAAAAAGCAATGATTCAGAAAGATAACCTACACTGATCGACCAGAGTTTTCCAAATACAAGCTGGGTAATCCTCATAAGGACAGAGGTGGCGGCTTCAGGCAATAAATCGACTGGAACTTTCCAGCCCCAGAGGTCGGGCACTGACGTACAGGCCGTGTCCCAGCATGAGTCTGAGGAGACCATGTCTTCCATAGGCCTTAAACTACAACGTCTGATCACATCGGTCTCCAACCTAAGCACTAAGATGGTCTTTCCTGCTACAAGGGTGTTGGTGGTAGAAAAAACTATGGAGGGGGTGCAAATGGAGAGTGGAGACATCAGTCGGCAAGCTGAATCTGCCGCTGTGACATCCTCGCTCCTAGTTAAGGAATTTATTTGTTTTTTTTTAATTTATTTATTCTTTGTTAACCGGGTAAGGCACACTAGGCACAAGTGCCTGCTTACAGGGGTGACCCAGGAGTTTTGGGCTGGTTAAGTGACTTGCTCAGAGTCACGCAGTATGCAAGTGGAGGCTGTGGGAATCAAACCTAGGTCTGCATCTAAATACTCATCTAAGGGCCAGACTTGAGACACTGGAAAACCAGGCCCGCTCCTTCCATACATGAGTCCTCGGGCTGCCTGAGGGGATCAAGGGGGACCACCCTCTAAATGTTTTTGTGGGACTGGCTTGGTGCTAAACTGCTGCCCAAAGGTCAAAACATCTCCTTTGGACTATAGAAGGCTTATAGAATTACTCCTAGGGAATTCTGAGAGGACGCAAAAACATCTCTCACCCTGTTCATTGTTGCAGATGGGGTGGGCACTGGAGATAAGATCCTCCGTTTTGCCCATCAGGCGGGTCCCCTTACCTAGGATGATCATGCAGTCTTCTTGTTCCCAGATGTCAGTTATGCTACTTAGATGTGCCAGAAAAAAATTTGACGGTGCGAGGAAGCAGCTGAGGGAAGCTTCAATTATGCACGCAATGGTTTTTCCAGCACAATTGAGGATTATCCATAATGGCAAGGTCTGGGTGTTTTCCGACCCTACCGAGGTAGGTAAATGGGCATCCTGCTTTGTTAATAGCAGCCGGAGCCGACATTGCGCTCAAGGGGCAGTATACACTGATTTAGAAGACCACAAGGATGGCTGAGTGGCTTAAATAGTGAGGCATAACTTTTTGATATTTTTTCTCTACAGACATTCACTACTGACTTTTTTGCTTTCAGCAGTTGGATACTATTTAGTTTGCCACCCAGCTATGTCACTTTACTCTTTGCTGACCGGGCACTGCTGCTTTTAAAACATCATACTGCAGTTTGTGTGCCTGCCCCCTCAGCTGTTAAACGGGTCGCGCTGGTTTTACACTTAGCTTACATCTCTCAGTAAATTTCCTCACGTCCCAATTTCTTCTTGTGTCTGCAATATCTCCCATCTGCTCCTGCTGTTGCCATCATGCTACTGGTCTCGCCAGCAATTTAAACTATACCTGTAGTCTGTCTCTACTTTTTTTTATTTTACTTACACTTGTCCATGCTCGCTCCTGACTGCAGTTTTCGCCTGCTCCATCGACCACCTGTGCTTCCATCGGATGCGGTTTAATCAATTTAAAAAAAGAGAAAATTCCTGCCCGCATTGCTTCTGCTGCCATCAGTTGCAGTTTAATCAGTAAAAAAAGACTAAAAAGACAGTTCTCTCTCTCTCTCTCTCTCTCTCATCCCTATCCATCCCAGCAAAAAAAGAAAACAACACACAGAAAGTCCCCGCTACCTCCTGTTGCAGTCCCCACTGGCTAGTGCTACCATGGATCGCAGTGTACAGCTCTATATGCAAATGAGCTCATGAATATTAACACAAATAGTGTAGGCAGATGGACTATTTTGTCATAGATTAGCGAACAAAATCTTGTTTTCTACATATAAGCATGATTTTTCTAACTGTAAAAAGTAAAATAAAAATAGTAGCCCATTTTATAAGCACAATATGACACTCCAGGGTATACGTGGAACATATTTTACTGCACGGCCAGCAGTTAAAGTCACTTGGCCTGTGGCGTCGTGCCTTATTACACCCCTGTCTTATTGCTTACTTATGGACTCTGTAGTTGGCCAGAATTGCATAATCGTGCCTCGATTAAGTTCAGGGCTCCTTTTGCGTAGTAGGTTTGAAGTTCAGGATCTGCACTTTAAATTGTTTAAGGGCTTGCTTCTTTTGCTAGAGTTCTCAGTAAGTTATTAATAAAAAAAACAAAATGCAGCCTGATAGATTTAAGATTTTTTAGTTAAATGATGTGGGGTGTACTGTTGGTGCTTTTATGGAGTGGTAATATGTTGTCTTCATTGTCCCTTTAAGGATACATATTGTACTTTTAGGCATAAAGGATGACGCCATTAGCCCCCCGTCCTGGGTGCAATTTGTGGGACTTTAAACCAAACACTTTAGCATATCGCATTAGTCACACATGCTTCTGGGCTTGTTCATGTTGCTATATATGTTGATGTACTTGTTAAAAATGTTAGCTTTCCCCTCTGTGTGGTATTAATATATTTGGGATGCACTAATCCTGGGATTAATGGGAGGGGGTACTTTCTCTTTCTCCATCTCTCTCTCTCTCTGTATGGCATGCATTAATTATAATGGCTTGTCCTTGATATGGCACTGTTATTTATATGATTACATATGAAAATAATAAAAATAAAGTAAAAAAAAATAATTACAGTTTACATCAAACCTCATATTTGTTCTTCTAGTTGGATGGCCTAGTCCAAACAAATTCAAAATCAACTTGGGGCCTTGTAGAACTATATACAAGTTTTATGACACAGGACCTTTGGGCTGTGATTCCGTACTCATGGTTTCCTTGAGGAAGGCAGGTCTCTGTCTTTAATTGCAGATGAGGTTTGATATACCCACTCCGTTCTGCAGTCCAATGTTGCCTCCATCAGCTCCCTCAGCTCTACTGTGCTGGTCACTCACTGTAGCACCTCATGCAGGTTCAGCTGGGCTCTTGCTCTGTTGGTCCATTGTGATGTCTTGCAGATTCCAGGCAACTGCAGCTAACCCTGCTGTAACAGTCAACACCATGGCTTTACACCTTACAGTTGATGATGCAGTTGCAGACCCACAGGTCTGATAAGGGAAAATCTCTTAGACTGTAAACAGAGGCAAAGCTGTAGGACGACTTATCCTTGCAGGCTGAAGTCCTCGGCTGCCATTAAGTCTCTCTCTGTCTCTCTCTGTTACTGTTGATGGGAGACCTGAATATGCCAGATGTTAACTGGAGCACATTTACTGCAGCCACATCCAAGAGCAGGGCCATTCTTGATGCCCTACAGGTGGCAGGCCTCAGACAGCTAGTTTTGGAACCCACTCGTGAGGAAGCAATCTTAGACCTCTCGTACTCTCAAATGGGGGCAGTGAGAGGATCTCAGATCTAGAAATGGATTGCCACCTGGGGACAAGTGACCATCAAACAGTGTGGTTCACGTTAAACTCAGCTACAGAGTCAAGCCATACAAAAGTGGGGGTAGTGGACTTTAGGAGGGCTGACTTTGGCAAGATGGGAGAGTGCCTCAGAAAAGCACTAGCAAACAGGGTAGAAGGAGGTGTGGAGCAACAATGGGGGAATCATCAAAACTGCCATCACAGAGGCAACAAGCCTTTGTGTGAAGCAAATAAACAAATCAAAATGAAAGAAAAAGCCACTATGGTTCTCAAAAGAGGTGGCTGTGAAAGTCAGGAAGAAAAAGATAGCATTCCAGAAGCATAAGGAAACACAGATGGAGCAGGACAGAGAGCTGTACCAGTTAAGGCAGAAGGAAGCAGGGAGGAAAGTCAGAATAGCAAAGGCCCAAACTGAGGAAAAGATAGCCAACTCAGTTAAGAAGGGGAATAAAACCTTTTATAGGTACATCAGCGAGTGTAGAAAGACAAAGGGAAGGATAGTGAGGCTGAATAGAATGAACGGTGGGTGGGCAGAGGGGGACAGTGAAAAAGCAGGGATACTGAATGAATATTTCTGCTCAGTATTCACAAAAGAGGAGGGAAGTGCCTAATCCAATTAACAGCACTCTTGATAGGGGTCGATCCCAGTCCTTTCACAGAAGAAAGGGTTCTGCAAGAACTTCTAAAACTGAAGGTGGACAAAGCAATGGTCCTGATGGAATTCACCCCAGAATTCTAAAAGAATTAAGGAGGAACTAGTGAAACCACTGGCTACTCTTTTTAATAAATCATGGGAGGATGGTGTGGTACCCGAGGACTGGAGGAAGGTGGATGTGATTCCCCTTCACAAAAGTGGGACCAAGACAGAGGCAGGAAACTACAGACCTGTCAGTCTGACCTCTGTGGTATGGAAAGTGATGGAGTCACTTATGAAGGAAATAATAGTTGAGTACCTAGAGGCCAGTGGAGCACAGGACCCAAGGCAGCATGGGTTCACAGCAGGAAGGTCATGTCAGATGAATCTGATGGATTTCTTTGACTGGGTGACCAAAGTAGTAGACAAGGGAGGGGCTGTGGACATGGCCTACCTAGACTTTAGCAAGGCATTTTACACAGTCCCACACAAAAGATTAATAGTCAAATTAACCAGTCTGGGAGTGGGTCCCAGGGTGGTAGCCTGGGTAAAACATTGGCTGCACAACAGGACACAGAAGGTAATTGTAAATGGAGTCCACTGTGAAGAAAGAGGGGTTACTAGTGGGGTACCGTAGGGTTCAGTATTGGGTCCAGTCCTTTTTAATGTTTTCATCAGTGACATTGCAGAGGGACTGGAAGGAAAAGTATGCCTTTTTGCAGATGACACAAAGATCTGCAACAGGGTTGATACACAATGAGGCATGGAAAGGATGAAATGGGACTTGGCAAGGTTGGAGGAATGGTTAGAAGTATGGCAGCTAGGATTCAATGCAAAGAAGTGCAAAATAATGCACCTGGGAAACAAGAACCCAGGGGAAGAATACACATGGGTGGGGAGGTAGTAACAACAACAAAAAAGGAAAGGGACCTGGGGGTAATCATATCAGATGACCTTAAGGTTAGCAAACAATGTGAGAAGACAGTAGGGAGGGCTGGGGGTATACTGGGATGTATAGGGAGAGGCATCAGCAGCAGAAAACAGGAAGTTGTTATCCCTCTGTACAGACAGTTGGTGAGACCCCATCTGGAGTACTGTGTCCAGTTCTGGAGACCCCATCTCCGCAAGGACATAGACAGGATAGAGGTAGTCCAGAGGAGGGCAACTAAAATGATGCAGGGTCTGCAAGAGAAGCCATATGAGGAGTGACTAAAGGAGCTTAATATGTATACCCTTGAGGAAAGAAGTGAGAGGGGGGACAAGATAGAAACTTTTAAGTACCTCAGTGGAATCAACAAAGTCCAAGAGGGTAGCATCTTTCAGAAAAAGAGACTTGCAAGAACAAGGGGACACAATTTAAAGATAGAAGGAGGGCGGTTCAGGGGCAATGTGAGGAAGTATTATTTCACAGAGAGGGTAGTGGATGCATGGAACAGCCTTCCTGAGGAGGTTGTGGGGTCTATAACTGTGGGAGAATTCAATAATGCATGGGACAGACATAAGGCAATTCTTGTGGGGGGTAGGAAGAAATAAACTGTTGGTTAACTAGGATCTGCGGCCTATCCTGTAGGTAGGGAAATGGTCAGACTAGATACGCCAAGCGGTCCTTATCTGCCGTCAAAGTCTATGTTTCTATGTTCTATGTTTCTCTCTGTCTCTCTTTCTCTCCATACTACATGCAACAGTCTTTTCCTTAGTGGCTGTAAAGGCACACTTCTACCTCCATCGTATATGTTCAGCTTCTCCCCTTGAGAACAAGAGGTCTTCTCTCCTTCCTGTCTCCTGCCGTCTGTAAAGGCAGGTTCTGACTCCAGCAAATGAAATGTGACCTTCTTTCCACAGACTCCAGCAGATTGAGGACGTGTTGAGCATCTTTACTGAACACAGTCACAGATAGCCTCTGGGGCACCTCTGGGGCACCTCATGGCCACTTATGAAGTCAGTTCAAACGTTTCTGGTCTCAGTTGGCCAAATCCCTCTGCCAGTAACAAGAACGGCTACCTGGTTTTCACACAATGGCTGATTGGCTGTTGAACTCCAGAGTGAATTAATGAGTCCTCCAGTGTCCCTATAGTCATCTTGTGGCTCCGGCTTAGGCACTGGAGCATGAATGGCTGATTGCTGTCCTCTGACCCCGGTGGCCATGTTTGTCAGAGGTCAGAGGGGAACAACATGGCTGCTAGTTTTGTAGTCCTGAAGGACACTGGCCAAAAGTCATATTTTAAATAGGATTGTTGCCTTTAAACATGTATTTGTGACCATGGAGTGCTAGGCCTGGTCCTGCTAGTGTTCTTTACGGTTATTGCATCCGTCGGGGGGAATCTCCCTCTTGTTGCGAGTGTCAGTACGCTCACATTGGCAGCAATGGTGCCACCTTTGATGTGCATCAAGGAGCCGCTGTCACTGTAGCACACGAGGGCACTAAAGATTGCAGCACTCCTTCATTGGCCCCTCCTCCAGTCCCTGTTTCAGACCTCAAAACCCTTGGGGCCAAAGGGAACAGTAATGTTAATTGTGGCAGGGCTGGCTACATGAAGCCAGAAAGGTAAGTCAGCACCACTCCTGGGGGGAGGGGTTACAACTTTGTTTAAGATGTGTCCAGATTTGCCCTACATAGATAAGGGATGAAAAATACTCAGCTTTGCAGCAGGCTTCTTGTGAGTCGAGAGCGACAGGGATCTGTTGGCGGGCTGAAATGACATGTCCCAATGGGAAGCGCGAAGGATGAAGGCTGGCCACTAATGAAGTCAGTTGAAATGTTTCTAGTCTGAATAAAGTCTGCCATTTAGCTATCATAGGACTTAATGAAAATTGATATTGTTGGCCAACTCTTCAACAGAAAATTAGCTTCAGTAGCCAGTGTGAGCTAGTTGCCAGAGTTGGGCGACCTAGAAAATGAACAGAGCTGTCACAGAACTGTACAGTGCAATTTGTTTTGCTTTTGAGTATCATCGTGGCTGTCTGTGGTGGCTACTTCAATCATAGCTTCCTCCCTCTCCTTTTTGTTTTATAAAAGCAATGCATTTGTTAGGAGTGCTATCACACAAAACGGGACAGGCATTAGAATGTGTGAGGCAGGCAAACCAGTGCTGGTTAACTTTAAGGCAATGTGCTGCTTTCAGACTTTGCCTTAACCTCCGATTTGACTGGGCATCCCACTTTGATGTTTTCCCCTCTAATCAGTGAAATCAGCTCAGCTAACAGAGTGAACCTATCTGTAATGAGCTCATGAGGTACTTTCTTTGAATAGCTCTTTGATCCTTACCCCACCTCTGAAACTTGGTTTCTGTGGATTAACCTCAGCTCTGGAAATATTTATCATATCTGTACTGTGGCAGACTCCACTGGGATGTGGCCTGGCTAGGGTGCTCCCGGGAGGATTCTTTCCTAAACAGAGCAATCAGCGATTCCCTTGAAAACAGCAGCAAGTTCAGCACTGACGATTGGGACACTAGGGAGAAATTGGTTGGGGTTGGTGAGAGGCAGGGGGTATCACCAAACAGCAGGAGGTGATGGGTTTAAAGGGGCTGGCTACTGCTGGACCCCAAGCAGGAACTGGTTTGGGGTAGGGAGAGGATGGGGTACAGCTTAGCAGCAAGAACAATCAGTTGGGACTGGGGAGGGGGAGGTATCACTGGAGAGAAGAGAGTTGTCAGTTCTGTCCGGTGAGCCCACCTACTCCTAAGATACAGTAGCCTTAGCAGTTTCAGCCATGAACAGAACTCAGCCCTACCATGCACCAAATGATTACATGGGAATTCTTAGTACCCTATGATCTTAAATGTTAGCAATCACTGTCCAGACGTCACTCCACCACCAGATACCCACAATCCCAATGCACCCGAACTCATGCATTCCCACACCTGACTTGCTGACACTTCCATTCCTGTTGCCAGATACTGTTTACAGATATGAACAGAGTACCAAAATATACAGACCAGACCCCCTCAGTTACCTGTAAATGCAAACAATCCAAAATTCCTCAGTTGCTATGGACTTTAACTTTTCTGAATGCTGTATGAATGGACCAAACTGTATCGCACACCTGACTCCACCCCAAAGTTCACCAAACATATCACATGTCACTCCCCGCCAAATAAGCAGAAACTGTCCCTGCTATCATCAGGGACTTTTTATGTTACAGGATATAAAACAGTCCTCTGCATTCTTTATCATGATAAGTACTCAGGACCCCCCCCCCCAAAAAAAATGGTTGGTTTCAATTATGTTTTGTACAGTTGCTCAGCTTAAATTCAATATCTTCTTACTTACAGTACTTACTGATAACCCCCTCGCCCTCCTCCCTCGCAAAACACCCTAAGCCACCTTGCCCTGGGGTTCCATCAGAGTGCCCTGAGCAGAGCAATGGTAGCAGAGTGGGTGGCCCCTATCTGGTGTAACACTGCATTGCTTCTGTTGGTGGCCCAGTGGGGGCACACTTGGAGATGTGGATGACCACATGCTGCTAGATGCTGCCAGGACATTGTGTATTGTATGCCCGTGTGAGGGAGGTGGGTGGGGGAAGGACAAATGCTCACCTCTGGTCTGCCAGATCACGGCCCTCCATGCCCCCCCCCCCCCCCCATGCCTTGTGATTCCTCACTGCACCTCCTTCTGGCTGACATGATGTCATATGGTGCTTCCTCCCAGGTAATAGCAGAGAGAGCCTCAGTAGGGGATAAACCAGTCAAAGGAGAAATGGACACCTTAGGGAGCCAGGAGATATTTGGGGGGGGGGGGTGGCAATGGGAGGTAAGTCAGGCAAGCACAAATAAGTCAGGCAGGCATAAGCAGACACTAGTGGTGCTGAAGGAGTGGGGCACAGAGGGAGCCTCAGAAAGGGACAAAATAAAAACAGTGATAAAAGAATTATGTCTCAATAGGTATTTCTGCAGTACACCACATGAAGTTTATATATTTGTTTTAATCAATTGTCCAGAACTATACTGTGTACACATTGTTTATACAGGTACTTTGGATCTTAGATTCTTTGTACTCTGTTTATTGTTACTAATAGTATTCTTCCTTTTCCCCTGTTCCACCTCCTCCAGGACACACCTGGAAATGAGCTGTTCAGCTCAGGTTGCCATTCCCAGCCAAATCTTTTAAAGAAGAACAAATGTTGAATTTCAAAACCAAAAATATATGTTGAGGCATCGCTGCCTAACCTCCTGCCATGCCTTCAACCAGTGTTTGCGGTGTGAGCGGGTCACCTGGGGTCGGCCGGGGAGGGAGAGGATTGCGTGTCGGAAAGACGGCTTTCCTCTCCCGGGGAGGAGTGGGGATGAAGTCTCCTGCTTGCCTGGCCCCTAGTGGCAGTTGTGGGCTAGCACAGTGGACCCACAGACAGAGGGGGTGGATGCAGAGCAGACGCCCAGCGTGCTGCGTGCGGTAGCACGCATAGCTTTGCCCATTGGCATCATTGGATACTGCTGCGCCGTGCTCAGAGAGAAAACAGGGAGAAAATGGTGGCCAACCAGAAGAATGACACTGGTCCCCCATAGGCTCTGCACCCGGCCAGTTGGGCACCTCGGGGGAGCAGTTGTCAGGTGAGTCCCAGTGAATGCCGGACTGACGGGGCTGGAGGGATTGGTGGATGGAGGGATGGCCGACTGGGAGAAATAATAATAAGTAAAAATATATACGTTGTGTGGAGTGTTTTGATTTCTGTGTGTAGTCCTAGTGTGTCCTTTCCTTTGTTTGCTGTTAGTGTGTATGTGTGTGTATATATATATATTTCTTTTTTTTACCTACTTGTTGTATGACCCCTAAGGATCCAGATCCTTGCTTCTTTTATTACCTTTCTTTTTCCCACACAATGCCCTTGTCCCATGTGACAATGATGCATTGGAAACCATTAAAGACTTTTTGCCTTCTCTGTGTTGCACCATGCTGTTTTTTATATATTTTTTTTTTTTTGTCAACTTTGTTTTGCTCCAGTCGTCAGTTACAAGGCATCTCTCTGGCGGGGCCTACTCAGCTGCTCCTCTACCGCCAACCAGAACCCCTCCCCTGACCAAAGAATCGGGTGCTGGCTCCCCCATGGCCCCATACGGAGGAGAAGGGGACCACGGAGAGTCAAGTCGGGATTGGGGCCAGCATTGGGCATGTGGGAGTGGCCCTGGAGTGTCCGCTGTTGCCTCCCCATCAACCAGGGTTTTTCCTCCTTAGTGTGGTTCCCCCTGAGGTGCCGGGCATGCAGTGACACCTGTGCGGAGGGGGTACCTCTGCTGACGTCTCCGGTGCCTCCCTCTTGAAGCACCCTAAACTTGGCGCATTATACAGGAACCATAGCTGCCTCCTGCTACCGACGAGGCATGAACTAGTCCAGAAGATGATACTGCCTATCTTTGATTACTGTGATCTAGTCTACAGTGCTACTCCCAAGTCCTCCCTAACCAGATTGGATTCACTCTTCAGCTCCTTCTGTCGTTTTGCTCTTGATGCCTTTCCCTTCACGCACCACTGTCCTCTTTACCACTCCCTGCCTCTCTCCTCCCTAGAAAATTGCCAACTCCTTCACTGTGCTAAATTCATGTCAAAATATTGATTTGGTTTGCTCCCCCCTTATCTCACCTCCTCCCTTACTATTCTCTCCCCTCTGGTCCATTCACTTAGGTCATACGACTCTTGTCTGCTAGCTGTTCCGCGTCGGTTCACCTTGGTTGGGCAGAAGACCTTCTGACATCACCTCCCTAAGTTATGGAATAACCTCCCTTCACAGATTCATCACTCCTCCTCCTCACACTCCATTTCACTAGTTCTCCATAACTTTCTAGTGTTTTTTTTTTGTTGTTTTACCAGGAGAGACACACTAAGCTGAAAGCTTGTTTACAGGTGCGACCAGGGAGCACAGGGAAGTTAAGCGACTTGCTCGGGGCCGCACAGTATGCAAGTGGGATCTATGAGATTCAAACTCAGGTCTCCAGGTTTGCTTCTCAGAGCCTTAAACCACTGCGCTATACTCAGTGGTGCAAGTGGTAGGCAAGAAGTACAGGAACTCAGGCACTGGCAAATATGAAATGCAGAATAAAGATCCTCAATCTGAAGGATAGCAGTGTCGCGACACATCTATCTGTTTCGACACTAGTAGATTCAGTTAGAGATATTGAAGCATTTCCAGGAAAACAGCGTTGTTGTACAAGTCAAATGTTGTTATGGAAACCATGATTTCAGGTCACAGGCCCAGAAACTGTCATTATGTTGCTGGTTTAAGAATTTCAGTTCTAGCGTCAGTGGGAAGAAGTACAGGACCTCCATTCCTGTGGCAATAAAGGTACCGGAACTGAGTTCGTGTGCATTCCTGTTCATTTTCATCAGTGGCTATACTGCCTCCCAGTATACTGCGGTAAACTGTACCTGTGGCTAGCCCATATTCCTTCTGTCGAGATAGCACACTGCTTCTATCTCCTACTGGGCTAGCTGCTCATTTTCTGGATACACTTCTCCTTCATTACTGTGAGTAACTGGACTTCTTAACAATGTGCATAATGATCTTAATCACTAGGTATTATTGATTTCTACTCAGCATTTCAGTGTACAGTCATGTAAACTCAGCACTCTGCTTCGAATGTAAAATGTGAAAATGTCCACAGTGTTAATGTGGCCAATGTATATATTGTTGTAATATGTTGTATGTCTTCTTAATTTGTTCACTGAAGCTATTCAACTGTATGCTACTTGTATATGTACGTTATCATGTGTTCTCCCTTATAACTCTCTCCCCCAGGACGCACCGTGAGACGAGCAACTTGTTGTTCAGTGTGCCATTCCTGGTGAAACATTTCAATACCAAAAATATCAGTGACCAGTTTCAAACAGGATGAGATAGGCACATGGGGATGGCAAGACATAAGGAATGGGGAAGGTAGACAGCTGGGGGAGGGAGACATTGGGGGATGCCAGAAGGGCAAGGAGCCCAGAAACTCCGGTCCATTGATAGGTAGCATGGAGACTTGGGTAGGAAATGGACAGACTGGCTAGACTGAGGAGTTTTTATCTGCCGTCAGAATCCATGTGTGACACCATTGTAAATGAGTGCCAGGTCAATGGTCTGTTCTTTTCAGTTACCGTACTTACCTATACTGATTGATTGATGGCAGTGAGCTTGATTCTCAAAGGTTGACGCAGAGCTTTCATAAGTCCCACGTCAAACCCTGCGCTGCCTTGAACACGTTGCCACACTGTGCGCCTGATTCACAAAGGTTGCATGAATTTGCAACACTTTACCCCCTTTATGGCGGCTTGCGCCAAATATTTGGAGCAAACCCTGTAACAGAGTTAGCCATGTGGTGCACGGGACTGAGAATCCTGATTGCCGACCAGGGAATGCCACAAGCCCCACGTGCTATGTGTTCGGCACACCCGGGGCTTGTGGTAGTCTAACACTTTTGAGAATCAAGCCCAGTATGTTCAGTTGTTTGATGAAAGGCAGAGCTAAGTGATGGAGTGTGGTGGGGAGCTAGTGGAGGAGGGAGATCAGTAAGGCTGTACCTTTATCCCTGAAGCCACAGATACCATCATTTTTCCCATTTTTATAAAAACTCCATGATTTTTGCATTTTCAGCGGCAACCCCGTGATTTTTATTGTTTTCCATGACAACACAATGATTTGTAGCATTTTTGATGCAAACACCTAAGAGTTTGGTGTTTTGCTGTAACAGACCTATGATTTAAGGCCTCACCTCCATAACACACTTGGTCCCCCGTCCACACACACAGGATCCTTGATCTGCCAGGTGGCACCACACTGGGTTGCCAGCCACTACAGGGCCAGCCCAAAAATGTAATTCTTAAAAATTCAAATCATTGATGATGTGCTTGTATAAAAAAATATGTCAAATTAGAGGTAATTTGTTTAACACTTTTGGCATTTTGACCATGACGGTACCATGATTTTCTCAAACATTTACCAGGATGGCTGATGTGCTGGTGCAGTGGTAGCACTGCCTCTTGCAGCACCGACAAACCGGGTTTGGGAATGAGTCATTGAGGGCCGGCTTGGGGGGGGGGGATTGGGCATCACAATGAATTCTGTCCTCTGGGGAGGGAAGATTACTGTCCGTGCTGCTATACTGCTACCTGCTGAGGGCGCTGAGAATGGAAAGACATAGGCCAGGAGCCAGAGTGACACGCACACACACCTAGGCTCTCTTAAGGTGCCTGTGTCACCAGGGGCTAGGAGAAACAAAGAAAAAAAAATGACCTCAGTCGAGCAGGAAGACTCCACTGCTCCTCCCACAGGCCTTGCCCTGCTGACTGCAGCTCCACTCCAGACAGTACTGGCTTGAGTTGTCTTAAGGGTTCATAGCCCTCCCAGATCCTGATGAAAGAGCCCCACTATAGGGTAAGACTGAAGTGGAGCAAGTCCCAGTGAAGGTGGGTGATAGGCGGGGGTTGGAGATGGGGAAGTAGGTGACTGGCTGGTGAAAAGGGCACATAGAGGCAGTATATAAAAAATAAATAAATAAATTAACATGACAGAGAAAGCCTTAGAAATGAGGGCTCACAGTCAAAGGAGGAAATGTGCATTTTTTAATTTAGCATTTTTGCATTGCAGTGAATATTCCATTCTTACTCTGAATACTCGGTATTCTAAATAATTATTCCAGCCATATAAATGGCAGTCTTCTGAATACTGAGTGTAAGCCCACCTCTACATGTCTAGGGGTATTCTAGGTGTTAAAAATGGGAAGGGGCACTCCAAAACACAGCAACACAATCCAAAAGAATAAAAGTTCATACCTGGGTACAGATGGTGCCACTGAACAGGCAACCTAGGGGGGGTGCAGCTAGCTGGTCCAAATTATCACAATATGAAGCAAGGTGCAACAGGTCCAGTTCTGAGAGCTAGGGGCAAGCTGGCTAGCCACTATATAAGTCCACTGTCCAGGCACAGATAAGGAGCAAATAACAATTGATTTAATAGATACAAGGCAATCACAGCTCCATGAAGCAGGTGGGTACATCTTCTGTGCAGACCAAATTATCTTCATGGCACAATTTCTTAAACCAATTTCTTGGCAGCCAAGACTCCCTAACCTGATGGCAGCTGCAGCACAAGTCCCTGAAACATTCTACGGTCCCCGCTACTGCTCTCATCTTTACGGTCCCAATAGCTGCACGAATGTACAAAGTGCTCTTGTTCTCTCTCTCTCTCTCTCTCTCTCTCTACACTGGCCTGGCCATCCCAATCTCACTTAATTCCCAGTGAATGGTGACCCCATTGCAAACAGTGCCCCACACAGTGGTCTGAACTTACAGGCCTAAAGGCCTTGGGGTAAACATGCAGCACTGCTTCTTCCACTTCAGCTGCCACCTGTGCCACTGGATACAGGCTGAAATGTGGTTGTCAGGGACAGGCTGCCCCCCACGATGCAGTCTCTCACCCCACACCGCACCCAACCTGCAGCAGCCAGTGGCCAAGACTAAGGACTCCACCCTGAGGCCTAACCCAGTGCTGGGGATAATGAGGTAGGCCACACCTTGCAGCACCAGGCCCCAGCTCCTACCTCCTCCTCCCCGAGGGGGGGTCCTCTCACTGCAACCTGAAACAGCCCTGCACCCAACTGCTCCACTCCACCCAACAAGCCCGCGAACTGAAACAGGGGGTGGGCCAGGATGGCAGTGGCCCCATCCCGGCCCTGAACCTTGGCCCTGCACCCAAACTTGTCACACCTCTGGCCTGGGAGCTCTACCTCTCACCCCCGGGTCCTTGCCTCTCCTCTAAATGTGCCAAACCACCTCTTATAAGGGGAAACAACCAGCCCCACCTCCGCCCGCCAGCAGGTGGACCTGAACACTGGCCAGCCCCGATTCAAAGGGCCCTAAACTTGTAAGCTCCCAGAGGGGGCTTACATGAGTTAGTATACAGAATAACACAACAGGGATATTTTCCATGTGTATTCAGAGTACTGGTGGAATACTGTGCTTTGTAAATGCAGAATACTCAGTATTTGGAATATGCACTGAGCATGTGCATGATGCCTGACAGGTTCTTCTCAGGGTGCTACTTAAACACCAGGTGGTGTACTGAGCATGCCTGAAGTGCTGCGTATTCTGTATACTGCAACTTTCATGTAAACTGAGACTAGAAGTTTGATATATGTATTCTGGTGCCATGTAAATGGGTATGGGCAGAGTTCTAAGGAGGAGCTTGAACAAGATTAGGCCAGACATGGATGTTGGTAGCTTGTGGGAGACCGTTAAGAAAGGGGTACAGGAGACTACTAGCTCATGTACAAGGGTAAGGTATAAAAATGGTAGAGTCAACAAGCCATGCTGGTGGACCAGGGAGGTGCAAGAAGCAATGAGGGATAAAAAGGCTGCCTATGCATGTTTTAAGCACTCCAGGGTTCCAAGGGAGAGGGGGGAGACTACGAAATGGCAGCAAGGAGGGTCACCAGAGTGGTGAGGGGGGCCAAGGCGAGGATGGAGCAAAACCTGGCTAGGGATATCCGGAGGGGTGGAAAGGGATTTTATAGATACATAGGGGAGAAGAGAAAAGGGAGAGCACAGATCTCCAGGATTAGGACTGGGGAGGGATGGTCTCAGGAGGTAGGGGAGCAGGCAGAGGTACTGAATGAGTGCTTTGCCTCGATACTTATGGAAGGAGACGGGGATCCATTCAGCCGGAAGGGAGGGAGGGGGAGACAGCTGAGCGGAGAGGTCAGATGGAGTTGAGAGAATCAGAAGAAGCTGGGGCACCGGGTGGGCCAGGCCTAGAAGGAGATGGGTGTTTAGTAGAGGGGGGTTTGGGAGGGAGAATTCACAGAGGACAGCATGAGGGAGGCCCTTTGGGTGCTGAAAACTGACAAGGCACCGGCACCGGATGGGCTGCATCCGAGGTTTCTGAAGGAACTGGCGGATGAACTAGCAGCTCCACTAGTTGCACTTTTCCATGCCTTTTTGCAGACAGGAAGGGTGCCTCAAGACTGGAGGGTGGCTCATGTGGTGCCTATCCACAAAGGGCGGTCTAGGGAGGAGATGGGAAATTACAAGCCTGTCACCCTAACATCTGTGGTAGGCAAACTAATGGAGGACTTCATCAAGGAGAAGCTTGGGGGGCAACTGGAAAGGTTGGGGCACATGGATGACAAACAGTATGGTTTTGTCCTGGGGAGATCGTGTCAGACCAACCTCATAGATTTTAACGACTGGGTGACGGGAACCCTGGACCGACAAAGACCGGTGGACGTCCTATATCTGGATTTCAGTAAGTCGTTTGTCTCGGTACCCCACAACGGGTTGTTGACAAAGTTGGGGGGATGGGGTTCGGAGGACAGTTGCTTAGATGGGTAAAAAATTGGCTAATGGAAAGAACACAGAGGGTAGTGGTTGGTGGGATAGTCTCCTCCCCTAGGAAGGTCTTCAGTGGGGTTCCCTAAGATACAGTACTGGGGCAACTCCTGTTCAATGCCCATGTCTCCAATATAGGGAGGAGGGGTTAGGAGTAGGATGAGCCTCTTTGCAGATGACTCAAAACTGGGGGCACTGGCAGATGGGGAGAAAGTGAGAGAGACAGTCCAGAGGGATCTGGATACCCTGGAGCGTTGGTCAAGATGGTGGGGACTGAGGTTTAATTCAGGGAAGTGTAGGGTGCTGCTTCTGGGGGTCAAAAACCCAGGTCATGTATACACCCTGGGAGGGGTCTCACTGTAAGCCACAATGAGTGAAAGGGACCTGGGGGGGTGGTGGTAGACACCAAAATCAATAACACTGAAAACTGCAGAAGATCTGCGGCAAAGGCAAACAGGATTCTGGGCTGCGTAGCCTGGGGAATTATGTCCAGGAGGAGGGAGGTGATACTCCCTCTGTATAATGCCTCGGTCAGGCCGCATCTTGAGTACTGCGTGTAGTTCTGGAGACCTCACCTTAGGAAGGACATAGCATTGCTGGAGAGGGTTCAGAGGAGGGCAACCAGGATGATTCAGGGCATGAGTGAAAGGACCTATGAGGAAAGGCTGGAAGTCCTTGGGCTGTACTCAATGGAGGAGAAGAGAGACAGGGGGGACATGATAGAGGTCTTCAAATATGTGAAAGGGATAAACAGGGGCAGAGGCAAATAAATGTTCAGGCTAAAGAAAGGGGGCACAACCAGGGGGCATGAGTGTAAGCTGGAGGGGGGAAACTACAGGTGAGAACGTAGAAGGCATTACTTCACCGAGAGGGTGGGGGGCCATGGAATGCACTGCCTGGGAGTCTAGTGGAGGAGGGCACAGTGGAGGGCTTTACGAGGGAGTGGGACAGGTGCATGGGTATGCTGAAGCCTAAGAGGACCCTCTCAGGGGCTGGGGGGGTGGAGGAGCGAGCACCCATTGGGGCTGGCTACCTAGCTGACACAAAAGACCATTAGGCCTATTCTGATGGCTTTTAGTATGTTAGTATGTAAATACAGTTTATAAAATGGATAGGGGAAAATCCTGCCTCCTGACTGGTTGTTAGCCCTACACTAGAAGTGTCTAGTGCACGGCTAAAAACAAGTGCTAGCCAGCTAGATGCAAAACATGAAAGAAATCCTTTCACCACTGCTTAGAATGTTAAAATGTCAGAGCCTGTCTGCTCTACAATAGTTTCTACATTTCCCTGTCTAACTAAGCACACTACATAAAAGTCATCAAAGATTTTCAGTTTCATGAACCTTGTTTTCTTTTTCCTTTTTATATTTCTATCTGCATGCCTGTATTTCCACGCCTCCCAACCGGCCAGCTTGCCACTCACTCCTGCCCTTTGCTTGCTGTCACCCTCTGCTTGTTCCCTCTGGTTTTTTTTTGTTACTATTTTAACACATTCTTTTGAAGTGCGATGAAGCCCTGGACAGCCCGGTTCCCTTATCAGCATGTCACTCTTACTGGATGTGCCCCAGGGCTACTCATACTAAAGGGTCCCACTATGATCAGGATTATATGATCCTGGAGGCTCAAAAACAGAAGGAAAAGGCTCAGTCCTTGCTTTCTACTACACTGCACACCTCTGAGGTCACTGACGAACAGGCCGCCCCTGCTCAGGCCCAGCCTCCGGCTCAAATGCCTACTCCTGTTGCTCTTTCCACCACGCCATCTAAAGAACACTCCTCCTCTATCCCTCCACCTCTCCTGCAGGATGACTTTGTCATGGTGGGTGGGGAAAAGGAAACAGGAAAAACACCAACCCAAGTCTAAGATTTTCGCCGTGACTCCATCATGACTAGAAATAGTTATGCTGCCTTGCAAACTAGTATTGAGGATGATGCAGATGAATGAGATTTATCCTCCAGAGCATCTTCAGTGGAGGATAATTCGGAGGTGAAGTTGCGCCTGATCAGACTGAACCTCAGAAGGCTTACAAAAGGACTAGAAAGAAACGATCTTGATTTATTTTTTGGTTCTGTCTTCTTTCCAGCTTCATGTTGCATCTCTAAATGTTAACAGTCTTAGCAATCTTAAGAGACGATATACTCTTTTTTTTTTTCCCCCTCCAGTTACTTACTGCTCATTTTCTTTTTTTACAGGATACCAGACTCCGATCTGTCCAGGATATATCATATACGAAAAAGGCTTGGCCTGGGGGGGCCTCCTTTTGGTCCCTGGGGGGGGAGACTTGCTCTGGTGTGGGCATTATGTTTAAAACTTCAGCTGTTACTGTTACTAGAGTTATGGATGTTGTTCCTGGTAGATTGCTTTCGTTAGATGTCTTATATGACAATATTGCTATGAGAATAGGTTCTCTCTATGCACCTCAGACTAAAAGTGATAGGATCTCTTTTTTTAAACCGTTGCAACCTTATTTACACACGGGGAGATTTGTACTCTTGGGTGGTGATTTTAATTGTCCACTTGATCTACAGGATAAAACTGGGGCCACGCACAAGTTATATTGTGATACTAATGCTCTTCGACTTCTTCTTCAGACGGCCAATTTGCAGGATTCCTATCAACAGGTCCATTCTTCCGGTGGACACACTTATTTAGGAATACACTTTCTACCCATATTGATTATATTTCTTCCTCTAGTAGAGGGCGGATTCAGGATGCCGGGACGCAAGTTAATGCCTTGTCTGACCATACTGAATTGCATGTGATTTTGAATCTTGGCCTTACTACCCGCCTTGGCAGGGGGTACTGGAAGTTGAACACTTCTCTCCTTACTGATCCCAGAATTTCCCCAGACTGCTCGGCTGTCCTGCATGCTAGGCTCTCTATAGCTATTTTTTATGATGCTATTTTGGATTGGTGGTCTGCCACCAAACTGGACTTGCGCTCTTTTTTTAGATGATATGGTAAGCCTAAGGCAACGGCCATTTATTTGCATTGCTTAACTCTTCGGACAGAACTTTATAAACTTCTTTCTTTACAAACTACTTTGAAAACATCCTTTCTCCCACAAATCCACTATCTTAAGACCGAAATGAAAGCATTTTTGTATGACAGGGCTAAATCCTTGATCACTGAACAATGTTTTGGGATGTGATTACAGAAAGGTTCTGAGGATGTTTTTAAATATAATCAGGAATTTACTAACACTAAAATTATTGACGGTTTACGTACTGATGACGGGGTCTTGTTGGATCAAAGTCCGCATATTTTACAACTTGTTGAATCTCGTTTTGAATCCTTTTTTGCAGCTGTCCCCCATGTTTCATTTGAGTGGCTTTTTTCTGCTCTGCCTCCTAAAATTTTATCTGATGACGATGTGCTTTTATTAACTAAATCTATTTCAATACTCGTGGTTGAATCTGCCATTCAAGCCCTTCCGCTGAATAAAGTTCCTGGTCCTGATGGACTCGGTTCTAAATTTTATAAAACATTTCAGCCCTTACTGTCCAGGATCCTTACTGAATTGTTTAATAAATCATGACAACTAACTGTATTTCAAGGGACTGGCTTCAGGCCTATATGATTGTGTTACATAAAAAGGAAGATAAAACAGACTTATCTAATTGGAGACCTATTTCTCTCCTAAATTCTGCTAAAAAAGTTTTGACTAAAATCCTGACTAAATGCCTTAATTAGATTACACCTAAACAGATCTCCAGTGTCCAAACTTGTTCGATCCTCTCCAGGGGCGTCACAGATAATTTAATTCAAATCAGAGATCTCATTGAATTATGTAAAACTAGACATAGGCCTGGCTTTCTACTTTCCTTAGATCAAGAAAAGGTTTTTGACCGTATGTCACACACTTTTTTGTAGCAAGTCTTGAAGCATTATGGTATTCCTGCTAAGTTTATTCCATGGATTCAGCTGATTTACCAAAATGCTTCTTTTAGACTGTTGATTAATGGGTATTGGAGTAAAGTCATTTCTCCCACTCAAGGGGTTAGGCAGGGTTGCCCCCTTAGCCCTATACTATACATTTTTGGTTTGGATGTTTTATTGCAAAAAATATTACATGTACCGGATATTCCTGGCATTTCTCATTTAGATCATCACCTTTGTATTAAGATTTTA
Source organism: Neoceratodus forsteri (assembly GCA_016271365.2). Lineage (NCBI taxonomy): Eukaryota > Metazoa > Chordata > Ceratodontiformes > Ceratodontidae > Neoceratodus > Neoceratodus forsteri. The sequence continues at coordinate 24,386,809 of CM028135.1, read as the reverse complement.
GCTTATGCCGATGATATCTGTTTATTTTAACCCGATCGATGTTCTGGATTTAAATTACAGCAGCTTATTTCGGATTATTCCAGGGTTTCAAATGCTAAAATTAATATCTCTAAATGTAAAGCTATGCAATTAGGCATTGGTGGCCCTGCTTTGGATTTCATGCTGGAATTCCTGGGGTACAAAATGGTATTAACATTTTGGGGGTTACCTTTGGTACTCCTGATGTCGATATGTATAATTGGGATATGAAATTGCATGAAGGTTCAGCCCTTGTCAGTAAATGGAAACAGATGCAAATCTCCAAACGGAAGTGGGTGCTTTTGATTAAATCTTTGTTACTGCCGCTTTTTTTATACATTAGTATGGTCTTCCCTGTTCCTTTAGATCTTGAGTCCAAGCTTTATAGTCTTTTTTTTCAAGCCCTGTGGGGTAATAGAATGAATCCTGTAAAGTGGAACTTTACTTATTTGCAGGTTGATAAAGGTGGTCTTGGTATGGTCAACCCTGTGGCATTTTTTAATACTAATTTTCTTTTTTGTAATATAAACCCCCCTTTTCAACCCCATTCTAAGACCTGGCATTTATATCTGTCCTCTGTGTTACATCCTTTATTTTTGCTTTGGGAAGATGGGAAGTATCACTTCCATACTATTTGGAAAAAAGGGTTAATACCTCATTATATAGTTAATTAAAAAAAAAATAAAACAATGGCATGTTATGAGAGAGGAAGTGCTTTTTTTTTTCTAAAATAGAGTTTTATAATCTCCTCTTAGTTAAAAAATTTTGGGAACCTTTGATTTTTCCTTTTGGCTCGACTGAGGGTGCGAGTTGCACGCTACAATTTTTGACCGATCCCCGTATACCACAGTTCATGTGGGACACTATTTGGGTGTCTTGCCATGGACGTCTAGGTGTCTGGAATTCTCGTAAAAATAAGGCCGTAACTGTACAATTTTGCCCTCGGGACACGTGTAACAGGATTTTGGGGAGACAGTCACATTTATTTTTGGACTGTCCTTATGTGACTTATTTTTGAGGCATGCTTGCTAAAATACTGCGCATGCTAGCATATGGTTCCATGACTTACGAGGTGCTGGTTTTAGGTGTTTATTGAGGGGTTTGGCAAAAATACCATCCCAGCACACTCTGTCTGATATTGGGGACCTTGTTATATTATATTTGGTTGTCTCGGTGTAACTTAGTCTTCCATCAGGTATTGTGGACACAGTTGGAAGTTCTCCATTTTGTTCAAAAGAATGTACATGCTTTACATGACTATGAGTTTTTACACATTTCTAGGGCACAACATGTTCATTTATGGGACAATTGTGAATATTGGTGGTTCCATCCGCCTTGATTTTTTTTTCATTTATTTGTTTCTGTATGATTTCCCTTTCCATTTGTGTTTTTTTGGTTTCTTTTCCTTTCTGGTAGTCACTGTATTTCTGCTGTACTCCTGTAATTTGTTTTGAGTCACTATGTCTAAGTTTTTGAATTTTCAATAAAAACATCCCAACTCTTGTGAAAAGCTTCTAGTTTTTTTTTTACTACCACCTGGACACCCACCAGGACAGTCAATCAATCAATCAAGTCTTTATTTAACCAGGCGTTCATCGTTGAGCAGAAGCTCATTTGCAAGATGGACCTGGGTGACAGTACCAAAGATAGGTAGAAGGGACCACAGTTTAGCACCTCATCCAAAGGACAGCACACCCTGATGATACACCACACCCCCCCGTACTGCACTTGGGTGCCAGCATTGTTGATATGAGCTATGTCCCCAGTGTGGGACTAGAACCCATTACTGTATGACCCAGAGGCAGATGTACTTCCAACTGAGCCACGCAATGAGACACTCCAAGGATATGCATCAGACAGTTCTAACCTGTGACCACTGACACTGTCTGTCAGATAGTGGAAGGGCTGGTTGGGGGTGCTGTATCCCTCAAATAACACAAAACTACTATCTTGTACAAGTAGTTCAAGGTGATGGTCAACTGGGTGGCAAACTGGTTGACGGGCAGAAAACAGAGAGTGGTGGTAAACGGTATACAGTCAGAAGAGATGCAAGTCACAAGTGGGGTACCTCAGGGATCAGTCCTGGGGCCAGTCTTCTTCAATATCTTCATTAGTGACCTTGCAGATGGACCAGAGGGTAAGGCTTGTCTGTTTGCAGATGACACCAGGATATGCAACAGAGTAGATGATCCAGATGGGGTGGGCAGAATGAGAAGAGATCTGGATAAACTAACAAAATGGTCAGAAGAGTGGCAACTGGGGTTTAATGCAAAGAAGTGCAAGATCATGCACATAGGGAAGAGAAACCCTGAAGCCACCTATAGGCTGGGAGGGGAGTTGCTGGCAGTCACAAGGGAAGAAAGAGACTTGGGCATCATCATCACCGATGACCTGAAATCATCCAAGCAGACCTCTAAAGCAGTAGGTAAGGCTAGGGGGATGTTAGGGGTATTAGTAGAGTATCACAAGTCGTAAGAGGGAGGTAATAATCCCTCTTTACAAGACACTGGTTAGGCCCCATCTGGAGTACTGCGTGCAGTACTGGAGGCCACACATTCACAAGGACATTAACCAAATTGAGACAGTCCAGAGAAGGGCAACCAAAATGGTGCAGGGACTGCATCAGAAGACATATGAGGACAGATTAATGGAGCTCAATATGTATACCCTTGAGCAAAGGAGGGAGAGAGGTGATATGATCAAGACATTCAAACACCTTCAGGGCATTAACAAGGTGAAAGAGTCTAACATGTTTAAATATAAGAAAAATAGCAGGACAAGATGACACAGCATGAGATTAGAGGGAGGCCGATTAAGGGGTAATGTGAGGAAGTTCTTTTTCACAGAAAGGGTGGTAGATGCATGAAACGGCCTACCTCAGGAAGTGGTTGATATGAATACAGTGCAGGGCTTCAGACAGGCATGGGATAGGCATAAGGGAGCAATACAGATGAGTATGAATAGATAGGCCACTGACAGAGCAAAGGCCGATGGCACATTCATAAGGTAGAAAAAGAAATGGGCAGACTGGATGGGCCTTGCGGTCCTTATCTGCCATCAACTTCCATGTTTCTATATGTTTCTATATGGTTCTTAGATTTCAGGCAGAATAGGGTGCATGAGGGCACGTGCAATTTTTGTTGTTTTTTCAACAATATTTACTGAGTGAAGCGCATCTGAGGAAAACAGAAACGGCAGGAGTCAACACAAGTAGGGACACTGGTGCAGTTGGTAATAGAAGGTTCCACCCATCTAGAGTGCCGCTGGGAGTACGCCCTGTCATTAGGGCGCCACGTCCTGATGCCGCTGGCCCCTATTTTTGTGGGGGGTGGCTGTGCCTCCCTTTCTATATATTCCAACTCCGAGGTGGACCTCAGGGAGGGTGACAATTCTACATCTGGCGCTCTAATGACAGGCGCACCCGCCAGCACACAGATGGCCGGAAGGGGTGATAGAACATGTTCAACAACTTCTACAGAACATGCCCAACAACTTGAAACATGCAAAACAGCACTCTGAAAGGGGCTGCATTCTATCCATAGTAAGCCCTAACCATAAACTATAGAGAAAGAAACCGCAACGAGGTATGGCATCGTCTGAGGAGGCAGCTGCTTGCTAGCCCTCCCAGGAAAACAACTCTGTCAGGATGCATCCCTTAGCATATAGGAAAAAGTGGGGCTAATTATCGTGCTGAAGTGCCTGCGCAAAACCAGTCGGACGTTTGATGTATTTGGGAGCTGTTGTTACCTTGCATGGCGCCACCATGTTTTACTCTGTCTTGCCATATTTGTGAGTAAAATTATTTTGCATTTATCAAAGTGTTGGTGCTGTGCTTTTTTTACCTGTTTACTGTTGTTTAGCACTGGCACAACAGGAGCTGGAGCCGCTTTCTTTTTAGTTGTACTACACAAAGTAAAAAAGTACGCCATGGAGTTTAAAAGTGAAGAAATAGATGAATTAAGGTCTGTACTGCTGAGGACAGATGCATAAAAACAGGATCTTTATGGACTTCAGCTTCTGAACTTCTCTTCCCGCCACTGATGTCCTAATTCCGTGTTTGTGGCATAGAAACATAGAAGCATAGAATCTGTTGGCAGATAAAGACTGCTTGGCCCACCTAATCTGCCCATTTTCCTAGCTAACGGATAAGCTGCAAATCCTAGTTAACCAACAGCCTACTTCCTCCTATCCCCCACTAGAACTGCCTTATGTCTGTCCCATGTATGCTTGAATTCCCCCACTGTTCTTGACTCCACAGCCTCCTCAGGATGGCTGTTCCATGCATCCGCAACCCTCTCTGTGAAAAAATACTTCCTCACATTACCTCTGAGCTGTCCCCCCATTATCTTCAAATTGTGCCCCCTTCTTCTTACGCATCTCGTTTTCTGAAAGATACTACCCTCTTGGACTTTGTTGATTCCCTTGAGGTACTTGAAAGTTTCTGTCTTGTCCCCCCTCTCCCTTCTTTCCTCAAGGGTATACATATTAAGCTCCTTTAGTCTCTCTTCATATGTCTTCTGGTGCAGACCCTGTACCACTTTGGTTGCCCTCCTCTAGACAGCCTCCACTCTGTCTATGTCTTTGTGGAGATGGGGTCTCCAGAACATTGCAACCTGTTGCTGTGGAAATCACAGTGATCTCACAAATGGAGAATTATGAATTTTGGAGTGAGGAGGTTGCAGGATGCAGTACAGTGAACGGGAGAAGGGGCTCACCAGGCTGTGTGATTGGGGAAGGACACTGGGCATCAGGAGAGGGTGTCCTGAAAGTTGGTACCACTGGGTTCCAGGTACTGCTTGGAACAAGGGAAGAGTGATGGGGGAGTGGTTATTGGATGCCTGTGACTGCTTGGAACAAGGGGAAGTGGAGGTGGGTGCACAACTGAATGGCTGTGTGACCAGCAGCGCCAAAGTGGTGCAGCTTTGTGCATCATAACACGTGTCTCGCACATGTCACAATAATTTGCGTGCCCCGTTTATGGGTGCATGCCAAGGCATTAGCAGGCACAAAACTCTCTTTGTGCTGGCGAACATCTGGGTTCATGATTTGCTTAGTACCATTCTCACAGGGAGGATCCCTCCCCCACCCACCTACAGTGTGAAACAGTTGTGTCAACGTTTTTGGTGGCAGCACAATATTGTGGGCACAAAATGCCCATTTTGTGACCCCCCCCAGCATCAACTGAGAATTGGGCCCAAGGCAGCTGCATTTGCTTAGATGCTTAGAGTGCGGTTTGAATTGTTACTGTACTTGGTCATCAGATATGGGCGAGGACCGCCAAAACAGGCAAACGTGGTGGCCTGGTTGACCATTGGCACCACAGAAGGAAATGATCTCCTTTCTCTCTGAGCTCATTAGTTATCATTCTTGTTCTGCTTCTGTCCTTGACTCTCGAGGGCTTATTATAAGTGGCCTAATGCAAGTAGACAGCGGAACTCATTGAAAATGCTGTTATAGTATCATAACTGGGCCATTGTACTGCTTTACTGCTGAGCAATGCTGTATATTCCTCCTTCGTTGGCTGCACTGCCGCCGGGGGTACTTATTGGATGACATGATGGGTATTAGTAGAGCCCACAGCAACAATTCCTCTACTTTGTTCACTCCTCTGCTACAGCAGAAAGAGTCCTCAGTGAAAAGAGAGAGCGCCTTTGTTGTGCAGACATGCCACCCAGTAGGCAGGAGTAGGCTGAGCAATCAGAAAGGAGGCAGGAATCCTGGAACAAAAACCACGTTTTGTAAACAGCCGAGCAGGACCTTCGTTTTAAACAAGCTACTGGCAGCACAATGTATGGTAGTTTTAAAGCAGCTTAATACATTCCCTGCTTTGTCCTGCTAACTCAGAACAGATGTGGTTCAAAGAAGCAAATTAATATACTTAGTGGAGGCAAAGCAGTGGCAGAGAAGAGCATCTCTAAAAACTTCCAGTCTGTTTAACTGGATACATTTCTGCATCCTTCTTCACTTCTCCAAGAAGTCACCTTCAGACACCTAACTAAGGGAGGGAATGATGGATGTCCCAGTGTTTTTCCTGGTGGGTTTGATAATCCTATGTTATTATGTCTGATATCCTTATGGCCGGTATTTTTTGTCCTCCAGTTCTATCCCTACCTACCTACCTATTCTGGACCTGTTGTAATTCACCCTGTATGTATCCACTCTTAACCTGTTGTCGTACCATTGTATTGTATTGTATTGTATTTTGAACCTGTTGATTCTATGTAACCCCCCCAGGTCACATCTGGAAACGAGCGGTCCCCGCTCAGTATGCTTACCTGGTAAATCTCTTAAATAAATAAATCCCTAATTATCCCCTGCCAATCCCCTTGCAGGGTTCTTGCATCCCAAAGGGGGAGGGGGCAGGCATATCTGGCTGTCCAGCTTTTCCCCCTCCACTTTAGGCTGACCAAGTCCTCACTACCGTCCCCTTCACCTTAGTCTGTCTAGTCCTCACTTTATACTTCAAGTGTTATATAATAAAGTATAACTGTATTGAAATGCTGTGAGCCTAAGGCTATGAATTTGTTTCTGAGTGATTGTGTGTAGGAAAATAAATAACGCATGTTGCGGCCAATACCCCCCCCCTTTATTAGTATCAATTACAAATGCACTGCTGTAATGCCGATCTCAGCATATATAACCAGCTGACTGTACATCTATGTATAACTTGTATCATGACTGTAATCTCTACACTTACCGTAAACCATATTGTGATGTATTCCTATGTTATGTAAATCCCGGGTCGCCCCTGTAAAAGGGACCTCCGGGGCCCAGTGGGCTCACCCAGTCACCAAAATTTAATAAATAAATAAATAGTATAAGCAAACGTGTGTATATATGTAAATAGCTTGTATGTACATAAAATGAATACATGAGCCTTATGCGTATATATGTTAAATTAGCTAGTTGTACCTAGTCACACACGATGAAATGTACAGTCTGCATGGCTAAGAAATGTCATTTAACTGCCAATGTTTTTCTGTCCGCACTTTCTCTATGATTATTTGTATCTGTTCTGTATTTAAATTGCTGTATCCACTTTCCCCCAGGATGCATCTAGAAATGAGTTATTGTGGCCCAGTATGCCTTTCCAGGTGAAACTTTTCAAATAAATAAATAAATAAATAATAGCTGGTTCTAAATATTACTATGAATATTATAACAATATAATAATTAATGTTGCCATTAGCCATATTTTATTATTTTAAGTATTTTTATATGTATTTATCATTTATTTGTAGTTATGCAACACTGGTGAAGATAAAAATAAGAAGATAAGTGATATCTTTGTATGTAACCCTTATGACATCATGATACATTACCGGTGGTGTTGACATACTGTAATAGGTATCTTGAAGGTAAGGTACATTAATAGGAATAATCGACACACTACAGAACAGCTTTCCTAATGCTAATGACATCACACTAGTACTGCACAGCACTAAAGCAAGAAGCTGAACTCTTAAGAAAAGCAGTAATTTTTTCACCCAAACAGCAAATTTAAAAAGTCATATCTTGTAAACTGATGTATAAATCTAACACACTGTGACCTGACCCAAATACACAGCTGGTCATTATCACTTGTGAGGTTGCAGGACTCTGCCACTCATGAGTTATGGTCCTGTCCCCTCACATATGAAGACACATTGCATATTTCAGTCAGGCCATTGCATTTCCCCTATATAAAGAGTTTATTTTGATGCTTAATTCATATATGGCTCAAATGTTCCACCTGTCCCCGACTTGGGTCCAGCCTCTCTCTCTGTCAGCTCCTCCATTCCCCTCTTTGGTCCTGAAGTCTCTCTGCTCCTTGAGCACACTTCTCATGTCTGTATCTGCACCTATGCCTCCACTTTTTCACCTTTCCTATATATCCCTCACCTACCACCCTCTCATTCCCCCTTGTACTGTAAATCTGGCTGCCTGCTACCTTTACCACGCCAAAGCACTATGCCTTATTTTCTAAGCCGTTTTTGCTAACTGCTCGCTTTGCACTTTTCTATACACTTGCTAGATTCGCACTGTGTTTTCAGTAGTGTTGCACTCTGCTGTGCTGCACTGGACATGTCATGTTTTTGCTTACACTGCAGCAGTCTATATACTTGCCGAAATTGCACCTTGTGACCATAATATGTCTTTTACAACCATGCAGTGGACATATCCAATTTTGCAGACACATTTTGTATTGATCACTATGATATTTCCTTTTTTACTTTGCTTTCTGCTACTGCTGAGCCTTTTATATGCCCCACACCCCACCCCGTCACATCTGGAAACACGATATTTGCAGCTAAATATCCCTACCTGGGGGAAAACTTTTTTAAATAAGTAAAATAAATATATTGCACTTCTTGTTACATTTACACTTCTCAACTTGTGCCTGACCCCCCCCCGTCTCACTCTTTCTCCCACTACTCCCTAATACATTCCCCTTATTCTCACCCTTACTTCCTCCCTCCTTAACCCAATAGGGTCGACACACTGGGGGGGGGGGATAGAAAGAATGAGAAGGGACCTGAGTAAGTGGGAGGAATGGTCAAATGTATGGCAGATAAAATTAAATGCAAAAAAAGTGCAAAATTATGCACTTAGGACACGATAATCCACATGGAGTACTCATGTGGGGGTCCTGCTGTAACCAAGCAGGAGAGGGATCTAGCGGTAATCATATCTGAGGACCAGAAGGTGGCTGGTCAATGTGAGAAGGTGGTTAGAATGGCCAGCAGGATGCTGGGTGCGTTGGGAGAGGCATCGCCAGCAGAAAAAGGGAGGCGGTGATTCCACTATACAGATATCATTGGTACGACCTCACTTCAAGTACAGTGTTCAGTTTTGGAGGTCACATCTCAGGAAGGACATAGACAAGGTGGAGGCGGTCCAGAGAAGGGCTACAAAAATGGTGCAGGGGCTGCACAACAGAAGCACAATGAAGAGAGGCTGAAAGAACTCATTATGTACTCTCTGGAGATGAAGAGGGAAAGGGGAGATATGACAGAGATGTTCAAGTATCTTAAAAGGATAAACAAGGTGCAGGAGAGTAGCACCTTTGAGAAAAGAGGGAGAACAAGAACTAGGGGACATGATTTGAAGTTGAAAGGGGGTAGAATCAGGGATAATGTGAGGAAGTACTTCTTTACAGAAGGGGTGGTGGATGTTTCTAACAGCCTCCTCACAGGGGTGGTGGGGGGCAAAAACAGTGAAGGAATTCAGGAATGCGTGGAACAAACATAAGGGGACCCTAGAGACAGGAGGAGGGGGAAGCCGCAGATCATCTATAATCTGCAGTGTAAGTAAATGGTAGGAAAAATGGGCAGACTAGATGGGTCTGGCGATCCTTATCTGCCGACAAATTCTATGTATTTGTGTATCTGTGTATCTATGACTAGTGGGTCTGACTTATTTTTCTCCCAGCCAGTATTGCTATGTGCGTTGCCACCCTAGTTAATCAAGTTCTGTTTTTTTTTCTGCCACTTGTTTATTAGTGGACTCATTCTTGGACTTCATAATTCAACGTTTGTCCGTGGCAGAGTGATCCTTCGTTACTGCTTATTTGCACGCTGTCTGTTGCACACTGCTTTATTTTGCACATCTGCTGATGTTTTGCAGTGTGCTTAAATAGTTTACCTTATATCTTGCACACTTCCTTTCTATCAATACTGTATGTGTTGTACACTGTGTTTCCTGTGTACCCGTTCCCCCCCAGGATGCGTGCCTTCCTGATGAAATCTTGGGGTAGACTGTTGAAAACATCTCACTATCTCAAAATGGCCACAGCAGGCTCTTTCTGTAGGTCTCAGAGTCAGTGTTGGAATTACGGGGGGCTTGCCAGGGCCCCCCCCCCGCTCTGAGGTGAGCCCCGGTAGGTAACACATCTCTGCCTTTAACTTGTAAAGGGAAGGGGGACTTCATTTGAAGATATGACCCTTATGGCCCCCCCCCAAACTCCCAAAGCTCAGTTCCAGCACTGATTCTTAATGCATTATATCAGCACTTGTCAATTTGAAAAGGGGCTGTGGGAGGGGGGGAGCAGAGACCCCCCCCTCCAATTTTACTAACATTTAACACAATGGCCATTAAAAACACTACAGTTTTTATTTGAGTGTAAAAGGGTAGAGTGCGCTTTGTAATAACTTAAATCTGATCTCATGGACAACATCTCTTAAAAAAATCTTGTCCTCCGTTTTAAAATCGGAAAATGTGAATCATGTTGTGCAGTCATCCCAAAACTTTAAACCAATAAGTAAAGTAATAAATAAAAACATAATTGTGTATCAACCTCAAAGCAAACTACATAACCTTGCTTTGTGCCCTCCAGGGGCTAAGTGGCACACATCCCACTGTTGTGCAGGCGCTATGTGTTCAGTAATGGACTCAAGGTGCTGTGTTGAGGAGAGGCAGTGAGCTGCAGCAGCTGATGTGCAGAAGTGCACCATGCCAGGGGAGCACTGGCAGGGGGTTCTAACACCATGGCTACACCTGCGGGAGGATCAGGGAGCTTGCTCTCCCCAGTCTGTGCTGTGACCACACAGTGTTGGAATTACAATTGCTCACGCCTACAGGGTGTAGGAAGGAGTGTGGGAGAAAACTTGAGAAGAACACAACCAGTTGCCATCGGTATGATTGCTTTGGATTGAACGACGACATATCCCTGATTCAGGGTTTATATGTGTAAGTCAGGCGGCTATTCAAAGAAAAAAATTTGTATAACAAAACAAAGCATAAAACACATTCCTTGCTTTGATCAGAATGTGATTACTAATGATATCGGATTTGTGTGCATTTTCCCCCCTTAAGCTATTTATCATTATAGACGTCTCCATTCTCAAGCCGGCCAGCAACCTCCTGGCCCTGATGTCGCTGCTCTATATTTCGTATGGTGGCGCTGGGCCTGAGAGTACCAATGTCTGTTATTTCTCATTCGTTTTTAAGCTACAAAATGGTCGCTTGGTGATTAATGAAGGACACCACTCGGCTAACATGGCCCTTGTTAGTTGAGCAGTTCCCTTCATTAATCGCCAAGTGACCATTTTGTAGCTTAAAAATGAATGAGAAATCAAGCCCCATTCACTTCAATGGGGCGCGCCCCTGCGCTCTCCCTGGCCACACATCATTACGTGCTTGAGTGCGGGGGCGTGGTGGCTGAACCCGGGCACTCGGAATGGAGAGGGGCTTCCGCTGTCTAAAATAAAGTTACAAGTGATATTATTAAGGTACGGGCTGCTGTCATTCAGTAAAACCAGGCTAGAATAACTGCCGATGAGGACAGCTACCACTATGTGTGAGTGGCTGCCTTACATCAGAAATTTACTTTAACCATCCACCGTACTGCTACTACTCCTAGTAACTATTAATACTGTAAATCTGTCCTGGTCATGCCTGAAACCGCCGATGGATTTTGTGCCACCACGTAAGCTGGTAGGCTGTTCCACAGCTCAACCACCCTCTGAAGTAAAACTGTCTTATGTCCCTTCTGAATCTTCTCCTTGTCAGTGTCCTCACGTCTCCATGTTTTTGAATCTCCACTCCGGTTGAGTAGTTCCTTGCAGTGTATCTTACTCATTCCTTTCAAGCACTTAAAGGTCTCTGTCATGCCTCCCTGTTCCTTATGGCCTCTAATGAGTACAAGTTCAGTGCCGTGAGTCAGTCCTCATAAAATCTACCCTGCTGGCCCTGAATCATTTGGGTCACCTTGCACTGCACTGTCTCCAGCCTGTCCCTGTCTTTCCTTAGGTGAGGACTCCAGAACTGAGCACAGTACTCCAGGTGGGACCTCACCAGTGACCTATAGTGAGGTAGTAATACCGTCTTCCTTCTGCTGTCAATGCACCCCAGCATCCTGTTTACCTTACTGTAGGCCTTGTTACACTGGCTTGATTGTTTTTTCCCCAGAAGTCTTGCACAGCTTTATCCCCTCCTCCACATCCACTAATCTGTGCTCAGTTCTTGTTCCCTGTGTGCATCTTCGTGCATCTTTAGGCATTTAGTTCCAACTGTCAAACCGCTGACCACCTCTCTAGCTTACGCAACTCTCTCTGCATCTCCATAACCCTCTCCTCGTTGTCTACCCTGCCACAGAGTTTAGTGTCATTTGCAAAGAGATGCATCTTGCCCTGGATTCTTTCTCCCATGTCACTAGTGAACATATTGAAAAAGGACCGGACCAAGGACCAATCCTTATGGCACCACACTGGTGACCTCCCTCTCTTCTGATCTGACTCCATTAACCACAACCCTCTACTGTCTCCCTCTCAACCAGTTTCTCAACCATCTTACTGTGTCCTTCACTGTACCCAGATCCTCTAGCTTCTTCAGCAACCTTCTGTGAGACACTGAGTCAAAAGCTTTGCTGAAATCACAGTAGAGTAAATCCACAGTATGACTCTTGTCCACTACCCTCATTCCCCAGTCAAAGCATGCTATCAGGTTGGTCCGACAAGACCTTCCTGCCGTGAACCCATGCTGTTTACTGTCTTGGAATCCATTGTTCTCCAGGTAGTTTACAAGATTCTCTTTTTGACTAGTGTCTCCATGAGTTTACCCACATAGAGGTAAGACTGACAGGTCTGTAGTTACCTGGTTTATCTTTGTCCCCCCCCCCCATGGAGCTGGGCTATGTCTGCTACTCTCCAGTCTTTTGAAACTACCCTAATCTTAAAACAGTCTGTCTTAAAACAATGGAGTTCCTGCCGTATGAAGCACCTCACTTGCTGCAACGTTCCACTACAGCCATGGTGGGCGTCTTTGTGATTGGAATCTCTTTCATGGCAGCACACAATGCGCCAGCCATTGTCAGGTTTAATCCCTAGAAGTGACCTGTTTCTGGCTGGTGGTACCATGGTGATTAGGGAGCTATGCGATGGCCTTCTGCTTCTAGGTGAAACAAAACGAGGCCATGGCTTCTGTTACAGTGGTGCTCAGTGTGTGGGTCATGAACCATGACTGTGTGCGAGTGTGTGTCCTAACGGATTAGTTCCGGGCTTAAAGTGGTAAGGACGGAGTGGCCCTTGGAGAATATAAAAGATGACTAGCAGCATAAAGTGATACAGTGGGGTATACTTTAGGTACTACTCGGGGGTGGGGGGGGAAGTGCCACTCCTCTGAGTTCAGTCCATGACTGCTTACTGAATCTGAGAATAACTCCTCTATTTATCATTTGACATGGTGGTTATTAACAAAGCGTACACCCTAGGGAAATAAAACTCCATGTGACAGTTTCTAAAAATGTTCCAGCACATAATTAAACTACTGATATGACTTGTATTAAAATAGCTGCAGCAGTGGTGAGAAGGATAGCTCAGTGGTAGAAACTGATGCGATAACAAGGATTTAAAGGACCACATCATTGAGTTACTAAGTTTAATGTCACGTGTCCCGGATAAAGTTAGCATAAAATCTTATCACCTTTTATCATGTTAAATAGAGTATTGAACTATTTAGGTTAAATGCTGTTTGCAAACAGAAACCATAGTTTGAATCAACATTTTGACTATGCTGTAGGTCTGCTTCAGGAATTATCTATAAAGGAAAGAAATAAGCAAAGTTAGATAAAAATGTGTGTGTCGTACCTTCAGGGTACTGATGTAAAATGACTGTAGTGAACTCTTTGTGGAGAAGAGAGTAGCACCATAACCAGGGGTACATTTTGTAGGGGATTATATTGGTTTTAAAAAGAGCCATTTCAGAAAGAGGGAATCTCTCACCCAGTTGAGCTTCTGTCAGTGACAGGGTTCTCTGCCCATGAAACAGAGGCAAAACCTGGTGGTATTTATTTAATACTCCCCCATCCTCCCATCCCCAATGCCACTAAGCTGCCGCCCTCCATCTTTCACAATTTGCCCCCCTCCCCAAGGCTGTTCTTTCTGGTTGGGGCTTCTGACTCCCCCATTAAGGAGGACTGCACACTGAGTTGCAGCACTGAAAAATATATTAAGTATAAAACTTCACAAGCATGTATTAAACAAAAACACCACACGATTTTCAAAGTTAGAGCCAACTGCACACCCGTCATGATGTTCCAATGTTTCGTGTCATGCTGATGCTTCAATTGGAGGCCCCAGTGCGATAACTCTAGTTTGTGCTAGTTTAAAACGGCCGTTTCAGCTGTTTTGCTCTTTGGTACCTTTCAAATTGGAGAGCTGATAGTCCCTTCCTCTGTTTTCAAACTCCCACCCACACCAAGGGTACCACATCTGGAGGGGGCAGAGGCTTATTTTTATTTTTAATTTTTACTTAGTCTGCTTTAGGTGTCCTCAGATGACTTCTGTATTGGCTCACCATCCTTGCCACCGTCCATGTTGACCCGAGGTCGCCCAAACCAAAGTACCTCCTGGATTGCCCCCCAGGGTGGGGCCTCTTGGACTCCCCCTTCTACCCCAGCAGATCTCTGTCATGCATTTGGTGGGTCACCCCGGACTGCTATGTGGTGGTATGACGGGAGAATTATCCAGTACATTGGGAACGAGCTTTCTCCAGGCTATGGGGGGGGGGCGTTGGCATGCAATAATGCTGCGGCGAAGACGCCATATATCTGACACCCCCCCAAGGCAGTGCTAGCTAGGGTCCGTGGTAACCAGTCATCCTATGGTCACCTAGGAGCCCTGTTCTGGAGATACTATCCATCTCCCCCTGGCCGGCTCTCTGGGAGCCTGAGTCCACTCCTGTACCCGGGTCACCAGCCTCGCGAGTGGTAATCCTACCACTGTGCCAGTGGTCTGGCCTGGGCAGAGGCTTCATGGTGTGGGTACCCAGAATGCTGGGCCTGTCATCCAGCTGGCTGGATAGAGTTTTCTACACCTTGGTTCCATCAGCATAGTAGCATGTGTATGTGTGTGAGTGCGACTCTTTATTCTCTCTCTTCCCTGGTGGCACGGTTCATCATCCTTAGTTGGATCTCATGTGCATGTGTCAGTGGCGCCAGGGCTTGTTCCTCTCGGAGGAGTGAGCTCAGTGGCTCACCATGATGGGCTCCGGGGGAGGGGGTGGCAGTGCTCTCCCTACCAGGGCTGGGACAAACGGCAACATCAACAGTTCTTGTAATCCTGGCTGCCCGACTGCAGGCCCCCAAGATTTGCTTTCAGATCTGAACCACTTGCAAGGTGGTGCACTACAATTGGAGATAAATGATATATTTCGAGTTGCGCTATTGTATATTCTGTTTACACAATATCAATTTGCTGTGCAAGTTATACCTTTTAAATCAGCTGTTTTTGTAAAGATTTAACTGTTTCTCTTTGAATTCAGCAGCTGGCTTCAGGGCAGACAAAGCTCTTTGGAAGTTATCAGCATTGTGAAAGCTGCTGTCTGATTGGTTCTTAGGTTGAGAATAGTCATTCTGATATATGTAATTATTTATGATAATTTATGATAAATGGGATGGTTATCTGAAGGATAGATTGTGTGATAAACAAATTTATACAATGCAGGTGAGATTCAAACCTTAAAGATCTTTTATTTATTTTAGCCACTGACACATTAAAGATAAATAATTTATTTTGATTTTGGCCATTTATCTCCACGTAGGTCACAAAGGAACCCATAACTAATGGGAAAGCAGCTTCAACAGTGCTTGAAGACATCATAATGGCCCCTGCTGTGCTCAGTGCATAGTAGTGACATCAAACTGTAATGATTCAAGCTTCATAAAAAAAACTATTATAATTTGAAAGCTTTACAGTTAAAAATGTGTTGTACAAATTGATCACAGAATGGCCTGACTCAGTCTATGTCACTTATCATCACTTGTGAGGAGGCAGGAGTTACAGAAGTCACTCATAGCTCTGCCAGTCACTCATGAGTTATTGCCCCGCCCTTTCACTCATGAAGCTAAGTGGCATAGTCTGTCTCAGGCCATTGTGTATTTCCTGTTCATCAGCGAAGATTTATCGCTACTGTCACTGTATAATTTCAGACTTTCAACCCAATATTTATAATAATCTATTGCATGCAACCAAAATTAAACTTTTCGAAAGTCTGATGACTGGTCTGCAGTGTTCTCAGATTCTGATGTTGTGTGTCAGGTTTTGGGGGTCAGTTGCCCATATTTTACCTTATATTGAATGCCAGTGTTCCACAGCTTCATTACAAAAGGCTGAGATGTATAAATCCCAACCCAGCTCCATTCCAGTATAAATAAGAAATCTTCCTACTGTGCCCCACCCAGTCGTACCTGAGGACCACTGTTCAGGGCCCACAAACTTATGTAGTGAAGTGTACGGCTAGCATATTGGTCTTACTAATGCTGGGTCTGAGCCCTCATCCTGAGGTCAACAGCACCAGTTGTTAAATTGGAAATATTTAGGTAGGGTAACATTTACATCTAGATTTTCAGGTGGTGGAACTGGCATTTCTAGGTGGTTGGACTCTCCTATAGAATCCCATGGTGAAAGATGATGGGGACACAGGAACTCTCATACAGTTTTGTAAGAGGTGGGAGCTTTCATATTTAGATTTCTGCATTGTGAACTGGCAGTTTTAGCTGGTAGAATCTTCCAAGAATCTTCAGTGGAAAAAGATAACTAGGGTGCAAGAACTCGCATATAACTGTTTTTTTCCAGTTCTGTTTTTATTCTCTACACTTCTGGCAGGGATATTCCCTGACTCACCCTCTCCATGCCCAACACCAGCATCCCCCAGCAGCTGCCCAGAACCCAGGCTTATGGCTTGCCTGACGTGGCAGGGCCCCCAAAGGGGAGACCAAGATCAACTGAATTTTGCCCTGGGGCTGGCTGTGACGTCATTCAGCATGGGTTCGGAGGACTTCACACTGCCCAGAGAGCAGGATTTTCCTCTTGATGTCTCACCCAAGGTGTGGACTTGCAGTGACATCAGCGTGTGGGCATGCACACTTCTATGGATGCCCTGCAGACGTCCACCACTGCCTTACCTCTCCTGTATGGTCCTGGCTTGGTGAACCCCCGGTCTCCACCAAGTGTCACCCTATTGCCGGGCGCCACCAAGAGCTGTCCCTGGGATGCTCATCCTAACCCCCCATGCTCTAATCTCTCTGTGGCACACCCTGCTTCAGTTCATTTAAACCCAGGTAGACCAGCTACAAGCTGAAGTCTTCAGTGGAAAAAGATGACCAAGGTGCAGGAACTCCTCCTACAGTTTTGGGAGAGGTGGGAGCTTTCACATCTAGATTTCTGTGTGGTAGAACTGACAGTTCTCTACAGCGGTGGCACTTAGAAAGTCGCCTATTACTGCAGTATACCTTAAGGTACCTTGAAGTAATGGGATCAGATTATTGTTGAGGACGTGGAGTTGCTGCAGCAGGATTACCTTATATATTGCAGCATTTCAAGGCAATGGGAAACATTTGTGTTGTCGCCACTGTAGATGGTGGGACTGTCCAGTAATATTCAGTGGAGAAAGATGACCGAGGGGCAGGAACTGTTATACAGTTTTGTAAGAGCTGGGAACTTTCACATCTAGAATTCTAGGTAGTTGAATTCACAGCTTTAGGTGGTGGAAACCTCCTAGTATTCAATGAAGAAAGATGACCGAGGTGCGCAAACTCTCATTCAGTTTTCTAAGGGGTGATGGAACTGAGATCCTGTGGGTTTCTGTCCAGTTTACTGCCGAACAGCACAGGCCTTTTGCATCCCCTTCCCCTCCCACTAGCAGTAACCCACTGAACAGATGTTCACAGCTGGGGAGCCTGAAACCATGCATCCACAATGTTTGGGAGACATTCCCATTCTACTGAAATGGCAAGCAATCCTCATTCTCTGCACTAATGGGTCCATCATCAAGCGTTGATAGTTTTCTCGTCTACCTTTTCTCTGTCCTGATCATCCACCCAGTCCTCATGTCAGGGGACTTCCCTTGGTAGCCTCCCATCCCCATCTGCCACTGCCACATGGATCCCAACTAGTGGCAGTCCCTGTGAGGGAGAGCCCAAGAGTGTCACTGACTGTCACCCAGGTGGTCCTGAGTTTTTTTTTACCCCATTTTTCCCCTCTGGCGTTCCCACAATCCATGATATTGTGTGTTGCATTTGTGAGTGGTCTTGCACGCACACAGTAAATCCCCTGCAAAGGAGCAAGTTGTGGCAGTGACAGTCCCCCCCCCCCCTTTGGAAATGCTACCACAGAGCAGGGTCACTCCAGGCCTTTTGGCTGGCTGGACAGCTACAGGGTCTTCTGAACCCTAGTCTTTGGTGCAGCTGCCTCAGAAAATAGTCTTCAAGGCAAACATTCTTAAATCTTACGCCACAGTGAATCTGCAGATGTCTGTCAATTTAATTAAGAGTCCCAGTTGCTTAATTTCTTTTTTTTTCCTAAACTTTTTAGTGCTTTCTGGTTTTTGTTCTAGAAATTACAGGTTCCATAAAGGTCTGGCATTAATTCACAGCGACCATTGTCTCAAGGATATCATCTGATGGTTGTCGGTGCAGAGCACTGTTGACATCATCATCGTCCCTGTGTTTTTTTTGGCGCACTGAAATTTTTGTCTGTAAGCTATGGCTCTGCTGAGCCTCTCATTTAGCATGTGATCTGGCATGTTTTATTAAACACACCAAAGGGGTGTCAGATGCTGTCCATGTTATGTTGTGATGCAGCTTGATAGAAAGCAGTAGAACAGGAGCCAAAAGCAGTTATAGATTCTGCACTTATAAGATGCCCCTCCCTAGATGAAAATAAAACAAAACACAGTGTTGTTCATTAGCCCGTGTACAGTAGCTGTAACTGAGAGGTGCTGCCACTTTATCCGAGTTCTGCATTGCCTTAAAATAAGGAGTAGTGGTGATAGTAATGGGGAGGTTCAGTGCTGCATCATTTCCTGCACAGTTTAGTAATAACACACAACAGGGAATGCACACACCCCAGGTGTGTTGTGAGGCACGAGGCACAGCCAAGTGCCTTCAACCACCTGGGAAGTAGGGTAACTTATGGCTCTGTGCACACCCTGGAGTGTATTATTGTGTTTATAAAAGGATTTTAAAAGCTAACAGATCAAGAACCAAAACTTGAGCCATGCAGCAGCAGCAGCGGCTTCTGTTGTGATTTGAAAGCTGTTGTCGTGAGCCATTTGCATGACTCATAGACACTTGGCCCCCATATTCAGAAAGCAGTAGCAGTAGCACATGCACTGTGCTTGTGCTTGCCAGGTAAAGCCAATGGGTATATTAAAAGGCAAAGTGCCGACACTAATACCGCTGAATGTAGGGCTGCACATGCGCTGCTCAAATGCATTGCACTGGTGCAGTTTAAATATCACAGCACAGTACATCTGCACAGCACTGAATAAAGCTTTGTGGATAGTGCTGAAGACAGAGGGCAGCAGTGTGTGTGAGTAGGGCACCCATGAAAGACACACAGCACAGCAGCATAGGTATCAGAGACAACTTTACTGTGCAAACATGGCAAACGCAGTACAAAAAAAAATAACAAGAAAGACAACCACCTATATTTTTATTTATTTATTTATTTATTTATTAGGTTCTCGGATTACAACCTTTGAGCTACCAGCTCATTTACAAAGGTTCCACGTCAAGACACAAAAACAAAGAGGAGCAATGTAAAGTCACAAAAGAAACACAGGCATATACAGGTGCAAGTAGCCACTGAACTAACAGATCCTAGAGAACAGTTGCAGACGGGGTAACAAAGGATAGACAGGATTAGCAGCTTCTAAGCAGAACAGGTGTAGAGGAGTAGTGGGAGAGGTAGGTGGTGAGTAGACCAGGATAAGTGGTCAGTAGGAGAGAAGTGTAGGAGAAAGATTACCCTTCCTCAGGTTCGAGAAACCTTGTCTGGAGATTGGGGGGTTAGGTGGCAAATGGGGAGGGAGGTAAGAGTATCTAGACAGTGTAAGGGGAGGAGGAAAAGGGATGTGGGGGAAGAATGAAAGGGTGGAAGTAGCTTGTTGGGTCATAAAGAAGAGCCTAGTTGGGGTACTCAGGATGTGCTTTGGGAGGCGGTGGTCAGTGGTGGCAGGAGCATAGCATTTGGCTGGACTATATAAATGGGGGAAAGCAAACAAAAAAAGTGGGCAACTGCCCGTTCAGGAAAACCCACAATAAAGGGAACCCGCCAATTGAAAACAAAACAAAAAGGGACACTCGCCCATTACAAATAAAATAAAGGGGTACCTGTCCATTAAAAACAACATGAAGAAAAGGGCACCTGCCTGTCAGCAGTGTGAATGTCCACAAGCTAAGGAGCTGTAGGGGGTGGTGGTGGTTGTGGCGGAGGTTGCGTCAGCTGGTGCTGTGTTGCAGCTGGGAGGCCCCTGATGGGCTGGGTATTTTCCTCCACCTTCCTCACCAGCATCTGGAGGAGATAGACCTGGTGCCAGAGCAGCTCATTCCCGCCCTCACAGTCCATGACATCTTGCCACTGTCCTGAAGCTCTCTGGGCAGTTATGGAAAGACATATACTGAACTCAGTCAGTTGTGCACACAGGAGTAGGATAACATGCATAACAGAAGTGCATCTGGCCTACATGTGGGCCACTATGCCACACATAGGTGGAGGGAGAAAACAGATGCAGTGGAATATGTATGCCATACCAGAGACAGCATTGTGGACACCAACAGTAGAGGACTACACATACAATGAGTGTGTTGTTCTGCAATAGAGCATGATGGAGACACACAAGAGACACATGACAATGGCATCCATGCCAGATGTGGGAACACAGCACAAGTAACATAGCGCCAAGCCAGAGCCTAATGGGCATTATGATGGCCCAAGTGGGACACGTACGCCCAACGCCCTGCAGACAAGCCAACCAGCGCACAGACCAACACAATGCATGGAGAATATCATCCTGGTCCTGGCTGAGATGGTCTGGCAATCATTAGAGAGGGGATCTTTCTGGATCCCCTTAAGGAAGCAGTTGTTTGACCGCTCCTGAAAAAGCCCTCCCTTGATCCAGATAGTCTTGCTAACTACAGACCAGTCTCTAACCTGCCCTTTGTGGGTAAGGTTATTGACAAGGTGGAGCTGGATGATCATTTGTGTACCCACAACATCTATGATTCTCTCCAGTCGGGATCTAGGAAGAGGCATAGCACTGAGACGGCCCTTGTTCGGGTGCTTAATGATCTCCTAATAGCAAGAGATCGGAAGACCCGTTCCATCTTGGTCCTCCTTGATCTCGCCACGGCATTTGACACTGTGGACCATGGTGTGCTATTGGAGCACCTGCAGCTTATCTGCGGACTGTCTGATACTGTCCTCAGGTGGTTTCGATCTTACCTCGAGGGTAGGACACAGAGAGTGGTCTTTGGAATTTATTCCTCTGATCCTCTCCCCCTATCCTGTGGTGTGCCGCAGGGCTCCATTAAGGTGCCCATGTTGTTCATGGTGTATATGCTGCCATTAGGGGACATTATTAGGTGGTACAGGCTGAGTTTTCACTGCTATGCAGATGATACTCAGCTGTACATGTCCTTTGCACCCAAGCAGGGAGATGTGCTTTCGGTGTTTAACAACAGCCTATCCGAGATCCAAGATCCAAGACTGGATGAGTTCTAGTTGGCTGAGGTTGAACCCTGATGAGACTCAGGTGCTGGTGGTGGGCCCTGATCATCGGAGGGTGGGTGTTCTGGCAGGACAATCCTCTGGCCTTTGGCTTGGGGGTTTCCGGCTAACCACCTCAGACCAAGTGCGGAACCGGTGTGTTATTTTTGATGACGGTCTGACCTTGAAATCACAGGTGTCAGCTGTTGTCAAGACCTCTTTTTACTATCTGAAGAACATTGCCTGGGTGAAGCACTTGGTTCCTTCTGTTGATCTTCCTATGTTGGTCCACGCCTTCGTGACAACTCGCCTTGACGACTGTAACACCCTGTACCTAGGGCTCCCGGGGGTGGATGTGCATTGCCTGCAGCTAGTGCAGAATGTGGCTGCCAGGCTATTGACTAGTACATCTAGGGCCAGTCATATAATGCCTTTGCTCTGCAGACTGCATTGGCTGCCAGTGTGATAGCGTATCACCTTCAAGGTCAGTTTGCTGACCTATAAAGCCCTACGTGACCAGGGACCTCGCTACCTGCAAGATCTCCTCTTTCCCCTACTGCCCCTCCTGACCACTTTGATCCACTGACGAGGATTGCTAGAGATTCTCAGGGTGCGATCACAAATATCTGGGGCCCGCTGTTTTGCTTATATGGCCCTGACCCTGTGGAATTCTCTACCTCGTCGGATAAGGGACTGCCTGACCATCCAAAGTTTTAAAAAAGAACTAAAAACATACCCTTTCAGCCTGGCATTTATGAATCAAGATTAAAGACAGTGTCACCAAAAGTTATGAATTAGGCTAAGATGATTACTGTTTTATATTTATGGTGTTAATGTTTTAATGAAGATTGATAATTTATGTACAGGCGCCTTGGTGTAAGAAAGGCGCCTTTTAAAGAAATAAAATTTGATTTGATTTGATTTGAAGGATGACAGATATCCATGAACCTTCCTGGTCAGCTGCAGGGGCAGGCACAGGCACAGACGTGGCTCACATAACACAACTGTATGTGGATGGGACTGTCATGCAGCACTGTGTGCAGCAAGGGTAACACGTGTGCACAGCGGTGTCAAATGTGGATGGCACTGGACGCACTGTACCACGGTCAGCCAACAACGCTGATGTGGAATGTAGAGCTGCCTGGAGGCACCACCCATCCCAGTATCTGTTGCCCCCTTCCCCTCCAATGTATAGGGCTCCCACTCATACAGAGCCAGTGCAGGACAGTGTGACCTGCAAAGACACATTTGTATCTGAATTTATATGTGGCCCTGCCTGTGTACAGTAGAATTATCATATTCTGGTCCTTACTGTTGGTTAGAGACTACTGACTGTGCATCACAATGCTGGTCGCATATTGTATAGTACGTGCAGTGCCCACCCTGCCTCTGTCTTCATGACACATAGTACTGGCTGTATTGAGAGGCACTGGCTTCACAACCAGTGCATGTGGTACAGGAGATGGATCCACTAAGGCAGACTGCTACAGGTGCTGTATGACGCACACGGCATGACACAGTGGTGTACTGGTATGATGTTGGCCTGTGCCTACCACCGCCAGACAGATACACATACATAGTCCCAAGCATATGGCACAACAGACCCGACTAACAATGATGGGTGTAACAACCGGAACTGTGAGTATTACCACCAACTCCCTGGTACACCAGGTCGGTGACCAAGGCGACACACCGCTGTACGGTTTAAAGCATGCCACAGCACAGTATACACACACACACACACACATGGCAGCATGACTGATGCAAGGGCATGCACAATAGTAGCCGGCACAGATCCTGACACACCACCGTGTCAGTGGTGGGACAGTGTCCCAAGTACAGGGTGACTGTCCTCAACCACAGCTGCATAGGTGCTGTCCCCTCAGGCGTGCGTGCAGCATGGCAAGGCACACATGGACATCTGTCTCCAATACCAGAAGCACGCAGCAGAGTATAGACATTCGACACACAGTGTGAAACGCACAATACAGGGTACTTAAGTGGAAACGTACCTGCCAACTGGCTCCACGGGGCCCCATCATGGCCTGGTGTGTCCTGTGGTCGGTCCTGGTGGTGCCGCTGCTGTTCTTGGGCCCTAGCATGGTTTTACCAGCCGCTGAGGTCTGTGGAGGCGCACAAAGGAGAAGTGATCAATAGCATGCAGCAGAAAACGTTGCAGAGTGCAATAAACCCAAAACAGCATACACGCCCATATGCCTGTACTGTGCACCAGCTGCCAGGTGTGCATGGTGTGGATGGACAGGACCGTGCAAGGCCACGTCTTACCACTGTAAACATTTATGGCACCACACACAGACAGGGTGTGCCCTGGCCTAGTCAAAGCCAGAGTGCTATATTCCCCTGTTGTAGATATGGCATGGCACAGCGTACAACAGCCCCTGTAGTGCCATACCCAGCCATCCTCCCCACCAATGTCTAACATACCCCAACGTGTCGGCTACAGGCCACGTACAACTCACAGTATGCTGTAGGATGCATGGAGCACCAGGTCTCATACAACAGGGGCACAAGGAGCGTGCCTGTGCAACAGCAGGGGAAGACATGGTACCACTGGTGTAGCCCAACACCATGACCAGTACATGACTGGCATACCCTGTGCAGTATACTAGTACACCATGCATTATCTGACATATGCATACTAGCACCCATGCAGCATAACCAAGAGACAGTGGCCGCATCCGAGTGCTGTCGGGTACACCTACCAGCACAGTTGCAGGTAGAACACACGTTATATCCTCCTGCGTCCTACCTGTCAATAGGCATTTATTTGTCCAGTGTACTTTGCCTGGTAAACAAAACCTAAATTAAATAAAATGAATAAATACATTTCTAGCCATCCACCCAGATACTGCAGCCGTGTCACTAGGGTAACACACAACGTTGCTGCAATGGCAGGTGCAGGCCTCAGGGATCCCCAGCATGTCCCATAATGTACAGGTGATCAGTGGGCATCCACTGGGGCAGTGTTGCACACAGCAATATTGGTAGTATCGGACTACTGTATATGGTTAAAAGGGTCTCATAAGACAGAGGGGACACAACAGGGAGACAGTGGTCCTGTGCAAGCCCCTTATGCACATGGCCCGGGAGGTATATTACCCTGGGAACAGTCCTGTACCAAGATCACCACCAAAAACATAGATAGAGCTCTCTGTACTCAACTGGTCCGGGCACTATGTCATTCTCCATCATTGTCCTGAGCTTCTGCAGGCAGCGACAACTGAGGTGCAGCCCTGGGCCTCACAACGGCCAAGGGTGCAGCCTGACCCTCCTCCAATGGACAGCCCCTGGTGACATTGGGAGGCAGCTGCCAACCGGCAGCCACTGCAGCCTGCCATGGAGGCACAAAGTGTTGTGTAGCAGGAAAGGGCACGCAAATGCCACATGCTGAAGAGTGGGCGGAGGCAAGCCATATGGAGCACATCGCAGCCATCCATCAACTGCACCAGGATATTGTCAACAGCATGGATTGCCTGTGTACCATTGTGCTGGAGGTCATAGCCATAGTGGCAGGCACTGTGGGGGCTGGCCATAGCCTCTGCCAATCCAGCGAGAGCTGTGTCACCCAACAGTGGACACCATGGTGTACACCCATGCCACATAGTGCCTGAACACAAACACTTGGTACACCCGGGACATCCAGGACACCGCGCATACCTGGGCATGGCCTTCGCCTCAGTGGAATGAGTACCCTGCAGGGCCATGTCTGGGGTCAAATAACATTGTCACCATGTGCACCCCATACCATGGATAATGACCCCCCCCCAACCCTACTGGCTGTGGCTCTCATATACTATCTGTACCAAGAGAGGTGGTAGGGGATGTACCTAGGGTGCAAATTGCCCACCCTCTCCCGCATATTCCCCCTCAGATTCCCTCCTCACATTACACATGTGTTACTGCCTTCTGCCTCTTTGGACTATCCCATCCAACCCCCCCCACCTGGATGGCTTGTATTTCTGTTTGCTCCCTTTTTGGAACACCCCCCCTTGTCTGACTGGCACGTATCTGTGTTTACACCCCTTTTGAACCTCCCACCTGGATGGCATGTGCATTTGTTTCTGCCCCTTTGATGCCCCCTGCCTGGATGGCATGTGTATTTGTTACTGCCCCTTTTGATCCCCCCTGCCTGGATGGCACGTGTATTTGTTTCTGCCCCTTTTGATGCCCCCTGCCTGGATGGCATGTGTATTTGTTTATGCCCCTTTTGATGCCCCCTGCCTGGATGGCATGTGTATTTGTTTCTGCCCCTTTTGATGCTTCCTGCCTGGATGGTCTCTATTTATGTTCTGCTATTATTCTGTGTTACTACATTGTCTAAACGCATCACGGTCTCCTGCATGGTCTGCATTCATCCTCTGTGTCCAAAGAGGTCTGTTTTGAGGTGGGCTCACTACTCCTGGGCCCTACTGGCCATCCTGGGGTCATGCCTGTCGAGCTGCTTCTGTATACCCTGGTCCTCTGGCTTGGCATCTGCTGCAGGGTGTTCCTCTGGTGCTGGCATGCGTATCCCACAGTAGAGTTTCATGTTGTGTAGTATACAACAGGGAAGGAATATGGCACAGGCCTTCTGAGGGATGTATTGTAGGGCAACTCTGTAATGAGCAAAGCACTGGAACCACATCTTCTTGAGTGTGCCACAGATACTCTTGATGATGTTGTGTGTGGCATTGTGTGCCACATTTTACCTCTGCTCTGCAACAGATGTGGGTCATAGGACAGGTGTGAGGAGCTGGGGATACGGGGTGTGCACTGCCTGCTGTGTAGTTAAAGGGCATGGGTTAGTATCATCATCTGCAACATGGAGGGGGGAGAGGTCTTTGGGATATACAAAACAATGAGATGCCCACAAGGGATGACTCTGCCTTCGAATCTCTGGCACAGGATGGAGTTGTGCCAGATGAAAGTATCATGGGCACTGCCAGGGTATCGTGCCGGGACACTGATGATGCACCTTTCTGCATCATACACCACTTGGCAACTTGGCAGTTGATGGAGTGGTACCCCTTCTTATTGACAGAGGTGTTCACCCCTACTCTGGTGGGTGCCTGGATGGCAACATGGATGCAGTCAGTGGCACCAAGTACAGCTGGTAGGTGCGCAGCTCAATAGAACTGCTCCATGGTTGCTGTTCACTTTGCTGGCATGCTTGGGACTACAATGAACTCCTCAGCGTGGACCAGCAGGGCATCTAGGAACTGGCCCAACAGACCTGGGCTGGTTGACTGTGAAATACTGGTGGTGTCCACCACTGGTGTCTGGAAGGTTCCAGTGGCCGGGAAGCACAGTGCAGCTGTCACCTTGAGCTCTACAGACATCGCATGGTTGTGCCCGGTGTCTGTCCAGAGCTGATCATGTTGCAGCTCTTGCAACTGCATGATCCTGGGCCTGTTGAGCAAGTACTGGCCCACAGTCCAGTTGTCACCGAGGACTTACAGAGTGTTTTATGGACAGTACTGTCCATTTCCAGCGTAGTGCCTCCATGGCCTGCGCCTGGGCCCAGGGTGAGCATTGTCCCCCTCTTCATCCATCATGACATGCTGCATCGGGTAAATGCTGTCTACTGCCATGTGAGCTATCCTGGTGTGTGGCCTGCAGTGTCTCCTTCCCCCTCTGGGGTTTACCCTGGGTTTAAACAGCTTTTTTATACGCAGTATCTGTGCTGTGCTGTTGGGCTGTGCAGTCCCGTTTGCGCAACGCTATACCACTGAATATCATGCTGGGCACGTTATGCAGGTTGCCACCCTCCCCAGTCTGTGTGTGGCATATACTACCTCTGCACTAGTGCAAATGACAGGTGAAGTGATGCCCTCTGAGTGTGGGATTCCGGCACTAAGAAGGCGCAGCGTGGGGTGTAAACAATGTGCGCAGTGCTCAAAACTTTCGCTATGGGGCCCTACGTGCTCTACTAAGAGTCATGAAAATGGCACATGTCAGTTTTCAAGTCACAACTGAAGAACTGTTTTCACAAAAAACATCTCATGAATAGAGAATGTTGAAAAAATGAACGGCGTATGCAGAACAATAGAACTTACTTTACTAAATCATTAAAAAAATACTCTTTTTTCAGTAAAGCCCCTATATCGAAGCTTGGGTCAAACCATGACAAACCCGAAATTTTCATGTTTCAGTTGTCAGTGGTTTTTGAGCTATAGCTGAGCCAAATAGTTAACGTACTTTTTTATTAAATTCGATATTCTTAGGCCATAATGTGAAACCCCAATGTTTCATGGGAAAACCATTTTCTAAAGGGATATGGTGCAAAATGTCTCTGTAACACACTGTGCATTATTTTCATTGTGTTCCAAAACATCTGGTGCCTTGTAAATCTTCTGATAGTTGATAAGGGACTTTTCCTTCACGTTACTTTCATGCCATCTGAAGCAGCAGTTCCTTAGACCACAAATCTATTAGAATGAGGAAGGCATGAAAAAAATACATCCTTTTGGAACAGGAGAGCTTTCTTGATAGTGGAGCCCACATGATATATTGAAGGAACAGTCACTTATCAAACTGTCAGAAGATCTGCAGGGCACAAGATATTTTAGAACATGTAGAGGATTGTGGATGAGCAATCATACACAACAAGGCAGTTATATGATCGAAAGGTTTTCATGGTAGCCAGAGACCTCTAGAGTGCAGCTCGAGAAGTCCGTTATCATGGAAACCTTGAGATCGTAAAACTGCCTTGTTTGTGCATGATTGCTCATACACAATCTTTTATAGTGTATGGGCAACCATAAGCGGCACTCCTTGATCCCCAAAACAGGTCTCCTAGTGCAAAAAAGACTTACTTTGGTGCAGCTATATCAGTTTGTTCCAGCGATTACTCCTCAACCGCCGCAGCCCGCTTAATTGCGCAGACACGTCAATATAGTCTAATGTTGTTGTGCTGCACTAGTGACTTACTCAGTGCAACACAACAACATTGTGATGCACTGATTGCAGCACAACAATGCTGTTTCAGGCATGGATTTCCATGCTCAACAGCGTTCTACCATACACTATAATGAAATGACCATCTTAGGGTAGCTGGTTCATTCCACTGGAGTGTCAAACAGACGAGGCCCACTGATGAGTCCTGGTAGGACGAAACACGTGTCTGTGTCTTCTGTTGGCACCCTTTGCAAACTGTGTGAGAGGCCTTTCGGCACCATGCATTTCTGCTCAAAGTTGAACCAGCATAATATTCTGTGGTGATTTGCATATGCAGCCCATGATGCTTTGCATTATGGGAGCATGTGTGATTTTGTATTATAATGAAATAGAGTATAATAAAGTGATAAGAGGCATTTTGTACCATACTCCCTGAGGAAGTGTGGTATTCCCACGAATGAGGAAGTGGTATTCCCGTGAAACGGGGCATCACATGACAGTCTCTGAATATCGGATTCATTAAAACTATGTTCGTGACTTTGTGAGTGAGCAGCCATCATTTCTTTAGCTTAATATTTATTGAAAATAGGTAACCAGGAATGGTACAGTGAGCTGAGGCTCATTTCTAGGTGTGATCTGGGAGCTCACCAAGTGTTGTTTGAAGGCCCCACTACTCCCATGCGTGTCCTTTTTCTCCTCAATACGGAATCGTACTGTCTGGAAACCATGTTGAACTGAGCTATAGCTGAACAAAAAAAAGCCTTAATTTGGATTCATTTGTGCATCTTCAACCTTTTGACCCACTGAACTGATCCTTGCCAAGTTTTCTGGATGCAGGGATCCTGGGCCCTAGAATGCACATGTCAAATTCCATGCTTTTCTGTCTAGGGATGGTGTGTTATTAAGAGACATAAATAGGGGTTTAACATAGGACATCATTTGTAACCCTAACTATAGGGGCACTACCGAGCCCCTATAATATTGTCTGCATTTGTCTTCCTGTTTTGCTTCGTTACTAGGTTGACTGGCATGCCAGCAGGATCCTTGTGATCTAGAGTTTATCTGCTTTTACAGCTTCATCCTTTGCTAAAGTCATAATCCTCTGTGACTGTAACAGACCCACTCCTCCGGTCGTCCTGGTGGCGCTGAGAGTTGAGACTCTGGATGCCACAGCTCGCGCCATGCTGGCAACTTGGGTTTGAGAACGAGCCTGGGTTGGCGGGGAGGGAGGCCGGGAGATGGCTTGAGAAGCCGTAAAGCAGCTCTCCCCTCTCGGGTGGGGACCCAGCCATGCCCACTGCAGGGCTGCCCCCAGGTGGGGGCCCAGAGGTAGTGCATTCGGGAGCCACTAGAGCAGAGGTGCCAGTGGGTCACTGCATGTGTGCCTCCACATGCGCAGGGCAACCACAAGGCAAGGAGCTGGACAATTGAGCAAAAATGAGCCGGCAGGCTCCATGGTGGCACCGCAGTCTCCACACACACGCAGGCAACCACAGCAGAGGTGAGAGAAATTAGTAAAATGGAGCCGGAGACTCTATGACAGCCCCACAGCACCAAGCAACCCCTGGAGGTTAGATGTTGGTCACTGGGGGTGGTCAGTGCCTTTGCCCTCGGCCCTGCCGGGGATTGGCCAGGAGGGGTCAGGCACAGGAAGAAGCGGCGGTCCAGAGACTGAGCCCCTCCGAGGGGGTGGGGGGGGCAAGAGCCGCCTGCCAGCTTCACCTTGTACCCCCGTCGCCAAGTAGCTGGGAGGTGGCAACGGGGGTCAAAAAGCTGGATCTAAAAGAAAACATTCATCTGTGCCCCAGCCAGTACCCCCTCACAGCTGGCTGCTGCAGACCAACACCAGAGTTCATCCCTCACCATGTCCTCGTGCCCACACTCGACCCTCTGCAAAGTGGTGCAACCCAGACACCTGGACCCTCTGAGCCCAGTCATCAGTTCCCTGGATCAAACCGAGGCCGACTGCTCAAACCCTAAGTGAAGTGTGGGTTCTGTCTTATCAAACTTCATGCCACTCCTTTCCCTGTATCAGGAAGGAATGTGATCTTCAAATTGCTTAAACTAGATTCAGCGTGCCTCTTTGGAATGACAGTTACTGCAGAAATTCACAAACTATATCTCTTGTATTAAAATGCACAACCAGTCTGTATATTGTGCTAAATAAGAACTACTTTACTTACACAATATATTTACACATTGACCAAAAGAGAACAAAAGTGCTTACAGGAGAAAACATTGAAAATAATAGGACTTAAACCATAATAATGCAAACTTAGCTTTCCTATAGCTAGGTCAAATTTACAGGTAAATATGTGGAAGTAGTACAGTCCCTTGTTTTCAGAGAATTTGGACCACATCAGTTTCCCCCTTCCATCTCATACTGTCGGTCTGCCTGTTGCACTACACACTGACCCCCTTCTACCCTGACTCACAGTGAGGTCCTCTTTTTATAGAGAAAACTCCAGTCTGTCTCAGTACACATCTGTTTTTTTACCTTTCTCATTAGGACACGTTTCTCAGAAATAAAAACATTGTGTTTGTAAACAGGATTATAAAGGCTTTTGCTGGAAACCAGACCCTCTCTGTGTTCCCGTCATTAGGAAAATCTCAGTTCACCTGTTTTATCAATAAGCAAATGTACTCAGATAGCCCTCCAATTTGTTATGCTGTTGGCATCAGATGTTTGTCAACAGTTTCACCATCACAGAGTGGCACCCTACCAGTAGTCCCCTTTATTACCCAAATTACCCTTCATGTAGACCCTGAGATAAACAGGACCATCTGGCCACATATGCAAACTTAACTTGACCTGTCTGACCTTCCGGCACTTTTTTTTATTTTATTTATATTTTGTTATGGATTTTTCTGGGTTTTCTCCCATAACGTGCCCCCCACGGGACCTGGCACACGGCCATA
Source organism: Neoceratodus forsteri (assembly GCA_016271365.2). NCBI lineage: Eukaryota > Metazoa > Chordata > Ceratodontiformes > Ceratodontidae > Neoceratodus > Neoceratodus forsteri. The sequence goes on along the minus strand of CM028135.1, from coordinate 24,355,508 downwards.
CATGCGCGTGGTGGCGTGCATGTACATTGGAAGCCAGATCAGCCCCTTCTTCCCACCCCCTCTGCTGCCCCCACCCACCTACGTTACTCCATTGGACCTCCACCTGGTGGGGATGGAACTATGGGAGGGGTGACAACCCACCCCATCCCTCCAAGAGAGAAGAACAGCCTGGTGGCTTGCTCAATTCCGCGCTCCCCCCAATGCTGACACCTTGACAACCTGAGGTAGTTTCTGAACCCGGGTCACCGGCGCAGTGCAAGGTAAGGTGTCCAGCACCTCAGCGCCACCAGGCCAGCTTCCTTACGGTATTTTCTGGGACACTTCAGCCAATCTGCCAGTTCATTTTATTAAAACACTGGTATACATTTATGCCACAGTGACATTTCAGTTTGTTGCTATGTGAAGGAGTATGATATCTCATTAGAGGGTTGTGACGTCAGCAGAGGATTAAACAGCAGGAGTAGCTCAGCTCTAGGGAACAAGGTCCTGCTTCTATGTAAATGAACCTAGTAATGAAGAATAAAAGTAATACTAATTCAGAAAATCTATGAAATATATGCTGAATTGGAAATTGCTGGGCTGTGATACCTTACTGGCCCCCACAACTCTTATAAGGTACCATCTGAAAATTTTTCCCCAGCCTTGATATGGGATATACAAGAAGGGGAAAGACAAAGCCTAACACGTTTTTCACAGCTGCTTGAACAGGGGTCCTGCTTGACATTTCAGGCTCTGCGAGAAAAGTTCAACCTAGGGTACAAGGATTTTCACAGATTTCTTCTGGTCCAGCATTTCATCAGCAGTGGTACCAACAAAATGCAGTGAACCAGGCCAGTGACATCATGGGAAGACTTTTTGTGCTGCGTGGTGTCCCTCAGGGGAAGCTGAGATATGTCTCGCGTATCTGTAAACTTTTGCAAGCCTCCAAAGGGGAATCCTTAGCTAAGGTTAAATTGGCATGGGAAAAGAAGCCTCCTGCAGTATCTTGAAGGATGATTGGGATAAGCACCATCAAAGGGGCTGGAGGGTGCCTTCCTCCCAACCTGGAGGAAGTACTTCTGGAGAATCCTGGTGAGATATTTCAGAAACCCAACCATAAGAAAACATTTTCACACCACCAACTTGGCAGACTGCTGGAGACTTTGGGGGTGAGGGGGCTCAGACCTCCACTGACACATATTTTGGAGCTGTCTCAGGCTTACTGCATTCTGGGGGGACTTCCAAGAATGTGCCCAACAGATTTTGCAGCAAATATTCCTCAACACCCTTACAGAATGAGTCCATGGGCTCCCCCTGGTCCGTATGCACACAAACAAATACCAGGTGGCACTGACACTAGTAGTGGGGTCCCTGAAGTGCATCACCACCTATCGGCTTCAGGCAGAACCCCCCATGATAATAAAATGATGCAACAGGGTGAGACAAATCTATGATATGGAAGCCATTACAGCCAAACACAACTTAAGAGAGGCCAGGCACCAGGATAGATGACGTCCATGGCTTGGGTGGGATGCGAGGAGACTGGTGGCAGATGAGCTTGTGCCAGTAGAGGGGGATTTAGCATTGACGCTGGTGTTCTGTCACCTGGCCACATGCATCGAGCATTTGGGTATACCTGGGAACCAGTCTCCTCCCTCTTTCCTCTCTCATTCTTCTCTCATGGTGTAATACCACAAGCATAGGGTGAAATACAGTACAGTCTCGACCTAATGAACCTCCACTGTATGGACATCCCTGTCTAATGGACTGGTAGCATGTCTCCCAATTGAATACACTCTGAATGTTTTAGTCCCAGTTTTATGGACTCCCTATTATCTGAACTAATATCATGTGTCCCAAGTAGTCTAGATAATCAAGGTTGCACTGTACCATATGAAATAACATACACGGCTAACACACACAGAGAATAATGCACAGTTTTATATTTTATTGTAGTGTTTAACTATGTGTTATTTATTGTTTCTTCTTGTTATCATTTTTATTGTTCATTCAGCAATTCTGATACGTATATTGTGGACTTGTTTTAAAAGAGATCTGATGGTCTGCAGGTGTCAGTAGGCTCACACTGTAATTACATGTCTGTACTCTATTATCAAGTCCTGCTTATATTTCTGAGGATGCTGTATTGTGTACTGCAATCAATCATATTTGAATAAAGCTGAGTTTAAATAAATATACTGAACTGAGTTTAAATATTATCCATGGTGTCACAGGTTAGTAACGATTTTATACAGGTGTCTTTGCCCCTTTCGTTTATATAGGAAAGCGCAGAACTTACATCAGCCACACAATATGTGATCAGTAAGGGGACTACCAATCAGAATTTGCGTGGGAACCTGCGGCTGGGCACTGTGAGTTAACTTATCCCACAGATTCTGACCTCTCTTAAAAATATTGGACCTGTACTGACACTGTAAGTTTGGGTCAGTTTCAAGTATTGCCCAGTAAGATTCAATAATGTTTCGAACTTGGGAAGGAAATGGTGAAAAAGCAGCAGTAGAATAAACTGCTACCTGTTATCTTATCCTGCACGCTCACACCTTTGAAGAGATCCTGCCCATTCAATTTCTTTGTTCCTTTCCTTGCCTCCTGCATCATATGGAGGTTATACCCTTGTTTGGAAGCTCTGTTGGGTGAGGTCAGTGCACTGCATCTCAAAATCTGGCCCATTAGGAAAATTGTGCGTTGCCCTAATAAACTGTCCTTTACGAATATTGTTGCTTTTGTGGTGGGGTGTGACAACTGGAAGCTAAAAGGATCATATTTCTGTCAGTGTGTTTGTGGTAAAGATTACTAAGCAAACAACTGACAATATCACGTTGAATCCTTATGTCCTAGATGTCAGTACTTACTTGGCTGCGATGGAAGGTGAACTTAAAGAGGACCTTCCCTGATGGTCCAAAACGTTATAGCTTGTAGTCATTATATGCAGTACTAGACCTGAAAAGGTGTATGCATTCGTTATTTCTGGCCAAGGTTTACTCTGCCTTCCATAATTTGGATTTGCTTTTGAGCCCTGCTGCACTTGCCTTTGCTGTTCAGCTAGCTGGGCTGCTAGCGCCTGATGACATCACTGTAGGATAGAGGAGTGACTCACACTGTTCAGTACCATGCAGTTGCAACAATGTTGCAAGGAAAACCTGCCAGTACTCAGTGTACATACTGTGTTCCCCTTCCCCAATACACCCTGTTAGCAATGCATTATGCCAAAATCTAAATGCCTTGTCTGTGTGCAAGAAGTAAGCATTAAGCCACGACGAAGGTGGCATCTAATGCTGGATTAATGCATGGTTGGGAGGGTTGTGGCGCGAGCCCGGAGGCCGAGGGCGAACAACAGCTCAACCATGCATTAATCGCATTAGATGCCACCATCAGAGTGGCTTAATGCGCTTGTAACATGGGCCGCCCGAGCACAGAGTTGCGAGGGCAGTATTTCCTATCGTAAGAACAACATTACACAGGGAGTCAGTGTGTTTAGCAAAGATTTTTGTTGCATTTCCAAACCGTGTAGCTCTACAGCATTAATATGCTAACGCGGTGAAACATTGAGTAGCTCTACTTAAACAAAACAGTGTGGCTCACATGGCAGTCCAAATAATGTAGCGGTCTACACGGGTATTTCTGTCATACCGGCCGTTGGAGGTCTGCGGTGGATGGCTGCCTCGCTGCAGTGTGCGGCTCACTCACAAACTACCATGTTGGCTAGGTCACTTCCCCTTGCTTCCGTGAGACTCGTCCGATGTCAGCCACTGCGTCTGCTGCTGCGTGTGGTGCTGCTGCCTCTCCGGTCTGCTGCCTTCCACTCGCCCCTTCTTGTGCCTCGCTGGCCACAGTACCTGCCCGTCCGAACTTCAGATCGACCCACTCTTCCACCTCACCTCCTGTCAGCGAGAACCGTGTGCCACTTCCCTGCATAGTGTGTCTCTATCGGACTGTGCTATCTATTGCTTCTGTGTGCGGCTGCTTCTCCCCCCGCTTCCGTCTCTGTCTAGCTCATCTCCCTGTCCCTGTCCCACACTTGCCTCTCTGACACTCGATCCCCACCTCTACCCAGTGTTGCTAAGCTAGCTGTCTGGCTGCTACTGGTACTTCAGTTTTGAACACGGCGGGTATGCTGGATTAATACCCGCTCCGACTTTACCCTCGTGATGCCCTTCACCCAATCGCGGCTCCCGATTTCGGAATTCCGATTATTGCCATGTTACAAGGGGTAATTAATGCATGAAAGTCAAAGTGACTAGGGAAGGTTCTTTTTAAGGTTTTCCTTACTGTGATGTAAGAATGTAACAACATCAAATGTCTCAGTCTCTTTCCCCTGCCACATAATCAATATATTGTAGATATAATGACACCACAATTCCACCTTGTGGAGAAATGGATTAACAGCGCCACTGAGGACCACTCTTTACTCCCCAAAATTTCCCAAATAAAGATAAGCGAAGTGAAGATGGCTTCATGGCTGTACCCTTGATCTGCAAATAGTTAAGTACTTTTGTACCAAAAACAGTTACATTTCAAAACAAATTCTGCCATTGATAACAAAAAAAATAGTATGGGGTTAGCATTAACTGGTCTTCTACTCAGAAAAACATCCAGCACCTTCAAGCTATCCTCATGTGAGATATTTGAGTACAGCGACTCGGTATCTAATGTTGCAAGCCAAGCAGCCTACATTACAACAACATCATCCAATACCCTCAGGACATCAGATGTATTGTTTGTGTAGCCTGGAAGAGTTGTCACAAATTCACCCCAAAAGTTATCAGTATACTTAGAGAAATGCTCAGTGATGGAGCCAATATTACTAATGACTGGCCGCCCAGAGGGTTAATGAGAGACTTATGTACCTTTGGCAGTACAGAAAATTACAGATTTAACTGGAAAATGTGTAATCAATTTTTTTTTTTTTCATTTGAGATGTAACTCCGCTCCCAAGCATGTAGCACTGCTTCATCTATTTGGCTCTTAAAAGACAGGTGTAATATACCTGTTAAGTTTTGTAAAATGACTCCTGATTAGCTACTTGTCTAAGGACCTCTCAGTCATTGTCTTCAGTAGAAAGGGCAACCACACTGCCACCCTTGTCAACAGGTTTGATGGTGATAGTCTGGTTGTCCTTGAGGGCTTTAAGAGTCCATTGTTAGCTTGACTCAGGTTACAAAAGTGAAGTCCGTCTTAATTTCTTGCTAGCGATGCAGTGTCCTGTTCACCGCCGCATCTCCTCCTAAATATCTTCATAGCCTTAGTGAGGGGTGGGCAAAACATTGATGTTTTAAATGTTCATTTTTCTTCTCCACTGCTGGTTAGCTAACTTTTATCTCCAAGTTATTTGGCTGTTCTTGTCCCACTACTTGTTGCTGGTTCTGTTTGTTGAAAAATGCCCTTAAACGTCATTAATGGCAACACTTGTTTAGCTTAATGATGGTGTTAAATTCTCTGAAAATGAATGTGGGGACAGATTATAATCCATGTTCAAGAATCGATTGTTGTATTACAGAAAATTCATGAGACCATAAATTATTAACATTGGAGAAGTGATCAGGGGCTGGATTCTGTCTCTGTATCTCCCTCTCCCACTTCTGCCTCTTGCCTCTCTAATGGCCCTGCCACGTTCATTCAGTCTGGTCCTAACAGCAAAGCAGATGGTGACCACAGCAGACACTGCCCAGAAGGAGGAATAGATTAACCCAATTCAGATTCCCCACAAATCTGGGACAAGATGGGAGGCACGAGACAAGGAGAGGGACATTGTCCTGTACTCCAGACATGTTGTGCATGGTCACACTGAAGTGCCCTGTTTGGTCAGGGCAATGATCAGGGAATTCCCGATTCAGCTGGGAACACTGTGTGCTTACTCCAGTAGTGACATGCTGATCCTTTGACGTTCAGGCTGTGTGGAGCCTTAATGGTAAGCCCCACACGGGAGCTTATATAACTACTTAACTATATATTTTCTAAAATTTATAATGCTTTCTCCTTTCATTGCCAGCCAGTCCCCATCTGTCCCACCTACACATCCACCCCACTCATTTGCCTTCCCTGGGACTTACCTCACCTCCTTGATACCCTGGCTTACCCACAAGACAGGGCTGTTGGGGGCTGTATCCCCGATGGACACTTGGTCAGTATCTACTGAGATGAGTGCCTTGGTTGGCAGTGGGGGACCTGCAGCAAGGAGAAGACGTCCTCCTGCTGCACCTGGCTTTCTCCTGTTTTCTGACCAAGCCCCTTGTAGGATGCTGAGAAGAGCCCTTCGACATGTGTTGCCCGTCACAGCATGTCGGAATCCTCCCTGATTCTGTGGCTCCACTTGCACGGCCACCTGTGATCACACAGGTAGCAGTAGCAGAGCAAAGTCCATCTGCTTTCCTTCCCCGAGGTGGAGACCATCCTCTGGGATGCTCCTCTCAGCTCCCCAGTTGGCCCTCCGATGACTTGAGCTCATTCACGAATCCAGGTCATTGGCATCATGAGCGGTACTGCCACCACTGCACTGGCGGGCCAGCTGCTAGTTAACTATTTTAAACACTGTTCCAGGGTAAGGCCCCCATTACTACGTTTGCCTCCTTATTAAGCAGTAGGTTTGGCTTAAGGGACATCCCAATATTCACATCACCCGATTGTCTCCCTCTCTGGATGCATGCTGTCTGGAACATCAAGGGGAGTGGGTCTTCTTTTTCATCTTTAATCAGGGGTCCCACAGTCCCCAGTGTCTCTCATGGTTCGCTCACTCTTGTCTCCTTCACCTCACCGAAGGACTTGCTTATACAACTCCAACATAGAGTACAACACTGGGGCTTCTGCTGCAAACCCTCTTTTGGAATGAATCTCAGAAGCTGCAGTGGTTGGGGAAAACTGATGTGGCTCTCTAATGCTCAGAGCCATTAAAGCAACCCTGCTCTCTGAATATATCTTACAGAGACAATTAAAAAAGCAAACCACTCTCAGTCCAGGGAACAAAGGTATATGATCCCAAAATAAGGCCATTGCCCTGCAGAAACTCTGTGCACAGAGCTCCTCTTCAGCTTTTATGCTTCGAGGGGCAGACTCCAATCTTACTCATGTTGGCCCTCTGCAAAGAAATTCCTGCAGCCAGCAACATTGCCCACAAGCTGACACTGGGGGCTGACATCAGCAATGTGAGAGGGCTTCCTACTTTTCCTACCTTCTGATTTGCCAGAAACTGACATTACTCCTACAGGGAACTACATTTCCCATCATCCTGTGGGACCTACTTCCAGTGCCCTCCTTTCAGCAGGTGAGGCTTTCATGCCTTTGGTACATCCAAGGCTGGCTTGCTGAATGACCCTGGCCTCTTCTCATAGTACAGTGGGACAAGAAAGCCAAGATGGCTGTGGTCATGTCTTACGGAATGCTTTGTTGTTTTATAATGTTTTGTCTCTTAACACGGCTACTGGACAGCGTCTTTAGGTATTCCCAGTCCATACTGCTTGCCTTGGGGACTGAGAATCATTGAGAGAATCCAGGAGCTTGTTGATGCTCCACTCCAGTTTCAGAAGGCAGTCCATGTGATTTACATGGCTCCAGCTGTGAGACCACAATTGTCTGCCCTACCACTTCTTGCAGGGAGCTGGAATTTCACATCAGCGATACTGCGCCCAAGGATCCCGCCCACCATGCTCCCTTGTCTCATGCTGCAGTTCCAGGGGCTGGGGGTGAAGATGGACTTGGTGACTGGCTAGGCAGAATGACTCGACTCCGGTCCTGGAGTCAAACAGGTAAAGCCCCCAGTTAGGAAGGGGGCTACATATATTTTTATTTTGTTAAATCAGTTTTCCTGAGCATGTAAAGCATTTATCTTTTGATAATAATCTAACCAACTGATCAGAAAATTGGTTTTAGTTATCAGATAAAATATAACATAGGAACATAGAATTTGACATCAGAAGGTGACTGAATGTCCACCAAGTCTGTGCTTATTGTACTGCCTCTCTGCAATAAAACATTGGTTTATTGGGAATAATTTTCAGTGAAACGTGTTATGCTAGGAAAGCAACAGTGTTTGTCAGTTAGGAAAACACTTTATTTATTTTTTAGCAAAAATGTATTACTGTCATCCATGGATTCATCATCAGTGTATTTTCATTCCTCATATATTAAATCATTAAAGATAGCCGCCACTTGTAATTTTTTTAAAAATCTCCTCTGTTGAGATTACCTTTTGACTGTACATGTGAGTCACACTGTGGATGAGTTAGGATGATTCTGCCACATGTTTCTGATGGTAAACGGCATAGCGCCACACCAAGATATTTAATTTTCATGGCAGGCATGGCACATGAGTTGGAACTTTTTTTTTTAAATAGCTGTTTGCCCACCCGTCGCCACCTTCTCCTGCCATCTGGCTCCAAGGGGGCTACACTGGGGGCCGTCATATGGTGACGGGGGAGGACATAGTGTTTTTCCCGGTTTTCTCCCCTTACATCCCCGAGGTCCTGGCAGACCTAGTCATGCATGCAGGTGAAGGTGTGCTTGCATGCCGGAACAGGTAAATACCCCGCTCCACCCACCTGGCCTAGCGCCAGGCCCCCATTTGCCTGACACCACCACCGAGCCTCCACCCAGTGGCAGTCAAGGGCCTGGAAGGCTAAAATCCCCAGTCCATGAGTGGGAACTTCTAAAAACTTACAAATCTTGTATCTTAGTTCAGAAATGAAAGAAAATTAAAGAAAATGAAGTGAAAAATTGGTATATTAATTGTAGTGGGAGAGGCGGCTAGAAAAGTATTCTGGTGATGTAAAAGTAATGTCAAAGGCAAAAATAGTCGGGCTACTCAGAAAGACTGGCATCCACTCACTTTTAAGTTAAGTTACATTCTTCATTTAATTGTTAAAAAACAAGATAATAAATAGCAGCAAAAGTTCACCACATTACCACCAACGTTTCACGTTTTCCCAATGCTTTATCAAGGTGTGGTCTGAGTATCCTGCCTCAGTCTTGGGTATATTAATGTTTTTGCCAGAAATACATTATCGTCCGAAAAATGTACCTGGTGACTAACAAATATTTCCCCCTCACCTAGCTGAAAGTCTTTTGCAGATGTTGTGCGAAACTAAGCCCCAGCCCCTTGGTGCGCTGCCCATTGGGGTGTGCAGGCCATCGGTTCTAAATAGCTTCCAGACCCTCAAGCCTTTTTTTTTTTAATTTAGTTGTTTAACCAGGTATAGCACACTAAGCTGAAAGCTTTTTTACAGGAGCGACCTGGGAGCACAAGGAGGTTAAGTGACTTGCTCAGGGTCACACAGTATGCAAGTGGAAGCTGTGGGATTCAAACCCAGGTCTGGTCTGCTGGATGTCACCAAATTTGCAGCTCAGAGCCTTAGACCACTGTGCTATACTGTCTCTGGTGGCTCTCCTAGGAATGGAAACCCTCCCCCCTACACCAGCCCTTTAGCCATCTATTAAACTGCTCTGTTTTAAGCTGCTCCCCACAGCTGAGTCGTGACTGTGGTAGGACCTCAGAGAAGGTCACCACTCCTGCCCTGTCTAGGAGATACTGCCTAGAGTGTAGAACCACTCCTTCACCCCTTCTTCACCTCTCCTGGTAGACTGATCTTCCAATCCTCCCAGTCCCAAAGATGAGTTTGTAACCTACTGAACCACTGCCACTACTCATCTGCTCATTGGCTGTCAGACAGCTGAACACAAAGTTCATTACCCAGTATCATGAAAGGCCCTACCAAAAAGATAGGTTTGAATTATTTTTAAGGTAGGAGTAGTGCAAGCATCGGGGTGTGGGTGTGTGTGTGTGTGTGTGTTTATGAGGGGACATCCTAACTATATGACTCTGCCAAGGTATTCCCCAAAGAAGACATAACAGCATAGCACGATAAAGTAAAGACAACAGTAGCTCTTCTGAACATTATTCCTAATGTTATGCTCCAACTCTGTAAACCAAGGTCCATATGTTTTCCATCCTGACACAGGTTACACTTGTGTATTTTATGAACTACGTCACAGAGGTTTGGGATTTCATTGGAACAAAACCCCAAATCTTACTAAAAGTATCATACAGCCAGATGTGCAGGTTTTGTTTGTTTTCGTTGGATGCATGGCTTCCCTTATTACAGTAGAGTGATGTCATTGAGCCCCAGTCGAGCCAAAACAGCATCACTGACTGTTATCTCAAGTACTGTAAGGACCCTGCCTTTTTTTATAAAAGCTTGGAAACGAACGTTAGAACAGCTGGATTTGGTTTTGCTCAATTTGTGATCTCAGCTGGGGCGATTTGATCTGAACTCAACCCAAAGCAAATGTTCAAAAGCCAACCTGACATGACATCGAAAGTGAAACAGTGCTGAAACTGTGGCTCTCTGGTTTGGTATATGTATATATGTAATAATATATGGGTGACTGTGTGACATGAGTCTTATTTTACATAACCCAAGGTGAACATTGTCACGTAAACCATGAGCTCGAAGCTTGAGTGGTTTATAAAGGCAAAATACACAGAGGCTGTGTGCAAAAAGAGCAATCGCACAGTCACCAATATTTTATTTTTTATAATATCTGTTTGGGGTCTGATATCAACCGGAACGAAGAGTGAGTGAGTGAGTGTGTATAAAAAATTAGATTGAAAGAAAGACCACAAGTAAGCTGACAGATGGTGTAATATCGGTTTTCAGCAAGTGTGTAAGTGTAACAGCTTCCCACATGTGTGATAGATCAGCTTTGACTTTCTCTGTATCAACCTGGTGTGACACCAAACTTTCTCTGTATCAACCTGGCGTAATGTCAGATTTTTTTTTATTTATTTTATTTTTCGGATTACAATACCTTTGAGCCAGACAGAGGCTCTTTTACAAAGGTTCCACGTCAGGTAAAAGACAAACACAGTTACATAGTAAGTTACAAAAAACAGGTAAAGTGAACAGTGCATGACAGACAAAATAAAGTGCAGACTTAAGGAGAATACAGAATAACAATGCAGCCAGGCAAAGGCCATCTCATGATGGGGAGGTAGAATAGGAGCAGGGGGGAGTATGGGAAGGGGGAATAAGATGGATAGAATAGGGAACCTTAGATTACTGGGAATGGGGATGGGGGGAGAAATAGAGGTCTAAATTTTCTCTGTATCAACCTGGCGTGACATCAGACTTTCTCTGTATTGACCTGCTGTGATGTCAAACCAGGCTGATATGGAGAATACAGGGTTTTATTTCTGGTTTATATCATACCCTACCATTTATTTTATATTTTGATGGACACTTAGGGTGTCTCTCACAGGTATAAATGAGTCTCCTTGTGCATGTTTTGGGTAAGCTCAGTTTGCAGTTCTGGCAACCTAATGATGTCAGAAATGACACTCAGAACTGACACCCCAAGTGTTCATATCAACATATTATCAATGATGAGGTTACGTTTGATGATGTATAATATGCAAACATTAACAAACAGCTGTTTTCTAAAAAATAATTTATAAAAACATGTTTTCTAAGTGAAACATTCCACTTTTTCAAACTGTGCTAAAGGTCTCTTATAAGATGTTCTCACATGCCCCCCAGTCTCAGCACCGACAGGTTAAATCAGTGCCGTTGACATTTCAAAAATATGATACTGTCACATTTGGCCACCAGAGATTTTGCTCTTTTGGCCAAAACATATGAAGCAGATGTTTGGCACCCTGGCTTTGACCAGTACACTCTTGAGAATGCAAAGTTCTATCAGTTATCCAGTCACTTAGGATGGATAGTGCATCTTTACTCTTCCAGAGTTCACGCATAGAAGGCTCACCACCTGGTGATCATGATTTGTCAGGGGCAACGCTTCCCTCTGTACTGCTTGACCTATAAACTGTTGCAACCTACTGGCCCTCCTAGCCTCTCCACCCTACGTCAAACTGATGGCCATTAGGGTTACTATGATCATTTACTAACCTGTTGCTTGATACTCATTGGGTCTGCTCTACCATCGGTGGTAGATCCTTCTCCGCAGCTGCACCACCACTTTGGAATTCCATGCTGCTGGAAGTCCGCACATGCTCAGCTGTGACACAATTCATCTGGGCCCCGTCAATTTGTTATTGCTAACCCTACCCTGAACTTGTTCCCTTTAGAGTTACCACCTTTCCTGATTTTCGCAGGACAGTCCTGATTTGGGCAGCTGTGTCCTACAAAAAAACATTAAAAATACTACATGTCCTGACATTATAGTAGAAAAAAATATTTTGACTTTCCTCTAAATGTTGCAGACAACTATAATACCTTAATTAAAATGCAGTAAAATAATTAGAAACACTAGAAACAACTGAAACACTTCACTACTTAGTCTTAGCTAGACACCAAACTCTTCCTGTCTCCCCACGCCATTGTATCTCCCCTTGCCAGCCTCCTAAACCTCTCGTTTGCCACTGAATCAATTCCCAAGGAGTAGAGGCATGCCACAGTTATCCCACTACAAAAAGGAGGTGACCCCACCACCGCAGCAAATGTCTGTCCCATCTCCCTGCTCCCCGTCCTCGCAAAGCTGCAGGAGCACCTCGTACTCTCGCAACTCTCTCACTTCCTCTCTGAATCTAACTTCCTCACGCCTTTCCAGTCTGGATTTAGAAAAACAACTCTCTACCGCCACCTCCCTAACTAAGGCTCACAGATTCCATCCTTTCAGGGATTGACAAAGGCTAAATTACATCAGCCATTTTCGTCGCCTTAGCTAAAGCATTTGACACAGTGTTCCACCCTCTATTACTAACTTGCCTATCCGCTGCTGGGTTATTCACATCAGCCACTAGCTGGTTCAGAGCCTACCTGCAAGATAGAACCCAGTCTGTAAAAATAGCAGACTCCACCTCACCCCCACTCTCTATCATCACTGGCGTCCCACAGGGTTCCGTTCTCAGCCCCCTTCTCTTTTCTGTCCTGCTAAATGACCTGCCAATAACCTGCTCTACTATCTCTATACACATGTAAGCGGATGACACTGTCCTCTTCACCTCTGGCTGGACCCAAGAAGAAGTCACTTCCACACTCCAGGCTGACTTCAACAAGGGACAGCTCTGGTTTAACTCCCACCAACTCTCCCTCAATGCAAAGAAGACAGTTTCCCTGACTTTCGGCTCTAGGCAGAGACTATCCAGGCTCGCCTCACAACCGATTTTCCACACCCTCGATGGAACAATACTAGAGGACGTGCCTTCCTTTAGGTACCTTGGAGTTTGGCTTGACCGTCATCTGTCCTTCTCCACCCATGTGGACGCTATCCAGAAAAAGCTACGCCCTAAGCTTGGCGCTCTCTACAGGAATCGCAGTTGTCTCCCGCCCCCTGGTGAGACACGAAATTATTCAGAAAATGATTCTGCCTTCCTTTGACTACTGCGACACAGTCTACAGTTCAGCCCCAAAGTCCACCCTATCCAGTCTGGACCCACTTTTCAATGTTTTCTGCTGTTTTGCTCTAGATGCCCCCCCCCGTACCCACCACTGTGAGCTCTACCACTCACTGGCCCTCCCATCCCTGAGCAACCGACGGCTACTTAACAGTATTAAATTTGTGTCCAACTTCTGGCTCGGTGCTCTTGCTCCCTACCTCACCTCCTCCCTCTCCTCCCTGCCAACCCCCTCCCATGCCCTTAGGTCTGCTGACACCTGGCTATTGGCAGTCCCTCACTGGCGGACATCTGCAGGCCAATTGACCGTCTCCTACTATCTCCCAAATCTGTGGAACGCCCAGCCAGCCCCAAATCTGCCACTTCTCCTCTAAGCATTCCATGTCCTCTGCCCTAATTAACTACTATGCCACAAACTGTTCCTGCCCCTGACCCCTTCCCCCCCTCGCACTTATACCCCATTTTCGACTCCCCCATCTTCTTATCTTCTTACGCGGCCTGACCAGCGGCTCTAGCATTTCTTCTCTCATGCTGGCATAAAAGTTCTACCAACCCTGCACTTGCCCCTTACTGCACTTCTGCTCAGCCCCCAGTAAATCGTTTCTCCCATAGTCTATGTGTGTCATCTGTGGGTGCTTTTCTAAATCCTGCGCTCATCCCACCCACCCTGTTCTCAGTCACTCCCTAGACAACAAGTACTAGCCGCAAGCACTGCGAATCTCAGAAATCACTTTAGTGAAATTTGTGTTAAGTATACATGTATGTATATATGTCTGTAATCTATGCACAATATGCCACTTTCCCCTGTATGTATCTACACATATACATCTGTAAACCTGTATGTAAGCAATGTATGCTAACTCACCTTTACTTCAAGACCCAAATGTATATTTCAAGGTTATGTATCTTGCACACTCATTATTATGTACCATGGACTCCTATGTGTAATGCTATGAAATTAATATGTTATCTCCCCTGTATCTCCCCCCAGGTCGCACCGTGAGACAAGCATCTTGTTGCTCAGTGTGCCCTTCCTCGTGAAACATTTCAATAAATAAATAAATTCTGATTACTTAGAGAAAACAAGTCTGTTGCATTGGACAAGTTTACATAATTGTGAAAAAACATGTTTCGGTAAGAAATGTCCCTTTTTGGGCTTCTTAAAAGATGGTAACCCTAGTTCCCTTGCACTTAAAAGCTGTCCTGACTGTTACTCCTCTATTTTCAACAGTAAACCTCACCAAAATTGTAGACACTCTTGTGTTCTCCATAGTGTCGTCCTTAAATGTCTGCATCTAATTATTACAATGACATATCCTTAACTGGCCCTGTCGTCTCCCTCCTGCCTGTTTTGTAATTTTGTTTTCTTGTCCAAACAGTGTAATTATTGTACCAAAACAAACTTGTGAAATGATTGTTCCAAAACAGTTACACAATCTGCAAGTACTGTATACTGTTTTTGATTATAAGTAATCCGGGTTGCCCCTGAAAAAGGAACTCCATTGTCTCAGTGGGATTTACCCGGTTAACAAAACTCCAAATGAATAAATAAATAAATAAAATTGGTAAGTGGGACTTTGATTGTCCGAAAGAGTGATCCAGCCAGGCAGTTCATGCTCAGTCTGGAACAGCCATCAGAAGCCACAGATAAGTGGCACATTTGGCTGCTGCATTCTGAGCCTTGCCCAGCACTTGGCCGTGGCGGCAGGGGTGTCGAAACAACTTCTGGATTGGGTGCAATTATAAGCAGGGCTGAAAAAAAGGACAAAAATATACAAAAAAATGGAACATAATGAACCTGGAGGAGTGCGATGAACAAGAGGTCTCTGTGAGTTTTGCTTCTGATCTACACCTGTTCTTTCATTTGCCAGGTAAAATCCTGTTCCGGAGGAGCCACGTTCGAGATGTTGCTGTGAAGAGATTGAAGCCCATAGATGATTATTGCAGGGTAAGAGTTTTGGTTGATTTTCCATTGTAGACTGAGTAGCAGGTTATAATGAAATTAGGACCTGTGATGGCTGTGTATGTACTGTATACTGTGGTAAGCAATGTGAATTTGTGTCATTACCATGGTTTTATCTGAGTGCTAGCCCTTTACCTGTCCCCCACCTTACCTTATTCGCCCTCCAGGTCATGTAAATGAGACTGCAGTTTACCTGGTAAGATATTTTCAGATAAATAAACAATTTTACTGCTGAAAGAGCACCACTTCTGAAATAAATAAAGATATGAAGACGCTTTAGCTCAGTGTAAGACAGATCCTTGCAAAGCCGTTAATTTTTGTTTTCTTGAAAAAGAAATGGAAAGGATCGCGTTTGTACTCTGTGTAGCTAGCAGCTTTATACCATCCACTTCCTGGGTGAATGACACTCTCCTTGATCTCAGAGAGTTTGAAACTAATCAGTTTGGAGAGGGCAGGTGTGCATTCCCTAAAGGTTAATGGGGCTATCTTTTCTGATACTTTTTTTAATATATTTAATGTAACGGGAATAGCCATCTGCCAGTTATGTGTGTATACGTTTGTTATAAATCTATGTTTTGTATGGCAGTCCTGCTTAGGAAACAGGCCAAGCAGCAGAGCCTCATGGGACATTGGATTTTAAAAGAGAAGAGAAAAAAAAAATGGTCTGCCCTCTCGCTGACCTCGAGGATAAACTGGCTAGAGCTTCTTTTCCTGTTTTAACACCTACCTGCCAAAACCTGTGTAGCTGCTTTGAACCTGGGAAGTCTGCCCTCTGCCATAAAAGGTTATGTTTTATAAGATAATAGGAGAAAGATTGTTTTTGGAAAGCATATGTGAATTAACCTTACAGGATATTTCTGCAGCGTCAAAGGGTGTTGTAAACTATACTCTGAGGAAGACAGACTGTCTCATTATAATTAACAATATTGCTGTATTTGCAGATTCCAATCAAGTAGTGATCTGACCTGTTTGCCTATGCAGCTGTTATGTTAAAAATTAAGCATGCAGGACTGAGTGTGACCGCATACTAACAGCTCAGAGCTGTGACATCACAAGGAGGGAGGACATTCTGGCGTGTCACCATATGCAACCACGCTAACAAAGATCTGTGTAAAGATCCAGCAAGGTAAGAAAATACCAGCGTGTCTCAGTTGAGTCGGCAGGGGTTGTGAACCAGGTTGGTTGTATGCCAGCTGGGTCAAGTATTGTGCTGCTTTCCCCAAAGGGAGTTTGGCATTTGGACTGGTTACCTGGGTGTGCTAGTTGAAAATGGTTCATAACTGACCCCAGGACTCGAGACTGGTAGTTTGCTTGGACCCAAAACAAACAGGAGAGTGTCCCTGTTTATACCCTGTTCACGAATCGCACTTCAAAGTTGGGCACTGTGGGAGCAGAGGGCCTGACCCCTGGAGTGTATTTGTGACATATAACAGGTCCATTTGTTTTAAATCAAAGCACCTTGTTATGTTTGCTTGTGCGTGCAGTGCGAAGTGAACATCTTGCGGCTACTCGGGAAAGTAAGGGCTGCGTAGGTGGGTCAGTGGAGCATCCAATGCATCTCAGGCTACAGATGGTACAGCACGGACAGCCCAACCATGAGCGGGCTGATTGTGACGGTGTTCAGCCTGGTTGATAGGCGAGAAACATTCACTAAAAATACCACCAACAGCTTAATCTGGTTCAAGGTCAGTTAGCATTCGTCTCTATTTCCCTCACCCGGGTTGTGCCCGAAAATAGGCAGAATTTGTCTAGTGTACTTACTCGGTCAACAAAAAATAAATAAATAAACTTTGTGTAGTTGAAAGGAGGTAGCCACACCTATCACATTGCAGCTGCATCCTTTCATCTACAACAGACCACCCAGCAGCCAGCTGATTGGCATCATGATCAGCCTCCTCCTCATTCTGCACTGAGTGCCGTTCATCTTCTACCCTTCCACTCCACCGCCAAGCCACTCCCCCCATCCTGTCACTCACATCTTAATAACTCACTCACTCACATCTTATCCCCACATTTCCTCAGTGCTCACTCAGATAAATTAGCCTTACCCTGTGGATATCCGGCCCAGTAATGAGGTAGGCGCCCAGTACAATCAAGCCTGAAGTACCCCAACAGAGATTGGATCACAGAGCTCATTCACCAAACTATAGTATAATATTTTATTTTCAAATACAATCCAAGCAGATAAAAATTCCAGTGTTTTAGGATAACCATTCATCAGGGAATTCTGGCTGTAATTTTGGGTATTCCAATTACATTTGAAGCTGCAAGGCTGGACTGAACTTCATTGGTCTCTAACTTCAGCCTTCACAAATGCACAACTTGTAAATTCATTATACTTTTTGAAACCTTTTAGTTTCTTTTTATTTTGAGCAAAGTCCTTAGTAGCACAGAATGTCCTTGTGGTTCCCTTACCTGCCACTTCTCAGAGATTGCAATTGGAATGACAGAAATAATACACTACATTTTGATGAGTGAGCCCTGTGTCCGGCCTCTGTTGGGGTCACCCTGTGGATTCCCTAACATTCCACCACTCAGTGATTCTCCCTTCCCCCATATTTCCTCTTCCCACTCAAATAAATTAGCTACCGCCAGTTGGGCAACAAATGCCACTCTCCCCCATTTTTCCTCACTCAAATAAATTAGCCACTTCCTGCTGCTCCCTCACACCCTCACCCCAGCACACTGCTCACGGCTTCTCTTCCCCCCATCATTTCCCCACATTCAAATAACATAGCCACTCCCTGCAGCTTCCTCTGCTCCTTCTGTTTCTGCTGCTTGCAGCTTCTGTTCCCTTCCCCCACATTGCCCTAGCACTCCGGAGCCAGCAGTTAAGGCCTAGACGAGGCTACTGGGTCCCATTTTGCCACACCTGGATACTGTTGACTACTCAATCAAGGGAGGGGGATCCCTCACTGAGCACATCGCTGAGATTATCAGCAAGAGTACGGGAAAACGGGGGGGGGTGAAGAACACTAATGTTTACTGGTGAGGACCTTGACTTTTAAAGGGGTTCACCTAGTGTGACAACGGGAGCACTGTACGCTTCATTATTGTTTCATTGTGCCTCAAAGGGGGGGGGGGCAGAGGGGGAGAGGAGGCACAATGGAGAAAAGTTAGGGAGAGTGTAGCCCAGGCAACAGCATGCTGTTTGAAGGACATGAGCAAGGGGAAGAGGAGGAAGAGGCTGCTATGGTCTTCCAAGGAGGTGGCAAAGGCAGTGAAGGAGAAGAAAACAACAGAAAGTACAAGGAGACCCAGAAGGATGGAGACTGGGGGGTATAACTGGCAAAACAAAAGGAAGCAGGAAGGAGGGAGAAGGCAGCTAAAACTCTAACAAAGGAGAGGATAGCTAAGGATATCAAAAAAGGGGAGAATGCCTACTGTAGATATGTAGGGGAAAGAGGAGGACAAGGGGAGAGATAGTGAGAATGAAGGGCAGGGGGAACTGTGCAAAGGAAGATCAAGAGGAAGACTGAATACTAAATGATTACTTCTGCTCGGTCTTCATAGTAGACAGCGTGGGAGACACACCAGCATGCTACAGTAAGCACTAGGAAGAGGCAGGAGTGGACACAAGTCCATTCTTAGTGAAAAGGATCCAGAAGGACTTGGAAGCCTTAAAGGAGAATAAGGCGATGGGTCCAGATGGAATTCATCCAATGATTCTAAAGGAGCTAAGCATGGTACTGGTCCCCCTTCTGGCAGCACTTTGTAGCACCTCAGTTGAGACGGGGGAAATGTCAGAGGATTGGAGAAGGGCCAATGCGGTCCCTCTGCACAAAGGCGGCAATGAGGAGAACGCTAGCAACTACAGGGCAGTCAGTTTCACATCAGTAGTGGGAAGTTATGGAGACACTATTGAAGGAGAGATTCATGGAGCACCTGCAGGCAAAAGGGCTGCAGGACACCAACAACGTGATTTCACAGGGGTTGATAATGTCAAAATAATCTCATAGATTTGTTTGACTAGGTTACCAGGGAGGTAGATCAAGGGAGATCAATGAATGTGGCCTATCTGGACTTCAGTAAGAATTTTGGCATTGTGCCTTACAGGAGTCTAGTTAAGAAACTAAGCAGCCTGAGAGTGGGGGAGACAGGGTGTGCTGTCAGCACAGCATTTCACAGCCAGCAGGCGACGTAGGGCACACCTGTCAACAGTCATTCCGTTGATCGGGATTTTGCAGCGCCACCGCCTTGCCACCCTAGGGATGGTGTGCTAGTTCCTCCCTACACCTCCGACTTGGAGGTGATTATATGACTTTTTTTGGGGTGCAAGGGGCAATTCCCCCTGCAAACAGCCAGGATGTGTCCTGGTGCTTCAATGTGATTGCGGTCAGGCAGCATGATTGCCGGGCAGCATGGTCGCCATCGGCAATTTGTTGTCGATGTAATGTTGGTCAACAATATTGTTGTTGAATCAACATGGTGGAACTGGGGAGAAAGTGATAAATTGGGTATCAAAGTGGTTGAGAGATAGGAGGCAAAGGGTGGAGGTAAATGGTAGCCACTTAAGCGATAGGAGAGTCACTAGTGGGGTGCCACAGTGTTTGGTGCTGGGACTGGTCATCTTCAGTGTCTTCATGAGTGCCACTACGGAGGAGCTTGAGGGGAAGGTGTATCTCTGTGTGGATGACACAAAAATCTGCTACAGGGTTGACACTCAGGAAAGGATATAGAGAATGCAAAGGGATCTGAGGAAAATAGAAGAAAGATCTAGGGGCAGCAGCTGGGTTTGAATACCAAAAAGTGCAAGATTGTGCACTTAGGGCTGTGGAACGCAAGGGTTGTGTACAAGATGGGGGGAGTGGCGCTTACAGTCACCAAGGAAGAAACAGACCTAGAGGTCAGCATATCTGATTACCTCAGGGTGGCCAGGCTGGGCAGTGTGACAAAGCAGTGAGAAAGGTTAGCAGGATGCTGGGATACATCGGGAGAGGGATTTCTAACAGGAGGAGGGAGGTGGTGCTGCTGTTGTATTACTCACTAGTGAGGCCCCGCCTGGAGTACTGTGTCCAGCTCTGGAGGATGCACCTCTGCAAGGACATTGAGAGGTTGGAGATGGTATAGAGGAGAGTAGCCAAACTGGTGAGGGGGTTGCACAAGAAGCCATACGAGGAAAAGCTGCAGGAATGCAACATGTACTCCCTAGAGGAGAGGAGAGGAGAATGAGAGGGGACATGACTGAAATTTACATGTACCTCACAGGTGTGAACAAATTACAAGTGAAAGGAACTAGAACAAGGAGGCATGAAACAAAGATACAGGTGGGAAGTTTAGGAGAGATGAAGGAAAATGCTCCTTCTTGGAAAGGGTGGTGGATGACTAGAACAGCCTACCAGAGGAGGTAGTAGGGGTAAAGACTGGGGAGCTTCAAGCATGTGTGGGATGGGCTCAGGGACATATTAGGTAGAGGAATGGGGAAGGGAGTGACACCTATTACCAACTTAGATCAGTGGTGACAGAATAGACAGGGACAAAGGGATGAGTGGATTGGCCTAATGATCCTTTTCTGCCAATAAAATCTATGTTTATATGTTTCATTTGGCTTTCTTTTAGAGGGAGGCCATATTCCTAAGTTATAGTGGGTCACATGGAAAGGGGTGAGCACTTCAAGCTATTAAAACTAGCTGTAGTTGTATAACTAGCAGAACACTTGGGGATTAGAATTATGAGAGTGTTTGACACACCTTTATTCTTGTTTGGGGTGGTGATGACCCTAAGTGCCTCCATGCCCACCTAACTGGTTACTGGGTTCTAGGAGCTCAATGAAGATTTTGTGCATCATTGGTAAGTTGGAAAACTGTTACGATGGGAGTTAAGATTGGCAGAAGTAAACATCCCAGTGGTACTGGTGGAATGTGCTGCCCTCTCGTGGGTGAACTGGCCTTGCTTTGCGAACCTGCCTGAGTACAGTGGAGCCTTGAGGAGTGCTGCAAAAAGCAGTGCAGTTTGGCAGGCGAGGGAGACATCTGCTGTGGCAGTGCCTGTTGTGGGGGGACCTTGACCTTGTAGGTGATCACACGGCATCTTCCCCACCCCTTCAGATCAGACACAGCAGCAGGACATGGACCTGATTGTGTCAGGGGAGGTAGGAGGGACAAGAGAATACGGTGCAAATCACTACCAAGGAATGGCAGTGGTGAACAGCCCCATGTCAACAGTCCTGTCCCCTTCTGCACCCCTCAGTACGTCACAATCAAAGTGGACCTTTCTCCCTGGCTGGAGTAGCAGCCAGGCCTGGGCCAAGCTGGACAGGACAAGCCCTGGAGCTTTTGGAGGTCACCTGGGACTGAGGTGTGGGGGTGTCTGAAAGGGGAGAAGTAACATGAGGACAACAGCAGAAGTGGCTTGAAGTAGCCAGTGTGCAAGGCTGCGACTTGGTGCTAGGGGGCATGTGGCAGACGCAAGCTGCCATATCCCCAAAAATGGGATTCTCAGAACTCTCCCAGGTGGAGAAATTCTAAGTTCCCTTAGACCAGCCTGGCAGCAGAAATCAATACCCTGACCCACATAACAGGAAGATAACTTTCAAATGAACATATGAACATACAAAGAAAGCCAGCACATACAGGCCTGATGGTCTGTCTAGTCTGCTTGAGTGTGCAGCTAGCAGTCTGTTACACTGCAACTGCTCCCCCCTCTTCTACCTACATATCCAGTTTCATGCCCGTACTAGCTGTTACCCCCCCACTGCCTCATTGGTGACCTTCCTCCTGACTTTATCCCATCCCTTTTTAAAACTGCTCACCATCTTCAGGGATACCACCTCCTCAGGCAGTGCATTCCACCCTGTCACCACTCTCTCCATGAAATAGTGCTTTCTCATTTCCCTTCTGAATCTACCACCCTCCAACTTTAGATCGTGTTCCCTAGTTTCCCTCCCTCTCTTTAATCTTAAAATTCCTTCTGTACCATCTTTATTTATGCCTTTCGTATATTTGAAGGTTTGTATCATGTCCCCTCTATCCTTCCGTTCCTACAGGGAGTACATAGATACATAGATACATAGATGTTGAGCTCCCTCAGTCTCTCCTCGTAGGGTTTGTCCTTCATACCCAAGGATCATCCTGGTTGCTCTGTGCTGAACCCCCTCCAGCAATTTAACATCTTTCTTTAAGTAGGGGTGGCAGAACTGCATGCAGTACTCCAGGTGTGGCCTCACCAATGACCTGTACAGTGTTAGGATGACCTCCCCTCTCCTGGATGCAATTCCTCTGGCAGTACACCCCAGCATCTTATTAACCTTAGCTGCTGCTTTTCTGCAGTGTGCTGAGTGGTTCATTTGCCATGTTATTATCACCCCAAGATCTTTTTCTTCCTCTGTAGGGGATAACTGTATCCCCCCCAGTCAGTAATGATTCCTGGGTTTCTTGCTCCCAAGTGCATGGCTTTGCACTTCTTTGCATTGAACCCCAGCTGCCATGTTTCTGACCAGTGCTCAAGTCTAGGCAGATCATCCTGTAGCCTCTGCCACTCCTCTGTGTTGTCCACCACTGCACCTAACTTTGTGTCATCCACAAAAAGGCTGATCTTATTCTTAATCCCATGCTAGATGTCGGCAATGAAAATGCCAAACAACACTGGACCCAGTACCCAGCCCTGTGGTACCCCACTGGTCATGGCTTTTGGAGTTGAGAGTTCCCCCCTTACGACTACCCTCTGCATCCTGTCATTCAGCCAGTTCCTGATCCACTCCACCATTTTCTCCCCTGCTCCCTGGTATCTAAACTTGATAATCAGTCTCCCATGTGGCACTGAACCAAAGGCCTTGCTGAAGTCTAGATACAAGACATCCACTGCTTGGCATCTGTTGAGTTCCCCTAGTCACCTAGTCATAAAAGTTCACCGGGTTGATCTGACAAGATCTTCCTGAGAGAAACCCATGCTGTCTGTTGTCCTGGAGACCATTTACCTCCAGAAAGGTTACTAGCCTTTCTTTAAAGATAATCTCCATTAGCTTCCCCACAATGGCTGAAAGGCTGACTGGTCTATAGTTGCCTGGTTCATCCTTGGGACCACTGTTGTGGAGGGGCACCACATGCACCATCCTCCAGCCCTGAGGGACACACCCAGTTCCCAGTGAGATATTGAATAAGTCTGCTAGTGGCTCTGCCAGGACCTCTGCCAACTCCTTCAGAACCCTGGGGTGTATCCTGTCCTAGGCCTACCATCGCCCTGTTTGCTGGGATTTCCCCATCTGTTAAGCCCACTTCCCCATCCCCTGAGGCATTGGTCCAATCTTCTCCCTGGTAAACACAGAACAGAAGTAGTCATTGAGCGCTTCTGCCTGGTCTACCCCCTTTTCCACCCACTTATCATTTTTTTCTTGATTCTAATTGTAACCCCCTACAAATGGGGGTTCCCAAAAAGCCTTTCATGAGCTTGCCTAAATGCTCACTGCCAGGCTGGTGTCCGGGGTTCTAGCCGTATAACGGCTAAATGTTAGAGCCTGTAAATCCTCTGGTTACTGTCTCTCTAAGAGCTGCCGGGGTGCAGTCATAATTAAATGGAGGGGGGGCTAAGTGTTTCCATGCTCGAGTCCTGCCCGGGCTGCTGGGTAATCGCTCCGTTTCTGCCATCGTTAATTGCATAGAGGGAGCTCAGTTTGAAGATGTGCTGGTTTACTAATCATCCTTTAGGGTATAACAGTATTGTAGTTTGTTCTAACCTGCCTTCTTTGCAGCGAGGATTGTTTCGTCTATCTCCACCATCTTGGTCCTGAACTGCTGAATTGGACCAATCAGTATGTCGGGACTCTAAAATGGAGCCTGCTAGTAGGGGCTGCGTGGAGTCAGTCTGTGGGGATTGTAGTTTCGGGCTGTTGGCGCCTTTAGCACCTGGAGGGGGAGCCTTGTTGTGACTGGCAGCTGAGTCAGCCAACCAAACTTTTTGATCTTTGGGATATCCCCAAGCTGCCTGTGGTCTGAGGAGAGATCTGAGTTGGAAGCTGAGGAAGCAACAGCTCGAACGAGTCAAGCAGCTGTTAGTGTAGTTCATGCAGGAGAACTGTGGAGAGGCCTAAGTTTGGCCTGTGAGTATGCCTTTTGCCCTGAGAGGAAATGGAGCGGTATTTTTTCGGACTAAATCCGAGTTGTGAGCCACTGACTTGTACCAGGCTCAGTACTTGAGGAAGACGGAAGATTTTGCTGAATGCAATCGACCTGTCAGGAGTTTCAGCCCACTCAGAGAGGGATTACCTGGTACTGTAGAATTTCTTACATATAAATGTGCTGTGTATTTGTAGGGGGTCGTGATTTGGTTCCCCACTGTGTGAACTGTATTCTGCCTGCTGGAAGCTGTACCCAGCCTACTCGGAGAGGGATTACCTGGTACTGTAGAATTTCTTACATATAAATGTGCTGTGTATTTACAGTGGGTCATGGTTTGGTTCCCCACTGTGTGAACTGTGTTCTGCTTGCTGGAAGCTGTAGCCAGCCCAATTGGACTGAAGCCGCAGTTATCTCCATGCAGCTGGGCCTTGCCACGTGGACCCTACCAGACTACTCCACTGCACAGAGAAAGCCATCGACAAGAGACCTGCCTGGGGATCAGCCCCTTGCTCCACATCTGAACAGGAACAATGCCTCGGCGGACCATGTTGGCCCTGCTACTCCTGGCACTCCAGATTCACCGCATGCTGTCTCTATTTTCGTCCAGCCTGTGTCCAGTCTTGGGTATCGTGAGTAATTACCAGGGTAGCTCCCTACCACAACAAATTAATCTAAGTGTGTCATCTGATTGTGTTGTCATTTCTCTTTCTTCATGAACTGAGCCATCTGGCTCTGGATTACAAATAGAGTGTATTGTGCATGTTGTTTTGTTGTTTTTCCATCACAGGGTCCCAACCAGCTGCAACGCCGGCCTACCCCGGGCAATAGTCCTGGCTAGCCCATCTTTTCCCCACCTGGGTACCCAGAGGTTGTGACTTGTTTAGGGACTCTGAAGTGCATGCATAACTGTTTATTTGATATAGCATTTAAGCAAATCAACCTGATTATGCCCCTCCCTTGTTCAAGCTCCCTGAATAAATCAGATCTAATTTTTTTTTGCATTTAACCTGACTGTGGGTTCAGTTTGTACCAAGAGTACCATGCTGTTGCAATTTGCTGTGTCTAACCTTGTTTTACAGGGCGTCCCCAGGGTTGAGCTAAAGAAACCAGCCCTGGTGGTAAGTGCAAACTGTGGGGGTACTTGAGAGGTATATCAGGGGTATTGTGAAAGTGACTATTGGTTGTTGTTCTGGCCACTAGCAGGGAAACAGGGGTGTTATAGTGTCTCGGAGGGCTGTGCCCTGGATAGCGCTTGACCACTACCAACCTTGACCTCCAGGTGGAGGCACCCATTTCAGTACTCAGGCCCCTTAACCTGCTCTTAGCCAAGCAGGCAGGGGTAGTAGCCCTGGGGATAGCACCACCTAGGGGTTACATAATAATTTGATCTTTGCAGCTCCTCCTCTCCCTAATGTACTTTCATATTAGTTTCAAGACCCCACAAAATCTTGAACACTTCTGGCTCAAGTACCATCAGGTTAAATCTTCCCCACTGTGACTGCCTTTTGTTGCGATACCCCTAATGAAGCCAGTGGTTAAGCTGGTCACAACTGTGTTTAGAAATGAGGGGGTGAATGTTGGGGATCTCCGCTATTGGCTGGGATTAAGGTGTGGCATTTTGAGTCCCCCCGAGGCCATTGTTGACTCAGAACAGATCTGGATTGGGGGCTGGAAATTCTAGGTCAAACTCAGGCAGTCTGAATTGGGGGTAGTCCATCTCCCCAGTAGTTTTTTCCTAGGACAGGATAGAAGAGCCTGCTTCTATTTCGATCGGCCCAAAGTGTGTTAAAAGTGTGGGGAAAGGTCACATCTATCTGTCTATGCTTGTGACCAGCTGAGGTGTGGACTATGTGGGGAGTTTAGACATTTAAGCATGACTTGCAGAAGTTATTACAGGTGCAACTTATGCAAATAATTAGGGTATACTTTCCAAAATTACCCATGGGCATCTCTTAATCACTCAGATAGATTCAACCAGGATGACCTGGTCAGTAAAGTACAACTGACAGGTTCAGCTGAGGCCTTAACTCACCAGCATCAAGAGCTCCCCCCACCTTTGGAAAATTTAGGTACCCCAGGATGCCATCCTTCCATTCGTGGTGCATCTCTAGAAGCAACTCCAGCTACTGACAGAGGTCATTCAACCTCCACTCAGGGAGCGCCCCAGGTACCTCAGCGTCAGAGTGTACAGGACAGTCAGGAGCAGGAAGAATCAGCTGTTACATCAGCACGAAAAATGCCAGCTAAGGGTTCTAAGGAAGTGAGTCAGATGCCCCCCCTTCAGGGTGATGGTCAGTGTTTCCTAGGAGGTGCTCCAGATTAACCAAGTTACCAGAAGACCCTCCTGTGGTTCCCTTCTCGAATAAGTTTGAGGTGCTACAGGAAAAAAGATGCTGGGGTGATTCGGATCCAGGCGAAATGGGTTCGGACACTATTCTTCCACTCTCTTCATACGTAGGATCATACTTAGGATGTACAGGAACAGGAAGACATTATTCCATTTTATTCCATAGATTCAAAAATATTGTGGTAGTCCTCCTTCGCTGGTAATAGGTAAGCTGTTCAAGGGGTTTACACCCCTTTGGGTGAAAAAATATTTTCTTTTTTGCATATTAAATCTGTGCCCTGCTACTTGTAATGTTCCTCATTGCCCGATTCCACAAGTAGTCGACGCAGAAGGAAAAAGAAATAACTGGTTCCAGCTGAGGGTGGTGTTTCCTGAACTGTAGCTGTTTAATGTTCTGCCTTTTGACAATTTATCATGGCCCAGTTGACAGCTGCCTCCCTTAGTGTTTATAGTCTTAAAAATCCAAATAAACAGGGGCAGTCTTTTCTTGATTGCAAGAGGTTGAGTTTGATTTGGGTTTAATACAAGAAACCTGGATGCTTACAGCCAGGGACCTCCTGCAGTTTTGAAAAGAATGTGTATGGGCCCTTTGTTCTGGTCCTTTGGGGAGGACAGAGCAGACGGGGTAGGTCTCTTATTTAGGGGTACGGATTGGGAAGCAGATAGATTAGGAGATATTTTATCTGGATGTGCATTGCTTCTAAATTTTTGGTGGAAATGAGTATGCTTCAGAAGCATCAAAGTTTATGCTTCTCAAGTCAAGGCAGACTAAGTGGCATAGTTTGAATTAATACAGCACTATCTAGCTACATCCCAAAAACTAGTTTTGGGAGGCGATTTCAATTTCACTTTACACTATGGTCTTCGTCATGCTGTCTTGATCTCGGGTGCTTTCTGTATCCTGCCATAGTGGTCAGTCGTCCTGCTCACAAGCCTTCGGCTGGAAGTGGTTCTCCCCCATAAGGCATCTCCTCTGGCTCCTCCTGGTGACACTAGCCCTGGCTGGGGACATTGAGCTTAACCCTGGTCCTACTTATCAAGCCTCCTCATTTCCAGTGGGCTGGCTGTCAGGCAAGGGAACGAAAATAGCTTACCTCACCTCAGCATCCGCAGCCTCCTGCCCAATCTGGCTGAACTCTCTGCCTGGGTCACTCCCTACAAGCCTGACATTCTTGGTATTACTGAGACTTGGCTGAAACCTTCCACCCCTGACTTGGCCTGTGCGCTTCCTGGCTTTGATCTCATTAGGCAAGATCGGCCTGGGAAAAAGCTTGGGGATGGTATCTTGGTCTACTACAAGAGTCACCTAAACCTGTCTGTTGTATCCCACCAACAGCCCTTACTGTCTTCTTGTGAGCTGCTTCACACAGTCCTGTTGCTCGGGAACACTAAGAAGCTGCACATCATCTGTACATACAATCCCCCCAACGGTGGTCTGTCAGGGTTATCCTACCTCCTTGATACTGTTGGTGCTAAGACTGGGAATAATGAGCTAATGATCTTGGAAGATCTTAATTTAAACTGGCTTGGAGGAAACACCAAGCTGTATGAACCTCTGCTTGCTGGCTTCTCCTTGTCTCAACTTATTCAGGAGCCCACTAGGCGTTCTGCCACTGATGGTACTAGCTCCCTCCTGGACTGGGTCCTGTCCAATAGACCTGAGAGGATCAGCTGTTCTGGTACCCTTCCTGACTCTATCTCCGACCACACCCCTGTGTACTGTGAATGCAAGATCTCCTCCCAGAAAATGCCTCACAAAATAATCCAAGTAAGGGATTTCTCCAGGTTTGACCTGGGGTCCTTCCATGAGGATCTGAGGCTTACAGACTGGTCTGCGATGCTAAACGCTCAGGACTGTTCCACTGCTGTTAGTCATTTTCTCAGCACCTTCAGGGTACTGCAGGACAAGCATGTCCCTCTTATCAGGAGGAGGGTAAGGGGGTCTGTCACTAAGTAGCTGCATGGGAGCCTCCTTACCCTCATGAGGACTAGGGACAAGTGCTGGGCAACGTCAAGGTCACGCTGGACCAGGCCATATTTCAGCAATATAGGAGGCTCAGGAATGAATGCAAAAAAGCAATCAGGGCTGCCAAAAATGAATATTGCAAAACTGTCTTACTAAACTCAGCTAAGGACCCTAGGAATTTCTGGAGGAACATTAAAAATATAGTAAGTGGTTTCTCCAACTGTGGGGTTTCTGACATGCTCATAGATGGATCTAATTGTAACAATCCACTAACCAACACCAATGCATTCAACTCCCACTTCTCGGATCTGTCTGCCTTCACCTCCCTATTCTCCACTGGTGGGAGTGATAGCCATGTCCCGGCCTCTGCCCCACAGTCGGCCCCTATCTCCCATCTGTTACTCTACTTCAAGGCTGTGACAGCACAGGAGACACAGAGACTTCTCTCTGGTCTCTCCCCTCACTCTAGTGCTGGCTGCAATAGCATGGAACCTACGCTCCTCCATCTTGGCGCCTCTTATATTGCCTCCCCAGTGGCCCATATCGTCAACATGTCCCTAGCCTCTGGAGTTATCCCCGGCCTCTGGAAGGTGATGAGGATTGTCCCTGTTCTCAAACAGGGCAACCCAAAGATCCTCGACAACTACTGACCGATAGCCATCTTGTTGGCGATCAGTAAACTTCTGGAGAAAGTTGTGGCTGGGTAACTCACGGAGTATATTCAGGCCCATGAGCTACTGTCTCCCGCGCAGCATGGATTTCGCAAAGGGCACAGTACGTCCTCTGCCCTTGTCACTGTCTCTTCTGTGATCAGGGCAGCTATGGACCAGGGTAAGCTTTCAGGCACCATTATCAGAACTGTTTAGTGAGTCTCTGAGCACAGAAGAGGTCCCAGAAGACTGGAGAAGGGCTTGTGTGATCCCGCTTCACAAGAATGTTAGCAGGGAGGAGGCAGGAAACTACAGACCAATCAGTCTTACCTCAGTAGTGGGCAAGATTATGGAGGCACTCCTTAAGGAAAGGATAGTGCAACACCTGGAATCCATAGGAGCACAGGATCCAAGACAGCATGGGTTTACAAAAGGAAGGTCCTGTCAAACTAATCTCATAGATTTCTTTGACTGGGTAACCAGAGTGGTGGAACAAGGGGGAGCAGTTGATGTCGCCTGCCTTGACTTCAGCAAAGCTTTCGATACTGTTCCACATAGAAGATTGATTAATAAGCTGGGTAGGCTAGGGGTGGGTCAGAAGTTGGTCAACTGGGTGGCAAGCTGGTTGACGGGCAGAAAACAGAGAGTGGTGGCAAATGGTATACAGTCAGAAGAGATGCAAGTGTCAAGTGGTGTACCTCAGGGATCAGTCCTGGGGCCAGTCCTCTTCAATATCTTCATCAGTGACATTGCAGATGGACTGGAGGGTAAGGTTTGTCTGTTTGCAGATGACACCAAGATCTGCAACAGAGTAGATGATCCAGATGGGGTGGGCAGAATGAGAAGAGATCTGGATTAAACTAGCAAAATGGTCAGAAGAGTGGCAACTGGAGTTTAATGCAAAGAAGTGCAAGATCATGCACATAGGGAAGAGAAACCCTGAAGCCACCTATAGGCTGGGACGGGAGTTGCTGGCAGTCACAAGGGAAGAAAGAGATTTGGGCATCATCATCAATGATGACCTGAAATCATCCAAGCAGACCACTAAAGCAGTAGGTAAGGCTAGGGGGATGTTGGGGTGTATTAGTAGGGGTATCACAAATTGGAAGAGGGAGGTAATAATCCCTCTTTACATGACACTGGTTAGGCTCCATCTGGAGTACTGCACGCAGTACTGGAAGCCACACCTTCACAAGGACATTAACCAAATTGAGGTAGCCCAGAGAAGGGCAACCAAAATGGTGCAGGGACTGCATCAGAAAACATACGAGGACAGATTAACGGAGCTCAATATGTATACCCTAGAGCAAAGGAGGGAGAGAGGTGATATGATCGAAACATTCAAACACTTTAAGGGCATTAACAAGGTGAAAGAGTCTAACACGTTTCAATATAAGAAAAATAGCAGGACAAGAGGACACAGCATGAGATAGAGGGAGGTCGATTAAGGGGTAATGTGAGGAAGTTCTTTTTCACAGAAAGGGTGGTGGATGCATGGAATGGCCTACCTCAGGAAGTGGTGGATATGAATACAGTGCAGGACTTCAAACAGGCATGGGATAGGCATAAGGGAGCAATACAGATGAGTATGAATAGATAGGCCATTAACAGAGCAAAGGCCGATGGCACATTCATAAGGTAAAAAAAGAAATGGGCAGACTGGATGGGCCTTGCTGTCCTTATCTGCCATCGACTTCTATGTTTCTATCTTCACTGACCTATCTAATGCCTTTGACCTAGTTGACCATGTCTTACTTTGCTCTCAGCTTCGGTCCCTTGGTCTGTCCCCACCTGTCCTAAGATGGTTCACTAATTACCTCCAGGGCAGACAGCAACTTACTAAATTCAGTAAGGTCCTCTCGGTCACCACTCCTGTGACCTCTGGTGTCCCCCAGGGTTCAGCCCTAGGGCCCCTTCTCTTCTCTATCTTTGTCAATAATCTCCCTTCTACCTCTTCCAGTTGTAGCTCTGTCCTATATGCAGATGACCTGGTTATCCTCACCCATTCCTGTGACATTGGGGTCATCAACCACCAACTGGGTGAGGATTTCAGGAATATCCAGTCCTGGATAATGACCCACAAGCTGGTTCTCAACCTTAAAAAAACTCAGGCCATGCTTTTTGGGACCTTGGCCAAGATAAAGGCCTCCCCTACCTCACTGAGTATTACTGGTATTGATGGTACTCCTGTCCTAATCACTGACTCCATCAAATACCTCGTGGTGACACTTGACCCCCAGCTTGACCTTGGGCATCTTATCCAAAATGTATGCAGAGCTGTCAACTGCAAACTGGGTCTGGCCTACGGAGTGAAGAACAATCTTACTTCTGCTGCTCACCCTGCACTGGACAGAGGTGTGTTTCTCCCTTCTCTCTGCTATGGACTCATCCTGTTAGCATGCACCTCCAAAGTTCACCTCTCTAGGTGGAACGTAGCCTATAATAACATTTGCTACTTTGCACTTGCTGCCCCTAGCCCCACCCACCACTGAGACCTGTATGACAAACTTGACTAGTTCTCCCCACCCAACCACATGAATTTTGTCTTGGGCAGCTTCACGGGCAAGGTTATCAGAACTGGTGCCCCCCCCGGATTGGCTGAGCTCCTCAAACCAGCTGCCTCTTCTTCTTACTCCCTTAGGTCATTCGGTCCTGCTGTTCTCAAAGTTCCTGCCACTCGAACGCAAATGGGGACAGGCATTTTGCTTCATGTGCCCCCAGAGTATGGAACTCTTTTCCCGCCCAGGTCCGCTCCTCCCCCTCCCACTCATGTCTTCGGAGCTCCCTGTGGAATTACTTGAAGCTCTCCTCTGCATGTGGTTGTCCTAAACCGCCATTACTAACCTTGGTCCCCTGCAGTGGACTTACATGTCCTTCTTTTGGTACCCTTGCACAGGTCCTGCTGAAGTATCTTGGCTGCTTGGGTTCTGCTCTGTATATAATGTATTTACTCTGTTTCAGGCGATGCTTTGACTGCGGCTCTGCTTTTGGGGCTCTGAGCTGTATAGAATTGTGTAATGCACTGTTCGTAGCCTTGGTGACTCTGTGTATATACTTTGTTCATATTCTAACTGTGTTTACTGACTGCTTGTGTTATCTGGTTCTACCTGATTCTGTGTAATGCTTAACTTGTATCATGTTGTCCTCTGTATGAGTAACGAGCTGTGAATGAGCTTGGTACATCCAGCAGACATACCTGGGTTTGATTCTCACAACCTCCACTTGCATACAGTGTAACTCTGAGCAAGTCACTTAACCTCCCTGGTGCTCTCCAGTCGCCCCTGAAAACAGGCACCTGTGCCTAGTGGGCCTTACCCACTTAACAAAGAATAAAAAAAAAAAAATTAACTTGTATTTCGTTGTACTGTCCCAGGTCATATCTGAAAATAGGCAAATGTCTTGTCTAGTGTATTTGCCTGGTCAACAAACGCTAAATAAATAAATAAATAAATAAAATGAATATGGAAAAAAGGTGAATTGTGATTCCATAGCCTTCAAAAGGGTTGTGTCAGTGGCTGGGTTAATAGATAGGTACAGCTATCTTCATTGTTAAGGAAGTGCCATGTATCACAGGGGCCAACTTGCCACCAGGACAGATTTTCTTTTGTTAGTCACAAGTCAATGTTATAAACAATAGACCTAGAAACATAACATTTGTTCACAGAAAACGACTGCTTTGCCCACCCAGTCTGCCCAGATGGTCCCTGCCTAGTTTTCTTCCACAGATCCTAACTGGCATCCTACCTGCCTGTTCACTAATATTCTCTTATGTCTATCCCATGCATGCTTGAAGCCCCCTACTGTTTTTGCTTACACCACTTCCACTGGCAGTCTGTTCCAGGCATCTACCACTGTTCCAGTGAAGTAGTACTTCCTCACAGCCCTCTTTAACTCCCCTCCAGCTTCCTTCCATGCCCTCTAGTCCTGGTCTCTTCCTCCTTTGAAAGAGACTCCACTCCTGCAACCTGTTCACCCCCATGAGGTGCTTGTAGATCTCAGTCACGTCCCCTCTCGCCCTCTTCTCTTCCAGGGTGTACATGCTGAGATCCCTCAGCTTCTCCTCCTAAGACTTTTGGTGCAACCCCTGCACCATTTTAGTTGCCATAAAACCAAAAATGGCCAGCACTCCCTGAGTCACAATTAGGAAACATCTCAAATGAAATAAAGCAAATGGACACAGATAAGTAGGTTGTTAGGCTTGTTCAATCGAAGGGAATTCAAGTGCAGCTGCCCATTGACAACCTAAGATTGCTTACAATTTCAAATGACAGACCAATGGCTGCTATCCAGGTACGCTGGCACCTCGCTCAGGTGGAGCTTCGTGAGGTGAACCCTACAACTTATTATCTGTGACCATTTGATTTATTTCATTTGAGATTTTTCCTAATTGTGGCTCAGGGAGTGTTGGCCATTTTTGGTTTTGTGGTTGTTTACCTAGGGGCAGCACACCCCTGGCTGACACCCTGCCTTTCACCAGTGAGCACAGCACTACCTTGGTTTTGGACCATTTTAGTTGCCCTCCTCTGGACTGCCTTCACCCTGTCTGTGTCTTTTCTGAGGTGCGGCCTCCAGAACTGGGCACACTACTCCAGGTGGTGTCTGAACAGCAAGCGATACAGCACCAACACCACCCTCTTCCTCCTGCTGGAGATACCTCTTCCAGTGCATCCCAACATTGCACTGACCCAATCCACTGCTTTGCCACATTGTTCTGCCACTTTGAGGTCACCAGATATGATAAACCCAAGATCCCCTTCCTGCCAAATGACTGACAGTACCTCCCCATCCTATACTCCATGCCTGGATTCCTGTGCCCTAGGGGCATCATTTTGCACTTTTTTGGCATTGAAAGGCAGTAGGCTGTACCAGCTGAATTTTCCAATCAGCTTTTACTTACTATGAAGACCAAGGTTAGTATTTCTTTTCCACCAGCAGAGAACAGATGGAGGTGGAATTCCACCCCACTGGTGGCACTCTATGGGCACTGAGGTACGCATTCATGTCTGCCAAATGAAGGAAAAGGGGGGTCTTTGCAGTGTGCAGACTGCAGATGCTTGCCTCAGCGTTTTTGTTTGTTAGGGTATGATTTTGTTCTTTTCGTACACTGTTCATGGCCTGGTTTTGGACTGGTAAGGAGTGCCACATGGGAGGGACGAACTGTCTAAAATATCTATAATCTGATCCCTGATTCCTCACCCCCATCCCAATCACAGTTACACCACCAATTCTTGCTTAAGTTGTTTTTTCCTAGCTTGTTTTTCTTACGGTTGCTGCATCCTTCTAGAAGCCACTGAGGTTTGAAGGAATTGGAGGAGATAAAATGATGTTTGATCCAATCTTCCTGGTCCTATATTGTCATCCATTTGTGAGCCTGATTGTAACTGGCCCAGTGACTTGATGCTGTGGATGTAAAAAAAAAAAAAAAAACCATGCCTGTGCCCTGTTAATACCACAGTGGCTCCAGTTCCCTCACTGCAGTGTGGTGCAACACCTCTTGGTATAGAAGTCGGCAGTTGTTTTTGAGTCCTGTTTTCCAGGCTCATTTTGAATCCTGATATTTATTTTAATTTTCAGATGTCTGGTTCGGCTGTAATTCAGTGAGTAATTCCCCCAGTAATTTGTGTACCCAGTTCAGGTGCTAAAGATCCCTGTAAGGAATGTTGCCTGACTAGGGAAGTTACTAGTATGCTGGGAGAAAATGCTGCAGACTAGGGTAGAAAGGTGAAATGATCAGGCCCGATTGGGAGTTCCTTTGGTGGACTCTCGGGGTGGCCCACATGGACAGAGAGCCTGGAGCCACAGCTTAGAGAGAGAGGGTGAAAGAGCCTCGGGTGCCCACTCCGGAGAGCCAGGGAGACTCAATTCCCAGAATCTGTTTGGGCCAGGAGTTTGAGCTGGGTTGTGAATCCAGTAGGTCATCCCACACAACCCACGGTCTAGCAGAATCCATGAACCTGATTGTGGAGCTGACTGATGACAGGACAGGCAGCAGGATCAAGGATGAGCCCGGGGATCAGCCCCAGTTACTGGTAGGTCTGGGTCTTTTGTATGTCAGGTAGGTTCTGGTGGTAGGTCTCGAATTCCATGCCCATCCTGCGTGCACAATAGCCTGTGTGCATAGCCCCGGCCATGGTCCTTGTCCATAGGTCTGGGCTTGTACCTCAGGAGGCCGGACCTGTACTCCTCCCCCGACCACTCCTTGTCTCCAGTAGCAGAACTCTACTAACTAGGTGGTCTGTCTCATACTTCTCAACTGTCCTACATTTTGAGTAACAGGTCCTTATTTTACCAAACAAAAGCCCTCTGTTCCACATTGAGAGAGTGACACCCTACATTTGGCACTTCTTGGATTCACTGATTGATTCTGGGAATCAGTTGCTTTCTGAAAAGTGATACGGTTTTTCCGGTACCACAGCCACCACCACCGTGGGATCACTATGGAAATCGCGGTCCTAAAGGTGAGCTGCAAATCGTTCTAGCAACATGAGCCTGTCCAGTCACCCTAAATTAAACAGGTCAGACAAGTCTGCAGTAATTCCGTCTAGCATTTCACTGCTATCTGATTGGGAATATTACTGACAGCCACATGCAAGTCAGGGGTTCAGTAGCAAGTGTTTACAAGCCCCAGTACAAGTGGCTTGCTAGGGTGAATGTTGCCCCAGTTCTGAAGCATTTTAGGCTAGTACCTGGCTGCTGGCAGACAGGTCTGGAGCTGCAACAGTGCGATGCAAACCTTTCTGTTTGTCTTGTGCAGCCAGCCTGGGCTGTTTGCTACCAACTCCAGGAATTACTTGTTACTAAACAACAGACTCCCAACAGCAAGTTGCACACTCCCAATAAAATCAAACACCCATACAACCTCTCTCAGTCTTTCATTATCACTAAGTGCAAGGCCAGCAACCTCTCAATGTGAAAGAGAGGGCTTTTCTGTGGTAAAATGAGGACCTGTTACTCAAAATGTGGGACAGTTGAGAGGTAAGAGACAGACCACCTAGTTAGTGTACTGTTTCTTTAACAAACTCATCACCTCGGTTTACAGTACTAAGTGGGGTACCAGATTTAGAGGAGAAAACAACCACCACCTTCCAGAATAACAGTGATATTGTAGTCCCAAACTATCCTACTGACTTCTTTGGTCTAGCTGGCTGTCAATTAATTTGGAAAATGCAATGCCATGCCCCCCCATCGCAAGCCGGTGGAACAGTGTGTTGTGAGCTAGCCAACTGCCAATCATTATTTGCAATATATATTTCTGTTATATATTGTTTTATGGAATTTCTGTGCATGCCCATGCCAGTGTTACTTCAAGGCATGGGGAAAGCCTAGTTTTTTTTAAAGGGGTGACCTTTTGACTTGAAGATCACCTGCTTTGCCAGGAAGTGAGATTTTCATTCCTAGGTTCTTTCAGCAGAGAAACATAGAAACATAGAATTCGATGGCAGATAAGGACCACTTGGCCCACCTAGTCTGCCCATTTCCCTACCTAATGGATAAGCTGCAGATCCTAGTTAACCAACAGCCTACTTCCTCCTACCCCCACTAGAATTGTCTTATGTCTGTCCCATGCATTCTTGAATTCCCCCACTGTTTTTGACTCTACAACCTCCTCAGGAAGGCTGTTCCATGTATCCATTAACCCCTCTGTGAAGAACATTCCTCACATTACCTCTGAGCCGTCTCTATCTTCAAATTGTGCCCCTTGTTTTTGCACATCTCTTTTTCTGAAAGATGCTACCTCTTGGATTTTGTTGAGTCCCTTGAGGTATTTGAAAGTTTCTATCATGTCCCCCTGGCCCTCCTTTCCTCAAGGCTATATCTTTAGTTCTTTAGTCTTTCTTCATATGTCTTCTGATGCAGACCCTGCATCATTTAGTTACCCTCTTCTGGACAGCCTCCACCCTGTCTATGTCTTTAGAGATGGGGTCTCCCGGAGACTGTACAATACTCCAGATGTGGTCTTACCAACTGTCTGTACAGAGGGCCAACAACTTCCTGTTTTCTACTGGTGATGCCTCTCTCTATACATCCCAGTATCCCCCCAGCCCTCCTTACTGCCTTCTCACATTGCTGACCCACCTTTAGGTCATCTGATATGACTACCCCAGGTCCCTTTCCATTTTTGTTGTATCTCACCCCCCATTGTGTACTCTTCCCCTGGGTTTTTGTTTCCCAGGTGCATTACTTTGCACCTCTTTGCATTGAATCTAAGCTGCCATACATTTGACCATTCCTCCAACCTTGCCAAGTCCCTTTTCATCCTTTCCACCCCACCTTGTGTATCAACCCTGTTGCAGATCTTTGTGTCATCTGCAAAGAGACACACTTTCCCTTCCAGTCCCTCTGCAATGTCACTTATAAAGACATTAAAAAGGACCGGCCCCAGTACTGAACCCTGTGGTACCCCACTAGTAACCCTCCTTTCTTCCCTGTGGACTCCATTTACTATTACCCACTGTGTCCTGTTGTCCAACCAGTGTTTTACCCAGGCTACCACCCTAGGACCCACTCCCAGGCTGGCTAATTTGTTTATTAATCTTTTGTGCGGGACTGTGTCAAATGCCTTGCTAAAGTCTAGGTAGGCCATGTCCACAGCCCTCCCTGGTCTACTGCTTTGGTCACCCAGTCAAAAAAATCAATTAGATTTGTCTGACATGACCATCCCGCTGTGAATCCATGCTGCCTTGGGTCCTGTGCCCCACTGGCCTCTAGGTACTCAACAATTCTTTCCTTCAGAAGTGATTCCATCATTTTCCCTACCACTGAGGTCAAACTGACAGGTCTGTAGTTTCCTGCCTCTGTCTTGCTCCCACTTTTGTGAAGAGGAATCACATCCACCCTTTTTTTAGTGGGGTGGTTGGTTTTATGCACCCCAGAATAAGAGTTTTACAGCTGAGCGTCATATGCAAATAATCCCTTTTTTCTGAAGTCCATGATGCCTTATCCATCATTAATGTATGATAAAAAGACAAAGAATGTCAGTCCAGAAGTACTGAGGCAAGGGTTACCCGAAAAGAGCTTTGGCAATAAAGGCAGGTTTCAAAGAAATAAAAACTCATACGTACCCCAATAATGCAAAGCATCATGAGATGTGTATGAAAATCACCATGAAAATTTAGACTGGTTAGTGTAAGATGCTGTTGTGCAAAATACCAGTCCTTGCACTACAAAGCAGACATGTGGTGCATTTCAGTTTGTTAGTTTTTTTTTTGGTATGCCTTATAATTCAGAATTTTGCTTGCAGTTTGTTTATTTTATACAACGTGCTTGCACCCACTTGTAATAATCATATAAATGTTATTGGTGATACTGCACTGTACGTTCAGAAAGACAATCTCTGAATTTACTAATTTATCCAGGAATTTAACTATGCACGTGTGCAGAGGACTGCTAATGTCATGGAGTCAATGAACAGACATTCGGTTTGAGTAGGAGGTAATTCATTCTGCTGTGTCCAGACAAGACCTCTGAACCCATGAACAGGAAGTCTGCTGTCTGTACTGCCTAGCAGTCTGCGTTATATCATGTTGTCTCTGAAGTATCATGTGTCAGGTTTCCATTTATTTTTGCCTTCCCACTTACTAGGCCATTTCTAAGCTTTCTAGGTAACAGGTGGCAACCCATCCTGACACTCTACAAGTTGCAGTGGAGACTCTTCGTACCTTGTCCAGCTAGTCACACAGCTAATACACCTTGGCTTGCCCTCTGAGGCAGGATCCCCCTTTCCACACAGTTGCCATGGCGTGGGGGAAGGGAAACAGACTCTAAACATCTAGCATCGTGGAAGGGGGACAGCACTTTCATGAATCTCAGGGGCATGGGGTTCCATTGGCCCTGGCCCTTTGTGCTGTAACAATTGAAGGGGATTTTATCTTTAAGAGCATCCCAATCATTGCCAGGCCTTCCCTCGGTGTTGCTAAGGTAGCAGTGCCACTTACCCTTCCCACACCAGTAGGAAAATATCCAGAAGTAATGGCCACTATGAGGTTCTGCTGAGTATCCTTGCATCTGAGAAGAATCATTTTTTTTTTTCAGAATTCAAAGAAGACTGATATTAAGCAGCATTCTTCGTTAAACAGGCAATAGATGGAGCTGTTTTTTTCCCTGTTCCTGTGGTTCACACCAGTAATGTGGTATGATGGGACGAGGCACAAATCTGCAACCAAAATTACCTCAGAGGTGGATAGTTACGTTAAATGCAGATGATTTTTCCACTTCTGCTGAGATTCAAGATACACCCCCCCCATACAACCTGCCCTGCTTGAAGTGAAGCACAGCAGATGTCTTCCATGACTATGACACAAGTGAACAGGGTCAAATCTGTGTGTACGTATTTTAACATTTTGTATTTTCACAAATGTAACATTTTATTTGTTTTTTTTTGTGCCTCCCGCGCTCTCGACCAGCCACTCCTTCAGGCCACCAATGGACCCCATCCCACCACATCGCTTCGCGTTATCCACCTCCCCCCATGTCATGCCCTGGTTACTCTGATGCATTCCTTTGCTGGGAGCTCTCCCTCCCCAGCCCACACAGGAGGGGAGAAAGGATCCAAATCCATACTGGGTGCAAGATGGGGAATCGGCTCTTGGAGGCTACTCCAGGGCTTCATGGCAATGGGGATCCGGGGTATCATCATCTGGTGGGATGGGTGGTAATTTTCTGTTTTCTCCCCAGCCCACCCATCTCCCACAAATATTGATCCAGCTGCAGCAGCATTCTGGGGGTGGGGACGTTCAGTGGCATGTTGAGGCATCACGCCATCAAGAATGACTTACCGCAAGCCACAACCAGGAGCCACGTAACAAGCAGTCCGGTACCATCCCACCCCCCCAGGAGGAAAGCATCCGAAGGATGCTCTTAACTCCCTCCCTACCAGTCTCCGCTCCTGACGTCTGTGTTCAGGTGTGAACCCGGGTCACTGTGCCAAGCGAACACCCATCAACTCAGCACCGTAGAGCCAGCTAACATTTTATTTTAACTTCTCAGGAAGCTGAACAGAGGCTTTGATTTCAGTCAAACGAACCTCTAAAAAAAAAAAAAAAAAAAAAAAAAAAAGTAATTCAGAATGCATCCCAATTTACTTCTATGAAGTGTACCCACAGGCTCTCTGAACTGTTACACGACAAAACATCAGTGTGGGCTTTCGAACCAGGATGGGGAATGAATCATGTGACTGGCTCCACATAGCCAAATTATGATTCCTTCCAATCCTATAACGGTGATTTAAAAGATTCTGAAACTAGGTCTTGTTTACTAGCAATGAGGTGTTGTAGCTTGGAAGGCTTTAGAGAAGTTTGTAAAGAAGAGCACACTAAGTGCTGTGCGTAGTGTAGGACTCGTTCAGTGACCAAAAAACACAGCACCTGTTTCTGTTAGTTTCAGGCAGTGAAAGCGACAGTTTCTTCTGAATGTGTGAGATCTGATTTCTGTGTACTGTGGTGCAACTACTGTAATGATGGTATTTTAGCTACCCGATGTCACAAGGATGGTACATCCCAGGTGGCACCATTTCCTTATGGGAATAGTAAAGCCGTAAACTACGACAGAGGATTTGTTCCTTTTACAGGATTTACAAAAGTCCTTTTTTTACAGGTGTGAGTAGAACCATAAAGAATTACATAGAAACATAGAATTTGACAGCAGATAAGGACCCTGTCTGCCCATTTCCCTACCTAATGGATAAGCTGCAGATCCTAGTTAACCAACAGCCTACTTCTTCCACCTCCACGTCCTAGAATTGCCTTATGACTGTCCCATGCATTCTTGAAATACACCACTGTTTTTGACTCCACGACCTCCTCAGGAACGCCGTTTCATGCATCCATAACCCTCTCCGTGAAAAAAATACTTCCTCACATTACCTCTGAGCCATCCCCCCTCTATCTTCAAATTGTGACCTCTTGTTCGTGCACATCTCTTTTTCTGAAAGATGCTACCCTCTTGGACTTTGTTGATTCCCTTGAGGTACTTGAAAGTTTCTGTCATGTCTCCCCTCTCCCTCCTTTCCTCAAGGGTATACATATTAACTTTTTTGGACTGTTTAAAATGATTTGAAATGTGCAGAATGCATTTTCTTGGTGACCATGGCAGCTCTTTTAAAGTGATTACCTTTTTAATTAAAATCACAGATCATTTAGTACATTAGAGTCTATGAAATGCAGTCATGTCCTTAATTGTGAGAGACCTGTGTGCCCAGTTTAAATCACCACTCGGGGACCACCTGTCACCCCATAGTGTTTGTTGGTGCCCCGCTTGCTGTATGCATATTGATTGTATCTGCATCATGGCACGCTGATTTGATTATGACATTCTGTGTTTGTCAATTTGTTACAAAACTTAAAGGGAACATATACAATGTTTTTACAGCTTTTAATATAATTGTAAATGTGGACGTGTGAAATCTGTTCTATACCTCCAGTGTATTGTGTTGTGTGTTTGTTTTGAAATTGTCCTATTTTTTCCTTATGTAGCACCCCGTACTAATGCAGTCTTTTCCCCTCCCAGTATTCATTTTTCTGATTACTTAGCAGTTCCAGAACCCAGTGACATCAGCTGAGCCGAAAACAACAGTGAACTCAAACACAGTAACATTAGCTGAGTCGACGTCACTGTGTTCCATTTCATTATAGTACATGGTTACCCCTTGTTGTGATGAATTTCCATCCTAGCTAAATGCTTTTGTACCACAGTTCAAAGCTCATGGAATGGTTTTGCAGCCTTCTGTGGTATAACAGTTTTTTTTTAATTAGGATGGAAACTTGTGTCACCTGCTGTTTTACTTTCATTTCCCTCCGTACACTCAGAACCCAGACCACCCCCCAACAAAAAATCTTCTGTTTCAACATTTTACAAAAACAGAAACCCACCCCCCACACAGGTGGGTCCTCAACAGCTGGGCGAGGGCAAGTTTCTGTTTTTTTTTAAAATTAAAACTACAATTTCTTGGGCGGGAAAAAAAGCAGGTTTTACTTTACGCTTCAAATCAGATACTATTGTAACCCCTGCAAATGGGGGGGTTCCCAAAAGACTTCCAGGAGCTTGCTTGAATGCTCCAAGCCTGAATGGTGTTTGGCATTTAAGCCATTTATCAGTGAGTGTTTTAGAGCCTCTGGTACTGTCTCTTTAAGAGCTGTCTGCTTGCAGACATAATTAGTTTGTATGGGGGACTGTGTGCTTTCTGAGTACCACTGAGCTGCTGCCAATTCACTTCATTTTGCAGTCACTAGAGTGCAAAGGAACCTATCTGAAAGATGTAACTGTTTGCCAGAAATTATTTAGAGTAATAATGAAATTACAGTTTGTCTAACCTGCTTTCTTTGCAGTCAGAACTGTGTCTGCTAGTTCCCCATTCTAGTTTTGAACTGCTGAACTGGACCAATCAGTGTGGGTAAGCTAGCTCTAAATGGTGCCTTGACGAATCAGAACTTGACTCATAATCTGAGCCAGCCACAAGAGGATTGTATGAGCAGTGACTCTGGGAGATGTAGTTTAGACTTCAGCACCTTTTTGGACCAACAGCAGCAGTCTATTGTGAGGACAGCCAATCCAGTCAAGAACTGGGAGGAACTCAAAGGAAGTGCCCGGTTTTGTCGGTTGGAGTTTCAGTTGAGCTTTGGCAGTGAAGAAGGAAGGAGCCCTGTGCTTTTTCAGTGTGCAGTTTTAGTCAAAACGTGTAAGGCCCAGAGTTCCGTCTGCAGCTTTGTAACAGCTTGTTAGGCGAACTGGCCCTGTGAAAAGAATCAAAGGACTTGAAGAGTAGAACCAGGTCACCTGT
The DNA here is from genome assembly GCA_016271365.2 of Neoceratodus forsteri. Classification (NCBI taxonomy): domain Eukaryota; kingdom Metazoa; phylum Chordata; order Ceratodontiformes; family Ceratodontidae; genus Neoceratodus; species Neoceratodus forsteri. The sequence goes on along the minus strand of CM028135.1, from coordinate 24,312,410 downwards.
AGAAGACTGGAGGAATTGCTGAAAATTGCACTCGGTCTGTCAGAACTGAATCTGCTGTGTGTTCTCCCGGTATTGTGCAGTAATTGCGATCTGGATACAGATGCAGCCTGCCTGGTATAGTGCTTTCTTTTATATGGATGTGTGAAGAGGTTTGTGTACTTCAAGTGAGCCCTGCTGACATTGAAGGACCCTATCTTATTTGGAGGTCGGAGTACTAATTCAGGTCGCCCTCGTTGAATTGCCACATTAAATCCAAATGGAATTACTGTACTGCTGACTGTTTAATTCTCCTTTTCTCTGTGAAAGGGCCCCCACCAGCTGCCACGGTTTGTGACTAGCCACTAGGGCTTGGGCACCCAGGGACAGTAACTGATAGGGATAGGCCTGTGCACAGAGCCATAGGTAGATTATTAGAGTGATAAGCTAATTAACCTGATTTCCCTGTCCTTGTTATATCCCCTAAATAAATCAGAGCTGCTTGTTTCAGCAAAGTTATACTGCCTGAGGTATTTGTCTATGTTAAAGTACTGTACTGTGATTGTTGCACTGTATCTCATTTCACAGGAGGTCCCAGTGCCGAACCAGACCTGGGGTAAGTGTATACTGTGAAGGTAATTTGATATATTGTGGGCCACTAGTGGGAAGAAAGGGGTTGCAGGTCCCAGAGGGCTGTGACCTGTTAGTTTAACTATTGCAACCCTGACCTCTGGGTGGAGGCACCCGCCATTGGATCCAGGCCCCTCAACCTGTTAGTGGCAAATCAGGCAGGGGTAGTAGCCCCTGGGATAGCGCCATCTAGGGGTTACACTATTCAAAATAAAATATGGGCAACTATGCACAACTCAGCTGTGTTTTCTACCCTTTGATGGAAACACAGTCTTGTTGTGCATGGCTGCCCATGCATTATTCGACATGTAATCTTCAGCTCAACCAATGTCACTGGATTCCGTAACAGCTTTTGTAACTAAAAAATGAGTACTGGATGGGAAAAAGGCTGCGTTATTGTGAGGCCTTAAATAAGAAAAAAAAAAAACGTGAAAACAAACACAGGAAACAATACACTGGGGTGATTAAATAGACTTCTCACAAGCCGAAATTTACAATTATATTAAAAAAATGGAAACAACATTGTTTATGTTCCCTTTAATAGTGTTTATTACAATGTACATGTGCCTACCTCTGTGATATTATGCCATGTTCCTGTGTCTGTTTGGCTTAGGTCATACCTGAAAACGGGCCTCTGGGCCAGTGTGTGTTCACTCTGTTATTTTATTTATTTAGTGTTTGTTGACCGGGTAAATGCACTAAACAACATTGTCTATTTTCAGGCATGATCCGGGAGAGTTACAGACAAATATTTTTTTATTTATTATTTAGCAGGTAGGTGCACTAGACGATCAGGTGCCCGATTTCAGGCATGACCTGAGAGGTTACAACCGAGATAACATTACAGTGAAAACAATAACATTGTATAAATACATGAAAGCATATTCAGGGGTATAATAAGTAGGGAGTGGAGTACAAAAACTTTGGTAAAAACAAATGATTAGGAGTATCCAATGCAATACGTTTTACAGAGGAACATGACAAAAATGTACAATCACAGTACATTCAGAGGCAGTACGGGACGTGTGCAAAACCAGAGTGGCATACAGATAAAACCAGCTAAAAGCAGGAACACGTAGATGCATTATGTATAGAAGGTATCCATGGTAACCAAAATGGACTCCCTGGACTGCTGGGCAGAGCCAGAACTCAGAACCTAGGAGCAAAACTTGAGAAAGCGATATTACCTACTTTTGTTCTAATTTTTGGGATGGACAGTTGAGCATGTTCACTGCATCTTAATAAAGGGTAGGTGCTATGAGGGTGCTGATAAAGTGAGGACAGGGACGTGGACAGTTGATTACGGATTGTGCTATAAATGACACTTCCCAGTGTGAGGTCGTGTAGGGAAGGGAGAGGAACCAGCCAAACGTGGTGTGCACTGTGCAGTGATGGACACAGGGCCGGCATCGGGGGGGGGTGCAAGGGATGCGACTGCACCAGGGCCCAGAGTGCCGGCAGGGTCCACGGCCCCTTCAGTCAGCATACTTTTTTTTTTCCGTAGTTGAAAACTGCTCACAGAGCAGAACGACTAGTGCTGGCGCTGCCTGAGATGAGCCCTCCTGATGTATGGAGCTGGAAATGGCATTTAAAATTAAATCCCTCCTGCCTCCCCGCTGCTGCACACGCACATACTGGCTGGTGGTGATGGCGCTGCATGTAAACTGAGTGAGTTATGCTGCCATGGCTCCACTTACTCGACTACTCCTCCATCTCCCCAATCTCCAATCCCCATCCTTCATCCCACCACAGGGCATCCTACGCTTGTGTTCTCTCTCCAACCTAAACCTCGGCTGAGTCGGCCCTCCTACAATCCATCATTGCTGGCAGTGTGGTCCAATGAGATAACCAACTGCGATCCTTTCGGCATGGCACCACCCAGCTGACCACGACTGACCTGCTCATTGGTCCCAGGTCTTCTGAGTCTGTTCTTTAATTTGCTCCTCCCATGCCCCTTCCGATGCTGTCTGCTGCTCATCAGGCACACAGACACTGCCAGCTCCTCCCCTGCTCCTGCCTACAGTGCCTCCAGCACCAATCCCTCCCTTCTGGCTCCTTGTGCTGCTGTCTGGTGTCGCAGTGGGTGGCATCAGTATAGTTCAGAGGACTCCGATTTGCTGGGGCACTCTGGAGCCCATCACATCAATCACTAGACTACCCACCACCACTGCTTAATATTAATATTCTTGTGGGCAGGGAGGCCAGGAAGGAGTGGAGCAGCATCTCGCGAGAAGTCCCCTAGTTTGTTGTAGCAGCAGTTGGAGTTGTTGGCTATCAGGAGTGGCAGACTAGGAGCAAGTGGACGGTCACGGTGGAGAACTGAACAACTCCAAAGTTCTTGTTGTTCTGTAACCAAGCACATATGTAAAAACACACACGATGAAAGCCTGAACCCTAAAAGGCAAACAAAGTCTATAATAAAACTGAATAGCTGGCTACAGCAGTGAGCAGCCACAGGAAGGAGGAGTACTGTGGCTGCCTAGGCCCCTGGGCACCTTGCTGGTGGTGGCAGCCAGGAAGAAAAACTAGTAGAGAATAGAAAAATCAAAATCTTATAAATCCATCCCACTCACTAAGTGGTGCTGCTCTGCCTGAGAATTATATACTTGTGTTTCTTGAGACAGTTTGTGACTGACACACTGACTGACTGCTGAGAGGTCAGGCTACTATATACTCTCTACTGTACTGTAGTGTCTAAGGCAGGTTAGGAGTCAGGGTAGGGAGTCAAGGCAGAAGGGGTGGTGGCGTGGAGGGCCTGCTCGGGGCGGGGGCACTTGGGGGTGTCACGTCGACGGGGGGGGGGCCCACTACAAAGTCTTGCACCAGCGCCCTGTACATCCTGGAACCGGCCCTGGATGGACATGATGATTCAAGGTGAGAGCGAAACAGCAAATGTTATTGTATGTCATGTCCCATTTCTGTAAAGTGGATTTGGCAGAGACTGAGAAAACTGGTACCCCGATGAAGGGCATGATTAGACCTGAAACGCCAGGTGCTTGTATATACCATACTTTCGTCTGTTTCAATAAAACCATGAGTTTTTTCCAATATAATCTGCCATTCATAGAAACATAGAAACATAGAATTTGACGGCAGATAAGGACCGCTTGGCCCACCCAGTCTGCCCATTTCCCTACCTGATGGATAAGCTGCAGGTCCTAGTTAACCAGCAGCCTACTTCTTCCTACCCCCACCCCCTAGAATTGCCTTATGACTGTCCCATGCATGCTTGAATTCCACCACTGTTTTTGACTCCACAACCTCTCTCTGGAAGGCTGCTCCATACATCCACAACCCTCTGTGAAAAAATACTCTTAAATTACCTCTGAGCCACTTCTATCTTCAAATTGTGCCCCTTGTTCTTGCACACTTTTTTGAAAGATGCTACCCTCTTGACTTTGTTGATTCCCTTGAGGTATTTGAAAGTTTCTATCATGTCTCCTCTCCTCCTTTCCTCGAGGTTATACATATTAAGCTCCTTAAGTCTCTTCATATGTCTTCCAGTGCAGACCCTACACCATTTTAGTTGCCCTCCTCTGGACAGCTTCCATCCTGTCTGTGTCTTTGCGAGATTGGTCTCCAGAACTGCACGAGTACTTCAGATGGGGTCTCACTAGCTGTCTGTACAGAGGCATAATAACTTCTTGTTTTCTACTGGTGATGCCTTCCTATGCATCCCAGTATCCCCAGCCCTCCTTGCTGCCCTCTCACATTGCTTGCCCACCTTTAGGTCATCTGATATGACTACCCCTGGTCCCTTTCCATTTTTGTTGTTGTTAGTATCTCACCCCCATTGTGTACTCTTCCCTGGTTTTTGTTTCCAGGTGCATTACCTTGCACTTCTTAGCATTGAATCTAAGCTGCCATACATTTGACCATTCCTCTAACCTTGCCAAGTCCCTCTCATCCTTTCCACTCCACCTTGTGCATCAACTCTGTTGCAGATCTTTGTGTCATCTGCAAAGAGACATACTTTTCCTTCCAGTCCCTCTGCAATGTCGCTTATAAAGACATTGAAGAGGACCGGTCCTAATACTGAACCCTGCGGTACCCCACTACTAACCCCCTTTTCAGAGTGGACTCCATTTACTATTACTCTCTGTGTCCTATTCTCCAGCCAATTATTTACCCAGGCTGTCATCTTGGGACCCACTCCCAGGCTGGCTAACTTGTATATTAATCTTTGTGTGGGACTGTGTCAAATGCCTTGCTAAAGTCTAGGTAGGCCATGTCCACAGCCCCTCCTGATCAACTACTTTGGTCACCCAGTCAAAGAAATCTATCAGATTTGTCTGGCATGACCTTCTCGCTGTGAATCCATGCTGCCTTGGGTCCTGTGCCCTCTGACCTCTAGATACTCAACAATTCTTTCCTTCAGAAGTGATTCCATCATTTTCCTACCACTGAGGTTAAACTAACAGGTCTGTAGTTTCCTGCTTCTGCCTTGCTCCCACTTTTGTGAAGGGAATCACATCTGCCTCCTCCAGTCCTCGGGTACCACCCCATCCTCCCATGATTTGTTAAAGAGGGTAGTCAGTGGTGTCACTAGTTCTACCCTTAGTTCTTTTAGAATTCTGGGATGAATCCCATCAGGCCCCATTGCTTTGTCCACCTCAGTTTTAGAGTTCTTTCAGAACCCTTTCTTCTGTAAATGGGCTGGTATCAACTTCTATATCCAGAGTGTTTCTACTGTTTGTTTTAGGTACTTCCTCTTCCTTTGTAAATACTGAGCAAAAATATTTGTTTAGTATCTCTGCCTTTTCACAGTCACCCTCTGCCCACCCTCCTCCCTTTATTAAGCCTCACTATCCCTCCCTTGGTCTTATTTCGCTCCCTGATGTACCTATAAAAGGTTTTATCCTCCTTCTTAACTGAGTTGGCTATCTTTTCCTCGTTTGGGCCTTTGCTGTTCTGACTGCCTTCCCAGCTTCCTTTTGCTTTAACTGATACAGTTCTCTGTCCTGTTCCTTCTGTAATTCCTTGTACTTCCTGAATGCTTTCTTTTTCTCTTGAACCTTCACTGCCACTTCCTTTGAGAACCATAGTGGTTTCACCTCGCTTCGCTTTGTTTATTTGCTTTACACAAAGGCTTGTTACTCTGTGATGGCAGTTTTTATTATTCCCCATTGTTCTTCCACCCTCCTTCCTGCCCATTTGCTAGTGCATTCCTTAGGCACTCACCCATTTTGACAAAGTCAGCCCTCCTAAAATCCAGTACCTTTGCCTTTGTATGGCTTGACTCTATTGCTGTGTTTGTGACCCATACTGTTTGATGGTCGCTAGTTCCCAGATGGCTACCCACTTCTACATCTGTGATCCTCTCTTCATCTCCATTTGAGAGAACCAGGTCTAAGATTGTTCCCTCTCGAGTGGGCTCCAATACTAGCTGTCTAAGGCATGCCCCCTTTAGGGCATCTAGAATAACCCCACTCTTAGAAGTGGCTGCTGCAACTGCACTCCAGTTAACATCTGGCATATTCAGATCACCCATCAGCAAGATCTCCCCTTTTTCTGCCATACTAAGTATACTTTCTATCATTTTTGTCCGTTTCTCCCCTGAGAAGGGGGTCTGTATACAACCCCTGTGGATTGTGGTGCCATTGCCGGTCTCCAAATTTACCCACAGTGCTTCTTCTCCTCCCTGTTTACCCTTTTGTTCTGTTGCTTTGATTCCTTCCCTTATGTAAAGAGCTACTCCTCCTCTTTACCCTCCTGTCCCTCCTGTAGATAGTGTATCCTGGTATGTTTACATCCCAGTCATGGTTTTGTGTACCATGTTTCTGTGACTGCCACGATATCCAGATGTTCTCCTCCATCAAGGCCACTAATTCAGGAAGCTTGTTACTCAGACTATGGGCATTGGTACTCATTGCTCTCCATTTTTGATGGCTTTACTTTCTGTTGCAGCATCCCCACTGACCTTTCTACCTCGGTCTTTTTCCCATTTAGTACCCTGTTTTGTAGGGAGAGGCTGGGATTTTTTTGCTGCTTATCAGTGCCTCCCCCCTTGACTAGTTTAAAAGCTTGCCAATGAAGCATTTAAACCGATTGCTCAAAAGACTTGTTCCCTTCCTGGACAGATGCAGACCATCCTGCCAGTATAGGCTGATGTCCCTCCAGGTGGAACCCCAGTCCCCAATGAAGCCAAACCCCTGTGCTCCCCACCATTTTTTCAACCACTCATTAAACTGCATGGTGCAAAGTACCCTTGCCTCACTCATGCCATTTACAGGCAGCACCTCTGAGAAGGATACTGTTTGTGCTACTTGTCTTAGGCCTCTCCCCAGTTCTACAAAGTCCTTCTGCACTGCTCTAAGCTCATGTTGAGCCAAGTCATTTGTCCCTAGGTGGACAATGACATCCAGCTCAGAATCCCGTGCAGCTGTTCTCGTGATCCTGAGGATGCGCTTCCTGTCCCTACAAGCCATGGCACCAGGCGGGCACTTTACTTCAGTTTTCCCTGCTCCCCCCAGTTCTATCCCCCTAATAATTGAGTCCCCCACCAGGAGCTGCTTCCTTTCCTTGTGGCATCCTCTGCCTCCTTCCTGTGGGCCTCCCTTGTGACAGGTGTCCTCAGCCTCCTTAATCTCCTCCGTGGGTGCATCCATAGGGGAGCTGTACTCCCCCAGAATGGTGTATGGATTGTGGAGTGGAACAACTGACTGGGTGTGCCTCTGTTCCACCCTCCTCACCCTCCCTGAGCCCACAGTGGTCCAACTGCTGTGCTTTGCAACCTCTGGAGGTAGTGGTGGTGGCTCTGGTGCTCCCTGGATGGGGGTCCCTTCCTACCATCCAGTCTGGCCTGGGGGAAGGTTTTCTTACTGCTGTCCAGTGTGGCCTGAAGATGGGCAACTTCCTCCCTCAGGGCAGAGAGTTGTCTGCAAATAGGGCAGCATCTCAGCCTCCAGAAAGACTCCCGGAAGACTGCTGCCCCACAGCCATTACATTGCACTACTCCCCACATGACTGTGTACTTTTTTTTTTTGTGTGTGTGCTTGTGTGAGTGATTGGTTTGTTATATATATATATATATATATATATATATATATATATACACACAATGTGTATGCGTATATTTTCAGTGCTGTGTGCTAGAGAGGATATGACACTGATATGCACTTGCACTCTTGAGGAATGATGTCAGAACCCCAGGTATAAAGGAACTATTTCCAGGGGTGGGGTGAGGGTGGAAGGGTTGGGCTAAACTGTGCCCCTCACAAAACAATCAGCTAAGAGCTCTGACCCACCGCATGATGAGTGCCTTCTGTCTGCAAGATACTATACACAACAATTTGACAGAGAAAATCCCTGCTTATCAAACAGAGAAAATCCAGACATTCAAGTCAGACACAGGTAAACCTCCCCAGCCCCAAAACAGCCTGGTGGTTTGTGCTCTGAAAGCAGTCAGCCCCAAAATAAGTGAGCTGTACTTTGAACTCTTCCTGCACTGAAAATCTTAAGAATTGTAACAAGACTGTCTTTTCCTGATAATTGTAAATTCCTTATTTCACCTTTTCAGTTAGAAGCAGCCTCCACCTGCAGTATATCTGCTACAAAGCAAAGACAATTGAAAGGTTCCCTTCCCTCTGTTGTGAGCACAACTCGCTTCCTTGCAAATCCTATGTTCAGTATTGCAGTTCCCAACAAGAGATAGTTTGACTAGGAAAATTAAGTCCAGTGTTGCAGCTTGCAGCCAGAGGTAGCTTCACCTGAAGACTATGAGGTTATCTCATAACCAGGTCAGCAGAGTTATTTTTGTTGCTGTGGAGTGTGGTCATGCTGGCTGTTGTGTGGTACCCTGTACAGATGTTTAGGAAGAAGGATGCCATAGGCCACGGCTAATTGGGCTTTTGGTGGTGAGGTTGTGGCTAACCTTATACAAAAGACCTAACCTGGAGTAGACAGCATTGCAGATACCTGCAACATGCAGAGAGAAATCAAGGGATGTGTCCAGTGTAACACTTAAAAACCTGGTGACATGTTCAAGAGAACTTTAACAAAATATAATATTTAGGCACTGTTCAGCTTGTATTTCCCATTAGTTCTGTATTCCTCCTCCTCATTATTTAGTAGTGAGATAATCAGCATGAAAACAAGATCTTTGCTTCTGAAGAGTTTGTCTATTCCTGTTGCTTTCTCCCTAGCTGAAGTCATAGAGCACTGCTTGTGTCCTCACAGTTACTCCCATGGTAACAGATTGTGATGTCACAACAGAGGATTGTAACTTGGGAGTAGGGAGTAAGCTATAGAGGCAGATGAACTCTAAGGGACAGTGATCATGTACTCATAGAGATTTCTTTAGTAATAAATTATGTGGAAGAGAAATGTATAAAATATAAATTAATGCATGCAGAATTGTACCTAATTATTATGCTTTTTAAACTTTTCTTTGAGGTGTCAGTAGCTCTTTAAGTAATTAAATGAGGAGACTGAGGCAAGGGAGGTTCCATCACTATGGGAAATTGAAGTGGACGGACAGCCCTTTAGTCTAGTGGATGGGCCAAAAAGCATAGCCTGGGTTTTGGTTGTGTTCAGGAGTAGCTTGTTAATGTTCAGCTAGCTTGGGACAGCCTTGAGGTCAGATGATAGATGCATGTTGATGTTCTCAGTATTACTGGAATTTGAGAAGAGAACAAGTTCACCTGCATATAGGATGGTTGTACTATGTGACAGACAGTGAAGGATGGAGTCACTATGCAGAGAGAAGAGGAGAGGTCCTGGAATCAGGCCTCATGGGACCTTTACCTTGATTGGGGCTGGCTGTGAGAGGGAGGACCCAAACCTGACATGTTGGTGCCTGTTAGTCAAGTAATGTTTAAACCATGAAGGTACCGTGGAGGAAATTCCCGGGCGGTCAGACTTGGCACAGAGTAGGGAATGGTCAGCAAGGTCACATGCTTTGGTGAGGTCTGTGAACACAGTGCGTATAAGATTACTTCCATCCATTGCAGTAAAGCAAAAGCAATAGTAGGTTACGTATACTGTATAATATTATTTTACTATACTTACGGGATAGATGTGTTTCTAACCATTTTTCAGAAGTGGTAGATTGTCATTATACAAAGGAATGATATCACGCATCCTGTTGTATCTATGTGTATAATACACAGATGTCTACAGAAAGAAAAAGACCTGAGGTCCATCTAGAATGTCAGCGCCCTTACCAGTTCAGAACTGGCTCAGCCTTCAGTTCATCCATCAATACCATTTGGACTAAACCACCTCCCCCATTTTCTCCAATCCCTTCCCTTATTATCCTCACCATTTCAATATACCTATCCCACCCTCTTTTGAAACTTGTTGCAACTTGACATTTACAAGGTTCTCCGGTAGGGGATGTCACTTTTCCATCTGCCTTTCCAGAAAGAAGTACTGTATTTCCTTGTGTCCCTCCTTGCTATCCCTCCTGCCAGCATGTAGTTGTGACCTTTTGTGATGGTCCCCTCACTAACCTTAAACAGATGTTGACTGTTCATCTTGTTTATACCCTTCAGGTACTTGCAGGTTCCAGTCATGTCCCCTTTCTCTCTCCTTGCCTCTAGTCAATACATATTGAGCTCAATTAATCGTTCCTTTTAAATCTTCCTTGCTGGCCCGCACTCATTTTAGTCACTTGCTTTTGGATCAGTTCTAGGTGGTCCTTGTCCTTTCTCAAGTTAGAGTTCCCAAACTCATTGCACAGCCTGTTGTAGCCCACTTCCACCCAAAATTTGGGCCTGCCTTTTAGGGCTCACGATCCAGTAGCAGCTGCCCCGACTCAGCCAGGATGAATCCTTTTCACCTGACAGTCTCCTGATCCATGCAGCTGTAGCATCTGGGACATGCAGAGTGTCAGCATGAAGAGGCAGCAGTCTGTGGTGGGTCAGGTCATACCTACAGATCCTTTGGCCACACAGCAGACTTTCATAATCTTGGCCCTGGATGTAACCGTGTGGGTTGGAGGTGACAGAACACCATTAGGTGTAGACCAGCAGCTCCCCACCCAAGGGAGTGGTGATGGGTCCAGGAGTGGAGAACATGGCACCAGAGCCCTAGAGAGGATTACCACATTTACAGAAAGTCGAGAGAGAGAGAGAGAGAGAGAGAGAGATTGGCTGCATTGCTGGCTCTGCCCTTTGTTCCCTAGCTGGAAGAATGGATAATGTGCCCAACACATGGGTTGCAGTTCCGGCCTCATGGTAGGAAGCATGGTCAAGACAGGATGAAACAGAGCCTCGGAAGGCATTAAGGAAGAAGTTGCAGTTACACTGAAAGGCAAGGACTATATATAAACCAACTTGGTGGTGACTATGTTACAGCAAGCCCTTTGAGCCACAGGACGGAATCAGAGAACTCCAGACTTTTGCCCAGTGATGGACTGGATCAGTCCTGAGTTTAGGTTTGCATGAGCATGTATGCAAAACCTGGCTCAGGCACCAGACTCATGGTGTGGCTGGGAACTGTCTGCCAAATAGAGTTCAGCCCAGAAAGCTTATTAAAGGATCTTGGAGCTGAGAATCTGGGCTCAGACTCGCTCAACTAGTGTGTGCTGTGGAGCCACGAGACCACAACTGGAATTCACAGGACAGAGATTGCACTGCTAGGGCTCAAGTGGAGACTGGTAGGCCTGAAAATACCTGTTCAGATTAAGAGATTGAGACAAGGAAAAGTGCTGCTTCTGCTGAAACACAGAGAGTTGATCATTGCAAAAAAAGAGCAGGCTTGCTCTAAAGCAGTTTGCGAACCAGGATGCATCCAACTGAGCAGGCCTGAGCTTGTGGGGGCACTGCCAAAGGAGAGAAGGATTCACTACTGAGCCTAACAAGACAGAAAAATAAACAGAGCCTCGCAGGCCCATCGCCAGCCCAGCTAATATGGGGGTGCGGGTGGGGCAAAACAATCTGTTGGGGGGGACTTCAGAGGGTAGTTTTATGCATGTGACATGAGGTTTAAACAAACACTATTCTATACACTACTACCATGCTATGTACACTAGCATGGTACCTGTACATAAAAAGGGTGATACCAAGAATATGGAGAACTACCGTCCTATAGCCATTCTATAAGTTCTGAATAAGCTACTTGAGAAGGTAGTGGCCGCCCAGGTAACTGAACACCTTCACCAAAACTACTTATTATCCGTGCCTCAACATGGTTTCTGGAAGGCACACAGCACATCCACAGCCCTCATCCAGTGTACAAATGATGTAAAGATGACCATGGATAAGGGCATGCTAACAGAGGCAGTCTTCATCGACCTCACAAAGGCGTTTGAGCTTGTGGATCACCCCATTATTATCTAAACTTACTGCCTTGGGCTTTTCATCTTTTGTTACCTCCCGGTTTGCAAGTTACCTTACCGGACGGCAACAGTTCATCCAAATTGATAAGGTCAAGCAGGAGCGCTCCCCTACTACAGTTGGAGTCCCTCAAGGATCCATTCTACGTCCCTTAATAGTCTCCCTGTTTATCAACAAGCTGCCCACATTGGTGGCCCTTGCTCAACCATACTCTACGCTGATGACATGGTGCTATACACTAGTGCTGCGGATATATACATGATAAATTCAACCTTGTCTGAAGTCTTTGATCTCACACAGTCTCGGATAAGGCAAAATAGACTCCTATTAAACTCTAAGAAGACGGTCACCATGCTCTTTGGCTCTGCACCTAGAATCAAAGCCTGTTCTTCCTCACTTACCATCCTTGGTCCAAATGGTACACAACTCGATGTGGTAGGGTTTTTTAAATACCTTGGATTCACCCTTGACCTTGCTCTTGACTTCAACCTCCATCTGGCAAATATCTGCAAGTCTGTAAATACTAAGCTGGGGCTCGCCTATAAAATCAGACATACCCTCACCACCGCTAGACTGGCTATTGCGCAGGGTGTCCTTCGGCTGAGTCTCACATATGGTCTGATTACCTACTTTGAAGCAAACAAAGGGATCCATGACAAATGGAACATGTGCTACAACAGTGCCTGCCACTTTGCCTTATCTGTGCCCTGGCGTACCCATCACTGTGTACTCTACCCTAGTCTGGGGTGACTCTCCCCACTGACCTATCGACCTTTCACCGCAGGCTGTGTAGATGATATTTTATGGGCTGGCACACCAACTACACTAGCCAGCATGTTAGAACACACCCCTCATGCATACCCCCGAGGTCTGTGGATAGGTCTCTCCTTAACGTTCCTAAATGTGTGACAAAGATGGGTGAGCATGCATTCTCTGCATTTGCGTCCAAGCTCTAGAGCTCTCTTCCTATGACTTTAAGGCACGCTCAATCTCACCAGGTTTTTAAGAGTGACCTCTGTGAATTCCTCATGTGCACTGATAAATGTTCATGTAATTTGACCCTGTTTTACTCTTACTTAACCTGGCTTCATCTTTTCTCCACAGGGCCATCTGTACTTAGTATGATTTGTCTCAGATCTGCTGTTATGGTACAATGTCTTGGGTACCTCCGTATTATATGTTAATCCATTAGTGCCATATTCCCTGTTACTGCTGCTCATGTTGCCTGTAACTCTCATGGGTCGTGCCTGTAAATAGGCAGTGCTCATAAGGTACAGTGTTTTAGGGTACCTCTGTATTACGGCAAGACCACTGTTGATGTTTGTAGTAATGTATCACCTGTTAATGCTGCTCATGTTGTCTGTAACTCTCCCGGGTCATGCCTGAAAATAGGCAAAGCTCTTGTCTAGTTTACCTACCTGGTAAACAAAAACAAATAAATAAATATGAGCCCATCTAAGTTAAAAGAAATGTATCTGTGGCTCGATGGGGTTTGCTGGTGGTACAAATATTTACATGCTAACACAGGCCATATGATATCTATGGTCATGCTTCTCAGTCCACAGGACCTGGGCTTCACTCTAAAAGTGAGCTGATACTTTCTATCTGATAGTTGTGTAAATGCATTTGTAACATGGGAAAGAGAAAGGGTTATGGGGGATTGGTTCAAGTGCAGGTCTCCTGTGGCTGTTTCTCTTTCTCCTTAGTGGAGAACCTTCTGCTTTCCTGTTAGTACTTCCTCCTTGGTGGAAACCTTTAGCTCTTCCTCAGTTCCTCAGCGGGAGACCGGTTGCTTATGGTCTCCAGCAGGAGAACTGAGAAGGGTGCAAGGGCTGCTCACTCTTATAGGAAAGACTTATAGGATAGGGTGACGTCAGCATGTGACGTTGGAATGGGTGGCCCCCCGGTAGACTGCTAGCTAGAAAAGTTTCTGTGTGGTCTTGGCACCTGGTGGCTTAGTTCCATAGGTGTGGCCAGCTGCAAGAAATCCTCTAGAAGATCTGCTGTTATGGTAAGTTCTTATGTTGCCATACTTTCTTCCTGAATAGGCAGTGCTGGATATTGTGTCAGGAGGCTGTCTACACCTGGGCCCTTGTGCGCAGCTTAGAAGCAGATCTTCTGGTTATTCATGTCACAGCAAATAACATCTAACTGGTGGATGCTCTCAGTTGGGTTGGACAGATGTCGAACAAGTGGTCTCTGAATCAGGAGGTGGTACACCACCTGTTCTTCCAGTAGGGTACCCCTCTGGTGGACCTGTTTGCCTTAAAGGAGAACAGAAAACTGAGGCTGTTCTGTGCCCCCCCCCCCGTTAAGGACACTGCAGGGGGATGCCTTCTCAAGGTCCTCCTGTATACCTTACTTCTCTTTCCCCTTGGTTCATAAGGTTGTGGTCAAGGCCCAGAAGGACATGGTATGGTTGCTCCTGATAGCACCAGACTATCCCAAACAGTTCTGGTATCTGGATCTTCTCAGCCTCAGCAGCAGGCCACTGTGGAGGCTGCCTCTCTGCCCCATCCTGCTGACCAGACAACAGTGGAGGGCCCAGCAGCAGGACCTTTAGTCCTTGCATCTCTCAGCCTGGTTCCTGAGTGGCTAGGATTCCAGGCTCTGGGCCTTTCAGAAGATATCTTCCATGTCGTGGAGGCATCTGTAAGGCATCAGTTCGTAAATGCTATGCATTTAAATGGAAGCGGTTCTTAATCTGGGTCTAGGTAAGGAGTTTGATCCTCTTGCCTGCCCAGTGGTGAGCATCCTCTACTGCTTTTGAGCCCTGTCAGTTAGGACTGCAAGCAATGACCCTCAAGATGCACCAGGCAGCCATCTCTGTCTACCTGGATGTGAGCTGGTATGCTGACAGTGGCCCAGAAGAAGGTGGTCAAGCACTTTTTCAAAGGCCTGGATCATCTGTTCTCTTCAGTGCACAAACCTGCACATCCCTGATATCTGCTGCTGTTGTGGCAGTGCTCACGGGCAAGCGGTTTGAGACTATGCATAAGCATGAGATGTCACACATGTTGTGAAAGACCACCCTTCTGGTGGCCATAATGTCAGCTAGAAGGATCCATGAGCTCCTGGCACTCTCAGTGGAGTCTCCTATTTGGTCTTTTGTAAGGAGAAGGTGGTCCTTGGCCCTAATCTGAAGTTCCTTCTGAAGGTCATGTCGCAGTTTCCGTTGTGATATATTTTACCAATCTGACTGGATGCTGCTCACGTGCTCCACACGTTGTAATTGCAGAGGGTGCTTTCTTATTAAAAGAGCACATGTTTGGAGTTCAGGGAGAGGCTTGCTGGCTGTTTATCATTTATGCTGAAGCCACACCTGGTAGACCTGCATCAGAGCAGACAGTTGCCAGGTAGACTACAGTCTGCATCGACCTGTGCTATAGGTTGACTGGTAGGGAGTTGCCAAAGGGGCTTAAGCCTCTTTCCTTCAGGTATACTGCTGCCTTGGCAAAACAAACAGAGGTTGCACAGGGAAATGGGTGCCACTAACAACGTGACATTACTGCTGCCTTGGTTGCCACTTCCTGGGATATCTCCATTATGGAGATATGCAGAGCTGCAACCTGGGCAAACATGCATACCTTCAGCTCTCATTATAGTATCGATGTAATTTGGATGCTGCCTTTGAGTCCTCTATCCTCCAGTCTCTGTTGGTCTAATAGGGGTGTGTGCCTCGCCCCCCACTCCCAGAGGACTGCTAGGAGTCTGCCATTGTGTATATCCATTGTGTATATAGTAAATTATATCTAAGCCCTTAGAAGTATGTTTCTGTCATCTGTAATAACTGTAGTTCTACGACTGTTATATATTTCACATCCGTACCACCCCCTTGAGCTCCCCTGGGTTTAAGGCACCTGGATCCCTGGTTTCAGGGTGCAAAGATCTGATGTTGTGGGCCAGAGCTAGAAGTTATACCACATGGACTGTGGGAGAAGCTTAGCTTGAAGACATTCCAGTGACTCGGCTGTCTCTGGGAAGACTGCCATTGTGTGAATGTAAACTGTATACCACTCTCAAAACTATGGTTACAGGTGAGTAACTGATATTTACTGCACGTCCTGTGGAATATCCTGTTATTTATGTAAGCATTAATGTCCGATGAAGGAGGCTTCTACTGGGGAATTAATGCATGGTTTGGGGGGGGGGGTTGTGGCACGAGGCCTTGGCCGAGTGCCTACAACCACCCAACCATGCATTAATTCCCCAGTAGAAGCCGACTACGGAGGGCATTAATGTGCTTGTAATATGAGCATAAATGTGTTAAATAATGTGTGGTACTTTCACATATATTAATGTTTTAGAGGGTGGTTTTGTGTTTATAATGCTGTTTATTTAATGTGGTGTGGACAAGATACCTGTGTAACCCCTACGGGGTGCTATCCCAAGGGCTACTACCCCTGCCTGCTCTGACATGAACAGGTCGAGGGGCCTGGATCCGATGGCGGGTGCCTCCACCCAGAGGTCGGGGTTGGAACAGTCTGATATGACCGGGTCACAGCCCTCTGGCTCACTGCAACCCCCCTTTCTAACCACTAGTGGCCCACTCAAGTAAACCACAGTACCCTTGCCATATACACTTACCCCCAGGTTTGGTTCAATCAGCTTGCTCTGGGGACCCCCTGAAAAATAAGATGCAGTTACACAATAACTACTGTACAGTAATTCAACATAGACACACAGCTCAGTCAGTATACTTTTGCAAAACAACCAATCTGATTTATTTAGGGGGAGATCTCTGAGGACAGGGTGGGTGCCCCAAGACTGGAAGGTGGCGCATATAGTGCCTATCCACAAGGGGGGGATCAAGGGAGGTGGCAGGGAACTACAGGCCTGTCAGCCTGACATCGGTGGTGGGCAAGGTGATGGAGGGCATTGTCAAGGAGAGGCTAGGGGGACCTGGATAAGTCAGGGTGCCTGGACGATAGACAGCATGGATTCATCCCGGGGAAATCATGTCAGACAAACCTGGTGGAGTTCTATGACTGGGTGACAAGTGCCTTGGACCTGGGTAGACCAGTGGATGTCCTCTTTCTAGACTTCAGCAAGGCATTTGACTCTGTTCCTCACGTGGGCCTGTTGGATAAGCTGGGAGAAATGGGGGTGGGGAACCAGATGATCAGATGGATAGGCAATTGGCTCCAGGACCGGACCCAGGGGGTCATAGTTGGTGGGATAGTCTCATCCCCAAGGAGGGTCATTAGTGGGGTCCCACAGGGATCAGTCCTTGGGCCCCTTCTGTTCAACACCTACGTATCTGACATAAGGACAGGAATCAGGAGTGAGATGAGTCTCTTTGCAGATGACTCGAAACTGGGGGCGGTGGTGGATGGGGAGGAGGGGAGGGTGGCCCAACAGGGGGACCTGGAGGCTCTGGAAAGATGGTCTAGAAAGTGGAAGCTGAGGTTCAATGCAGGGAAATGCAAGGTACTCCACCTGGGGGCCAGAAACCCAGGCCAAGTGTACACCCTGGGGGGAATGCTACAAGTCTCGATGGCTGAGAGGGACCTGGGGGTGGTGGTGGATGTCAAGATGAACAACTCTGAGACTTGTAGGAGGGCAGCAGCCAAGGCCAACAGGATGCTGGGATGCATCGCTGGGGATCACCTCCAGAAGGAGGAAGCTCCTCTGTATAACTGCTTGGTGAGGCAGCACCTTGAGTACTGTGTGCAGTTTTGGAGGCCACACTTAAAGAGGGACATTAACCTCCTGGAGAGGGTCCAGAGGAGGGCAACCAAAATGATTTGGGGCTTGGGGGACAGGACCTATGAGGAGAGGCTCGAAGAGCTAAATATGTACACATTGGAAGAGAGAAGGGACCGGGGGGACATGATAGAGGTCTTCAGGTACATGAAGAGGTAAATAGGGAGGAACAGTCGGGTGCTTGAAGGAAGGAAGGGGCCACTAGAGGCATGGGTGGAAGCTGGAGGGGGGAAGATTCAGGGGAGAAAGGAGGAGGTGCTACTTCACTGAGAGGGTGGTGGAGCCATGGAATGCACTGCCTAGGGGGCTGGTGGAGGCAGAGACAGTGGAGGGGTTCAAGAGGGGGTGGGACAGGTACAGGGGAAGGGTTCTGGAAGCAAAATCCAATGCAGCAAGAATATCCGGAACTGGGAAGGGAGAAGCCAGAGAAGGCGAGGGGGACAGCAAGGACAGCACCCAGGGTGGGGGCTGACCAAACGAGCAGACACGAAAGACCGTTAGGCCTATTCTGCTGGCATTTTAGTATGTTAGTATGTTAGTACATTAGTATGAGATAACAAGGACTGGGGGAAATCAGGTTAATTAGCTTACCACTCTAACATATATATGTATACCTAGGGCATTGTGCACAGGCCTAACCTATAAGTCACTGTCTCTGGGTACCCAGGCTATAGGAGGCTAGCCTCTCGATGCAGCTGGTTGGGGCCCTGACACAAAAACAAGCCTTTGATTCCCACGAGGATTAAGTAGAGCCAGCAGGCTCAGTTCATGTAGCCAGTAAAGCAGCCAGACAAATCCTGCCCACACTATGACCATCTGACAGGGAGCTACCCTGACTTAGTACTCACAACTCCAGCAGAAAGATTGCTCTCACACCACTTGCAGGGATGAGCCTGGGATTCCAACACTCCTCCACACATTTATATGAAGAGCAGAGGGGTACCATACCAGGCAGCTGCTGTATACTCCCGATCGCTTTCACTGCAGTAAACCGGGCCCAGAGACGCAGCTTCACTTGTCCTGACAGACCGAACGCGATTGAAGCAGATTCTCCAGTCCTCTACAGGGTGAGTCTGGTAGGTAGCTGTGCTTTTGCACAGCCTCCTCTGACCGCTACCTAGCGGATTTAGTCCGACCGACACTTTGTGGCATTCAAGCCGCCCGACTCTGGCCTTCCTCACGCGCTTCCCGCGAGAAAACTCAACGGCGCAAGAGCCAAGAGCTCCTTCCTCGCTCACAGCCACAGTGACTCTGCCCCTTGGCAGTTTGGGCAAGGACTCTCAGTTCGGGCGCCACCCGATCCAATTGGTGGGCTGCAGATACCAGGCACTCAAGTCTGTCCCCATTGGTGCAAAAAGGGCGCCCTTGCCCAGAACTTCATTTCCCAGAATTAGTGGCTGTATCCCCTATGGCCATCCGGCTCCAAAATGAGTCCTGATCCTGGTTGGCTCAAAAGTTCTCCATTTTAGTCACCCCTCACTCACCATTGGCCCAGTTCAATAGTCCAGGTCCAAAATGGAGGGGCCAAGCACACAAAGTCCCAGCTGCAAGGGAAGCAGGTTAGGCAAACTGTAATTTCTCTAATACTCTAAACGATTATAGCCAAACAGCTACATCTATCAGTCAGGCTCCCTTTTACACTTGCAGCGACTACAAAATGGGAGCGATTTCACCACAGCTCAGGCGGGATTCGAGTAAGGAAACCCCGTTCCCCCCTGTACAAACCACTGAAGCCTGCAAGCAGGCAGCTCTTAAAGGGACCGTACTGGAGGCTTTAAAACACTCACAGCAGCCGCATTTTGGCGGCATTGCGCCAAACACCAGTTAGGCAAGGAGCTCCTAAGCAGCTCTGGGAAGGCTTTTAAGAACCTCCATTTGTAAGGGGGTTACACCTGGTTATATGATTGTGTGCAGAGTGTTTCAGTGTTTGAAGTAAGCTTTAATACAGTGAGATGTTGACATGATGTGTCGTTATGGCGTTACATTCTGTGTTCTGGAATTGTGCTGATTATTGCTGCGGGGTTTGGTTATGTTTAATTTCTCGTTTGAGTTCCATTATTTCTATGCGGCGTTCATATCCAGTTGGTAAGCCCCGTAGGTATTGAAATTAACCATTCTGTGCACCGTGAAGGTGTTGAAGTTGTATGGGGTGTTTCACATTTGCTGCGGTGTAGATATTATCGGGTATGTCATTTTCGTGCTCTTAGTGTCTGGATCAGAGCTGGTCTTCTAGTCTTCTGTGTTGCTTGTGTCGAGCGGTATTTTGTCATCGAACTTCTTGGTCTGTGTATTGGTTATATATGTAGTGCTTGTGCTATTACTTGGGTGTTTGGTATGGGTAATGTCACTTTGGCACTGTTTCTTAATTCCAGGTTCATCATAGTTTGGTTTGGATGTTGGTGGTGGTGCATTTAGAGTTTGATATTGCTGCTGCTGATGGTTATGCAGCTCTGTCGGTCTTTTTTTAGATGCAGCGCTGTGTTCGTCTCTTCTTACATTGCTGTCGTAGGTGTTAGCATTCCACGTTGATTGCAGAGCTGTTGATTGTGGTCTCTGACGTGGATGTTTATCTTGTTGTGCAGTGCTAGTCTCCTGTGGTACGTTCCCTGCTAATATTGTTGACCACTTTTGCCTGTCTGTGTCACTGGGAGACCAGTAATTTCGGAGACTGGTCTCGCATCTATGTCCAGTGACTAACATAATTTCTCTTGATGCGAGACCAGCCTCTGATAACATATGTATGGCTGTGCTTCTTATGGAATGGTTTGTGTATCTTGTTGTTAGAGCAGTATCTGTAGATATGTTTGGCATTAGCTGTCCTAAGAAACTCTGCCCCATTGGTTGTTTGCTGTACCAGATCATTTTGTTGTTTAATATGTGTTGCGGGAATCTGAGAGGGTGTAGGTAAAATGCTGGTGCGTTGTCTGGGCAATGAGATATGTATTCTTTGAAAAGTGTTACCGGGCAATTGGGTGAGTGTTTCCGGGCATATAGAACTCCTTGTAGTGCTTGTTTGTTTGGTTCTGTTACTGCATTATGGTTTTTTTGTGGTTTCGTTAAAAGTCATTGAAATAAACTCCTCGCCATTGCTGTCTTTTTCAGTTATGAATGAATCTTGCTGCAGCTTTCTTAGACCCTCTCTTCCTCGCCGTGCTGAACCGAGCTGCATTTCAAACAATAAGCGGCGTACTACGTCGTATGCTGTTTCAGGGTTTAATTTGTCACAGTGTCTAATACGATGTAAATCAGAATTGAATATTTTGGGATAGTGAGTTGCAGTTTTTTTTCCTGATCTTTTGTATTGTTTCATGATTGCGACAAAGACGTTGTTTGCCGCGGTAAATTCTGAGTTGTTAGTTACATTTATTTTTCTGTTTACTTCTAGGCTGTTAAAGTATCTATTGAGCCCCGCTCTTATACCTATTAAGGAGCTGATACTGTACTGTGAGCCATCTTCAGCTCGTACAGCTGCATAGAAGCTGCTCAATAGTCCAGCCAGTGTTGTTACTGGGATAGTATTTATATCGCCCGTTAGTTGATTAACAGTTAGCCAGTTTGAAAAAATGCGACATGCCCAGTGTGTATTCTTTTGGGTATTTCTGATTTTTGTCTCTCAAGGTCGTCCAGTTCTTCAGTTGTTAGTATTGCATATCTACTAGTCGTAGGTGTGATATCTGGTTTGTTCAGTAGTGGTTCTACATGTTTTTGTAACACGGCATCAAACAGAAATGGCAAATAGAGAAATCTCATTGGACCAAATACAACACATGACCAAAGTTGGAGCGGTGATTAATTCCCCAGTAAGGACTGCTCCAACTATTTAGTTAGTTTAGTTAGTTTTTGTTGACCGGGTAAGTGCACTAGACAAATCCTGCCTATTTTCAGGCACGACCCGGGGGAGGGGGATACAGATGAATGCCAACTGACCTTGAACCAGATTAAGCTGTTGGTGGTATTTTTGGTGAATGGTGAACTATTGTTCACGGGGTCACCGGGACAAGCTCTAGCACCACTAGGTGTCACAGCAGCAAACAGAACAACATTGCGGCGAATACGGAGGATCTCAATGCGTCAACACAAAGCCGAACAGAACTGCAAAAAATGAAAACAACAACAAATGCAAAGTATTCCATGTTACAAACACATTAATACCCTCCGAGTTGTTACTGGGAATTAATGCATGGTTGGTTAGGCACTGCCAAGGCCTCGCAGCCAACCCTCCCATGCATTAATTCTCCAGTAGAAGCCTCCTTCATCGGACATTAATGCTTACTTGTTTTTCTTTTCTTTTTTTAGGTTTGTCAGCAAGTTGTGCAGCAATATTTTCTGGGTTTCTTTTATCCGAGTTTGGCTGCCTTATCATCGATTGTGCTGCACTCCAGGAAGTTGTGTCGACCCATCGTATAATTCCTTCAGGTCCATGTATACCAAAGCTTAGTTCGTTTTTCTCCATTGTTAGTTTTTTTCGTCGTTTGTGAAGCACTATATTTTCTACGACTGTGTCGTTTAAACTGCGTTTCGGTGTGCGTGCTTAGCGTTTCTTTTTTATAGCTGCACTGTTACGTTGTTTCTTTGTTCAACGGCGTTGTTTGATGTGTTTTGTTATTGTACTACAAGTTGACCTGCTGATCCGGTGATTAATTCTTAGTTGGAGCGGTCCTTACTAGGGAATTAATCACCTCTCCAACTCTGATCATGTGTTCTATGTCATCCAATGGCATTTCTTTATTTGTGGTTTCTGTTTGATGCCATGTTACAGCCTCATTTAGAATGCTTCAGTGGCTAAAATAAATGATTTATAACTCTCACATACATTGTCTAAATCTGCATCTCTCAGCAGCATTTCTTTGGAGTATGCTACACTTTCCTCTGCTATCTTCTCACCATCTGTCTTCCTCTGTTTCACACCCTCTATCTCCGACTCCCTCCCTCCTTCCTCTTAATCCTGCAGTCATTCCTTCCTGAGCCCCTCTGTCTTCCTTTGCCGGTGTCCTTGCACTGACCTCACCTTGCACTCTTGCCGTTCCTACCTAGATGACAGAAATGAAGGACTTTTGGCTTTACTCTTCGGACAGAAGCTCTTCATAAAATATCAGTGATTCTGCTGCCTCTTATTCTGTCACACTGTATTTGGATTGTATTCTATTTTTGAATTTGCTCCAGCAGTTGGTCTGCTCGTGCACATTTTTAAAACTGTTTTTCTTTTGGAGGGGGCAGAATAATATTTCTCTGCTGTCCTTAGGGTATAACTCTCAGCCTGCTCTCACTGAAATGTGGGACACAAACTTTATTGAATTTGGGACTGTGGAACACTGGTCCCCATAACATGGGGCACGTCCTCATACAGGAAATTCCAAGCTCTCAACATGCGGAACTAGTTCCTTTACTTGTGCAAGTTTAATTTTTCTGTAGTGCCAGAGAGTCTTATACAGTCCTGCTTTGAAATTTGGAGTTTCCTTCAGCATCTGTGTGTGTGGGCAGCACATTTTCCATGTGAGACAAACTGCACAGAGCAATTCTGAAAGGTCCAGTGAGAGATTTCCCTCGCAATGTGGAACAGTTGCTCAAGGGACATTTCCAAAGTTTAGAGCTATTGCAAATTATGGTGATGGTTCTAGAAATTCTGGGCAGCAATTTCTTTTGTCCCTCCAACTCAAATAAGTGTTTGAAAATTTGCATAAGCAACCAAATTGCACATGCAGATATTTTTGAGAACAGAGCTCAAGTCATGTTGTTAAATTAGCCCATGGTGGGGGTGGAGGGGTCCTATAGTCGCAAGCTATCATGATTTTGTCCATTCTGACTTATACAGGCAAGGGTGTCATTTAGAAATAGCCAGGGATTGCAGTTGAGACCCCTATGTTTTCTTTGTAACCCCTATGCTGTCCTTTGCAATCCCTAGCAACCCCTAAAACCAGGTTTCCCCAGTATTTATTTCTGTAAATCTGGTGGATGGATGAACTTTGCAACACCTAGGACTCTGCAGAAATTATGCTATTGCATATAGGATTCAATTCAGCGACAGTATTATTCTGATTAAAGTGGTTGTTACCTCTAACTCGGCAGCCTAGCCTAAGAGCACGGGTAACATTTATAAAAGGTGAGTGTTTTCCTTTTTTTAATGTCCCACTGCAGACAGTCTAGCCTGGTGATTAGAGCACAGAAATGTGGGCCAGGAGATTGAGGGTTAAATCCCACTGTAACCACTGACTCACTGTGTGACCGTGAGCAAGTCTCTTAACCTCCCAGTGCTTCTCTCCATTGCGTAGTAAAATAGGTAGAAGCAGGATCCCACTGAAAATAAGATCCGCAGTCCTGGACAGATTATGTAACCCCCATATACACCCACTGCTAAGGTGCCCAAGTGTTAATCATGGGTTCCTCTTGGACATGTTCTATAATATGGGTAGTGTGGACCAGGGAGTGGACCAAGGCTGACTGTCTCTGTAAGAGAGTGGGTTTTGGAGTCAGTCGGGAAGGGGCACCGATAGTGTAAAAGGGAGCTGGTTTCTTCTTTGGAAAGCTGCCTTGTTCCTGTCCAGCTGACATGGCAGTTCCCACTCTTTCCAGTGTCCCCTGCCTGGGGCTGCAGGTTGCAAGGTGGGCCCTGAGGTGTTTCATAGTGGATAAAAGAACTTGGTGTAAGTGGGCTAACTACAGATGTTGGCCTGCACTTCTTGCAAAGGTAGCATTTGGTACCGATAACTGATGGGACCTCAGAGTTGCCCTGCTATGGCCTACAAAGTGCCCAGTGTATGCTGTAATGCCAGCTGTGTTCTGCTGTTGCCTGCAGTGTGGCTTGCATTGCTATAGTGCCAACGTGTGCCCATTGATTGCTATAGTACTAGGATGCTGAGCTGTCCAGTAATTATTGGGTGGATGAAAGGTGGATGCAAATAATTTGTTTGTTTTTTTTTACTTTTTTGGCTCCTTGGCCCTTCAGAGGGGGCCTCGTACCCCTTCCGACTCCATCCGCCAGGTCCCGATTACCGGAATTCTTGGCTTCATTGTGCTCATTCAACCGGGGCTTTTCCATCCCCCGTTTCTCCCCATCCCCTGAGGCGCCGGAGCGGAGGACATTCATCCAGATGAACAAAGGGCAGACACGTGCCACCATCAAGAGCCCAACAGCATCCTCCCTTCCTGACTCAGTAAAGCCATGTGTCCCACCGCCTGTTCTCCCACTGGCGGAAGAGCTATGGGTGCATATGCTACCCGGTAACCCACCTCATCTGGAGGAGGAGAGCATCCATTGGGATGCTCTATCCTCCTCCCTCCATCTGATCCCCGATGACCTGGGTCCATTCCCGAACCTGGGTCACAAGCATAGCATGAGGTGTGGTGTCCAGCCCCTCGACCCTCAGCGCCACCGGGCTGGCAATGCAAATTAATTTTGATAATCCTGCAGTTTCCCGCTGCTCACTATAGGGATCAATTGCCTGAAGATGGATGGAATTTGAAGATACAATGACATGCCATGGATGTTTGACTCTTTCCCAGTACGGACAGCAACTTTATGGATTCAGTGCATGACTGGTGTCCCTCAGACCTGACGCCCTTTGTCCTATTTTCTTCTCCTTGATGGACTCAGGCCAGCATCCTCCCCAGGTAGAGGTCCCATCATACCTAACTGCCTGGGTCCATAACAGTTATCTTTGGTAAACTCATTGCAAAACAAACGAGAAACAAGCATTTAAACTCTCTGTAATCAAACTTCCCTAAAACAGGAGTTTGGAATGTCCAGAAATGTGTGTTGCCAGCAGGTGATGGTGAAGTAGGGGAGGAAAAAGGGGGGGGGGGTGGTGTGGATGGACATTAGCGTAATCACGCAAGTAATCGTAGGGCTGAGGCAGAATAGGTAGGGTTGTGCACAATAATTACCCATAGGGTCTTTTTTCTGCTGTCACATTCTATGTTTCCTGGAAATGAGTAAGAGTTGGCAGGTCTGCTGTAAATAAACGTAATTCCAAAGATTTTACTACTACGAATTCTGAGGACATGCACCAGGTTCATATACAGTATACACAGCTACTGTGCCCAGCTCAGGTCCTACAACCAAGAATTTTTATTTTCCCCTACATCTTGTTCGCCATGGGGTCCTACCGCTGACCAGTTTTATAGCCCAGAAGAGCACCTAGAACCATGTATCACCTTGGTGGTGTGAGGTTGAGGGTGGGCGTGGGGGGCGGGGCACAACATTATTTTTAACAACTTTTTTACACCAGATCGCCAGTCAGTTTTGTCAGACTGGAAGAAATCCAGTCAGATAAATTATCATGCTACCTGCTCAGATTGAATGTTGCATTTTCTGATATGCAGTATTCAGCATTTGGGAAGATAGCAATATCTGACAACATGGGATCTTTTCCTACAATATGAGCAACTCTAGGTGTGGGGGAAGACTGACTTTGTTGTGCCTTAAAAATCTTTTTTTTTTTTTTTCGGAGGCAGTGTTTGTTGTAGGTCTGTCCATTTTAAAGTGATGGAGTTGTGGTTGGTGCTTGGTTTATTTATTTATTTATTTATTTTGGGGGTGGTATTGATTGACTTACTCTGCTGCATGTACTTGAACTATGCACTATAATCTGCATGGAATTTTTTTGGGGGAGGAGCAAGTTTGTTAGTTGGACAAGTATTACAAACACTTCTTGTATTGGTATGCAGATCTAAATTTGTTGCGCTTGGGTAGTGAAGAACATACAGGATCTCTGCCTTCTTACGAGTGATCAATCAGCAGTCACTCATAAGAAGGCAGAGTTCCTGTCTGGGGAGATTGCTGCTGCTCAGAATCTACCAGCTCAGTTCTTCCGAACTGTAGACAAGCTGTGCAACTTATCCTGTCTGCAGGTCTGAAGTGTGTTTTCACAAATTAAGTGTGAGGAGTTTGCTTGATTCTTTGTGGATAAGGTGTCCGACATCAGGGTCGAGATTAGCCCAGCGCTCTCTATGGGGGTTGAGGATGGTTAGTGCTTGGTACCCTCTCCTTGGTTCTCTTGGACATCTTTTGACTGACCGGAGAGTGGTGACGTCATGTGGATTGCCCTGCATTTGCAGCCAACATGCTGTAGTTTGGATCCGGGCCCAACATGCCTGTTATTGGGGTGTATTGAATCTATCGGCCGGGTCCTTGCAAAGATTGTGTGGTGCTCCTTAGAGTCAGGTGAGTTTCCTAGCTCCCTGAAGGAGGCGGTGGTGACACCACTCCTTAAGAAAGCTGCTCTGGACCCAAA
Organism: Neoceratodus forsteri; assembly: GCA_016271365.2. NCBI lineage: Eukaryota > Metazoa > Chordata > Ceratodontiformes > Ceratodontidae > Neoceratodus > Neoceratodus forsteri. The sequence continues at coordinate 24,285,589 of CM028135.1, read as the reverse complement.
CTGCTTTGCTCACTACAGGCCTATCTCTAACCTTCCCTTTGTTTTGAAGGTGATTGAGAAAGTGGTTGCGCTGCAACTGGAGAACCACCTTACCATCCACGACATCTATGATCCACTCCAGTCTGGTTTCCAGAAGAGACATAGTACAGAGACCGCTCTGGTTCGGGTGCTCAATGATCTTCTGATGGCAAGAGACCAGAAGTGCCATTCTGTCTTGGGGCTTCTTGATCTCTCTTCAACATTTGACACTGTGTACCATGGAGTGCCGCTCGAGCGTCTGAGGGTTATTTGCGGCCTAGCTGGTCCAGTCCTCAGATGGTTTCAATCCTTCCTCTCCGGCAGATCTCAGAGGGTGGTGGTGTGTTTTGTTTCCTCTAGCTCATTCTCTCTGCTGTGTGGGGTCCCTCAGGACTCGGTGCTGTCTCCTGTGTTGTTCATAGTGTACATGCTGCCCCTTGGAGACATTGTAAGGCAATATGGGCTGAGGTTTCACTGCTATGCAGATGATACCCAGCTCTGTCTGTCTTTTGCATCTGACCAGGATAGTGCTGTCTAGCGGAAATCCATGACTGGATGAAATCCAGTTGGCTGAAATTGAACTCTGAGAAGACTGAGGTGATGGTGGTGGATCCAGGTCGCCGGATAGAGAGGTCGGCGGTGGGGTCTCCCTCAGGTCTTTGGCTTGGGGGTGCCCAGCTGCCTGCCTCTGATCAGGTGCGTTACCTGGGGGTGGGTCTTGACATGGGGCTAACACTGCATTCGCAGGTGTAGGCAGTCATCAAGTCTTCCTTTTACCATCTTAGGAACATCGCCAGGATTAAGCCCCTTGTTCCATCCAGTGACCTGCCTACACTGATCCACGCCTTTGTGCCTTTGCGCTTAGACTATTGCAACTCCCTCTACCTGGGGCTGTTGGGGCTTGATAGCCATCCCTTGCAGCTGGTGCAGAACGCTGCAGCGCAGTTCTGTTGACGGGAACTCCTCGTTCGAGTCACATCACTTCCATGCTGCGCGAACTGCACTGGCTGCCTGTACAGTAGCGGATCACCTTCAAGATCAGACTTCTGACCTATAAGGCCCTGCACGGACTGGGTCTGAGCTATCTGCGATAACTCCTGACTCCCTACAGTCCTGGCCGCCCTCTCTGCTCAGCTGATGAGGGGTTGTTAGAGGTTCCCAAGGTTTGTCTGAAAACGGCCGGGGCACAGGTATTTATGCATGGTGCCCCTACCCTGTGGGACTCTCAACCTCGTCGGATCTGAGAGTGCAGGACAATGGAGAGTTTCAAGGCAACCCTGAAAACCCATTTATTTCAGCAGGCATTCAGGGATTATTTTATCTGATCTATTTGCAGTTTGTATCATTAGTATTTTATGGACTGTTTATTTATTATTTATATATATTTTAATAATGTAAAGTGCTTTGGTTTTAGAATTACGCTATAAAATAACGTTTATTATTATATTTATTATATAACTCCATATAGTAAATGAAACACTTCCAATCAGAAAGCGGTATTTCCAGGAGCCATCTCTGCATAATTTAGAAATAAAAAAATATTACACAGTTATGCTGAGCGTTCAGAATGATGTGGTGGAAGCCTGTTATTGGAAGTCCTTCACTGACTAACAGTGTAGCTTTATCCTGCTGATTTCATTGCACAGACTTTAACTGAGATACAGACAATATGGTGCACAAGCAGGTGTTCCCTTTGAAAAAACACTGCCATAAACGGGAGTCTAACCATTACCAGGCATCCGCCATACATCAGGTTGTAACACAACTTTGTTTGCTGTAGATTATCATCATCTAGATGGGATAGATGCTTTCCCAGCTGGGATATTGAATATCCACTTTATGATACAGCTCTGAGTGATGAGAAGTGAACTATATTACATACTGGGTTTGTTTTCGGTTACTCATCCCTATGCACTGTCCTTAATGGTTTCTTCTTTCTGATTTGTTTTCCCTGCAGGCACTGATTAAACTTCCTCCTCATATCTCGCAATGCGATGATGTTCTGAGGTTCTTTGAGCCGCGACCAGAGGATCTGAACCCACCCAAAGAGTAAGTGCAGTACTCTAACCAGGTCTAGCTGTGGTTTTGCAAGATACAGTTGTTGCCAGTGTATACCAGGGGTAGGTTTTCCTAGAACTTCTTTTATAGTCAAAAATGACACCATTTTTTTATATGTTACATAAAAATGATTTGCGTACAGCAATCTCTTGCCACATGTCTAATTTTACCCAAAAGCACTCATACAGTTGTTTCACACAAGGTAACATACAAAATGGTACTCAGTTTCCTACCACTACTCACATTCCATTTTTATACCACAATATTTGCTCTGCAGGCATTTGAGATTAAACCCTTCATTGACATGAACATATCAAATGGAACACAAACCTTTCTGCTACTATAACTGGAAACCTGGACATACGTGCAGTGGCAGCCTATTAAATTTCTCTACAGTATTTCATTTGAGCTGATTTTGTTTGTATTACTCAAGAAACATAGGCCTGGATATTCAAACTACGCCAGGCCGTGGCGCAAGCCTGGGCGCAGCTCAACTTTGTTGTGCAGGGGTGTGGCCTGGGCGATATTCAACGGAGATGCTGTATGGCGCAGCAGCTTTGAATATCGCACCCTGGCCACCCCCACTGTGCATGGCGCAGTGGCACTACGCCAGCGCAAGTGGCCAGAGTGGAGCATGGAGATGCGGTGGCGCAAGTGCCATTGCGCCATGCACAGCACCTGCGATATTCAAACGGGGACATGCAAATGGGGCCATAACTTATACAAGGCGCACAGGGGGCCATTTGCATCTCATTACGGCCCCATTTGCATGCCATTAGCATGCAGGTGCGCCGATCCCCTGCAGCCAGATCGCGGGAATTCCTGTAAGATAAAAAAAAAAAACATCCAATATCTCTGGTGGTCCAGTGGACCTCTGTGTGCCCGATCGTGGGCAACAGTACAGTCCCCCAGTCCAATATTCCTGGTGATCCAGTGGACTGCACTGAGCCCGATCGCGGGCATCTATAATCGCCCCAAGTCCAATATCCCTGGTGGTCTAGTTTGCCCCCACCCCACCCGCCCACTGGGCCCCACCGCCCCTCCCCGTCAGCCCGTGGGCGGCAGCACCCACCACCTGCCGCCCGCCGACTGACTCTTTCAATAAGGGCTGCAGCCCATTGGTTCACGCTGGCAGACCAATGGTATCTGTCTGACTAATCGGTCGGCGGTGGCCGAGCGGCTGAGCAGGTGGGGTGCTGCGCTCGCCGGCTGATGAGGGGAGGGCGGTGGGCTCAGTGGCGGGTGGGGTGGGGGTACACTGAACCACCAGGGATATTGGACTTGGGGGCGATTATAGATCCCATGATCGGGCTCAGTGCAGTCCACTGGATCACCAGGGATATTGGACTTGAGGAGTTCACGACAAGGATGCCCCCCATGGGAGTAGGCGCCTAGAGTGCGGCAGGAACTCGGTGGCCACCCACAGGTGGCAACTGCTGTGTGCGCCTGCAATGCAGCAGCTCACCTGTGGGGCCATCAATTGTTCCATTTTCCTGGGGTTGCACATGCATGACTCTGCACATCCGGGCTGAATATCGGGCTGTGCAGGTTATGCATGGAGTCACCTGTGCCTGCATACATTACAGATGCACTCCGGGCGCCGGGTTGTGCAGCGCACTTTTCACTTCTAATATGCGGGGTGCATCAGTGGGTTGTGCGTATGGCGAATAATTGTTGCTCCACGCGCAACCCTTTGAATATCTGGGCCATAGAGTCTGGTGACAGATAAGGACAGCTTGGCCCACCTAATCTGTCCATAAAAAGAAAGATAAAAGAAAGCCTATGGGCACGAATACCCAGTTACATAGCTGCCTGTCGTTCACAGATGCAAACGTTGAAGCAGTACAGTGTACACTGTCATTAATAAAACAATGCAGAACATTTAGATAATAACAAGTATACATTACCAGTATTCAAAATACTGGCATTATATTTGAGTTAACAGAATGGATCTAACCTCATTTCTGAAACAATTATAATCAGTCAAATGTGTCAGATTCCCAGAAACCAATTTTCTTTGTGTCGTCTGCAAAGAGGCGGGGCTTGCCCTTGATGTCTGCCTTTATGTCACAAGTGAATACACTGAAAAGGACTGGGCCCAGCACTGACCTCTGAGTTACTGCACTTGTTATGAGCCTTACCCCTGAAAGCTCCCTGTTAACTAATGCCCTTTGTGTTCTTCCCCTCAGCCAATTTTCCACCCACATTGCCAATTGTTCCCCACCCCAAAAACCCTAGAAAAGGGAAAAAAAAATATTTTTTTTCAAAGTGAACAAATGAAAAGTCCAGTAGGGAGGTTTAAGAGGGCTATGCAAATGCTGGAATTTAAAATTAAGAAAAGGTAAAAGAAGAGTTACGTTCCATTTACAAGGCAGGTGTGCCACCCTGGACCGCTAGAGGGAGCATGGACTTAACATGAAGACCTCGGGACCAGTCATCGACAAATTGGACATCAAGTTGTCTCACATCCTGATCGTCAACAGGATGGAGTCAGTGTCATGGGTATCCTGTGACGATAGCGACTGAAAATGAGTGCCTGCTAAAACAGCGACTCAGTTTCAGCGATATCATCAAGGGCTACCCTGCAAGGGTAGCACCCCTACAGTGAAAGTGACTGTAGGGAGAGTGACCGGAAAGGGGTGGGGATAGAAAAGGGAAGGGGAGGGATAAGTGAAGGGTCCAAAGAGACTGCTGTGACCGCTCCAGCCCGAGCTAGCCCTGTGGTGTGGTGGTGAGGGTGGCCAGTTCTGGCTGAGCAGGTACAGGGTTCAGGACTGGGAGGGTTACAGTTTTGCCACTGCCTGCGGGTGCAGCACTTAATTTTTCCCACAGATGTGGGCTGTGCCCTTCGACATGCACCCCTTGGGTTAGTAATCTTTGTTGGGGGGTATGGGGGTGCAGCCATCTCAAAAAATACTTTTTCTTTTTGCGGATGTCTGGTCACCGGCAAGTGTACGTTGCCGATTTGCTTTTCGGCGATATACACTCGCCATAATAGTGATCGCTATTTTGCAATTGCTATTATGACATGGAACTGTGTCATACTGTCCACTGTGTTAGGAAATAATTTCAAATGGAATTTATATCCGATTATTATTGCATTTGCAAGGGATGACTTGAAACCAATATACTTGTAAATTAAGCCTGCCTGCAATTCCTGTAAATAGTCAGGGTTCATTCTTTGATTTTAAGACTGTCAGTTTTTTGGGCTCATTGTTGCACACCACACGTATCCACATTGGATTTTTGTGTGTGAAACTCAAACTGTTTAGCAGTAATTACCTCAAAGGCATGGCCAAAAGGTGGCTGCCAGTCATTTTTGGGGTATAATATGCAGCAACTATATTCTCCAAATGAACAAAATGGTCTTAATTTGGTGAAAAAAGACTGCTAGCGCTAAACTCGAGAGTTCAGATGTAATGCCTTAGAACATGGAAGTAGCTCCATTTTGTGGATGAGGTTGCCAAATGAAAATTATCGGTAGCCTAAAGACACATCAGACAGTCTGACTCAGAGGAAAGTGGGCAACGGTCTTTAATACTGGATGAAAAGCCTTACAGCAAGTTCAAAAGCAAATGGAGGCAAAAAATCTGGTAGGTGAGGGAAACTACAGATGTAGATACTGTAACATTCACCTCCCCCACTCACTGCCAGGCATTGGTTCTTTGTTTATTTGTTTATTATTTAAAGTGTATAGTAGAGCAATGTTCCATATAGAAATCCATCCTTTTTTTTTAAATGCTGTTGTAACATGGTTCAAAGGTCATGGAATGTAATTGTGCCCTTCTATGGTAGGATAGCATTCTCAAACCTCTAGAGGCGGCGCAAGTCAGCTTCATTGTGAAAGAGAAAAAAAAAACACAATGCACACATTTTACATAGTACTATACACACTATAAAAAATACAGAATGAGCAACTTTAGGCACAACCAGTGGCCTTGTTTACAGGGTTCCGATTCCCACGGACCTCTCGGGCTTCGCTCTTGAGGTCAGAGGGAATCTGAACCCCTCTGTGGCAGAACACACTGGTTGTGCATAGCTGCCCATCCAGTGTTCTCTATATGTATTTCATTTAGTTAGTTAGCTATTGAGCAGTTCTACTCAGTTTTAGGAATAACCAGGACTAAGGCGGTTCAAGGCTAAATAAGAAGCACGGTTGACAGCAATATATACAATGTATTACAATACAGTTTGCAGGTTACATACAAAGCTTTGTGAAAACAATTATAGGTATGAACATTGTGCTTTTTCTCTGGGGTGAGTTAATAGTCTGCTATAGAACACTTCTATTTCCGTAATTTCTAACCCACCATATCCCAAAGGCCTAAAAAATGGTGCATATGAACACCTGTAGTATACATCAGAAAATGGCTGAATTAGAAGCTTGGGTTACTCAGAGGTACCCTGATATTGTATGTATCTCTGAATCCTGGCTTAAACCAGCTATCAAGCAGCATGAGGTGATGCTACCTGGCTATAACTGCTTTAGGAAAGACAGACTGGACAAAAGGGCCGGAGGTGTGCTTATCTATACCCGACTTGAATTAGATGCCGCAGAACTTGCTACGCCTGATGCTGTACCCATTACAATGGAAGCCTTGTTCATAACTAACTCTTGGTAAGCTCAAGAAGTTAATCATTGGGTGTGCCTACCTCCCACCCGATGTTGCCTCCGTAGGTTTATCACCTTTTCTAACCTCTCTTTCCAACCTCCCTCGTCATGAGCTTATACTGTGTGGTGATTTCAGTGATGACTGGCTAGGCCCTCTAGTAATAAGCTGTGGTCCTTGTTAGCTGACTCCAGCCTATCCCAGCTCATACCCAATCCCACCCGTATCAATAATAAATCTGGCAAACATACATTGCTTGACTGGGTGGTCACTAACTGCCCTCTGAGGGTCAAAGCAATGGGAGTGCTATCGGACTGTTTAATTGACCATTCACCTACTATCTGTGTCTGGAGGAATAACTTCCCTAACCCACCTCCTCGCATCTCCCTTGTATGGGACCTATCCAGGTTCGATGTTAGTAGTTTCCTCACCTCGATCAATCTCACAAAATGGAACCCTATTATGACTGTTCCTGACATTAATCATGCATTGGATTTTTTCATCTCTACCCTTTCATAAATTATTGATAAACATGCCCCTCTCAAAAAATGCAGGTCCGAGGGTATTAAGGCTCCTTGGCTTACAAAAAATGTCCGGATCCTCATGTCCTCCATGGACCGGACCTGGCAGTCCTTCAAAAAAAGTGGGTTGCCGTCTGATTGGTGGTAATACAGACATCTCCACAACAAATGCAAGAGCTCTCTACAGAAAACCAAATGACTATATTTCAAAACCTTACAAACAGAACACCTGTGCAACCCCAAGGAGTTTTGGAGACAGGTCAGCTCCCCGATAAAAGGTAAAACAGCTATACTCCCTAGCTCTCTTACCACCCAGGACACCATCCTCACTGACCCTCTGTCTATTGCAGCAGGATTTAATAAACTCTTCACTGATCTCCAATAATATACCTCGCTCTTTCATTACTTGTCTGCTCACCCCCCCCCTCCTCCCATGGCCTATCTGGGGCTCGCCCTTATTTTCACCTAAAACTGGCAACTCTTAACGAGGTCCAGAGGCTGCTCTCCAATCTGAAACCTGAGAGCTGTCCAGGTCATGATACTCTCAAGCCAAAGTTTCTCAAGCTTGGTGCTGCTGCCCTCACCCGTCCTGTCCGTGACTTAGTCAGCAGATCCTTCCTATCCTATACTGTTCCTGACAAATGGAAAGTTGCTGTTGTTGTGCCAGTGCATAAAAGTGGACCCAGCTCTGTGGTTGAAAACTTTAGGCCCATCTCGATTCTCTACCCACTTGCCAAAATTCAGGAGCGCGTAGTTTACAGTCACCTTCAGAACTACCTGGAATTCCACAATGTATTATCCCTCTTTCAGCATGGGTTTAGAAAGAATCATAGTACCCTCACTGTTTTATTGAAAGTGGCCTCAGATATTGCTCAAGCCATGGATCAGGGATCTGCCATTGGAGCCGTCTTTGTGGATCTCACTAAAGCATTTGATCTGATAAATCACAGCCTTCTGCTCCAGCAGCTCCAGATACTTGGTCTTGAATCCACTGCCCTCGACTGATTCCAGAGTTATCTTATCTGTCGTTCTCAGAGGGTCGAATGGGCTGACTCACTCTCTGACCATAGGCCTATAACCCACGGAGTCCCTCAGGGGTCCACCCTGGGTCCCCTGCTCTTCTCCCTATTCATCAATGACTTACCGTGCCATTGTGGAGGGGCCTCTGTGCACCTCTGTGCTGATGATGCTGTCCTATATCGCTCATCATCCAACATTACCCACATTAATCAAGAACTTGCCTCTCATTTCATTGCACTAGAAGTGTGGTTTAGACATAAACAACTTGTCCTTAATTCTAAAAAAAACTAAATGCATGCTATTTACCTACAGTCCCTCCTCCCTAAGTACCCTTGCCCCACTCAATGTAACCTCTCTCAATGGAGATGCTCTGGAATCGGTCCCTACTTTTAAATACCTGGGCATCGCTCTGGACCCCTCACTTTCTGTACTCACTCATGTCTCCTTGCTAATCAAATCCCTGAACCAAAAGATAGGCCTCCTCTGTCGCATTCGTCCCTTTCTCACTGCTGCAGCTTGCCAGCGGATTGCCTCCTCGTCCCTCCTTCCAGTCTTAACAAATGGTGCTCCTCTACTGCTGTCTACCACTGCTGCTGCCATGTCTCTTCTCACACAAGCATACCACAGAGTGGGGAGATTTGCCCTTGGGGGTCACTGCCCATCACCATCACCGTGACGTCCTTTCCTCCCTGGGGTGGTTACCCTATGAATCAAGACTAACTTTCTCCACCCTATGTTTTATGTTTAAGCAAGTTCACACTTATACTCTCCCCCGTCTTAGAGATATCATCTGCCGCAGAACTGCCACACTCCACATCTTACAAAGGCCTACTACTTGGCTTGCTCTTGTGCGTAGGTCTTTCCCCTTTGCTGCTGTCACTAACTGGAACTCCCTTCCCTCCGCTGTCCTGTCCTGTCACACTTTCTCCGAGTTCAAGACCCACCTGCTCTCCTTTCTTACTGCCTCTGCTACATGCTTCTGCTATAAAGGGCACCGGTGACGGCACTTGTTACACAGTTGCTCCCTCTCTTATCTGTTGCCAACTGTATGATTGCTCTGCTATATTTGTTGGCAATCTTATAATTACTCCAGTTCTGAACTGTAACGCTCTGCTGTTTATGTATTTTGTATATACAGTTGTGTAAATATTGTTCTTCTTTGCTTTTCTGTATTTTATGATACAATTTTTGTGTGTTATCAGAAACTACTATCATTTATTGTTTACATCCACTTGTTGAACTGTCTTTACCTGTTATGCCTATATGTTTTTATCATGTTGTACTCCCGGGTCAACCCTGAAAAAGGGGCTGTAATTGTCTCAGTGGACTTACCCGGTTACCAAAACTCAAATAAATAAATAAATAAACATTGTATGGCTGTCACAGAAACACAGGCAGACAGGCAAAGTATTTCAAAGGGCATGCACAGAGTAAGAAAAGGCTTTCTGACCCATGGATATGTTCAGTTGGCTACTCAGAGAAGGTTGTGACATCTGCTCGTAGGTTCCTTGAGACTGGTTTTGATGGGAGTAGATCGGATGGGGGTGATTTATCTGCATCTTTCAGTTATTTGTCTCTAAATAGCGTGAGGCAAATGAACTTTGGGAGGTTGGTGAGTTGAGTGAAGATTAAACCAAAAACAGACAAGTGGTATCCCACGTAGACAAAATACCCATATTTTGTATAGATTAAATATTTATAAAGACCCAGGAAAGTCAAACGTTGCTCCTGACCTGCTCCGCTTTGGAAAAAAGATGCTCAGACTGTATTGTAAGAAAACAATGAGTATGAAGAACAAGTTTGGTTTTCACGCCTTGTAGGTACTGTGATGTCACAGAAACACTTGCGCTTTGATCTCATGTTCTTTGACATCACAGTACCTACTGGGTGTGAGAAGCAGCTTGTTCTTCGCACTTGTGGGTTACATAGATACATAGATACATAGACAGTGTCGGCAGATAAGGGCCTATGGCCCACCCAGTCTGCCCATATAAGTTTGTAAGTTCAGTTTATGTTTTCCAGGAAGTCTGTTGCCCCTTACCCCTGACCTCCAGAATTCCTTTATGTCTATCCCATGCATTCTTAAATCCCGTGATTGTTTCAGCCCCACCACTTCCTCTGGCAGGGTGTTCCACTTGTCCACCACCCGTTCTGTGAAGAAATTCTTCCTCACGTTTCCTCTGAATCGTCCCTCCTCCAACTTCATCCCATGCCCTCTAGTCCTGGAACATCTTTTCGCTTAAAAATAGTGCATTCCTGCACCCTGTTCCTCCTGTAAGATACTTGTATGTCTCTATCATATCCCTCTCTCCTCCTCTCCTCCAGGGTACATGTTCAGTGTCTTCAACCTGTCCTCATAGGACTTGTGATGCAATCCATGCACCATCTTTGTTGCCCTCCTCTGAACCTTCTCTACCCTGTCTATGTCCTTACGTAGGTAAGGTCTCCAGAACTGCACAGTGTACTCCAGGTGCGTCCTCTCTAGTGTCTTGTATAGTGGAATTATGACCTCCCTTTTCCTGCTGGTGATGCCCCTGCCTATGCATCCCAGCATCCTATTTGCTTTACCTGCTGCCTTGTCACACTGTTTCCCTGCCTTGAGGTCATCAGAGATGATAACTCCAAGATCCCTTTCCTGCTTGGTGCATGCTATATCCTCACCCCCCAACTATTTGTTCTCTTTATAATATGCATTCTGCTTATCGGGACTGCAGCTATTATTTAACTGTTCTTGTATGGCTATCATTGTTACAGCTGCTTTAGCCACAGCAACTAACACAGGAAAAATCCCAGTTGGAGCTTTGTAAGACCACCTGTTTCCATTGTTTTGATGTCTGGAGTGCACACCGGATGCATGTAGGCAGTAAGGGTCTGCTGTAGCTACCAGCAGTTCATTTTCCTATTAAATGCTGCAGAAGACTTAATGATACAGTGTAGAAATAAAGTAGAAAACTCAAACCTTTTTTTAAAATTCTGTTTTTCATTCTTTAATCCCTTCCAGTGCCCCCCCCCTTTTCCTTCCATTGTAGCCTCTCCCCCGGCACACCCTGTACCTTTGTTGCTGGGGACTAGGGAGATCCTCTGACCGTGGTCTCTACTAGTTTCTTATAAAGTCCCACGACTTCGCTGCCCCAGGTGGCGATGGCAAGACCAAAGAGACAACATATCTAGTAATAATAATAATAAACTTTTATTCCCACTAAAATGGAAAGTGTTAGAACAGTTAGAAGGCTGAGCAGCAAACCCACAACAGGTTCCTTCCCCCATGTTTACTGAACGCTCACAGACTTACCTGCAGGAGTCCAACTGAACCCAGTTTATATTGTAATGTCATTTAATTGGCAATCAGTTATTCAAATGAGATTAATCAACCCATCTGATGGGCATAATTTCCAGAGTCCTGTATACAAGGACAGGCTGGGGTACATGGGGGCCCACCTGGAAAAGTGATGGAGTACGGGGGCCCACCTGGAAAAGTGATAGGGGAGGGCTAAAGGTGACACATTCAAGTGTTCCACTTCAATCTGATACACTAGCTTTGTGTTTGCATGTCTCTTTCATTATTTACTTGCAGTGCACAAAATGCTCCATTTAATTAGAAACTAGATGACAGATGTAAAGATTTTCAGAGGTGGCCAGGAACCCAACAGACGGGATCCCACCTGGAATTTTCCAGGTAGCCCGGAATCTGTCCAACTCTTCCTATATACAATATCAGTGCACAGAAATGGCACCAGGGCCACCTTCTCTGCCTTGCAAATAGAATTAGGATGTCAGAGCAGTTTGTGCTGCTCAGCTCACACCCTGTGGTCATCAAGATGGAACTGGTCAACATTACAAGCTTCAAATTCACCCGGAAGCATGGCAGATCCACTGTGGACTGCTCATAGCTTCTACCGGCCCTTACTGGGATCTTGGGCTTGGAATACAAACTCAGGTACCCCGCTTAGAGAGCAGACATGCATTTAATTTTGTTAAAAGTAACTAGTAACAAGTAGTCCATCATCTGTCTTTCCACATATTCAATAGATGGAATGTTCATTTATTATAGAACACAGGAATTAATCTTGCTGCAGAATTCCTCTGGCACAATGCTTACCTTCTCACATACAACAGAATGCCTTTTTTTTGGTTTTTACCATTTTTGGCCAGGAAAGACACACTAAGCTGAGGTTTATTTCCAGGTGCATCGTGGGAGCACAGGGAAGTTAAGTGACTTCTCATTGTCACACAGTATGCAAGTGGTGGCTGTGGGATTCAAACCCAGTTCTTCAAGGTTGCAGCTCAGTGCTATTAACCACTACACTGTGCTGCCTCCCCTGTATGAAACCAAGGTCTCGATTTTATCTGAAGCAGTGTAAGTAACAGAGATTGCTCTGGTAAGCTGGTAAGGACAGAGAGGAATTTCTTATGGTCATCAAAAAAACACCCGGAATTAAAACTGTGACTAATACTTCAGATTTTAAGTGTGTTCACATGTGTAAGGAGGGTATCAAGAGAGGAAAGAATGTTTAATTTTTATTTATTTTTTAAAAGTTATGTGAGTTTTGCTTTTTAGGGCCTTATTATAGATTTTAAGTGAGTAAAGGTGGTAGCCATATTTGTAATATGAACATATGAAAATGCCAGCAGATTAGGCCTTAAGGTCTAGCACGTCTGCTCGAGATACAGCTCACAGTACAGTCACTGCTCTTGCCCCCCCCCCCAAGGTTTCTCACCCTGAGTTTCCCTACTGGTCACTTCCCTCCCCACCTCTACCTTGCCCATGTACCTATCCCATCACTTCTTAAAACGTCCCACTGATTCCATTGGAATCACCTTCTCAGGTAGCGCGTTCCAAGGCACCACCACCCTTTCTGTGAAGTAATGTTACCTCACTTCTCTTCTGTACTCCTCCCACCACCACCACCACCACCAGTTTTAGGCTATGACCTCTCGTGGTCCCTTCCCCCTTCAAGCTGAATAAACCCTCGATGTTTCCTCTGTTGATGCCCTTCATATATTTAAAGGTCTCGATCATATCCCCTTTGTCTCTTTTGTCTTCTAGGGAGTACATGTTCGGCTCCCTAAGACTCTCCTCTTGGGCTTCTCCCCCATTCCTTGGATCATCTTAGACGCCCTCCTCTGGACCCTCTCCAGGAGCATGACATTCTTCTTTAAGAATGGATGCCAGAACTGCACACAGTGCTCCACGTGCAGTCTCACTAAGGATTTGTACAGTGACAGGATAAGCTCCTGCCTCCTCTAAATTATCCCTAGCAGTACACCCCAGCATTCTGTTTGCCTTTGCTGCTGCTTTTCTGCAACATTCTGAGTGATTCATTGTGCCAGTGATAACCACTCTTAGATCTTTTTTCTCCTCCGAGACTGTCAACCGTCCCCCTCCAAATGGTAGCTGTACCCTGGATTCCTAGCTCCAAATGCAGTACACTACACTTCCGAGCATTAAACCCCAACTGCATGTATCTGACCACTGTTAAAGTCTTTCCGGGTCTTCCTGGAGAGTCCTCCACCCCCTGCTCTGTCCACCGCTGCTTCCAGTTTGGAGTCATTGGCGAACATGCTCATTTTGCTCATAATTCCCTCCGCAATGTCTGCAATTAAAGCGTTAAATAACAGTGGACCCAGAAGAGATCCTTGCGAGACCCCGCTAATGACCCTCCTGGATGTCGAACGCCCCCCCACCCGCTGTTGCCCGTTGCTCAGCCAGTTCCCAATCCACTTCACCATCTTTACCCCTGCCCCCAGGTTCCCCAGCTTGCCCAGCAGTCTCCCATGAGACACCGAGTCAAATGCCTTGCTGAAGTCCAAATACAGGACATCAACTGGTGGGCCACCATCCAGAGACCTTGTCACACAATCAAAAAATTCAACCAGGTTAGTTTGACAAGATCTCCTCTGGATGAATCTGTGTTGCTGGACATCTTGAAGGCTGTTTACTTCCAGGAACTCCACCAGCCTTTCCTTCGAGATGGTCTCCAGTAGTTTCCTCACTATTGACTTGAGGCTGACTGGCCTGTAATTTCACGGCTTGTCCCTAGGACCGCTCATATGTAGGGCACATGCTCCATCCTCCAGTCCAGTGGTACCCATCCCGATAGGAAGGAGGAATTGAATATTTTCATCAGTGGTGCTGCCAGGACATCCGCCAGTTCCTTCAGGACTCTGGGGTGGATCTCGTCTGGGCCCAGGGCCTCGTCTATCCTCAAGGACTTAAGGCCCTCTCACACTCTCTTCACCGGGCAGTCAGGGATGAGTGAAGTGATTCATGAATTCTATATGTGATTGGCCCAAATTCCAGCTCTCATTGCCTGAACTTGTTCTGACCAGTACCTTTCTGGGGAATTAACATATGGGTCCAATACATGGGTCTCGGAACTTATTAAGCCAGTCAGGAAGCAGGAAATTTCTAACTATTTTATAAATAGAGACTAATACATGGGTAGGTGTGTTTAACCAGAATTTATACATACTTGAGGTGTAGGATACTACATTGACCCCGAGTGTTGAGGGGTTTATAAAAGCATCCTGCACTGAGGGTGTGAATAAAATTCTGTGTTACACATACCTACCCATGTTTTGTCTTTTAATAATTACTGTGCAGCATTTTTAATAAGGGAGGGGTTTAGAGAGACATGGAGACAGCTCAGTTATGTAAACCCATTGTGGAACTCATAGCTCAGTCATGTAAACTTCAATTTATTTAATTTTTATTGACCAGGTAAGCACACTAGACAGTTGAATGTCTATTTTCAGGTACAACGTGAGATGTTACAATCAAGAGAGTATAAACAAGTGAATACAGTACATAAGATGACAATAGAAGCATCATTTATTTATTTTTTAGCTTTTGGTAACCAGGTAAGTGCATTAGGCAGTTGACCTGCCTATTTTTAAGCACGACCTGGGAGAGTAAAAAAATACAATGCAGCAATTATTACAGGAAACAAAACAGGTAGATCAATACACAAATAACAGGACCCCATGCAGGGATGGTCAGAACATAATTACAGTTGAAGTAAAGCACCCATGTAGGAGTGTTAACATTAAACAAAGACAGGTTGTGTGGTACACAAAATCTGCAGTATTGTACAGGGGAGGCAGGCATTGAGCAAAAGGGGGAGCAAGAACAAGTATTAAGAACACTTACAAGCACCAAGTGCACTCAGGTGCGAGAATAGTGCTTCCTTGAAAGTGGTGTGAGATGTGGAACAGTTAATTTGGAGGGGTAGGGAATTCTAGAATTTGGGAGCGAAGTGGGAAAATGCTTGCTCATCTTAGTGGAGCAGAGAGGGATGGAGAGCTGGGGAGAGGTGGAAGACCTCAGAGAGTGAGTAAGTCACAGGGTTTAACATAGCTTCCAGCGAGTTAGGTTGAGGTTGTCGGGTTAAGGAGTCAATGAAACATCTAAGAGTATAGGAGCGCAAGTTATTGGGTGATGGCCAGTTCAAGGCAGAGTAAAGCTGACAGTGGTGGGTGAGGCGAGGAGCCGACAGGGCAAATCTGCAGATATTATTGTATGTGATATCCCATTTATGAAGAGCACTTGCTGAATACAAAAGAGGTAACGTCAAGGTACATAATACAGAAATGTACAGCCAGAGCAAAGAGAAGTAACAGACAATACAATTTGATCCAGTAACAGCAAACAGCAGCAGTACAATATATGAAGTAGTTGCATGTAGCATGAGCAGCACAGCCAGGTCCATAAACTTGTTTTTAAAATGTAAAAATTCAGCTGCTTTTCTGTGAGGCACACAAATTGTCTGAGAAGCAGTTGTGCTACTGGGGCATTCAGCTTCAGCAGTGTGACTTTGATTGACAGCTGGTGGTAACACACGGGCAGTTGTAACCAAAAATTACAGCATGGTTATTTAGCTATTAGAAATGCTGGGCAGTGATTATATGCTGTTTGCAAGCACAAAAGGTACGTAATTTGATGATCCCTTGACCTCCCGGTGCTTAGCTTTTTTTAGCTGGGAAATGATGTAGAGGCAGGGCCGCTCAGAAAATGAGATGTTGCACCTTAGGTGGGCTAGGGCATTTCAGATTAGAATAAGGTCTGGTCTTGCAGAGGGTTTACATCACCGAGTGGTCTGGCATTTCCTAGCATTCTGCCCATCATGGTGTGAACGTTCTTGAAGGGCTAAAGTAACATTTATCATTAGGATCACGTCACCTGCCATTAGTCAGGGAAGTAAGCTGCTTCCGTTACTTGTCTGGGAAATGCTCATGATACAACAGTTGCAACGCTCCACCAAATTCTGATAATCTAATAAAAATAAATAAATACTCACCAATCCAACACTAGTGTAAGCCTCAGTCTAAATGTATTTGTGTAATGTCTCGAAATGGTTAGTTGGTTTTTCATGACCGGGAAAGGAGAGCTAGAAAATATGCCTGTTTTCAGCCTAATCCAGGGGGAGGTGGGGTCAGGTACAAATTTACTGAAACTGAACCAGATTAAGTTGTTTGGTGGCATTTTAGTGAATGGGGAGAATGTGTCCAGGACATTGGGGAAAATACCCCTATTTTTTTCAAAGAAGTGCCATGGGATCTTTAACATCCACATGAACAACCACCAGAACAGGCAGACAGGACCTTGGTTTAACATCTCAGCCAAAGGCTGGCGCACTCTGACAGTACACCACCCTAGTACTGTACTTGGGTGCCAGTGTTTTATGGTATGAGCCCAAGCTTGGTGTGGGACTAGAACCCACAGCCTTCTAGTCCAGTGGCAGGTGTGCTACTGAGCCACACTGACACCCAACGTTAACACTGACAATTAATTAATAACTTATTTATTTGTTTGTTTATTTTAGAAGTTTCACCAATGAGAGACACATTGAGCTGTTAACAGCTCATTTCCAGATGTGTTCTGGGGTGGGTGGTCGGTGGGAGTGGACAATAACAAGGTGCAGAAGAAATAAAATACAATATACGGAAAATACAGTACAGCATGGTGCAGGAGCAATCAAAACATGATATGGCAAGGCAGATACAATAAAATACAAAATACAGAATATACAGTACAGTAAGGTGCAAACAGTAATAAAAAATACAATAAGCTGGCAGTTGCGAATTAGCGTATAAATCAATATAAAACAGTACAAAAGGTGCAAGGACAGTACAAAGGACCTGTGCAAATAGTAACAGGCAAGTCAAGATGTGAACACCATTAGGAACAGATTAATGTCACACAGACTGGAGGCTAAGGTGATCAAGAGAACTTCTTCTGAGTCAGGGGCGGGGCAGCAATCAAACAGGAAGGGGAGAAAGGGGATGCATGACAGGGATGAGATGCAATTGCAGAACAGGTAGTAAAGTAATGAAGAAAGCACTTGAGGGAGGAGAAGGAAGAGGCAGAGTAAATAGATAGAGGTAGAGAGGACCAGAGCATAGGGAAACTACATGAGAAAGCGGCTTGGCTCACTGTAGTTTTCCTGGAGGGGAGGGAGAGGGAACTGGAGTCAAGTGTTTGGAAGAGCAGTGGAGGGAGGAGGGAGAAAAGGAGGAGGAGGTCAGAAGGGTAGGGAGTGAGAGAGAGGTATCCAAACCAGAATTTGGAGGTGAAGAAGGCATAGTGAGTGAGGTGTCTGGCATCAAGGGAAGGGAGGGAGGGAGAGGGAAGAGTGAAGGGACCAGCAATATGTGTGTGTGTGTGTGTGTGTGGGGGGGGGTCAGTCCAAAGCAAAATGGCAGAAAGCATGGAAAAGTGGGTCCAGTCTGGCAAGGGAGGACTTGGGAGCAGTGCTGTAGACAATGTCATTATAGTTGAAGTTGGGGAGGATCATCTTCAACACTAACTCAGGAAGCGGGATGCTGGTTTTGTTCCTGTTGAGCGCACCCCAGTCTGGGATGAAATTTTTGGTAGATGGTGTCTGTGTGCACTGATAAATCAAAATGACGGTCTAAGCAGACCCCAAGGTACTTGAAGGAGAATAAATCTTCAACTGTAGTACCATTGAGGGTGTACAAGGAGTGGAGGAGGGAGAGCCTGAAGTGCCTCTGTCATGAGCCAAACGTCATGGAGACATTTTCTTAGCACTCAGGGACAGTTGGTTGGAACGGAAGCAGCACCGGATATTGTCAGAATGTTTCTGTAGTTTCAGAGAACGGTCAGCAGCAGAAGTGTCGGAGGCAGACAGCACAATGCACCTGTGTACATGTGAAAGGACATGGAGGGACAGGCAGAAGGGAAGTCATTCAGAAATATGGAACAGCCGGCCTAGTGGCACTGGAGGTTGAGGCGCTGGATGCCAAACCTCATGCTACGTCGACAACCCGGGTTTGGGAACGAGCCCGGGCCACCGGGGGTTGGCAGGGGCGAGAGAGATAATCGAGCATCCGGAGGACTGCTCTCCTCCCTCGGGGAGGGAGGAAGAGATTGTCGTCCTGCCTGCTGATCGCCCTCTGGTGGGGGCTGAGGGGTAATACAGGGTGGGAGGCACAAAGCCGGTGGACATGGTGTGCGGGTACCCACACACATGTGCTCACGCCACGACAAAGAAAAGAGGAAAAATGGCAGCCAGGGGCTCATGACACCCCAACCCCATGTCTCGCTGGTCCTCTGCCACTGCCTGCCCCAGATTTGGATTTGTGCTCCAGGAGGGGGTGGAGCACCCTTTCCAGCCCTGCCATGGGTAGCAATCCGTGGGGGGTCTCGGGGTGGGCACAGGTGGCAGTTGGGCTCGTGGCTGGTGGCATGGGGTTGAGACACTGCTTCTGGCCACCCTGAGGAGGATAAAATATATATATGTATAAAAAAAGAAATATAGAAAAGAATATGGGGCCCAGGACAGATCCCTGGGGAACACCTGAGCAAACCAGGAGTGGGGGTAATAAGTTGTCTCCAATATGGCTAGCTTATATTCTGCTGTCTAGGTAGGAGCCAAACCAGCTTATTGTGGAGGCAGCAAGCGCACCTGCTTTAAGCTTGTCCAGAAGACGGGGGTGGGTTACAATGTTCAAAGCTCTGGCCCAATTATCAGAAATGGCGGAAGTGAGGTGGTCCTGGTCCACACCTCCTGTTACCTCCACTTTAGAAAAATCCAGCTACTAGAATTGTTCTTCCTTCACATTTAAGTATAAAGGTGGGCTATTTGATCTATTTCGCCAAGCCACTGGCTTCAGGTGTTCACATACCTGCAGATTTCAAACTAGATGAAGGACTTGCACACACAGTACTTTTCAGAGTTTCAGTGAATAACAACGGCATGTTTTCTTAGCTGTCTTTGGTGTGTGTATGTGGACCTCAGTACATAGATTCATAGAACGATGGGCTATCGTCGATAATGAACTACGGCAGTACATATAGAACGATGGGCTATTGCCGATAATGAACTACAGCAGTACACAGGTTAATAGAACGATGGGCTATCGTCGATAATGAACTACAGCAGTACATAGATTCATAGAATGATGGGCTATCATCGATAACGCACTATGGCAGTACATAGATTCATAGAATGATGGGCTATCATCGATAATGAACTACGGCAGTACATAGATTCATAGAACAATGGGCTGTCGTCGATAATGAACTACAGTAGTACATAGATTCATAGAATGATGGGCTGTCGTCGATAATGCACTACGGCAGTACATAGATTCATAGAACAATGGGCTGTCGTTGATAATGAACTACTGTGCATTTGTTCACAGCTGTTAATGAAGAAATGTCCAGCACATGGCATTGTTGCATTTTATAGTTCAAAGGGCTTGCTTATTTCACAGTAATGGCATCTGTATTAATTTGTTGTAAAAATAACAAGTTCGCTGCATCAGCAGAATGTTATCTTCCTCCTTTATTCTTAGTTAAGGTTATTCTTCACAAAAGCAGAGACCGCTTCCAAAATGCAATTGATATATTTATAACAGGGCTGTGGGCCAAGGCCAGTAGTTGCATTCAGGTTTTTAAATGACCTATTCATTTATTTTAGAATTAATGAAAGGGGACACTGATCCTTGCCACGCATCCAAGTTTAAAGTATTTATTGTTTTAAAGCTTGTTTTTATAAGCTGCCATTACATCGATTTATGTAATGTCACATGCCCTGTGCCAATACACGTCTGTAATCTCAAGGTTGGATATATGCAGAAGTGCCAAAAGGGCTTTGAGACAAAGATATAAATGTGTTCCCACGTCATTCTTCTTTAAATGGAAGGGTTGTTTAAACTATTTCTGCATTGAATTCAGTTTATCAAGCCTCAATTTATTTTTTTCTCTGATTCTGCTTGTCTCCTTGTATATGCCATATTGCCCCACCCTACACCCCGTGACTCCCCCTTCTCCAGCACTGAGGGCACACCCTGTTGTTCTTTAAGAATGGGGAACACCATGCTCCGCATCTGACAGTCAGGATGATGACAGGTGATGTCCCACTGGATAACCCTTCAGGCTTGATGTGTTGTTTATTTATTTATGACTTTGGTAACTAGGTAGGTGCGCTGACCCCAGGGACCGTTTTCAGGCACGACCCGGGCCACATACTGTGGCACAGAATTAACATAACAACAAAGCATAGAACAGTAGACAGTTTAACAATGATAAAAAGGTTACAATGGTACACCAGATACAAGGTAGCAAAAATAAATAAATCCACAAGGTACAAGGTTGCAGAATACATAAATCCGATATGTATATACATAATTAAGAGAATACATATACATAAGTTCAGTCTACAGCAAGTTGTTTAGGAAATAAGCAATGTTCATCTGTAGAAGTGGAATGAAATGGATAAGACGGGCCACGAAGGAAGTAGATGGGAGGAGAGGGCAAGGGGGAATTTACAAAGGGAGTTGTATAGGCATGAAATTCATGTGGTATAAGCAGTCAGGAAATGAGGGACTACCCAGGAAAACAGTCATGTAAGTTTTTTCCTCCTGCTTCACCCTTCCTTGCCCTTCGGTCATTAACCTCCCAACCCCGACAAGGATATGAAAATGGTTGACCATGCTCTGACTGTGGTTGATAACCATGGTTAAAAACTATTGTCAGTCTAGCACGGTCACAGTATGGTCAGCCTTGGTCATTGGTTAATCGTGCTTGACCACGATCATTCTGTACACATTGGTCTAACTGACTGAACACATTATTGATAATGGTCGACTGTGGTCTTTGCCAAAGGCATGTTTTGGCCATAGACCAGTATTGCCTGTAGTGCCATTTCACAACCATGGTCTACCATAACCGACCCTTGTCAACCATAGTCAAGCATGGTCCGAAGCATGGTTTACCATGGTTAATTGAGGTTCAGCCTTGCTATCCTTGCCTGCGCCCTGCCCCCATGGCCATCAGTCCTTCTCCTACTCTGCTCCTAGGCTGTGGAACAGCTTTCACTACTCCCTGCGTGTTGGACCAAGCAACACCTTGTAGGACTGAGGGTTGAGAGGCTGTTCTACTCCTCCAGGGAGGATTGACTGTCAGCATTGCTGTACTGCTACTACCTGGGTGCCTACATGTGGAGTTGCTGGCTGGGAGGGAGGATGTCAGCAGGTGCCAAAGCAGGTTCATTGTGCTTGCTGTCAGGATGTTGCCATCCCTAGTGGGGGGGGTGATGGAAGTAGCCCCCAGGTGCGACTGGGATAATGCAGGGGTACTCTCAGACTTCAGTTTTCTGACAGTCCATCCCATCACATTGTGACATCTGAGGGGGATGTGAACCCAAAGATTCTGTCACAGGGTAAGCCATGGGGCTACTGGGAGGAGTAGACAGAGATGGTTGAGTAGGAGCTTAGAGAGTGCCCAGATGGCAGTTGAAGAGCAGCGGTGGAGACTGGAGAATAACATGTGAGTTGGAAAACACAAATATAAGCCAGCCTGTTGGTGCAGCAGTGGTAGTGCTGTTGCTCGTGACGCCTGCAACCTAATTTTGGCAGCGAGCTGAAGTCATCTTGGTTCGGCCAGAGGAAGGAGGCTTGCGCATGCAATGGACTTCTCTCCTCCTTTATGGGGGAGGCTAGCCAGACTCATGACATAACTGCCTCTTAGGGAAGGCAAAGTGGCAGTACCGCTGAGTTGGCAGTTACAAGGGAAGGTTGGGAAGCGTCTGGCACTGGCATGATCCTTGCATGCGCAGGTAAGTGCCATGGGGTCACTTCATGGGTGTGTCCCAGGGGAGGGAAAAATGAAAAAAATTTGCACTGGCCAGACAGAAGAAGCCCTGCCTGCCTCCAACATCCATTATAGGGTTTCCCTCCCCGGATCTCATTATTCTTCTGGACTTCACCTCCAGTGTAGCGGCTGGATGGGGTGGGGCAGTAAAGGAGCTGTATGGCAGGTGCCACCTCGGGGGGGGGGCATAAGCCAAGGGGCAGTGCAGTGGTGGGTCACAGGTGGACCGAGGAGTCCTGGGAGCCCAGATAGTAGGGGCCCTGATGGATGTTAGGTGGTGCTGGCAAGTGGCAGAAAGAGGCTGTAGCCAGAGGGCCAAGGGGGGAAAAATATAATTTAAAAAATCAATCAAAGAGAGAAACGTACCGAGAATATTTTAGGTGCATGCTGTGTTTTAAACACTATGGGTCACATATCTGAATATTAGTCACCCAAGCGCAGAGTGGGTGGTTAGCGTTTACTAGTTTGCGCCTAGGTTCCAAAGTGCTGTCTTGGAATCTGGACAGTCACAAGAAGGGTGTGGGATACAAATATTGCAAAAACAGGACATTCAGATGACCACATTCAGCTGTACGGATGCTAACCCAGGGAGTTAGCAGTGCCTACACAATGAATCCAATACTGGACTGCCAACTGCAGCCCGCTTATTGCTAATGGGACATGGAGATAGATAGATAGATAGATAGATAGATAGATAGATAGATAGATAGATAGATAGATTATTTATTTAAAAATGCCTTTCTGAAAACCTAGGTGCTTTACATAAGCATAGGATAAATTAAACATAAAAATAATAAATAAACCAATAATTTAACAGCTTTACAGTGTAGATTAATAACAGTGAAATAAACTAGTTCAGACTCCTATAAAAACTTGACTGAGCAGCCAAGTCTTGAGTTTACTCTTAAATATGGTGCCAGAGGGGACAACACGAATGTCAGCTGGTAAACCGTTCCATAGCAAAGGGGGCAGCTACAGAAAATGCTCTGTCTCTGGCTGATTTTAACCTTGATTGAGGGATAGTCAATAAACCAGTGCCAGTGGAACATAACCCATGGACATTGGGGCAGGTAGCAAGAAGCTCACTAAGGTACTACTGGGGTCCCAGTCCATTTAAGACCTTGTAAGTAAGTAAAAGAATCTTAAAGTCGATTTGCCATTTTACAGGAAGCCAGTGCAAAGAGTGCAACAATGGAGTGATATGTTCGCTCCTCTTTACAGATATAGCAAGTCTGGCTACAGAATTCTGCAGCAGCTGAAGATGGCGGGACTGACCTACCGGCAGCCCTCGCTGGAGCGCATTGCAGTAGTCAAGGTGGGAGATGACGAAAGCATGCACTAGGGTTAGTAGATCATCGTGGGCAAACTAGAATTGCAATCCTGCTATATTCTTTAAATGATAGAAGCCACTCCCGACCACAGCCGGCACCTAATGAACAGGAGTCAGCTCTTGGTCAAGAGTGACCCTAGATTGCGAACAACCTACCTAGTCTGTAATTTGTCTCTTCCAAACTAGTAAGATCCAGGATCTCCAAAAATGAAGAGCTGAGACGTTCTGATCCCACCAGAAGCAACTTGGTCTTTCTGGGATTTATCTTCAGCCTGCTCTGAGCCATCCACTCACTGATCTCCAATAGCTCAGTCTCGAGTACAATCACTGAGGCGTTCTTTACAAGTTTAAATGAAAGATACAGCTGCATATCGTCAGCATAACAATTAAAACTCAAGCTATACTTCTGGATCTATCTCCAAGCGGAAGCATAATCACTGCAAACAAAAGAAGAGACAAGATGGAACCCTGAGGGACATTGCAGTCAGTGACGGAGGAACAAGACTGACATGTCCCCAAAATCACCTCCTGATGGCGGTCGCGGAGAAAGGATCAGAATCGGTCCAAGGCTGGTCCTGCTGCCCCCAGTGAATCTCCTCATGCACTCCACCAGCTCCACATGCTCAGCAGTGCAGAAGCAGATGACAAATCCAAGAGGACCAGGAAAGAAACCACTCCATGATCCCTCGCAAGGAGCAGATAATTTAAACCCTTACCAAAACCCTCTCAGTACTATGCTGAGACTGGAAACCAGATTGGAATAATTCATAGATGGAGAATTCCTCCAGGTGCTCCCTAACCCGTGTCACCACTATTTTCTCAATAATTATACCTAAAAGTGCAAGATAGAGATAGGGCTAAAGCTCGCAAAATTGTCAGGATTTAAAGTAGCCTTCTTTAGGAGTGGATAAACCGCCACCTCTTTCAAGACAGTGGGAAACACACCCTCCCTCAGAGAGGCATTGACAACTTCAAGTGAGGACTGCACTGATCACTGCCTCTGCATTCTTTATTAGGGACATGGGAACAGGATCCAGCACACAGTGGCTAGGGTGCAGCTCCGAGAGCACCCAGTGCATCTCCAACAAATCAGTCAGGCAAAATGTATCCCAGGTAACCCGAGTTTCTGCTGACTCCCAACTCTTGACCACTGCAATAGTGAGACATCACCGTGGAGGAAATTTCAGCCCGTATGCCCGCATTCTTGACTGAGATTAAATTAGCAAACCCATCACATCTCTCTTGAGAGATCTCCCCCAAATCTTGGGAGAGACAGTCGGGATGGAAAATTCCATCCACTACTTTAAAGAGGACAGCGGGTCTATTTCTCTTGGCTACAGTGATGCCCAAGAACAAAACTTTTCCTGTGGTGATCATTGCTTCCTGGTAGTCTCAATAGTGAGCAACCAGGACAGGACTATCAGACTTCAGGCCAGACGTCCTCCATTTTCTGTCTAACCTCCAGCCCTTCGCTCTAAGAGAAAGGAGCGAATTGTTAAACAACGGTTCACTCCTCCTTTTAGGCAAAGGGTGGCAACAGACTGGCACCAGGGCATCAGCAGCAGACAGGATATTTTTATAAAACTCCTCCACTGCCTCAGTGACGCTTGTAGTGGAAACAGCAGAACACCAGAGATGTCCACAGTTTCCCAAAATATTTCATGGGTTGAGCCTTCCCCAGACTCTACTATGGACCATCTCCAAAGGTGTGGACAAACACTGGGGGGGTCAACTCAAATGGTATGGCAAAATGGTCAGACCAGACTACAGGATCAATCCAGGGGTGGTTGACCAATATCCCAGTGGCGAACACAAAATCCATTGTGTGGCCTCCTACATGCGTGGCAGCCTAAATATGTTGAGTAAAACCCAGTCGTACCATCAATTGGAGGAGCTCAACAATGATCTTATCACCCTCAGCATCTACCCAGCAGTTGAAGCCTCACCCCCAACACCAGTAGTTTCAGGGACTCCAACAGCTCAGCAGACACCACGTTGGAGAACTCCTCCAAAACCTCCCTTCCCCCACCACCTGGGTGGTTATATACAAGGAAGGACCCTACAGTTCAAGCTTACCAGCACGTGCCATGGGCACACATTCAAAGGAACCCTTCTCTGCCACTGGGACTGTCATACCTCTCAAATTGGCTCTATAAACTGTGGTGACCGAGTAACCTGGCGGGACTAGCTTGGAGATATAAATACTGCCACTGTTCCCAACCAGGTCTCTGATCACACAAACCAGGTCGGAGCTCAGGATAAAACCAAATTCCTCAAAATGGCAATTTTATTGTACCAGTGACCTGACATTTATTAACAGTGCCTTCATCAGAGTGGTGTTGCTGTTTCGAGTTCCAGCACCAAGTGGTTTCTGAAGGGGACTTCATACCAGTCTTCCATTTTTGGGTTTTTATAGCTGGGGGCTCTATCTGTGGGCCCAGTATAACAGCCATATATGGAACAATGCCCAACATGGAGGCTCCTGGCCCTCAAAACCAACACCCAAACTACTGGACAGTCGGCTGTTTCAGCTGACTTGTAGTCAAAGGGGACATTGACCTCCCCATCCGTATGCTAGGGGGTCAGGGTACTGGCCCAACAGAGAGCCAGTGCATGGATCATCCCTGGTTGTCTAGTGGGGAGGACTCGTACAAGTGGGGGAGGTGTGGCTTTACTTCAGGATCACAGGCTGTCCAAGTAACGGTCTGCAAAGGATGGTGTGATCTTGCATTTGTTTGTTCCTGGTTCATTAGTTCTGCGGTCAATTAAGTATGGAGTCAGTAGTTGCTTGTGCAATGTGGTATAGTGCTAGGCAGCTGAACTTGGATCAGGTTGCTGAGTGCTGTCAGTTGCTCATTACTGTTGCTAAGTTGAGGCACGGGGTCATGTTGTCGCATACCAAAACAGTGCGGCACTATACCACGCTGTAACAGTGACCAGAAAAGGAATACAGTGAAATACTTGTTTTCTGCAGGGGGCTTCACCACCCACCCTCCCATTACGGGGGGCTGCACCCACTAAACCCCCCCATTAAGATAACCTCCTCCAGGGGGTGCAACTCAGGACTCGCGTTGTTACTGTTGCTCAGTTTTGCCCTGCAGCATTGTCGGCACAGCATTTTGACTCGATACATAAGGCGATTGTTGGCAGAAGTCGGAGGGCTGAGGTAGATGGCAGGGTGTGTTGTGCATATGTGGTCTTTCATGCTATCTTTTCCTATGGGAACTGCTCACCCTTTCTTGATACAGGTGGCACAGGAACCCTTTTGAGGAAGAGTCCACTCCAAGAGGTGCCACAGGACCGTTGGTCCCTTGGCGAAAGGTGCTTTGGAGAAAAACAGAAACATAGACTTTGACGGCATATAAGGACTGCTTGGCCCACCCAGTCTGCCCATTAGAGAGAGCCCAGGAGGAGTGAGGTGAGCCACCAGAGGAAGATAAGTGGATGATGGGAGCAAAGAAACATGTGTCTGAAAGACGTTTGGGGCACGCAGTCTTATGTAGCATTTGGTGGTGGGGGCATAGTGATTATTGCCGGCTGCCCCACTGAACCCCAAGTATAGCCTTGAAATTAGTTGGTTCAACAGGCAACTAAGAATGAAGTACCTACTGCGGTTAATTGCTTGACTAGTTATGGTAGGGGATGCTTGTGCAACCTTGTATTGGGCATGGGGTCAAAACCCCGCAAACGAAAACAACGCAGCAAACAATGATGCAAGCAAAATGCCGTCCTCCCAAATAAGGCCAGTAAAGTCACCAACCATTACTAAATCCGTGCACACTGTAGAAACTAAGGGGAAAAATTGTACAGGTTTTGTTTTTGCAGTGGGCTGTGCCCCCCCCCATGCCCCCCACACCACCCGGACTTATTATATTGAACTCTGAGGGGGTATGGACCTCAGGGACGGGGAGAAACTCGGGGGGGGGGGAATTTCTTAAAAAAAAATAAAAGTAAAAGGCACACTGCTGGGAAACAGGGAACCAAACCCTGGTCCCCAGGCCTCATCCGCTCCAGGTGCTAGTGCCTTAGCCACTTCACCACAGGAGTGGCTCGACCTGGCACCACACCTGAAGTTACTTCAGCCCTTTCCCATCTGAGTGTACAGCAACAGGGGTAGTGGTAATTCCTGAATGCCATAATACCCCTGTCTCTGTACATGGTTTCACGATTTCTGCAGCATGGTTTTTGCCACACTCTTCTTGAAGCGACATATTGACCTGGAACCCTTGTACTGTGCTTGTGCAACTTAATTAGACAGGGTTGCTGAGAAGTTGATAGCCCAGTACTGTTGGTAAGAAGACTGTTGGCAGAATATGAGGAGTGAGATAGATGGAAAGGATGTGTTGTGTACTTGTAACCTTTCATGCTCTCTGATCCTAAGGGAACTATCACCCATTCTGGTGTACCAGTGACACAGGAACCCTCTTGAGGAGGGTTCCATACCAAGTGGCATTAGTGGCATTGTGGAAGGGCTGGAGGGGAAGGTATGCCTCTTTGCAGATGTCACTAAGCTCTGCAATAGGGTAGACACTCCAGGAGGAGTGGAAAAAATGAGGAAGGACCTAGCTAAACTGGAGGAATGGTCCAGAGTATGACAGCTAAGATTCAATGCGAAGAAGTGCAAAATCATGCACTTGGGACGCAGAAACCTGGGGGAGGATTACATGATGAGTGGGGAGTTATTAACGGCCACCAAAGAGGAAAGAGATCTGGGGGTGATCATAGCTAATGACCTAAAGGTTGCCAAACAATGTACCAAGGCAGTAGGGAGAGCCAGTGGGATGTTGGGGTGCATAGGGAGAAGTATCACCAGCAGAAGAAAAGAGGTGGTGATGCCACTGAACAAATCATTGGTGGGACCTCGTTTGGAGTAAATGTCCAGTTCTGGAGGTCACATCTCCAAAAGGACATAGACAGGGTAGAGGCAGTTAAAGAAGGGCAACTAAAATGGTGCAGGGCCTGCACCAAAGGCCATATGAGGAGAGACTGGAGGAGCTCAGTATGTATACCCTGGAGGAGAGGAGGGAGAGGGGAGACATGATAGAGACCTTCAAGTACCTAAAGGGAATAAATAAGGTACAGGAGGGCAGCATCTTTCAGAAACAAAGATGCTCTAGAACAAGAGGGCATGACATGAGACTTGGGGGGTAGACTAAGGGGCAACATGAGAAAGTACTTCTTCACAGAAAGGGTGGTGGAGACATGGAACAGCTTCCCAGCAGAGGTGATGGGAGCAAAGTCGATGCGGGAATTCAAAACTCCATGGGACAAACGTAGGGGGACCCTAGCAGTTCAAAAGAGAAGGTAAAACCGGTGATGAAATAGGATCTCTGGCATTTTTAGTAGGATGGGGAAAAGGGTAAACTGGATGGACCTAGCAGTCCTTATCTGCCATCAAATTCTATGTTTCTATGTAGTGGTGCTGCAGTACTGTAGATCCCTTGGCTGAAGTTATCTTATGGAAGATGCTCAAAAGTCAGAGCCAGGTGTGTAAACAGAACTGTCAGAAGATCATCTTCTTCCAAGGAGAGAGAGAGAGAGAGGGCCACTGCGCTGAACCACTAAGTAAGACAATGAAGAGTGAACCACCATCCAAATCCTAATTCCTCCAGTGGAATAGAACTAACAAACAAAAATGACTAGCTACTTTTATGGCCTTCTTTATGGAAGAGAAGAACAAAAACTATTGCGGAAGAAATCTCTGGGGATCCAAGGCTTTAGGTCACCATCCCTAGTCCAGGCTAAATGTGATACTATGAAAACCCCAAGCATGAAGATGAACCTGCGACACATTGGCTAAAGGTTGAGTGAGCTTCTGGCTCTGCCTTGCTGAGACTTTCACCCCAGTGAAGGTGATGTGGGGCTTGTGCTACAGGACTTGGCTCTGTGACTAAAGGAGTCTCTGAATGACGAGGCCCCACTGTTCTGAGATGCACATGTAACCCCTAAATGGCGCTATCCCAGGGGCTACTACCCCTGCCTGATTTGCCACTAACAGGTTGAGGGGCCTGGATCCAATGGCGGGTGCCTCCACCCAGAGGTCAGGGTTTGCAATAGTTAAACTAACTTGGTCACAGCCCTCTGGGACACTGCAACCCCTTTCTTCCCACTAGTGGCCCACACAATATATCAGAATTACCTTCACAGTATACACTTACCCCAGGTCTGGTTCCGGCACTGGGACCTCCTGTGAAATGAGATACAGTGCAACAATCACAGTACAGTACTTTAACATAGACAAATACCTCAGGCAGTATAACTTTGCTGAAACAAGCAGCTCTGATTTATTTAGGGGATATAACAAGGACAGGGGAAATCAGGTTAATTAGCTTATCACTCTAATAATCTACCTATGGCTCTGTGCACAGGCCTATCCCTATCAGTTACTGTCCCTGGGTACCCAAGCCCTAGTGGCTAGTCCAAACCGTAGCTGGTAGGGGCCCTTTCACACAGAGAAAAGGAGAATTAAACAGTCAGCAGTACAGTGAATTCCATTTGGATTTAATGTGGCAATTCAACAGGGAGCGACCCTGAATTAGTACTCACGACCTCCAAATAAGATAGGGTCCTTCAATGTCAGCAGGGCTCACTTAGCACACAAACCTCTTCACACATCCATATAAAAGAAAGCACTATACCAGGCAGGCTGCATCTGTATCCCGATCGCAATTACTGCACAATACCCGGAGAACACACAGCAGATTCAGTTCCTGACAGACCGAAAAGTTTTCAGCAATTCTTCCAGTCTTCTACAGGGTGAGCCTGGTTTCTACTCTTCAGAGATCCTTTGATTCTTTTCACAGGACGGATTCAGTCCAACAAGCTGCAGACCGAACTCTGGGCCTTACACACGCTTTTTGACTAAAACTGCACACTGAAAAAGCACAGGCCCTTCCTTCTTCACTGCCAAAGCTCAACTGAAACTCCAACCGACAAAACCGGCACTTCCTTTGAGTTCCTCCCAGTTCTTGACTGGATTGGCTGTCACTCACAATAGACTGCTGCTGTTGGTCCAAAAGGCACTGAAGTCTAAACTACATCTCCCAGAGTCACTGCCCATACAATCCTCTTGTGGCTGGCTCAGATTATGAGTCCAAGTTCTGATTCGCCAAGGCACCATTTAGAGCTAGCTTACCCACACTGATTGGTCCAGTTCAGCAGTTCAAAACTAGAATGGGAACTAGCAGACACAGTTCTGACTGCAAAGAAAGCAGGTTAGACAAACTGTAATTTCATTATTACTCTAAATAATTTCTGGCAAACAGTTACATCTTTCAGATAGGTTCCCTTGCACTCCTAGTGACTGCAAAATGAAGTGAATTGGCAGCAGCTTGAGTGGTACTCAATCAAAGAAACACACAGTCCCCCATACAAACTAATTATGTCTGCAAGCAGACAGCTCTTAAAGAGACAGTACCAGAGGTTCTAAAAACACTCACTGATAAATGGCCTCAGGGAGGAGGCGGGGAACTACAGACCAGTCAGTCTTACCTCAGTAGTGGGCAAGATTATGGAGGCACTCCTTAAGGAAAGGATAGTGCAACACCTGGAATCCATAGGGGCACAGGATACAAGACAGCATGGGTTTACAAAGGAAGGTCCTGTCAAACTAATCTCATAGATTTCTTTGACTGGGTAACCAGAGTGGTGGACCAAGGGGAGCAGTTGATGTCGCCTACCTTGACTTCAGCAAAGCTTTTGACACTGTTCCACATAGAAGATTGATAAATAAGCTAGGTAGGCTCGGTGGGTCAGAAGTTGGTCAACTGGGTGGCAAACTGGTTGACTGGCAGAAAACAGAGAGTGGTGGTAAATGGTATACAGTCAGAAGAGATGCAAGTCACAAGTGGGTACTCTTAGGATCAGTCCTGGGGCCAGTCCTATTCAACATCTTCATTAGTGACCCTCGCAGATGGACTAGAGGGTGTACTTGTCTGTTTGCAGATGACACCAAGATCTGCAACAGAGTAGATGATCCAGATGGGGTGGGCAGAATGAGAAGAGATCTGGATAAACTAGCAAAATGGTCAGAAGAGTGGCAACTGGGATTTAATGCAAAGAAGTGCAAAATCATGCACATAGGGAAGAGAAACCCTGAAGCCACTTATAGGCTGGGAGGGAGTTGCTAGCAGTCACAAAGGAAGAAAGAGACTTGGGCATCATCATCACTGATGACCTAAAATCATCAAGCAGACCTCTAAAGCAGTAGGTAAGGCTAGGGGGTGTTAGGGTGTATTAGTAGGGGTATCACAAGTCGTAAGAGGAGGTAATAATCCCTCTGTACAAGACATTGTTAGGCCCCATCTGGAGTACTGCGTGCAGTATTGGAGGCCACACCTTCACAAGGACATTAACCAAATTGAGGCAGTCCAGAGAAGGGCAACCAAAATGGTGCAGGGACTGCATCAGAAGACATATGAGGACAGATTAACGGAGCTCAATATGTATACCCTTGAGCAAAGGAGGGAGAGAGGTGATATGATCGAGACATTTAAACACCTTAGGGGCATAAACAAGGTGAAAGTGTCTAATATGTTTAAATATAAGAAAAATAGCAGGACAGAGGACACAGCATGAGATTAGAGGGAGGCCGATTAAGGGGAATATGAGGAAATTCTTTTTCACAGAAAGGGGTAGATGCATGGAATAGCTTACCACAAGAAGTGGTAGCTATGAATACAGTGCAGGGCTTCAAACAGGCATGGGATAGGCATAAGGGAGCAATACAAATGACTATGAATAGATAGGTCACTGACAGAGCAAAGGCCGATGGCACATTTATAAGGTAGAAAAAAAAATGGGCAGACTGGATGGGCCTTGCGGTCCTTATCTGCAGTCAACTTCTATGTTTCTATGTTTCTATTAAATGCCAAACACCATTCAGGCTTGGAGCACTCAAGCAAGCTCCTGGAAGTCTTTTGGGAACCCCCATTTGCAGGGGGGTTACACCCTTCCTGGCCTGGGAAAGCTTGACGTCCGCGTCAAGCAAGTACCCCCATAACTTTCAACTGCAACCATATACATTTGCATTAGGCTCGCAGCATGTAATCATCAGTCAATATATCATTTTACCAAGAACACATTTCTGAAACATTGCAGTACATCACTCTTTACACAGTATTACATACACATTGTACCATAACTCAAGTTATTACCTCTTGTACATGAAACCTGAAGAGAGGGGGCCCTTCCCTATCAGTTACCTTGGGGCTGGACGGGGCAAGGGCACCATACTTAGAGGGCAACACAAGTAACTTGGAGTTAGCACTGATGCTCAGTTTGGGCAATGAGCTCGGGGACACATACACTCCTTTATGGACAACATTGAGAGGCAAATCCACAGGCCTCCCAAGGGAATCATAACTGAGGTGCACCACAGGCTTTATAGCTCGACCAGTCTTTCTAGGGGGAACTGTTACAGTCTCTGCACTCTGAGCCTCATTTTCAGCATTGTCCTCACTTGTCAGGGGAGTCTCCATGGGGGTAGAGAGGCTAGAACTTGGGGCACTTTCAGCTCCAGGAGTTACAGTTTCTGAGTCCACAACATTTGGCTCGCATGGAGAGCTTTCGACACTGGCAGTGGACTGTCAGGGCACTCAAAATACTCTTCTTGTTCGGGTGTATCACCAGTCTGCCCCAATCTATCATTTTCCTCCCTGAAAACTCAAACAGTTCAACCATGCACAATGATTCCATTTCATCTGATCTGATGCTTTGCACTTCACTTTCTGGGAGCAATGGCTCCAGGGATGAAGCTGGGGCTTAGACAGTCCAGAAGGCCCAGCTTTGTCTCCAGTATTGACTAGGGATTGCCCCGAACAATTGACTCAGTTCGTAAGAAGGATAGTATTCAAAGTCACTCTCACTTTCTTCCGATATGGACTGACAGTCATGCTCAACTGAGACTTGTGGAGGAACACTTTAACTTTGCTTCTGTAGGTGCAGACTTTCTTGATCTTTTCTTAGCAGCAGCTCTAGTCACTGGTCCAGAGGGCATCTTCTAGGGCCTCAGACTCAATTAAGATTTGTCCAATGGGCAGTAAATGATTTCTATGCATTGTTTTACATCTTTTGAATTATTCTCAGGCCTTACTTTGTACACTGGCAGATCATCTAGTTTGCCCACTACAATGTGAGGTAGATGGTGCCATCTGTCAGCAATCTTGTGCTTGCCATGCAGTCCCAGATTTCTTAGCAATACCCGATCTCCCTCCTGGAGTTCCTGTGCTTTCACCTTTTATCATACCTTTCTTTGTTGGCCAGATTTCTTTGGCAGCCATGGTTTGAGCCAGTTGGTACGCATGAGTTAGCTGGGCCTTTAACTTTTGCACATAGCTAAATAGTTGTCAGCTTGAACCCCATCAGGAGAGACCCAAAACACACATCTACTGGTAGTCGAGCTTCTCTTCCAAACATCAGGGCTGTAGGGGAGAATCCAGTGGCATCACTTTTGGTGCAGTTATAAGCATGTACCAGGGTGCTAATTTGTTGGCTCCATCTAGGCTTGTCCTTTGGTGCAGGGTGCTCAGTATATCTAGCAAAGTGCGGTTGAAACGTTCAGGCTGTGGGTCCCCTGGGGTGGTAAGGAGTGGTTCTGACTTTCAGACTCCCCACAGAGAAAGCATCTCTTTGATCAGACGACTCTCAAAGTCTCTCCTTGATCAGAATGGATTCTTTGTGGAGCCCCATAGTGAACAAAAAGTTTTCTACAAGTACTTTGGCCACAGTGGATGCTTTCTGGTCTTTGGTGGGAAAGCCTGGGCATATCTCGTGAAATGGTCAGTGACCACCAGCACATTACTGATATTTCTTTGATCTGACTCCAAACTCAGAAAATCAATACAGACCAGCTCCATGGGTGCACTGGTGGTGATGTTAACAAGGGGCAGCCCTCTGGGCAAAGCTTTCCTCTGTAAGCAGCTACTACAAGTTCGAATGTGTTGCTCCACATCAGCCCCCATCTTAGGCCAATAGAATCTGGATCTCACCAAGTCAAGTGTTCTGTCTATACCAAGGTGCCCCATGTGGTTGTGCAAGGACCTCAGTACTGAGTCTCGAAGGCAGTGAGGCACTAGTTGTTGTTTGTCTACTTGTCCCCTCTGTCTACTGTTTCTCTGTATAACAGTTTATTGATCAGTTTCAACTTAGGACCTTCTTTGTATAACAGTGCAGTTCTCAAATCAGTGGGCGTAATTTGGACACATCTTTTCCTGCATAGAGGGCTTTAAAGCTGCTTTGATCATGGATCTGGGATTGAGCCACTAATACTGTCATTGTCCAGCTGAGGCAGTGCACCAATGTCTATTGCAGAAAAGTGGCAATAAGCAGCAGGTATGCAATTCTCAGAGGCTCCCTAAGCAATCCACCATGCAGTCCACTGCGTCCGTGGACATTTGTTCCTCCCTGTCAAACTTCGGCAGAGTGCCCAATGTCAGGTTCTGCCAATCGACCCAATCATTCTGGGGAACAGGCCTCCGGAGAGAGCATCAGCATCTATGTGGTTCAGACCTGCTCGGTATTCAGAGCATAGTCATATGTAGATAATGCAGAAAGCCACCTATGGCCAGTGGCATCCAACTTAGCTGAGGTCTGCACATAGGTCAAAGGATTATTGTCAGTTTTACTAGTATTTTAGCCCCATACAAGTACTCATGGAATTGGTCAACAATAGCCCACTTCAAAGCTAGGAACTCTAACTTATGTACAGGATAGTTCTTTTCGGATGGGGTCAGGCTTCTACTGGCAAAGGCCACTGGTCTCAGGCCATTCTCGTGTCTTGGTACAACACAGCCCCAACCTTGCAAGCTAGCATCAGTGTGCAGGACGAAGGTTTTCTTGGATCGGCATAGGCCAGCACTGGAGCATGGGTAAGTTGATATATGATCTCATGAAAAGCAGTCTCACAATCAGGAGTCCAGCGGCCCCAAATACTTCACTCGGATGAAAATACACTCTTTCAGTCTTGAGGACGTTGACTTTTGGTATTTTTGTGGGTTGGGGATACCCTTGAGTAAGGTTAAGTAAAGGCGGATCACTCTTGAATAGTCCTTGATGAGCGCCGATAATAACCACAGAATCCCAGGAATCTTTGCAGTTCTTTTAGATTTTGGGCTGTGGCCAGGTGGTCAAGGCCTCAACTTTACTTGGGTCGGTCTCTATTCCTCGGTGGATACTATGTGTCCCACATACTTTACTGATGTTTGAAAGAATTGACACTTATCAATGGACAGTTTAAGGCCAAAGTCCTCCAGTCGGTCCAATACCTTAAATAATCTGCTCTCATGTTCCTCCAGTGAGCTGCCAAACACAATAACATCATCTAGGTATACCAGGCACTCTAGTAAGTTCATGTCCCCACTGCACGCTCCATCAATCGTTGAAAAGTGGCTGGGGCACCTGAAATCCCTTTGAGGCATCCTCATGAATTCATGAAATAAGCGGACAGATAAAGGCCGTCTTCTCACGGTCCTTCTGGGGCCATCGGGATCTGGTAGTACCCACTGCGGAGATCCAGCACAGAGAACCACTTGCTCCCGTTTAGGCAGTCAAAGCATCCTGAATGCGGGCATTGTGTACTGATCAGGGATAGTCCGCGGTTTAGAGGCGATAATCCACACACATCCTTACTGTTCCATTTTTTCCTCACTACCACAATGGGGAAGCATAAGGGCTTCTGGATTCTTGTATACACCAGCAGCTAACATCTCTTGCAGATGCCGTCTCACATCATCTATGTCAGCAGGTGCCAGGCGTCGAGACCTCTCACGAAATGGTCTTTCGTCATGCAGCCGGATATTGTGCTCAGCTCCTTACGCATCCTACATCCCATTCCTTTAAAGAAAACACCTGGTCTCTGGGCAAGCTTCTCACTGATCCTCACTTCCATTCAGCTGGTAGCGGGAGTCGCCGAAATCAAACAAGTCAGGCGTTACTCTGTCATTCTTCCTTGAACTCTTGCTGCTGGGTAGCACTGCAGTGTCTGCACAATGCACATTAGCCAGGATGCAACCTCTGTTTACTCGAATGTCTCTTTCAGACACATTATGAACTTGGACCATTACCCTTCTGGCATAAGCATGGGCTCTAGCGGGCAAAATACTAGGCTTGACCAGCAGTCCCTCTGGCAATTTTCCATCGCTTGGTGCATCCAACATTAATATTTTATTCTTAACATCCTTTCTGATAGGACCTCTCCCTGTAAGGTACACTGGGTATTTGGCGCAGGATCAGAGACTCAGGATCCTTCTTCCATACAATTCCGACCGGTTCCTCTGGTTCTGTTTTTCAGCATCTCTCTGTGCCTCAAGGGCCTTCTTAATTAAAGCCGAACTCTTAAAGCTCTACTAGTCTTTGACCCCTGTTTTCATAACACAACTGTGCCAGCCTTCCTGAACATATGAGCATTTGTTCCAGTCAACAAAGGGACACCATCATACAGTCCAGTGGGGGACACACTAAGGCTAGGGTCTCTACTTGTTCGCCACTCCAGCCACGGAGGTGGGGAAAGACAGCCAAGTCGGATATACCGAATAGGGTAGGCCTTCTCACTTAACCCCCATACATGCAGTCCTTCTAATGGTTGTAAGGGTACGTCTGACAAATGCTTCTGATACCAATCCTGGAACATAATTGTCACTTGGGAGCCACTGTCTAATACAGCTCTTGTAGACACTCCATTCACCTTTACAGTGGTCTCCATGGAGGGACCCACTATTCTGGACCAGTCTGGAGAGGCGGTAGTGGGGGCCTGGGCAGCTGACCTTGCCACAAAAGGACGTGAATTAGCATTTTTGGTGCCCTCACTGGGATCATGTCGTGCACCTCTTAACACTGATTTCTTCTCCGAAGCTCTCCTTGTAGCCTATATGCAACTTTGTCAGTGTCTTTTGGGGACTGGCATTCCTTTTCATGTGCCCATCTTTCCCACAATTATAGCAAAACATACTTTCTGGAGTTTGAGCTGGCCGAGGCGCCACACTGGGAGCCAGGCGGGGGTATTACTAACTGGAAACCTGGGTGCCATCTCTGTCTGGGCGTGATAAGCATTTGGAGACATCTGTCAGTTTCTCCACTTCCATGGTCAAGGAATTGAGTTTGGAGCTGTTATCAGCAGGAGATACATGGTGGGTACCCCACCCCATAGCAGATGCAGTCGGATATAGGTCAGGGCCCATTCTTGCAGGCGTGGCCTTCATAAAGGGACTGTTTTGAATTCCCGGATCTCTCTCAACAGTTCGTCCCATTGTGGCATATCTTTTTCCTTGTCAGAGCACTCATTGACTGTCAACCCTGCCCTGAACTTCACTTGATGGGTCACCCTCAGTCACTCGGGTCATAGCCACAGCTGTTGGTGCAGGTACCTCCGAGGTCGCCTTTCTCAACTCCTCGAATTTCTCTCATTAACTCATCATAGGAGGGTGGGGATTCCAGTCGATTTGCCAGGCGTAACTGAAGCAACAGCAGTTCTGAGAAGGGGCAGACTTAAGGATTCTGTCCAGTCTGGTTGGTCCAGTTCAATCGCTGGCAAACTACCCTTTCTGAGGCATTCTTGCAACAATTTTCCAGCCGAGACATACACAGACAACAACTCCCTTGGTACTGTTGTGCATTTCTTACTCTCCACCATAGGTCCTCATCAGAATCTGGGCTCCCATACACATTCTCCAAGGCCTCAAGATAGGCCTGTGCAGTCGCTTCAGGGTTACTGGCCCGTTTGCTTGCGGATGGTAGCCAGGGCAGGGACCTCGGAGGCTCTCACTACCCCTCTTTCGCTTTTACGCCTTCGAGCATTGCCATTCTAGCACTTGGGGGCAACATAAGTCTATCCAGGTCTCCCAGTCATCCTCCCTTGGGGGTGGGGAGGGTGCCAGAGAAGATCCTCAACCTTCGTAAGAGTCGTGACTAATGGCAGGTGCAGAAATAGGAGTCTGCATTGGTTCAGCCACCATTACGGGCACTGGAGCAGGAGAGGGTGTTGGGGAGGAACACCCCAGGTGGCAAGAATAGTTTCTTCAAGTCCTCCACAGTTTTCCTCTCCCAGCAACCATTCAGCAAATTTCTCCTCAAAAGTTTCAGATAGTGGTGGGGCTGATTCTCCGGTCTTTACTGTCCTTAGTTATCACTCTCCAAGCAGTGAGGGCTCCCTCTGGGGTAATGGTCTGTGGCACTTTGGAGCTATCTATGGGATCCTTAAACTCTACTAGGGCCAGGAAAGTGTGGGTGAGCAGATTAGCATGCCGACCCACCACCACAGGGTTTGTAAACCTTCCACCTTGGAAAGTACTCCCTGCACAGTGTCCGTATTGATACCCAGGGGATGTCCAGGATAAGCATAGCATTTTGGGGTCGATCTCCTCCCCAGTACACCACTCCACCAGCCGTGCACAGCCACTTCTGTCGGGTACCCATTTTTTTCTTAACAGTGGTTTGTAAATATGGCCACTAGAGGACACACAATCCCAGCGGTGAGCCTCAAGATGTAACCCTAAATGGCGCTATCCCAGGGCTACTACCCTGCCTGATTTGCCACTAACAGGTTGAGGGGCCTGGATCCACTGGCGGGTGCCTCCACCCAGAGGTCAGGGTTGCAATAGTTAAACTAACTTGGTCACAGCCCTCTGGGACACTGCAACCCCTTTCTTCCCACTAGTGGCCCACACAATATATCAGAATTACCTTCACAGTATACACTTACCCCCAGGTCTGGTTCGCACTGGGACCTCCCAGAAATGAGATACAGTGCAACAATCACAGTACAGTACTTTAACATAGACAAATACCTCAGGCAGTATAACTTTGCTGAAACAAGCAGCTCTGATTTATTTAGGGGATATAACAAGGACAGGGAAATCAGGTTAATTAGCTTATCACTCTAATAATCTACCTATGGCTCTGTGCACAGGCCTATCCCTATCAGTTACTGTCCCTGGGTACCCAAGCCCTAGTGGCTAGTCCAACCGTGGCAGCTGGTAGGGGCCCTTTCACACAGAGAAAAGGAGAATTAAACAGTCAGCAGTACAGTAATTCCATTTGGATTTAATGTGGCAATTCAACAGGGAGACCCTGAATTAGTACTCATGACCTCCAAATAAGATAGGGTCCTTCAATGTCAGCAGGGCTCACTTGAGGTACACAAACCTCTTCACACATCCATATAAAAGAAAGCACTATACCAGGCAGGCTGCATCTGTATCCCGATCGCAATTACTGCACAATACCGGGAGAACACACAGCAGATTCAGTTCCTGACAGACCGAGTGCAATTTTCAGCAATTCTTCCAGTCTTCTACAGGGTGAGCCTGGTTTCTACTCTTCAGAGATCCTTTGATTCTTTTCACAGGACGGATTCAGTCCTAACAAGCTGCAGACCGGAACTCTGGGCCTTACACCGTTTTTACTAAAACTGCACACTGAAAAAGCACAGGGCTCCTTCCTTCTTCACTGCCAAAGCTCAACTGAAACTCCAACCGACAAAACCGGGCACTTCCTTGAGTTCCTCCCAGTTCTTGACTGGATTGGCTGTCACTCACAATAGACTGCTGCTGTTGGTCCAAAAGGCACTGAAGTCTAAACTACATCTCCCAGAGTCACTGCCCATACAATCCTCTTGTGGCTGGCTCAGATTATGAGTCAAGTTCTGATTCGTCAAGGCACCATTTTAGAGCTAGCTACCCCACACTGATTGGTCCAGTTCAGCAGTTCAAAACTAG
This sequence comes from Neoceratodus forsteri, assembly GCA_016271365.2. Lineage (NCBI taxonomy): Eukaryota > Metazoa > Chordata > Ceratodontiformes > Ceratodontidae > Neoceratodus > Neoceratodus forsteri. Next base: position 24,245,207 of record CM028135.1, on the reverse strand, counting down.
AATGGGGAACTAGCAGACACAGTTCTGACTGCAAAGAAAGCAGGTTAGACAAACTGTAATTTTATTATTACTCTAAATAATTTCTGGCAAACAGTTACATCTTTCAGATAGGTTCCCTTGCACTCCTAGTGACTGCAAAAATGAAGTGAATTGGCAGCAGCTTGAGTGGTACTCAATCAAAAGAAACACACAGTCCCCATACAAACTAATTATGTCTGCAAGCAGACAGCTCTTAAAGAGACAGTACCAGAGGTTCTAAAAACACTCACTGATAAATGGCTTAAATGCCAAACACCATTCAGGCTTGGAGCACTCAAGCAAGCTCCTGGAAGTCTTTTGGGAACCCCCATTTGCAGGGGGGTTACACACAAAAGCTGAACCTGGGTGCCAGAAACATTGGTGCTATAGGAGAACCCAAAGGAAGAGCAGAATTGAAACAGCCACATCAGGCCTGGCCACCCTAATACTCTCCTCTGAAGAGCAAGACTCTTCCATGAACACAATCAGGAACAACACAGAATGCAGCTGAGCATTGGAGCGAAACCTGTAAGTGGAGAGCAACAGTGCAAAAGGAAGCCGCATGGGGAGGTGAAGCGTATACACCATGAGGAGCAAACAGGTGCAGGAAAGGATGGCCCTTCCCCGCCACACGCACAAACACACCATACACAAAAGGCAACAGCCAAGGCAGCTGGGATGGGATGAGGAGAAAATCAGAAGGTAACAGGATCAGGTAACAGACTAACAGGCCTGCAATAGAAAAGAAATAAGCATCTGAAGGTCGCTCGAATCATGCACACTTATGTAGTGCTTAGGGGAAGACATGGCGAGTTTTGGCTGCCGTTCTACTGAACTCCAGGCTTACAGCTGCGAATGCCTTGGTGAGAAAGGCATTACCTGTATCGGTCAGCGCCCACTAAAATGAATGAATGCTACTCATTTACACATGGAGCCTACATTTTTTTTTCTAAAATTTTCCCCAAAATGTTATTTGCCAGTTACAACTGAAAAGGCTTGCCTGTCCCAGGTTTTAACTGTGCATTTTTATTTCTGTTTTAACTAATATTTTTGTTCTTGTTTCTGTCCTTTTGCATCCCCATGTCTCCACCCCCAACGATGGTTGTCATCTGGTCTGCACCGTTCTTCCTGCAATTAAGTCAGGCAGTTCATACCAGCATGGTAGCCAATACTTCTGTATGATTGGCAGGAAGTTGAAGCATCAATGAAAAGCAGCCCATGCCCTCCATCTCTGAGCGTCCCATCATCTCTGAGCCCCCTACCCCTCAGCTGGCATCAGTGTGGGATTCCAGTGCTTGAGTGTGAACTTCCGTCTCCTATGAGGCAGTATACGGTGTTCTCGTGCATTGCTCGGCTGGCCCTGTGCATTTTTAGTGTCACTAAACATTTTTACTGTTTTTCTATTTTTAATAATTTACATTTTGTACTTCCCAATGTCTTGGCCCTTGCCCCAGGATAAGGGGAGTCCCAGCCCCACCCTTCTACTTACCTAGTGCAACTTTTGCCCCCCTCATGCTGGATCCAACCTCCTGTCTCCCCCTGATAGCAGAGGCAGGAGTTCCTGAAGTGCCACTTATAGTGGACTGTGGCTGGGGTTGGGGTTAATCGCATCTGTGATCGTCCCACATGAGGCAGGCGCTGTTTCCTTTCTCTGGGTCCCGTCCTGGGACAGCAGTGTGCTAGGGGTTCCAAGCTTGCGCATGCAGAGCGTGCTGAAGTGGAACTCGGCCACTGTCCCCTCTGCCCACTGTGCTGCCACTGCACTGCTGAATGTGGTATCTACCCTCCCTACCTGGAGGAAAAGAGCATCCCTTGGGATACTCTATTCCTTCTATCCTCAGACCGACCCTGACAGCCTCAGCTCGTTTTTGAACTCTGGTTGTCGATGTGAGTAGTAGAACTACCACTACACCGATGTGTGGGCCGTTTTCACTGTTTGACTCTGGGCAGAGTCTTGTTGAAAAAGTCCTGATCAAGAAGCCAACAGCATGCGACATGCCGGACGACCCAGGTTCAGGAATGAGCTCGGTCTGCCAGGGGTCAGCAGGGAGGACAGGCTTGAGCATCTGGAGGACCGCACTCCTTTCCTGGGGTGGGTGTCAGGGGATCCCCACCTGGTGGCGGCCCCTGCTGGTGGCTGGGAACATTACACCACTGGCGGGGGTAGCGAGTGGTGTACTGGCTGCAGCGGGGGTCTGTGGGGGGGGCGGGGGCATCTCCCTCGCGTGCTAACACCAGTGCACATCCGCATCAGTAGGGGAGGGACCAAAGGAAAATGGCCTTATCCCTGGTAGGCGAAGGTGGGTTCAGGGACTCTGCACCCATGCCCACCATTGGGTCTCTCACCTCCTCTGGTGCTTCGCCACCTGGCCACTCTATCAGATTCTAGATAGTGTGCCACAAAGGAGTTGGTTGTCCCACCCCAGGGGACTCAGAGCCGGAGGGCCAGGCACACCGGAGGATGGAGGAGAGGACTTCAGACGGGCGGGAGAAAGCAGGAAATCAAGTAACCACACCGGAGAGTCCAGGGATGGTGAGGTAGGAGCATAAATAAAGTGTACAAAAAAAAGAAAAGAAGCCAACAGCAACTGATGTCAGCTCATTAACTCACAGAGCTTCAGTAGGTGCAACATCTGTAGCCAGCAGATTCTCAGAGAAAGTCTTAACAGAAGAAAGCAAAGATTACACTCAACAACTTTATAGACCAAGAAAAACTTTACAATCCTATCTAAAAAGAAACTGAATGTTTGTACTGCGTTTTAACCCAAGCATAATGTAAACTCTACAGCAGCACCATGGAGTCATGAGCATGAGTGGCAAGTCAAGTTTCTGAATCCTTCTATAGTCATGACCATCGTTATCGCAAATAAACAGAGTCTTAGTTTAGTTATAAACCATGTATGTAATGTGGGAGTGTTCTCCCTGATCCTCCCAGAACGCTTCTGCCTGGGAACAAGACATCTCTTGCCAGTGAACTTTCATGTTTTAAATAAACTTAGGAAGAGCAGTGTGGTCTAGTAGAGAGGTGCGAACTAGGAAATCTCTTGTTCAAATCCCACCACAGCCACTACCGATTGTGTGATTTTGAGCTAGTCACTTGACCCCCGCCCCGGGCTTCAATGTCCCATCTGTAAAACTATGTTGAATCAAGACCCAACTGAAAATGAGATGTTGCATCTCAATTGGGCTATCTTGGGCAATTAAGCTGTACAATAAAAATTAAATCATGCATTTAATAACAGTTAAATTGACCTATCAGAGCCACCCCTTGGCTTTCATGGAGCAAGTGGTTACTGATCCTACATTTTCCTTTTACTATGTTTAAAAACTACTAAGGCATAAAATCTTGATGAAAAAAAAAAGGTTCAGACATACCTACTTGTAAAAAACTGGCAAGATACTGCTGCTCTGTAAGCATTTCACTAGCTTTACAAATTACAAGAATTGTCTGGTAATATTAGAATTTGAAGATAAAACATGAATTTGGTTTTAATTACAAAACTTTTGAGAAGCGCAAAAGGTGTTCAAAATGAGAACAGATTGTTGCCTTTTTAAAAACATTTCTGTGGTTAAAACCGGCAGTGTTTTTTTCACATATGTATAGATATAAGTATACTGTGGCCAAATTGTTAACAAAACTTCACCATACGCAGAGTGAAAACTCCATTACAAGTGAAAATCAGGTTGAGCTATGAATCAGTTGGGGTTGTTTTGCAGCAACATGGTAAACATACACCGCCGTCTTTCATGTCTGTCGAAAAGCCGACTCTCTTTGGTAGGGTGTAAGGTTTCAGAGATTTTCTTGGGCCCCATACTTTGTAAACGAAGCCTGTCAAGGGGACGTATGTTGCGATTCCATATGAGGAATGGCATACTTTAACAAGTAAGCGAAATGCAGTGTACAGTGTTTTCTGTCCTGTAAAGAACATGATTGGTCAGTGGTGATGACAGTATGATTTATGATGGTCTGCATCAGGACCACACTTTGAGATTTGAGAGCCTTCGGCATGTCTTAATTTCGATTTATGGGCATGAGAATGGCAGCATAACCAATTCATTGTCTGTGCAAAGCCTCATGCATGGAGGTGCCTTTACTAGAAGCTGGATAAACATATGCTTATAGGTTAGGATAGCCCAGCTACAACACCTCACTTTCAGGGGGGGTCCTGCATCTACTAAATGATGCAGCTGGTTGGACTGAAGGACTGGGAGGTTAAATGACTTGCCCAAGGTCATATAATGAGTATTTGGCTCTGGTGGGGTTTGTACCAGAGATCTACTAGTTCCTAAGCCAGTTCTATAACCACTAGACATCACTACCTCCTCCTTTGAAACTTGTTTTTTTTTAATCATCCTGTTGTAACATTTTGTTCAGGTTTGCTAAGGTTCTGTTGACAATATATCAGGAGTAAGAATGCTGGAAACTGAGTTCATCCCTAGAAATGAAATTCTTGCCGAAGGATAATTTCATTAGCCATGGATGCACCAAGAGGACAACAGATTACATTCTGTCTTCTATTTTTTGTGTATGCATGTGTGTCTATATGTATGTTTGTATGTATGTATATATGTAGATGGGATATGCCATTGACTGACTAAAAGTATCACCTATATTTTTATCCGCAGGTTTTGACAGCTATGATCTTACAAGTGGTGGAGTCACAGTGAGGATCCATAGAGTCAGTCTTTGCAGATACAAATAAATGTGATACGTTTAGTCACCCTTAACATCTGTTATTGAAATGTAATGCTTCTCTGACAAGATTAGCTCTTTTAATGAAGATTTTGCTGTTCTGCTTTTAATTGCAGCAGTAACCATTCTGATGTCATCAGGCATTGTTCAAGCTGTTCTCCCATTGGCTAAGAGTTCCTTTGTGACCAACCTAAAGTGGAAATAAATGCTGATGACCCACCTAACATTAAAATAAATGGTTTATCTCCACTTTAGGCCTGTCGGATATGAAATGCATTTGTTTGTAAAATACTTCTCACAGTTATTGTATAATTGGGGCTATCACTTGGGACTCTAGTGTGTAAGCTTTTTATTTCCCTCTAGATTGATGGGAACAATGCCCTTTTGGCACAAGTGGTGTAGCCACGGCTGCAAGGGAGTATTGGCGCCTGTATGGCAGAGGAAAGTAAAATGCTTACACACTAGGGTCCTGTGAAATGTCCTGTTTACACCATTGGGTCCAATCCTTGTGACATACATGAAGGGATGATAACCCTGTAGGATGATAAAAGGTGTATCATCCTTGCAGGTACCTAATATTATGTTGTATCAAGTTCATTTATTCTCCTCCCCAGCGGTATGAATGCATTTATTTATCTCAAACGTTTTAGCAGTAGTGACTTACTGAGCTGGTAGCAACTTGTTTCCAGATATGTCCGGGAAAAGGGGGCAGGGGGAAAGGGCAACAGTTCAAAACAGCAATACAGTCATAAGGTGCATACAAAACTAAATGACAACATATCGTAGTAACTGTACAAGAGGTGTACAGCTATGATCAGATTACAAAATTTGGATAATAGTATAGCCGTACCACAATGACTGGTGCAGTCCCAGTGTAGTCAATGCAGGCGGCACAAATATTGCTGTCATCCTCCTATACTGGTTTCTGTCCACCACCTGTTACAGGAAGCATGGCCTTCACCTGACAAGAGAGGGGACTAGTGTGTTAGGGCAAAAGTTTGACATCAACATTCGTAGATGGTTAAACTAGCTGCTGGGGAAGCTGGGGCTGGGGAATTCCACTATGGAGGGAGGAACAGTGGGGAACCTAGATAGAACTCCCAGTGGAGGGGGGGGGGTCATGTGTTTGGAGAATAATAGATGGGAGGAAAGAGTCCAGGGGACACGGACGGGTAGACAGAATAGACATGAAAAGAAGAGGAAACATAAGACACCAAGGTTATTGGAGAAGGGTGATGGGGGAGGGGCAAGTGAGAACCAGTAAAGGTGTGGGCACATGTTGGACAGTGGCATGCCTTGAAGGGATCGAGGCAGTGGGGTTGGAATCACGTGGATATAGCTCACAAAGTTGTCTAGTAGGAAGACTCGCATAGGGATACTTTGTAGGCCACAGGGCAGGGAGAAAAGAGAGATAAGGAACTGGGTGCTGAAGTATGGAGGGGCTGCAAAGGGAAGGTTGTAATAGTGGGAGATCTCAACCAGCCAGACATGAATTTGGACATCCCAGAGTCCCAGAGCAACCAGAAGCCAGGCTCTGCTTGCTGTCTTGGAGGACTGCTTGTTGGTACAGTGGGTCAGGGATCCCACTGAACAGTGCCATTCACCAACTCAGAAAGAGTAGGCAGAGTATAGGTTGTGGAACCACTGAGGTCTAGCGACCACAGTACTGTATGGTTAGTGGTGGCCCAGGGCATCCGTAAGCCCTCATCTAAGGCTGACATGCTAGACTTCAGAAGGGTGGATTTCAACCATATGAGGGAAATTTTGCTGAACAGGTTAGTTGGGGTAGACAACATCAGGGGAGAGGTTGAAAGATGGGGGAATTATAAAAGGGGCCATTCCTGAGGCAACAAAAACATGCATGGAAACTGTTATCAAAAGAAACAAGTATAAGAGACCAGTCTGGTTCTCTGAATTGTCAGGGAGGCAGTGAGGGCTAATGGAGGGGAACATGATAATAGAAGAGGTTGGGCAGAAAGCAACTGTGCTAAATGACTTCTGCTCGTATTCAGTAGGGAGAATAGCGGGCCCTTGCCAGAGCGGCACTAAGGCAGCTGATAGAGGGGTCTCAAAAATGAAACTACAGAAATTTAATGGCGAAAGAAGTGAAAAGGGGCTAGCTTCCCTGAAGGTAAACAAGACCCCAGAGCCAGATAGGATGCATCTGAGGGTGCTGAGGGAACTGGCATCAGAGTTAGGTGAACCCCTGGTGAGGCTTTTCAATGGCTCTATGCAGCAAGGGTGGTTTCAAGGACTGGAGGATGGCGGACGTAGTTCAGCTGCACAAGGTAGGGGACAGGAGCAGCTGGGAAACTATAAACCTATGAGCCTTACTTTGTGTTGGGAAACTGATGGAGGCACTAGTCAAAGAAGATCTAGTGGAATACTGGAGGAAAACAGACTTCAGGATAGTAAGCAGCACAGATTCATAATAGGGGAGTTTTGTCAGATCAATCTGATGTTATTCTTTGACTGGGTAACCAAGCAGTTGATTAGGACCATGCTGTGAATTTACTCTACTTTGACTTGAGCAAGGCATTCAACTTGGTGCCACATGGAGAGCTGCTGAAGAAGATGGGGCATCTGGGAATAGCTAAGGAAATTGTAAGGTGGTAGGGAGTTGGTTGGAGCGGAGGCAGCAGAGTTGTAGTAAATGGTGTCAGATCAGAGGAAAAACAGGTCACTACTGGAGTACCCAGGGATCTGTTCTGGGCCCAGTCCTCTTCAATATATTCATCAGCGATTTGCTCACTTATCCTTCTCACTTCAATCTCCTCAACAATTCCCTTCAAACTTTTCCTTCCTTACATCTGGATTGTGGAACAGTACTGGGCATTAATTTGCTTGATCAGCAACAGAGGCAGTAGTGAGCAATCTGCTTTGTGTATGTTAGGGTCCATTATCTATGGGACTCTATACTCTCAAATTGTGTTGTACTGTAGTTGTGACATCACTAATATGGTACAGCAGCTATTCCTTGCTCAGGTGTCTGCGAGGCCTTTCCTTATCACTGAATCACTGTGTCTGAAAATCAATTCCAGCAGCTTTTCATTTGTGATTCCATTTTGTTTTAATGAAGAGACACCCACACCCAGCTTTGAAGAACCCACCCAGTCCTCAGTACCTTCTCCAGTTTGTGCATTGCTGCTACCAGTAACACAGGTTCAAGCAGAAAACTGTGATTGGAGATGGTTAGACCTCTTTAAAATGTAAAATAAATAAAAACTATGTACATTTTACATTGTGGTTTGGATCTGGGTGGGCATGTCAGAGCTGGATGTGGGTGGGTCTACATTAAAACAAATTGCAAATAGTAGTCTTTCTTTTCAGGGCAGGAAAAGTACTCAGGGGACAAAAATATTAAAAAAAGCCAAATACATGCTACAAAAAATAAAATCTAGGCAACCATACCCAACTTTGCGTGTTTTTCCGTGGTGGGGTTGAGATGATGCCAGGGACTTCTCGAGCTTCGTTGTCAAGCTACCTATTAAGTCATCTCAGCCCCACAATAGAAACATAGCCATGTGTACGGTTTCCCATTACATTATTCTATATGTGTAATTACTGACAACCACAGCGTATCAAGACAGTGTTTTAGGTGCACAGACATCCACTACTGTCAGCTCGACATGCATGAGCAGCAGCCAACGTGAAGGCAGTTTGCAACAAGAGCAGCATTAAGAAGGTGTACGCAGTACAAGCAAATGATTTGCAATTTGCTGTGTTTTTGTAAATCTGTCCAAGGTATATGCATGCATTCTAAAGCCTACTGCAAGGCATCTTGAGTATGCAAATCCTTTTGTGTGTATGGTGTGGGAGTGTCGGCTGTACATGCAATCTCTCAACCGGCACTACATTCTTTGGGCATGCATCTTCCCAGACCTCATCACAGCTGGCTCACACACACACAAACATAACAAATCTTCAAAATCATCTCGAAAGAGTCCGCATGATACCAGTGGATAGAAGCTATCACTTGCTTTCAAACATACCCAACCTATGTAGATCTTTAGTTGTGAGCTGGGCCGATGTAAGTATTTGTGTTTTATCTTATTTCATTTTGAATGAAGAAAGATTATGTCATCAAAAAGAATTCTTATCTGGGGTAAAAAGAATATCCTAATATGTTTTATTCCCTTGTTTTGTAATTCTGTGTTTTTTAAACTTTTTATCATGTGTACAAGTACAAATGCAAGACATTACAAAGAAGATGCACACAGTGTCATTATACCCTTTCTCATCGGAACTAGACCAATTTACTTGTCCATGTTTATTCCCTTTTAAAAAGAGTCTTACAATCCTACAAGCCCCAATATCTGTATTAGAATGCTTTAAACAGCAATAAGACAAAGTATGGAAAAGAAATAAGACCGTACCCTTGTATTTTGCTGAAAAAAAACTTCTAACACTTTTCAGTTTCATTTATTGCAATAGCTGGCATAACAACAGTGCAACATACATAAATGTTACAAGTCGGTTAATGCTAAAGAAACACAGTTCTGAGTAGTGCAAAAAGGCAAAAGAAAGAATCAGATAAATAAAAAAACTACACATTCCATACTAATTTACAGAGATGTAATATATACAGAATCTGTAACCGGATGCAGAGCGCCATCTGGTGGAGAAATTGAAGATTGCAGCATACATGAATAAGAGCCAGTCTGACACTGGGTTCAGTTCCCTGTGGGCCACACTTTTCCTTTCTCATTTCCATCCTTGATTTTAAAATATGTTTGGCAGGGGCTTAGCTGCCCTGAGAAGTGGTCTGTGTGTATTTCTGATATGTTCCTAAGTTGCCGATTGCAACACTTTAGAAAGGAATTTGTGTGGATTTAAGGAAACCTAAGGCCTGCTAACCATGTGAGCCCATAGCATAATGGTTAGAGCACTGGAACGATTACCAGGGGTCTGGGTTCAATTCTCGGTAGGCCACACTTTTCCTTTCTCATTTCCATCATTGATGTAAAACATACCTTGGTTAAAGGAAGGCTTTTTGTTAGCTAAATAATGGAGTTGCAGCCTCTGAGACTGGACATGCAAGCATTGATCACTGAGTCTGGCAATTCAGTTTACAAAATATGTCCCTGAGAGGGAGGATGCACACTAGCAATGATGATGGGATTCTTTCAGTGAGACCAGATGCAGAGAGCCATCTGGTGGAGGAAGTAATGGGGCTAGCAGTATAGCCTAGAGATTAGAGTGATGAGCTGTGAATGAGCTTGGTACATCCAGCAGACACTGGGTTGATTCCCACAACCTCCACCTGCATACTATGTGACTCTGAACAAAACACTTAACCTCCCCAGTGTTATCAGGTCATCCCTGAAAACAGGTACTTGTGCCTAGTGGAATTTAGCTGGTTACCAAAGAATAAAAAAAAGTATACAGAATCTGTGACCAAATGCAGAGTGTCACATGGTGGAGAAAGTGAACATTGCAGCATACAAGAATAAGAGCCATTCTGACACAGTGCTTCTCCGATGAGGCCTCCATGGTCGCATAAGGCTACCAGCACCATTTTGTATAGCTGCAGAGCTCTTCAGAGCCCCAATTAGAAATGTAATGGGATGGGCAATTTCTTACGTTTAGAAGAGCATGGGATATACATTTTACATGGAAATAAATCAGGAGTTTCATTTAATGAATACTGTGTGAAAAGAAGTGTGTTATGTCAGGGGGGTTGAGGTGAACCAAATAAGTGAGTCTACCATGGAGTTCTGGTGCCTGCACTTTGAGGTTCTTTTTTTTTAACTTATATTTTATTCAGTTTGAAATGAACAAAGGATACACAAATGCATTAATAGAAGACAGAAAGCCATGCAGAACACTGTAAGCACTCACATTTTAGCACCCAGATTTAAGCTCTGTTAAGTGCGATACAACCTACGAGGGTTTCCTGAATGGCCAGTAAAATCCATAATATAAACAGATACGCCTGCCAACTAAAACCTGTGGAAAGAAAAGTTATGACTTGCATACAGAAATAGTCCATGGCTCAAATAGTTAAACATGACCAGACTAGTCACTGATTCCACAGTCCGTATTGTAAAAGGAATAATCTGGGTTCCAAATCCACCAACCGTAACCTACAGAGAACCTTATGCATAATAACAGAAAAGCACAGTATATGGTGCGGAACAAACATCCTTAGCTTAGTAGGTGAATGACTGAAAGGGCTTAACATCACCCAACTGGCCGGCCTGGTGGCGCTGAGGGTTGAGGCGCTGGACGCCACACCTCATGTCACGCCATCATCACATGACAATCAGTGCGCCAAAATAGTAGTATGTCCTGTATAGGAGCACTGCAGGAAGGATTTATAATTAGGATATATTAGCTAAGTAAAACAGGTTGAAAAAAACCCTGCATCAATCCCTAACCCAGAACATACATAGATCAAAGTAGAAGCGCCCTATACATGTAAAGATGGAAAATGCAGTTCCATATTCAAAGTTTAAGTCTCTGTATCTGTGCCAGACTCCTCCATCATCACCTCCCTTGGGGCACTCCTGAACTCAGCTGCAGTTTTATCCACCCGAGCCCTGGCCTCCTTCGGATCGGTAAACTGAAAAGCCTTACCCCCGTAAGTGATTCTGAGCCAGGATGCGGCCAGCAGAGTGCGCACTACACCGAGTGCTTTGAGTTGCTGTCCCAAGGGGTCAAAAAGTTTCTGACGGGAGCGAGTTGCGTAGGACCAATCTGGGAAACATCTGATATCATGTCCCTCCAGTTGTAATGGGTGCTTCACTCTGACCCACTGTGAGAGTTTTTCTTTAACTTCTGGTCCCATGGTCACCAGTAGGACAGTCCAAGGAGTGTCTCTGTTAAGTTGTTGAGTACGAAAATTCACCCGATACGCTTGCTTGAGTTCCAAGGGATCCAGATTAAGTCCATCTGGTATCGACTCTGCAGTCCAGGCCTGCAGAAACAACAGTAAATCACCCCCCAATTCTCTCGGAGAGGCCAACAATCCTAACATTCATAGCCCTGGCCCCATTTTCCAGTGTTTCCAGGTGGGATCAGAGATGGGAGCATATCCCAGGGATATGCATATGTATTCACGCATGCTCAGCTTCACAGTCTCACAGTTTCTGACCCTAATTCTGAATACTTGTAGCCCTCAGTTTTTATATTTACTCTCTTTCCCTAGTTCAACTTTCTATCTGCTGCTGAAAACTTACTTTCGCTGAACTCGGGCATGCTAATTAGAAACGAGCCTTCTGCCTCTTCCATGCCGGTGAGTATGTCACCAGCTTTTTATCCTGACCACAGGGGTAAACAACCACTGGAGTTACTGGCTGTGTGGACAGAACTTTGAGCCACAGCCGACCATCACAGCAGAGTGGAGCGCTCCAAGTTGTGGAGCGCAGCGGTAGTGTAAACAGGGCTGTCAACTCCAAACAGATGTTATCTGGTTCTGCTTATCTCCAGCGGCTAAGTACAGTCCCCTGTGACTGGTTTAGCCCTGTGATGAAAGCAGGACCAGCAAACGAAGGATCAGAACTTATATAAACTCTATCATGCAGTTCAGGCTGTTTAATCTCCCACTACTGCAGTACTGCTCTGATGTCAGCTGCAGGGGTTCCGGGATTTGTAGTTACAGAAGATGTCAGCCTAGAAGCAAACAGAATTAGTCAGATACAATGTACTATATATACTACAGGAAACAGTAAGGAAACCAAAATGTTTTTGCACACAAAGTGCCCTGCAGTTGGGTGTGGGCCCCTTGGTGCTGACTGTTCCCCTTTAAAAGGACATTCAGTTGCCCAATGTACTGACCTGCCAGCCACTCAAATTCAGGAGTGGATTTGGGAGGCCGGAATCCGACAGTCAGCTGGGTTGGCGTGCAGTTCTGTCACCACAGCAACCCCTGCGTGTCGTGGCTGGGCTTCGCTGCATAGATGTGCAAGGCTGGCATAGGCACTGCTTGATGCCAGGCTGGTGATGGGAGGGCCAGTAGTCACCTGGAGAAAAAAAGATTAAAAGCCACTGCACCAGTTCAATGACAGGTGGCAGCACTCTCAGTCCTTGTGCTGCAAAGACTCCCATTGGCTTAATCCTGCAGAGTACTGACAGTTGGGAGGCTGCCAGGGCCACTACCAGGTGACTGGGTGGATGGCCCTTGGCAGAGAAAAGCTATTTGTTAAAAAGTAAGTATAAAGCAGCAGTGCATGATATAGCCATATTCCAATTGTTTAACCAGGCGAGACACACTAAGCTGAAAGCTTGTTTACAGGTGCAACCTGAGAGCACAGGAAGTTAAGTGACTTGCTCAGGGTCACACAGTTTGCAAGTGGGGGCTGTGGGATTCAAACCTAGGTCTCCAGATTTGCAGCTCAGAGCCTTAAACCACTGCGCTATACTGCCTCCCTATTCAGCAGTGCTTCTTTTATTATTCAAATGTGAACAAAAGTGCTAAAGTGGCAAAAAGTTGAAAAGGGTATCTTACAAGAAAGGAGATGAGGGTAATCTAAAATAGAGTAAAAGAAGTCTAGGTTTCAGATGTTCACGAAACACACACTGCTACTTTCAGTAGGTCGCTGTCTCAAGGTTGCCTCTGGTGGGACAATCCTCTTACAGTAAATTAAAGCTAGTGCTTGTTAATTCCCTTTTGGTATTTACGCAGCCTGTTCTGGCTCTCCACAGCCCTGGACAGGGGTGGCAAGGAGTCGAATGCATTGAAAAGAACAAGAAGGGGATTAAGAAGGTTTCCAAATGTTGTGGTGTGGGGTGACCGCTGGAAGGCCAATCACTTTGCCACATAAAGCTGCACCTCCCTCCCCCTTCCTTCCCTCCCTTGGGACATTAATTATCTTAATTGAATTTACTACTTGCATCACCTTAGATCCTGCTTTATCATGCAATCAGAGCTGTTTCTAACCCCAAGGTCCTGTTTCTTTTGACTAATGGAGCACCATTTAACCTTTGACCCTTTCCTCCTGCCACTCTGTTTGGCTGCAAATGCTGGATCAGATTACCAACGAAAGCCTTATTCAGAAATTCAGTTAAGAGACTAATTCTGTAAAAAAAAAAAAAATGTATGTATATATATATATATATATATATATAATATATATATATGTACACACACACACACACACATATATACATATATATATATATATATATATATATATATATATATATATATACACAATGGGGTGAGACATATTCCAGTGAGATGAAGCAGGTTATTTTCACTGCAGCAAAATAAATCCTGATGACTTCAGCAGACTTAAAATAAATGCACTTATTACACCCCCAAACCCGCACTAAACCTGCGCAAAGCCATGCAACCATGCAAAGCCGTACAAATTGTACATTTTGCAACAATGGAACTCACTGTATAAACAGGATACATGATGTGCACTCATGTGATATGGGAAATATGTTCAGTCTGTACAATGACCTCTGAAACCTCACTCTTGGCTTCGCCACTCGTGAGTATTCAGAGGTCACTGTAGAGAAGTGAAATATTTTCTATATCACACTCGTGTCTACCATGTATCCTATATATATGTGTGTGTAGTATATATATATATATATATATATATATATATATATATTTGTGTATGTGTGTGTATATATATATATATATATACATATACATATACACATGTATATATATTGTACACTGTGGGGATGACATATTTTCCAAAGATTTGCTCCCAGGCACAGCAAAGGTGGGGAACTTCCAGATTGTTGCAGTATAAGAGGTGCTGTATGACAGGCGTTGGTATTTTCCACTGTTTCACGCATACAGTGTGATTGCCTGCGTTGGCCTACAGTCAGTCACATGGACAGCTAAGGACTGTTCCTGCTGTCCTGTCTTCATTTGGTCCTGTTATTCATCAGCTGCAGTATGAGGGTACTTTAGGTTATTTCCAACCTGGTCGGTGGTCAGTGTCACACAGCGTCAAGGGAAGTCTTTGTTTTCACTTTTCACTTTCTCTTTGTTTCACCATTGTTAGCCTTCTGTTTTGGCACCTTCCGCAACCTTTGCCCAGCGTTTTCAATTAGGGCTTTACCTCGGATGTGTTTATCTGTTGTGTCCTGTTTGTTGTACTGTTCCTTCTGAAGTCCACAGTTCCCTAGAGACAGAAACATAGAAATTGATAGATAAGGACTGCTAGGCCCATCTAGTCTGTCCATTTTCCTTGCCTACTGTAAAAGCCGCAGACCCTAGGGTTCTGTGTAAGTAAATCTGCCTTGCTTTGCTTCTGGTTTCCTGTAAGCACTGTTTGTAAAGAATACCTTAAAAATTCCTGTTTCATTTTTGGCGTGTTATATCATTGAGTTCTGCTGATTGAAACTGAGTTTCGCTTACAGGTGGCCAAACTCCTCCTTAAAGAACCTGACATCTCCTGGAACACTTACAAAGAGAAAATATTTAGACACATTTCAATTTCTAGTTCATCTTCTATTCTGTGTCTATTTTCTGCATGTAATGTCACCTTCAGGTCTACATATTGCAGTAAATATTATTTTAAACACCCCCCCCCCCCACTATGAGAACAAGAAAATCAGTATTGTAATACCTGGCCACTGCTGTTTCATGCATCTGCTCGACTGGGATCTGTGGAGCCGTCTAGACTTCTGGGTTTACTGAGTTCACGTTGCATGATAATTAACAAAAAAAAAAAAGTCCAAACATTCTGTTTATTTCATAAATGGAGTCGGTGCCAGTGTAAGAATGTATCTGACAACTGGAGCCAGCTGCTGTAAGGCATTGCTGGTCACCTTTAAGACTGTGTCACATTTACTTGTTGTAATACAATGTAACCTTACACAGGAGATTAGTGTAGAAGCACCTGTTGTCTCTAGAAGCTCCAGTACTGTCAGCAGTCTTGCATGCAGTGAACACCATCACCCGCTTGGCCCACTGGATACCTGGAAATTTTTATTTATGTTATTTTCTTTAGTTTTCGTTGACTGGGTAAGTGCACTAGACAAATCCTGTCTATTTTCAGGCACGACCCGGGGGAGGGGGATACAGATGAATGGCAACTGACCTTGAACCAGATTAAGCTGTTGGTGGTATTTTTAGTGAACGAGGAAAATTTGGCCAGGGCACGGGGGAAATTCCCCTACTCTTTTCAATAAGTGCCATGGGATCTTTAACATCCACCTCAACTACCACCAATCCAGGCAGATGGGACCTCGGTTTGACATCTCATCCGAGAAGCAGACCTCAGAAGTGCAGCACCCTCTCGTGCTGCACTACAGTGTCAGTACTGGGATATTAACCCAAGTGCCAGATGTGGGAACTGAACCCACAGCCCTCTGATCTCCCAGCCTCAGAGACGAGTGTGCTACCTACTGAGCCACTGACACTACTATTCCCAGGTGGGTCCCCTGAGTTGGGTATCTGGCCACTTCTAAGCTCTGAAAATATCTGCATTTATCATCTTTTTTTCTAATTAAATGGGGTATCTGGGACACTGTAGGTAAATATTTTCTGGAGACACTTTAGAAATACATTAGGGCAGCCTGGGGAATACAGCCCCCGACATGTTTCTTCACGGATTTAGTTATAATAACTACAATGCTATTGCAAACACCTTCAATAGTTATTTCTCTGATTTCTCCTCCTGTACCCTGGTCTTCCCCATTAAGCCTACTTCCCTGTTTTATAGCAACACCCATCTAACACCCATAGTTTCATTGGGGCAGCCACCTTTTTACTTTAAAAAAGTCAGTACTACAGAAATCTGTCAGCTTCTTGAGCAGATCCCTTCTTCCAATTCTGCAGATCCCGACAGCATTGAGCCCAAACTTCTAAAGATGGTGGCAAAGGAATTGGTTTCCCCTGTTGCTAGGCTAATAAACCTATCCTTAACTACAGTTACTGTCCCAGACCTCTGAAAATCCTCCTGTGTTGTGCCCATTTTCAAAAAGGACCCCAGATTACTCTGAAACTGTAGACCCATTGCCATACTCCCAGTCCTCAACAAAATCCTAGAAGTCATGGCCTCTAAATTAGTTCAGAACCTCGCCACCTGCTACCTCTTATCCCTAGTCACCCGGTTTTGGAAGGTCAAGCACTCCACTGCCCTCCTTACTCACAAATGACATTACAGTAGCCATGTACTCTGGTGAACATATGGGTGCTGCCTTCATCGACCTAACAAAGGCTTTCGAACTTATGGATAACTGCCTCCTTATCAGCAAGCAAGCAGATCTTGGCATTTTGCATACCACTCTTCAGTGGTTCCACAACTACGTCACAAGCAGATCACAGAAAGTCATGTACTGCTCCTTCCTCTCTGATCCTGCTCAGACAATGGTAGGAGTTCCTCAAGGCTCCATTCTCTGGCCCCTTTTGTTTGCCCTACATGTGAACGACATTGGTGGCTGCATGTCTCCTCAACAATTCTGTATGCTGATGACTTAGTCCTGTATGCTCACTCTAGCAGCATCAGCTCCTTAAACAATGCCCTAACGATCAATCCATGATCCGTCCGTTCTTGGCTACTAACAAATAAACTGATCCTGAACTATCAAAAACACAAGCCATGCTGTTTGGCCGCGGCCAGACTGCGGGCCTGCCCATCCCTTTGTCCATTGCCTATCTTGATGGCACTCTAGTCCCTCAGTCTCTTCCTTTCAGATATCTTGAAGCCACTCTTGACCCCTCATTAAACTACGGGGAGTTGTGGCAAATCCCTACAGTCACTCGCCTGACGATAGCCCTGACTCCATTGCCATTGTTCACTTCCCGACAATAGAAATTTGCCTCGGGGGAGGTGATTATATTTAAGTATGGGGTGCGGGGGAAAACCCCTCAAAACATAAAATCACCTCCGTCACAGGCAAATTTCTACGGTGTGTCAAACGAATGTTGCGCAAACGGAGTCGGGCTATTGTACACCAGGCCAGTCACTGTCAGGATTTTGTAGTAGATCCTTAAACTACTACTCTCATGTTTCTAATATCTGCAAATCTGTAAACTGTGTGCTATCTGTCTCCTACAAAGTTAGCCGAAATCTGACACCAAAAGCCCGCCTCACCATTGCCCAAGGAATGCTTCTTCCCAAACTTACATATGGTACTACTGTTTTCAGGTCTGCCCCCAAATCTACTCTAATTCACTGGGATGTTCTGTACAATAACATTTGTTATTTTGCACTGTTATCCGGGAAGCTCACTCATCACTGCACCTTAAATGAATCCTTAAGCTGGCTGCCCCATCCTCCCTCAGAGACTGTAACTTTGGTACTACTTGCTACAAATGCACTCAGCAGGTCAGGCCCTCTGCTCCCACAGTGCCAACCTCCGAGCGCAGTAATGTGAACAGGTAACAGACAGAGTAACCCTCCTGTCTGCTTTTGGGTCCGAATCACTTTTAGTCTCAAGTTCTGAGGGGATTCAAACTGTGAATCTTATGTTAGCGTACCCAATGTACAGGCTCAGATACATACCCTCTTCGGGGTTTGCGGTACGATCTTTTGTCAGGGGCACCAAGCCAGGCTTCCAAAATGAACCCTTAAAACTCTATAAAAGACCTTAGGTATAGTCTTACCGTTTCCCAGTTTAGTAACACCATCAAGCTTTCTAGAACAGCTGTCAAACTTAACCACGTATACATCACATGCAAAAAGAACTTGGAAGACACCCAGGCAGTCTTTCGAACAAAAGATTTTAAAAGATGATAAAAATATGTAACATGTAAACACAGAACAATGTATCAAAGAGCATACAATCACTTAAAAGAAAACAAGGAAAAGTACAAAACAAAAACTCCTACCACAATACATTTAGACTTTTTCTATCTAATGTATTATCTCTTTAAGTGCCTTATCAGAGAGCTGTGTGTCTTTTTAGAGTCCCAAGATGGAATGTCATGTTCCCCAGTTACAAGGATACATTTCAACTCCATCTCCCCACCCCCTTGGTGAGTCATCTAGCTCCTCCTTTTTAGAATTAAAAAAATACAAAACATGATTTCCTGTCAGGAGATATATTAAACAATGTGACATCAGCAAAAACTCAATTTCCTAAATATGACTCCTTAATTAAACATTTTCTCTTTGATCTGGTGTAGTTCCTATCCCCAAGACATATCAAAGGATTTTACAACTTTAGCACCAAGTTGGTATAAAATGTTCTTCCTATAGGAATCATAAAACTTCTGAGCCTATATCCTGGCAGCTGGGTCAGTTCTAATTAAGACAGAAAAATAGGAGACCCTTAATTAAGTCTCTCTGGCCTTTTACCTCCTGGTTTCAGGTCACTTGTCACTGTAGCTTCACTGAAACCTGTGGGGGGCTCATAAGCACAAGCTGTCTTATGTGAGACAATCACCTACTATGTTTTTATATTACAAATATCATACAACAATCATAACCAGCTGACCAAGCGTCACACTATTATATTCAATGTCCTCTACAGGGGGTTGCCTAAGTCCCCCACAGCCCTTCTTCAACCCGCCAATAGTACCTACCCTTTAAGGTCCTGTGAGAATGCTGTCTTGGCTGTTTCTAAGCTCAGAACCAACATTGGGAGATCAACCTTTTAATTTACTGTCCCGGCCCTTTGGAACTCGATTCCTCCTGATTTACATCACTGCCCTTCTGTGTCCTGTTTCCGTTTCAAGTACTGGGAATATCTCCTTGGCTTAGCTCTCTGTCAATGCCCCTAAACCCTGCTCTCCCCTTCTCAATGCACTTGCTTACACTCATTGTTCTTAGCACTGGTTCTTCATGGTTGATGACTCTCACTCCAAGTCACCTTTAGCTCTTTTATTTCCTGTTCCCCTGTATTGGAGTTTCTACTTGACCCACAAAATGCTCAACAAATGCTCCCTTCTCCGTCTTTCACTTTCTCCTTGCTGGTGCAAATGCCAACAACTGTAATTGTTTTTATATCCTTCACTTGTATAGGTTAAACTGCTGATACTACTGTAACTTATTGCATTTCTTCCTTCCCCTGCAGCACATCCTTTTCAGCCTAGGGATATTTACCCTGTTGGTTTTGTACCCTTTCCTTAGGCCTTGTCATTAGTAACTGTATGTATCATTACCTGATTGGTCAATGTACCAAGCATTGTATGTATTTTCATCCATACTGTACCTGCTTAATGTGCTGACTATATGTGTTTTCATCCATACTGTACCTGCTTAATATGCTGACTATGTGTTTTCATCCATACTGTACCTGCTTAATGTGCTGCCTATATGTGTTTTCATCCATACTGTACCTGCTTAATGTGCTATGTGTTTTCATCCATACTGTATCTGCTTAATGTGCTGCCTATATGTTTTCATCCATACTGTACCTGCTTAATGTGCTGCCTATATGTGTTTTCATCCATACTGTACCTGCTAATGTGCTGACTGTGTTTTCATCCATACTGTACCTGCTTAATGTGCAGCCTATATGTGTTTTCATCCATACTGTACCTGCTTAATGTGCTGCCTATATGTGTTTTCATCCATACTGTACCTGCTTAATGTGCAGCCTATATGTGTTTTAGTCCATACTCTACCTGCTTGTGTAACTCTCCCAGGTCCTGCCTGAATATAGGCAATGTTTTGCCTAATGCCCTTGCCTGGTTAACAAAAACTGAATAAATAAATGTAAGATACAAACACAGAGCTAGTTTATCAGATTGAAGTGGAATACTGATATGAATGTGTCACTGTGGCCTTCCCTATTGATTTTCCAGGTAGACCCTTGTATCCTCTTTCCAGATGGGCCCTGGACTGAGTCACGACCCATCCTCCCACACACATACACACATAAGCTGTCTTTACATGGCTGCTGTCATTCCTGATGTGGAGCATTTCTTAGGTGCTTGCCTTGTGTGTTCACACTGCCCTGTCAGCACTGATGCAAGATGTGCTGGAGAGAGCCGCGGAGTTGGGGTGGTCGCTTCTCATTGGCGTTGGTGGTGATGAGCAGTGTGACACATGGACTGCTGGTGTCACTTTTCTCATTGCCATGCCTTCCCTGCTAATCAGGAAGCATTGGAGCGTACTTTGTTTGCTTTGCAATTTTAAAAGAAAATATTTTGCAAGTTGGCTCTGTGGCGCTGAGTGATGGGTGTTCGCCCGGCACGCTGGCAACCTGGGTTTGTGCCTTAAGCCTGGATGTCAGGGGTAGAGTCTGGCAGGGAGGGAATTTACAGAATTTTACAGATGCTTCCCTCCTGGTGGGGTGGGGGGGTCCTGGACCACTGTTTGATCGCTCCTGGTGGCAGGTAGTGGCTGGTGTTCTTGGCGGCATGTGGCCTCAACACACCACTTAACACCCCCGGATACTGTTGCAGCCAGACTATTTCATGGGAGTTGGGGGGGGTGCTGGGGAGAAAATGGGAAAACTAGTCGCTTGGCCGACCAGATGATGGTGGCTGGTCCCCACTCATCATGAAGCCCGGAAGTATCCATGCCAACCCCTGCTGTGCCCAAGATATGTTTGGAATGCTCTAGTGCAACTCTCCTGTCCCGATTCCCCTCCACAGTGAGGGGCCCTCCCGATGAAGGGATACGTCGGGTTACCCAGGTTGCAGCAATAGTGTGGCGGAATGGCGAAGGGACATGGCAGCAGGGCGGGGGCCTAGGTGGCCCGAAGGAGTAGCCAGCTGAGGGCTTGGGAGGAGAAAAAAGATTTTGCAGAACTGCAGAGAAAGGCGTTGGTCCATCCTATGGTGCAGGTTGAGTCTGCACTGAGGAGGGTGGATCAGAGTCAAAGCCTGTGGAAAGAATTTGGCAGCAGCAGAAAGACTAGTAAGTTAATAAACTACACATAGACTGATTTCAGATGGGGTTTCCAAAATGTTTTATTGTATAAAGTTCTATTTGACCACTGTTCCCTAAACATGCCAACACTACACGCCACCTCTCTTCCTTGTTATGAACAAGGGAATTGTGGGAGACAGAGGAGGATGCTGGGAGTGTCCTGCTACATTAGAGCAAGCAGCACAGCCTTGCATGGCTGCTTACACTGCTTACTCCAGTGTGCTCTCTGCCAAGGCTGGACCGGCTCATGAAGGAGTTCAGCGAGTGATTTACTGCAATTCAGTAAGTGTTCACGCAACTGCGTTTGCACTGCAGCAGCCTGAGCACGTGGGTTGCTGCGGTGCAAATGCAACCATGTTAACGGCCCTATAGACAAACTCACTCACTCACTCAAACACACACACAGTCTTTAGCACTCTTCTCTCCACCTGTTCCTAACAGACAGTGCCTAGTGTCGGAAAATACTAGTCAGGCTGAACAAGTTATTACTGATTTCACATAAGTACCTCCCTTTCTAGTGGTGGCCCTCAGGGACAGTAAGAGTGAGTGTGTGTGTGTGTGTGTGTTTAGGAGATGAGGTCCCCCCATACCTTTTCCCTGGTTCCTTGATTTGACTCTCGTTAGTGGCTTACGTCTAGGTAGAAGTCCCTCTCCCTCTTCTGCACCCATGTCCCTTAATGTGCCGCTCTTTGGAGGCCCAATTTAAATAGTTACAGCCTCTCCTCATCCCATGGACATCCATTGGGTCTCCCCCCTTTTGCAGTGTAGGCCATTAATAGGGTTTCCATGTCATCTAATTTTTTGGGACACTTGTCCTGTGTTGAGGATTAATTTTTTTAGGACAGGACGTTTCCCCAAAATTTAGTTAAGGCAGTCTGTCAGTAAGTAAGTAAGTAAAACTTTATTTTTTTAAGCACTTTTCAAAACCAAAGCGCTGTACATGTGAATTAAAACCAAACAATGAAAAGACAACAAAATATTAAATAAGCATTCATAGATGTTATAAAATCATTCACCATAAGCTTTAAAAAATGAAAAGGTTTTGAGCTCCGATTTAAAACTTGACGGTCAGGCATTCTCTTATCCAGCGAGGTAGAGAATTCCACAGGGAAGGGGCAGCATAAGAGAACGCACGTGCCCCAGATGTCTTTAAATGAACCCTGGAATCTCTAGCTATCTCTTGTCGCGGATCGGAGTGAACGAGAGGGCAGTAGGGAGTAAGAAGATCTTGCAGCTATTGAGGTCCCTGTTCATGTAGGGCTTTATAGGTCAGTAACCCAACCTTAAAGGTGATCCACCACTGAACCGGCAGCCAGTGCAGTCTGCGCAGCACAGGCGTAATATGACTAGTACTAGATGTACCAGCCAGAAGTCTGGCCACCGCGTTCTGCACTAACTGCAAGCGGTGGATATCAACCACCGGTAGCCCTAGGTACAGGGCATTGCAGTAATTAAGGCGGGTGGTCACGAAGGCATGGACCAGTGTAGGAAAGTCAGCCAGAGGAACCAAGTGTTTCACTCGGGCGATATTCCAGAGATGATAAAGGAAGACTTGACAGCGGCAGACACCTGCGATTTCAGGGTCAAGCCGTCGTCAATAATAACGCCAGGTTATGCACCGGTCTAAGTTAGAGGCTGGATACCATCAAGCCATAGGCCTGATGGAAGTCCAGCTTTACAACCCGCCTCAAGGCGACCTGGGTCCACAACCAGCACCTCGGTCTTATCCGGATTTAACCTCAGCCAGCTAGCACTCCTCCAGTCTCTGACTTCGGCTAGAAAGCTGTTAAGCACGGAGATCACAGTGAGCATGTTGCGCTGTTGGTCCAGGTGATTAGAAGAGTCACCAAGAGAGGTGGGAAGCACAGTATGGCAGAAGCAGTGCGGCGACGTATAGGGGCTGTGGCTGCAGTTGTCTCTATGGCTGCTGATTCAGTATTTGTAATTAGGATGGAACTCAGCCGGGCCTAATAATATATTTTATTTCCAATCTATTTTTCAAAATTAATAGACGCTCAGGGAGGCGGACAGCTGCAGTGTCTCGTCAGAATTTCTCTAGCCTGCAGCCTTTTGAACTGGTGATGATAATGAACGAGGGATGGGCCACAGTCAAGGTAAGCTGCACACTATATGAAAATATTAAAATGGGGGGAACATTTTCATTATTTATATTGGATATTAAAATGTACTAACTGAAGTCTCATGGCATTGATGGCTCACCTTTCGAGGTTTTCTTTAAGTAAGGATTTGTTTAAATAAATTTATGAAAGCAGTATATTGATCCAGTGGGTGTACTGCACGCACTATGAAATGGCAGGTGCTAGAGTCACATAACACCAAGATGTAGGTCAGTAATAAGCTGCTATGGCCACCACTGCCACAGGCTTGGCCACCACTGCCACAGGCTTGGCCACCACTGCCACAAGCTCACTCTGTGTCCTTCAGCAACTCACTTGACCTTGTGGTTTAATCAATCCAGCTATTTAAGTACTCAGCTTGGGAAAGGGGATATTGCAACTCAGTTGGGTTACCTTGACCCTAGCTAAATAAATTTTTAAAAGCAAAATAAATGTTGAGGGCCCTGTACGCTCTCACAAAAGTGCTGCAAAGTGGTCACAAGGAACACTTTGCAGCACAGTTTAACCTCGCACTCCTTTGTCCTCTGCAGAGTACAGCATCCCTGTAGAAAAGCTAAAAGCAGTTCCACAGGGCTGCTACAGGCATGTGGCAGGGGAAAGTGACTCCCCCAAGGTGATGCTGTTGGACCGAGATTGTTGAGCAACCATATATATTTGAACACTGTGGCAGGATAGGAGGGAGTAACAGTGTACACCAGGGCAGTCAGAGTTTCTCTGGATTTTTCCAGGGCCAGTGAACCACTAGGGAAGAAATGTGAGGCACATCAAAATTCAAAGTCAGCAACCGGAAGTATTTGTTAATTGTCGAAGTTGACACCAGCTTGTTTTCTACAAGTACGCTTCCTACAGTATGGATAAATTATGATGAAAAATACACACAGACTGACTGCAAATTTTTAAACCTGCGGAGGCAGGAATGCAGTTTGTAAGACATCCAGGTACGGGACACAGAGGGACTGCTACCATAACTGTCAAGGAACAGGAGCATTTCTATTCATGTAGCATAATGAGAGCACTTATTTTATGTCATGCTTATCCGTGGCTTCTTGTTTATATAAATGAATGATTTTTTTGCCAGTTGCATAGTTCAGTTGGTAACAGTAACGAGCCATGTTACAAGAGGAATAAAGCGGGCAGTTTAAAAGCAGTGTTCTAACGGCACATTGATATACGCTGTCTCTTCACGGTCCTGCTTTTCTGATCTTGTTTCTACTTGTGCATCGAATGGATTTTATGCACAGGTAACAACCAATCAGAAAGCAGGATTTTCTCTCCCCATTTTATAAAAAGCTGTGAACCACGTAATTGTCCTGCAGTGAATTTTCAAAATGATGTCAACCCTAACTGTTCACTGGCTGTCTCAATAAAAAAAAAAATAATCCCATTAACAGCGGTTCACCAGCTAGCTCAGTTGTCCCCAATCCCTTCCCTTATAGTCACACTTTAGCTGGGCAGCAGCACAGCAGGTTAGCTAGTGATGGGGCAGCTAATACATGTGTACATTATTGCACTGTTTACAGCCCTAAGGAGAATACAAGGAAGCCACTTGGCTGAGGCGGATGATGGCTTGACCTTCAGCCAGCCCTGCCATCAGCTGCACACTTTCTCAGGACATTTGGATTGTGCTCCATGGTGGTAGAGTGAGCCCTCCTCCCCAGCGCTGCCATGGGGTTATCCATGGGGACTTACAGGAGTGAAGGTAAGTCCTAAGAAAGGTAGGTGATGGGTCAGGAGGACCGGGACCGAAGGGTCTGGCAGAGCACGAAGCAAATCAATGGTGGGAAAAGAAAAATTGCTGGCTCCTGGTACTGTTCCTGTAGCCAGCACCATGCCTTAAAAATAACCTCCCCACCTAGCCGCTGGCCGCAGAGACTGGTGCACACAGCACCAGAGTACCAGTGAAGCTGGAAATAGTCTGTTGTGTATCAAAAGACTTGCATAAACTAAGCCCTCTTGTGTTGCCAGGTTCACCATTCCACAGTGAAAATTTCCATATAGTTGCAAATACAGCTTACAAGTGCATATCCCAGTAAAGTACAGAAGTATATGCAAATACTTTGCAGCCACCTCTCACCAGTGCCCCAGTGCTTCGACTCTGCGGTGTCTTCGTGAGGGGGCCTCCCAAGCCACCTCGGCTTCCCAAATACCTGTAAGTTAAAGGTTGCCCACTCCAACTCCTTTCCACGATTTTGGGGGGAAGGTAGTCATCAAGTCCAGGCTAGGTCAGTTGGCTCTCCCCTCTGGGGTGCAGGTACCATTCATTAGACAATCTCTGACTGTAGAAGTGCACTGTGCATATATACCTGGGAGGGGCAAAGAAATAGGCATTGTTAGATGTAAAAGTGTGTCATGGCTACACAGGAAGGAGGGGCAACAGCAGAGTGGCTACAGTTTAAAGATAATCATAGGGGTATACGACTACCTTAATTAGTATATTCTGCTGAATATTCATACTTGGGTGCCAAATATCAAAGTATTGGTTATTCATGTATTTGTTGTTCGGCTATAGAAGATTTAATAAAAACATTTTCTCCCCATTTCCAGGTGGCAGTGCTAGTCCCTTGGCTGCTCCCTCCCCATGTCAGTCTTTTCCCACCCACTTCCCTTCCCTATCATCCCACTTCTTTTTAACAAACAAACAAAAAAAGCTCTCTGTCTCCATGCTAGCTCATGCCACCTTGCCACTGTGTTGAAGCTGATAGCTTTTTTTTTCACATTTACCGCTTTCCCTGTATTGGGTGGTCAGCATCTTTCTACAGTGAGTGCAGTCTGAGATCTGGGGATCATACTGGACAACAGACTAACCTTTGAACAGCAGGTGTCATCTGTTGTCCGGCCTGGCTTTTTCCATCTCTGAAACATCACTAGGATCTGACTGTTCTTTGCTCAGAAGGACCCAATGACGATTGTCCATGCCTTTGTCACCATGAGACTGGATTACTGTAATGCGCTATACCTAGAGTTATCTGGAGTCCAGATGTGTTGACTGCAGCTAGCGCAGAACACTGCAGCCCGGATGTTGGTGGGCTCCTCCTTTAGGGATCACATCACTCTGGTTCTACATGCTTTGCACTGGCCGCCTTTACGCTCGCGTATCGCCTTTAAGATTGGCTTATTAACATGCAAGGCCCTACCTGGTTTGGGACCAGACTACTTAAAAGCGCTCCTGATTCCTTATCAACCACTCCACCCTCTCTATCCCACTGAAGCTGTACTGCTAGTAGTCCCCCACCTCAAGGCTCAGGATGTCTGGTGATAGAGCCTTTGGGGTAACCACCTATTATTTTGAATTCTGTTCCTCATTACGTTAATGCAGCCAACTTGGTGGAGGCCTTCAAAGCCTCTTTTAAAACGTTCCTGTTTGAACAAGCTGAGTTTATTTTAGTATTAACGTTTCGCTGTTTTTATGATTTTATTTTTGGTTGTGCATGTAAAGCACTCCGCGCCCTCGTTGGATTGAGCGCTATACAAATAACATTTGCCTTGCCTCACCCTGACCCATTCCCCAGTCCCCAAAAAATGCAATCATTAACGGTGACCTCCTGACCCCCAGTGCATGATTTTAGGGAAGGTAGTCACAAATGCATAGCTCAGGTTGTTCAGCCTCCCACAGCACATCTACTCTGTTGAGACTGTGTCAGATACTGGGGCAAGGGGTGGCGGCATTGACCGGCAGGAAGAGACACAGCAATTACATTATTGGCGGCGAAAATGTCTATCATTACTAGCATTGTAAGCTTGCTTTTTTGTTTTAAACAAGTGGGACTGTGGTGAAGGGTGGTGGTCAGGAAAAAGACTGGCATGGGGGAGGTAGGTGGCCAAGGCACTAGCCCTGGCCATCAGGGAAGGGTTAGAGGGGTTATTTTATTCTTTATTATAAAATGGGTAGGAAAAATCCAGCATCCTGACTGGTCGCTAGCCATGCATTAGAAGCGTCTAACACACAGCTAAGAACAAGTGCTGGCAACTTGGACGTAGCGCCCACATAATGTGCAGTTTGAAAATGTTCATTTTATTTAGAATGTTAAGGGCTGCCATTTTCTTGCCAGTAAAAAAAACAAAAAAAAAAAACTGAACAGCATCACACATTCAGTGCTGTCTTAAGCCTGTCCTCATAAATCTATTTTTTGTAATCAGATTCACTGCACAAAACTTTTGTTCGTAAATACAGTATCGAGCTGCAGCCTGCATTACATTAAAACGCTCAGTCTTGTGCCTGCTTTTTTCTGAAACTGTTGCCATCTATGCTGCTCTGTGTTTGCATTTCTGCACCCCTCCCACTCCCAGCCTCTGCCTGTGCACTCATTTTTTAAATCTATCCTTGTGAAGTGTGATAAATTTCACTAAAGCCCTGGAAATCCTGGCTTGAATACCAGGGCATCTCCCCCGCAACATGGTCACATCTCCACCAGCAGCTCTTCTCCTGACCGCTCGTTCACTTTCCTGTGGCCTTGTGCCTTACGATGCCCCTGGCTGTGCATTAGAACTGTCTAATGCACACCCCATCGTATCTCATTGCTTACCTCTCAGTAGTAATAACACAAATAGTGATGCTGTTTGTTATTTGGTTCTGAATAATAACAAGTAACCAATTATTTGTGGTAGCTAGGAAACACTATTCATTACTCTCATAACCTCGATGATGGTTACTATCACAAATTATAAAACTGATAGAAAAATGCTGAAAGCTGATTGGTGGAGAGCCAGTTTCACCCATCATGTTACCCTAGCACATCCTCACAGGTAAGACTAGTGCCACAAAACAGCCTACTTGGGACCATAAACACATAAATGGATCCATTTTATAATAGTAGTAGAACTTCCAGGGCATAAGTCGCTGGGATAACGTTATTTCTCAGGTAGGTGAAGGCACTGCACGCACTCCGAGCCGCGGATATTTTCTCAGTATGACACATGCCCTGGCATGCCTGTTTGCTTAAATGTTCCATACACTTATTGTGTCTACATGGCATTTGCTGCACCAGGGTTTTAAATAATTGATTAGCAGTTTTTTTCTTGGGACAATATTAACTGTACAGAAAGCATTCATATAGGTTTTCTAGAAGTGTTATGTTTGTTAAACACAGTGAGGCAAGTGCTATGCATTTTCACAATGTTTTAGAACTTTTATGAGCAAAACGCTAATCAATTTTTAGAGTTAAATAAAACCCTGTGCACGTTTATGACAGTTGCAGGATATGTTTAACAGCAGCATCCACTGCGCCATTCCATTGGTACTGGGTCTGGCTCATTGCATACTAATTTTGTTTTACAATCCATTTACTCAGCATGGCCCAGCTGAGATGCAACATCTCCTGGTCAATGTGGTCCTGCTTCTAACCCTGCAGTTACAGACTGTAGCACTGGGAGGTTAAGAGACTTGTCCAGGATCGCACAGTAAGTATTTGACCCTAATGGGGCATGAACCTGTGATCTTCTGGTTCAAGTCAATGATTTCACTCCCAGAACTGACTTTGAGCAGGTTTTTGTTAACTGTTTCTTTCACTGTTTGATCCCCCTCCCTTTTATTGCAGCAGTATAGGTGAAACAGCACACGAGGGAGAACTCCTGGAAGCCCCTATTTATTAAGACAAGCAATTTTACTTCTCACTGTTGAAGCCAGGAGTTAAGGCCCTAGACATGTCCT
The DNA here is from genome assembly GCA_016271365.2 of Neoceratodus forsteri. Classification (NCBI taxonomy): domain Eukaryota; kingdom Metazoa; phylum Chordata; order Ceratodontiformes; family Ceratodontidae; genus Neoceratodus; species Neoceratodus forsteri. The sequence continues at coordinate 24,215,972 of CM028135.1, read as the reverse complement.
TTACACCCCAAGCATTCCAGGACAGCTTATCATCTGATCTGAGGCTGACATTATGAAGATATATCCGTTTGGAATCACTGTAACTTACATCGGTCCTGAAGCTTCTCAGCCCCTGCTGTCTCACAGGCGAGCTGTTCCTGAAAAACAGAAACACCAGATCAGATAATGATGCATTCCAACTCCAAACAGCCTGCAGGATGACTTTTCTGATTCTCCAAACTTCCTATGAAATTGAATTTCACAGATACCTGTAGTTCTAAAGTGCCTTTCATGCCTTTTTTAGAATATCAGTGAGAAATGTATTTAATTCTTACTGTGGCATCCCATTGGGGATGTACAAAACCAGGGAAGCTTGCATAAAATATTGGCAATCCTTGCTGTGTTTAAAACTTTTGTGAGACAGGAGAAGGTGCGATGGTCATGTGCTGTGTGTGTGTGCACGATAAAATAGGTCTCCCAAGTTGTGTGGATGTACGTCTATGAAGATGCAATATGGCATTCCACATACTGTGCTGTGGTGCTTATGACTCTGGAATTCATGCCATCATGCCCACCTTTATACCAGGTCCTCCTGCCGTTCCATTGTAATAGATAGCCTAGTAGTCCACGTTTCTCAGACATTAAGCAGTACTCTTAAGCTTGCAGAGTGAGAGTCTGCCAAAAGTTACAATGTAGTTTACAGCTGTAGTAGCTGGCGGTTTGCAGGTAGCATTAATCACCGGCAGAGGGCGTCCACGAGGATTAATGCCCGCTGGGGGGGCGTTGTTGCACGAGGGCGAAGCCCGAGGGTTCAACCCTCCAGCGGGCATTAATCACCGGTAGACGCCGAGGCTGCCGGTGATTAATGCTCTTGTAACAGGGACAAGCGCGATGTCTACTAGGACAATCACAGTGCAAAAGGCGGCGGAGACGGAGGCAATCTCCATACAGTTTACTCTTATTGTACTGAAGGCTCTATGACGGCGCCCGCGATAGGCGCAACGCCGTCACGTGGTGCAGGAGCAACACGGCATTGTGAGCCAATAATGCCGTGTTGCTGTGCTTCAGGCAAGCGTTCACGACTCCAACACGGCATTATTTCTCTCATAATGCCGTGTTGGTCTTGCTCTCGGGCTAACACGGCATTATGAGAAATAATGCCATGTTGGACTCGTGGAGCGCTTCCAGGACAACAACACGGCATTATCGGCTCCACAATGCCGTGTTATCCTACCTGCAACGACGGCGTTGAGCCTATCGGGGACTCTCCTAGACTTCCCAATAATGCCCTGTTACAAACATGCATTGCACACGGTAGGGCTGAGCTGTGGAATTTTTCTTGTCTTGATGACCCACAGTGCATTTTATGCTTCCAGCTTCTGCTTGTACCGCATGCTTAGCTCGTAATGTTAAACCTGAGTACCTTAAACAGCCACAGACACCAAATGGACAGCTTCTGAAAAACACAGGTAACTAAACTGATGTCATTTACTCAGCTTCCTCTCATGTAGTTTATTACTTGTGACATCTCCAAAGGAAATGAAATGGAATGAAATTTCCTTGAAAACTGGACCTGTCACTTGGTCTTCATCTTGTCTGGCTGCTTGTCTACAGCTGACATCATAATCCTTTCCTGTGCGATCCCAGCTAGTTGCTGTATCAATAATAGTGATGACACATGAAAGGATATGATGTCACTTGTAGACAGTCAGCCAGAGCGGATGAAGACTAACCGATAGAGAATCCTTTTTTTTATGCAAATGTTCTTAGTAATAAAGCACAAGGAGATGGATGTATCGAAAATAGAAATTGGTGTCTGACTAATTATTATGATTTACAACTCTCCCTGTAACATTTGAGGCTCTTTAATGCGAAGTTCATCTAGCACAATAGTGATAAAGGGCACATTCCTACTGAACACAATGGATTCTCCTAGTTTAAAGGTTTTTTTCCAGTATCCAGGAAAAGTTTATAAAATGCAATTGTCTGAGACACTTCTACTTTTATTTTACCAATTTTCTGTATTTATGTCTCCTCAGACTTCATGTCATTCTCCTGCTCCCCGCCCCCAAAATTGATATCTTGTGCCACTGTTTATTCCGGAAAATCCAACATACTGACATACTAAGCAAGCAGAATAGGCCTGATGGTCTATCGTTATCTGCTCGGTGGCCAGCCCTATTGGCGCTAACTGTCCCACCCCCAAAGCCCCAGAGAGGGTCATTTTCGGCTTCAGTTTACCCATGCATGTGTCCACACCCTCTTGAAGCCTTCCACTGTGCCTCCTCCACCAGACTCCCAGGCAGTGCATTCCATGGCCCCACCACCCTCTCAGTGAAGTAATGTCTTCTTCGTTCTTCCCAGTAATTTCCCCTCCAGCTTCCTCATGCCCCTGGTTGTGCCCCTTTCTTTATTCTGAACATCTCTTTGGCTCCACCATTGTTTATCCTTTCACATATTTGAAGACCCTTAGCATGTCCCCGTCTCCCTCTCCTCTCCTCTAGTGAGTACAGCCCAAGTTCTTCCAGACTTTCCTCATAGGTCCTCTCTCTCATGCCCTGAATCATCCTGGTTGCCCTCCTCTGGACCCTCTCCAACAGTGCTATGTCCTTCTTGAGGTGAGGTCTCCAGAACTGCACGCAGTACTTGAAATGCGGCCTGACCAAGGCATTGTACAGAGGGAGGATCACCTCCCTCCTCCTGGACGTAATTCCCCTGGCTATGCAGCCCAGAATTCTGTTTGCTTTTGCTGCAGATCTTCTGTAGTTTTCAGTGTTATTCGTTTTGGTGTCTACCACCACCCCCAGATCCCTTTCACTCGTTGTGGTTTACAATGAGACCCGCCACAGGATGTATACCTGACCTGGGTTTCTGACCCCCAGATGCAGCACCCTATACTTCCCTGGATTAAACCTCAGTTCCTACCTCCTTGACCACCCCTCCAGGGTATCCAGGTCCCTCTGGACTGTTTCTCTCTCTTTGTCCCCGTCTGCCAGTGCTCCCAGTTTTGAGTCCTCCGCAAAGAGGCTCATCCTACTCCTACTCCCCCCTCCCCACATCAGAGACATAGACATTGAACAGGAGTGGCCCCAGTACTGAACCTGGGGGAATCCCACTGAAGACCTTCCTAGGGGAGGAGACTATTCCACCAACCACTACTCTCTGTGTTCGCCCTGTTAGCCAATTTTCTACCCATCTAAGCAACTGTCCTCCCACCCCATTTCCCCCAGCTTTGTTAACAACCCAATGGGTACCAGATCAAACGCCCATTGAAATCCAGGTATAGAGCATCCACTGCATATATACCTCACGTCATTTCCAGTGAGCTTGTTCATGGGGTTCATTGAAATCTATTGAAAAACAAATTGACAATTAATTTATATCCTGACTATTTATCTAAATCATAATTTATAACATTAAATTCAATTCCATAGGTCTACCTGGTAAATATATTTCTGTGTATCTCAATTCGTTCACACTTCAAACAAGTATTCTTTTTAACTTCTTCCTAAACGGAATGTGAAATACAAATAACAAAATGTAGTTTTGATGACGCTTAAAGCAGAAGCCGTGTCATAAATACTAACAAAAGTTGTAAAACTTTAACGCCCCCATAACCCTCATACCTGGGGAAAATAAACGTTTTTCACAATACACTCTCTGTGTTATAAGTGGCTTCTGTAAACATTAAAGAAATATCCATGTAACCATCACGATTTAAATGCCGAACTTATGCGCTTTCAAAACAAAGACTTCTCATTGCTACTGTGCGAAATCCAGCTTACCTCCTTTTAACATGCTCAGAAAGAGTATCAAAACGCTTTAACCGCACTGGCATTACGAACTTAGACCAAAATATTTAAGAAAGCTATATGTTATGAATGATGTGATGCTGCTGAAACGCTGTATGCTTACCCTTGATGCAGTCCTCTGAGCAGCCTGAACAGCATACAAAATACTTTACATTTTGCTACATATTCAGAGGATGAGAAAAGGACACTGTTTCAGGCTATGGGGGGGGGGGGTAGAGATCTAAGTGCACAGATGGGGGAAACTCCACGTAATATAACACAAAAATTAGAGAATCTTAAATTTAGAGACACTCGGTTAGAATGGCATGGGCTAACTCTCACACAATACTTGGAACATAATAGAATACCTAGAGTATATCCCATCGAAGACCCTGCAGATGGTGTTAAAAGCCACCCCCATACATGACTGTGTTACAGCCCACCAGCTATGTTGCTTCCTACAGATAAACACCAGGAAGGACCCATCGCAGCCCCTAACTGGAAACCCTAACATACTAGTAGGGAGGACACCTGTAAATTCAGATTTCTGGAAGAAGTTAAATATCCCCGTGATTGATCACTTACTCTTGGGGGACAGAATGATCCCCTTTGAGACCTTTAAAGTGCTGCATGCAGTACCCAATTCTAAGAGCTTTGCTTCTACAGGTAGAGTAGCTCATGCTACAGCCAGGTGTTTGGTCCCTCTTTCATGGAATAAAATAGGAAAAGGTGAACTAGAATTACTAGAGATGACAGCTGGGCTCCCACACACAATATCCAACCTTTTTGCCAAGCTACAGGAGCTCAAACCACAGAAACTGTAGGAGATTTGCCCCATTGGTGTAGAGTGCTCAACACAGATAAAGATACAAAAAAATGGGCGCAGATCTGGAAGGATTTATACATACAACATTTGAGAGATAAAGACTGCTCTAATATAAACTATTAAAAGACCTATATTTACACCCACAAAACTTTAAGCTGGGCAAGCTCAAATTCAACCAATGCTCAAGGCATTTGCCAAGCAAAGGCAGGATCCTCTCCATGTCTTGTGGCACTGCAGTAAGGAACAACCACTAGAGTAAAGCATAACATGGAATATCGATCCCATACTGGGTCTGCAGGTTGCATTCACACCAGAAGTGTGTAGTGAGAATACCACTGAGGTAAATTAATAGGCCAACAGAAGAGACATGTGGCTTTGGTGCCTCAGCCGCCGAGATGGTACTCATGAGACACTGGCTTGACCAGGAAACACCCACTGAAGAAGAATGACATCAGGGTCCTGGATGCACTAGCAGCTGAGAAGATGATTGGTAGTATACGAAACAGGATTAAAGCATACAGGTGTAAATAGGAATCTACGCTGTAATCCTGCTAATGTCTTGATGGAATAAACCAGAAAAACTAAACATGATACCCAGATTAATATATTGCTGATTTATTGATTGATTATATGTAGCCTGCATAAACCAACTGAAATCATCTGATCGACACAAATTGGTAGAACAGCTCTTGTAAATAGTAGGGACAAAGTCTGTTTATACCATGTTTGTCTTGTATTGTTATGTGTTGCATTGTTATGTTTTTTGCAATCAAATAAAATACATTCAGTTTAAAAAATAAAATAAACTGTCTTTGTCCGCGATTATATTAGCCTGCCTATTTCATCAAGTGATTATACTAAACTGCCTATGTCATCAAGTGATTAACCTGCCTACTTCATCAAGTGATTATACTAACCTGCCTACATCATCAAGTGATTATACTAACCTGCCTACATCATCAAGTGATTATACTAACTTGCTGGCGCTATCAACTGATTATACTAACACAGCCTACTTAACTTCTAATTACACTAACCTGCCTACATCATTCTCTGTGCCCGTGATGTGTAACAAGTATCTCAGGTGTTCCTGTCATATATCAACAAGCTCAGCAGTTGTATTTTTTTTTTACTTGTTTTATTTATTTCTTTCTGGTTGTGCTTGGCTCAGGTACTGGGTCCTTCTATACCGGCTTCTGCTCCAGAGACTCTGGTTCTTATCTGGAGTGCCTCAAACACTTCTGCAGTCACCAGTCTATCTGCCAGTCCCCTCACCCCCCCCCCGGTGATGTTCCCCATTTTAGCCTGGGGCTCGACATACTGTGGGACAGGCCAACCCTGTGGGGACTGTTGACCATGGGAGATGGACAGCCATTCCTACATGTTCACAGGGCATGTCCAGTGAGCAAAGGGGCCCCAATGAAGCACCACATCTAAGGGTGTTCGTGCTGTGGTCACATTTTAAATAAACATACCGATGAAAATACTACTGAGTAAATTTTCTTTTTTCCGCATATATGGCTGCTGTTTCGTGTTTTTGTGTTCATTTGGCTTTTGGTAAGCATTAGCTATGGCTTTCTGTGGGCACATTGTAGTTTGTGTTTTTGTGATAATATTATTGGGACTTTTTTTTCAGCAGACCCAGTGTTTGATTGTTCTCCCAGGATTTCTGCACATTGGCTGATAGCTCAACTAAGAGAGGCCAAAATTCCTGTTAAAATGTGGGACACAATATGGGTCAGCTGTTGTCACCATCTTAAAGAGCAGCTTCCTAGCTGCTGAGCTGCTGCTTCCTGAAATGTATACTAGAGCTCACCTGGCCCAGACTTGACCTCCATAAATAATTCCTTTTATTTCTGCCGTTTGTAAGAGTTATATCCCCCGTAATTTTCAAATCCGAAATCTGATATCTCGGCAAAAAACTGAGCTTACTTCCTCAAGCTGCCGACAAAGTCCCCAGCTGGCACAGCCAGCCCGTTTTGATGTCACAGAATGAATACCGCTGTAGGCAAGATTTTGATGATTTCAATGGAACCAATTTTCCATGCAATTTAGTAACATTTAGAGTTAGGATTTTAATAAATCAAAGTGAATGCTCAACTAATGCATGGAAAACTCGCCCCCATTGAAATCAATGGGGCAGGCTCATGCAGTGTACTTTTTGTGACATCACAAAACAGGGCTGCATGTGCCTGTGTGGGGGCGTGTCGGCAGCTTGAGGAAGTAGCTCTGTTTTTTGATCAGATTTTGGATTTGAAAATTATGAGGGATATAACTCTTACAAGTGGCAGAAATAAAAGTAATTATTTATGGAACTCATGTCTGGGCCTGGTGAGCGCTAGTATACATTTGGGGGAGCAGCAACTCGGAACCTGCTCTTTTAATATCTGTAATAATCACAGACATAAAAGTCTGCAAGACATGTATTGTTTTAGGGATGCATGTATGTTAGAACCAATGAATCACCTTTTCCTTGTAGATACATATAATAAGACCTTGTGGACTAAAATGGTGTTAAGATGGAATGAGCCTTTGTTTTTCTCATTTAAACTATGACACTTTGATGTATGGGGTGATTTCCAGAGGGGTGGAGTGAATATCATTTAGGAACACGAGGGGGGTGGGGTGGAACTTTTGCATGCCTGAGATGGTGTATCTAGTAAGTGTGCTGCCAGTATGTTTTGCAACAACAAATGTTATTATTATCAGGATTTATTAAGAAAATGACCTTGGAATGTCAATCAGTTTAAGAGAAATAATTATTTTTCTGCAGTTTTAGTTATGAAGTACTGGAAATTTGTGTTCTGGGTCCCTCCCTCATACCGAGAAGTGTTTGTTTTCTAATTATTTTTAGCTATCAATTTGTGCTCCTTGTTGATGTGGCCCTACCTCTGGAGGGAACCCCCAGTCCTGTCTCCCAGCATCCACCAGCCGGCGCTGATCCTTACCCCCAGGGCTCCCCCCTCGTGGGGCCGGCGGGTCTCCCCAACTTCAACAAAGATCGGATCCAGTATGGCCAGCACCGTGGCTAGCTGGGAATGGGACCTGCGAGGCACCCTCCGTCATCCACCGCAGCAACCTTTTCTCCTCCAGTTTGCTCCCCTTTCGGAGATGAAACTTGCAAGGACGCCAGCAGCGGCAACGGGCATGCTCCCGTGCACATTCCTCCAGGCATCCACCACATCTCCGCCCACATCTACAGCATCAGTGTGCTGCCCCTCAGCCTCCGTTAGGGGTGAGGCATACGCCGACCACTTGCACCCCCCCCCCCAGGGAAGGAGAGCAGTCTCTGGGATGCCCGATCCTTCTCCTCCCCTGCCAGCCCCCAGCAGATCATGCTAATTTCCGAACACAGGTCACCGGCGTGGTGCAAAGTGCGGTGTCCAGCACCTCAGCCCTCAGCGCCACCAAGCCGGCCCATTTGTTATTCTATTTTGATGTGTCTTTTCTTTCTTGTGGAGGCTGACTTTCTTTGTTTTAAGTCACTTTGAGTTTGTATTGCAGTGATTATCTGATTTACTTTTAATAAAAAATGCCCCGATTCTCTTCAAGAAGTGCCATGGGATCTTTAACGTCCTCCTGGATTACCACCAGAACAGGCAGATGGGACCTCAGTTTAATGTCTTATCCAAAGGATGACACCTCGGGAGTTCAGCACCTCTGTTATGCTGCACTACAGTGTCAGTATTGGCATTTAACTCAAGTTTCTGCTGCAGGTCTAAAACACACAACCTTCCAATTTTCCAGCCTCGGAGACAAGTGTGCATTCTGTTGAGCCACTGACACTGATTTAGGCCTGGTATCTCCTAGATCAGTGCTCTGGCTTGTCACCACAGGACCACACAGTCTTTTGTAGCCAATGACTGCCTTCCTGCACTGGCACCTACCACTGAGGACAGACAGACCTACTAGTGATTCTATTTCCAAAAGTTAGGAATTTGTTTGCACAGTACAACCAAGAAACTGCAATATCAGCTCCCCTTCCTTTTTGTTTTCAGTTTTTCTTGCTTCAGTCAGAGCCATATACATTTTAGGGTGACTGTAGTCCCCTAAGCTCTAATGCCCACTAAATCAAAGTTTGAGTTGCTTCTTTAAGAAGTAGGTAGTAGCGGTAGGCTTATGGAACACTTGAATCAATAAGTATTTTAGAAAGAAGTCATATGAAGTAGGAGTTGTCCCAGACAAGTGATAAAGGGAGGCTTTCAAGCACATAAGAAAGACTTTATACTTTTTCCGGGGGTAGGGGAGAGCATTTGCATTTAGTGGAGTGGTGCTGCCAAAGTGCCCAGCAACTAAGCGATGCTTTGTGATGCTTCCAACTTGTGATTATGTCACATTTTTAGAGTAGGTAAAACTGGGCTACACGGCAGGAAAAAAAACAAGCTCCCATACATTTAGAAGTGGAGTGATGCTAGTGGCCTTAGTGTAAACAGCTTGTGAAACCTAAAAGCATGAACCCGTCAGGAATATTGGGCACTGAATGTCAGAGAAAAAAGGTAGAGAGTTGAAAGGTATGAGAACTGGAAGCAAGTGCCTGTATAACTTTTGTGCAAATCTTCCAGTCAGTTCTCATCTGAGAAATTCTGTTGAGCTAATGGGTTCTTTTTGGCAGTAGGCACATAATGGCTGGGAGCGAAAGATAGTGGGACATTTCTTTGAAGTACAGGAACTAGAGACTTTATTGAAGACCACGGCAGTATGGGGGGAGGGCTTCTGTTTCTTCTAAGTATGGGCTGAACACAGCTACTGTGTCTGACTGTATAAATAAATCAGCAGATTTGCACGTATACTGGGTTACGCTGTCTCACTGCCTATTCTATTTCCCTCATAGGTGTGAGGTCGGAGCCAGCAGGATTCTTACTAGTTTCACAATGGAATCCTCTCTCTGCTTTGCATAGCTGTCTGCCTTTTGTGTAGTCTACACTCATAGCCAAATCAGATTACTTCAAAGGTCATCCCAGAGCAATCTGATGATCATGGGATTATTTTAGAAGTTATTCCAGTGTTATCAAGCATCAAGACAAGAAGTCATCAGAAAATGTTAGAACATGTAATATAGTATAACACCTCCCTTCTGGAATGTACAGTGTTGTGCACCATAGAGACTCGAGAATAAAATTCTCCCAACATTCAAAGGTTAAACCCCGACACATAGACCTGCTGTGAATTCAGGAGAGGTCACCACATGGGTGCAGGGGTATATATTGGGGTTTTTTGGGGAGTGGTGGTGGTGGGGGGGTTGTCCCTGGACAGACAAGAGAGATTGGAGGAGAAAGAAAGAAACAAGGCTGAGCAGGGCATTTGCCTGCTCTGGCCCCAGGCACCAGCTATCGAGTCCAGAGTCAATAGGGAGAATCCAGGAGTTCCATTGTCCCAGAGGATGCTAACACCCGGGCCAGCGGGGAGAGGCGCCATTGAAGGAGGTAACCTTGAGAGAGCCTGCAGTAGGTGTCATGGCAATCAGGGCCATAAAGTAGCTCGGTGTGCAGTTAAGAGGATGCAACAATATCCAAGTCGTGACCCCTTGGGACATGTTAGCACTGTTTGTGGACAGCCACCATGGGGCCAAGGGACAAAGGAGTATGTGGCCCAATCTGAGTGGCTTGCAGATCTAGAGACCTTTAGAACTGAGCAGTGGTAAGCACCAGTTTTAGGCAGTAGAAGATGTGAGAGCTGCCAGAGGAGAGAAAGAGTTATGTTCAACAGTCTGTTGAGACTTTATTCAATCCGGGAAAAGCTCTTTCAGACTGTGGTGAGACCTTTTTCAGTCCCCAAGTAAACTGCCAGAAAACTATGAGGCCATAGTGGTGCAGCTGAAGCTTTAAATCTTGATGATTATATTGATCTGAGATGTACTGATCAACCACCAACCAACTTTTGCTCATTGGTGCAGGTTCCTGTTTTAATATTAAATTGATTCTTTGTTCATTCAAATTGTTGTGGACTGCGATCATTTTGTGTGAATGCCAGTGTGTATTAACCAGTTTGGCCCCCAGCCAGCTTAGGAGAGATGCCTGCACGCACCCCTTGACTGTGACCTGCCAACCAGCGCAGCCATCGGTGAATTTCTACTATGAGCACCCCCGGACTTTTACAATCACTCATACCCTTAGACACCGGGGCCATACTAAATAGTCTGATAACTGCATGATGATCCCAGGATGGCTTAAATAATACCCATGCAATTATTGTAAGATCATCCTAGAATCATCTGTCATGATGATTTATCTGATGCTATGACTGCAGTTCAATGGGTGTGAGAAACTAGCCACGTCCCTTGCCTGAGCTATTTAAGTCAGTTCCTACAGTCTCATTTAGATGCATTCTTTCTTTGCTGCAGCCAGAGACTCTACTGGTGCTCTGTGCCACCCCCACCCTCCCAGTGTTTGTCTTCTGCTTTGTTTTGTGCTATGGGATTTCTGATTGCTTTGTGCATCCTTCTTCATAGGTCAGTATTTTGCTCCTGCCTTCTGGCTACAGTTTGTACTTCTCTGGCTGCTGTTTTGTGCTGCCGTCCTGTTTTCAGGTTCTGTGATTTTTCTCTCTGCTCTGTTTCATTTAGGCACTGCTAGTCTTCCTAGCACCTTGCCTTTGCTCATTTAATTTGCCTTGTGCTCCTCCAAGCTCTCGTGTTTGTTGCCTTTTTGTACCAAATGCAGTTTCCCTGCTTACCTACACTGTCGTTTGCACCATTTGCAGTCTCCTGTTCATTTCAGCTTCTTAATTGCTTACACCTGGCTCGTAGCCTTGCAACCACTCGCTTTGGGTTCAGTGGTTTCACTACTTACTCCAGCAGTACACTGCTTCCTAGTTTGATTCCCTGTGCTACTGCATTTCCTACCAGTACTAATTGTTGTTTTCCATTGCTCCAGCATGCCTCCTCATGCCTACTGCTGTTCTCAATGCTACCAATTGCAGTGGTACTCCACCTCATGCTATCTTAATGTATCTATGCTATCTCCCTGTCCTCAGTGCTACCATATTCACTTCACTACCTGCAGTCTCATATACTCAGTGCTAACAGTTGCACACCCACTCATGCTGTCTACTGCTGTTCTCAATTCCTACCAGTTGCACTACTAATCTTGCACTCCCAGTGCATCTCTGCCTCTCTCTACCTCGCATCAGCTCTTCCCCTAAGTCTGCATCTTAGGGTGGGTCCCTCACCAGGGTGGGATGCTTCTCTTCTACCATTAGGGTGAGAAGGTCCTTTGCTGTGGAGGAAGTCTTTGGCCATGCAGACAGCATCAGCGGCACCTCTTGATGTCATTTTTTAAGACTTCAGCTGGAGCCTCCAAGTTCCAGGGGGCTCCTTTAACTGCTGACAGCATCGGCAGCACCCTCAAAAGTTATTCTCCCCACAGGTGAATATGGTTCACCTGGTCTCCATTCTGTTGCCTCCCTTGTCCTTCCTCCCCGCAAGGGTAAAGACTGTTCAATCCTCCTATCCTTGCCCTTCTGGATTTGGCTTCTCCCCTTGGGGTTCACTTGGAAACCAGGTGAGTGCCATTCAGTGGCTTCTGATTTCCTCCTCCACCTTAGGGGGGAGGCAGCAGGGTTCCCCTTTAGCTGCAGAAGCCTCTACTTGCAGCACCCTCATGGCTTTCTTGTTAGAGGGACAGAGTGAGAGCCCTTCCTCCAAAGATTGCCCCTAAATTGGGTCTTTAAGTAGCAGTAGTGTGCCATCTTTAATTCATCCCAAGCCTGGAGGGAAGGCGACCAAGTCCTTGGATCCACAGAGGTTCCCCCTCATAGGAATTTTTCCTCTCCTCTGTGCTGAAGGTTGTAAATGTTAGGTAATCCATCAGGTAGTATATGTACAGTAGTACATTTTGACCAAGGTAGGTTTCCACTGTTGAGCTAGGGTTGGATGGTGGCCTTCTTTCTACTTTGCCTTTACCTCTCTCCTTATGGAAGTCATGCCCCTTCTGCTATGAATACAAAATCGTCATTCATAGCACAGTCCTCCTATGTCTGTTACATGTTATCACTACTCTGTTAATACATGTTCATCCTGTTTATGCGTTCACCACTTCTGTTTGACTTTTTGGTTAGCTCCTTCCTAAGGTACATTTAGCCTAAAGGGATCATCTTCCCACAGCACCTCTGGGGTGGAACCCTCCTCAAGAGGGTTTCTTTGCCTTCACGGAACCCTGGCTGGGTGGTAGTTCCCCATGGGACAGAGAGTGCAAATGGCCAAAGTATCTATCTATCACAATCAACAACAGAAGCATTCAAATACTATCCGTCTGTCAATGAAGCTGCACAAGCACATACTCATCATTAAGTTGCGTACACACATTTAACTGATGACAGGAACTCGTATATTTAGCTGCTTCCTGTTTTCTGTCTGTAACCCCCCTACAAATGGGGGTTCCCAAAAGTCTTCCTTGAGCTTGCCTAAATGCTCACTGCCAGGCTGGTGTCCTGTGTTTTAACAGTTTAAATGTGATTTCCAGAGCCTGTATAGCCTCTGTGTACTGTCTCTTTAAGAGCTGCCTGATTGCAGCTTAAGTAATCTGAGAGGGAGCTCTGTTGAAAGATGTAATTATATACTGAAAATCATTTAGAGTGATAATGATAATGTAGTTTGTCTAACCTGCTTTCTTTGTAGCAAGGACTGTTTTGTTTGTCTCTACTATCTTGGTCCTGGACTGCAAAATGGACCAATCAGTACTGGTGGGACTTAAAACGTAGCCTGACTACAGGAGCTGTCTGAATTCAAAATCTGCAGGAACTGTAGTTTGAACTTTTTGTGCCTTTTTTACAACTGAAGGGGAAGCTCTTGCTTTGACTGACAGTCAAATCAGCCAACCAAATCGTTTGGATCTTGGGAAAGTCCCAGGCTGCTTGCAGTTTTTGGTTAGATCTAAGCTAGAAGCTGAACAAGAAGGAGCTGAAGTGATTCTAAGCAGCAATCCTGAGTGGATTCGCATGGGAGAACTCTGAAAAGGCTACGACTAAATCCAAGTTTGTGTGACTAAAGTAAGCTACTGAAGTGGGCCAGGATCAACCTTAAGAAGACTGAACATTTTGCTGAATGCGATCGGCCTGTCTGGAGTTTCAGCTACCCCTAAGCTCCCGATGTGTGCAGAGACTTTTCGATTGTGACAGGGGAGCCGCTTTGCCTGCACAGTAGAATTCCTCATATGTAAAGGTGCTATGAGCTGCCAGTGGGTCGTGAGTTAGTCCCACTGTGTGAACTGTGTTCTGCTTGTTGGAAGCTGTATCCAGCCCAAACGGACTGGATCCGAATTTGTCTCCATGCAGTCTGGGCCTTGCCAGACTGGCCCAGCCAGACTACCCACTTCACAGAGAAGCCATCGACGAGAGACCTGCCTGGGGATCAGCCCCCTGCTCCACGCTTGAACAGGAATGACGCCTCTGCGACTTTTGTGGGCCCTGCTTCTCCTGGCATTCCATATCAATCACCTGCAATCTCCATTTTCGTCCAGCCTGTGCTCAGTCTTGGGTATCGTGAGTAAATACCAGGGTAGCTCCCTGCAACAACAGCTTAATCTGAGTGTGTCACCTGATTGTCTTGTTGTTTCATTTCCTTTTCGAACTGTGCCCTCTAGCTCCAGATTACAAATATTGTGTACTTTGCATGTTCTGTTTTTACCATCACAAGGCCCCAACCAGCTGCAACCCCGGGCATCGGTCCTGGCTAGCCCATCTCTTCTCCACCTGAGTACCCAGAGGTGGACTGTGTGGGGGAACTCAGAGTGCATGCATAACTGCTTGACTGATATAACCTTTAAGCTAATTAACCTGATTGTGCCCCTCCCTTGTTCAAGTCCCCTGAATAAATCAGATCTAACTTTTTCTGCATGTAATCTGACTGTGGTTCCAGTCTGTGCTCAAAGTACTGTACTGTTGCTATTTGCTGTGCATAACCTTGTTTTACAGGGGGTCCCCAGGGTCGAGTCAGAGGAACCAGCCCTGGTGCTAATTGCAAACAGTGTGGGTACTTGTGTGGTATACTGGGGTATTGTGAAAGTGATTATTGTAGTGTTCAGGCCACTAGAGGGGAAAGACAGGGGTTACAGTGTCCCAAAGGGCTGTGCCCAGGTTAGCTTGACCACTACCAACCCTGATCTTCGGGTGGAGGCACCCGTTTCAGAGCTCAGGTGCCTTAACCTGCTACTAGCCAAGCAGGCAGAGGTAGTAGCCCTTGGGATAGTGCCACCTAGGGGTTACGTCTGTTAAAATGGTTTAAAAGACTTGCGTCTGCACTGTAGCACTGTAAAACTGTGCTACAATCCGTGTTTAAAAACTGTGTTAAAACCCTGCTCAGAGTAAGGCTTTAGCACAGTTTTTGACTCGCACAGTTGCCTTAAACCATGTTAACAGTAGTGTGGATGCAAACCGTGCTGTAACACAGTTTAAGGCAACTTCTGCTGCACTTCCATCTCTCTTTTTTTAGCCCAAGAAAACCAAAATGTAACAAATGTCTTACATTGCTGAGCTCACAATAAGCTCTGGAAAAAGTATTCTAATTTGCTCCCGAATCGGTTTCCATGCCCAACCGCAAGGATCCTAGCATGCATTGCGGCATCCGCAGTGCTTTGTGGTTCTGCCGCAACCACACCAGGCAAGCACAGTATCGGAGCACAGTGTGGACGCCGTGATAACTGCGCTGAAGCATGGAAAGTAAAATGCTTTTGATAACTATTTAAAACACAGATGACAGTGAGTACAGGGCCTGTAACACTGAAACATCTCATTGAGAAATGCCAAGGCAGCCGGTTGGTGGAACAGTTTAATGTGGCTTGTACTGTACTGGCCTGCAGTTTTCTGTTTAGATGTTTTTGTTTGCCAGGTTATCCCAGCTGCCTTTTCTTAAACTATATAATAAATTGCACAATTTCATTTATAAGATTTCAAGTGCCCTATTTATATGCCAGAAGAGGTGTTTGTAAATAGCTTTTTTGAAATATTTCTTTACATCTTGATTGCTGCTTGACATGGCTAAATGTCAGTATGGTTATTTGTCCAGGTTTGACAGTGTACCAATTAGGTGAAGGGCGAAATGTCATATTGTGACTGTTTTATCTTTTCACCTTTTCCGGAGCAGTTATTTTTGTAATTATATGCAATGAAATTGAAGTTTTTAAAAGTGCAGATCAGGGCTGGCAGGGTGGTGCCACCTGATAGTGTACTGCTGAAGAGACTCAGAATCGAGTTTTGTTCCTGACTCCCATGCTCCAGACAGGCAGGTTTCTGGGTCCGCTGCTGTGTGTGGGTTAGTGCTAACCACTCCTCAGTGCCCCTTCAGATTGTGATCAGCTGGGTGACCACACAAAGTCAGTTTCTCCAACACAGGGCAGTGCAAGAATGGCACAGACTTGATTTTGTCATGGGGTCGGACAAAAGCCTATATGGGAGAATGCCCTGCCATTAGTCTTATACCAGCCCCCACTCCCTGTCACTGATACCGCCCTGCCCGGGCAATACAGATTTTTAAAAAAGGGAACGTTTCTACCTGGCAGTAAGCAGTGTGATGTGGAAGAACAGTATTCTACGGGAGGCTAACATAGCTCGATCTTTTTAAGGCGTCTTTCATCAGGCCACACCTGTGGAAGTATAGCCATCAGGTGCCCAGACCACATGGAAATTTCTTTTGCTAGCAGTCCACCAGGGGCTGCCCACGATGGCGTCTTCCATTGATGTCCTCGCTATATAAACGTGGGTGGCCCCTTGCCCTTCTCAGTTCTTTTTCCACTGTCCAGCACGCTCACCTAACTCCGCAGAGGCACTGACCCTGCATAAAGAGAAAAACAAATTCACTGCATTCTCCTAGCTAGTCTCCCAGCCCACCTACCCCTCCTCCTCTCTCTCGCCCTCTCTCCTGAGCATTGACCCATCTGGCTGCATCCCACCCACCGATTTAGTGGCCAGCTCAAATCTTTGTCCTCTGCCACGCCCTCTCTCTTCTGTGGCAGCCCCTACTAATTCTAACCGTGTCCCTCTTATCTCTGTTTACAGCTTCGGCCCCCTGACGATTAGCTGTCTCTGGCGGTCATGATGTTCACTCCTGCCGCCACCCATCCACCTACTCCATCGGCGCTACTTCCTCCTTCTTCAGCCTCAAATTCCCTGCCCATCTGCGGCTCCCCACCCAGCCGCCCCTATCTAGGGTATAATTTTTATAACCCTGGCAGTTCACATGACTAGCAGCTGTTATACACTAAGTCCTCTATATTTACATTTGTAGCTTATAAGGCCTGGCCACAGAGGGCTGCTCTGCAATAGCTACTCCCTGGCTCTTATTTTCGCTCAGAGCCTCACTACAATGTCATTCCAACCTCTGTATTTTTTCTCCATATCCTTGATATGCTGTCTTCATCTCAGCATCTTTCTTATGTCTGAGCCATTTTAAACACTTGCGTATTTCTTCTTTTTTAAGACCTACTTTCCCTTTTCCTACCCCTGCCCACATTACCCATCATACAGTAAAACTAGCTAGCTTTGTGTTCAGCACCTATTTTATTGCACAATGAAGTCCCTAGCTCCCTCCTCAAAAATGGTATTCACTTTCTTCCTCCCTCCTCCCTCCCCTTCTTCTTACTTCCCTCCCTCCTTGTCCTGATCCTCATCCCTACCACCCCCAGCACCCCCTCTCGTAATCCCCTTCCCCCTTCTCGCCTTACTACCTCCTTCATCCTTGCAATTACTCCCCCTACCCATTTTGTATCCTGGTCTTACTTTCCCTACCACCCCCTACCTCTCTCGTTCCTCCTCCTCCTGGCTATATTGCCTCTCTCCGTCTCACATTCTCCTTCTCCATCCCTTTAATCTCCAAGCTACAGTACAAATATCCTAAATTACACTTCCTCATCCTAGCCAGCCTCCTCCTCTCATCAGAAAGTATTCACCCGAACCCTGGCTCCCCCATCTTTTTCCTGCTCCGCTGCTACCCCCAACTCTACTGGACCCAGCCCTACGGCCTCTTTGGCTCTCCCTAATGGGCTGAAACTTATTCACCTGAACATCTGCAGTCTGCTACGCAAAAGTGACCTCATCCAAACCCTCGTGGTCTCCTACACTCCTGACACTTTAATTATAACTGAGACATGGCTCACAGGCAAAATCCCTGACAGCTCCATCGCAATTCCCAGTTACTCCCTCTACAGGCAAGACAGGGCAGGACAAGGCTGGGGTGTGGCCATGTACATCCAGTCCATGCTGCAATCTACAGCTGAGCTTTTGTCTTCAGTCCCTGCAACCCACGAGGCCCTAGTCACACGTGCTCTCATTCACTGTCCCTCTCTTCACAGCGGCATCTACTGTCCTCCTAGCATTACCCTAACAGTTGCTGCTGAATTTATATCTTCCATTACCTCCATCTCACATGGTGAGCTGTTCATTTTGAGTGCCTTGAACATAAATTGGTTGAAACCTAAATCGAGTAAGATCCAGAATGTCATTGATGCACTCAACCTCACTCAACTTATCCAGGAGCTAACACGTCCAAATCATAAAACTCATAACACCCTACTTGACTGGGCGCTCACCACTCATCCTCACTGTGTCATCAAGTCAGGTATCCCCCCTGATGCACTTAGTGACCACAATCCAATCTTCCTGGTTCACAAGGTACACTGTCCAAAACCCCCTCATAAAATGATTCAGCTTCACTCCTTTAAATCCCTACATCTTGCCCCACTTCATTCTGAGCTTGCCTCCACTGACTGGGCCCCTCTGTCTTCTGCCCCATGCGTTGACCACACCCATCGTCTATTTCAAGGATAAATTCATCACCACCTGGAACACTTTTACTCCCTTCAGGCGGACCAGAGTTCGAGGCTTACACCTTCCCTGGATTACCCCTGAATTATTGGCCTGCTTATGTGAGCGTGACCGTGCCTGGAAAAAACACAAAACATCAAAGCACCCCAGCGACTATACCACGTACCGAATGCTCCGCAACTCATGTACCAAAGCTACCAGACTGGCCAAGTCCAAGTATTTTAAATCCTCTTTCTATATAAACATCAGTTCCCCCTCCAAATTCTGGTAGGTGGTCCATGCTCTTTTCACCCCTCCTTCTCACCTACTCTCATTCTCAAAATCAACAGCTCCCTGGTGTCGGATCCATGCTTGGTGGCCCGTGAATTTAATACCTACTACACATCCTGTGCTAAGTCTCTTCTGAGCTCCCTCCCTTCCCATCCACCCACCCCCTTTCCTCTCCTCTCCTCCCAATACCTCACATGACCCCCACTCCTTCTCCCACATCTCCCCCATCGGTGCTCTAAGTGCCCTGCTTTCCCTGAATCATCAAAAGGTTCCTCTCCGGATTACCTCGATCCTAAACTTCTTTACCTCTCTGCCCCTGCTATTGCCTACCCTATCTCCTTAATCCTAAACCTTTCATTTATATCAGTGCAGGTCCCCACCTCCTGGAAGCATGCTGTAGTTATTCCCTCCCAAGGCGGTGACTCTTCTGCTTCTAGCAACTATTGCCCCATCTTGCTCCTCCCTAGCCTTGCTAAACTTCATGAACACCTGGTCTCCCCAGTTTTCCTCCTTACTCTCTGATACCTCCTTTTTCACCCCATTCCAATCTAGCTTTGGAAGAACCATTCTACCACTACCTCCCTCCTCAGGTTCAACGACTCCATACTTACTGGGATGGACGATGACCTGATCACCTCAGCCATTTTTGTTGGCCTAGCCAAAGCATTCAACACTGTTTCCCACACCCTCTTCCTTGGCTTCCTCTTTGCAGCAGGCGTGGCATCATCTGCCGCAAACTGGTTTAAATCTTACCTCACCAGTAGGACTCAATCTGTAAGAATCTTGGATTCTACCTCCCTTCCCCTCCTCCCTCTAGCAACACTGGTGTCCCCTGGGCTTAGTGCTAGGTCCCTGCCTTTTCCATCTTCATAAATGACCTTGCTACAGCCTGCTCCACCTCCTCCATCCATATGTACTCCAATGACACTGTCTTGTACAGCTCCGGCAGTAACCCTGCAGCCGTGGAGGCAACCTACAGCTGACTTAACCAGTTTCAGCTCTGGTTTGCCTCACACCAGCCTCCATTAATACCAAGAAGACAGTCTCATGACCTTCGGCACCAGGCAGAGACTATCTAGGCTTTCTGGCATGCCCTCCTTCCACACTCTAGATGGGACAATCCTTGAGGACACATCCTCATTTAGATACCTTGGGATTTGGCTTGACCAACACTTCAACTTCTCTGTACACATCACCGCCATCTTGAAGAAACTGCACCCCGAGCTTGGCACCCTGTACAGGAACCGCAGTTGCATCCCGCTGACTGCGAGGTGCGAACTTGTCCAGAAGATGATACTCCCCATTTTTGACTACTGCGATGTAGTCTATGGTGCTGCTCCCAAATCTTCTCTGGCCAAATCAGACTCTCTCTTTAACTCCTTCTGCCACTTTGCCCTTGATGCCCCCTCTTGTACTCACCACTGCGACCTCTAGCATGCGCTAGCCTTTCCTCCATTGTCCAACTGGCAGCTAACCCACTGTGCCAAACTGACCTCCAAATTCTGGCTTGGTGAACTCCTCCTTACCTCCAATCTTCCCTTACTACACCTCCCATCCCTCTCACTTCCTGAGATCTACTAGTTTACTCGCACCCTGTTGGTCGCGCTAGATCTGCCCTCATTGGCCTGACTGGCTTTTCCCACCTCTTCCTCAAATCATGGAATGCTCTTCCCCCAAATATGTCACTACTACTCCACCTACTCCCTTGGTACTGCTCTACACAACTTCTTCTCTCCAGCTGTACCTGCCTAATCCCCCCAACCCCTCTGTACTCTGTCCTGCTCACCAGTACCCCCTTGCAAGGTTCATGCATCCTGAAGGGGAAACATGTATTGTGGCTTGCCTCCAGCTTTCCTAATTTCACTTCTTGTCTGCTACCAGATCCCATCCCCTTGCAGGGTTCTCTACACCCTGGAGGAGTACTTTGGTCTTGGCAGTCTTTCCTTCCCCTCTTCTTAATTTCACTATCCTTGTCTGCTCTCAGACCCTGCCCCTGCAGTTCTCTACACTCTGGAGGCCTGGAGGGTGCTGGTCTGGCAGTCTCCCCCCACCTTTCTCTTCTTAAGCTACCCCCACCTCCCTTTCCAGCTCCCTTTAGCCTCTTCCCTCACTTCTCTATCTTGGGCAATTGCTGCCTCCTGCCCTTGTTTGCACCTAGCACTTGTCTGCCTATCTTTGTGTGCAGCACTGTAAACATCATGGCACTATGACTACATTGATGCATTACTATCTGATGGGTTTACTGTTTCATGTATCTGTGTCCACCCACTGATGTATTCAATTGCCTCATGCTGTTACTGTCTGAACGGCTCACTGTTGTGTATTATGTATTATTTCGATCAAATGCTCATACTGTATCTGTTCTCTGTTCCTGTAATTCTTCATTGCTAATCCCCCCCCCCCGGTCGCACTGTGAGACGAGCAACTTGTTGTTCAGTGTGCCTTCCTGGTGAAATAGTTCAATAAATAAATAAATAGATGCTGTCACTACAATCAACCGTCAAATATTCGATTCTTCTAAGTTTTATTATTTTTTGCACCTAGTAGTTATTTTTGAATTTTAAAAAGATTGCCATTGTTGTGTATGTTGAGGAAAGATACCGCTAAACTCTTTCATTACTGCAAGCGCAGTGGAAAAATTTACTACAACAATGACTACGACGTCTGCATCCACTGTCTCGGAGAGGCCCACAATGGTTTGGCCTGCGAGATCTGCCTGAAGTTTAACCAAGCTATCTGGCGACACCATCAGAAAGCCCTGCAGTATTCCCTCCTAGAGCAGCAGGTAGCCAGAATGGAGAGAGAGCTTCAGGCGAGGAGCTCCTGTGTGTCACTGATCCCTTCCTTGGGCTCCCACTCCTCCAAGGCCCAAGAGAAGTCTTCAGGAAAGCACAAATACTGGGAGAGGGAGCGGAGTAAGGATAAATCCCCCTGGTATGCTCTCAGTCGCTGCTATGCTTGGCACTCACCACTGCAATGTTGTCGACTGTTTCAAAGGCAGTGTCTCCTACCACTCAGACCTTTGAATTCACAAGGTCAGCTCTGGCAGTGAATTCTGCCAGACATCCCATGGCCAGCGAAGATCCGTCAACACTGGGGCTGCTGACACCCCCATTGACGTCGCAAGCCTTGCCACTCAGACCTCAGTACCTCAAGGTCAACTGGCAGTGAGCTTCGCCAAACCCTTCTATGGTTTGGCGATGGCCCATCGATGTTGGAGTTCCAGCCATCCCGGTCATTGTTGCAGAGGTGCTCCAGTGCAGGCCCCATCGATATGCAGATGGCGCTCTCCTTTGCGGAGATAACCCAGTACCTTATACCTCCTCCTTCTACACCAGGCACAGCGAGCTAGTCTCAAAGCTCAGTCCAAGGAGCAACTGTCTCACACCCTAGTGTGTACCAGACAGCTGTTCAATACCCTAGGGGTTGCGGTCAATCTGCCCAAGTCAGTCTTGACTCCTTGTCAGCATCTGCAGTACACAGGAGCAATAGCTTTCCTGCCCCAGGACAGGACAGAGTGTCTTAAGGATCAGGCCCAGCTGCTTTACAACAGCAGGTGTGTCAGAGCCAGGACATCACTGAGACTGTTGGGTCTGATGGCAGCAGCCATTGTCACGAGTACCCTGGCCAGGCTGCCCATGAAGATCCCTCAATGGACCTTAAGAGTCAGTGGGATCAGCACAACCGATGATCTAGAACAGCAGGTTCTAATAACTCTTCTGTCGGAAAGGTGCTCCAGTGGTGGATGGAACCCAGCAATTTGCTGAAAGGGGTTCCCTTTTTTATTCTCTCCCCTCAGCACTTTCTCACCACAGATGCTTCGGGGCTTGACTGGGGGGTACATCTGGGTCCTTATCAGACACAAGGAACATGGACCAGAGTGGCGACTTCCCTCCACATAAATGTCCTAGAGGTGAGGGCCATTCTGTATGCTCTGCAAGCCTTCCAGAACCATCTATCCTGGGGCATCTGCTGGTGCAGATGGACAACATCAGTGTAGGGAAGTGACGAGTGTCTGGTACTGGGCTCTAGAACACGGTTTAGAGCTGTCAGACGTCCATGTTCCAGGTGTCCAAAATATCCTGGCACATAGGCTAAGCTAATCACAGTCTCAAATGCACAAATAGAGCTGCTGACCTTGGTAGTAAAGACCTGTTCAACAGATGGGGTCATCCAGAGTTGGACCGTTTGCGTTCCCACTTATTGCAAAACTGCAATTTTTCTGCTCACTTTCTCCAGGGCTTGAAGTTTTGTGGTGAGACATGTTGTTCCTCTCATGGAAACGGTGGTTCCTTTATGCTTTCCCTTCCTTTCCTCTGATACAGAGGGTGCTACTCAAGCTTCAAATGGAGGGAGCTACTCTAATTCTGGTGGCTCCTTCCTGGCCTCATCAGATATGGTTTCTCTTACTGCAGCAGTTTGCAGTGAAATCCATGGTACCCCTGCCCCTGTGCAAGGGCTTGCTATCATAGGAACAGGGCACCCTGGTACATCTGGACCTCAAGTCACTCCATTTCCATGCTTGACTCCTGAAGACATAGCCATTGTGAGATTTGGAGTGTCCCCAAAGGTGGCTAATGTCCTGGTGGCTGCCAGAAAACCATCCACCAGGGCCACTTATTCAATGAAGTGGAGCAGATTGCTTTGTGGGCCTCTTTCCATCATTTGGATCCCTTCATTTGCCCAGTGAATCAGGTTCTAGAGTATTTACTGTCGTTGTCAGATGCAGGACTCTAGTACTCTTCTATCAAAGGGCACATAACTGCTATTTCAGCTTTTCATGTGCCTATTGATGGTCTTACAGTGGCACAGCTAGAGGTAGCCCATATGTTCTTGAGAGGGATCCTACATTTGAAGCCTCCCATCCGCAATCCAGTCCCAGCTTGGGACCTGCATTTTGTGTTTAAGAAACTCACTTTGGCTCCTTTTGAGCCAGCCATGACTTGTGGCTTATACTTCTTTCTCGGAAAACGTTATTTTTAGTTGCTATTACTTCCACTTGAAGGATTTCAGAGCTTCAGGCTCTTATGTGCAAGCCTCCTTATTTGGTTTTCCACAAAGATAGGGTGTCTTTGCGCACCAGCTTTAAGTTTCTTCCAAAGGTGGTGTCTGAGTTTACTTTACTCGACCAGCTCAACTCTTTCAGACTGTTGACAGATTGTGCTATCCACTCTGTCTGCAGTCTGGAAGAGATTTTTCACAAAAAAAGTGTGACAAGCTTGCTCGATTCTTCACAGATAAGATTGCCAGCATCAGGTCGGGTATCCGTCTTGTTCCCTCTCTAGGGAATTGTGGTGATCGGCGAGAGGAAGCGAACCCTCGTGTCACCTGGTCTGACTTTAGTAGGCCAGAATTCATGGATGTTGTGAGGATTGTCAGACTGTATGACCAACCAGCTGTAGTTTGGATCCGGGCCCTACGCCACTATTAGTAGGTTGAGTACATGTTATCTGCCCGATCCTTGCTGAAATTGTCTGGAAGTCTTTGGAGCAGGGTTTTTTTCCTGATCCCCTAAAGGAGGTGGTCATTTGACCACTCCTTAAAAAACCTTCATTGAACCCAGACTGTCCAGCTAACTACAGACCTATCTCTAACCTGCCCTTTGTGGGTAAGGTTATTGAAACGGTTACGCTTACAAAGGATGACCATCTCACGTAATCACAATATCTATGATGCTCTCTAGTTGGGGTTTAGGAAAAGACATAGCACCAAGACTGCTCATTCGGGTCTTAAATGATCTCCTAATTGCGAGAGATCAAAAGGCTCGTACTATTTTAGTTCTTCTTGATCTCTCTGCAGCATTTGATACTGTGGACCATGGTGTGCTGTTGGAGCACCTGCGGCTTTTTTGTGGACTGTCTGGTACAGTTCTACATTGGATTTGATCTTTCCTCATGGGACAAACTCAGAGGGTTGTCACTGGAATTTATTCCTCTGATGCCATCTCTCTGTCATGTGGGTGCGGGAAGCTCCATCTTAGCGCCCATGTTGTTCGCAGTTTATATGCTGCCATTAGGAGATATCATTAGGCGTTACAGTCTGGGTTTTCACTGCAATGCAGATGATACCCAGCTGTATCTGTCCTTTATTCCCAGACAGGATGATGCAATCTCTCTGCTTAACAGCTGTCTAGCCGAGATCAATGACTGGATGAGTGCCAGCTGGCTGAGGTTAAACCGGATAAGACGAGATGTTAGTTGTGGACCCAGGTCGCTTTGAGGTGGGCCATAGGGCTGAGATACCATCGGGCCTTTGGCTTGACAGTGTCCAGCTCTTGATCTCAGGTCAGGTGCGTAATCTGGGCATTATCACTGACAATGGTTTGACCTTGAAATCTTCAGTGTCGGCACGTGTTAAGTCCTCTTTACCATCTGAGGAATATCGCCCGGGTGAAACACCTGGTTCCTCTTGCTGACCTTCCTATTTTGGTCCACGCTTCGTACCACGCCATGATTACTGCAATTCCTTACCTGGGGCTACAGAGTGCGATATCCGCCACCTGCAGCTAGTGCAGAATGCAGCAGCTGGGCTTTGACTGGGACATCTAGAAATAGTCATATTATGCCTGTTCTGCACAGGCTGCACTGGCTGCCAGTTCAATGGCGGATTACCTTCAGGTTCGGATTACTGACCTATAAAGCCTCACATGAACAGGGACACGCGAGTATCTGCAAGATCTTCTTACTCCCCACTGCCCCTCTCGCTCACTCCGATCCGCCGATGAGGGATTGTTAGAGATTCCCAGGGTTCGTTTGAAAATATCTGGGGCATGTGCGTTTTCGTATGCTGCCCCTGCCCTGTGGAATTCTCT
This sequence comes from Neoceratodus forsteri, assembly GCA_016271365.2. Taxonomy (NCBI): domain Eukaryota; kingdom Metazoa; phylum Chordata; order Ceratodontiformes; family Ceratodontidae; genus Neoceratodus; species Neoceratodus forsteri. The sequence goes on along the minus strand of CM028135.1, from coordinate 24,190,543 downwards.
ACCTCATCAGATAAGAAGCTGCCTGACCGTCGAGAGCTTCAAAGCGGAGTTAAAAACATTTTTATTTTTAAAAGCTTATGATGATTGATTTTATCATTGTTGATGTTCGATATCTGTTTATTTATTTGTACAGTGCTTTGGTCTTTTGGAAGCGCTTAAAATAAATTTAGGTCCATAAACTTGTTTTAAATGTAAAAATTCAGCTGCTTTTCTGTGAGGCACACAAATTGTCTGAGAAGCAGTTGTGCTACTGGGGCATTCAGCTTCAGCAGTGTGACTTTGATTGACAGCTGGTGGTAACACACGGGCAGTTGTAACCAAAAATTACAGCATGGTTATTTAGCTATTAGAAATGCTGGGCAGTGATTATATGCTGTTTGCAAGCACAAAAGGTACGTAATTTGATGATCCCTTGACCTCCCGGTGCTTAGCTTTTTTTAGCTGGGAAATGATGTAGAGGCAGGGCCGCTCAGAAAATGAGATGTTGCACCTTAGGTGGGCTAGGGCATTTCAGATTAGAATAAGGTCTGGTCTTGCAGAGGGTTTACATCACCGAGTGGTCTGGCATTTCCTAGCATTCTGCCCATCATGGTGTGAACGTTCTTGAAGGGCTAAAGTAACATTTATCATTAGGATCACGTCACCTGCCATTAGTCAGGGAAGTAAGCTGCTTCCGTTACTTGTCTGGGAAATGCTCATGATACAACAGTTGCAACGCTCCACCAAATTCTGATAATCTAATAAAAATAAATAAATACTCACCAATCCAACACTAGTGTAAGCCTCAGTCTAAATGTATTTGTGTAATGTCTCGAAATGGTTAGTTGGTTTTTCATGACCGGGAAAGGAGAGCTAGAAAATATGCCTGTTTTCAGCCTAATCCAGGGGGAGGTGGGGTCAGGTACAAATTTACTGAAACTGAACCAGATTAAGTTGTTTGGTGGCATTTTAGTGAATGGGGAGAATGTGTCCAGGACATTGGGGAAAATACCCCTATTTTTTTCAAAGAAGTGCCATGGGATCTTTAACATCCACATGAACAACCACCAGAACAGGCAGACAGGACCTTGGTTTAACATCTCAGCCAAAGGCTGGCGCACTCTGACAGTACACCACCCTAGTACTGTACTTGGGTGCCAGTGTTTTATGGTATGAGCCCAAGCTTGGTGTGGGACTAGAACCCACAGCCTTCTAGTCCAGTGGCAGGTGTGCTACTGAGCCACACTGACACCCAACGTTAACACTGACAATTAATTAATAACTTATTTATTTGTTTGTTTATTTTAGAAGTTTCACCAATGAGAGACACATTGAGCTGTTAACAGCTCATTTCCAGATGTGTTCTGGGGTGGGTGGTCGGTGGGAGTGGACAATAACAAGGTGCAGAAGAAATAAAATACAATATACGGAAAATACAGTACAGCATGGTGCAGGAGCAATCAAAACATGATATGGCAAGGCAGATACAATAAAATACAAAATACAGAATATACAGTACAGTAAGGTGCAAACAGTAATAAAAAATACAATAAGCTGGCAGTTGCGAATTAGCGTATAAATCAATATAAAACAGTACAAAAGGTGCAAGGACAGTACAAAGGACCTGTGCAAATAGTAACAGGCAAGTCAAGATGTGAACACCATTAGGAACAGATTAATGTCACACAGACTGGAGGCTAAGGTGATCAAGAGAACTTCTTCTGAGTCAGGGGCGGGGCAGCAATCAAACAGGAAGGGGAGAAAGGGGATGCATGACAGGGATGAGATGCAATTGCAGAACAGGTAGTAAAGTAATGAAGAAAGCACTTGAGGGAGGAGAAGGAAGAGGCAGAGTAAATAGATAGAGGTAGAGAGGACCAGAGCATAGGGAAACTACATGAGAAAGCGGCTTGGCTCACTGTAGTTTTCCTGGAGGGGAGGGAGAGGGAACTGGAGTCAAGTGTTTGGAAGAGCAGTGGAGGGAGGAGGGAGAAAAGGAGGAGGAGGTCAGAAGGGTAGGGAGTGAGAGAGAGGTATCCAAACCAGAATTTGGAGGTGAAGAAGGCATAGTGAGTGAGGTGTCTGGCATCAAGGGAAGGGAGGGAGGGAGAGGGAAGAGTGAAGGGACCAGCAATATGTGTGTGTGTGTGTGTGTGGGGGGTCAGTCCAAAGCAAAATGGCAGAAAGCATGGAAAAGTGGGTCCAGTCTGGCAAGGGAGGACTTGGGAGCAGTGCTGTAGACAATGTCATTATAGTTGAAGTTGGGGAGGATCATCTTCAACACTAACTCAGGAAGCGGGATGCTGGTTTTGTTCCTGTTGAGCGCACCCCAGTCTGGGATGAAATTTTTGGTAGATGGTGTCTGTGTGCACTGATAAATCAAAATGACGGTCTAAGCAGACCCCAAGGTACTTGAAGGAGAATAAATCTTCAACTGTAGTACCATTGAGGGTGTACAAGGAGTGGAGGAGGGAGAGCCTGAAGTGCCTCTGTCATGAGCCAAACGTCATGGAGACATTTTCTTAGCACTCAGGGACAGTTGGTTGGAACGGAAGCAGCACCGGATATTGTCAGAATGTTTCTGTAGTTTCAGAGAACGGTCAGCAGCAGAAGTGTCGGAGGCAGACAGCACAATGCACCTGTGTACATGTGAAAGGACATGGAGGGACAGGCAGAAGGGAAGTCATTCAGAAATATGGAACAGCCGGCCTAGTGGCACTGGAGGTTGAGGCGCTGGATGCCAAACCTCATGCTACGTCGACAACCCGGGTTTGGGAACGAGCCCGGGCCACCGGGGGTTGGCAGGGGCGAGAGAGATAATCGAGCATCCGGAGGACTGCTCTCCTCCCTCGGGGAGGGAGGAAGAGATTGTCGTCCTGCCTGCTGATCGCCCTCTGGTGGGGGCTGAGGGGTAATACAGGGTGGGAGGCACAAAGCCGGTGGACATGGTGTGCGGGTACCCACACACATGTGCTCACGCCACGACAAAGAAAAAGAGGAAAAATGGCAGCCAGGGGCTCATGACACCCCAACCCCATGTCTCGCTGGTCCTCTGCCACTGCCTGCCCCAGATTTGGATTTGTGCTCCAGGAGGGGGTGGAGCACCCTTTCCAGCCCTGCCATGGGTAGCAATCCGTGGGGGGTCTCGGGGTGGGCACAGGTGGCAGTTGGGCTCGTGGCTGGTGGCATGGGGTTGAGACACTGCTTCTGGCCACCCTGAGGAGGATAAAATATATATATGTATAAAAAAAGAAATATAGAAAAGAATATGGGGCCCAGGACAGATCCCTGGGGAACACCTGAGCAAACCAGGAGTGGGGGTAATAAGTTGTCTCCAATATGGCTAGCTTATATTCTGCTGTCTAGGTAGGAGCCAAACCAGCTTATTGTGGAGGCAGCAAGCGCACCTGCTTTAAGCTTGTCCAGAAGACGGGGGTGGGTTACAATGTTCAAAGCTCTGGCCCAATTATCAGAAATGGCGGAAGTGAGGTGGTCCTGGTCCACACCTCCTGTTACCTCCACTTTAGAAAAATCCAGCTACTAGAATTGTTCTTCCTTCACATTTAAGTATAAAGGTGGGCTATTTGATCTATTTCGCCAAGCCACTGGCTTCAGGTGTTCACATACCTGCAGATTTCAAACTAGATGAAGGACTTGCACACACAGTACTTTTCAGAGTTTCAGTGAATAACAACGGCATGTTTTCTTAGCTGTCTTTGGTGTGTGTATGTGGACCTCAGTACATAGATTCATAGAACGATGGGCTATCGTCGATAATGAACTACGGCAGTACATATAGAACGATGGGCTATTGCCGATAATGAACTACAGCAGTACACAGGTTAATAGAACGATGGGCTATCGTCGATAATGAACTACAGCAGTACATAGATTCATAGAATGATGGGCTATCATCGATAACGCACTATGGCAGTACATAGATTCATAGAATGATGGGCTATCATCGATAATGAACTACGGCAGTACATAGATTCATAGAACAATGGGCTGTCGTCGATAATGAACTACAGTAGTACATAGATTCATAGAATGATGGGCTGTCGTCGATAATGCACTACGGCAGTACATAGATTCATAGAACAATGGGCTGTCGTTGATAATGAACTACTGTGCATTTGTTCACAGCTGTTAATGAAGAAATGTCCAGCACATGGCATTGTTGCATTTTATAGTTCAAAGGGCTTGCTTATTTCACAGTAATGGCATCTGTATTAATTTGTTGTAAAAATAACAAGTTCGCTGCATCAGCAGAATGTTATCTTCCTCCTTTATTCTTAGTTAAGGTTATTCTTCACAAAAGCAGAGACCGCTTCCAAAATGCAATTGATATATTTATAACAGGGCTGTGGGCCAAGGCCAGTAGTTGCATTCAGGTTTTTAAATGACCTATTCATTTATTTTAGAATTAATGAAAGGGGACACTGATCCTTGCCACGCATCCAAGTTTAAAGTATTTATTGTTTTAAAGCTTGTTTTTATAAGCTGCCATTACATCGATTTATGTAATGTCACATGCCCTGTGCCAATACACGTCTGTAATCTCAAGGTTGGATATATGCAGAAGTGCCAAAAGGGCTTTGAGACAAAGATATAAATGTGTTCCCACGTCATTCTTCTTTAAATGGAAGGGTTGTTTAAACTATTTCTGCATTGAATTCAGTTTATCAAGCCTCAATTTATTTTTTTCTCTGATTCTGCTTGTCTCCTTGTATATGCCATATTGCCCCACCCTACACCCCGTGACTCCCCCTTCTCCAGCACTGAGGGCACACCCTGTTGTTCTTTAAGAATGGGGAACACCATGCTCCGCATCTGACAGTCAGGATGATGACAGGTGATGTCCCACTGGATAACCCTTCAGGCTTGATGTGTTGTTTATTTATTTATGACTTTGGTAACTAGGTAGGTGCGCTGACCCCAGGGACCGTTTTCAGGCACGACCCGGGCCACATACTGTGGCACAGAATTAACATAACAACAAAGCATAGAACAGTAGACAGTTTAACAATGATAAAAAGGTTACAATGGTACACCAGATACAAGGTAGCAAAAATAAATAAATCCACAAGGTACAAGGTTGCAGAATACATAAATCCGATATGTATATACATAATTAAGAGAATACATATACATAAGTTCAGTCTACAGCAAGTTGTTTAGGAAATAAGCAATGTTCATCTGTAGAAGTGGAATGAAATGGATAAGACGGGCCACGAAGGAAGTAGATGGGAGGAGAGGGCAAGGGGGAATTTACAAAGGGAGTTGTATAGGCATGAAATTCATGTGGTATAAGCAGTCAGGAAATGAGGGACTACCCAGGAAAACAGTCATGTAAGTTTTTTCCTCCTGCTTCACCCTTCCTTGCCCTTCGGTCATTAACCTCCCAACCCCGACAAGGATATGAAAATGGTTGACCATGCTCTGACTGTGGTTGATAACCATGGTTAAAAACTATTGTCAGTCTAGCACGGTCACAGTATGGTCAGCCTTGGTCATTGGTTAATCGTGCTTGACCACGATCATTCTGTACACATTGGTCTAACTGACTGAACACATTATTGATAATGGTCGACTGTGGTCTTTGCCAAAGGCATGTTTTGGCCATAGACCAGTATTGCCTGTAGTGCCATTTCACAACCATGGTCTACCATAACCGACCCTTGTCAACCATAGTCAAGCATGGTCCGAAGCATGGTTTACCATGGTTAATTGAGGTTCAGCCTTGCTATCCTTGCCTGCGCCCTGCCCCCATGGCCATCAGTCCTTCTCCTACTCTGCTCCTAGGCTGTGGAACAGCTTTCACTACTCCCTGCGTGTTGGACCAAGCAACACCTTGTAGGACTGAGGGTTGAGAGGCTGTTCTACTCCTCCAGGGAGGATTGACTGTCAGCATTGCTGTACTGCTACTACCTGGGTGCCTACATGTGGAGTTGCTGGCTGGGAGGGAGGATGTCAGCAGGTGCCAAAGCAGGTTCATTGTGCTTGCTGTCAGGATGTTGCCATCCTAGTGGGGGGGGGGGGTGATGGAAGTAGCCCCCAGGTGCGACTGGGATAATGCAGGGGTACTCTCAGACTTCAGTTTTCTGACAGTCCATCCCATCACATTGTGACATCTGAGGGGGATGTGAACCCAAAGATTCTGTCACAGGGTAAGCCATGGGGCTACTGGGAGGAGTAGACAGAGATGGTTGAGTAGGAGCTTAGAGAGTGCCCAGATGGCAGTTGAAGAGCAGCGGTGGAGACTGGAGAATAACATGTGAGTTGGAAAACACAAATATAAGCCAGCCTGTTGGTGCAGCAGTGGTAGTGCTGTTGCTCGTGACGCCTGCAACCTAATTTTGGCAGCGAGCTGAAGTCATCTTGGTTCGGCCAGAGGAAGGAGGCTTGCGCATGCAATGGACTTCTCTCCTCCTTTATGGGGGAGGCTAGCCAGACTCATGACATAACTGCCTCTTAGGGAAGGCAAAGTGGCAGTACCGCTGAGTTGGCAGTTACAAGGGAAGGTTGGGAAGCGTCTGGCACTGGCATGATCCTTGCATGCGCAGGTAAGTGCCATGGGGTCACTTCATGGGTGTGTCCCAGGGGAGGGAAAAATGAAAAAAATTTGCACTGGCCAGACAGAAGAAGCCCTGCCTGCCTCCAACATCCATTATAGGGTTTCCCTCCCCGGATCTCATTATTCTTCTGGACTTCACCTCCAGTGTAGCGGCTGGATGGGGTGGGGCAGTAAAGGAGCTGTATGGCAGGTGCCACCTCGGGGGGGGGGCATAAGCCAAGGGGCAGTGCAGTGGTGGGTCACAGGTGGACCGAGGAGTCCTGGGAGCCCAGATAGTAGGGGCCCTGATGGATGTTAGGTGGTGCTGGCAAGTGGCAGAAAGAGGCTGTAGCCAGAGGGCCAAGGGGGGAAAAATATAATTTAAAAAATCAATCAAAGAGAGAAACGTACCGAGAATATTTTAGGTGCATGCTGTGTTTTAAACACTATGGGTCACATATCTGAATATTAGTCACCCAAGCGCAGAGTGGGTGGTTAGCGTTTACTAGTTTGCGCCTAGGTTCCAAAGTGCTGTCTTGGAATCTGGACAGTCACAAGAAGGGTGTGGGATACAAATATTGCAAAAACAGGACATTCAGATGACCACATTCAGCTGTACGGATGCTAACCCAGGGAGTTAGCAGTGCCTACACAATGAATCCAATACTGGACTGCCAACTGCAGCCCGCTTATTGCTAATGGGACATGGAGATAGATAGATAGATAGATAGATAGATAGATAGATAGATAGATAGATAGATAGATTATTTATTTAAAAATGCCTTTCTGAAAACCTAGGTGCTTTACATAAGCATAGGATAAATTAAACATAAAAATAATAAATAAACCAATAATTTAACAGCTTTACAGTGTAGATTAATAACAGTGAAATAAACTAGTTCAGACTCCTATAAAAACTTGACTGAGCAGCCAAGTCTTGAGTTTACTCTTAAATATGGTGCCAGAGGGGACAACACGAATGTCAGCTGGTAAACCGTTCCATAGCAAAGGGCAGCTACAGAAAATGCTCTGTCTCTGGCTGATTTTAACCTTGATTGAGGGATAGTCAATAAACCAGTGCCAGTGGAACATAACCCATGGACATTGGGGCAGGTAGCAAGAAGCTCACTAAGGTACTACTGGGGTCCCAGTCCATTTAAGACCTTGTAAGTAAGTAAAAGAATCTTAAAGTCGATTTGCCATTTTACAGGAAGCCAGTGCAAAGAGTGCAACAATGGAGTGATATGTTCGCTCCTCTTTACAGATATAGCAAGTCTGGCTACAGAATTCTGCAGCAGCTGAAGATGGCGGGACTGACCTACCGGCAGCCCTCGCTGGAGCGCATTGCAGTAGTCAAGGTGGGAGATGACGAAAGCATGCACTAGGGTTAGTAGATCATCGTGGGCAAACTAGAATTGCAATCCTGCTATATTCTTTAAATGATAGAAGCCACTCCCGACCACAGCCGGCACCTAATGAACAGGAGTCAGCTCTTGGTCAAGAGTGACCCTAGATTGCGAACAACCTACCTAGTCTGTAATTTGTCTCTTCCAAACTAGTAAGATCCAGGATCTCCAAAAATGAAGAGCTGAGACGTTCTGATCCCACCAGAAGCAACTTGGTCTTTCTGGGATTTATCTTCAGCCTGCTCTGAGCCATCCACTCACTGATCTCCAATAGCTCAGTCTCGAGTACAATCACTGAGGCGTTCTTTACAAGTTTAAATGAAAGATACAGCTGCATATCGTCAGCATAACAATTAAAACTCAAGCTATACTTCTGGATCTATCTCCAAGCGGAAGCATAATCACTGCAAACAAAAGAAGAGACAAGATGGAACCCTGAGGGACATTGCAGTCAGTGACGGAGGAACAAGACTGACATGTCCCCAAAATCACCTCCTGATGGCGGTCGCGGAGAAAGGATCAGAATCGGTCCAAGGCTGGTCCTGCTGCCCCCAGTGAATCTCCTCATGCACTCCACCAGCTCCACATGCTCAGCAGTGCAGAAGCAGATGACAAATCCAAGAGGACCAGGAAAGAAACCACTCCATGATCCCTCGCAAGGAGCAGATAATTTAAACCCTTACCAAAACCCTCTCAGTACTATGCTGAGACTGGAAACCAGATTGGAATAATTCATAGATGGAGAATTCCTCCAGGTGCTCCCTAACCCGTGTCACCACTATTTTCTCAATAATTATACCTAAAAGTGCAAGATAGAGATAGGGCTAAAGCTCGCAAAATTGTCAGGATTTAAAGTAGCCTTCTTTAGGAGTGGATAAACCGCCACCTCTTTCAAGACAGTGGGAAACACACCCTCCCCTCAGAGAGGCATTGACAACTTCAAGTGAGGACTGCACTGATCACTGCCTCTGCATTCTTTATTAGGGACATGGGAACGGGATCCAGCACACAGTGGCTAGGGTGCAGCTCCGAGAGCACCCAGTGCATCTCCAACAAATCAGTCAGGCAAAATGTATCCCAGGTAACCCGAGTTTCTGCTGACTCCCACTCTTGACCACTGCAATAGTGAGACATCACCGTGGAGGAAATTTCAGCCCGTATGCCCGCATTCTTGACTGAGATTAAATTAGCAAACCCATCACATCTCTCTTGAGAGATCTCCCCCAAATCTTGGGAGAGACAGTCGGGATGGAAAATTCCATCCACTACTTTAAAGAGGACAGCGGGTCTATTTCTCTTGGCTACAGTGATGCCCAAGAACAAAACTTTTCCTGTGGTGATCATTGCTTCCTGGTAGTCTCAATAGTGAGCAACCAGGACAGGACTATCAGACTTCAGGCCAGACGTCCTCCATTTTCTGTCTAACCTCCAGCCCTTCGCTCTAAGAGAAAGGAGCGAATTGTTAAACAACGGTTCACTCCTCCTTTTAGGCAAAGGGTGGCAACAGACTGGCACCAGGGCATCAGCAGCAGACAGGATATTTTTATAAAACTCCTCCACTGCCTCAGTGACGCTTGTAGTGGAAACAGCAGAACACCAGAGATGTCCACAGTTTCCCAAAATATTTCATGGGTTGAGCCTTCCCCAGACTCTACTATGGACCATCTCCAAAGGTGTGGACAAACACTGGGGGGGGGGTCAACTCAAATGGTATGGCAAAATGGTCAGACCAGACCACAGGATCAATCCAGGGGTGGTTGACCAATATCCCAGTGGCGAACACAAAATCCATTGTGTGGCCTCCTACATGCGTGGCAGCCTAAATATGTTGAGTAAAACCCAGTCGTACCATCAATTGGAGGAGCTCAACAATGATCTTATCACCCTCAGCATCTACCCAGCAGTTGAAGCCTCACCCCCAACACCAGTAGTTTCAGGGACTCCAACAGCTCAGCAGACACCACGTTGGAGAACTCCTCCAAAACCTCCCTTCCCCCACCACCTGGGTGGTTATATACAAGGAAGGACCCTACAGTTCAAGCTTACCAGCACGTGCCATGGGCACACATTCAAAGGAACCCTTCTCTGCCACTGGGACTGTCATACCTCTCAAATTGGCTCTATAAACTGTGGTGACCGAGTAACCTGGCGGGACTAGCTTGGAGATATAAATACTGCCACTGTTCCCAACCAGGTCTCTGATCACACAAACCAGGTCGGAGCTCAGGATAAAACCAAATTCCTCAAAATGGCAATTTTATTGTACCAGTGACCTGACATTTATTAACAGTGCCTTCATCAGAGTGGTGTTGCTGTTTCGAGTTCCAGCACCAAGTGGTTTCTGAAGGGGACTTCATACCAGTCTTCCATTTTTGGGTTTTTATAGCTGGGGGCTCTATCTGTGGGCCCAGTATAACAGCCATATATGGAACAATGCCCAACATGGAGGCTCCTGGCCCTCAAAACCAACACCCAAACTACTGGACAGTCGGCTGTTTCAGCTGACTTGTAGTCAAAGGGGACATTGACCTCCCCATCCGTATGCTAGGGGGTCAGGGTACTGGCCCAACAGAGAGCCAGTGCATGGATCATCCCTGGTTGTCTAGTGGGGAGGACTCGTACAAGTGGGGGAGGTGTGGCTTTACTTCAGGATCACAGGCTGTCCAAGTAACGGTCTGCAAAGGATGGTGTGATCTTGCATTTGTTTGTTCCTGGTTCATTAGTTCTGCGGTCAATTAAGTATGGAGTCAGTAGTTGCTTGTGCAATGTGGTATAGTGCTAGGCAGCTGAACTTGGATCAGGTTGCTGAGTGCTGTCAGTTGCTCATTACTGTTGCTAAGTTGAGGCACGGGGTCATGTTGTCGCATACCAAAACAGTGCGGCACTATACCACGCTGTAACAGTGACCAGAAAAGGAATACAGTGAAATACTTGTTTTCTGCAGGGGGCTTCACCACCCACCCTCCCATTACGGGGGGCTGCACCCACTAAACCCCCCCATTAAGATAACCTCCTCCAGGGGGTGCAACTCAGGACTCGCGTTGTTACTGTTGCTCAGTTTTGCCCTGCAGCATTGTCGGCACAGCATTTTGACTCGATACATAAGGCGATTGTTGGCAGAAGTCGGAGGGCTGAGGTAGATGGCAGGGTGTGTTGTGCATATGTGGTCTTTCATGCTATCTTTTCCTATGGGAACTGCTCACCCTTTCTTGATACAGGTGGCACAGGAACCCTTTTGAGGAAGAGTCCACTCCAAGAGGTGCCACAGGACCGTTGGTCCCTTGGCGAAAGGTGCTTTGGAGAAAAACAGAAACATAGACTTTGACGGCATATAAGGACTGCTTGGCCCACCCAGTCTGCCCATTAGAGAGAGCCCAGGAGGAGTGAGGTGAGCCACCAGAGGAAGATAAGTGGATGATGGGAGCAAAGAAACATGTGTCTGAAAGACGTTTGGGGCACGCAGTCTTATGTAGCATTTGGTGGTGGGGGCATAGTGATTATTGCCGGCTGCCCCACTGAACCCCAAGTATAGCCTTGAAATTAGTTGGTTCAACAGGCAACTAAGAATGAAGTACCTACTGCGGTTAATTGCTTGACTAGTTATGGTAGGGGATGCTTGTGCAACCTTGTATTGGGCATGGGGTCAAAACCCCGCAAACGAAAACAACGCAGCAAACAATGATGCAAGCAAAATGCCGTCCTCCCAAATAAGGCCAGTAAAGTCACCAACCATTACTAAATCCGTGCACACTGTAGAAACTAAGGGGAAAAATTGTACAGGTTTTGTTTTGCAGTGGGCTGTGCCCCCATGCCCCACACCACCCGGACTTATTATATTGAACTCTGAGGGGTATGGACCTCAGGACGGGAGAAACTCGGGGAATTTCTTAAAAAAAAATAAAAGTAAAAGGCACACTGCTGGGAAACAGGGAACCAAACCCTGGTCCCCAGGCCTCATCCGCTCCAGGTGCTAGTGCCTTAGCCACTTCACCACAGGAGTGGCTCGACCTGGCACCACACCTGAAGTTACTTCAGCCCTTTCCCATCTGAGTGTACAGCAACAGGGGTAGTGGTAATTCCTGAATGCCATAATACCCCTGTCTCTGTACATGGTTTCACGATTTCTGCAGCATGGTTTTTGCCACACTCTTCTTGAAGCGACATATTGACCTGGAACCCTTGTACTGTGCTTGTGCAACTTAATTAGACAGGGTTGCTGAGAAGTTGATAGCCCAGTACTGTTGGTAAGAAGACTGTTGGCAGAATATGAGGAGTGAGATAGATGGAAAGGATGTGTTGTGTACTTGTAACCTTTCATGCTCTCTGATCCTAAGGGAACTATCACCCATTCTGGTGTACCAGTGACACAGGAACCCTCTTGAGGAGGGTTCCATACCAAGTGGCATTAGTGGCATTGTGGAAGGGCTGGAGGGGAAGGTATGCCTCTTTGCAGATGTCACTAAGCTCTGCAATAGGGTAGACACTCCAGGAGGAGTGGAAAAAATGAGGAAGGACCTAGCTAAACTGGAGGAATGGTCCAGAGTATGACAGCTAAGATTCAATGCGAAGAAGTGCAAAATCATGCACTTGGGACGCAGAAACCTGGGGGAGGATTACATGATGAGTGGGGAGTTATTAACGGCCACCAAAGAGGAAAGAGATCTGGGGGTGATCATAGCTAATGACCTAAAGGTTGCCAAACAATGTACCAAGGCAGTAGGGAGAGCCAGTGGGATGTTGGGGTGCATAGGGAGAAGTATCACCAGCAGAAGAAAAGAGGTGGTGATGCCACTGAACAAATCATTGGTGGGACCTCGTTTGGAGTAAATGTCCAGTTCTGGAGGTCACATCTCCAAAAGGACATAGACAGGGTAGAGGCAGTTAAAGAAGGGCAACTAAAATGGTGCAGGGCCTGCACCAAAGGCCATATGAGGAGAGACTGGAGGAGCTCAGTATGTATACCCTGGAGGAGAGGAGGGAGAGGGGAGACATGATAGAGACCTTCAAGTACCTAAAGGGAATAAATAAGGTACAGGAGGGCAGCATCTTTCAGAAACAAAGATGCTCTAGAACAAGAGGGCATGACATGAGACTTGGGGGGTAGACTAAGGGGCAACATGAGAAAGTACTTCTTCACAGAAAGGGTGGTGGAGACATGGAACAGCTTCCCAGCAGAGGTGATGGGAGCAAAGTCGATGCGGGAATTCAAAACTCCATGGGACAAACGTAGGGGGACCCTAGCAGTTCAAAAGAGAAGGTAAAACCGGTGATGAAATAGGATCTCTGGCATTTTTAGTAGGATGGGGAAAAGGGTAAACTGGATGGACCTAGCAGTCCTTATCTGCCATCAAATTCTATGTTTCTATGTAGTGGTGCTGCAGTACTGTAGATCCCTTGGCTGAAGTTATCTTATGGAAGATGCTCAAAAGTCAGAGCCAGGTGTGTAAACAGAACTGTCAGAAGATCATCTTCTTCCAAGGAGAGAGAGAGAGAGAAGGCCACTGCGCTGAACCACTAAGTAAGACAATGAAGAGTGAACCACCATCCAAATCCTAATTCCTCCAGTGGAATAGAACTAACAAACAAAAATGACTAGCTACTTTTATGGCCTTCTTTATGGAAGAGAAGAACAAAAACTATTGCGGAAGAAATCTCTGGGGATCCAAGGCTTTAGGTCACCATCCCTAGTCCAGGCTAAATGTGATACTATGAAAACCCCAAGCATGAAGATGAACCTGCGACACATTGGCTAAAGGTTGAGTGAGCTTCTGGCTCTGCCTTGCTGAGACTTTCACCCCAGTGAAGGTGATGTGGGGCTTGTGCTACAGGACTTGGCTCTGTGACTAAAGGAGTCTCTGAATGACGAGGCCCCACTGTTCTGAGATGCACATGTAACCCCTAAATGGCGCTATCCCAGGGGCTACTACCCCTGCCTGATTTGCCACTAACAGGTTGAGGGGCCTGGATCCAATGGCGGGTGCCTCCACCCAGAGGTCAGGGTTTGCAATAGTTAAACTAACTTGGTCACAGCCCTCTGGGACACTGCAACCCCTTTCTTCCCACTAGTGGCCCACACAATATATCAGAATTACCTTCACAGTATACACTTACCCCAGGTCTGGTTCCGGCACTGGGACCTCCTGTGAAATGAGATACAGTGCAACAATCACAGTACAGTACTTTAACATAGACAAATACCTCAGGCAGTATAACTTTGCTGAAACAAGCAGCTCTGATTTATTTAGGGGATATAACAAGGACAGGGGAAATCAGGTTAATTAGCTTATCACTCTAATAATCTACCTATGGCTCTGTGCACAGGCCTATCCCTATCAGTTACTGTCCCTGGGTACCCAAGCCCTAGTGGCTAGTCCAAACCGTAGCTGGTAGGGGCCCTTTCACACAGAGAAAAGGAGAATTAAACAGTCAGCAGTACAGTGAATTCCATTTGGATTTAATGTGGCAATTCAACAGGGAGCGACCCTGAATTAGTACTCACGACCTCCAAATAAGATAGGGTCCTTCAATGTCAGCAGGGCTCACTTAGCACACAAACCTCTTCACACATCCATATAAAAGAAAGCACTATACCAGGCAGGCTGCATCTGTATCCCGATCGCAATTACTGCACAATACCCGGAGAACACACAGCAGATTCAGTTCCTGACAGACCGAAAAGTTTTCAGCAATTCTTCCAGTCTTCTACAGGGTGAGCCTGGTTTCTACTCTTCAGAGATCCTTTGATTCTTTTCACAGGACGGATTCAGTCCAACAAGCTGCAGACCGAACTCTGGGCCTTACACACGCTTTTTGACTAAAACTGCACACTGAAAAAGCACAGGCCCTTCCTTCTTCACTGCCAAAGCTCAACTGAAACTCCAACCGACAAAACCGGCACTTCCTTTGAGTTCCTCCCAGTTCTTGACTGGATTGGCTGTCACTCACAATAGACTGCTGCTGTTGGTCCAAAAGGCACTGAAGTCTAAACTACATCTCCCAGAGTCACTGCCCATACAATCCTCTTGTGGCTGGCTCAGATTATGAGTCCAAGTTCTGATTCGCCAAGGCACCATTTAGAGCTAGCTTACCCACACTGATTGGTCCAGTTCAGCAGTTCAAAACTAGAATGGGAACTAGCAGACACAGTTCTGACTGCAAAGAAAGCAGGTTAGACAAACTGTAATTTCATTATTACTCTAAATAATTTCTGGCAAACAGTTACATCTTTCAGATAGGTTCCCTTTGCACTCCTAGTGACTGCAAAAATGAAGTGAATTGGCAGCAGCTTGAGTGGTACTCAATCAAAGAAACACACAGTCCCCCATACAAACTAATTATGTCTGCAAGCAGACAGCTCTTAAAGAGACAGTACCAGAGGTTCTAAAAACACTCACTGATAAATGGCCTCAGGGAGGAGGCGGGGAACTACAGACCAGTCAGTCTTACCTCAGTAGTGGGCAAGATTATGGAGGCACTCCTTAAGGAAAGGATAGTGCAACACCTGGAATCCATAGGGGCACAGGATACAAGACAGCATGGGTTTACAAAAGGAAGGTCCTGTCAAACTAATCTCATAGATTTCTTTGACTGGGTAACCAGAGTGGTGGACCAAGGGGGAGCAGTTGATGTCGCCTACCTTGACTTCAGCAAAGCTTTTGACACTGTTCCACATAGAAGATTGATAAATAAGCTAGGTAGGCTCGGTGGGTCAGAAGTTGGTCAACTGGGTGGCAAACTGGTTGACTGGCAGAAAACAGAGAGTGGTGGTAAATGGTATACAGTCAGAAGAGATGCAAGTCACAAGTGGGTACTCTTAGGATCAGTCCTGGGGCCAGTCCTATTCAACATCTTCATTAGTGACCCTCGCAGATGGACTAGAGGGTGTACTTGTCTGTTTGCAGATGACACCAAGATCTGCAACAGAGTAGATGATCCAGATGGGGTGGGCAGAATGAGAAGAGATCTGGATAAACTAGCAAAATGGTCAGAAGAGTGGCAACTGGGATTTAATGCAAAGAAGTGCAAAATCATGCACATAGGGAAGAGAAACCCTGAAGCCACTTATAGGCTGGGAGGGAGTTGCTAGCAGTCACAAAGGAAGAAAGAGACTTGGGCATCATCATCACTGATGACCTAAAATCATCAAGCAGACCTCTAAAGCAGTAGGTAAGGCTAGGGGGTGTTAGGGTGTATTAGTAGGGGTATCACAAGTCGTAAGAGGAGGTAATAATCCCTCTGTACAAGACATTGTTAGGCCCCATCTGGAGTACTGCGTGCAGTATTGGAGGCCACACCTTCACAAGGACATTAACCAAATTGAGGCAGTCCAGAGAAGGGCAACCAAAATGGTGCAGGGACTGCATCAGAAGACATATGAGGACAGATTAACGGAGCTCAATATGTATACCCTTGAGCAAAGGAGGGAGAGAGGTGATATGATCGAGACATTTAAACACCTTAGGGGCATAAACAAGGTGAAAGTGTCTAATATGTTTAAATATAAGAAAAATAGCAGGACAGAGGACACAGCATGAGATTAGAGGGAGGCCGATTAAGGGGAATATGAGGAAATTCTTTTTCACAGAAAGGGGTAGATGCATGGAATAGCTTACCACAAGAAGTGGTAGCTATGAATACAGTGCAGGGCTTCAAACAGGCATGGGATAGGCATAAGGGAGCAATACAAATGACTATGAATAGATAGGTCACTGACAGAGCAAAGGCCGATGGCACATTTATAAGGTAGAAAAAAAAATGGGCAGACTGGATGGGCCTTGCGGTCCTTATCTGCAGTCAACTTCTATGTTTCTATGTTTCTATTAAATGCCAAACACCATTCAGGCTTGGAGCACTCAAGCAAGCTCCTGGAAGTCTTTTGGGAACCCCCATTTGCAGGGGGGTTACACCCTTCCTGGCCTGGGAAAGCTTGACGTCCGCGTCAAGCAAGTACCCCCATAACTTTCAACTGCAACCATATACATTTGCATTAGGCTCGCACATGTAATCATCAGTCAATATATCATTTTACCAAGAACACATTTCTGAAACATTGCAGTACATCACTCTTTACACAGTATTACATACACATTGTACCATAACTCAAGTTATTACCTCTTGTACATGAAACCTGAAGAGAGGGGGCCCTTCCTATCAGTTACCTTGGGGCTGGACGGGGCAAGGGCACCATACTAGAGGGCAACACAAGTAACTTGGAGTTAGCACTGATGCTCAGTTTGGGCAATGAGCTCGGGGACACATACACTCCTTTATGGACAACATTGAGAGGCAAATCCACAGGCCTCCCAAGGGAATCATAACTGAGGTGCACCACAGGCTTTATAGCTCGACCAGTCTTTCTAGGGGGAACTGTTACAGTCTCTGCACTCTGAGCCTCATTTTCAGCATTGTCCTCACTTGTCAGGGGAGTCTCCATGGGGTAGAGAGGCTAGAACTTGGGGCACTTTCAGCTCCAGGAGTTACAGTTTCTGAGTCCACAACATTTGGCTCGCATGGAGAGCTTTCGACACTGGCAGTGGACTGTCAGGGCACTCAAAATACTCTTCTTGTTCGGGTGTATCACCAGTCTGCCCCAATCTATCATTTTCCTCCCTGAAAACTCAAACAGTTCAACCATGCACAATGATTCCATTTCATCTGATCTGATGCTTTGCACTTCACTTTCTGGGAGCAATGGCTCCAGGGATGAAGCTGGGGCTTAGACAGTCCAGAAGGCCCAGCTTTGTCTCCAGTATTGACTAGGGATTGCCCCGAACAATTGACTCAGTTCGTAAGAAGGATAGTATTCAAAGTCACTCTCACTTTCTTCCGATATGGACTGACAGTCATGCTCAACTGAGACTTGTGGAGGAACACTTTAACTTTGCTTCTGTAGGTGCAGACTTTCTTGATCTTTTCTTAGCAGCAGCTCTAGTCACTGGTCCAGAGGGCATCTTCTAGGGCCTCAGACTCAATTAAGATTTGTCCAATGGGCAGTAAATGATTTCTATGCATTGTTTTACATCTTTTGAATTATTCTCAGGCCTTACTTTGTACACTGGCAGATCATCTAGTTTGCCCACTACAATGTGAGGTAGATGGTGCCATCTGTCAGCAATCTTGTGCTTGCCATGCAGTCCCAGATTTCTTAGCAATACCCGATCTCCCTCCTGGAGTTCCTGTGCTTTCACCTTTTATCATACCTTTCTTTGTTGGCCAGATTTCTTTGGCAGCCATGGTTTGAGCCAGTTGGTACGCATGAGTTAGCTGGGCCTTTAACTTTTGCACATAGCTAAATAGTTGTCAGCTTGAACCCCATCAGGAGAGACCCAAAACACACATCTACTGGTAGTCGAGCTTCTCTTCCAAACATCAGGGCTGTAGGGGAGAATCCAGTGGCATCACTTTTGGTGCAGTTATAAGCATGTACCAGGGTGCTAATTTGTTGGCTCCATCTAGGCTTGTCCTTTGGTGCAGGGTGCTCAGTATATCTAGCAAAGTGCGGTTGAAACGTTCAGGCTGTGGGTCCCCTGGGGTGGTAAGGAGTGGTTCTGACTTTCAGACTCCCCACAGAGAAAGCATCTCTTTGATCAGACGACTCTCAAAGTCTCTCCTTGATCAGAATGGATTCTTTGTGGAGCCCCATAGTGAACAAAAAGTTTTCTACAAGTACTTTGGCCACAGTGGATGCTTTCTGGTCTTTGGTGGGAAAGCCTGGGCATATCTCGTGAAATGGTCAGTGACCACCAGCACATTACTGATATTTCTTTGATCTGACTCCAAACTCAGAAAATCAATACAGACCAGCTCCATGGGTGCACTGGTGGTGATGTTAACAAGGGGCAGCCCTCTGGGCAAAGCTTTCCTCTGTAAGCAGCTACTACAAGTTCGAATGTGTTGCTCCACATCAGCCCCCATCTTAGGCCAATAGAATCTGGATCTCACCAAGTCAAGTGTTCTGTCTATACCAAGGTGCCCCATGTGGTTGTGCAAGGACCTCAGTACTGAGTCTCGAAGGCAGTGAGGCACTAGTTGTTGTTTGTCTACTTGTCCCCTCTGTCTACTGTTTCTCTGTATAACAGTTTATTGATCAGTTTCAACTTAGGACCTTCTTTGTATAACAGTGCAGTTCTCAAATCAGTGGGCGTAATTTGGACACATCTTTTCCTGCATAGAGGGCTTTAAAGCTGCTTTGATCATGGATCTGGGATTGAGCCACTAATACTGTCATTGTCCAGCTGAGGCAGTGCACCAATGTCTATTGCAGAAAAGTGGCAATAAGCAGCAGGTATGCAATTCTCAGAGGCTCCCTAAGCAATCCACCATGCAGTCCACTGCGTCCGTGGACATTTGTTCCTCCCTGTCAAACTTCGGCAGAGTGCCCAATGTCAGGTTCTGCCAATCGACCCAATCATTCTGGGGAACAGGCCTCCGGAGAGAGCATCAGCATCTATGTGGTTCAGACCTGCTCGGTATTCAGAGCATAGTCATATGTAGATAATGCAGAAAGCCACCTATGGCCAGTGGCATCCAACTTAGCTGAGGTCTGCACATAGGTCAAAGGATTATTGTCAGTTTTACTAGTATTTTAGCCCCATACAAGTACTCATGGAATTGGTCAACAATAGCCCACTTCAAAGCTAGGAACTCTAACTTATGTACAGGATAGTTCTTTTCGGATGGGGTCAGGCTTCTACTGGCAAAGGCCACTGGTCTCAGGCCATTCTCGTGTCTTGGTACAACACAGCCCCAACCTTGCAAGCTAGCATCAGTGTGCAGGACGAAGGTTTTCTTGGATCGGCATAGGCCAGCACTGGAGCATGGGTAAGTTGATATATGATCTCATGAAAAGCAGTCTCACAATCAGGAGTCCAGCGGCCCCAAATACTTCACTCGGATGAAAATACACTCTTTCAGTCTTGAGGACGTTGACTTTTGGTATTTTTGTGGGTTGGGGATACCCTTGAGTAAGGTTAAGTAAAGGCGGATCACTCTTGAATAGTCCTTGATGAGCGCCGATAATAACCACAGAATCCCAGGAATCTTTGCAGTTCTTTTAGATTTTGGGCTGTGGCCAGGTGGTCAAGGCCTCAACTTTACTTGGGTCGGTCTCTATTCCTCGGTGGATACTATGTGTCCCACATACTTTACTGATGTTTGAAAGAATTGACACTTATCAATGGACAGTTTAAGGCCAAAGTCCTCCAGTCGGTCCAATACCTTAAATAATCTGCTCTCATGTTCCTCCAGTGAGCTGCCAAACACAATAACATCATCTAGGTATACCAGGCACTCTAGTAAGTTCATGTCCCCACTGCACGCTCCATCAATCGTTGAAAAGTGGCTGGGGCACCTGAAATCCCTTTGAGGCATCCTCATGAATTCATGAAATAAGCGGACAGATAAAGGCCGTCTTCTCACGGTCCTTCTGGGGCCATCGGGATCTGGTAGTACCCACTGCGGAGATCCAGCACAGAGAACCACTTGCTCCCGTTTAGGCAGTCAAAGCATCCTGAATGCGGGCATTGTGTACTGATCAGGGATAGTCCGCGGTTTAGAGGCGATAATCCACACACATCCTTACTGTTCCATTTTTTCCTCACTACCACAATGGGGAAGCATAAGGGCTTCTGGATTCTTGTATACACCAGCAGCTAACATCTCTTGCAGATGCCGTCTCACATCATCTATGTCAGCAGGTGCCAGGCGTCGAGACCTCTCACGAAATGGTCTTTCGTCATGCAGCCGGATATTGTGCTCAGCTCCTTACGCATCCTACATCCCATTCCTTTAAAGAAAACACCTGGTCTCTGGGCAAGCTTCTCACTGATCCTCACTTCCATTCAGCTGGTAGCGGGAGTCGCCGAAATCAAACAAGTCAGGCGTTACTCTGTCATTCTTCCTTGAACTCTTGCTGCTGGGTAGCACTGCAGTGTCTGCACAATGCACATTAGCCAGGATGCAACCTCTGTTTACTCGAATGTCTCTTTCAGACACATTATGAACTTGGACCATTACCCTTCTGGCATAAGCATGGGCTCTAGCGGGCAAAATACTAGGCTTGACCAGCAGTCCCTCTGGCAATTTTCCATCGCTTGGTGCATCCAACATTAATATTTTATTCTTAACATCCTTTCTGATAGGACCTCTCCCTGTAAGGTACACTGGGTATTTGGCGCAGGATCAGAGACTCAGGATCCTTCTTCCATACAATTCCGACCGGTTCCTCTGGTTCTGTTTTTCAGCATCTCTCTGTGCCTCAAGGGCCTTCTTAATTAAAGCCGAACTCTTAAAGCTCTACTAGTCTTTGACCCCTGTTTTCATAACACAACTGTGCCAGCCTTCCTGAACATATGAGCATTTGTTCCAGTCAACAAAGGGACACCATCATACAGTCCAGTGGGGGACACACTAAGGCTAGGGTCTCTACTTGTTCGCCACTCCAGCCACGGAGGTGGGGAAAGACAGCCAAGTCGGATATACCGAATAGGGTAGGCCTTCTCACTTAACCCCCATACATGCAGTCCTTCTAATGGTTGTAAGGGCACGTCTGACAAATGCTTCTGATACCAATCCTGGAACATAATTGTCACTTGGGAGCCACTGTCTAATACAGCTCTTGTAGACACTCCATTCACCTTTACAGTGGTCTCCATGGAGGGACCCACTATTCTGGACCAGTCTGGAGAGGCGGTAGTGGGGGCCTGGGCAACTGACCTTGCCACAAAAGGACGTGAATTAGCATTTTTGGTGCCCTCACTGGGATCATGTCGTGCACCTCTTAACCACTGATTTCTTCTCCGAAGCTCTCCTTGTAGCCTATATGCAACTTTGTCAGTGTCTTTTGGGGACTGGCATTCCCTTTTCATGTGCCCATCTTTCCCACAATTATAGCAAAACATACTTTCTGGAGTTTGAGCTGGCCGAGGCGCCACACTGGGAGCCAGGCGGGGGTATTACTAACTGGAAACCTGGGTGCCATCTCTGTCTGGGCGTGATAAGCATTTGGAGACATCTGTCAGTTTCTCCACTTCCATGGTCAAGGAATTGAGTTTGGAGCTGTTATCAGCAGGAGATACATGGTGGGTACCCCACCCCATAGCAGATGCAGTCGGATATAGGTCAGGGCCCATTCTTGCAGGCGTGGCCTTCATAAAGGGACTGTTTTGAATTCCCGGATCTCTCTCAACAGTTCGTCCCATTGTGGCATATCTTTTTCCTTGTCAGAGCACTCATTGACTGTCAACCCTGCCCTGAACTTCACTTGATGGGTCACCCTCAGTCACTCGGGTCATAGCCACAGCTGTTGGTGCAGGTACCTCCGAGGTCGCCTTTCTCAACTCCTCGAATTTCTCTCATTAACTCATCATAGGAGGGTGGGGATTCCAGTCGATTTGCCAGGCGTAACTGAAGCAACAGCAGTTCTGAGAAGGGGCAGACTTAAGGATTCTGTCCAGTCTGGTTGGTCCAGTTCAATCGCTGGCAAACTACCCTTTCTGAGGCATTCTTGCAACAATTTTCCAGCCGAGACATACACAGACAACAACTCCCTTGGTACTGTTGTGCATTTCTTACTCTCCACCATAGGTCCTCATCAGAATCTGGGCTCCCATACACATTCTCCAAGGCCTCAAGATAGGCCTGTGCAGTCGCTTCAGGGTTACTGGCCCGTTTGCTTGCGGATGGTAGCCAGGGCAGGGACCTCGGAGGCTCTCACTACCCCTCTTTCGCTTTTACGCCTTCGAGCATTGCCATTCTAGCACTTGGGGGCAACATAAGTCTATCCAGGTCTCCCAGTCATCCTCCCCTTGGGGGTGGGGAGGGTGCCAGAGAAGATCCTCAACCTTCGGTAAGAGTCGTGACTAATGGCAGGTGCAGAAATAGGAGTCTGCATTGGTTCAGCCACCATTACGGGCACTGGAGCAGGAGAGGGTGTTGGGGAGGAACACCCCAGGTGGCAAGAATAGTTTCTTCAAGTCCTCCACAGTTTTCCTCTCCCAGCAACCATTCAGCAAATTTCTCCTCAAAAGTTTCAGATAGTGGTGGGGCTGATTCTCCGGTCTTTACTGTCCTTAGTTATCACTCTCCAAGCAGTGAGGGCTCCCTCTGGGGTAATGGTCTGTGGCACTTTGGAGCTATCTATGGGATCCTTAAACTCTACTAGGGCCAGGAAAGTGTGGGTGAGCAGATTAGCATGCCGACCCACCACCACAGGGTTTGTAAACCTTCCACCTTGGAAAGTACTCCCTGCACAGTGTCCGTATTGATACCCAGGGGATGTCCAGGATAAGCATAGCATTTTGGGGTCGATCTCCTCCCCAGTACACCACTCCACCAGCCGTGCACAGCCACTTCTGTCGGGTACCCATTTTTTTCTTAACAGTGGTTTGTAAATATGGCCACTAGAGGACACACAATCCCAGCGGTGAGCCTCAAGATGTAACCCTAAATGGCGCTATCCCAGGGCTACTACCCTGCCTGATTTGCCACTAACAGGTTGAGGGGCCTGGATCCACTGGCGGGTGCCTCCACCCAGAGGTCAGGGTTGCAATAGTTAAACTAACTTGGTCACAGCCCTCTGGGACACTGCAACCCCTTTCTTCCCACTAGTGGCCCACACAATATATCAGAATTACCTTCACAGTATACACTTACCCCCAGGTCTGGTTCGCACTGGGACCTCCCAGAAATGAGATACAGTGCAACAATCACAGTACAGTACTTTAACATAGACAAATACCTCAGGCAGTATAACTTTGCTGAAACAAGCAGCTCTGATTTATTTAGGGGATATAACAAGGACAGGGAAATCAGGTTAATTAGCTTATCACTCTAATAATCTACCTATGGCTCTGTGCACAGGCCTATCCCTATCAGTTACTGTCCCTGGGTACCCAAGCCCTAGTGGCTAGTCCAACCGTGGCAGCTGGTAGGGGCCCTTTCACACAGAGAAAAGGAGAATTAAACAGTCAGCAGTACAGTAATTCCATTTGGATTTAATGTGGCAATTCAACAGGGAGACCCTGAATTAGTACTCATGACCTCCAAATAAGATAGGGTCCTTCAATGTCAGCAGGGCTCACTTGAGGTACACAAACCTCTTCACACATCCATATAAAAGAAAGCACTATACCAGGCAGGCTGCATCTGTATCCCGATCGCAATTACTGCACAATACCGGGAGAACACACAGCAGATTCAGTTCCTGACAGACCGAGTGCAATTTTCAGCAATTCTTCCAGTCTTCTACAGGGTGAGCCTGGTTTCTACTCTTCAGAGATCCTTTGATTCTTTTCACAGGACTGATTCAGTCCTAACAAGCTGCAGACCGGAACTCTGGGCCTTACACCGTTTTTACTAAAACTGCACACTGAAAAAGCACAGGGCTCCTTCCTTCTTCACTGCCAAAGCTCAACTGAAACTCCAACCGACAAAACCGGGCACTTCCTTGAGTTCCTCCCAGTTCTTGACTGGATTGGCTGTCACTCACAATAGACTGCTGCTGTTGGTCCAAAAGGCACTGAAGTCTAAACTACATCTCCCAGAGTCACTGCCCATACAATCCTCTTGTGGCTGGCTCAGATTATGAGTCAAGTTCTGATTCGTCAAGGCACCATTTTAGAGCTAGCTACCCCACACTGATTGGTCCAGTTCAGCAGTTCAAAACTAGAATGGGGAACTAGCAGACACAGTTCTGACTGCAAAGAAAGCAGGTTAGACAAACTGTAATTTTATTATTACTCTAAATAATTTCTGGCAAACAGTTACATCTTTCAGATAGGTTCCCTTGCACTCCTAGTGACTGCAAAAATGAAGTGAATTGGCAGCAGCTTGAGTGGTACTCAATCAAAGAAACACACAGTCCCCCATACAAACTAATTATGTCTGCAAGCAGACAGCTCTTAAAGAGACAGTACCAGAGGTTCTAAAAACACTCACTGATAAATGGCTTAAATGCCAAACACCATTCAGGCTTGGAGCACTCAAGCAAGCTCCTGGAAGTCTTTTGGGAACCCCCATTTGCAGGGGGGTTACACACAAAAGCTGAACCTGGGTGCCAGAAACATTGGTGCTATAGGAGAACCCAAAGGAAGAGCAGAATTGAAACAGCCACATCAGGCCTGGCCACCCTAATACTCTCCTCTGAAGAGCAAGACTCTTCCATGAACACAATCAGGAACAACACAGAATGCAGCTGAGCATTGGAGCGAAACCTGTAAGTGGAGAGCAACAGTGCAAAAGGAAGCCGCATGGGGAGGTGAAGCGTATACACCATGAGGAGCAAACAGGTGCAGGAAAGGATGGCCCTTCCCCGCCACACGCACAAACACACCATACACAAAAGGCAACAGCCAAGGCAGCTGGGATGGGATGAGGAGAAAATCAGAAGGTAACAGGATCAGGTAACAGACTAACAGGCCTGCAATAGAAAAGAAATAAGCATCTGAAGGTCGCTCGAATCATGCACACTTATGTAGTGCTTAGGGGAAGACATGGCGAGTTTTGGCTGCCGTTCTACTGAACTCCAGGCTTACAGCTGCGAATGCCTTGGTGAGAAAGGCATTACCTGTATCGGTCAGCGCCCACTAAAATGAATGAATGCTACTCATTTACACATGGAGCCTACATTTTTTTTTCTAAAATTTTCCCCAAAATGTTATTTGCCAGTTACAACTGAAAAGGCTTGCCTGTCCCAGGTTTTAACTGTGCATTTTTATTTCTGTTTTAACTAATATTTTTGTTCTTGTTTCTGTCCTTTTGCATCCCCATGTCTCCACCCCCAACGATGGTTGTCATCTGGTCTGCACCGTTCTTCCTGCAATTAAGTCAGGCAGTTCATACCAGCATGGTAGCCAATACTTCTGTATGATTGGCAGGAAGTTGAAGCATCAATGAAAAGCAGCCCATGCCCTCCATCTCTGAGCGTCCCATCATCTCTGAGCCCCCTACCCCTCAGCTGGCATCAGTGTGGGATTCCAGTGCTTGAGTGTGAACTTCCGTCTCCTATGAGGCAGTATACGGTGTTCTCGTGCATTGCTCGGCTGGCCCTGTGCATTTTTAGTGTCACTAAACATTTTTACTGTTTTTCTATTTTTAATAATTTACATTTTGTACTTCCCAATGTCTTGGCCCTTGCCCCAGGATAAGGGGAGTCCCAGCCCCACCCTTCTACTTACCTAGTGCAACTTTTGCCCCCCTCATGCTGGATCCAACCTCCTGTCTCCCCCTGATAGCAGAGGCAGGAGTTCCTGAAGTGCCACTTATAGTGGACTGTGGCTGGGGTTGGGGTTAATCGCATCTGTGATCGTCCCACATGAGGCAGGCGCTGTTTCCTTTCTCTGGGTCCCGTCCTGGGACAGCAGTGTGCTAGGGGTTCCAAGCTTGCGCATGCAGAGCGTGCTGAAGTGGAACTCGGCCACTGTCCCCTCTGCCCACTGTGCTGCCACTGCACTGCTGAATGTGGTATCTACCCTCCCTACCTGGAGGAAAAGAGCATCCCTTGGGATACTCTATTCCTTCTATCCTCAGACCGACCCTGACAGCCTCAGCTCGTTTTTGAACTCTGGTTGTCGATGTGAGTAGTAGAACTACCACTACACCGATGTGTGGGCCGTTTTCACTGTTTGACTCTGGGCAGAGTCTTGTTGAAAAAGTCCTGATCAAGAAGCCAACAGCATGCGACATGCCGGACGACCCAGGTTCAGGAATGAGCTCGGTCTGCCAGGGGTCAGCAGGGGAGGACAGGCTTGAGCATCTGGAGGACCGCACTCCTTTCCTGGGGTGGGTGTCAGGGGATCCCCCACCTGGTGGCGGCCCCTGCTGGTGGCTGGGAACATTACACCACTGGCGGGGGTAGCGAGTGGTGTACTGGCTGCAGCGGGGGTCTGTGGGGGGGGCGGGGGCATCTCCCTCGCGTGCTAACACCAGTGCACATCCGCATCAGTAGGGGAGGGACCAAAGGAAAATGGCCTTATCCCTGGTAGGCGAAGGTGGGTTCAGGGACTCTGCACCCATGCCCACCATTGGGTCTCTCACCTCCTCTGGTGCTTCGCCACCTGGCCACTCTATCAGATTCTAGATAGTGTGCCACAAAGGAGTTGGTTGTCCCACCCCAGGGGACTCAGAGCCGGAGGGCCAGGCACACCGGAGGATGGAGGAGAGGACTTCAGACGGGCGGGAGAAAGCAGGAAATCAAGTAACCACACCGGAGAGTCCAGGGATGGTGAGGTAGGAGCATAAATAAAGTGTACAAAAAAAAGAAAAGAAGCCAACAGCAACTGATGTCAGCTCATTAACTCACAGAGCTTCAGTAGGTGCAACATCTGTAGCCAGCAGATTCTCAGAGAAAGTCTTAACAGAAGAAAGCAAAGATTACACTCAACAACTTTATAGACCAAGAAAAACTTTACAATCCTATCTAAAAAGAAACTGAATGTTTGTACTGCGTTTTAACCCAAGCATAATGTAAACTCTACAGCAGCACCATGGAGTCATGAGCATGAGTGGCAAGTCAAGTTTCTGAATCCTTCTATAGTCATGACCATCGTTATCGCAAATAAACAGAGTCTTAGTTTAGTTATAAACCATGTATGTAATGTGGGAGTGTTCTCCCTGATCCTCCCAGAACGCTTCTGCCTGGGAACAAGACATCTCTTGCCAGTGAACTTTCATGTTTTAAATAAACTTAGGAAGAGCAGTGTGGTCTAGTAGAGAGGTGCGAACTAGGAAATCTCTTGTTCAAATCCCACCACAGCCACTAGCCGATTGTGTGATTTTGAGCTAGTCACTTGACCCCCGCCCCGGGCTTCAATGTCCCATCTGTAAAACTATGTTGAATCAAGACCCAACTGAAAATGAGATGTTGCATCTCAATTGGGCTATCTTGGGCAATTAAGCTGTACAATAAAAATTAAATCATGCATTTAATAACAGTTAAATTGACCTATCAGAGCCACCCCTTGGCTTTCATGGAGCAAGTGGTTACTGATCCTACATTTTCCTTTTACTATGTTTAAAAACTACTAAGGCATAAAATCTTGATGAAAAAAAAGGTTCAGACATACCTACTTGTAAAAAACTGGCAAGATACTGCTGCTCTGTAAGCATTTCACTAGCTTTACAAATTACAAGAATTGTCTGGTAATATTAGAATTTGAAGATAAAACATGAATTTGGTTTTAATTACAAAACTTTTGAGAAGCGCAAAAGGTGTTCAAAATGAGAACAGATTGTTGCCTTTTTTAAAAACATTTCTGTGGTTAAAACCGGCAGTGTTTTTTTCACATATGTATAGATATAAGTATACTGTGGCCAAATTGTTAACAAAACTTCACCATACGCAGAGTGAAAACTCCATTACAAGTGAAAATCAGGTTGAGCTATGAATCAGTTGGGGTTGTTTTGCAGCAACATGGTAAACATACACCGCCGTCTTTCATGTCTGTCGAAAAGCCGACTCTCTTTGGTAGGGTGTAAGGTTTCAGAGATTTTCTTGGGCCCCATACTTTGTAAACGAAGCCTGTCAAGGGGACGTATGTTGCGATTCCATATGAGGAATGGCATACTTTAACAAGTAAGCGAAATGCAGTGTACAGTGTTTTCTGTCCTGTAAAGAACATGATTGGTCAGTGGTGATGACAGTATGATTTATGATGGTCTGCATCAGGACCACACTTTGAGATTTGAGAGCCTTCGGCATGTCTTAATTTCGATTTATGGGCATGAGAATGGCAGCATAACCAATTCATTGTCTGTGCAAAGCCTCATGCATGGAGGTGCCTTTACTAGAAGCTGGATAAACATATGCTTATAGGTTAGGATAGCCCAGCTACAACACCTCACTTTCAGGGGGGGTCCTGCATCTACTAAATGATGCAGCTGGTTGGACTGAAGGACTGGGAGGTTAAATGACTTGCCCAAGGTCATATAATGAGTATTTGGCTCTGGTGGGGTTTGTACCAGAGATCTACTAGTTCCTAAGCCAGTTCTATAACCACTAGACATCACTACCTCCTCCTTTGAAACTTGTTTTTTTTTAATCATCCTGTTGTAACATTTTGTTCAGGTTTGCTAAGGTTCTGTTGACAATATATCAGGAGTAAGAATGCTGGAAACTGAGTTCATCCCTAGAAATGAAATTCTTGCCGAAGGATAATTTCATTAGCCATGGATGCACCAAGAGGACAACAGATTACATTCTGTCTTCTATTTTTTGTGTATGCATGTGTGTCTATATGTATGTTTGTATGTATGTATATATGTAGATGGGATATGCCATTGACTGACTAAAAGTATCACCTATATTTTTATCCGCAGGTTTTGACAGCTATGATCTTACAAGTGGTGGAGTCACGAGTGAGGTCCATAGAGGTCAGTCTTTGCAGATACAAATAAATGTGATACGTTTAGTCAGCCCTTGGCATCTGTTATTGAAATGTAATGCTTCTCTGACAAGATTAGCTCTTTTAATGAAGATTTTGCTGTTCTGCTTTTAATTGCAGCAGTAACCATTCTGATGTCATCAGGCATTGTTCAAGCTGTTCTCCCATTGGCTAAGAGTTCCTTTGTGACCAACCTAAAGTGGAAATAAATGCTGATGACCCACCTAACATTAAAATAAATGGTTTATCTCCACTTTAGGCCTGTCGGATATGAAATGCATTTGTTTGTAAAATACTTCTCACAGTTATTGTATAATTGGGGCTATCACTTGGGACTCTAGTGTGTAAGCTTTTTATTTCCCTCTAGATTGATGGGAACAATGCCCTTTTGGCACAAGTGGTGTAGCCACGGCTGCAAGGGAGTATTGGCGCCTGTATGGCAGAGGAAAGTAAAATGCTTACACACTAGGGTCCTGTGAAATGTCCTGTTTACACCATTGGGTCCAATCCTTGTGACATACATGAAGGGATGATAACCCTGTAGGATGATAAAAGGTGTATCATCCTTGCAGGTACCTAATATTATGTTGTATCAAGTTCATTTATTCTCCTCCCCAGCGGTATGAATGCATTTATTTATCTCAAACGTTTTAGCAGTAGTGACTTACTGAGCTGGTAGCAACTTGTTTCCAGATATGTCCGGGAAAAGGGGGCAGGGGGAAAGGGCAACAGTTCAAAACAGCAATACAGTCATAAGGTGCATACAAAACTAAATGACAACATATCGTAGTAACTGTACAAGAGGTGTACAGCTATGATCAGATTACAAAATTTGGATAATAGTATAGCCGTACCACAATGACTGGTGCAGTCCCAGTGTAGTCAATGCAGGCGGCACAAATATTGCTGTCATCCTCCTATACTGGTTTCTGTCCACCACCTGTTACAGGAAGCATGGCCTTCACCTGACAAGAGAGGGGACTAGTGTGTTAGGGCAAAAGTTTGACATCAACATTCGTAGATGGTTAAACTAGCTGCTGGGGAAGCTGGGGCTGGGGAATTCCACTATGGAGGGAGGAACAGTGGGGAACCTAGATAGAACTCCCAGTGGAGGGGGGGGGTCATGTGTTTGGAGAATAATAGATGGGAGGAAAGAGTCCAGGGGACACGGACGGGTAGACAGAATAGACATGAAAAGAAGAGGAAACATAAGACACCAAGGTTATTGGAGAAGGGTGATGGGGGAGGGGCAAGTGAGAACCAGTAAAGGTGTGGGCACATGTTGGACAGTGGCATGCCTTGAAGGGATCGAGGCAGTGGGGTTGGAATCACGTGGATATAGCTCACAAAGTTGTCTAGTAGGAAGACTCGCATAGGGATACTTTGTAGGCCACAGGGCAGGGAGAAAAGAGAGATAAGGAACTGGGTGCTGAAGTATGGAGGGGCTGCAAAGGGGAAGGTTGTAATAGTGGGAGATCTCAACCAGCCAGACATGAATTTGGACATCCCAGAGTCCCAGAGCAACCAGAAGCCAGGCTCTGCTTGCTGTCTTGGAGGACTGCTTGTTGGTACAGTGGGTCAGGGATCCCACTGAACAGTGCCATTCACCAACTCAGAAAGAGTAGGCAGAGTATAGGTTGTGGAACCACTGAGGTCTAGCGACCACAGTACTGTATGGTTAGTGGTGGCCCAGGGCATCCGTAAGCCCTCATCTAAGGCTGACATGCTAGACTTCAGAAGGGTGGATTTCAACCATATGAGGGAAATTTTGCTGAACAGGTTAGTTGGGGTAGACAACATCAGGGGAGAGGTTGAAAGATGGGGGAATTATAAAAGGGGCCATTCCTGAGGCAACAAAAACATGCATGGAAACTGTTATCAAAAGAAACAAGTATAAGAGACCAGTCTGGTTCTCTGAATTGTCAGGGAGGCAGTGAGGGCTAATGGAGGGGAACATGATAATAGAAGAGGTTGGGCAGAAAGCAACTGTGCTAAATGACTTCTGCTCGTATTCAGTAGGGAGAATAGCGGGCCCTTGCCAGAGCGGCACTAAGGCAGCTGATAGAGGGGTCTCAAAAATGAAACTACAGAAATTTAATGGCGAAAGAAGTGAAAAGGGGCTAGCTTCCCTGAAGGTAAACAAGACCCCAGAGCCAGATAGGATGCATCTGAGGGTGCTGAGGGAACTGGCATCAGAGTTAGGTGAACCCCTGGTGAGGCTTTTCAATGGCTCTATGCAGCAAGGGGTGGTTTCCAAGGACTGGAGGATGGCGGACGTAGTTCAGCTGCACAAGGTAGGGGACAAGGAGCAGCTGGGAAACTATAAACCTATGAGCCTTACTTTGTGGTTGGGAAACTGATGGAGGCACTAGTCAAAGAAGATCTAGTGGAATACTGGAGGAAAACAGACTTCAGGATAGTAAGCAGCACAGATTCATAATAGGGAGGTTTTGTCAGATCAATCTGATGTTATTCTTTGACTGGGTAACCAAGGCAGTTGATTAGGACCATGCTGTAGATTTACTCTACTTTGACTTGAGCAAGGCATTCAACTTGGTGCCACATGGAGAGCTGCTGAAGAAGATGGGGCATCTGGGAATAGCTAAGGAAATTGTAAGGTGGTAGGGAGTTGGTTGGAGCGGAGGCAGCAGAGAGTTGTGGTAAATGGTGTCAGATCAGAGGAAAAACAGGTCACTACTGGAGTACCCCAGGGATCTGTTCTGGGCCCAGTCCTCTTCAATATATTCATCAGCGATTTGCTCACTTATCCTTCTCACTTCAATCTCCTCAACAATTCCCTTCAAACTTTTCCTTCCTTACATCTGGATTGTGGAACAGTACTGGGAATTAATTTGCTTGATCAGCAACAGAGGCAGTAGTGAGCAATCTGCTTTGTGTATGTTAGGGTCCATTATCTATGGGACTCTATACTCTCAAATTGTGTTGTACTGTAGTTGTGACATCACTAATATGGTACAGCAGCTATTCCTTGCTCAGGTGTCTGCGCAGGCCTTTCCCTATCACTGAATCACTGTGTCTGAAAATCAATTCCAGCAGCTTTTCATTTGTGATTCCATTTTGTTTTAATGTAGAAGAGACACCCCACACCCAGCTTTGAAGAACCCACCCAGTCCTCAGTACCTTCTCCAGTTTGTGCATTGCTGCTACCAGTAACACAGGTTCAAGCAGAAAACTGTGATTGGAGATGGTTAGACCTCTTTA
Source organism: Neoceratodus forsteri (assembly GCA_016271365.2). Classification (NCBI taxonomy): domain Eukaryota; kingdom Metazoa; phylum Chordata; order Ceratodontiformes; family Ceratodontidae; genus Neoceratodus; species Neoceratodus forsteri. The sequence goes on along the minus strand of CM028135.1, from coordinate 24,158,003 downwards.
AAATGTAAAATAAATAAAAACTATGTACATTTTTACATTGGGTTGTGATCTGGTGGGCATGTCAGAGCTGGATGTGGGGTGGGTTGTCTACATTAAAACAAATTGCAAATAGTAGTCTTTCTTTTCAGGGCAGGAAAAGTACTCAGGGGACAAAAATATTAAAAAAAGCCAAATACATGCTACAAAAAATAAAATCTAGGCAACCATACCCAACTTTGCGTGTTTTTCCGTGGTGGGGTTGAGATGATGCCAGGGACTTCTCGAGCTTCGTTGTCAAGCTACCTATTAAGTCATCTCAGCCCCATTAAGAAAACATAGCCATGTGCAGTTTCCCATTACATTATTCTATATATGTAATTACTGACAACCACAGCGTATCAAGACAGTGTTTTAGGTGCACAGACATCCACTACTGTCAGCTCGACATGCATGAGCAGCAGCCAACGTGAAGGCAGTTTGCAACAAGAGCAGCATTAAGAAGGTGTACGCAGTACAAGCAAATGATTTGCAATTTGCTGTGTTTTTGTAAATCTGTCCAAGGTATATGCATGCATTCTAAAGCCTACTGCAAGGCATCTTGAGTATGCAAATCCTTTTGTGTGTATGGGTGTGGGAGTGTCGGCTGTACATGCAATCTCTCAACCGGCACTACATTCTTTGGGCATGCATCTTCCCAGACCTCATCACAGCTGGCTCACACACACACTAAACATAACAAATCTTCAAAATCATCTCGAAAGAGTCCGCATGATACCAGTGGATAGAAGCTATCACTTGCTTCCTAAACATACCCAACCTATGTAGATCTTTAGTTGTGGAGCTGGGCCCGACGAAGTATTTGTGTTTTATCTTATTTCATTTTGAATGAAGAAAGATTATGTCATCAAAAAGAATTCTTATCTGGGGTAAAAAGAATATCCTAATATGTTTTATTCCCTTGTTTTGTAATTCTGTGTTTTTTAAACTTTTTATCATGTGTACAAGTACAAATGCAAGACATTACAAAGAAGATGCACACAGTGTCATTATACCCTTTCTCATCGGAACTAGACCAATTTACTTGTCCATGTTTATTCCCTTTTAAAAAGAGTCTTACAATCCTACAAGCCCCAATATCTGTATTAGAATGCTTTAAACAGCAATAAGACAAAGTATGGAAAAGAAATAAGACCGTACCCTTGTATTTTGCTGAAAAAAAACTTCTAACACTTTTCAGTTTCATTTATTGCGAATAGCTGGCGAACAACAGTGCAACATACATAAATGTTACAAGTCGGTTAATGCTAAAGAAACACAGTTCTGAGTAGTGCAAAAAGGCAAAAGAAAGAATCAGATAAATAAAAAAACTACACATTCCATACTAATTTACAGAGATGTAATATATACAGAATCTGTAACCGGATGCAGAGCGCCATCTGGTGGAGAAATTGAAGATTGCAGCATACATGAATAAGAGCCAGTCTGACACTGGGTTCAGTTCCCTGTGGGCCACACTTTTCCTTTCTCATTTCCATCCTTGATTTTAAAATATGTTTGGCAGGGGCTTAGCTGCCCTGAGAAGTGGTCTGTGTGTATTTCTGATATGTTCCTAAGTTGCCGGATTACGCAACACTTTAGAAAGGAATTTGTGTGGATTTAAGGAAAACCTAAGGCCTGCTAACCATGTGAGCCCATAGCATAATGGTTAGAGCACTGGAACGGTATTACCAGGGGTCTGGGTTCAATTCCCGGTAGGCCACACTTTTCCTTTCTCATTTCCATCATTGATGTAAAACATACCTTGGTTAAAAGGAAGGCTTTTTGTTAGCTAAATAATGGAGTTGCAGCCTCTGAGACTGGACATGCAAGTATTGATCACTGAGTCTGGCAATTCAGTTTACAAAATATGTCCCTGAGAGGGGGAGGATGCTACACTAGCAATGATGATGGGATCTCTTTCAGTGAGACCAGATGCAGAGAGCCATCTGGTGGAGGAAGTAATGGGGCTAGCAGTATAGCCTAGAGATTAGAGTGATGAGCTGTGAATGAGCTTGGTACATCCAGCAGACACTGGGTTTGATTCCCACAACCTCCACCTGCATACTATGTGACTCTGAACAAAACACTTAACCTCCCCAGTGTTATCAGGTCATCCCTGAAAACAGGTACTTGTGCCTAGTGGAATTTAGCTGGTTACCAAAGAATAAAAAAAAGTATACAGAATCTGTGACCAAATGCAGAGTGTCACATGGTGGAGAAAGTGAACATTGCAGCATACAAGAATAAGAGCCATTCTGACACAGTGCTTCTCCGATGAGGCCTCCATGGTCGCATAAGGCTACCAGCACCATTTTGTATAGCTGCAGAGCTCTTCAGAGCCCCAATTAGAAATGTAATGGGATGGGCAATTTCTTACGTTTAGAAGAGCATGGGATATACATTTTACATGGAAATAAATCAGGAGTTTCATTTAATGAATACTGTGTGAAAAGAAGTGTGTTATGTCAGGGGGGTTGAGGTGAACCAAATAAGTGAGTCTACCATGGAGTTCTGGTGCCTGCACTTTGAGGTTCTTTTTTTTTAACTTATATTTTATTCAGTTTGAAATGAACAAAGGATACACAAATGCATTAATAGAAGACAGAAAGCCATGCAGAACACTGTAAGCACTCACATTTTAGCACCCAGATTTAAGCTCTGTTAAGTGCGATACAACCTACGAGGGTTTCCTGAATGGCCAGTAAAATCCATAATATAAACAGATACGCCTGCCAACTAAAACCTGTGGAAAGAAAAGTTATGACTTGCATACAGAAATAGTCCATGGCTCAAATAGTTAAACATGACCCGAACTAGTCACTGATTCCACAGTCCGTATTGTAAAAAGGAATAATCTGGGTTCCGCAATCCACCAACCGTAACCTACAGAGAACCTTATGCATAATAACAGAAAAGCACAGTATATGGTGCGGAACAAACATCCTTAGCTTAGTAGGTGAATGACTGAAAGGGCTTAACATCACCCAACTGGCCGGCCTGGTGGCGCTGAGGGTTGAGGCGCTGGACGCCACACCTCATGTCACGCCTCATCATCACATGACAATCAGTGCGCCAAAATAGTAGTATGTCCTGTATAGGAGCACTGCAGGAAGGATTTATAATTAGATATATTAGCTAAGTAAAACAGGTTGAAAAAACCTGCATCAATCCCTAACCCAGAACATACATAGATCAAAGTAGAAGCGCCTATACATGTAAAGATGGAAAATGCAGTTCCATATTCAAAGTTTAAGTCTCTGTATCTGTGCCAGACTCCTCCATCATCACCTCCTTGGGGCACTCCTGAACTCAGCTGCAGTTTTATCCACCCGAGCCCTGGCCTCCTTCGGATCGGTAAACTGAAAAGCCTTACCCCGTAGTGATTCTGAGCCAGGCGGCGGGCCAGCAGAGTGCTTACTACAACGGTGCTTTGAGTTGCTGTCCCAAGGGGTCAAAAAGTTTCTGACGGGAGCGAAGTTGCGTGAGGACCAATCTGGGAAACATCTGATATCATGTCCCTCCAGTTGTAATGGGTGCTTCACTCTGACCCACTGTGAGAGTTTTTCTTTAACTCTGGTCCCATGGTCACCAGTAGGACAGTCCAGTGTCTCTCTGTTAAGTTGTTGAGTACGAAAATTCACCCGATCAGCTTGCTTGAGTTCCAAGGGATCCAGATTAAGTCCATCTGGTATCGACTCTGCAGTCCAGGCCTGCAGAAACAACAGTAAATCACCCCCAATTCTCTCGGAGAGGCCAACAATCCTAACATTCATAGCCCTGGCCCCATTTTCCAGTGTTTCCAGGTGGGATCAGAGATGGGAGCATATCCCAGGGATATGCATATGTATTCACGCATGCTCAGCTTCACAGTCTCACAGTTTCTGACCCTAATTCTGAATACTTGTAGCCCTCAGTTTTTATATTTACTCTCTTTCCTAGTTCAACTTTCTATCTGCTGCTGAAAACTTACTTTCGCTGAACTCGGGCATGCTAATTAGAAACGAGCCTTCTGCCTCTTCCATGCCGGCGAGTATGTCACCAGCTTTTTATCCTGACCACAGGGGTAAACAACCACTGGAGTTACTGGCTGTGTGGACAGAACTTTGAGCCACAGCGACCATCACAGCAGGAGTGGAGCGCTCCAAGTTGTGGAGCGCAGCGGTAGTGTAAACAGGGCTGTCAACTCCAAACAGATGTTATCTGGTTCTGCTTATCTCCAGCGGCTAAGTACAGTCCCCTGTGACTGGTTTAGCCCTGTGATGAAAGCAGGACCAGCAAACGAAGGATCAGAACTTATATAAACTCTATCATGCAGTTCAGGCTGTTTAATCTCCCACTACTGCAGTACTGCTCTGATGTCAGCTGCAGGGTTCGGATTTGTAGTTACAGAAGATGTCAGCCTAGAAGCAAACAGAATTAGTCAGATACAATGTACTATATATACTACAGGAAACAGTAAGAAACCAAAATGTTTTTGCACACAAAGTGCCCTGCAGTTGGGTGTGGGCCTCTGGTGCTGACTGTCCCTTTAAAAGGACATTCCAGTTGCCCAATGTACTGACCTGCCAGCCACCAAATTCAGGGAGTGGATTTGGGAGGCCGAATCGACAGTCAGCTGGGTTGGCGTGCAGTTCTGTCACCACAGCAACCCCTGCGTGTCGTGGCTGGGCTTGCTGCATAGATGTGCAAGGCTGGCATAGGCACTGCTTGATGCCAGGCTGGTGATGGGAGGCCAGTAGTCACCTGGAGAAAAAAGATTAAAAGCCACTGCACCAGTTCAATGACAGGTGGCAGCACTCTCAGTCCTTGTGCTGCAAAGACTCCCATTGGCTTAATCCTGCAGAGTACTGACAGTTGGGAGGCTGCCAGGGCCACTACCAGGTGACTGGGTGGATGGCCCTTGGCAGAGAAAAGGCTATTTGTTAAAAAGTAAGTATAAAGCAGCAGTGCATGATATAGCCATATTCCAATTGTTTAACCAGGCGAGACACACTAAGCTGAAAGCTTGTTTACAGGTGCAACCTGAGAGCACAGGGAAGTTAAGTGACTTGCTCAGGGTCACACAGTTTGCAAGTGGGGGCTGTGGGATTCAAACCTAGGTCTCCAGATTTGCAGCTCAGAGCCTTAAACCACTGCGCTATACTGCCTCCCCTATTCAACGGAGTGCTTCTTTTATTATTCCAAATGTGAACAAAAAGTGCTAAAGTGGCAAAAAAGTTGAAAAAGGGGTATCTTACAAGAAAGGAGATGAGGGGTAATCTAAAATAGAGTAAAAAGAAGTCTAGGTTTCAGATGTTCACCGAAACACACACTGCTACTTTCAGTAGGTCGCTGTCTCAAGGGTTGCCTCCTGGTGGGACAATCCTCTTACAGTAAATTAAAGCTAGTGCTTGTTAATTCCCTTTTGGTATTTACGCAGCCTGTTCTGGCTCTCCACAGCCCTGGACAGGGGTGGCAAGGAGTCGAATGCATTGAAAAGAACAAGAAGGGGATTAAGAAGGTTTCCAAATGTTGTGGTGTGGGGTGACCGCTGGAAGGCCAATCACTTTGCCACATAAAGCTGCACCTCCTTCCCCCTTCCTTCCCTCCCTTGGGACATTAATTATCTTAATTGAATTTACTACTTGCATCACCTTAGATCCTGCTTTATCATGCAATCAGAGCTGTTTCTAACCCCAAGGTCCTGTTTCTTTTGACTAATGGAGCACCATTTAACCTTTGACCCTTTTCCTCCTGCCACTCTGTTTGGCTGCAAATGCTGGATCAGATTACCTACCGAAAGCCTTATTCAGAAATTCAGTTAAGAGACTAATTCTGTAAAAAAAAAAAAAAATGTATGTATATGTATATATATATATATATATATATAATATATATATATGTACACACACACACACACACATATATACATATATATATATATATATATATATATATATATATATATATATACACAATGGGGTGAGACATATTCCAGTGAGATGAAGCAGGTTATTTTCACTGCAGCAAAATAAATCCTGATGACTTCAGCAGACTTAAAATAAATGCCGCTTATTACACCCCCAAACCCGCACTAAACCTGCGCAAAGCCATGCAACCATGCAAAGCCGTGCAAATTGTACATTTTGCAACAATGAGGCCCCTACTGTATAAACAGGATACATGATGTGCACTCATGTGATATGGGAAATATGTTCAGTCCTGTACAATGACCTCTGAAACCTCACTCTTGGCTTCGCCACTCGTGAGTATTCAGAGGTCACTGTAGAGAAGTGAAAATATTTTCTATATCACACTCGTGCCCATCATGTATCCCATATATATGTGTGTGTTGGTATAGATATATATATATATATATATATATATATATATTTTATGTGTATGTGTGTGTATATATATATATATATATATATACACATATACATATACACATGTATATATGTTGTACACTGTGGGGGATGACATATTTTCCCAAAGATTTGCTCCCCAGGCACAGCAAAGGTGGGGGAACTTCCAGATTGTTGCAGTATAAGAGGTGCTGTATGACAGGCGTTGGTATTTTCCACTGTTTCACGCATACAGTGTGATTGCCTGGCGTTGGCCACAGTCGGTCACATGGACAGCTAAGGACTGTTCCTGCTGTCCTGTCTTCATTTGGTCCTGTTATTCATCAGCTGCAGTATGAGGGTACTTTAGGTTATTTCCAACCTGGTCGGTGGTCAGTGTCACACAGCGTCAAGGGAAGTCTTTGTTTTCACTTTTCACTTTCTCTTTGTTTCACCATTGTTAGCCTTCTGTTTTGGCACCTTCCGCAACCTTTGCCCAGCGTTTTCAATTAGGGCTTTACCTCGGATGTGTTTATCTGTTGTGTCCTGTTTGTTGTACTGTTCCTTCTGAAGTCCACAGTTCCCTAGAGACAGAAACATAGAAATTGATAGAATAAGGACTGCTAGGCCCATCTAGTCTGTCCATTTTCCTTGCCTACTGTAAAGCCGCAGACCCTAGGGTTCTGTGTAAGTAAATCTGCCTTGCTTTGCTTCTGGTTTCCTGTAAGCACTGTTTGTAAAGAATACCTTAAAATTCCTGTTTCATTTTTGGCGTGTTATATCATTGAGTTCTGCTGATTGAAACTGAGTTTCGCTACAGGTGGCCAAACTCCTCCAAAGAACCTGACATCTCCTGGAACACTTACAAAGAGAAAATATTTAGACACATTTCAATTTCTAGTTCATCTTCTATTCTGTGTCTATTTTCTGCATGTAATGTCACCTTCAGGTCTACATATTGCAGTAAATATTATTTTAAACACCCCCCACTATGAGAACAAGAAAATCAGTATTGTAATACCTGGCCACTGCTGTTTCATGCATCTGCTCGACTGGGATCTGTGTAGCGCCGTCTAGACTTCTGGGTTTACTGAGTTCACGTTGCATGAATTATTAACAAAAAAAAAAAAAAGAAGTCCAAACATTCTGTTTATTTCATAAATGGAGTCCGGTGCCAGTGTAAGAATGTATCTGACAACTGGAGCCAGCTGCTGTAAGGCATTGCTGGTCACCTTTAAGACTGTGTCACATTTACTTGTTGTAATACAATGTAACCTTACACAGGAGATTAGTGTAGAAGCACCTGTTGTCTCTAGAAGCTCCAGTACTGTCAGCAGTCTTGCATGCAGTGAACACCATCACCCGCTTGGCCCACTGGATACCTGGAAATTTTTATTTATGTTATTTTCTTTAGTTTTTCGTTGACTGGGTAAGTGCACTAGACAAATCCTGTCTATTTTCAGGCACGACCCGGGAGGGGATACAGATGAATGGCAACTGACCTTGAACCAGATTAAGCTGTTGGTGGTATTTTTAGTGAACGAGGAAAATTTGGCCAGGGCACGGGGGAAATTCCCCTACTCTTTTCAATAAGTGCCATGGGATCTTTAACATCCACCTCAACTACCACCAATCCAGGCAGATGGGACCTCGGTTTGACATCTCATCCGAAAGACGGAGCCTCAGAAGTGCAGCACCCCTCTCGTGCTGCACTACAGTGTCAGTACTGGGATATTAACCCAAGTGCCAGATGTGGGAACTGAACCCACAGCCCTCTGATCTCCCAGCCTCAGAGACGAGTGTGCTACCTACTGAGCCACTGACACTACTATTCCCAGGTGGGTCCCCTGAGTTGGGTATTGGCCACTTCTAAGCTCTGAAAATATCTGCATTTATCATCTTTTTCTAATTAAATGGGGTATCTGGGACACTGTAGGTAAATATTTTCTGGAGACACTTTAGAAATACATTAGGGCAGCCTGGGAATACAGCCCCCGACATGTTTCTTCACGGATTTAGTTATAATAACTACAATGCTATTGCAAACACCTTCAATAGTTATTTCTCTGATTTCTCCTCCTGTACCCTGGTCTTCCCCATTAAGCCTACTTCCCTGTTTTATAGCAACACCCATCTAACACCCATAGTTTCATTGGGGCAGCCACCTTTTACTTTAAAAAAGTCAGTACTACAGAAATCTGTCAGCTTCTTGAGCAGATCCCTTCTTCCAATTCTGCAGATCCCGACAGCATTGAGCCCAAACTTCTAAAGATGGTGGCAAAGGAATTGGTTTCCCCTGTTGCTAGGCTAATAAACCTATCCTTAACTACAGTTACTGTCCCAGACCTCTGAAAATCCTCCTGTGTTGTGCCCATTTTCAAAAAAAGAGGACCCCAGATTACTACGAAACTGTAGACCCATTGCCATACTCCCAGTCCTCAACAAAATCCTAGAGAAGTCATGGCCTCTAAATTAGTTCAGAACCTCGCCACCTGCTACCTCTTATCCCCTAGTCAGCACGGTTTTTGGAAGGGTCACAGCACCTCCACTGCCCTCCTTACTGTCACAAATGACATTACAGTAGCCATGTACTCTGGTGAACATATGGGTGCTGCCTTCATCGACCTAACAAAGGCTTTCGAACTTATGGATAACTGCCTCCTTATCAGCAAGCAAGCAGATCTTGGCATTTTGCATACCACTCTTCAGTGGTTCCACAACTACGTCACAAGCAGATCACAGAAAGTCATGTACTGCTCCTTCCTCTCTGATCCTGCTCAGACAATGGTAGGAGTTCCTCAAGGCTCCATTCTCTGGCCCCTTTTGTTTGCCCTACATGTGAACGACATTGGTGGCTGCATGTCTCCTCAACAATTCTGTATGCTGATGACTTAGTCCTGTATGCTCACTCTAGCAGCATCAGCTCCTTAAACAATGCCCTAACGATCAATCCATGATCCGTCCGTTCTTGGCTACTAACAAATAAACTGATCCTGAACTATCAAAAACACAAGCCATGCTGTTTGGCACGCCGGCCAGACTGCGGGCCTGCCCATCCCCTTTGTCCATTGCCTATCTTGATGGCACTCTAGTCCCCTCAGTCTCTTCCTTTCAGATATCTTGAAGCCACTCTTGACCCCTCATTAAACTACGGGAGTTGTATGAAATCCCTACAGTCACTCGCCTGACGTGCGATAGCCTGACTCCATTTGCCCGACATTCACTTCCCGACAATAGAAATTTGCCTGCGGGGGAGGTGATTATATTTAAGTATGGGGTGCGGGGAAAACCCCTCAAAACATAAAATCACCTCCGCCACAGGCAAATTTCTAATGGGTGTGTCAAACGAATGTTGCGTAAACGAGTCGGCTATTTGTACACCAGGCCAGTCACTGTCAGGATTTTGTAGTAGATCCTTAAACTACTACTCTCATGTTTCTAATATCTGCAAATCTGTAAACTGTGTGCTATCTGTCTCCTACAAAGTTAGCCGAAATCTGACACCAAAAGCCCGCCTCACCATTGCCCAAGGAATGCTTCTTCCCAAACTTACATATGGTACTACTGTTTTCAGGTCTGCCCCCAAATCTACTCTAATTCACTGGGATGTTCTGTACAATAACATTTGTTATTTTGCACTGTTATCCCGGAAGCTCACTCATCACTGCACCTTAAATGAATCCTTAAGCTGGCTGCCCCATCCTCCCTCAGAGACTGTAACTTTGGTACTACTTGCTACAAATGCACTCAGCAGGTCAGGCCTCTGCTCCCACAGTGCCAACCTCCGAGCGAGTAATGTGAACAGGTAACAGACAGAGTAACCCTCCTGTCTGCTTTTGGGTCCGAATCACTTTTAGTCTCAAGTTCTGAGGGGATTCAAACTGTGAATCTTATGTTAGCGTACCCAATGTACAGGCTCAGATACATACCCTCTTCGGGGTTTGCGGTACGATCTTTTGTCAGGGGCACCAAGCCAGGCTTCCAAAATGAACCCTTAAAACTCTATAAAAGACCTTAGGTATAGTCTTACCGTTTCCCAGTTTAGTAACACCATCAAGCTTTCTAGAACAGCTGTCAAACTTAACCACGTATACATCACATGCAAAAAGAACTTGGAAGACACCCAGGCAGTCTTTCGAACAAAAGATTTTAAAAGATGATAAAAATATGTAACATGTAAACACAGAACAATGTATCAAAGAGCATACAATCACTTAAAAGAAAACAAGGAAAAGTACAAAACAAAAACTCCTACCACAATACATTTAGACTTTTTCTATCTAATGTATTATCTCTTTAAGTGCCTTATCAGAGAGCTGTGTGTCTTTTTAGAGTCCCAAGATGGAATGTCATGTTCCCCAGTTACAAGGATACATTTCAACTCCATCTCCCCACCCCCTTGGTGAGTCATCTAGCTCCTCCTTTTTAGAATTAAAAAAATACAAAACATGATTTCCTGTCAGGAGATATATTAAACAATGTGACATCAGCAAAAACTCAATTTCCTAAATATGACTCCTTAATTAAACATTTTCTCTTTGATCTGGTGTAGTTCCTATCCCCAAGACATATCAAAGGATTTTACAACTTTAGCACCAAGTTGGTATAAAATGTTCTTCCTATAGGAATCATAAAACTTTACGAGCCCTATATCCTGGCAGCTGGGTCAGTTCTAATTAAGACAGAAAAATAGGAGACCCTTAATTAAGTCTCTCTGGCCTTTTAATTACCTCCTGGTTTCAGGTCACTTGTCACTGTAGCTTCACTGAAACCTGTGGGGGGCTCATAAGCACAAGCTGTCTTATGTGAGACAATCACCTACTATGTTTTTATATTACAAATATCATACAACAATCATAACCAGCTGACCAAGCGTCACACTATTATATTCAATGTCCTCTACAGGGGGTTGCCTAAGTCCCCCACAGCCCTTCTTCAACCCGCCAATAGTACCTACCCTTTAAGGTCCTGTGAGAATGCTGTCTTGGCTGTTTCTAAGCTCAGAACCAACATTGGGAGATCAACCTTTTAATTTACTGTCCCGGCCCTTTGGAACTCGATTCCTCCTGATTTACATCACTGCCCTTCTGTGTCCTGTTTCCGTTTCAAGTACTGGGAATATCTCCTTGGCTTAGCTCTCTGTCAATGCCCCTAAACCCTGCTCTCCCCTTCTCAATGCACTTGCTTACACTCATTGTTCTTAGCACTGGTTCTTCATGGTTGATGACTCTCACTCCAAGTCACCTTTAGCTCTTTTATTTCCTGTTCCCCTGTATTGGAGTTTCTACTTGACCCACAAAATGCTCAACAAATGCTCCCCTTCTCCGTCTTTCACTTTCTCCTTGCTGGTGCAAATGCCAACAACTGTAATTGTTTTTATATCCTTCACTTGTATAGGTTAAACTGCTGATACTACTGTAACTTATTGGCACTGCTTCCTTCCCCTGCAGCACATCCTTTTCAGCCTTGGGGATATTTACCCTGTTGGTTTTTGTACCCTTTCCTTAGGCCTTGTCATTAGTAACTGTATGTATCATTACCTGATTGGTCAATGTGCCAAGCATTGTATGTATTTTCATCCATACTGTACCTGCTTAATGTGCTGACTATATGTGTTTTCATCCATACTGTACCTGCTTAATATGCTGACTATGTGTTTTCATCCATACTGTACCTGCTTAATGTGCTGCCTATATGTGTTTTCATCCATACTGTACCTGCTTAATGTGCTATGTGTTTTCATCCATACTGTATCTGCTTAATGTGCTGCCTATATGTTTTCATCCATACTGTACCTGCTTAATGTGCTGCCTATATGTGTTTTCATCCATACTGTACCTGCTTAATGTGCTGACTGTGTTTTCATCCATACTGTACCTGCTTAATGTGCAGCCTATATGTGTTTTCATCCATACTGTACCTGCTTAATGTGCTGCCTATATGTGTTTTCATCCATACTGTACCTGCTTAATGTGCAGCCTATATGTGTTTTCGTCCATACTCTACCTGCTTGTGTAACTCTCCCAGGTCCTGCCTGAATATAGGCAATGTTTTGCCTAATGCCCTTGCCTGGTTAACAAAAACTGAATAAATAAATGTAAGATACAAACACAGAGCTAGTTTATCAGATTGAAGTGGAATACTGATATGAATGTGTCACTGTGGGCCTTCCCCTATTGATTTTCCAGGTAGACCCTTGTATCCTCTTTCCAGATGGGCCCCTGGACCCCAGTCCGACCCTGCATCCTCCCCACACACACATACACACACATAAGCTGTCTTTACATGGCTGCTGTCATTCCTGATGTGGAGCATTTCTTAGGTGCTTGCCTTGTGTGTTCACACTGCCCCTGTCAGCACTGATGCAAGATGTGCTGGAGAGGGCCACGAGTTGGGGGGTGGTCGGCTTCTCATTGACGTTGGTGGTGATGAGCAGTGTGACACATGGACTGCTGGTGTCACTTTCTCTCATTGCCATGCCTTCCCTGCTAATCAGGAAGCATTGGAGACGTACTTTGTTTGCTTTGCAATTTTAAAAAGAAAAATATTTTGCAAGTTGGCTCTGTGGCGCTGAGTGATGGGTGTTCGCCCGGCACGCTGGCAACCTGGGTTTGTGCCTTAAGCCTGGATGTCAGGGGTAGAGTCTGGCAGGAGGGAATTTACAGAATTTTACAGATGCTTCCTCCTGGTGGGGTGGGGGGTCCTGGACCACTGTTTGATCGCTCCTGGTGGCAGGTAGTGGCTGGTGTTCTTGGCGGCATGTGGCCTCAGCACACCACTTAACACCCCGGATACTGTTGTCAGCCAGACTATTTCATGGGAGTTGGGGGGTGCTGGGAGAAAATGGGAAAACTAGTGCTTGGCGACCAGATGATGGTGGCTGGTCCCCACTCATCATGAAGCCGGAAGTATCCATGCCAACCCTGCTGTGCCCAAGATATGTTTGGAATGCTCTAGTGCAACTCTCCTGTCCCGATTCCCTCCACAGTGAGGGGCCTCCCCGATGAAGGGATACGTCGGGTTACCCAGGTTGCAGCAATAGTGTGGCGGAATGGCGAAGGGACATGGCAGCAGGGCGGGGGCCTAGGTGGCCCGAAGGAGTAGCCAGCTGAGGGCTTGGGAGGAGAAAAAAAAAGATTTTGCAGAACTGCAGAGAAAAGGCGCGTTGGTCCATCCTATGGTGCAGGTTGAGTCTGCACTGAGGGAGGGTGGATCAGAGTCAAAGCCTGTGGGAAAGAATTTGGCAGCAGCAGAGAAAGACTAGTAAGTTAATAAACTACACATAGACTGATTTCAGATGGGGTTTCCAAAATGTTTTTATTGTATAAAGTTCTATTTACGACCACTGTTCCCTAAACATGCCAACACTACACGCCACCTCTCTTCCTTGTTATGAACAAGGGAATTGTGGGAGACAGAGGAGGATGCTGGGAGTGTCCCTGCTACATTAGAGCAAGCAGCACAGCCTTGCCACATGGCTGCTTACACTGCTTACTCCAGTGTGCTCTCTGCCAAGGCTGGACCGGCTCATGAAGGAGTTCAGCGAGTGATTTACTGCAATTCAGTAAGTGTTCACGCAACTGCGTTTGCACTGCAGCAGCCTGAGCACGTGGGTTGCTGCGGTGCAAATGCAACCATGTTAACGGCCCTATAGACAAACTCACTCACTCACTCAAACACACACACAGTCTTTAGCACTCTTCTCTCCACCTGTTCCTAACAGACAGTGCCTAGTGTCGGAAAATACTAGTCAGGCTGAACAAGTTATTACTGATTTCACATAAGTACCTCCCTTTCTAGTGGTGGCCCCTGCAGGGACAGTAAGAGTGAGTGTGTGTGTGTGTGTGTGTTTAGGAGATGAGGTCCCCCCATACCTTTTCCCTGGTTCCTTGATTTGACTCTCGTTAGTGGCTTACGTCTAGGTAGAAGTCCCTCTCCCTCTTCTGCACCCATGTCCCTTAATGTGCCGCTCTTTGGAGGCCCAATTTAAATAGTTACAGCCTCTCCTCATCCCATGGACATCCATTGGGTCTCCCCCCTTTTGCAGTGTAGGCCATTAATAGGGTTTCCATGTCATCTAATTTTTTGGGACACTTGTCCTGTGTTGAGGATTAATTTTTTTAGGACAGGACGTTTCCCCAAAATTTAGTTAAGGCAGTCTGTCAGTAAGTAAGTAAGTAAAACTTTATTTTTTTAAGCACTTTTCAAAACCAAAGCGCTGTACATGTGAATTAAAACCAAACAATGAAAAGACAACAAAATATTAAATAAGCATTCATAGATGTTATAAAATCATTCACCATAAGCTTTAAAAAATGAAAAGGTTTTGAGCTCCGATTTAAAACTTGACGGTCAGGCATTCTCTTATCCAGCGAGGTAGAGAATTCCACAGGAAAGGGGCAGCATAAGAGAACGCACGTGCCCCAGATGTCTTTAAATGAACCCTGGGAATCTCTAGCTATCTCTTGTCGGCGGATCGGAGTGAACGAGAGGGGCAGTAGGGAGTAAGAAGATCTTGCAGCTATTGAGGTCCCTGTTCATGTAGGGCTTTATAGGTCAGTAACCCAACCTTAAAGGTGATCCACCACTGAACCGGCAGCCAGTGCAGTCTGCGCAGCACAGGCGTGATATGACTAGTACTAGATGTACCAGCCAGAAGTCTGGCCACCGCGTTCTGCACTAACTGCAAGCGTGGATATCAACCACCGTAGCCCTAGGTACAGGGCATTGCAGTAATTAAGGCGGGTGGTCACGAAGGCATGGACCAGTGTAGGAAAGTCAGCCAGAGGAACCAAGTGTTTCACTCGGGCGATATTCCAGAGATGATAAAAGGAAGACTTGACAACGGCAGACACCTGCGATTTCAGGGTCAAGCCGTCGTCAATAATAACGCCCAGGTTATGCACCCGGTCTAAGTTAGAGAGCTGGATACCATCAAGCCATAGGCCTGATGGAAGTCCAGCTTTACAACCCGCCTCAAGGCGACCTGGGTCCACAACCAGCACCTCGGTCTTATCCGGATTTAACCTCAGCCAGCTAGCACTCCTCCAGTCTCTGACTTCGGCTAGAAAGCTGTTAAGCACGGAGATCACAGTGAGCATGTTGCGCTGTTGGTCCAGGTGATTAGAAGAGTCACCAAGAGAGGTGGGAAGCACAGTATGGCAGAAGCGAAAGTGCGACGTATAGGGGCTGTGGCTGCAGTTGTCTCTATGGCTGCTGATTCAGTATTTGTAATTAGGATGGAACTCAGCCGGGCCTAATAATATATTTTATTTCCAATCTATTTTTCAAAATTAATAGACGCTCAGGGAGGCGGACAGCTGCAGTGTCTCGTCAGAATTTCTCTAGCCTGCAGCCTTTTGAACTGGTGATGATAATGAACGAGGGATGGGCCACAGTCAAGGTAAGCTGCACACTATATGAAAATATTAAAATGGGGGGAACATTTTCATTATTTATATTGGATATTAAAATGTACTAACTGAAGTCTCATGGCATTGATGGCTCACCTTCGAGGTTTTCTTGTAAGGATTTGTTTAAATAAATTTATGAAAGCAGTATATTGATCCAGTGGGTGTACTGCACGCACTATGAAATGGCAGGTGCTAGAGTCACATAACACCAAGATGTAGGTCAGTAATAAGCTAGTGGCCATGGCCACCACTGCCACAGGCTTGGCCACCACTGCCACAGGCTTGGCCACCACTGCCACAAGCTCACTCTGTGTCCTTCAGCAACTCACTTGACCTTGTGGTTTAATCAATCCAGCTATTTAAGTACTCAGCTTGGGAAAGGGGATATTGCAACTCAGTTGGGTTACCTTGACCCTAGCTAAATAAATTTTTAAAAGCAAAATAAATGTTGAGGGCCCTGTACGCTCTCACAAAAGTGCTGCAAAGTGGTCACAAGGAACACTTTGCAGCACAGTTTAACCTCGCACTCCTTTGTCCTCTGCAGAGTACAGCATCCCTGTAGAAAAGCTAAAAGCAGTTCCACAGGGCTGCTACAGGCATGTGGCAGGGGAAAGTGACTCCCCCAAGGTGATGCTGTTGGACCGAGATTGTTGAGCAACCATATATTTGAACACTGTGGCAGGATAGGAGGGAGTAACAGTGTACACCAGGGCAGTCAGAGTTTCTCTGGATTTTCCAGGGCCAGTGAACCACTAGGGAAGAAATGTGAGGCACATCAAAATTCAAAGTCAGCAACCGAGTATTTGTTAATTGTCGATTGACACCAGCTTGTTTCTACAAGTGCGCTTCCTACAGTATGGATAAATTATGATGAAAAATACACACAGACTGACTGCAAATTTTTAAACCTGCGGAGGCAGGAATGCAGTTTGTAAGACATCCAGGTACGGGACACAGAGGGACTGCTACCATAACTGTCAAGGAACAGGAGCATTTCTATTCATGTAGCATAATGAGAGCACTTATTTTATGTCATGCTTATCCGTGGCTTCTTGTTTATATAAATGAATGATTTTTTTGCCAGTTGCATAGTTCAGTTGGTAACAGTAACGAGCCATGTTACAAGAGGAATAAAACGGCGGCAGTTTAAAAAGCAGTGTTCTAACGGCACATTGATATCGCTGTCTCTTCACGGTCCTGCTTTTCTGATCTTGTTTCTACTTGTGCATCGAATGGATTTTATGCACAGGTAACAACCAATCAGAAAGCAGGATTTTCTCTCCCCATTTTATAAAAAGCTGTGAACCACGTAATTGTCCTGCAGTGAATTTTCAAAATGATGTCAACCCTAACTGTTCACTGGCTGTCTCAATAAAAAAAAAAATAATCCCATTAACAGCGGTTCACCAGCTAGCTCAGTTGTCCCCAATCCCTTCCCTTATAGTCACACTTTAGCTGGGCAGCAGCACAGCAGGTTAGCTTTAGTGATGGGAACGCTAATACATGTGTACATTATTGCACTGTTTACAGCCCTAAGGGGAGAATACAAGGAAGCCGCACCCCCCGGCTGAGCCGGATGATGGCTTGACCTTCAGCCAGCCCTGCCATCAGCTGCACACTTTCTCAGGACATTTGGATTGTGCTCCATGGTGGTAGAGTGAGCCCTCCTCCCCAGCGCTGCCATGGGGGTTATCCATGGGGGACTTACAGGAGTGAAGGTAAGTCCTAAGAAAGGTAGGTGATGGGTCAGGAGGACCGGGACCGAAGGGTCTGGCAGAGCACGGAGCAAATCAATGGTGGGAAAAGAAAAATTGCTGGCTCCTGGTACTGTTCCTGTAGCCAGCACCATGCCTTAAAAATAACCTCCCCACCTAGCCGCTGGCCGCAGAGACTGGTGCACACAGCACCAGAGTACCAGTGAAGCTGGAAATAGTCTGTTGTGTATCAAAAGACTTGCATAAACTAAGCCCTCTTGTGTTGCCAGGTTCACCATTCCACAGTGAAAATTTCCATATAGTTGCAAATACAGCTTACAAGTGCATATCCCAGTAAAGTACAGAAGTATATGCAAATACTTTGCAGCCACCTCTCACCAGTGCCCCAGTGCTTCGACTCTGCGGTGTCTTCGTGAGGGGGCCTCCCAAGCCACCTCGGCTTCCCAAATACCTGTAAGTTAAAGGTTGCCCACTCCAACTCCTTTCCACGATTTTGGGGGGAAGGTAGTCATCAAGTCCAGGCTAGGTCAGTTGGCTCTCCCTCTGGGGTGCAGGTACCATTCATTAGACAATCTCTGACTGTAGAAGTGCACTGTGCATATATACCTGGGAGGGCAAAGAAATAGGCATTGTTAGATGTAAAAGTGTGTCATGGCTACACAGGAAGGAGGGCAACAGCAGAGTGGCTACAGTTTAAAGATAATCATAGGATATACGACTACCTTAATTAGTATATTCTGCTGAATATTCATACTTGGGTGCCAAATATCAAAGTATTGGTTATTCATGTATTTGTTGTTCGGCTATAGAAGATTTAATAAAAACATTTCTCCCCATTTCCAGGTGGCAGTGCTAGTCCCTTGGCTGCTCCCTCCCCATGTCAGTCTTTTCCACCACTTCCCTTCCTATCATCCCACTTTTTTAACAAACAAACAAAAAGCTCTCTGTCTCCATGCTAGCTCATGCCACCTTGCCACTGTGTTGAAGCTGATAGCTTTTTTTTTCACATTTACCGCTTTCCCTGTATTGGGTGGTCAGCATCTTTCTACAGTGAGTGCAGTCTGAGATCTGGGGATCATACTGGACAACAGACTAACCTTTGAACAGCAGGTGTCATCTGTTGTCCGGCCTGGCTTTTTCCATCTCTGAAACATCACTAGGATCTGACTGTTCTTTGCTCAGAAGGACCCAATGACGATTGTCCATGCCTTTGTCACCATGAGACTGGATTACTGTAATGCGCTATACCTAGAGTTATCTGGAGGTCGAATGTGTTGACTGCAGCTGGCGCAGAACACTGCAGCCCGGATGTTGGTGGGCTCCTCCTTTAGGGATCACATCACTCTGGTTCTACATGCTTTGCACTGGCCGCCTTTGCGCTCGCGTATCGCCTTTAAGATTGGCTTATTAACATGCAAGGCCCTACCTGGTTTGGGACCAGACTACTTAAAAGCGCTCCTGATTCCTTATCAACCACTCCACCCTCTCTATCCCACTGAAGCTGTACTGCTAGTAGTCCCCCACCTCAAGGCTCAGGATGTCTGGTGATAGAGCCTTTGGGGTAACCACCTATTATTTTGAATTCTGTTCCTCATTACGTTAATGCAGCCAACTTGGTGGAGGCCTTCAAAGCCTCTTTTAAAACGTTCCTGTTTGAACAAGCTGAGTTTATTTTAGTATTAACGTTCGCTGTTTTATGATTTTATTTTTGGTTGTGCATGTAAGCACCTCCGTTGGATTGAGCGCTATACAAATAACATTTGCCTTGCCTCACCCTGACCCATTCCCCAGTCCCCAAAAAATGCAATCATTAACACGGTGACCCCCTCCTGACCCCCCAGTGCATGATTTTAGGGAAGGTAGTTTCACAAATGCAGCTAGCTCAGTTGCTCCGCTCCCACAGCACATCTACTCTGTTGAGACTGTGTCAGATACTGGGGCAAGGGGGGGTGGCGGCATTGACCGGCAGGAAGAGACACAGCAATTACATTATTGACGACGAAAATGTCTATCATTACTAGCATTGTAAGCTTGCTTTTTTTGTTTTAAACAAGTGGGACTGTGGTGAAGGGGTGGTGGTCAGGAAAAGACTGGCATGGGGGAGGTAGGTGGCCAAGGCACTAGCCCTGGCCATCAGGGAAGGGTTAGAGGGGTTATTTTATTCTTTATTATAAAATGGGTAGGAAAAATCCAGCATCCTGACTGGTCGCTAGCCATGCATTAGAAGCGTCTAACACACAGCTAAGAACAAGTGCTGGCAACTTGGACGTAGCGCCCACATAATGTGCAGTTTGAAAATGTTCATTTTATTTAGAATGTTAGGGCTGCCATTTTCTTGCCAGTAAAAAACAAAAAAAACTGAACAGCATCACACATTCAGTGCTGTCTTAAGCCTGTCCTCATAAATCTATTTTTGTAATCAGATTCACTGCACAAAACTTTTGTTCGTAAATACAGTATCGAGCTGCAGCCTGCATTACATTAAACGCCAGTCTTGTGCCTGCTTTTTTCTGAAACTGTTGCCATCTATGCTGCTCTGTGTTTGCATTTCTGCACCCTCCACTCCCAGCCTCTGCCTGTGCACTCATTTTTAAATCTATCCTTGTGAAGTGTGATAAATTTCACTAAAGCCCTGGAAATCCTGGCTTGAATACCAGGGCATCTCCCCCGCAACATGGTCAACATCTCCACCAGCAGCTCTTCTCCTGACCGCTCGTTCACTTTCCTGTGGCCTTGTGCCTTACGATGCCCCTGGCTGTGCATTAGAACTGTCTAATGCACACCCCATCGTATCTCATTGCTTACCTCTCAGTAGTAATAACACAAATAGTGATGCTGTTTGTTATTTGGTTCTGAATAATAACAAGTAACCAATTATTTGTGGTAGCTAGGAAACACTATTCATTACTCTCATAACCCTCGATGATGGTTACTATCACAAATTATAAAACTGATAGAAAAAATGCTGAAAGCTGATTGGTGGAGAGCCAGTTTCACCCATCATGTTACCCTAGCACATCCTCACAGGTAAGACTAGTGCCCACAAAACAGCCTACTTGGGACCATAAACACATAAATGGATCCATTTTATAATAGTAGTAAGGCACTTCAGGGCATATGTCGCTGGGATAACGTTATTTCTCAGGTAGGTGAAGGCACTCGGCACGCACCCGAGCCGTGATATTTTCTCAGTATGACACATGCCCTGGCATGCCTGTTTGCTTAAATGTTCCATACACTTATTGTGTCTACATGGCATTTGCTGCACCAGGGTTTTAAATAATTGATTAGCAGTTTTTTTCTTGGGACAATATTAACTGTACAGAAAGCATTCATATAGGTTTTCTAGAAGTGTTATGTTTGTTAAACACAGTGAGGCAAGTGCTATGCATTTTCACAATGTTTTAGAACTTTTATGAGCAAAACGCTAATCAATTTTTAGAGTTAAATAAAACCCTGTGCACGTTTATGACAGTTGCAGGATATGTTTAACACAGCAGCAGTCCACTGCGCTCATTTCCATTGGTACTGGGTTCGTCATTGCATACTAATTTTGTTTTACAATCCATTTACTCAGCATGGCCCAGCTGAGATGCAACATCTCCTGGTCAATGTGGTCCTGCTTCTAACCCTGCAGTTGGGCAGACTGTAGCACTGGGAGGTTAAGAGACTTGTCCAGGATCGCACAGTAAGTATTTGACCCTAATGGGGCATGAACCTGTGATCTTCTGGTTCCGAAGTCAATGATTTCACTCCCAGAACTGACTTTGAGCAGGTTTTTGTTAACTGTTTCTTTCACTGTTTCGATCCCCCCTCCCTTTTTATTGCAGCAGTATAGGTGAAACAGCACACCGAGGGAGAACTCCCTGGAAGCCCCTATTTATTAAGACAAGCAATTTTTACGCTTCTCACTGTTGAAGCCAGGAGTTAAGGCCCTAGACATGTCCTTTACACCCCCAAGCATTCCAGGACAGCTTATCATCTGATCTGAGAGCTGACATTATGAAGATATATCCGTTTGGAATCACTGTAACTTACATCGGTCCTGAAGCTTCTCAGCCCCTGCTGTCTCACAGGCGAGCTGTTCCTGAAAAACAGAAACACCAGATCAGATAATGATGCATTCCAACTCCAAACAGCCTGCAGGATGACTTTTCTGATTCTCCAAACTTCCTATGGAAATTGGAATTTCACAGATACCTGTAGTTCTAAAGTGCCTTTCATGCCTTTTTTAGAATATCAGTGAGAAATGTATTTAATTCTTACTGTGGCATCCCATTGGGGATGTACAAAACCAGGGAAGCTTGCATAAAATATTGGCAATCCTTGCTGTGTTTAAAACTTTTGTGAGACAGGAGAAGGTGCGATGGTCATGTGCTGTGTGTGTGCACGATAAAATAGGTCTCCCAAGTTTGTGGATGTACGTCTATGAAGATGCTATGGCATTCCACATACTGTGCTGTGGTGCTTATGACTCTGGAATTCATGCCATCATGCCCACCTTTATACCAGGTCCTCCTGCCGTTCCATTGTAATAGATAGCCTAGTAGTCCACGTTTCTCAGACATTAAGCAGTACTCTTAAGCTTGCAGAGTGAGAGTCTGCCAAAAGTTACAATGTAGTTTACAGCTGTAGTAGCTGGCAGTTTGCAGGTAAGCATTAATCACCGGCAGAGGAGGCGTCTACCGGGGATTAATGCCCGCTGGGGGGGCGTTGTTGCACGAGGGCGAAGCCCGAGGGTTCAACCCCCCAGCGGGCATTAATCACCGGTAGACGCCGAGGCTGCCGGTGATTAATGCTCTTGTAACAGGGACAAGCGCGATGTCTACTAGGACAATCACAGTGCAAAAGGCGGCGGAGACGGAGGCAATCTCCATACAGTTTACTCTTATTGTACTGAAGGCTCTATGACGGCGCCCGCGATAGGCGCAACGCCGTCACATGCTGCATGCTGCAGGAGCAACACGGCATTGTGAGCCAATAATGCCGTGTTGCTGTGCTTCGAGCAGCGTTCACGGCTCAACACGGCATTATTTCTCATAATGCCGTGTTGGTCTTGGCCTCGAGCTAACACGGCATTATGAGAAATAATGCCATGTTGGACTCGTGAGCGCGCTTCCCAGGACAGCAACACGGCATTATCGGCTCACAATGCCGTGTTGGTCCTGCACCACGTGACGGCGTTGAGCCTATCGCGGGACTCTCTCCTAGACTTCCCAATAATGCCCTGTTACAAACATGCATTGCACACGGTAGGGCTGAGCTGTCGGAATTTTTTCTTGTCTTGATGACCCACAGTGCATTTTATGCTTCCAGCTTCTGCTTGTACCGCATGCTTAGCTCGTAATGTTAAACCTGAGTACCTTAAACAGCCACAGACACCAAATGGACAGCTTCTGAAAAACACAGGTAACTAAACTGATGTCATTTACTCAGCTTCCTCTCATGTAGTTTATTACTTGTGACATCTCCAAAGGAAATGAAATGGAATGAAATTTCCTTGAAAACTGGACCTGTCACTTGGTCTTCATCTTGTCTGGCTGCTTGTCTACAGCTGACATCATAATCCTTTCCTGTGCGATCCCAGCTAGTTGCTGTATCAATAATAGTGATGACACATGAAAGGATATGATGTCACTTGTAGACAGTCAGCCAGAGCGGATGAAGACTAACCGATAGAGAATCCTTTTTTTTATGCAAATGTTCTTAGTAATAAAGCACAAGGAGATGGACGTATTGAAAATAGAAATTGGTGTCTGACTAATTATTATGATTTACAACTCTCCTGTAACATTTGAGGCTCTTTAATCAAGTTCATCTAGCACAATAGTGATAAAGGCACATTCCTACTGAACACAATGGATTCTCCTAGTTTAAAGGTTTTTTTCCAGTATCCAGGAAAAGTTTATAAAATGCAATTGTCTGAGACACTTCTACTTTTATTTTACCAATTTTCTGTATTTATGTCTCCTCAGACTTCATGTCATTCTCCTGCTCCCCGGCCCCCCAAAATTGATATCTTGTGCCACTGTTTATTCCGGAAAATCTAACATACTGACATACTAAAAGCAAGCAGAATAGGCCTGATGGTCTGTCGTGTCTGCTCGGTGGCCAGCCCCGATTAGGCGCTAACTGTCCCACCCCCCCAAAGCCCCAGAGGTCATTTCTCGCTTCAGTTTACCCATGCATGTGTCCCACCCCCTCTTGAAGCCTTCCACTGTGCCCTCCTCCACCAGACTCCCAGGCAGTGCATTCCATGGCCCCACCACCCTCTCAGTGAAGTAATGTCTTCTTCGTTCTTCCCAGTAATTTCCCCCCTCCAGCTTCCACTCATGCCCCCTGGTTGTGCCCCCTTTCTTTATTCTGAACATCTCTTTGGCTCCACCATTGTTTATCCCTTTCACATATTTGAAGACCCTTAGCATGTCCCCCCGTCTCCCCTCTCCTCTCCTCTAGTGAGTACAGCCCAAGTTCTTCCAGACTTTCCTCATAGGTCCTCTCTCTCATGCCCTGAATCATCCTGGTTGCCCTCCTCTGGACCCTCTCCAACAGTGCTATGTCCTTCTTGAGGTGAGGTCTCCAGAACTGCACGCAGTACTTGAAATGCGGCCTGACCACAGATTGTACAGAGGAGGATCACCTCCCTCCTCCTGGACGTAACCCTCTGGCTATGCAGCCCAGAATTCTGTTTGCTTTTGCTGCAGATCTTCTGTAGTTTTCAGTGTTATTCGTTTTGGTGTCTACCACCACCCCCAGATCCCTTTCACTCGTTGTGGTTTACAATGAGACCCGCCCAGGATGTATACCTGACCTGGGTTTCTGACCCCAGATGCAGCACCCTATACTTCCCTGGATTAAACCTCAGTTCCTACCTCCTTGATCACCCCCTCCAGGGTATCCAGGTCCCTCTGGACTGTTTCTCTCTCTTTCCCCCGTCTGCCAGTGCTCCCAGTTTTGAGTCCTCCAAAGAGGCTCATCCTACTCTACTCCCCTCCCCACATCAGAGACATAGACATTGAACAGGAGTGGCCCCAGTACTGAACCTGGGGGAATCCCACTGAAGACCTTCCTAGGGGAGGAGACTATTCCACCAACCACTACTCTCTGTGTTCGCCCTGTTAGCCAATTTTCTACCCATCTAAGCAACTGTCCTCCCACCCCATTTCCCCCAGCTTTGTTAACAACCCAATGTGGGGTACCAGATCAAACGCCTTACTGAAATCCAGGTATAGGACGTCCACTGCATATACCCCTACGTTTCGCTCCAGTGAGCTTGTTCATGGGGTTCATTGAAATCTATTGAAAAACAAATTGACAATTAATTTATATCCTGACTATTTATCTAAATCATAATTTATAACATTAAATTCAATTCCATAGGTCTACCTGGTAAATATATTTCTGTGTATCTCAATTCGTTCACACTTCAAACATGTATTCTTTTTAACTTCTTCCTAAACGGAATGTGAAATACAAATAACAAAATGTAGTTTTGATGACGCTTAAAGCAGAAGCCGTGTCATAAATACTAACAAAAGTTGTAAAACTTTAACGCCCCCATAACCCGCATACCTGGGGAAAATAAACGTTTTTCACAATACACTCTCTGTGTTATAAGTGGCTTCTGTAAACATTAAAGAAATATCCATGTAACCATCACGATTTAAATGCCGAACTTATGCGCTTTCAAAACAAAGACTTCTCATTGCTACTGTGCGAAATCCAGCTTACCTCCTTTTAACATGCTCAGAAAGAGTATCAAAACGCTTTAACTTCGCACTGGCATTACGAACTTAGACCAAAATATTTAAGAAAGCTTATATATGTGAATGAATGTGATGCAGCTGAAACGCTGTATGCTTACCCTTGATGCAGTCCTCTGAGCAGCCTGAACAGCATACAAAATACTTTACATTTTGCTACATATTCAGAGGATGAGAAAAGGACACTGTTTCAGGCTATGGGGGGTAGAGATCTAGTGCACAGATGGGGAAACTCCATAATATATAACACAAAAATTAGAGAATCTTAAATTTAGAGACACTCGGTTAGAATGGCATGGGCTAACTCTCACACAATACTTGGAACATAATAGAATACCTAGAGTATATCCCATCAAGACCCTGCAGATGGTGTGTAAAAGCCACCCCCACATGACTGTGTTACAGCCCACCAGCTATGTTGCTTCCTACAGATAAACACCAGGAAGGACCCATCGTATTCCTAACTGGAAACCCTAACATACTAGTAGGGAGGACACCTGTAAATTCAGATTTCTGGAAGAAGTTAAATATCCCGTGATTGATCACTTACTCTTGGGGACAGAATGATCCCTTTGAGACCTTTAAAGTGCTGCATGCAGTACCCAATTCTAAGAGCTTTGCTTCTACAGGTAGAGTAGCTCATGCTACAGCCAGGTGTTTGGTCCCTCTTTCATGGAATAAAATAGGAAAAGGTGAACTAGAATTACTAGAGATGACAGCTGGGCTCCCACACACAATATCCAACCTTTTTGCCAAGCTACAGGAGCTCAAACCACAGAAACTGTAGGAGATTTGCCCCATTGGTGTAGAGTGCTCAACACAGATAAAGATACAAAAAAATGGGCGCAGATCTGGAAGGATTTATACATACAACATTTGAGAGATAAAGACTGCTCTAATATAAACTATTAAAAGACCTATATTTACACCCACAAAACTTTAAGCTGGGCAAGCTCAAATTCAACCAATGCTCAAGGCATTGCCAAGCAAGGCAGGATCCTCTCCATGTCTTGTGGCACTGCAGTAAGGAACAACCACTAGAGTAAAGCATAACATGGAATATCGATCCCATACTGGGTCTGCAGGTTGCATTCACACCAGAAGTGTGTAGTAGGGGAATACCACTGAGGTAAATTAATAGGCCAACAGAAGAGACATGTGGCTTTGGTGCCCTCAGCCGCCGAGATGGTACTCATGAGACACTGGCTTGACCAGGAAACACCCACTGAAGAAGAATGACATCAGGGGTCCTGGATGCACTAGCAGCTGAGAAGATGATTGGTAGTATGCGAAACAGGATTAAAGCATACAGGTGTAAATGGGAATCCCTACGTACTGTAATCCTGCTAATGTCTTGATGGAATAAACCAGAAAAACTAAACATGATACCCAGATTAATATATTGCTGATTTATTGATTGATTATATGTAGCCTGCATAAACCAACTGAAATCATCTGATCGACACAAATTGGTAGAACAGCTCTTGTAAATAGTAGGGGACAAAGTCTGTTTATACCATGTTTGTCTTGTATTGTTATGTGTTGCATTGTTATGTTTGTTGCAATCAAATAAAATACATTCAGTTTAAAAAAATAAAATAAACTGTCTTTGTCACGCGATTATATTAGCCTGCCTATTTCATCAAGTGATTATACTAAACTGCCTATGTCATCAAGTGATTAACCTGCCTACTTCATCAAGTGATTATACTAACCTGCCTACATCATCAAGTGATTATACTAACCTGCCTACATCATCAAGTGATTATACTAACTTGCTGACGCCATCAACTGATTATACTAACCTGCTTACATCGCACTTCTAATTACACTAACCTGCCTACATCATTCTCTGTGCCACGTGATGTGTAACAAGTATCTCAGGTGTTCCTGTCATATATCAACAAGCTCAGCAGTTGTATTTTTTTTTTACTTGTTTTATTTATTTCTTTCTGGTTGTGCTTGGCTCAGGTACTGGGTCCTTCTATACCGGCTTCTGCTCCAGAGACTCTGGTTCTTATCTGGAGTGCCTCAAACACTTCTGCAGTCACCAGTCTATCTGCCAGTCCCTCTCACCCCCGTGATGTTCCCCATTTTAGCCTGGGGCTCGACATACTGTGGACAGGCCAACCCTGTGGGGCTGTTGACCATGGGGATGGACAGCCATTCCTACATGTTCACAGGGCATGTCCAGTGAGCAAAGGGGCCCCCAATGAAGCACCACATCTAAGGGTGTTCGTGCTGTGGTCACATTTTAAATAAACATACCCGATGAAAATACTACTGAGTAAATTTTCTTTTTTTCCGCATATATGAGCGCTGCTGTTTGCGTGTTTTTGTGTTCATTTGGCTTTTGGTAAGCATTCGCTATGGCTTTCTGTGGGCACATTGTAGTTTGTGTTTTTGTGATAATATTATTGGGACTTTTTTTTCAGCAGACCCAGTGTTTGATTGTTCTCCCAGGATTTCTGCACATTGGCTGATAGCTCAACTAAGAGAGGCCAAAATTCCTGTTAAAATGTGGGACACAATATGGGTCAGCTGTTGTCACCATCTTAAAGAGCAGCTTCCTAGCTGCTGAGCTGCTGCTTCCTGAAATGTATACTAGAGCTCACCTGGCCCAGACTTGACCTCCATAAATAATTCCTTTTATTTCTGCCGTTTGTAAGAGTTATATCCCCCGTAATTTTCAAATCAGAAATCTGATATCTCGGCAAAAAACTGAGCTACTTCCTCAAGCTGCCGACAAAGTCCCCACTGGCACAGCCAGCCCGTTTTGATGTCACAGAATGAATACGCTGTAGGAAGATTTTGATGATTTCAATGGAACGAATTTTCCATGCAATTTAGTAACATTTAGAGTTAGGATTTTAATAAATCAAAGTGAATGCTCAACTAATGCATGGAAACCCGCCCATTGAAATCAATGGGGGCAGGCTCATGCAGTGTACTTTTGTAGACATCTAAAACAGGGCTGCATGTGCCTGTGTAGTGGTTGTCGCAGCTTGAGGAAGTAGCTCTTGTTTTTGATCAGATTTTGATTTGAAAATTATGAGGGATATAACTCTACAAGTGGCAGAAATAAAAGTAATTATTTATGGAACTCATGTCTGGGCCTGGTGAGCGCTTAGTATACATTTGGGGAGCAGCAACTGAACCTGCTCTTATTATTGTAATAATCACAGACATAAAGTCTGCAAGACATGTATTGTTTTAGGGATGCATGTATGTTAGAACCAATGAATCACCTTTTCCTTGTAGATACATATAATAAGACCTTGTGGACTAAAATGGTGTTAAGATGGAATGAGCCTTTGTTTTCTCATTTTAAACTATGACACTTTGATGTATGGAGTGATTTCCAGAGGGTGGAGTGAATATCATTTTAGGAACACGAGGGGTGGGGAACTTTTGCATGCCTGAGATGGTGTATCTAGTAAGTGTGCTGCCAGTATGTTTTGCAACAACAAATGTTATTATTATCAGGATTTATTAAGAAAATGACCTTGGAATGTCAATCAGTTTAAGAGAAATAATTATTTTTCTGCAGTTTTAGTTATGAAGTACTGGAAATTTGTGTTCTGGGTCCCTCCCTCATACCGAGAAGTGTTTGTTTTTCTAATTATTTTTTTTAGCTATCAATTTGTGCTCCTTGTTGATGTGGCCCTACCTCTGGAGGGAACCCCCAGTCCTGTCTCCCAGCATCCACCAGCCGGCGCTGATCCTTACCCCCAGGGCTCCCCCCTCGTGGGGCCGGCGGGTCTCCCCAACTTCAACAAAGATCGGATCCAGTATGGCCAGCACCGTGGCTAGCTGGGAATGGGACCTCGGAGGCACCTCCGTCATCCAATCACAGCAACCTTTTTCCTCCAGTTTGCTCCCCTTCGAGATGAAACTTGCAAGGACGCCAGCAGCGGCAACGGGCATGCTCCGTGCACATTCCTCCCAGGCATCCACCACATCTCCGCCCACATCTACAGCATCATTGTGCTGCCCCTCAGCCTCCGTTAGGGGTGAGGAGCTCGCCCGACCACTTGCACTCCCCCAGGGAAGGAGAGCAGTCTCTGGATGCCCCGATCCTTCTCCTCCCCTGCCAGCCCCCAGCAGATCATGCTAATTTCCGAACACAGGTCACCGGGGTGCAAAGTGTGCGTGTCCAGCACTCAGGCCTCAGCGCCACCAAGCCGCCCATTTGTTATTCTATTTTGATGTGTCTTTCTTTTTGTGGAGGCTGACTTTCTTTGTTTTAAGTCACTTTGAGTTTGTATTGCAGTGATTATCTGATTTACTTTTAATAAAAATGCCCGATTCTCTTCAAGAAGTGCCATGGGATCTTTAACGTCCTCCTGGATTACCACCAGAACAGGCAGATGGGACCTCAGTTTAATGTCTTATCAAAGGATGACACCTGGGAGTTCAGCACCTCTGTTATGCTGCACTACAGTGTCAGTATTGGCATTTAACTCAAGTTTCTGCTGCAGGTCTAAAACACACAACCTTCCAATTTTCCAGCCTCGGAGACAAGTGTGCATTCTGTTGAGCCACTGACACTGATTTAGGCCTGGTATCTCTAGATCAGTGCTCTGGCTTGTCACCACAGGACCACACAGTCTTTTAGGCCACATGATCAGCCTTCTGCACTGGCACCTACCACTGAGGACAGACAGACCTACTAGTGATTCTATTTCCAAAAGTTAGGAATTTGTTTGCACAGTACAACCAAGAAACTGCAATATCAGCTCCCTTCCTTTTGTTTTCAGTTTTTCTTGCTTCAGTCAGAGCCATATACATTTTAGGGTGACTGTAGTCCCTAAGCTCTAATGCCCACTAAATCAAAGTTTGAGTTGCTTTTAAGAAGTAGGTAGTAGCAGGCTTATGGAACACTTGAATCAATAAGTATTTTAGAAAGAAGTCATATGAAGTAGGAGTTGTCCCAGACAAGTGATAAAGGGAGGCTTTCAAGCACATAAGAAAGACTTTATACTTTTCGGGGTAGGGAGAGCATTTGCATTTAGTGGAGTGGTGCTGCCAAAGTGCCCAGCAACTAAGCGATGCTTTGAGATGCTTCCAACTTGTGATTATGTGCCAAATTTTAGAGTAGGTAAAACTGCTACACGGCAGGAAAAAACAAGCTCCCATACATTTAGAAGTGGAGTGATGCTAGTGGCCTTAGTGTAAACAGCTTGTGAAACCTAAAAGCATGAACCCGTCAGGAATATTGGGCACTGAATGTCAGAGAAAAAGGTAGAGAGTTGAAAGGTATGAGAACTGGAAGCAAGTGCCTGTATAACTTTGTGCAAATCTTCCAGTCAGTTCTCATCTGAGAAATTCTGTTGAGCTAATGGGTTCTTTTTGGCAGTAGGTACATAATGGCTGGGAGCGAAAGATAGTGGGACATTTCTTTGAAGTACAGGAACTAGAGACTTTATTGAAGACCACGGCAGTATGGGGGGAGGGCTTCTGTTTCTTCTAAGTATGGGCTGAACACAGCTACTGTGTCTGACTGTATAAATAAATCAGCAGATTTGCACGTATACTGGGTTACGCTGTCTCACTGCCTATTCTATTTCCCTCATAGGTGTGAGGTCGGAGCCAGCAGGATTCTTACTAGTTTCACAATGGAATCCTCTCTCTGCTTTGCATAGCTGTCTGCCTTTTGTGTAGTCTACACTACGCAAGCCAAATCAGATTACTTCAAAGGTCATCCCAGAGCAATCTGATGATCATGGGATTATTTTAGAAGTTATTCCAGTGTTATCAAGCATCAAGACAAGAAGTCATCAGAAAATGTTAGAACATGTAATATAGTATAACACCTCCCTTCTGGAATGTACAGTATTTGTGCACCATAGGGCTCGAGAATAAAATTCTCCCAACATTCAAAGGTTAAACCCCGACACATAGACTGGAGCCTGTCATGGTCGGAGATACATCAAGATGGGGGTATATTGTGGGTTTTTTGCGGAGTGGTGGTGTGGTGGGGGTTGTCCCTGGACAGACAAGAGAGATTGGAGGAGAAAGAAAGAAATCAGGTTGAGCAGGGCATTTGCCTGCTCTGGCCCCAGGCACCAGCTATCGAGTCCAGAGTCAATAGGGAGAATCCAGGGTTCCATTGTCCCAGAGGATGCTAACACCGGAGCCAGCGGGGAGAGGCGCCATTGAAGGAGGTAACCTTGAGAGAGCCTGCCAGTGGGTCCATGTGGCAATCAGGGCCATGGCAAAGCAGCTCCGGTGTGCAGTTAAGAGGATGCAACAATATCCAAGTCGTGACCCCTTGGGACATGTTGCGCACTGTTTGTGGACAGCCACCATGGGGGCCCAAGGGACAAAGGGAGTATGTGGCCCCAATCTGAGTGGCTTGCAGATCTAGAGAGACCTTTAGAACTGAGCAGTGGTAAGCACCAGTTTTAGGCAGTAGAAGATGTGAGAGCTGCCAGAGGGGAGAGAGAAGAGTTATGTTCAACAGTCTGTTGAGACTTTATTCAATCCGGGAAAAGCTCTTTCAGACTGTGGTGAGACCTTTTTCAGTCCCCAAGTAAACTGCCAGAAAACTATGAGGCCATAGTGGTGCAGCTGAAGCTTTAAATCTTGATGATTATATTGATCTGAGATGTACTGATCAACCACCAACCAACTTTTGCTCATTGGTGCAGGTTCCTGTTTTAATATTAAATTGATTCTTTGTTCATTCAAATTGTTGTGGATCATGCATCATTTTGTGTGAATGCCAGTGTGTATTAACCAGTTTGCCCCAGCCAAGCTTAGGAGAGAGATGCCTGCACGCTTCTTGACTGTGACCTGCCAACAGCGCAGCCATCGGTAGAATTTCTACTATGAGCACCCCCGGACTTTTACAATCCACTCATACCCTTAGACACCGGGGGCTACAAACAAATAGTCTGATAACTGCATGATGATCCCAGGATGGCTTAAATAATACCCATGCAATTATTGTAAGATCATCCTAGAATCATCTGTCATGATGATTTATCTGATGCTATGACTGCAGTTCAATGGGTGTGAGAAACTAGCCACGTCCCTTGCCTGAGCTATTTAAGTCAGTTCCTACAGTCTCATTTAGATGCATTCTTTCTTTGCTGCAGCCAGAGACTCTACTGGTGCTCTGTGCCACCCCCACCCTCCCAGTGTTTGTCTTCTGCTTTGTTTTGTGCTATGGGATTTCTGATTGCTTTGTGCATCCTTCTTCATAGGTCAGTATTTTGCTCCTGCCTTCTGGCTACAGTTTGTACTTCTCTGGCTGCTGTTTTGTGCTGCCGTCCTGTTTTCAGGTTCTGTGATTTTTCTCTCTGCTCTGTTTCATTTAGGCACTGCTAGTCTTCCTAGCACCTTGCCTTTGCTCATTTAATTTGCCTTGTGCCTCCAAGCTCGTGTTTGTTGCCTTTTGTACCAAATGCAGTTTCCTGCTTACCTACACTGTCGTTTGCACCATTTGCAGTCTCCTGTTCATTTCAGCTTTAATTGCTTACACCTGGCTCCGTAGCCTTGCAACCACTACGCTTTGGGTTCAGTGGTTCCACTTCCTCAGCAGTACACTGCTTCCTAGTTTGATTCCTGTGCTGCTATTTCTACCAGTACTAATTGTTGTTTTCCATTGCTCCAGCATGCCTCCTCATGCTGTCTACTGCTGTTCTCAATGCTACCAATTGCAGTGGTACTCCACCTCATGCTATCTTAATGTATCTATGCTATCTCCCTGTCCTCAGTGCTACCATATTCACTTCACTACCTGCAGTCTCATATACTCAGTGCTAACAGTTGCACACCCACTCATGCTGTCTACTGCTGTTCTCAATTCTACCAGTTGCACTACTAATCTTGCACTCCCAGTCGCATCTCTGCCTCTCTCTACCTCGCACAGCTCTTCCCCCTTGAAGTCTGCATCTTAAGGGTGGGTCCCTCACCAGGGGTGGGATGCTTCTCTTCTACCATTAGGGTGAGAAGGTCCTTTGCTGTGGAGGAAGTCTTTGGCCATGCAGACAGCATCAGCGGCACCTCTTGATGTCATTTTTTAAGACTTCAGCTGGAGCCTCCAAGTTCCAGGGGGCTCCTTTAACTGCTGACAGCATCGGCAGCACCCTCAAAAGTTATTCTCCCACAGGTGAATATGGTTCACCTGGTCTCCATTCTGTTGCCTCCCTTGTCCTTCCTCCCCGCAAGGGTAAAGACTGTTCAATCCTCCTATCCTTGCCCTTCTGGATTTGGCTTCTCCCCTTGGGGTTCACTTGGAAACCAGGTGAGTGCCATTCAGTGGCTTCTGATTTCCTCCTCCACCTTAGGGGGGAGGCAGCAGGGTTCCCCTTTAGCTGCAGAAGCCTCTACTTGCAGCACCCTCATGGCTTTCTTGTTAGAGGGACAGAGTGAGAGCCCTTCCTCCAAAGATTGCCCCTAAATTGGGTCTTTAAGTAGCAGTAGTGTGCCATCTTTAATTCATCCCAAGCCTGGAGGAAGGCGACCAAGTCCTTGGATCCACGGTTCCCCTCATAGGATTTTCCTCTCCTCTGTGCTGAAGGTTGTAAATGTTAGGTAATCCATCAGGTAGTATATGTACAGTAGTACATTTTGACCAAGGTAGGTTTCCACTGTTGAGCTAGGGTTGGATGGTGGCCTTCTTTCTACTTTGCCTTTACCTCTCTCCTTATGGAAGTCATGCCCCTTCTGCTATGAATACAAAATCGTCATTCATAGCACAGTCCTCCTATGTCTGTTACATGTTATCACTACTCTGTTAATACATGTTCATCCTGTTTATGCGTTCACCACTTCTGTTTGACTTTTTGGTTAGCTCCTTCCTAAGGTACATTTAGCCTAAAGGGATCATCTTCCCACAGCACCTCTGGGGTGGAACCCTCCTCAAGAGGTTTCTTGCCTTCTGGAACCTGGCTGGTGGTAGTTCCCCATATGGGACAGAGTGCAAATGGCCAAAGTATCTATCTATCACAATCAACAACAGAAGCATTCAAATACTATCCGTCTGTCAATGAAGCTGCACAAGCACATACTCATCATTAAGTTATGACACATTTAACTGATGACAGGAACTCTCAGATATTTAGCTGCTTCCTGTTTTCTGTCTGTAACCCCTACAAATGGGGGTTCCTAAAAAGTCTTCCTTGAGCTTGCCTAAATGCTCACTGCCAGGCTGGTGTCCTGTGTTTTAACAGTTTAAATGTGATTTCCAGAGCCTGTATAGCCTCTGTGTACTGTCTCTTTAAGAGCTGCCTGATTGCAGCTTAAGTAATCTGAGAGGAGCTCTGTTGAAAGATGTAATTATATACTGAAAATCATTTAGAGTGATAATGATAATGTAGTTTGTCTAACCTGCTTTCTTTGTAGCAAGGACTGTTTTGTTTGTCTCTACTATCTTGGTCCTGGACTGCAAAATGGACCAATCAGTACTGGTGGGACTTAAAGCGTAGCCTGACTACAGGAGCTGTCTGAATTCAAAAATCTGCAGGAACTGTAGTTTGAACTTTTTGTGCCTTTTTTACAACTGAAGGGGAAGCTCTTGCTTTGACTGACAGTCAAATCAGCCAACCAAATCGTTTGGATCTTGGGAAAGTCCCAGGCTGCTTGCAGTTTTTGGTTAGATCTAAGCTAGAAGCTGAACAAGAAGGAGCTGAAGTGATTCTAAGCAGCAATCCTGAGTGGATTCGCATGGGAGAACTCTGAAAAGGCTACGACTAAATCCAAGTTTGTGTGACTAAAGTAAGCTACTGAAGTGGGCCAGGATCAACCTTAAGAAGACTGAACATTTTGCTGAATGCGATCGGCCTGTCTGGAGTTTCAGCTACCTAAGCTCCTGGCGTGTGTGCAGAGACTTATGATTGTGACAGGGGAGCCGCTTTGCCTGCACAGTAGAATTCCTCATATGTAAAGGTGCTATGAGCTGCCAGTGGGTCGTGAGTTAGTCCCTACTGTGTGAACTGTGTTCTGCTTGTTGAAGCTGTATCCAGCCCAAACGGACTGGATCCGAATTTGTCTCCATGCAGTCTGGGCCTTGCCAGACTGGCCCAGCCAGACTACCCACTTCACAGAGAAGCCATCGGCAGAGAGACCTGCCTGGGGATCAGCCCCTGCTCCACGCTTGAACAGGAATGACGCCTCGACTTTTGTGGGCCCTGCTTCTCCTGGCATTCCATATCAATCACCTGCAATCTCCATTTTCGTCCAGCCTGTGCTCAGTCTTGGGTATCGTGAGTAAATACCAGGGTAGCTCCCTGCAACAACAGCTTAATCTGAGTGTGTCACCTGATTGTCTTGTTGTTTCATTTCCTTTTCGAACTGTGCCCTCTAGCTCCAGATTACAAATATTGTGTACTTTGCATGTTCTGTTTTTACCATCACAAGGCCCCAACCAGCTGCAACCCCGGGCATCGGTCCTGGCTAGCCCATCTCTTCTCCACCTGAGTACCCAGAGGTGGACTGTGTGGGGGAACTCAGAGTGCATGCATAACTGCTTGACTGATATAACCTTTAAGCTAATTAAGCTTGTGCCCCTCCTTGTTCAAGTCCCCTGAATAAATCAGATCTAACTTTTTCTGCATGTAATCTGACTGTGGTTCCAGTCTGTGCTCAAAGTACTGTACTGTTGCTATTTGCTGTGCATAACCTTGTTTTACAGGGGGTCCCAAGGGTCGAGTCAGAGGAACCAGCCCTGGTGCTAATTGCAAACAGTGTGGGTACTTGTGTGGTATACTGGGGTATTGTGAAAGTGATTATTGTAGTGTTCAGGCCACTAGAGGGGAAAGACAGGGGTTACAGTGTCCCAAAGGGCTGTGCCCAGGTTAGCTTGACCACTACCAACCCTGATCTTCGGGTGGAGGCACCCGTTTCAGAGCTCAGGTGCCTTAACCTGCTACTAGCCAAGCAGGCAGAGGTAGTAGCCCTTGGGATAGTGCCACCTAGGGTTACGTCTGTTAAAATGGTTTAAAAGACTTGCGCTCTGCACTGTAGCACTGTAAACTGTGGCTATAATCTGTGGTTTAAAACTGTGTTAAACCCTGCTCAGAGTAAGGCTTTAGCATAGTTTTTGACTCCGTACAGTTGCCTTAAACCATGTTAACAGTAGTGTGGATGCAAACCGTGCTGTAACACAGTTTAAGGCAACTTCTGCTGCACTTCCATCTCTTTTTTAGCCCAAGAAAACCAAAATGTAACAAATGTCTTACATTGCTGAGCTCACAATAAGCTCTGGAAAAAGTATTCTAATTTGCTCCCGAATCGGTTTCATGCCCAACGCAAGGATCTAGCATGCATTGCGGCATCCCATGATGCTTTGTGGTTCTGCCGCGAACCACACCAGGCAAGCACAGTATCGGAGCACAGTGTGGACGCCAGAATCCGCGCTGGAAGCATGGAAAGTAAAATGCTTTTGATAACTATTTAAAATACAGATGATACAGTGAGTACAGGGCCTGTAACACTGAAACATCTCATTGAGAAATGCCAAGGCAGCCGGTTGGTGGAACAGTTTAATGTGGCTTGTACTGTACTGGCCTGCAGTTTTCTGTTTAGATGTTTTTGTTTGCCAGGTTATCCCAGCTGCCTTTTCTTAAACTATATAATAAATTGCACAATTTCATTTATAAGATTTCAAGTGCCCTATTTATATGCCAGAAGAGGTGTTTGTAAATAGCTTTTTTGAAATATTTCTTTACATCTTGATTGCTGCTTGACATGGCTAAATGTCAGTATGGTTATTTGTCCAGGTTTGACAGTGTACCAATTAGGTGAAGGGCGAAATGTCATATTGTGACTGTTTTATCTTTTCACCTTTTCCGGAGCAGTTATTTTTGTAATTATATGCAATGAAATTGAAGTTTTTAAAAGTGCAGATCAGGGCTGGCAGGGTGGTGCCACCTGATAGTGTACTGCTGAAGAGACTCAGAATCGAGTTTTGTTCCTGACTCCCATGCTCCAGACAGGCAGGTTTCTGGGTCCGCTGCTGTGTGTGGGTTAGTGCTAACCACTCCTCAGTGCCCTTCAGATTGTGATCAGCTGGGTGACCACACAAAGTCAGTTTCTCCAACACAGGGCAGTGCAAGAATGGCACAGACTTGATTTTGTCATGGGGTCGGACAAAAGCCTATATGGGAGAATGCCCTGCCATTAGTCTTATACCAGCCCCCACTCCCTGTCACTGATACCGCCCTGCCCGGGCAATACAGATTTTTAAAAAAGGGAACGTTTCTACCTGGCAGTAAGCAGTGTGATGTGTGGAAGAACAGTATTCTACCAGGAGGCTAACATAGCTCGATCTTTTTCGAGGACGTCTTTTTCATCAGGCCACACCTGTGGAAGTATAGCCATCAGGTGCCCAGACCACATGGAAATTTCTTTTGCTAGCAGTCCACCAGGGGCTGCCCACGATGGCGTCTTCCATTGATGTCCTCGCTATATAAACGTGGGTGGCCCCTTGCCCTTCTCAGTTCTTTTTCCACTGTCCAGCACGCTCACCTAACTCCGCAGAGGCACTGACCCTGCATAAAGAGAAAAACAAATTCACTGCATTCTCCTAGCTAGTCTCCCAGCCCACCTACCCTCCTCCTCTCTCTCTCGCCTCTCTCCTGAGCATTGACCCATCTGGCTGCATCCACCCACCGATTTAGTGGCCAGCTCAAATCTTTTGTCCTCTGCCACCGCCCTCTCTCTTCTGTGGCAGCCCCTACTAATTCCTAACCGTGTCCCTCTTATCTCTGTTTACAGCTTCCACGGCCCCCCTGACCGGTCGCTGTCTCTGGCGGTGCGGTATTTACTCCTGCCGCCACCCATCCACTACTCCATCGAGCGCTACTTCCTCCTTCTTCAGCCTCAAATTCCCACTGCCCATCTGCCGGCTCCCCACCCAGCCGCCCTATCTGGGGTATAATTTTTATAACCCTGGCAGTTCACATGACTAGCAGCTGTTATACACTAAGTCCCTATATTTACATTTGTAGCTTATAAGGCCTGGCCACCAGAGGGCTGCTCTGCAATAGCTACTCCCTGGCTCTTATTTTCGCTCAGAGCCTCACTACAATGTCATTCCAACCTCTGTGTATTTTTTTCTCCATATCCTTGATATGCTGTCTTCATCTCAGCATCTTTCTTATGTCTGAGCCATTTTAAACACTTGCGTATTTCTTCTTTTTTAAGACCTACTTTCCCTTTTCCTACCCCTGCCCACATTACCCATCATACAGTAAAACTAGCTAGCTTTGTGTTCAGCACCTATTTTATTGCACAATGAAGTCCCTAGCTCCCTCCTCAAAAATGGTATTCACTTTCTTCCTCCCTCCTCCCTCCCTTCTTACTTCCCTCCCTCCTTGTCCTGATCCTCATCCCTACCACCCCAGCACCCCTCTCGTAATCCCCTTCCCCTCTCTCCCTACTACCTCCTTCATCCTTGCAATTACTCCCCCACCCATTTTGTATCCTGGTCTTACTTTCCTACCACCCCTACCTCCTCTCCTCCTCCTCCTGGCTATATTGCCTCTCTCCGTCTCACATTCTCCTTCTCCATCCCTTTAATCTCCAAGCTACAGTACAAATATCCTAAATTACACTTCCTCATCCTAGCCAGCCTCCTCCTCTCATCAGAAAGTATTCACCCGAACCCTGGCTCCCCCATCTTTTTCCTGCTCCGCTGCTACCCCAACTCTACTGGACCCAGCCCTCCGGCCTCTTTGGCTCTCCCTAATGGGCTGAAACTTATTCACCTGAACATCTGGTCTAGTCACGCAAAAGTGACCTCATCCAAACCCTGTTGGTCTCCTACACTCCTGACACTTTAATTATAACTGAGACATGGCTCACAGGCAAAATCCCTGACAGCTCCATCGCAATTCCCAGTTACTCCCTCTACAGGCAAGACAGGGCAGGACAAGGCTGGGGTGTGGCCATGTACATCCAGTCCATGCTGCAATCTACAGCTGAGCTTTTGTCTTCAGTCCCTGCAACCTACGAGGCCCTAGTCACACGTATTACTCTCCCATTCACTGTCCCTCTCTTCACAGCCGGCATCTACTGTCCTCCTAGCATTACCCTAACAGTTGCTGCTGAATTTATATCTTCCATTACCTCCATCTCACATTCAGGTGAGCTGTTCATTTTGAGTGCCTTGAACATAAATTGGTTGAAACCTAAATCGAGTAAGATCCAGAATGTCATTGATGCACTCAACCTCACTCAACTTATCCAGGAGCTAACACGTCCAAATCATAAAACTCATAACACCCTACTTGACTGGGCGCTCACCACTCATCCTCACTGTGTCATCAAGTCAGGTATCCCCCCTGATGCACTTAGTGACCACAATCCAATCTTCCTGGTTCACAAGGTACACTGTCCAAAACCCCCTCATAAAATGATTCAGCTTCACTCCTTTAAATCCCTACATCTTGCCCCACTTCATTCTGAGCTTGCCTCCACTGACTGGGCCCCTCTGTCTTCTGCCCATGTTGACCACACCCATCGCTATTTCAAGGATAAATTCATCACCACCTGGAACACTTTTACTCCCTTCAGGCGGACCAGAGTTCGAGGCTTACACCTTCCCTGGATTACCCTGAATTATTGGCCTGCTTACGTGAGCGTGACCGCGCCTGGAAAAACACAAAACATCAAAGCACCCCAGCGACTATATCCATCGTAATCGAATGCTCCGCAACTCATGTACCAAAGCTACCAGACTGGCCAAGTCCAAGTATTTTAAATCCTCTTTCTATATAAACATCAGTTCCCCTCCAAATTCTGGTAGGTGGTCCATGCTCTTTTCACCCTCCTTCTCACCTACTCTCATTCTCAAAATCAACAGCTCCCTGGTGTCGGATCCATGCTTGGTGCCCGTGAATTTAATACCTACTACACATCCTGTGCTAAGTCTCTTCTGAGCTCCCTCCTTCCCATCCACCCACCCCTTTCCTCTCCTCTCCTCCCATACCTCACATGACCCCACTCCTTCTCCCACATCTCCCCATCGGTGCTCTAAGTGCCCTGCTTTCCTGAATCATCAAAGGTTCCTCTCCGGATTACCTCGATCCTAAACTTCTTTACCTCTCTGCCCCTGCTATTGCCTACCCTATCTCCTTAATCCTAAACCTTTCATTTATATCAGTGCAGGTCCCCACCTCCTGGAAGCATGCTGTAGTTATTCCTCTCCCCAAGGGCGGTGACTCTTCTGCTTCTAGCAACTATTGCCCCATCTTGCTCCTCCCTAGCCTTGCTAAACTTCATGAACACCTGGTTCTCCCCCAGTTTTCCTCCTTACTCTCTGATACCTCCTTTTTCACCCCATTCCAATCTAGCTTTGGAAGAACCATTCTACCACTACCTCCCTCCTCAGGTTCAACGACTCCATACTTACTGGGATGGACGATGACCTGATCACCTCAGCCATTTTTGTTGGCCTAGCCAAAGCATTCAACACTGTTTCCCACACCCTCTTCCTTGGCTTCCTCTTTGCAGCAGGCGTGGCATCATCTGCCGCAAACTGGTTTAAATCTTACCTCACCAGTAGGACTCAATCTGTAAGAATCTTGGATTCTACCTCCCCTCCCCTCCTCCCTCTAGCAACACTGGTGTCCCCCTGGGCTTAGTGCTAGGTCCCCTGCCTTTTTCCATCTTCATAAATGACCTTGCTACAGCCTGCTCCACCTCCTCCATCCATATGTACTCCAATGACACTGTCTTGTACAGCTCCGGCAGTAACC
The DNA here is from genome assembly GCA_016271365.2 of Neoceratodus forsteri. Lineage (NCBI taxonomy): Eukaryota > Metazoa > Chordata > Ceratodontiformes > Ceratodontidae > Neoceratodus > Neoceratodus forsteri. The sequence goes on along the minus strand of CM028135.1, from coordinate 24,117,058 downwards.
CTGCAGCCGTGGAAACCAGCTTACAGCACGACTTCAACCAGTTTCAGCTCTGGTTTGCCTCACACCAGCTCTCCATTAATACCAAGAAGACAGTCTCTATGACCTTCGGCACCAGGCAGAGACTATCTAGGCTTTCTGGCATGCCCTCCTTCCACACTCTAGATGGGACAATCCTTGAGGACACATCCTCATTTAGATACCTTGGGATTTGGCTTGACCAACACTTCAACTTCTCTGTACACATCACCGCCATCTTGAAGAAACTGCACCCCGAGCTTGGCACCCTGTACAGGAACCGCAGTTGCATCCCGCTGACTGCGAGGTGCGAACTTGTCCAGAAGATGATACTCCCCATTTTTGACTACTGCGATGTAGTCTATGGTGCTGCTCCCAAATCTTCTGGCCAAATCAGACTTCTCTTTAACTCCTTCTGCCACTTTGCCCTTGATGCCCCCTCTTGTACTCACCACTGCGACCTCTAGCATGCGCTAGCCTTTCCTCCATTGTCCAACTGGCAGCTAACCCACTGTGCCAAACTGACCTCCAAATTCTGGCTTGGTGAACTCCCTCCTTACCTCCAATCTTCCCTTACTACACCTCCCCATCCCTCTCACTTCCTGAGATCTACTGACACTCGCACCCTGTTGGTCGCGCTCAGATCTGCCCTCATTGGCCTGACTGGCTTTTCCCACCTCTTCCTCAAATCATGGAATGCTCTTCCCCCCCAAATATGTCACTACTACTCCACCTACTCCCTTGGTACTGCTCTACACAACTTCTTCTCTTCCAGCTGTACCTGCTTCAATCCCCCCCAACCCCTCTGTACTCTGTCCTGCTCACCAGTACCCCCTTGCAAGGTTCATGCATCCTGAAGGGGAAACATGTATTGTGGCTTGCCTCCAGCTTTCCTAATTTCACTGTTCTTGTCTGCTACCAGATCCCATCCCCTTGCAGGGTTCTCTACACCCTGGAGGAGTACTTTGGTCTTGGCAGTCTTTCCTTCCCCCTCTTCTTAATTTCACTATCCTTGTCTGCTCTCCAGACCCTGCCCCCTTGCAGGATTCTCTACACTCTGGAGGCCTGGAGGGGTACTTGGTCTTGGCAGTCTCCCCCCACCTTTCTCTTCTTAAGCTACCCCCACCTCCCTTTCCAGCTCCCTTTAGCCTCTTCCCTCACTTCTCTATCTTGGGCAATTGCTGCCTCCTGCCCTTGTTTGCACCTAGCACTTGTCTGCCTATCTTTGTGTGCAGCACTGTAAACACATGGCACTATGACTACATTGATGCATTACTATCTGATGGGTTTACTGTTTCATGTATCTGTGTCCACCCACTGATGTATTCAATTGCCTCATGCTGTTACTGTCTGAACGGCTCACTGTTGTGTATTATGTATTATTTCGATCAAATGCTCATACTGTATCTGTTCTCTGTTCCTGTAATTCTTCATTGCTAATCTCTCGGTCGCACTGTGAGACGAGCAACTTGTTGTTCAGTGTGCCTTCCTGGTGAAATAGTTCAATAAATAAATAAATAGATGCTGTCACTACAATCAACCGTCAAATATTCGATTCTTCTAAGTTTTATTATTTTTGCACCTAGTAGTTATTTTTGAATTTTAAAAGATTGCCATTGTTGTGTATGTTGTGAAGATGCAGCTAAACTCTTTCATTACTGCAATGCGCGGTGGAAAAATTTACTGCAACAATGACTCACGGCGTCTTCATCCACTGTCTCGGAGGCCACAATGGTTTGGCCCTGCGAGATCTGCCTGAAGTTTAACCAAGCTATCTGGCGACACCATCAGAAAGCCCTGCAGTATTCCTCCTAGAGCAGCAGGTAGCCAGAATGGAGAGAGAGCTTCAGGCGAGGAGCTCCTGTGTGTCACTGATCCCTTCCTTGGGCTCCCACCTCCAAGGCCCAAGAGAAGTCTTCAGGAAAGCACAAATACTGGGAGAGGGGCGAGTAGGGATAAATCCCCTGGTATGCTCTCAGTCGCTGCTATGCTTGGCACTCACCACTGCAATGTTGTGGAGCTGTTTCCAAGGCAGTGTCTCCTACCCTCAGACCTTTGAATTCACAAGGTCAGCTCTGGCAGTGAATTCTGCCAGACATCCATGGCAGCCAGATCCGTCCAACACTGGGGCTGCTGACACCCCCATTGACGTCGCAAGCCTTGCCACTCAGACCTCAGTACCTCAAGGTCAACTGGCAGTGAGCTTCGCCAAACCCTTCTATGGTTTGGCGATGGCCCATCGATGTTGGAGTTCCAGCCATCCCGGTCATTGTTGCAGAGGTGCTCCTGCAGTGCAGGCCCCCATCGATATGCAGATGGCGCTCTCCTTTGCGGAGATAACCCAGTACCTTATACCTCCTCCTTCTACACCAGGCACAGCGAGCTAGTCTCAAAGCTCAGTCCAAGGAGCAACTGTCTCACACCCTAGTGTGTACCAGACAGCTGTTCAATACCCTAGGGGTTGCGGTCAATCTGCCCAAGTCAGTCTTGACTCCTTGTCAGCATCTGCAGTACACAGGAGCAATAGCTTTCCTGCCCCAGGACAGGACAGAGTGTCTTAAGGATCAGGCCCAGCTGCTTTACAACAGCAGGTGTGTCAGAGCCAGGACATCACTGAGACTGTTGGGTCTGATGGCAGCAGCCATTGTCACAGTACCCCTGGCCAGGCTGCCCATGAAGATCCCTCAATGGACCTTAAGAGTCGAGTGGGATCAGCACACCGATGATCTAGAACAGCAGGTTCTAATAACTTCTTCTGTCGGAAAGGTGCTCCAGTGGTGGATGGAACCCAGCAATTTGCTGAAAGGGGTTCCCTTTTTTATTCTCTCCCCTCAGCACTTTCTCACCACAGATGCTTGAGGGCTTGACTGGGGGTACATCTGGGTCCTTATCAGACACAAGGAACATGGACCAGAGTGGCGACTTCTCCACAAAATGTCCTAGAGGTGAGGGCCATTCTGTATGCTCTGCAAGCCTTCCAGAACCATCTATCCTGGGGCATCTGCTGGTGCAGATGGACAACATCAGTGTAGGGAAGTGACGAGTGTCTGGTACTGGGCTCTAGAACACGGTTTAGAGCTGTCAGACGTCCATGTTCCAGGTGTCCAAAATATCCTGGCACATAGGCTAAGCTAATCACAGTCTCAAATGCACAAATAGGAGCTGCTGACCTTGGTAGTAAAAGACCTGTTCAACAGATGGGGTCATCCAGAGTTGGACCGTTTTGCGTTCCCACTTATTGCAAAACTGCAATTTTTCTGCTCACTTTCTCCAGGGCTTGAAGTTTTGTGGTGAGACATGTTGTTCCTCTCATGGAAACGGTGGTTCCTTTATGCTTTCCCTTCCTTTCCTCTGATACAGAGGGTGCTACTCAAGCTTCAAATGGAGGGAGCTACTCTAATTCTGGTGGCTCCTTCCTGGCCTCATCAGATATGGTTTCTTTACTGCAGCAGTTTGCAGTGAAATCCATGGTACCCCTGCCCCTGTGCAAGGGCTTGCTATCATAGGAACAGGGCACCCTGGTACATCTGGACCTCAAGTCACTCCATTTCCATGCTTGACTCCTGAAGACATAGCCATTGTGAGATTTGGAGTGTCCCCAAAGGTGGCTAATGTCCTGGTGGCTGCCAGAAAACCATCCACCAGGGCCACTTATTCAATGAAGTGGAAGCGGATTGCTTTGTGGGCCTCTTTCCATCATTTGGATCCCTTCATTTGCCCAGTGAATCAGGTTCTAGAGTATTTACTGTCGTTGTCAGATGCAGGACTCTAGTACTCTTCTATCAAAGGGCACATAACTGCTATTTCAGCTTTTCATGTGCCTATTGATGGTCTTACAGTGGCACAGCTAGAGGTAGCCCATATGTTCTTGAGAGGGATCCTACATTTGAAGCCTCCCATCCGCAATCCAGTCCCAGCTTGGGACCTGCATTTTGTGTTTAAGAAACTCACTTTGGCTCCTTTTGAGCCAGCCATGACTTGTGGCTTATACTTCTTTCTCGGAAAACGTTATTTTTAGTTGCTATTACTTCCACTTGAAGGATTTCAGAGCTTCAGGCTCTTATGTGCAAGCCTCCTTATTTGGTTTTCCACAAAGATAGGGTGTCTTTGCGCACCAGCTTTAAGTTTCTTCCAAAGGTGGTGTCTGAGTTTACTTTACTCGACCAGCTCAACTCTTTCAGACTGTTGACAGATTGTGCTATCCACTCTGTCTGCAGTCTGGAAGAGATTTTTCACAAAAAAAGTGTGACAAGCTTGCTCGATTCTTCACAGATAAGATTGCCAGCATCAGGTCGGGTATCCGTCTTGTTCTCTCTCTAGGGAATTGTGGTGATCGGCAGAGGAAGCTAACCCGTGTCACCTGGTCTGACTTTAGTAGGCCAGAATTCATGGATGTTGTGAGGATTGTCAGACTGTATGACCAACCAGCTGTAGTTTGGATCCGGGCCCTACGCCACTATTAGTAGGTTGAGTACATGTTATCTGCCCGATCCTTGCTGAAATTGTCTGGAAGTCTTTGGAGCAGGGTTTTTTTCCTGATCCCCTAAAGGAGGTGGTCATTTGACCACTCCTTAAAAAACCTTCATTGAACCCAGACTGTCCAGCTAACTACAGACCTATCTCTAACCTGCCCTTTGTGGGTAAGGTTATTGAAACGGTGGTTGCGCTACAGTTGGATGACCATCTCACGAATCACAATATCTATGATGCTCTCTAGTTGGGGTTTAGGAAAAGACATAGCACCAAGACTGCTCATTCGGGTCTTAAATGATCTCCTAATTGCGAGAGATCAAAAGGCTCGTACTATTTTAGTTCTTCTTGATCTCTCTGCAGCATTTGATACTGTGGACCATGGTGTGCTGTTGGAGCACCTGCGGCTTTTTTGTGGACTGTCTGGTACAGTTCTACATTGGATTTGATCTTTCCTCATGGGACAAACTCAGAGGGTTGTCACTGGAATTTATTCCTCTGATGCCATCTCTCTGTCATGTGGGGTGCCGCAGGGCTCCATCTTGGCGCCCATGTTGTTCGCAGTTTATATGCTGCCATTAGGAGATATCATTAGGCGTTACAGTCTGGGTTTTCACTGCAATGCAGATGATACCCAGCTGTATCTGTCCTTTATTCCCAGACAGGATGATGCAATCTCTCTGCTTAACAGCTGTCTAGCCGAGATCAATGACTGGATGAGTGCCAGCTGGCTGAGGTTAAACCCGGATAAGACCGAGATGTTAGTTGTGGACCCAGGTCGCTTTGAGGTGGGCCATAGGGCTGAGATACCATCGGGCCTTTGGCTTGACAGTGTCCAGCTCTTGATCTCAGGTCAGGTGCGTAATCTGGGCATTATCACTGACAATGGTTTGACCTTGAAATCTTAGGTGTCGGCCGTTGTTAAGTCCTCTTTTTACCATCTGAGGAATATCGCCCGGGTGAAACACCTGGTTCCTCTTGCTGACCTTCCTATTTTGGTCCACGCTTTCGTGACCACGTGCCTTGATTACTGCAATTCCCTTTACCTGGGGCTACCGGGGGTCGATATCCGCCACCTGCAGCTAGTGCAGAATGCAGCAGCTAGGCTTTTGACTGGGACATCTAGAAATAGTCATATTATGCCTGTTCTGCACAGGCTGCACTGGCTGCCAGTTCAATGGCGGATTACCTTCAGGTTCGGATTACTGACCTATAAAGCCCTACATGAACAGGGACCGCAGTATCTGCAAGATCTTCTTACTCCCCACTGCCCCTCTCGCTCACTCCGATCCGCCGATGAGGGATTGTTAGAGATTCCCAGGGTTCGTTTGAAAATATCTGGGGCATGTGCGTTTGCGTATGCTGCCCCTGCCCTGTGGAATTCTCTACCTCATCAGATAAGAAGCTGCCTGACCGTCGAGAGCTTCAAAGCGGAGTTAAAAACATTTTAATTTTTAAAAGCTTATGATGATTGATTTTATCATTGTTGATGTTCGATATCTGTTTATTTATTTGTACAGTGCTTTGGTCTTTTGGAAAGCGCTTAAAAATAAATTTTTACTTACTTACTTACTTTAAGTCAAACCATCCGCCTGCCAGTTTATTTTCCTGAGTATGCCAATCCAGGGGAAGCATTGCTCCGTAGTTTAGATGTACATAGAATACTCAGATATTATGTTCATCATACGAAGGACTGCAGAAAGTCATTGAGGCTTTTTGTTTCCTTTGCCTGGGGAAAGAGTGTGTAACAGCGTCTAAACAGTGCCTATCCAAATGGTTGGCCAGCTGTATTGCTTTTTGTTATAGGAAGCACGGTAAGTAACTTCCTGGGGTTGTGCGTGGCCATTCAACCAGAGGCATGGCCACGTCTGTTGCCTGTTTTGGGAATGTATCAGCTGCAGACGTTTGTGCTGCTACAACCTGGAGCACTGTCCATACTTCCACTAAACACTACAGTCAGGACATTGCCTCTAGAAGAAGGGCAGGCATCAGATTGGCTGTGCTTCAAGGCCTCCTGTGTTAGCCCTATAGTCTCCAACCACCCAGACTGTCTCTTTGTCAGTACTGCTGGAACTCATTCCATAAGTGTGGCCTGATGAAAGAGATATCCTCGAAGAAGATGGTACAGTTACGTAAGAACTTACCATAACAGTAGATGTTTGAGAGAATCTCTTTCTCCAGGCCATGCCGTCGACTCAGAGCTTCTTCACTCCTGTCTCTCTCTCTCTCTCTCTCTCTCTCTCTCTCCAGGATGATCTATCTGCTGTTTTCAACCTTGCCTGGTAGCGGGAACCTTCATAGAAACGTAGACTTTGACAGCAGATAAGGACTGCTTGGCCCACCCAGTCTGCCCATTTCCCTACCTATAGGATAAGCTGCAGATCCTAGTTAACCAACAGCCTATTTCTTCCTAATCCCCACCAGAATTGCCCTATGTCTGTCCCATGCATTCTTGAATTCCCCCACTGTTTTTGACCCCACAACCTCCTCAGGAAAGCTGTTCTATGCATCCACCACCCTCTCCGTGAAAAAATACTTCCTCACATTACCTCTGAGCTGCTCCCTCCCATCTTCAAATTGTGCCCCTCTGTGTTAACATCTCTTTTTCTGAAAGATGCATTCTCTTGGACTTTGTTGATTCCCTTGAGGTACTTGGAAAATTTCTATCATGTTCCCTCTCCTCCTTTCCTTGAGGGTATGCATATTAAGCTCCTTTAGTCTCTCTTCATATGGCTTCTGGTGCAGACCCTGCACCATTTTAGTTGCCCTCCTCTGGATTGTCTCCATCCTTTCTATGTCTTTGCAGAGATGGGGTCTCCAGAACTGCACAGTACTCCAGATGGGGTCTCATCAACTGCCTGTACAGAGGGATAACAGCTTCCTGTTTTCTACTGGTGATGCCTCTCCCTAAACATCCCAGTATCCCCCCCAGCCTTCGGTACTGCCTTCTACATTGCTTGCTTACCTTTAGGTCATCTGATATGACTACCCCCAGGTCCCTTTCCATTTTTGTTGTTGTTAATAACCCCCCCCAATTGTGTACTCTTCCCCTGGGTTTTTGTTTCCCAGGTGCATTACTTTTCACTGAATCTAAGCTGCCATACTTCTGATCTTTCCTCCAACCTTGCCAAGTCCCTTCTCATCCTTTCCACACACCTTTGTGTATCAACCCAGTTGCAGATCTTTGTGTCGTCTGCAAAGAGGCATACTTTTCCTTCCAGTCCCTCTGCAGTGTCTCTTATAAAGACATTAAAAAGGACTGGTCCCAGTACTGAACTTTGTGGTACCCCACTAGTAACCCTTTTTCTTTGGAGTGGACTCCGTTTACTGTTACCTCTGTGTCCTGTTGTCAGCCAACTTTTTACCCAGGCTACCACCCTGGGGCCCACTCCCAGGCTGGCTAACTTGTTTATTAACCTTTTGCGTGGGACTGTGTCAACTACCTTGCTAAAGTCTAGGTAGGCCATGTCCACAGCCCCTCCCTGGTGTACTACTTTGGTCACCCAATCAAAGAAATCTATTAGATTCATCTGACATGACCTTCCCTCTGTGAATCCATGCCGCCTTGGGTCCTGTGCCCCGCTGGACTCTAGGTAGCCAACAGTTCTTTCTTTCAGAAGTGATTCCATCATTTTCCCTACCACTGAGGTCAAACTGACAGGTCTGTAGTTTTCTGCCTCTGCTTTGCTCCCATTTTTGTGAAGGGGAATCACATCCACCTTCCTTCAGTCCTCAGGTACCACACCATCCTCCCATGATTTGTTAAAAAGGGTAGTCAGTGGTGTCACTAGTTCTCCCTTTAGTTCTTTTAGAATTCTGGGGTGAATCCCATCAGGTCCCATTGCTTTGTCCACCTTCAGTTTTAGGAGTTCTTTCAGAACCCTCTCTTCTATGAATGGACTGGTATTGACTGGTATCGACCATCTCTCTCCCTCTCAACTCCCCATGAGGAGGTCCTTTAAGTATGATCTCTGGCGGGGAACTGAGGTGAGTGCAGGGCCACACACATTTATATAGAGAGAACGTCGATGTAAGATGTTGTTGTGGGTGGCCCCTGGTGGACTGCTAGCAAAAAAGTTTCCAAGTGGTCCTGACACCCAATGGCCACAGTACCATAGGTGTGGCCTGATGAAAGAGATTCTCTTGAGGATCTACTGTTACGGTAAGTTCTAACGTAACTGTACTTTCTATTACCTCGGCCTTCATATATCATCAGCCCTATGACCTCGCTCACTGTCTGCCACATCACAGCTGAGCAATGCTGCAGGTTCAGTCACTTGTGATGTCACAATAAGCGAGTTCACAATGCTGATGAGGTATGAAGAGGGACAGAACAAGATGAAAAGCAACAACTTTCTACTCTACAAAAGTTGTAAAATGTTGTGCCTGCAATCGTTTGGTGCTTAGGCCTCTTTTGAAAGGCAGAGGTGAACAGGAGGGCTGGGTTACCCAGGGCAGGAGCTGAAGTGTGTTTGTTGATCTTCAACCTCTGTTTGCGGGTTTTTATTACACCTTACTCCAGAAATGGACTTGTGAAGATTGAGCCCCCCCACGCCTCCCCAGGTTAGAACCTTGAGCTGTGCTGTCACCAGCAGTTGGCTCATTTCATTGGGAAAGGGTCACAGTATTTTGCCTCGACTTGAATAAGCAGGCAAAAAACAAAAAGCTGCTGCCTGCTTGTCTCTTTACTTAGATATATCTGCATTCTTGCTCTAAACACAAGAAAGAACTGTAACCAAAAAAGAAACAGAAAAAAAGAACAGAACTGCAGGAACCAATTTTTGTGAGTTCAGCCAGAAAGTACTGATTTTGATCAAAAGCAAACAGCTGCTGAAAGGAATGGCACGGGAGGAAACAATCACAATGGGTGCCAGCAGCCTTACCCTTGCGGGAGCTGCAGCAGACGTTAACAGATGCAGAGCTGAAAAATAACCATTTGAGAGCCTCATCGTGCTTGGGGCTATCAAGCACGTCATCTTAGGTCAGCAACGAGTCTCAGCAGAGGTGACTCTGCTTGCAGCCATGTTGCTGCCCATTCTGGTGTGAAACAACTTTTCTCTCTGTGCGGTGAGATGATGTTTTGACTCACATGCCCAGGTATGAAATGGTAAATACTAGTGTAACCCCTAGATGGCGCTATCCCAGGGGCTACTACCCCTGCCTGATTTGCCACTAACAGGTTGAGGGGCCTGGATCCAATGGCGGGTGCCTCCACCCAGAGGTCAGGGTTTGCAATAGTTAAACTTACTTGGTCACAGCCCTCTGGGACACTGCAACCCCCCTTTCTTCCCACTAGTGGCCCACACAATATAGCAGAATTACCTTCACAGTATACACTTACCCCAAGGCTGGTTCAGGCACGGGACATCCTGTAAAATAAGATACAGTGCAACAATCACAGTACAGTACTTTAACATAGACAAATACCTCAGGCAGTATAACTTTGTTGAAACAAACAGCTCTGATTTATTTAGGGGATATAACAAGGACAGGGGAAATCAGGTTAATTAGCTTATCACTTTACTATCTACCTATGGCTCTGTGCACAGGCCTATCCCTACCAGTTACTGTCCCTGGGTACCCAGGCCCTAGTGGCTAGTCCAAACCGTGGCAGCTGGTAGGGGCCCTTTCACACAGAGAAAAGGAAAATTAAACAGTCAGCAGTACAGTAATTCCATTTGGATTTAATGTGGCAATTCAACAGGGAGCGACCCTAATTAGTACTCACGACCTCCAAAGAAGATATGGTCCTTCAATGTCAGCAGGGCTACTTTTGATCTCCAAGAGACTCCTCACACATTTATATGGTAAAAAAGAAAGCACTATACCAGGCAGGCTGCATCTGTATCCCACCGTAATTACTGCACAATAACTAGGAGAACACACAGCAGATTCAGTTCCTGACAGACCGAGTGTAATTCAACAATTTCTTCAGTCTTCTACAGGGTGAGCCTGGTTTCTACTCTTCAGAGATCCTTTGATTCTTTTCACAGGACAGTTCAGTCCTAACAAGCAGTTACACAAGTTGTAGACCGGAACTCTGGGCCTTGCACACGCTTTTGACTGAAACTGTGCACTGAAGGAGCACAGGGTTTCTTTCCCTTCACTTTCAGATCTCAAACTGAAACTCCCAACAGACAAAAACCGGCACTTCCTTTGAGTTCCTCCCAGTTCTTGACTGGATTGGCTGTCACTCACAATAGACTGCTGCTGTTGGTCCAAAAAGGCACCGAAGTCTAAACTACATCTCCCAGAGTCACTGCCCATACAATCCTCTCTTGTGGCTGGCTCAGATTATGAGTCCCAAGTTCTGATTCGTCAAGGCATCATTTTAGAGCTAGTTTACCCCACACTGATTGGTCCAGTTCAGCAGTTCAAAACCAGAATGGGGAACTAGGCAGACAGTTCTGACTGCAAAGAAAGCAGGTTAGACAAACTGTAATTTTATTATTACTGTAAATGATTTCTGGCAATCAGTTACATCTTTCAGACAGGTTCCCTTTGCACTCCTAGTGACTGCAAAATGGGGTGAATTGGCAGCAGCTGAGTGGTACTCAATCAAAGAAACACACAGTCCCCCATACAACTAATTATGTCTGCAAGCAGACAGCTCTTAAAGAGACAGTACCAGAGGTTCTAAAACACTCACTGATAAATGGCTTAAACGCCAAACACCATTCAGGCTTGGAGCATTCAAGCAAGCTCCTGAAGTCTTTTGGGAACCCCCATTTGCAGGGGGTTACACCTTCCTGGCCTGGGAAAGCTTGACGTCCGCTCAAGCAAGTACCATAAGTTTCAGACTGCAACCATATACATTTGCATTAGGCTCACACATGTAATCATCAGTCAATACATCATTTTACCAAGAACCATTTCTGAAACATTGCAGTACGTCACTCTTTACACAGTATAACACACACATTGTACCATAACTCAAGTTATTACCTCTTGTACATGAAACCTGAAGAGAGGGGACCCTTCCCTATCAGTTACCTTGGGGCTGGATGGGGCAAGGGCACCATACTTAGAGGGCAACACAAGTAACTTGGAGTTAGCACTGATGCTCAGTTTGGGCAGTGAGCTCGGGACACATACACTCCTTTATGGACAACATTGAGAGGCAAATCCACAGGCCTCCCAAGGAATCATAACTGAGGTGCACCACAGGCTTTACAGCTCGACCAGTCTTTCTAGGGGAACTGTTACAGTCTCTGCACTCTGAGCCTCATTTTCAGCATTGTCCACACTTGTCAGGGGAGTCTCCATGGGGTAGAGAGGCTAGAACTTGGGGCAACTTTCAGCTCCAGGAGTTACAGTTTCTGAGTCCACAACATTTGGCTCGCATGGAGAGCTTTCGGACACTGGCAGTGGACTGTCAGGGCACTCAAAATACTCTTCTTGTTCGGTGTATCACCAGTCTGCCCCAATCTATCATTTTCCTCCCTGAAAGCTCAAACAGTTCAACCATGCACAATGATTCCATTTCATCTGATCTGATGCTTTGCACTTCACTTTCTGGAGCATTGGCTCCAGGGATGAAGCTGGGGGCATAGACAGTCCAGAAGGCCCAGCTTTGTCTCCAGTATTGACTAGGGATTGCCCGAAACAATTGACTCAGTTCGTAAGAAGGATAGTATTCAAAGTCACTCTCACTTTCTTCTGATATGGACTGACAGTCATGCTCAACTGGGACTTGTGCAGGGGAACACTTTAACTCTGCTTCTGTAGGTGCAGACTTCCTTGATCTTTTCTAGCAGCAGCTCTAGTCACTGGTCCAGAGGGGCATCTTCTGGGGCTCAGACTCAATCAGGATTTGTCCAATGGGTAGTAAATGATTTCTATGCATTATTTTTACATCTTTGAATTGTTCTCAGGCCTTACTTTGTACACTGGCAGATCATCTAGTTTGCCCACTATAATGTGGGGAGATGGTGCCATCTGTCAGCAATCTTGTGTTTGCCATGCAGTCCCAGATTTCTTAGCACACCCGATCTCCCTCCTGGAGTTCCTGTGCTTTCACCTTTTTATCATACCTTTCTTTGTTGGCCAGATTTCTTTTGGCAGCCATGGTTTGAGCCAGTTGGTACGATGAGTTAGCTGGGCCTTTAACTTTTGCACATACTGTAAATAGTTGTCAGCTTGAACCCCATCAGGAGAGACCCCAAACACACATCTACCGGTAGTCGAGCTTCTCTCCAAACATCAGAGCGGTAGGGGGAGAACCCAGTGGCATCACTTTGGTGCAGTTATAAGCATGTACCAGGGTGCTAATTTGTTGGCTCCATCTAGGCTTGTCCTTTGGGTGCAGGGTGCCTAGCATATCTAGCAGAGTTGGTTGAAACGCTCAGGCTGTGGGTCCCCTGGGGTGGTAAGGAGTGGTTCTGGACTTTCTCACCCCCACAGAGAAAGCATCTCTTTGATCAGACGACTCTCAAAGTCTCTCCCTTGATCAGAATGGATTCTTTGTGGAGCCCCATAGTGAACAAAAGGTTTTCTCACAGTACTTTGGCTACAGTGGATGCTTTCTGGTCTTTGGTGGAAGCTTGGGCATATCTCGTGAAATGGTCAGTGACCACCAGCACATTACTGATATTTCTTTGATCTGACTCCAAACTCAGAAAATCAATACAGACCAGCTCCATGGGTGCACTGGTGGTTATGTTAACAAGGGGCAGCCCTCTGGCAAAGCTTTCTCTGTAAGCAGCCACTACAAGTTCGTATGTGTTGCTCCACATCAGCCCCCATCTTAGGCCAATAGAATCTGGATCTCACCAAGTCAAGTGTTCTGTCTATACCAAGGTGCCCCATGTGGTTGTGCAAGGACCTCAATACTGAGTCTCGAAGGCAGTGGGCAGCACCAGTTGTTGTTTGTCTACTTGTCCCCTCTGTCTACTGTTTCTCTATAACAGTTTATTGATCAGTTTCAACTTAGGACCTTCTTTGTATAACAGTGCAGTTCTCAAATCAGTGGAGCGTAATTTGGACACATCTTTTCCTGCATAGAGGGCTTCTAAAGCTGATTTGATCATAGGATCATGAAGTTGAGCCGCCGAATACTGTCATTGTCCAGCTGAGGCAGTGCACCAATGTCTATTGCAGAAAAGTGGCAATAAGCAGGTATGCTACTTGTGAGGGTCCCAAGCAATCCACCATGCAGTCCACTGCGCCCCGGGACATTTGTTCCTCCCTGTCAAACTTCGGCAGAGTGCCCGAATGTCAGGTTCTGCCAATCGGACCCAATCATTCTGGGGAACAGGCCTCGGGAGAGAGCATCAGCATCTATGTGGTTCAGACCTGCTCGGTATTCGAGAGCATAGTCATATGTAGATAATGCAGAAAGCCACCTGTGGCCAGTGGCATCCAACTTAGCTGAGGTCTGCACATAGGTCAAAGGATTATTGTCAGTTTTACTAGTATTTAGCCCCATACAAGTACTCATGGAATTGGTCAACAATAGCCCACTTCAAAGCTAGGAACTCTAACTTATGTACAGGATAGTTCTTTTCGGATGGGGTCAGGCTTCTACTGGCAAAGGCCACTGGTCTCAGGCCATTCTCGTGCTCTTGGTACAACACAGCCCCAACCCTTGCAAGCTAGCATCAGTGTGCAGGACGTAAGGTTTTCTTGGATCGGCATAGGCCAGCACTGGAGCATGGGTAAGTTGATATATGATCTCATGAAAAGCAGTCTCACAATCAGGAGTCCAGCGGGCCCCAAATACTTCACTCGGATGAAAATACACTCTTTCAGTCTTGAGGGACGCTGACTTTTGGTATTTTTTGTGGGTTGGGGGATACCCTTGAGTAAGGTTAAGTAAAGGGCGGATCACTCTTGAATAGTCCTTGATGAAACGTCGATAATAACCACAGAATCCCAGGAATCTTTGCAGTTCTTTTAGATTTTGGGCTGTGGCCAGGTGGTCAAGGCCTCAACTTTACTTGGGTGGTCTCTATTCCTCGGTGGATACTATGGTCCCACATACTTTACTGATGTTTGAAAGAATTGACACTTATCAATGGACAGTTTAAGGCCAAAGTCCTCCAGTCGATCCAATACCTTAAATAATCTGCTCTCATGTTCCTCCAGTGAGCTGCCAAACACAATAACATCATCTAGGTATACCAGGCACTTCTAGTAAGTTCATGTCCCCCACTGCACGCTCCATCAATCGTTGAAAAGTGGCTGGGGCACCTGAAATCCCTTGAGGCATCCTCATGAATTCATAGAAGCCAAGCGGACAGATAAAGGCTGTCTTCTCACGGTCCTCTGGGGCCATCGGGATCTGGTAGTACCCACTGCGGAGATCCAGCACAGAGAACCACTTGCTCCCGTTTAGGCAGTCCAAAGCATCCTGAATGCGGGGCATTGTGTACTGATCAGGATAGTCCGCCGGTTTAAGGTGCGATAATCCACGCACATCCTTACTGTCCCATTCTTTTTCCTCACTACCACAATGGGGGAAGCATAAGGGCTTCTGGATTCTTGTATTACACCAGCCGCTAACATCTCTTGCAGATGCCGCCCCACATCATCTATATCAGCAGGTGCCAGGCGCCGAGACCTCTCACTTAAATGGTTCGTCATGCAGCCGGATATTGTGCTCAGCTCCTCAACGCATCCCACGCCCCATTCCTTTAAAGAAAACACCTGGTCTCTCTGGGCAAGCTTCTCACTGATCCTCACTTTCCATTCAGCTGGCAGCGGGAGTTGCGAAATCAAACAAGTCAGGCGCTACTCTGTCATTCTTCCTTGAACTCTTGCTGCTGGGTAGCACTGCAGTGTCTGCACAATGCACATTAGCCAGGATGCAACCTCTATTTACTGAAATGTCTCTTTCAGACACATTATGAACTTGGACCATTACCCTTCTGGCATAAGCATGGGCTCTAGCGGCAAAATACTAGGCTTGACCAGCAGTCCCTCTGGCAATTTTCCATCGCCTGGTGCATCCAACATTAATATTTTATTCTTAACATCCTTTCTGATATGGACCTCTCCTGTAAGGTACACTGGGCATTTGGTGCCAGGATCAGAACTCAGGATCCTTCTTCCATACAATTCCGGACGGTTCCTCTGGTTCTATATTTTCAGCATCTCTGTGCCTCATAGGCCTTCTTAATTAAAGCCGGAACTCTTAAAGCTCTACTAGTCTTTGACCCCTGTTTTCATAACACAAATGTGCCAGCCTTCTGAACATATGAGCATTTGTTCCAATCAACAAAGGGACACCATCATACAGTCCAGTGGGGGACACACTAAGGCTAGGGTCTCTACTTGTTCGGCCACTCCAGCCACGGAGGTGGGAAAGACAGCCAAATTCGGATATACCCAGAATAGGGTAGCCTTCTCACTTAACCCCATACATGCAGTCCTTCTAATGGTTGTAAAGTACGTCCTGACAAATGCTTCTGATACCAATCTTGAAACATAATTGTCACTTGGGAGCCACTGTCTAATACAGCTCTTGTAGACACTCCATTTACCTTTACAGTGGTCTCCATGGAGGGACCCACTATTCTGGACCAGTCTGGAGAGGCGGTAGTGGGGCCTGGGCAACTGACCTTGCCACAAAAGGACGTGAATTAGCATTTTGGTGCCCTCACTGGGATCATTTCGCACCTCTTAACCACTGATTTGTTCTCCAAGCTCTCCTTGTAGCCTATATGCAACTTTGTCAGTGTCTTTTGGGGATTAGCATTCCTTTTCATGTGCCCATCCTTCCCACAATTATAGCAAAACATACTTTTTGGAGTTTGAGCTGGCCGAGGTGCCACATAGGGAGCCAGAGGCGGAGTACTAACTGGAAACCTTGGTGCCATCTCTGTCTGCGTGATAAGCATTTGGAGACATCTGTCAGTTTCTCCACTTCCATGGTCAAGGAATCGAGTTGGAGCTGTTATCAGCAGGAGATACATGGGTGGGTATCCCCACCCCCATAGCAGATGCAGTCGGATATAGGTCGGGGCCCGTACTTGCAGGCGTGGCCTTCATAAAGGGACTGTTTTTGAATTCCCGGATCTCTCTCAACAGTTCGCCCCATTGTGGCATATCTTTTTCCTTATCAGAGCACTCATTGACTGCCAACCTCTGCCCCTGAACTTCACTTGATGGGCCACCCTCAGTCACTCGGGTCATAGCCACAGCTATTGGTGCAGGTCCCTCCCGAGGTCGCCTTTTCTCAACTCCTCAATTTCTCTCATTAACTCATCATAGGAGGGTGGGGGATTCCAGTCGATTTGCCAGGCGTAACTGAAGCAACAGCAGTTCTGAGAAGGGGCAGACTTAAGGATTCTGTCCAGTCTGGTTCGGTCCAGTTCAATCGCTGGCAAACTACCCTTTCTGAGGCATTCTTGCAACAATTTTTCCAGCCGAGAACATACACAGACAACTCCTCCCCTTGGTACTGTTGTGCATTTCTTACTCTCCACCATAGGTCCTCATCAGAATCTGGGCTCCCATACACATTCTCCAAGGCCTCAAGATAGGCTTGTGCAGTCGCCTCAGGGTTACTGGCCCGCTTAGCACGGATGGTAGCAGGGCAGGACCTCGAGGCTCTCACTAACCCTCTTTCGCCTGCTTCGAGCATTGCCATTCTAGCACTTGGGGCAACATAGTCTATCCAGGTCTCCCAGTCATCCTCCCTTGGGGGTGGGAGGGTGCCAGAGAAGATCCTCAACCTTCGGTAAGAGTCGTGACTAATGGCAGGTGCAGAAATAGGAGTCTGCATTGGTTCAGCCACCATTACGGGTACTGGAGCAGGAGAGGGTGTTGGGGAAGGAACACCCCCAGGTGGCAAGAATAGTTTCTTCAAGTCCTCCACAGTTTTCCCTTCTCCCAGCAACCATTTAGCAAATTTCTCCTCAAAAGTTTCAGATAGTGGTGGGGGCTCATTCCCCCCCGGGTCTTTACTGTCCTTAGTTATCACTCTCCAAGCAGTGAGGGCTCCCTCTGGGGTAATGGTCTGTGGTACTTTGGAGCTATCTATGGGATCCTTAAACTCTACTAGGGCCAGGAAAGTGTGGGTGAGCAGATTAGCGTGCCGACCCACCACCACAGGATTTTGTAAACCTTCCACCTTGGAAAGTACTCCCTGCACAGTGTCCGTATTGATACCCAGGGGGATGTCCAGGATAAGCATAGCATTTTGGGGGTCGATCTCCTCCCCAGTACACCACTCCACCAGCCGGTGCACAGCCACTTCTGTCGGGGTACCCATTTATTTATTTATTTATTTTTTCCCTTAACAGTGGTTTGTAAATATGGCCACTAGAGGACACACAATCCCATGGTGAGCCTCAAAATGTAACCCCTAGATGGCGCTATCCCAGGGGCTACTACCCCTGCCTGATTTGCCACTAACAGGTTGAGGGGCCTGGATCCAATGGCGGGTGCCTCCACCCAGAGGTCAAGGGTTTGCAATAGTTAAACTTACTTGGTCACAGCCCTCTGGGACACTGCAACCCTTTCTTCCCACTAGTGGCCCACACAATATAGCAGAATTACCTTCACAGTATACACTTACCCCCAAGGCTGGTTCAGGCACCGGGACATCCTGTAAAATAAGATACAGTGCAACAATCACAGTACAGTACTTTAACATAGACAAATACCTCAGGCAGTATAACTTTGTTGAAACAAACAGCTCTGATTTATTTAGGGGGATATAACAAGGACAGGGGGAAATCAGGTTAATTAGCTTATCACTTTACTATCTACCTATGGCTCTGTGCACAGGCCTATCCCTACCAGTTACTGTCCCTGGGTACCCAGGCCCTAGTGGCTAGTCCAAACCGTGGCAGCTGGTAGGGGCCCTTTCACACAGAGAAAAGGAAAATTAAACAGTCAGCAGTACAGTAATTCCATTTGGATTTAATGTGGCAATTCAACAGGAAGCGACCCGAATTAGTACTCACGACCTCCAAAGAAGATATGGTCCTTCAATGTCAGCAGGGCTACTTTTGATCTCAGAGACTCCTCACACATTTATATGGTAAAAAAAGAAAGCACTATACCAGGCAGGCTGCATCTGTATCCCAATCGCAATTACTGCACAATAACCAGGAGAACACACAGCAGATTCAGTTCCTGACAGACCGAGTGTAATTCAACAATTTCTTCAGTCTTCTACAGGGTGAGCCTGGTTTCTACTCTTCAGAGATCCTTTGATTCTTTTCACAGGACAGATTCAGTCCTAACAAGCAGTTACACAAGTTGTAGACGAACTCTGGGCCTTGCACACGTTTTTGACTGAAACTGTGCACTGAAGGAGCACAGGGTTTCTTTCCCCTTCACTTTCAGATCTCAAACTGAAACTCCCAACAGACAAAACCGGCACTTCTTTGAGTTCCTCCCAGTTCTTGACTGGATTGGCTGTCACTCACAATAGACTGCTGCTGTTGGTCCAAAAGGCACAAGTCTAAACTACATCTCCCAGAGTCACTGCCCATACAATCCTCTTGTGGCTGGCTCAGATTATGAGTCCCAAGTTCTGATTCGTCCAAGGCACCATTTTAGAGCTAGTTTACCCCACACTGATTGGTCCAGTTCAGCAGTTCAAAACCAGAATGGGGAACTAGGCAGACAGTTCTGACTGCAAAGAAAGCAGGTTAGACAAACTGTAATTTTATTATTACTGTAAATGATTTCTGGCAATCAGTTACATCTTTCAGACAGGTTCCTTTGCACCCTAGTGACTGCAAAATGGGGTGAATTGGCAGCAGCTTGAGTGGTACTCAATCAAAGAAACACACAGTCCCCCATACAAACTAATTATGTCTGCAAGCAGACAGCTCTTAAAGAGACAGTACCAGAGGTTCTAAAAACACTCACTGATAAATGGCTTAAACGCCAAACACCATTCAGGCTTGGAGCATTCAAGCAAGCTCCTGGAAGTCTTTTGGGAACCCCCATTTGCAGGGGGGTTACACCAGTAATAGATTTTGTTAGGTCCGAATAGAAAAGGCAGAACAAATCCGGCTACGGCAGAGATCAGTACACACAATTAACAGACTAAAGACAGATAAGGAATACATTGCACTAACCTAGGTATCCAACATTTTGGATCCGTATATATGAAATAAACTAAGTATTAGCACAGGCGCCACTAACTGCAACTGATGATGTCACTGGTTGGCCATCTAAAATGGCACATTGGGGGGGGGACCACATACCGAGCAGGTTTTAAAGACCACTGAGAGAGAATACAATAAAGGAGTGACTTGCACATGAAGAAAACAGGGGGAAGCAAATAAGAATTTGGAGTTCTGCAGCGCTCCCCCTCTCATTTATGCTGCAGTAGCGTATTGATGTTATTCATATAATGGGAGCGTAAATAGTCACCTACCTCCCTCCTCACCCCGTGCCCCCAGAATAAAGTGCTGTACCTGTACAAATAAAGCAAACTGTCCCTCATAGCAGCAGGACTGGCTCACTTTTTCTACGTCAAGGGCAACTCATAGAATAAATTATAATGTTTCCCCTATAGTAGTAATGTCTGATTGGTCAACACACTGGACAATCAGGTGTTACTACTAGGGTAAATGTCATCATCTATTGACTATATGAGTTATCTTTGATAGAGAGAGAGAGAGAGAGCCAGTCTCAGTCCAATAAGAGACAGCTTATTTTTACAGGTGTGAAACTGTATTCCCGGGGGCATGTGGGGAGGGAGGGAGGTGGGTGCCGGGGCCATAACTTATTTCTTCTTGTGGGTGGGGACACAGGAATGGGGTTGGGGGAGATGGGTGGAATGTATGCCATTAATCACTTCATGCGTCACCTTGGCTCACATGAGCACTTGGGTGTTCCTCTCTAGGATTGGCAGGGGTTTATCCTGTGGGACTTGACTCACGAGGAGGGAGGTATTAGCTGTCTGGTGTCTGCACACCCTCTACTGGTGATCCTCAGAACAATAGTTGTCTTATCTGGGAATGCAATTGTTTTTGAGCCCTTCTGGCTGGAGGCAGTGAGTTCTTGATAACCCAACAGATCGAAAGAAGGGAGGCAGGGAAATAGTGTTCTGGGCTTACCGAAAAAAAATGTTCTACCTTGTAGACTTTTATCATTGAAAAATACCTCCAAGATTCAATTCAGATTTACTTTATATAGCGTATTTAAGCATATTTTATATAGCATATTTATTTATTGTTGATAAGTGTTGTCTGCTATTAAATTATTTAATCCAGGAGAAACATAGATATATACTGCAGGAACCTCATCTACAGATCTGTGTTGGTGGAGGGCACTGGGAGATGCAGTAAGATCAATGTAAACTAATAGCAGCTAGAAAAAGAAACCCTACAGTATGAATGGCGTTCAGTTTGTAGAGGCATATTTGTTTTGTCGCACAGTTAAGGGTCTATCATAAGGTACAGGCATACACGTGTAAGAAATGTGCGAGAGAAACACAGTGGTGTAGGTTAGTGTTACCAGCCACGCCAGTAGGCTGGAGCAAAGTAGGAAAATGGTTTTCTCAGTTTTTTTCGGATGCTGTTGGACTATTGAGATTAGGTGCAAGAGTGGCGTGGAGGGTTGAAGCATTGAGTGCCTTACCTCCTGCCATGCTGGCGACCTGTGCTTGGGAATGAATATGGGTTGCCGCGGCTGACAAGGTGAGAGTGGATTGAGCGCGGGGAGGGGTGGTCAGCTGACTCAGCCCTTAACTGCCAGCAGGTGGAGGTCTGAGGGTAGTGCAGGCATGAGTGACTTGAAGGGAGGGGTCCGCGATCCTGCAGTATGTTTGCACCTCCACGCGCATGTCCTGACATGCTGTTGTGGTAGGGGAACTAGGGAGAAAAAAACATAACAGGGATGGTGTGGGCTCAGTGAAGCCCTGCCAACCTGCATCCACCCTGCCCTGTCGACTGGTCGCCCTGCCCCATCTGGATGTTTGTCACTGGGTAGGGGAGGACGGCCCTCCCCATCCCTTCCCAGCCCTGCCACTGGAGGAAATCATTGGGGGATCTCAGGCATGGTGGTCAGGTGCATCAGGTGCCGGGTGAAAATAGGCAGTGACACGGCAGAGAGCACGCCTGTACCTCCCTGGAGAAAAACTTGTATTTAAAAAAAAAAATTAGCTGCAAGGGTATTCTAAATGTGGGGCAGCCTAAAGCTGAGAGTAGCCTGACCAGCATTTGTCTGCAGCTGTGCAGCAGAAATGCTTAAATCTGGGAGGATCTAAGTTGGAAGAGTGTGGGACAGGGGTCACAAGGCTGCTCAGATACTGTGGAAGTTGGTTGCACCAATACTGAGCCCCAGGAGCGCTGTCTGAATGGTGTGTCTTCCTTAATACTGTACATCACAAATCACCGTACTGTGTGAGTGGAGTAAGTAAACAATGACAAAGATTAATTGAATTCTAAATACATTTCAGACTCGTGAATATTCCAGTCAGTACATGTGCTCAGAGAAGATTCGGTACTGATGTCTGTGTTAACACAACAAGTTATAAGGCTAAGCGCAGCAGTTTTCGGCAGTGAAAACCCCCAATACCCTCCCACCCTTAGCTGGCTTTTTTTTATATAGGTCTCGACTATCACGTGCCTGGGGTTTGGTTCTGAAATTCTTGTTTTCTATCTGCTCAGTTTCTCATCTGCAGATTATTCATTCCTCCACTAGATGTCGCCACCTTATTGACTTGCCCAGCACACTCTCTGTTGGTTCGCCGAGCCCAGTCTCCTGTTGTGATTCTTCTCTTCCTCCCTTTGGGTATTTCTTCTTTCTTTTTTTTTCTTTTCTCTGGATCCCGTCTTCTCAAGGTCACTGCTTGCTCATCCTGATTCGTAATACCCTTCTGGTTGTATATCCCCGTCTTAACCCTACCCTCCCTCTGTCCCTTAGCTGACTTACTTAGATTGTACCTTTTCCACTGCTCAAATTACTAATTATTCTTGCCAGCCCTTGCTCTGTCTCCCCTGCTAGGATGTCTGGATTGGTTTTGTGCTATTTGCCCTACGCATTCTTTGCCCTACTTGCCCTAGACTCCCTCTCCCTAGTTACAGGGACTCCCACACACAGGTCTGAGGGACCCCTTACCAATTTCACCTACTCCAACATGCTTGCTGATAGTTCCTCCATGCCAACTCCTCCACTGTACCTTAGCTACAAACTCATAGAGTCTCTCCTTTGAACATATCTTGTTCCATTGTGCTTGCTACACTGTGGGTTATTGTGCTGTCCCTTACCTTAGCTGGGGACATTGAGTCCAACCCCAGCCCGATGGTCAAGCCTAACCTAACTAATTCTTACTCCGTCCATCTCCTGCCCCAGGCCTTGGGCCTGACCTTCACCCATCTCAATATTTGAAGTCTTACATCCAATCTCCCAAAGCTTGAGGCCTGGATTCAGGTCAATAATCCTGATATACTTGTCCTTTTCGAAACCTGGTTCAAACCAACTGCCTCTGAACTTAACTGCACACTACCAGGCTATAACGTGTACTGGGCCGAACGACCTTCCTCCAAAAGAGGAGGTGGTTTGGCATTGTACTATAAGTTTCACCTGAACGTTTCTCTTCTGCCTACACCTCCTCTAAATAATGGTTAGGTATTACATTCTCTCCTTCTACTTGGTGGTGCCAAAAAACTGCACATCTTTGGAGTATGTATCCCACCTCGTAATAGCAAACTTGGTCTTGAGGAGCTTACAGAGCTAATTCCTGCTGAGTATAAGAAAAATGAGTTGATCTGTCTGGGTGATTTTAACCTCGACTGGCTCGGTCCTAACTCTGTCTTCTTGCCTCTACCATCAGCAAGGCCGATCCTTTTTCAACTCATCTCGTCTCTTACTAGGATCCTGCAGAATGGGTCCAGCCATACTCTGATTGACTAGATCCTCATCAACCAGAAGGACTGTTACTCCCCCGCTTGGGTTTTACCCGACTCTATTAATGATCACTGTCCAGTCTACTGCATGAAAGGAGCCTCCACTCCCTCATATCCTCCCAAAGTGTTATCCTTTGCTGACTTTTCCAAATTTGACCAGACGGCATTCCTTTATGACCTAAAACATGCTGACTGGTCTCCCCTCTTTACTACCACTGATATCAGCCAGACCACTGATTATTTCAACACAACTTTACTTGCCTTGCAAAACAGGCACATTCCATTCCATTCTTGATGCGTAGGGTCAGAGGGAAAGTGACCAAGTGGCTGAAGCGGCCTCTCCTGCAACAGCTTAAGCGTCATGACAAACTCTGGTCAAAATTGAAATCCTCCTCTCTCCAGGGTGATTTTGAGGAGTATCATGCCTTGCGCAATACCTGCAAGAAGGAGGTCCGTGCAGCCAAAAGTGCCTACTACCGTGAACTCCTAAACTCCTCTGCCTCTAACCCTAAGAGATACTGGACCCAGATTAATGAGATCCTGGGGAATAACAAGCCGCAGGCACCGAATGATATGCTAATTAATAATATCTTGTGCAATAACCCCTGCACTATTGCCAATGCCTTTAACACCCTCTTTACCATGGTTCCTCATATCTCCCCTCCTGCATCCTGTGGCCCCCTCCCCCGTCCTCTGGCTCCTCTTGGGGCATCTCCTACCTTGGTGCTCTCCCTTGTCACGCATCAGGAGGTACTTAGGTTATTAAGAACCGTTCCCTGTCATGGCAGTGCCAGTCTGGATGATCTGGAACCCGGGATCCTCAGACGTGCTGCCCCGCTTTTAGCCACTCCCATTACTCAGCTTTTTAACTTATCCATCAGCACCTCCACGGTGCCCTCAGCCTGGAAATCTGCCAGGACTATTCCGGTGTTCAAGAAAGGGGACCCCAGAAGCCTATCTAACTGTAACCCCTAGGTGGCGCTATCCCAAGGGCTACTACCCCTGCCTGCTTGGCTAGCAGCAGGTTAAGGGGCCTGAGTTCTGAAACGGGTGCCTCCACCCGGAGATCAGGGTTGGTAGTGGTCAAACTAACCTGGGCACAGCCCTCCGGGACACTGTAACCCCCCTCTTTCCCCTCTAGTGGCCTGAACACTGTACAGTAGTCACTTTCACAATACCCCTGGTACACCACACAAGTACCCACACTGTTTGCACTTACCACCAGGGCTGGTTCCTCTGACTCGACCTTGGGGACCCCCTGTAAAACAAGGTTATGCACAGCAATAGCAACAGTACAGTACTTTGAGCACAAACTTGAACCACAGTCAGATTACATGCAGAAAAAGTTAGATCTGATTTATTCAGGGGACTTGAACAAGGGAGGGGCAAAATCAGGTTCATTAACTTAAAGGTTATATCAATCAAGCAGTTATGCATGCGCTTTGAGTCCCCCCACACAGTCCACCTCGGTACCCAGGTGGAGAAGAGATGGGCTAGCCAAGACCGTTGCCCGGGGTTGCAGCTGGTTGGGGCCCTGTGATGGAAAACACAATATGCACAGTACACAATATTTGTAATCCGGAGCCAGAGGGCTCAGTTAGTAAAGGAAACAAAACAACAAGACAATCAGATGACATACTCAGATTAAGCGGTTGTTGCAGGGAGCTACCCTGGTATTTACTCATGATACCCAAGACTGGACGCAGGCTGGATGAAAATTGAGACTGCAGGTGGTTGATCTGGAATGCCAGGGGAAGCAGGGCCCACATGAGTCGCAGAGGCGTCATTCCTGTTCAAGCATGGAGCAGGGGGCTGATCCCCAGGCAGGTCTCTCGTCGATGGCTTCTCTGTGCAGTGGGTAGTCTGGCTGGGCCCATACCACATGGAGACAAATTCGGATGCAGTCCGTTTTGGGCTGGATACAGCTTCCAGCAAACAGAACACAGTTCACACAGTGGGGGACTAACTCACGACCCACTAGCAGCTCATAGCACATTTACATGTAAGGGAATTCTATTGTACCAGGCAAAGTGCTCCCCGGTCACAATTGCAAAGTCTCTGCACACATCGGGAGCTTAGGGGTAGCTGGAACTCCTGACAGGCCGATCGCATTCAGCAAAATCTTCGGTCTTCTTCAGGTTGAGCCTGGCCCACTTCAGTAGCTTACTTTAGTCACACAAACTTGGATTTAGTCCAAAATAATTCTCTTCTCTCCCTCTCAGGAGCAGCGCACCGACATGCAGGCCAAAAACTTAGCCTTTTCAGAGTTCTGCCATGCAAATCCACTCAGGATTGCTGCTCAGAATCACTTCAGCTCCTTCTTGTTCAGCTTCCAGCTTAGATATAACTGAAAACTGCAAGCAGCTCGGGACTTCCCAAGATCCAAAGATTTGGTTGGCTTGATTTGGTTGTCAGTCAAAGCAAAAGCTCCTTCAGTTGCAAAAGGTGCAAAAGTTCAAACTACAGTTCCTACAGATTTTGAATTCAGACAGCTCCTGTAGTACGGCTACATTTTAGGTTCCACCAGTACTGATTGGTCCAATTTGCAGTCCAGGACCAAGATAGTGGAGACAAACAAAACAGTCCCTGCTACAAAGAAAGCAGGTTAGACAAACTACATTATCATTATCACTCTAAATGATTTTCAGTAAATAGTTACATCTTTCGACAGAGCTCCCTCTCAGATTACTTAAGCTGCACTCAGGCAGCTCTTAAAGAGACAGTACACAGAGGCTATACAGGCTCTGGTAATCACATTTAAACTGCTAAAGCGCAGGACACCAGCCTGGCAGTGAGCATTTAGGCAAGCTCAAGGAAGACTTTTTGGGAACCCCCATTTGTAGTGGGGTTACATGACTGTCGTTCCATTGCATTACTGCGTACTCTCAGCAAGTTATTGGAGAAACTTATCCACTGCCAGATCTCTGCTCATTTACTTAATTTCAGCCTTCAGTCCCCTGTTCAACACAGGTTCAGGGCTGGACATAGCACCACCACCACTGCTTTCACCCTGTTCACCAGTGAGGTTAAATCCAGCGGATAAAGGCCTACTTACTGGCTCGGTGTTCATAGACCTAACCAAAGCATTTGGCTTGGTTATTTACCCTCTGCTCTTAGATGAGTTGCATTCTCTTGGCGCCTCTGAATCTACCTGAGCCTGGTTTGCAGCTACCTTGAAACTGTTCCCAATCTGTCTCCTTCTGCAAGGTTCTTTCTTCTCCTGCCCCTGTCTACAGTGGCATCCCGCAAGGTTCCATTCTTGGGCCCTTGTTCTTCTCCATCTTTGTTAATGATATTCCTATTTCCGTACCCCACTGTCACTCCATCATGTACGCTGACAACTTAGTGCTGTATACTGCTTCTCATTCCATCGCTGAACTTAACGATCATCTGTCATCAGCATTCCAACAGCTTCAGAGCTGGTTCTCCTTTAACTCTGTAATCCTCAACCTTCCTAAAATGCAGGCCATGCTCTTTGGGTCTTCTAGAAAAGTCTAGGCCGTGTCCCCCAAGCTATGTGTGCTGTGTCGTGACTGGTCAGTTGTCCTGACCACGGACTCCTTCACGTACCTTGGGGTGACTCTGGATCCTGCGCTTGATTTCTC
The DNA here is from genome assembly GCA_016271365.2 of Neoceratodus forsteri. Classification (NCBI taxonomy): domain Eukaryota; kingdom Metazoa; phylum Chordata; order Ceratodontiformes; family Ceratodontidae; genus Neoceratodus; species Neoceratodus forsteri. Next base: position 24,090,147 of record CM028135.1, on the reverse strand, counting down.
CTCTCACATAAATGAGGTATGCAGATCCGTTAACATGAAGATCGGGGCGGTCTATCGCGTGTACCACTCCCTAACCCCTGCAGCCAGGATCTCTGCGGCTAGAGGTGTCTTGCTCCCGAGGCTTCTTTATGCCCATCCTGTAATTTCCCATGCCACTGCTGGTAATCTCCGTAAGTGGGACGCCACTTAGAACAACATTTATAGGTTTGCCTTATCAGCTCCGTGCCTCACTCACCATTGCCTTCTCTACTCTGCCCTGCACCGGCTGTCTCCTAAATCCCATCGCCTTTACTCACTGGGTTGTTTCATAGATGCCATGACCAGAAACCCCCCGCCCTAATTCTCTTGGAGCCATGTTTAACCCTTTGCTTCACTCCTGCCCTTGGAGGCCCTCAGATTCTCCATTGCACTCTGTCCTACACTGCTCAACTAAAATGGGTGATCAAGCATTCACTCATTTTGCCCCCAAATTCTGGAACACCCTTCCCCAAGTTTAAAGTGCCCCTTATCTCACTCCTCCTTCAAAATTGCACTTTTCTCTCACCTTTTTGCACTTAATACTTGAGACTGTACCTAACCTTGCTTGTCCTAACTGCCTAGACTTTTGGTTTCTCCAAATTCCTTATATACCTCCTAGCTTATTTTAACCTGCCTTGCTCATTCCTGCGTGGATGGTTCTGCGTAATATATAATACTTGTCTATCCCTGCATGGATATCTGTTGTAAATGTTACAAGACTGTATTTATATACCTGAGTTTGTTTGTAATTACTGTATTTTGTACTCTCCCAGGTTGTATCTGAAAATAGGTAGAGCTATTGCCTAATGCACTTACCCAGTCATCAAAAGTGAACAAATACATAAATAAAACAGACACAATAGCAGCTAGCAAGATACTTAATATGTTTCCTATAAAATAAGATAAAGGCTGTAGACTGTGTGGCAAATATAATACAGAAACAAAAACCCCCAAACAGCATATTTAGCTGAACTTCTGTGGACGTTACAACAGAGTGTACTGTAGTTACCTGATGGTTCCTCCTTTTGCCTGTCCATGTTCTTCTTGCACTTGCTTAGCGCCATCTTGTGGCCAGTTTCTGTTATGTGCTGTAGCACCTGCATCCTTTTCACAGCGTTTGTAAGGAGAGAATGTTTGTAGTCATGACAATCCTTGAAAAACATGACTTGTTGAACACTGAGATGTGTTCCATTGGACCAGCATGAATATTGTATATAGATATTATAGTACACAAGCTGTCGGGGCCACACAGGTGGCCCTGGAAGCTTGTGTCACATGACATCTGCTGTATGTACAGTATCTGTGATGGTCCAATAAGACAGGTGTAATGGAATATGGTGTTCATATAGCCATGGGACAATGAGAATTACGGAGTGACAGGGAGGGAGTATGTCATGAAATGGAATTTATTATGTTCAGAATAGGGCTGGGAGGACTCCGTGAAGTTTTGACTCTTATTAAATAAGAACCGGAAGACGGTGGAATTCTGATTAGCTCTGATTATTTATAAATATTTTTTTTTAAATGTGATAAAATGCATAAAAGTGGTCAGAGTCGGTCATATTCAACACAGAGGCCAAAAGGAAATAATTTAATGCATAATTTGTATACAAAATTACAGTAAAACGTAAACAAAAGCAATAAGTGCTAGCTGCTTCATGACTGGGTTATACTGGTGGCATATCCTGCTCGGGCCCGTGACGTGAGTGTGCTGGGAGAGAGAGACAGACAGATAGACAAACAGATGCAAGCATTATTTTGCCTGCCTGCCTGCCCTGTACAGTGTACACACTGCACACACTGCACTGAGGCAAAGATTAATTTCTCTGTTTGTGATTTCTGTGACTGTAAAATTTCTCTTTGGCCCCCAGTAGTCTCTTTCTCTCTCTCTCTCTTTCTTTTTCTTTTTCTTCTCTGGATGGCACAAGTTGAAGATTTATTTTGCTAGCCTGCTCTTGCCCTGTGCACACACACACACAGCCACACTGGGACCAAGAATAAACATTGTGATTTCTGTGACTATAACATTTCTCTTTGACCCCCAGTAGTCTCTCTCTCTCTCTCTTTTTGTCCTCCAGATGGTGGCACAAATCAAAGACTTATTTTGCCAGCCTGCTCTTGCCCTGTGCACACACACAGCCACACTGGGGCCAAGAATAAACCTTATTTGTGATTTCTGTGACTATAAAATTTCTCTTTGGCTCCCAATAGTCTCTCTCCTTTTCTCCTCTGGTTGGTGGCACAAGTCAAGATTTATTTTGCCAGCCTGCTCTTGCCCTGTCTTTTAGTAGCAGCGTCTTTACCACACAGCCATACTAGGGTCAAGAATAAACTTTATTTGTGATTTCTGTAACTATAACATTTCTCTTTGGCCCCCAGTAATCTCTCTCTCACTTTCTCCTCTGGCACAAGTCAACAATTTATTTTGCCAGCCTGCCCTTGCCCTGAGCCTGTACACACAACTATTCTCTCCTCTCCTCTCCCCTCTTTCTGGTATTTAATATGTTCCAAACCCACATAGGATAGGCTACAGGACTAGGCAGTTTGTGAAGTGCTACTTACCGATCTCCACTCCAAGAACAAGACCGACAGCTGCCCCCGAGAGTCACCAACTGACTGACCGACCACAGCAGCTGCAGCCTGTGCTCAGATCTCCACTGTGCTACACGTGACTGTGGTGTGTGTTCCTCCTGCTCCTGGGTCAGCTCCACTCCTCAGTCTTTTTGGTCTGCCTGGCAACGTCTGTTCCACCATACCCCCCCCTCCGTGGGGCGCCAGGAATGTAGAAAAAAAGGCCTGCTTTCCACGGACCCGGAACTGGACTTCTGCAGTGAAGGTTTTATTTATCCGGGTCTGTGGATTCAGGGTTCAATCCGGGGGTCCGGATTTCAGGTGGAACAGTCCTCCCAGCCCTAGTTCAGAACCTGACCAGCTACTGTTTCCGCCAGTGGTTCTCAGGCTGGAAAATCTAACAACCATAAAATGCAGCACTTTTTATTATTATTTTATTTTTTATTTGTTTAGTTTTTGTTGACCGGGTAAGTGCATTAGCATAAAATGCCTAGTTTTCAGGCATGACCTGGGAGGGTACAAGTACAGCCACATGTGTAACAGTTGTGAAAAGCATAAGAAGAGCCTTTACACATGATGCAGCGTTCCACACAGAAACACTGCAGTGCAGAGAATGGTGCAAAGTAACACACAGCAGTAAAGAAAATAGAACACAGTACCTTATAAGACAGGCTCACACAGCATACAATATCTACACATAGTCCATACCAAACCATACCATACCGTACCATACCGTACTGTACCATACCGTACCGTACCGTACCGTACCATACCATACCGTACCGTACCATACCATACCGTATTGTACCATATCATACCGTACCACACCACACCACACCACACCACACTATATCATATCCTACAATACCGAGTGAATTAACTACAGGTATAAACATCAGAGGCAAGCAAGTACCTATACAGTTCACACCTAAAAAGCACGTGTGAAGGGGTGTGACAATGGATCACCAGAAGAGAGTTCCAGAATTTAGAGGCAGAGCAGGAGAAGGCCTGTTCTCCCATATTAGTGGAACACTTTGGGGACATATATCAGTGACTGGTCACTGGTCACCCAACTTTAAGGGAGAGAGGGTTTGGGGTAGAAAACCCTTGCAAGTGTAACCCCCCCCCGGCCCCTTATTTAACCAGCAGGCACACCTCCCATAGTCTAGGGGAAAAGAGAGGGGTGGGGGTTACACTGATTGCCACCATAGACAAGGTGGGATATGCAGATGGAGCAGACATTATAAAACACAAACCAAGTGCGGCTACAAGGCACACACCCGGTGGGACCAATACCATGGCCACAACCCAGGTCCCAGGGAGAAAACGTTTGCTCAGGGCTATGCTAGGTTTGCACTTCTGGACGGGGTACCCAAGTAACTCCACACATAGGAAGCAATACCATAAATGTCCATACCAGGTGATTCTAGAGTGTAGCTTTATTCCGTAAGAAAGTAGGAACACACAAAGCAAAGATGGACCCCAAGGGTTACACACACGGTAAATGCAGACATCTGAGGTACAGAACTCCAAATTTCCTATACAGCACAGGATGACTGTAGAAATTGTGGACTAGCGACTGGTGAAACACACCAAGCAAATTCCCTTGATTAGGCACACATGGCCAGTACTTGGAAGTCCTAATGGCATATGATTACTGTAGAAAATGTGGACTAGCCACAGGTGAACACACACATTCTTCTGGACTTGGCACACAGGGCCTGCACTTGGTCGCTTCCCATATAACATAAGATTAAAGGTGGCACTCTGACCACGATGGAGCACTAAAGGTTCAGCTGGAGAAAAAAAAACACTCACTGGGGTAGAAGGTTCTTCAGGCATTGGCCCCATGCACTGACAGAAAACTCAGGTGCCCTTCAGAACCTGGAGTGGTAAACTGGTCACTCCAGATGGGGGTGGGGGGTCTCCCACCTTTTGTTTCCAAGTTCATACTCGGCCATCCCTCTGGCAACTACACCTCACATTATCCGACATGTACAGATGATGCTTTCTAGAAATGTATTTCACATTTAACATCCTGAAAGGACACCACAGGGGTGTCCAAAACAAAAGTCCCGCTCACGTGGCAGTCACAGACAGGACTCCAGTGTGGACAGCCAACTTTTAAATGTCTTGGGTAACAGGGTCCCTCTGACAGAGAAATTCATCCTTAAAATGCAGGTACTCCTGGGCAGACTCGGACAAAACAAAAGTACTGACTAGAAGTTGTCACACAAGGCAGCTTCACGATGTCCAGGTAGGATCAGGGGATTGCCCCTAACATCCTGGCAGCCTGCTCCATCCCACCTGGGACGAAGAACAGGAAATCCCTGGAGACAGTTTCCACCACTTAGACAAAGCTGGAAAATGCTGTACTCCACTAGGGTGAGAAAACTGGAACACTGCAGCTGTCTATCAGAGCTGCTGCTGGAACTGCTACTGCACTCTGCAGACTCCAGCCAACGACTGACTACAAAATTCTAAATGCCCCACTCTCAACAACTGGCAGTGGCTTATGCTGCTGCAAGAGTTCTAAGGTGACATCACCTCTCCAGCTCCCAGCTGATACCATAAACAGAGAGAGAGAGACTGAAATCCATTTATGGGCAAATCACTAGCTGCCGTCCCTGCCTACCGCTGATTCTAACCGGGATTCTTGTAACCCCTGGGAACAAGAGGGTTACACAAGACATTAGGTCAGGGAAATAGGAAACTATTTATGGGCAGACTGGATGGACCCTTGGTCTTTCTCTGCCAACAACGTCTCTGTTTCTGTGTTTCTACGTTTCTCTGGGTAGGCTTGATGAGGGCGTTGCAACAGGACAAACAGGGAAGCAGGGGTGGTGAACCTGAGGCGTTTATCCACCCAATCAATCCATCCTTTTTATTTATTGTCTTCAAAATCTGTCATTTGCTGGTATGGTGCTGCGGGTACACTGTCAAGTTCGTGATGGAATACATGCGCAGTCGAAAACCAGCGGTCGAGCAAGCGCGTCATGGTTTAGAGTTGGTTTTATTTAATCTGGTGCGCTTTTCTACGCGCACTTTTAGGGTGTTCGTGTAGTGCTGTTTGACTGTGCGGCTTTCACCCTCCGCACGTTAATCTACAGAACTAGGGCTGGAGCAGAGGGTTAAGATCCCACTCCCAAAAGTTTGATGGGGTCCCTGCAAAAAAAAAATTCAACTACCCCCTCCTTATCCCCAGCATTGCTGATAAAATCCATCAGCCACCCGGCAGAGCAGCATTCCCAGCACAGTAGGAAGGGCCCCCTCTCCTTTGGCCATGCTGCTGGTAAGAACAGCAAAACACAAGCTGCCCGAAAGCACTCTGGATCCAGGTTTGTTAGGTAAGGACCTCACCGCATCCAGTATATTCTGAGTTTGGATCAGAAGTGCTAGCAATATATAAAAAGAAGAATGTAATATTCACATTCCGGTGCACCTGGGCCCCCTTATGACGTGGGCCCTATTGCAGCTCCAGCCTTTGGAGTCCCCTAGTCACAGCCATGTGTAGGTGTAAAGTGGACTTTCTCTTTTTACACTTTTATTTGGGCTCAAAAAATCTCTGTGGCTTCACAGAATCATGCAGATGGCCACATCTGAGCGACAACACTGAAGTGTTGAGCGATCCCATTCTTATAGGTTATTGCATTAAAAAGGAAAATGCTTAGTATTTCCCTTTTGCATTCAATATTATTTTCAAAATTCTTTTACTTTCCATTCCGCCACTAGTAACCCCTCTCGCCATGCAGCTCAGCATTCTGTTAGTCCTACAGTGTTCCTTGTTGTACTGAGAAACCAGCTTTAGGTATATAGATACATAAGGCCCTTTTACATGGAGTCTATAGGGTAGCATTGCTATTGGAATCAGCTTGCTCTGCTCTATCTGCACTGCTGGTTTTTGTTTATACATGACTGTGCCCTGCATGGCTCCGACGGCTTATCTGGCATTTTGACAGTGGTTCCATCCGGCCAAGAGCCTGATGAATTGCCTAGGGACTTGGGAGAGGGGGATCGATGTAAGTACCGTCATCTGATTATATGGTGGCACAGAATTATCAAAATACACCGCGTACCCAGGAAAGCAGGAAATGCGTGGAGACAGTATGCTCACTTCCACAGCAGTGCAGTGCACTATTACATTACACATATGGTAACATTGTAATTGTGCACCGCCCAGGATGGTGCAGAGCCGCTTGTGTAAAAGGCCCTACAGACATTATGACAGATAAAGACTTACTGGCCATCCCGATTATGCAGCCTACCAATTACACTTTTGCCCGACTTCGAGCTATTCCAACCCCTTAGTCTCTGACTCCCCTTTGACTAAGTCTGCCTTTCCCACCCCTCCTTGACACTGCTTAGCTATTTGGCCCATACCACTTCTTCTTCCAGTAGCTTGTTCCACTGGTCCACCACTGTTTCTGTGAAAAAGTATTTCCGGATATCTCGCTTGGACCTTAAAAATGTTTCTTTGACTTCCACCCTGTTTATCACATGCAGGTACTTGTACGTTTCTATCATGTCACCTCTTTTCCTTTTCTTCTCCAGGCTGTACATGTTCAAGTTCTGCAGTCTCTTTTTATTTATTTATTTTTTTAACAGATAAACTCAGAAGGTTTTTATTGTTCTTTAAACATCAATAAGCCAGTTACAACCATGAAATAATGGTAAGTCACACTGTTACAAATGTAAAATCATTAGTTGCAAACAGGTATCCATCAGATTGTCAGAACATCTAATCAAACTTGAAATAACAGCTATAGAAGAATGAAATGACCTCAATAAGTTCAGTCTAGGCATGCCTGGCTCACTTGTCCAGAGAAGCCTGGCATCCTTTCTGTTTCTATATCCTGTATACGCAGGAGGGGGTGCAAATGATGGTCCTTCCCGGAGACCTCGAGGGGAAAGGGGAAGGGGATATTGGTGTCTGGGCCACCTTCCCGAACGACCAGACTCCCATGGTGTTTCGTCGGGACGTCCCTGACAGAACATAGGCGTCTGGGTCGGCGACCCCGTGGGCATGGGGGGGCCTGCTCAGGGGATGGGCGGTCCTGGTGGCCACCGTGGGGATTGTTGGCCACTGTCAGAGGGTGGAGTGGTGTAGAGTGATCTAAAAGGAGATGCAGGCAGGCTGCGGTCTCTTTTCCCCAACACCCTCCAGGCAGGAACCCACCTCCCTCCCAGAAAGCATAGTGCAAGAATTCTGTCCTTTACTGAGGGATCTGCGGAAGGGATGCAGAAGAGGATTTTCCCAGGTTTTCCTGCTTAACAGGTTTTCCTGGCTTTTCACCTCTGCAAGGAGATTCTGGATTTGGCCCGGTGGGGAGATAAATCTATTACAACCTTGTAAGCGGATAGGGAGTGTCTCCAAGGTTCCCTAAGGGTGAGTCGGTTAGCACAGCTCGAAGTGGGCGGGGGCCTCCAGGCCCAGCATGGAATGGGGTTCCTCTAATGGCAGTCTCGGGGGGGGACCCCGGCCTGCGCCCAGCATGGACAGGCTGAGGTCACCGGAAACCCTCCTGGGGCGTGCCACCTGCAAGGGGGCCCGCTGCTATGGGCCCTGGACAGCAGGTTTCCCATGTTGGAGGTCCGCGATCTCCGGAGTCATACAAAAGAGGAGGAGGGCCGAGGGCCCTGCCCAGCATTGAGGGCGCTGGGCCTCCGACCCGGTTGGTCTGACCCCCTCCAATAGCCCACAGCCTAGCCGAAGGGGGGCCAGGTGGTGGGGAGGGTTCCCCACCTTCCTGGTGGGAGGATTGGGAAATGAACCTTGCAGAGGCACCCTTCAGCACTCGTCTAGTCTGTATTAGGAATTGGTTTAATAAACATAAGGCTGTGGCCATTTAAATCCCAAACTGGTGTGTTTATTGTTTCCATGAGAAGACTGGAGGGAAGGGGGAAAGGGTGAGGACTGGACAACCAATGCGTAGAGATCTGGGGAGATTGGAGGAATGGCCCGAAGAGTGGCAGTTGTCATTCAGTACAGCAAAGTGTAAGATCATGCACATAGGCAGGAAAAACGGTGAAGCGGAGTATTGGATGGGAGGTAGATCCCTGCAGGTAACAGAAGAAGAAAGGGACCTAGGTATCATCATTTCACAGGACCTGAAGGTGGCAAAGCAGTGTGAAAGGGCAGTGGCAAGAGCCAGCAGGATGTTGGGTTGCATAGGGAGGGGGTCTCCAGCAGGAGGAGGGAGGTCACAGTTCCTTTGTATACCCAGCTGGTTAGGCCGCACCTGGAGTATGGGGTCCAGTTCTGGAGGCCGTACCTGAGGAAGGATGTGGAGAGGGTGGAGAGAGTTCAGAGAAGGGTGACAAAGAAGGTGAGGGTGCTTGAACGCTTACCTTATGAGGGGAAGCTAAATGACCTGGGCATGTACTCGCTGGAGCAGAGGAGGGAGAGGGATAACATGATCGAAACGTTTAAATATTTCAAAGGTATCAATAAGGTGTCTGTGGAGAGCCTCTTCCAACTAAAGGAGCAACCTAGGGTGAGGGGACATGAATTCCAAATCAAGGGGGGCAAATTTAGAGGTAATTTTAGGAAATACTTCTTCACGGAGAGGGTGGTGGACAACTGGAATGGGCTGCTGAGCGAAGTGGTGGGAGAGAAGACAGTGGTAGGGTTCAAGAGGGTGTGTGATAAACACAGGGGGATGTTGGGATGGGGGGAGTACTGCAGTAAAGGTCTAGTGAATAGGCAAAATGGCAGACTGGGTGGGCTTGGCGGTCCTTTTGTGCCGTCCCATTCCTATGTTCCTCTGTTAAGTGCAGTCGCCATATTCTGATACGTAAAAGAAACAGGTAAGTTAAAATATAATTGGTAAGAAATGTAACATATCCTAGGTTAATTCACCAACCACTATTCTATAAAATACAATTGTAAGCAGAACAAAGTAAATATAAACCAATAGGCCGTGTGACCCCCTCCCCAAATTTAGGCTAAGATGAGCACAAAGAGCCTCCTAAAGAGGTCCAGAGCTCAGGAACCAATTGTGGGACCATAAAAACCTCTGGCCCTTCCCACCTGACGCCTGTCCCAGCATGCACATTCTAGACCATAGTGTCCATTAAGTGCCCCACCATTTGTTCATGCCATGGATGCCAGATAGCCAAAAATGTCTCCAATTCTAATCTAAGAGTATATGTGACCCATTCCATATGTGGAGTCTCTTTTTGTGTGATATGCCCCGTACTTCCTGGACCATCTTGGTTGCCCTGTGCTGTACTGCATCTACTTTGTCACTGTCCTCCCTCAGGTGTGGACTCCAGTACCTTGCGCAGTACTCCAGAAGTGGTCTCACTAATGTCCTGTACACTGGGATTATTACCTCCCGATTTCTGCTGCTGATCCCCTCCCTATGAATCTTAACATCCTATTTGCCTTTACCACAGTTCTGTTACAGTGTGCTGTGGATTTTAGACTTTCTAATATCATGGCCCTTTCATCCCTGTCCTTCTTGGTGCATTCCAGCACCTCAACTCCCGTTTCATACTGCACCTTGGGATCCTTTTCCGAATGTGCATCACCTTGCATTTTTTTGCATTGAAGCACAACCGCCAGATCTTTGACCTGCTCTCCAGCCTGCACAGATCATCGTTATGTTCCCTTACCCCTTCCTCCATGTCAACCATTGCACAGATCTTGGTGTCATCTGCAGAGAGGTAGACCTTGCCCTTTGTGCCTTCTTCTGTGTCAGAAATGAGCACATTAAAAAGGACAAGGCCCAGCACTTGAACCCTGTGGTACTCTACTCATAACCTCCCTTACCTCCAAGAACTCCTAGTTTGCTACTACCCTTTGTGTCCATCTCCTAAGCCAGCTTATTACCCAAGTCTCTTACATACGAGTATATGAAGAAGTCAGCAGAAGAAGGCCATTTGGTCTATCAAGTCTACTCGTATTGCAATGTCCACAGCATGAGCCACTGTCCCTGCCCTCCCTCCCTCCCTCCCTCCCTCCCCACTCCTCCCATCCTCCCTACCCATGATCCTTACCTTCCCTTTGCCTATCCCATCCTCTCTTAAAGCTGCCCACTGTCTTCAAAGAGATGGCTCTTAGTTCCTGAACCAGTCTCCTGTGGAGGGTAAGTAAAATGTCTTACTAAAATCTAAGTATGCTTTATTGACTGACAGCCCCTTGTCAGGCATCTTAGTCACCCAATTGAAGAAGTCAGTAAGAAATGTCTGGCAAGACATTCCTCTCGTGAACCTATGCTGCCTGGGGTCCTGTTGTTCATTTCCTTCTAGGAAGTCCACCAACTGCTTCCTCAGTGTGGACTCTTACCTTCCTCACAATAAATGTCAGGCTGACTGGTCTATAGTTCACCAGCTCATCCTTCCTTTTGCTCATATGCAGAGGGACCACATATGCTATCCTCCAGTCCCTAGGAACCACCTCTGTGGCCAGCGAGTAGCTGAATACATCTACAGGTGGAGTTGCTATTACTTCTGCAGCCTCCTTTGGCATCCTTGGGTGTTAGTCATCTGGACCCATAGATTTATCTGCTGTTGACCTTTTAACTTTTTTTTATACCCTTTCCCCCTTATACTGTCTTGGCCGCTACTGCACCTGCACCCCCATCTTTCATGCCTTACCACACATCTAGTACATTTTTGCTATTACATAGAAACATAGAAGTTGACGGCAGATAAGGACCGCAAGGCCCATCCAGTCTGCCCATTTCTTTTTCTACCTTATAAATGTGCCATCAGCCTTTGCTCTGTCAGTGGCCTATCTATTCATAGTCATTTGTATTGCTCCCTTATGCCTATCCCATGCCTGTTTGAAGCCCTGCACTGTATTCATAGCCACCACTTCTTGTGGTAAGCCATTCTATGCATCCACCACCCTTTCTGTGAAAAAGAATTTCCTCACATTCCCCCTTAATCGGCCCCCTTCTAATCTCATGCTGTGTCCTCTTGTCCTTCTGTTTTTCTTGTATTTAAACATGTTAGACTCTTTCACCTCGTTAATGCCCTTAAGGTGTTTGAATGCCTCGATCATATCACCTCTCTCCCTCCTTTGCTCAAGGGTATACTCATTGAACTCTGTTAATCTGTCCTTATATGTCTTCTGATGCAGTCCCTGCACCATTTTGGTTGCCCTTCTCTGGACTGCCTCAATTTGGTTAATGTCCTTGTGAAGACGTGGCCTCCAATACTGCACGCAGTACTCCAGATGGGGCCTAACCAATGTCTTGTAAAGAGGGATTATTACCTCCCTCATACGACTTGTGATACCCCTACTAATACACCCTAACACCCCCCTAGCCTTAACTACTGCTTTAGAGGTCTGCTTGGATGATTTCAGGTCATCAGTGATGATGATGCCCAAGTCTCTTCCTTCCTTAGTGACTGTTAGCAACTCCCCTCCCAGCCTATAGGTGGCTTCAGGGTTTCTCTTCCCTATGTGCATGATTTTGCACTTCTTTGCATTAAATCCCAATTGCCACTCTTCCGACTACTTTGCTAGTTTATCCAGATCTCTTCTCATTCTGCCCACCCCATCTGGATCATCTGCTCTGTTGCAGATCTTGGTGTCTTCTGCAAACAGACAAGCCTTACCCTCTAGTCCATCTGCAAGGTCACTAATGAAGATGTTGAAGAGGACTTACCCCAGAACTGATCCCTGAGGTACCCTACTTGTGACTTGCATCTCTTCTGGCTGTATACCATTTACCACCACTCTCTGTTTTCTGCTCGTCAACCAGTTTGCCACCCAGTTGACCAACTTCTGACCCACCCCGAGCCTACCCAGCTTATTTATCAATCTTCTGTGTGGAACAGTGTCAAAATCTTTTCTGAAGTCAAGGTAGGCGACATCAACTGCTCCCCCTTGGTCCACCACTCTGGTTACCCAGTCAAAGAAATCTATGAGATTAGTTTGACAGGACCTTCCTTTTGTAAACCCATGCTGTCTCGGATCCTGTGCCCCTATGGATTCTAGGTGTTGCACTATCCTTTCTTTAAGGAGTGCCTCCATGATCTTGTCCACTGCTGAGGTAAGACTGACTGGTCTGTACTGGTCTGTAGTTCCCCGCCTCCTCCCTGCTACCACTCTTGTGGAGCGGGATCACATAAGCTCTTCTCCAGTCTTCTGGGACCTCTCCTGTGCACAGAGACTCACTAAACAGTTCTGCTATTGGCTCTGCTAGTTCCACCTTTAGCTCCTTAAATACCCTGGGATGTATGCCATCAGGTCCCATTGTCTTATCCACCCTGAGCTTAGCAAGCTCTTGTAGGACCCTTTCTTTTGTGAAGGGATTAGTGCTCACCTCCCTCCCCCCTGTGTCCATGATGCTGAGCTGTGGGCCCTGCCCTACTTTTTCTTCAGTAAATACTGAGCAAAGGTATCTGTTTAGGATAGATGCCTTTACAGGGTCCTCCTCCTCACATGCTCTCTTTTCTCCATAAAGCGTAGCAATACCCCCTCTGGACTTTCTCCTTTCACTAATGTATGTATAGAAAGTCTTGTCACCTTCTTTTACTGTTCGTGCTAGTGTTTCCTCAGTTTGGGACTTGGCCCGCCTTACTGCCTTCCCTGCTTCCCTTAGGGCAGTTTGCTATGTCTCCCTATCTTCATCCCGCTGTGTTCCCTTATATTTCCTGAAGGCCAGCCCTTTGGCTCTGACCTTTTCTGCTACTGTATTTGAGAATCAAAGTGTTTTCCTTCTTCTTTTGCACTTCCTATTCTGTCTAACACAGTGGGATGTTGCTTCAAGTATTGCATCCTTAATGCTTGCCCACTTTGTCTGTACCCCCTCACCTGTGTTTCTTTTTGCCAGGGCTAGCTTAACTTTGTTGGCCATCTTATCAAAGTCAGCTCCTCTGAAGTCCCATATTTTTGCCTTGGAATGGGATGATTTAGATGTAATAGCCAAATTGAACCATACCACGTGATGGGCACTGGCCCCCAGGTGACCTTCTACCTGGAGATCTGTGATCCCTTCCTTGTTAGTCAGTACTAGATCTAGGATAGCTCTGTCTCTTGTGGGTTGCTGTACCAGTTGTTTGAGGCCCTCCCCCTGCAGGGAATCCACTATGTGTCTAGTTCTGGCAGATGTTCCTGCTGGTATTGACCAATCTGTATCCGGCATGTTAAAGTCTCCCATTATTAGAACCTTCCCTTTAGCTGTCATGTTTTGTATATCTTCAAAAAGTAATGTGTCTATGTCCTCCCCCTGGTCTGGGGGCCTGTAGACAGCCCCAGTTCTTATGGCTGTCCCATTTCCTGTTTCCAGGGTGACCCACAGTTTTTCTGGCTCCTTATGTGTATTCTGAATTTCTGTAGCTTTGATATTTTCGTTGACATACAGCGCCACTCTTCCCCCGGCTTTTTGCACCTCGGTCTCTTCTGAACAATACGTAGCCAAGTACTGAAGTCTCCCAAGTGTGGTTACTGGTAAACCACGTCTCACTAATTGCTACTATGTTCAGTTTAGCCTCTGACATTATTGCCTGCAGATCTGGGATCTTATTTCCCAGGCTGTGAGCATTTGTGTACATGATTTTCCATTGACCAGATTTTGGTGTGTTCGTTGTTGGGTGAGGTTTGGCATTACCTGTGTGCGTCGTATGGGAGACAAACCTTTTTTTTTACCTGGTGATGCAAATGAACTGCAAACATGCTGAATCCCTGTTTGACCACTAGCTGAGGGGGGAGGGGTGTTCTTCCCATTCGACGTATGGGGTGCTGCACCCCTCTCCCCATTTGCTAGTTTAAATATTCTGCAAAGACGTCAAACTTCTGCCCCAGTGCACTGACTCCCTCCTTAATCAGATGCAGTCCATCACATTTAAAGAACTTTCGCTCCCAGAACTGTTGCCAGTTCCCTACAAATCTGTGTCCTTTTTCCTGGCACCAGTCCTTGAGCCACGTGTTTAGCTCCCCTATCTCCCCTTCTCTGACCCTCCGTCCATCTGCTCCCCTCTCCCAGACTGGCAGGATCTCAGAGAGGAGATGCAGACGAGAAATAGATGATAGTTTGTCACCCAGCCTGGTCAGGTGTTCCTTGGTCTCCACAACTGACCAGCTGGCGAGATCGATAGTCCCTATGTGTACTAGGACATCAATGTTTTCTCCTGCTTTGTGAACAATTTTATCAACGCGGTCAGTGTCTCTCCATGCTGATGTACCTGGGAGACATCTGACCATTATCCCTGGCTGGAGATGGGTATCAACTCCCCGAATCATGGAGTCTCCTATGACCAGAAGTTTTTTGGATTTCCTTTTTGTGTTTTGGTTCCTGATTTGGGTGAGTTTTGTTGTGCTAGCTCCTGTGCTGCAGTGTCCTGCTCTGCAGTGTCTTCTGCCTCTTTGTTTGATTTCAGAGATAGAGGCAGATACCTGTTTGTAGTGTTTATATGGTTTTTGGAGATAATATGTTGGAGAGCAGAGAGTGATGGGGCACCCGGTTGCCCCTCTAACTACCTGCAAGCTCCTGGACCAACTACCTCTCTGGTCGAGGTTTTTCTGTTGGATGCTGGGGAAATGGTGGTTGGTTCTTATAATGCATTTCCTCTTGAATATGAAATTTGGGCGTGCAATCTCTGCCCATGCTGCCCGGGCTGAGCCCTAAGATCTCCAAGGCCCAGCATGTGGGACAGTGTCCTAAATCCTGTAAGACTGCCCTTCTGAAAATTGTTCCACAGTACCTGCAGTTAATGATATCCATTCCAGATAAGTTGCTGGGTTTATAACCTAGTCAGAGTAATTAGAAGGAAAAAAAAGGAAAAAAATGCAAGTAATGGTTTGATTGTGTTTTGTTTAACTCGTTAAAACAAGTTAAATTACTAGTGCCCCTGTAAATGAGCTCACCTTGTGGAGGCCCCACTGATCCACCCCTTCCTGCTCTGCCACAGGAAATGTCACAACTGTGGTACCCCATAAAAGGAGTGTAGTGTGGGGTGGCTGGGCCCTTCCCCTGCCGAAAAAGAAGAACCACAGACGAAAGAACAAGGAAATATTGAACAAAATTATTCGTTCAGTATCTCTGCCTTATCTTTATCACTTTCCTGTAACCTTCCTCCCTCTTAAGCCACACAATGATCCCTTTGACCTTTCACATCTCACAAATGTATCCGGAGAACATTTTTTCACCTGATTTTACCCTTTTGCTAGTTTGAGTCTTGTCTCTGCCTTGGCCTCCCTGACCATCCTACTAGCTTCCGTGGTTACCCTTAGGTACTCCTTCTCGCCCTCCTCCCTTTGGCGCCCTTAGATTTTGTGAAAGACCTAGCCTTGGCTTTTATCACATTCTTCATTTCGACTGTGAACCACATAGGGCCTTTTGCCCTTTGATACCATCCATATAAAGTTTGCTGCTGCCTCTAGCATTCCTTTCGTAAATGCTTCCCAATCTCCTCTACCCATTTTTACTGCTCTGTGCTCTCCCTCTGCATCTCATGCATCCTGTTAAAATCTGCCTTCCTGAAATCCTGTAACTTTACTATACTTATTTTTCAATGCCTGACTTATTGGTTAATTTTTGTAGTTACCTCTATAATGATTTCTTGGCTAACTTGCACTGCTTGTTGTCACCCAATTTACCCTTTATATACAATGTTGTTTCCCACCCCATTGTATGTAACCTCCTGGGTCGTGCCTGAAAATAGGCAGGTTTGCTGTCCAGTGCACCTAGCTGGTCAACAAAAATGAAATGAATAAATACTTGTCCCTTTGGTGGCTCCCATTTGGACTCCCAGCCTCACACTACAGAGGTCCCTGTACCCTAAAAATTATGGCAGTACCACATTTTGGATCTTCTCAGGGTTAATGAGTACCAGATACAGTGGGACCCCTTCTCTTGTTGGGTCCCTGGCCCAATTGTACCAGGAACACCTCCTTTCAGGCATGCTTCCACAAGGAACTGGTTCCTTTATTTGCTGCAACTGGGCTTTCCAGTCCACATAATAATATTGCTGATCAGCACCCCTAGGTCTCTTCACCAGTGTCCAATCTACAGTGTATATAGTTCACTATTCCAGAATTTTCTCCTCCTATTTGCATCACCTTGCACTTTTTGTTCTTGAATTTCAGTTGCCAAATACTCTACCACTTCTCCAGTCTCCTCACATCTTGGTCTCAACAAGTTTTTTTTGTTTTTTTGTTACTCCCCCTGCCCGGAGCGCTCCCACTCTTCAGGAGACACCTATGGCCGTCTAGTCCCCTCTGTCTTACCTGGAGCCCGGTGCAGTCCACCCCCCATGTAACCATGCCTGTGTCCCCCAGGTGGGAACCGGGGTAGGGACATCCCCAAAATCCTTCTTGTTCTCGTCGGGGTGCTGGTACTGGGTCAGGCACAGGCACCCCTGAAATCCTTCTTGTTCTCGTCAGGATGCTGGTACCTGGGTCAGGCAGGGGCACGCCCAAAATCCTCCTTGTTCTTGCCGGGATGCTGGTACCAGATCAGACAGGGGCACCCCAGAAATCCTTCTTGTTTTCGTCGGGATGCTGGTACCAGGTCAGACAGGGGCACCCCCGAAATCCTTCTTGTTTTCGTCCGGATGCTGGTACCTGGGTCAGGCAGGGGCACCCCCGAAATCCTCCTTGTTCTCGTCGGGATGCTGGTACCTGGGTCAGGCAGGGCACCCCCAAAATCCTTCTTGTTCTTGTCGGGATGCTGGTACCAGGTCAGACGGGGCACCCCCGAAATCCTTCTTGTTTTCATCGGGATGCTGGTACCGGGTCGGACAGGGGCACCCCCCGAAATCCTTCTTGTTCTCGTCAGGGTGCTGGTACCGGGTCAGGTAGGGGCACCCCCGAAATCTTTCTTGTTCTCGTCGGGATGCTGGTACCTGGGTCAGGCAGGGGCACCCCCGAAATCCTTCTTGTTCTCGTCGGGGTGCTGGTACCAGGTCAGGCAGGGGCACCCCTGAAATCCTTCTTGTTCTTGTCGGGGTGCTGGTACCAGGTCAGACAGGGGCACCCCCGAAATCCTTCTTGTTCTCGTCGGGATGCTAGTACCTGGGTCAGGCAGGGGCACCCCTGAAATCCTTCTTGTTCTCATCGGGATGCTGGTACCGGGTCAGACAGGGGCACCCTCAAAGTCCTCCTTGTTCTCGTCGGGATGCTGGTACCGGGTCAGACAGGGGCACTGGGGATTGGGGCCTGGTGCTCTACCTACTGGGAGCGCTGCGGGGTGTTTTTCCCATTTTTCTATGGGAGTGGTGCGTGCCCCAGTGTCAAGGCATCTCCGCTGACGTATTCCACTCCCAACCCTCTGTTTACGCTTGTGCACTTGCTGTGCCTTCGGCTTCCACCAGAGTCCAGTCAGGTGCCAAACGAGTAGCCCCTTCCCTCCCAGGAAAAGAGAGCTGTCCTTCGGACGCTCAATCCTCTCCCTCCCCTGCTGACCCCCGATGGCCCAGGCTCATTCCCGAACCCGGGTCACTGGCATGGCGCGAGGGGTGGCATCCAGCGCCTCAACCCTCAGTGCCACCGGGCTGGCTGTGTCTCAGAATGTTTACCCCTTCGCTACTGTTGACCATCCCACAGAGCTTGATATAATCTGTGCACAGACACACCTTGCCCTGGATACCCTCTCCTGTGCCACAGATAGACATGATAAACAGGCATGGGCTCAAGGCTGACCCCTGTGGTTCTCACTAGCCACAGAATTTTTAGGGCCACTCTCTGGGCTCCATTCATTAGCCAGTTTTGGTTCTAGCCAGTAGTTTCTTCCCCTAGCCCTAGCTCGCTCACCTTCTTAACCAGTCTCCTGTGTGGTACTGAATGAAAGGCCTTGCTGAAATAATGGTATAGTATGACCTTGCCTGGCCCTTGTCGCCAGTTTGTGTCACTAAATGAAAAAAGTCTATTAAGTTTAGTTTTGATGTGACTAGTCCCTGGTGAACCCATGCTGGTTCCCTTCCATTAGGGCCTTTTCCTCTACCAGTGCCACTATTCCCTCCTTAATAATTGAATCTAAATATTTTCCCACTGTAAATGTCAGACTCACTGTCCTGTAGTTTTCTGGATCTTCCCAATCACCTTCTCCGTATAAGTGAACCATTTTTTTCACCTGCCAGTTCTCAGGCATTACTTAGACTTTGACAGCAGATAAGGACCACTTGGCCCATCTAGTCTGCCCATTTCCCTACCTACAGGATAGGCCGCAGATGCTAGTTACAGTACGCCTGTTGCTACTGATTCTCAATAGAATGTAACCTGTGGCTCTGCTGGGAGCTACTTTGTTGTTGTCAGCACCCTGGGGTAAATGCTGTGTGGCCCTGGTGGTTTGTTGTTTTTTTTAAGTTCTCCATTCCATTTGGTACCCCTTCCCTTATAATCCTTTCTTACCCAAATCTGTCTCCAGCATTACCCTTGAATTGTCTTCTGCTGTCTGGGAGTGGGCTTGCCTCCTCAACCACAAACATCAAATAGTAATATTCATTTTGTATGCCTGCTTTCTCCACATCATCCCATGTTTTAAACCCATCCTTCCTTATCTGTTCAATGTTTTTCCTGTCTTTTCCCTTTAAATATTAACTCTAAAACAAGATTTGTCATTCTCCTTGGCCCTTTTTTGCTAGCCTTAATTCTGCTTCACCTGCCTGATGAGATGTCTACTTGTACACAGTTTCTCCTCTCTATAGTGCACACCTCTGGAGCCAGCTGACATGTTCACTATAGCTAGGTGTTCACTACAGCACTGTGTTACTATGCCTACTTAATGAACGATGGGAGCCATTCCAGGTGTTCACTACAAGAGGGATTTCGTTATAGTGGGGTTCCCTATAGCGAGGGAGCACTTTCTGGTTGTCTCACTCTGTTCCCTTATCATAAGTCCTAAAAAACCATCTTCTTGTCCAAAGTAGCCTGCCTTACCTACCCATCCAGTCATATACATGGCACCCATGAATGCTGTATTTCCTTCATCTTTTGTTGTACCATACTGCAGTGAGGGAAATGTGTGACACATCACAAATGTCAAGTGGTTAGACTGAATGCTGAAAGTTACACAAACTTTTGTATGAGGCCCGGCTACTGGCATCCGAGCTCTGTATAGCAACAGAAGACACTGTATGCCCCGACTGCACTGTTTAATGTCATCACCAGGCTTAAGGCCATATCTGGGGCAAGGGATCACACACAACCACACAGCACTTCTGTTGGCACACCATCATTGTGATAACACTGCAGCTGGAGTCACATAAGCAGTCATGCTCTCCTGGTTCCACAAATGAGCAGCTGAGACCAGAAAGTATTAAAGGATGCCACATGCTGCTTTGGAGCAGACATTTCCCCATGAGCCTTTGCAGCCAGGAAACTGCTCAGCTGCCTAACTTGATGTCAGCTGGGCACAAAAGGCAGAAGCTACTGACATTGCTCCCACACTATACAAATGCTTTCTGGGTTCCACTGACATCAGAAGAGACTGGGGGGACTGCCCTGGCAGCTGGAAGCTGCACAGAGGGACTAAACAATGTATAAGCTGTAAAAGTATACTGGGACTGTATGGGGGCTGCTATCTTTGTTATGGTCAGGCCTCAAGACAGCAAGAGAGCTTATTGGTGGCTGCCATCAGTCAGTCAGAGAAGTTCCGGTGACTGCTCCCAGTCATTGGGGCTTAGAGTACAGTGTGAGAGAATTCTGAAGAAACTTTATCCATTAGTCCAGTAGAGGAGTTGAAAAGAACAGATTTACTTTACAGTGAGCCATCCAGATGTTTGAAAACAGACTCAGAAGTCCCAAACTGGGGACTGCCTCCAGCTAAAGTGCCTTTACAGGGCTTTGGCTTCCAAGAGCAGGTGTAGCCTTGCTTTATCTCTAGACTGTGGGGGGAGAACAGCTTCATCATTCTCCATGCTACATCTCTGTAACTCCACTTGGGGATTTCTTTCAGACAGAGTGCCTTCGCAAGGCTTCAGCATACAGGATCGGGCCTGCCTTGTTTGTGCTCAATTATTTCTGGAGAAACGGGGTTGCCTTGAGGGATCTTCAGAACTGTGACGGTGGTTAGCTGCTTCCCATACAGATTGCTGTGAGGACCTCTTCTGGCAGGTGACTGAGCTTTAGAGGGTCCCAAGTAACTGCTTATCTTACAAGGTGAGTGAAATAAATCCCTCTGTGGAGTGAAGATAAGGGGTGCTCAGATTCTTGGGAATCCATTCCAGTGTACAGATATCAGAATTTTGAAAATTTCGATTCTGCCTCCGATTTCATTCAGCCTCTGATTCAAGCATTGGAATGGAATTGGAGATCGAATCCAAAGTTCTAATTCTGCATCCTACTCCATATTATTATAGATAGTACAACTGTCCCCCACCCAAAACATTACCAGAAGCCTTCCCCTTCCCCTTAAATGTCTGACATCATGACTGGTTGCGGTCTCTGGAGGCTCAAGCAGCCTTTGGAGAGGGTGGATTTGCAGTCCGGTCCTGGTGGTGCCAACAAGTATATTCCATCTCATCAAGTCACTCCCCTCCTCTGCTCCAGTGCAAGTGTCCTGGCTGAGATTCCTCCCCAAAGACCCCGACCTCCCACCCCAATGAATGACCCCAGCTCCCACAAGACTCCATTCAGACTGACCAGAGTGCTTAACTTCCCCAACCCGTACTCCTCTCCAAACTGACCCTAAAGCCAAGTGATCCAGTATAATATGACAGGCTGGTAGGTGCACTGGACTGGTGGGTGATCCAGTATGATGCTTCCATTTAGAGAAAAGATTTATGTGGGCTTAGTGATATAGCCCCCTGAGATTCTGTTTCTGCCCACCTCCCTACTGTGGTCACATATCCCAAAGACCCCAAACCAACACAACAGTCCCCCCCCCCCCCATTAGGCATGCTCAGTGATGAGAGCAGGTTTAAACAGCAGAAGCACAGCTTTAGTAACCTCAGACCCTGCAGGGTAAAAAGGGTTAATACAGACACCAAACTAACCAGCCGATGGCACTGAGGGTTGAGGTGTGGGACGCCACACCTCGCGCTATGCTGATGACCCATGTTCAGGAATGAGCACGGGTCCTCGGGGTCGGCAGGGGATGAGGAAGGATCGAGCGTTCTATGGACTGCTCTCCTTCCTTGGGAAGGGGGGTTTACCCTGGCTGGTGCAGCAGCAGCCCCTGGTGGTAACTGGGGGCACTGCAAATACCCAGCAGGCAGACGTAAGGGGACGAGCTGCGGCAGACGTCTTTTGGTGCGTTTGGGAACGAGCGCATGCTGAGCAGGAAATCATTGCACGTCCGAGCTCTGGGGGGTACCAATATACAGAAAATCCCCTGTCTGTGGATAGGTGAAGGTGCCATCCATGCTCAGCCTACACTCCCGCCGTCGGGTTCACCTCTGGGGCCTGTCCCTCTCCTTCCTCCGTGGCGTTTGATTCTAAGATAGAGCGCTGGGTGGGCGGCTCCACCTCGGGGGCTTGGAGCTGGGGGTCTCCTGAAACAGAGAGGCCAGAGGATGGGCTTCAGACAGGGAGGTAGAGGCTGGCATGAGGTGGTAGCTGGAGAGAGTTCCACGGCTCAGGAAGAATAAATAAAGTTCACAAAAAAAATTAAAAAAATACAGATACCAAACCAATATGGCCCCTGTAAGCACAGTATTAGGTCAGGCTGAGTTACCAGCCTAACCACTGAGCTGCGACTAGTCAAACCCCAGATGGGTGTAGCTGGATTTCTCAGGACAGGGCTTGCCACCTACTGTAAACAATTGTAACAGTGGACCCATATTGAGCAGATTAGATAGACCATAGGGCCTGATGGCTGGATCTCAGTGTCCTGGAGATTCGATTGGCTTTGTCATTTTTGCTCCTCCAGCTAATGAGACTCAGTGCTGACCCAGCATTCTGGCTTCCAGACCGTCAGGGTGGCAGTAGCCCAATGAACGTCTGGAGTGCCTGCTACAGGACCCAGACCAGAAGCTCTGGAGTTCTCTTCTTACTCTGCATGGTTTCAGCATAATTTTCATGCTAGTTAGCATGCGTTTGCCTCTCATTCCTCACCAGGATTAGCAGCAGTTGGTCATCCAGATGGTTAGCCTGGAATGGTACAGCTCGAACTCTCCCTACACATGCAAGTCCAGCTCTCACCAAGATCACTGCAGATCTGCCAGCCTCCAGCTCAGTCGCTCTCTTATGGCACAGTTTCAGGGCAGCTTCCACTAGTCCTGCTGGCTGTCACTCAAAATCCACCATGATCCATAGATCAAGGAAAGGACACCAGAATTCACTGCCTCTCCTTCTCCCTTAGGCCTCCAGGAGCAAGCACTGAGCTTTCGTTCCAATGATTGGCTGTCCCAGAGTTCAGAGATTATCAAGATGGTGGCAACCATAGAGTCCCGGGGCACTGCCCCAAATAATGTCTTTTTAGAGGGCCTTGTTTCCCAGTCCCAGCTACCCTCCCCTACCCTGGTTCTGGTAGCAGGGATGGTTAGCATTCTCCAGTGGTGGTGGTGGTGGGGTGGTGTTCCCAGCATTCCTCCCATTGCGGCAGCCTCCAGCCTTTCAAGTGCAGTTATAGCATGTAGATCCATTGTGCAGGAGGTGCTAACGAACCGCAGCTCCTGCCAGGTTCTGCTGGCCCCCTGTCCATACCGTTCAAGTATCAGGGGTAGGGAGAATCGAAGATGTAGCAGAATCAGACTGGTCCCAGGTCGATGGCCCTCAGTTAAGCCCCACATGTTTGGAAGGGTTACATATGGGAGGGTGGTAAGTATATGAAATACAGTATTAGCTAAAATTGCACCTACTGTACTTATTTCTTTAACAAAATTGTCCCTATAGTGTTGTAAAAGGCTGTTCAGTCCACTAGAGGGAGTGCCTGCCTCGCTGATGCTGACTGTAAAATGCCACAGACAAGGGCTAAGTGGAAAAGCTTCTCTGTTTCTGTATACAGTAAAGAGAACAGTGGCTCTGTATTGTTCATTGTGGGGAGAAAATGCTTTTATGTGGAAATGTATGGGCTGCTGATCAGATCTCATGCCTCTTGATTTTACTAGATTTCCCTTCAACAGTTTCTGTCTTGCTACAGTTCATAGATTCTGGGTCTGGCATTGAGACTCTAACAGTCCGGTTCCCTTCCCCAGGTGCCAACACCCCATTTATCTGGCTCAGTTGTTTCCGGCAGGGGTTAACAGTTGCAGGACACTGACCCGTGATGTGGTTGTCTGTGCTTTGTAACTACCCCTCAAGGACTGGAGGGTTGAGGCCAAGTACAGTTTCACCAGGAAATACTCTTTACTGAGTTGCTTATTGCTTTAATTACACAAAATGTCCTGTAGTTTAAAATATATATATATATCTTTTTTTTGCCATTAATATATTAATGATTTTACAAACTAAAACTATACTATTCACATCAGCATGGTAGTACTTCAGTTGTTTTCCTCTCCACCTCATCTTTATAGGAAAATAAAGGAGAAAAAGAAAAAAAAATGACTTAAATATGAATTTTTGCAACACCGGTGGAGGTAAAAGTGACTATAAAAAGTGATGCCCAGTGCACAAGGTATCCGGTTATTTTGTGAGTTGGGTGTGTCGCACAGATGGTATTTTTCCCTGCTGGGTATGTGGCAGTGCACACTGAACCAATCAGGGTCTGTGCCATCCTGCAGCACTGGCTGCAGTTGGCTGGGGGTACGTCACCGGTCTCCCATTGAGTCCCATTCATGTTATGCCCTTCTGTCCGAGAGTGCGAGAGAACACCAGGGGTACAGTAGTGGATGTTCCCCCTCACGGGGTTTGTCCAGATGGCTAAACCATTGATCCTGATCCGGATTCCACTACACCGAAGGTTACAGGCTGCAGTCAGTTCTCAGGACCTGGCAGAAATTAATGTGCATACTCTCCCCTGGTACAGGAATCGGCATTCAGGATATAAATGGACTGTGCCAAGGTTCCTGCTTAAAACTGTGAGCTGGTGTCCATCAGAGCCCTTAGGTGCCTGAGTCTTAACAGGCCCGTTTACACTATACTGCCCGAAGTGCTCCTCCCATCTGTAACAGTTAGCCGCCGCTCTGTCAGCAATGCTGCGAACCAGCATTTATACATTTCTGCTGTGGTTCGTTGCAGGGCCCTTGAACCACAATTCCTGTATTTCCATAGTGTTTCCATCTGGTTCAGGGAGCTCACCGACAATGCCTTGTAATACTCTAGGAAATAAACAACTCCATTCCATTTCCTTATGATGCATTTTTTTTCTAGTGTGAGAGTTGTTAAAATAGAAAACGTAACAATTTGGCAGTTCGTCATCCTGTAGTATACTCAAGGCCCCTGGAATTCTGTAATTCTGCGATTGTGGAATTTTCCGCAGAATTTGCATCATGCCACAGAATATATATAGTGCCACAGAATTCACTGTTTTTGGTGAATTTTTATTCAAATATGCTGTTTTCCATAGTGTTGGGCTTGCTTTCCCATCTTGTTTATCCTGAAGCCCCTCCTCGATGCTCAGCATATGATGTCATTGATGACGTCACATCATATTTAACCAATGATGGGACTGTGTTCTGCCAGATAAATGAATAAATCATGCCACAGAAATCAGAAAGTGCTGCCTCAGAAACCAAGGAGCTCTGGCGCAGAAATCAGAAAATTCTGCCGCAGAGCACTCGGGGCCCTGAGTATACCTGACATCTGCGGACGGTATCAGAATCGGCAGCTGGCAGCTCCACCACCTAGCCCTTTCCTTCACCTCCCCATTGTGCTCTCAGGATGATGGTGACCCGGTTCCCCATTGTGCCATTCCTGGGTCTCTTGACCCCAGTGTACAGTACGTCACTGTGGTACAACTGGCGTGGTTGTTCGCTGCCCATCTTCCCCAACATATTAATATTTTGTTCTACGGTAATCTGACAGCAGTCACTAAAGGTCAGTGGTGAGCCGTGACACTGGGAGAAGCTAAGGGCAGACTTACACAGTATCAAATTATCCATAGATGGTACTACACACCTAGTAAGATGCGTAAACTTGACCCTGCCACTACAGACATGTGCTGGAGATGTTTAAAAGAGGTGGGCTCCCTTTTTCGCATTTTATGGTTTTGTTCTTGTATCAAATCATTCTGGGTAAATGTCTTATCTATTTGTAACAGTGTCCTGGCTTGCACATTTCATTGTTCAGCTAGCTTTGCGATCCTGGCTATTTGTTGGGAGCGTTCTAGTCTATCATTAATTAAAAAACTCTGGTTTATTGGGGCTTTCATAACAGCAAAGTACGTTATTCTTAGACATTGAAACAGCCAAGAAACCCCCATCAGTTAAATAATGGTTATAAGACCTGAGTTTGAGAGCTAATTATGAAAGAATTGCCTTTTATGAAATTGCAATGGCTAGACAATTTTTTAGATGTCTGGGAACCATATGTAAATTGTCCCCTTTCCAAACACTAATAATTAATGTCCTTATATTATATGCATTAGTAAATGCTCAGCTTTGGTGGTTATGGATACACTCTACCTGGATTCATAGATTATCTTACATACTAACATACTAACATGCCAGCAGAATAGGCCTAATGGTCTTTCGTGTCTGCTCGTTTGGTCAGTCCCCAACCTGGGTGCTGACCTTGCTGTCCCCCTCGCCTTCTCTGGCTTCTCCCTTCCCAGTTCCGGATATTCTTGCTGCATTGGATTTTGCTTCCAGAACCCTTCCCCTGTACCTGTCCCACCCTATCTTGACCCCCTCACTGTCTCTGCCTCCACCAGCCCCCTAGGCAGTGCATTCCATAGCTCCACCACTCTCTCAGTGAGTAGCACCTCCTCCCTTTCTCTCCTGAATCTTCCTCCAGCTTCCACCCATGCCTCTAGTGGCCCCTCCTTCCTTCGAAGCACCCTGACTGTTCCTCCCTATTTACCCTCTTCATGTACCTGAAGACCTCTATCATGTCCCCCGGTCCCTTCTCTCTTCCAATGTGTACATATTTAGCTCTTCAAGCCTCTCCTCATAGGTCCCTGTCCCCAAGCCCCAAATCATTTTGGTTGCCCTCCTCTGGACCCTCTCCAGAGGTTAATGTCCCTCTTTGAGTGTGGCCTCCATAACTGCACGCAGTACTCAAGGTGCAGCCTCACCAAGCAGTTATACAGAGGGAGTATCACTTCCCTCCTTCTGGAGGTGATCCCCCTAGCGATGCATCCCAGCGTCCTGTTGGCATTGGCTGCTGCCCTCCTACAAGTCTCAGAGTTGTTCATCGTGACATCCACCACCACCCCCAGGTCCCTCTCAGCCATCGAGACTTGTAGCATTTGGCCCCCCCAGGGTGTACACTTGGCCTGGGTTTCTGGCCCCCAGGTGGAGTACCTTGCATTTCCCTGCATTGAACCTCAGCTTCCACTTTCTAGACCATCTTTCCAGAGCCTCCAGGTCTCCCTGTAGGGCCACCCTCCCCTCCTCCCCATCCACCACCGCCCACCACCGCCCCCAGTTTCGAGTCATCTGCAAAGAGACTCATCTCACTCCTGATTCCTGTCCTTATGTCAGAGACATAGGCGTTGAACAGAAGGTGCCCAAGGACTGATCCCTGTTGGACCCCACTAATGACCCTCCTTGGGGATGAGACTATCCCGCCAACTACGACCCTCTGGGTCCGGTCCTGGAGCCAATTTCCTATCCATCTGATCATCTGGTTCCCCACCCCCATTTCTCCTAGCTTATCCAACAGGCCCACGTGAGGAACAGAGTCAAATGCCTTGCTGAAATCTAGAAAGAGGACGTCCACTGGTCTACCCAGGTCCAAGGCATTTGTCACCCAGTCATAGAACTCCACCTTATCTTATCTTAAATGGTTTTGTATTTTCACATCTATATTTATATATATATATATTTATATATATGTTGTCTCTGTATTCATTACGCCTTATACATATTGATATACCTAAATGTTAAAAATTTAATAAACTTTGAATTATAAAAAAAGAAATGACACTGGGAGACCTTGCTTGTCCCACCTATAATAATGGAAATACCTCCCACGTCAGTTGGACAAGCAATAGGCTGCCATGTGACACCCATTGCCCACCCGCCTCACAACTCGGAGTTACAAGATATACATCACATACACCATCGGCCTCCTTTACTTGTCGTTTAATAGAGCACTGACATGGCAGGTTCTGCTTGGCTGTCACTTCCTTTGCAAGCAAGTATTGACCTTCTCATCTGTACATTATGAGGCAACGCCGGATCATTTCCTGGGTTGGATTCCCACAACCTCAACCAGCATACGGCGTGCCCTCGAGCAATCAGTACGGTGATATGCATGAAAACTTAACAATTGTGTTAGTCTCTAAAAGAAGTCCTACTCTGAAGCTTGCCCTTACTGTTTATGTTCTTTGACAAGTCAATAACCCACTTCAGAATCGTGTTTCCCAAAGATGCAATTGCGAAAGTATTTGCCGATGTATAAATAATGCGCTGATTGTTAAAGCAAGCAGAAATTACCTGAAGGATTTCAGTCAAGTAAAGGGTACTCCATGCCTCCTCCCATTTACATTCCCTTGATCAGTTGTGGGGGGGAGGTTACCGCAGAGCTGTGCTGGTGCAAGCGGAGTAGCATGTTTACACGTTGCGTAAAAACGCCTGAACCGGTACACATGCCTATCAAAACAGAGAACACTCTGCACCACAGTGGAGCACCTTGCAGTGCTTCAGCAGCTGTTTACACTGCCAGATTTGCGCTGGAGCAACTTGTCTGCACTGCTGCCAACAGTGCAGCTGTGGTAGTGTAGACACACCTAATGTTAGTCAGTCAATTACCTTGAATGTTTTGCAAGTTGCAATGTAAAGGGACATCTAATAGTGCAAGAACTTCGCAATTTTACACACAAAATACCTCAAGGGTTTTTAATTCTCAGTGATTTATTTACCCAGCTGAGATGCAGTATCTCTTTTTCACAGTGAATCCTACATCCACCTGGTTTTACAGTAGGGGCTACTGAAGCCCTGAAGATGTTACTTCCGCTAATGAAAGAGACGTGATCAATAATATGGCTATCCCCAGAGGGTTACTAAAATGATTGGTATTTTCCGTGACTGCCCAGTCCTTGTTTTAATTGCACTGCTTCAGTATACACCTTAAGAACTTAAAAGGTGGTGTGTAATAAACATTTCTCAGACAGGGTTTCTCAGCACTGGAATGTGCAATTCCTTCATGTCTGTGTGAAGTGTCACTCCCAACACCATAGTAATGTTCTTGTTGTTACTGATTGAATTTCCTGCCACTTCGTAACAACTCCCATGTTCTGTGACCCTAACACCACTTAATCATGCATGGTAGTCCCCGTTTTGTCTTTCAACAAATAGTCTATTTGTTTATTTCAGTGTGTTTTCACAACTTAGTGTAGTGTTGTGCTTGTAAAACTTGTTGATAAACCTCTGTGGCCATTCGCCTCTCTATTCCATGGGGAATACCACCCTGCATGGGTACGAAGGTAAGGAACCCTGGAGGACGGTTCCACCCCTAGCGGTGCTGTGGGAATGATTCCCTTGGCTGAAGGTATCATAGGGAGGAACCCCAGAAAGAGTGTTAAGCAGAAATCATTGCTCATCAATGCCAAGGAGCATGATTGACAACAACTGGTGAGATGACAGCCACAGGAGACGAGCATAGACAGACACAGTCTGAGCTGACAGGGAGGAAAGCTGAGCAGAAGGGCATAAATTCCTAAGGAGAGAGGGAACAGCAAAGGAGAGCTACCATGCCACGCAAAGGAGAACCACCATCCAACTCCATCAAAGAGGAGATCCTAAGGACCTAAGAATGTACTGGGATATAGACTAATAAGTATTATGACCCTTGGCACGGAGGAGAGGAAAGGCCCCCTATGAGGAGGAAACCTCTGGGGATCCAAGGCCTAGGTTGCCTTCCATCCAGGCATGGGATATATTTAATGATGGCTCTGCAGCTGCAATTTGGTAACCCAGTTCAGGGAGATTCAGTTTGGAGAAACCGCTCACTCTGTCCCCCAACAGGAACGCCATTGAAGGGCTGCTGGCACTCTACAGCCAGCAGGTACTCCCACTCATGAGACCATCCCGCCGGCGGGAGGAGAGGCAACAACCACTGAGGCCTACATGAGCCTAAGAAAAGACAGGTGAACCTGAGGCAGTTGTGGGAGAATAGCTTAGAAGATGCCACTGAACCCGCTCGGCAAGCTAAAGGAGCACCCTTGGGCTAGGGCCCCACCCTTGCAGCTGAAGTCTTAAATTCAACATGATGAGGTGCCGCTGATACATCTGCATGGCTAAAGCTGAGGACAGTCCTACTATGAGCCAGATAGTTATACTTTGCTCACCGGTTGGGATTACCAGTGGCACAAGGTGCCTTTTTCAGGCATGGCATGGTACAACATGTACACTGGGTAATCAGTAGCGAGGTAATTTCACAGTTAAATAGTGCAGCAGTTTGACATATGGGAAGTGGAACACAATAAATGTACGAAAATAGTTTCATGTGTAAAATTTGCATTTTACATTTTACAAGCACCAAGCTGGAGGCTATCATCAGTGGAAAACATTATATAAATCTAAACAAACTGGTAGAAAATGCATACTGTGCTCTTGGCTTGCTGTGCAGAATTTTAACAATGATCTCACTGCTGTAAAGAATGCTACCCCTACTAATGCTTTGTAACCCTCAATGTCATTCTTCCTCAGGACTCTTTGGAGTTCAACTAGAAACCCTGAACAGCGCCAGCTTCCACAGCCTCACTGGTTGGGCTGTTATTCCATGATAACCGCCCTCTGTGGGTAGTAATGATTTCTGTGTTTCTCCTTATCGCCCCCAGTTTGAGCACTTGTCTTCCGGTTATACTTGCACGCCCACAGCCCAGACATCTGCCTCTACTCTACCCTGCCTACCCCTGCAGTAGTTAGAACTCTGAGATCATGCCCCTGCCAGACTTCTCACCTTCTCTTTGCTGAATAATGTGAGTGCATCTGATCTCTCCTTGAAGCTTTTGCCCTCTGAGCCGCAAAGCAGCCTGACTTCTTTGTGCTGAACCTGTATCTTTTCAGTACTGCGGTGTCAAGAACTGGATGCAGTGCTTCAGCTATCATCTAACCAAAGCCTTGTTCAGGGGGAGGATCACCAGATCTATTGACCTGCTCCTTATCCGGCCCCCCCCAATCTATCCTGACACTGCAATTTTTCTCTTGACCGCGGCAGCATGTTGCCTGCCTGGTTTCAGCTTTCTGTCCACAGAAACCCCTGGATCATTGAACCATAGGTACCAACAGCAGATCAGGGCTGCTGGGCTCATTCAGTCTGCCCCGTTTTATTTTTATTTTTATCATCTTTTTTTTTTGCCACAGATCCTACTGGGTCCTTCTCCTCGGTTGTGCTGTCCACTGTTATGAAATGGGTGGAAAGAATGCTGGCTACTGATTGGCCAAGAGGTACTTGGCTGAAAATAATATGTTTAAAAAATACATCCAGTTTACTAAAAAGCACCCTTGTCATAATTGCAGTACGGCATTCCACAGGGTACATTATGGTGGGCAATCAACTTCATCTTATCCCACCATATGCCCCCATTACACGTTATTGCTTAACTGCACCACACAGGGTCTACAGTTTGTACGCCCAGATTCCTCAACCATGTATGCAGTGCTATGCAGTTCCCATGTAAAATCTCAGCCCTCATTTCTCTGTACTCTGAGTGAAAAACAAGCTATAAACATGTTTGTATTTTCTTTTAAATAGCCACTTATGACTCTGAGACAGCGTAGAGAACATTTGTGTATTTATCAGCTTGCTTCAGAAATGACCAGGGTGTTACAAAGAGGAAGATTATGATGCAAGATATCAGTAGCAGCAAAGGTCTTGTACTGTACTGATGCTGACTTCCTTACATGTGTGTCTGGATTTCAGACAACCGTATGACACTGTACCACACAGACCATTTCTTGAAGTGGAAAACCTAGGTATGACTGTGTAATACAAGCGTGTTAAAAGCTGAGTACATGTTACGAGGCCAACATTCTTCAGTACATTAATAAGTGATTGGGAGGTGGGCAGCAGTAGCTGGGTTGTCAGTGTGTTGATGGCGCCATAAAAGGAAGGGCATAAGCGGCTCAGCAGGAGGTAAGTGAATTGTAGAGGTACCTAGACAGGCTCTGTAAGTGGGTGAAAAATTGCAGATGAACTCTATCAAAATAACATAGTAATTTAAGGTCAGAAGAGGCTCTATGTCTGTCATGTCATTCCTTCCTGCTTCAGTAAGCAGGGATGAAACAGTACCCTGCACAAACATATACTAATTTCTAGGAATTCCCTACCCTCTCTGCTATGCATTGTACCTGCTTGATTCACTTGGTAAGCAGCTGTTTGTCTAGGCTGACCTTGAAGACCTGAACTGTCTTCAAATCCACTGGCAGGCAGTTCCACTGGTTCACCACCTATGTGAAAAAAGTGCCTCCTATTGTTACCTCTGAATATACCGACCTCTGAGCTTCAGGGTGTGTCCTCATGTCCAGATCAAACATCTTCCTATGTTCAGTCTTTTAGATATGTGCAAGATGGATAGCTGTCCTTCTCAGCCTCCTAGCTCCAGGGTGAACATGTTAAGGGCCTCTAGTCTCCCTCATTGCTGTTGTCCCCATGTCGCTGATCACTTTGGTGACCCTGGGTTGAGACCCTCTTGACTGCCTCAGTGTTATTTTCTATTTAACAGCCCAGAACTGCGAGCAGTACTCAGGTGATGTCTAACCAGGGCCTTTTAAATGATAGAAATTACTCCCCTGCTGTCTGCAGGTGGGGCCTGACCAGGGTCTTGTAAAATGACAGGATTACATCCTGCTCTTTCCAGGTGGGGCCAGACCAGGATCTTGTAACGTGACAGGATTACTTCCCCTGCTGTCTGCAGGTGGGGCCTGACCAGGGCTTTGAAAGTGATGGATCACTTCCCTACTTTTCAGGTGGGGCCTGACAGGGCCTTGTAAGTGGCAGGGCTACTTCCCTTATCTCTCTAGGTGGGACCTGACCAGGACCTTAAAAGTGACTGGATTACTTCCCTGCTCTCCCAGGTGGGGTCTGACCAGGGTCTTGTGAAATGACAGGATTACTTCCCTGCTTTCTCCAGGTGGGGCTTGATCAGGCCTTGTAAAGTGACAGGATTACTTTCCCTTGTTGGTCGATCAGTACCCTTGATTATTTTATTTATTTTAGTCTTTGGTAACCAGGTAAGGCCCTCGCTAAGTGCCTGTTTTCAGGGGCGACCTGGGAGCACTGGGCAGTTAAGTGACTTGCTCAGAGTCACACAGTATGCAAGTGGAGGTTGTGAGAATCAAACTCAGGTCTGGTCTGCTGGACATATCAAGCTCATTCACACCTCGTTCTTCTAACCTCCAGGCTATACTGCCAGCCAATCACCAGATTAATCACCAGGTCACCATCATAACATCTAAAAACACTTGGAAATTAGCCCCCCCGTAGACTATAATGGAGCGCATCCCCACGCACTCCCTGGCCTTACATCATAACATGGCTGTACGCGGGGGTGGAGCGTGGGCGGCAATAAAAAACAGGAAGTTGTAACGAGTAAGTGGGGACAATTTTATGAATGTATTTACTTGACAACTAAAGAGTTATTTTGGAGAAGATATGCAGCTCGTGCTTTTTGCAGAGGTAAGGCATGTATATATGTGAGCTGCATATCTGTATCCTGGTAAATCTGTTTAATTCTAACCTCTTCTAATATATTATTTATTTATTTTATTATTTATTAAAAGTCTTAAGAATTACAACCCTTGGTTTGGAGGGAGTTTGCATGGAAATGTCGACCCGTGTTTTCAGCTCACCAGCAGTTCTTAAGTATCTCCTGGCCTCCTATGGGCGTTGCTGGAGGGAACACAATTGTAGACTTGCAGATTTGGGACACATTTTCTGGCTGTGCCCCAAACTGATGCCATTTTGGTGTACCTTACAGGAAGAGCTACGGGACTGTCTGGGGAAACAGGTGTAGTTCACAGCAAAAATGGTGTTATCATCAATCTTTCCAGAACACTGGGCTTTGTGGCACTGTACTTTACTGCCACTACATCTTCTAGCAGCAAAAAAGTCTATAACTCATGAATGGATGTCCACGTGTATACCCAGTGTCTCAGAGTGGCGTCAGATGGTTTTGGATATTTACAGACTAGAAGCCCTTACAGCTAATATACACAATAAGCAAATAGCATTTATGGAGAAATAGCAAAGATGGATATATTATATGGCTATCCTAGATCCAGAATTTGTACCATGGGAGGTGAGGATCCTATGATGCGGGGAGGAGGGGGACAAAGGAGGAGCTTTAAGTAACCTATGAAATTTCCCTCCTTCTCAGCTTTGGACAGAGAAATGACCCTGGGAGCGAGGAGATTATGTTTTGTAGAACTGATAGGGAGGGATCTTGTGTGATACCAGTGTAAAACTTTAAGAATGCAGTGATAATAATGATGATAAGGGGACCTAGGGACTGTAATAAGGGTCACCTGTCTTCTACCTCTTCTTTTCATTTTAAGCTGCACCAAAGCATACTAATATTATGATAACTATATCAGATTGAAAAGAGATGTATGATAAATACTTGCATTGTGCTTCTCTCAATAAAAATGAAATTAAAAAAAACAATTTAATTCTCTCAGCCAATTAAATTTCTAGATTTTTTCTTGCCATTTTATAAAGTATATTAATGCATAATAACATAAAAGGGTATTGCATCAGACTGTGTCCAAAATGCAGCAATGGTCAAAGGGCAAGATACATCTCTCACAAACCAGCATTTTAGATGATGTACGTACACAGGCATTCAGCGTACATCAGGTATTTTCTCAGGTTACTCCTAAAGAGCAGATAAGAGACATTATGTAACTCCAGAGGAAGCAAGTTCCAGTGAATGGGAGCAAAGGAGGAGGAGAAGGCATTTAACCTCATATTAGAAGAACATTTTGGAACAAAAAATAGTCACATCTCAGAAGATCTAAGAAGGTAGGAGTTCAAAGGGGACTGAAGTACATTGGCAAAGGAAGCAGGGACTTGTGATCTCAAAGTTTGGCAGTGCTAATTTTGTGGTGCTGAGTGATGGGGGGTCTCTCTGGCATGCTAGTGACTGGAGTTCGTGCTCCGAGTCTGGAACATTAGGAGCTGAGGCTGGCAGGGAGGGCTCCAGAGTGTTGTTTGGATCTTCTCGAGGGAAAAGGAACTTGATACAGTGTTCTTTAGAGACTCCTGCTGGTGGTTTGGTGGAGTGTCTTGATGGCATAGATGACACACACTGTCGTGCTCCCCCACCAGCCACACAGTGCATGAGCGTGTCGGTGGGGAGGAAAAGGTGGAAACTCTACACCAGTGCAGCAGATGATGACTTCTCCAGTCCTCTCCACATCATTGGACCCTCCAGCGTACTAGTCTCAGAGCCCCTAAGCCTGCATTACCAGTGTGTGTATGTATCCTCCTCCTTGACATGAAGAGGCCCCTGGCAGGAACAAAGCTGGCAAAATGGGGGTGAAAGGATTAGAGGAATTCAGGTGTGTATCTCCTCAATGACAGCTGTGAAGTGGGTCTCTGGCAGAGACAAGCCAACCCCATGAATGCTGAGCTGATTTCTGTACAGGCCTCCAGTGCCGATCAGTGAGGGGTGAGTCTAGGGGTACCAGGGCATAGGAGGCCCAAAAGAGCAGGATGGCAGTGGACTCAGAGGAGCATGAGAAATAAAACAAAATAAAAAGTTTGTCAGTAAAGCATCTGAGGACAAAAGAGCATTTACCATCAAGAGAAAAAAACAGCCAAATGCAAGTACAGAAGACAGTGATGAGTGAGTTGATTCATTGAAAGTGCAGGTTATGGCGGCCAGGTGGCACAGAGGTTGAGGTGCTGGATGCCACACTAGCTGCACACCGGCAACCCAGGTTCGGGGAACAAGCCGGGTCGTCGGAGGGTGGTGGTGGGCGGGATGGTCTCTCTGGGGAGGTGGCGGCATCCCTTGGCTAATGACTGCCCCTGGTGGAGGCCAGGGGTGGCTCTGGCCTTGAGGGTGCTAGGCACTAGGCCATGGAGTGGGCGGAAGGGGTCATACTGAGGCCATAGGTGCATCTGCCTCCACCCGTCCGTCTCCTGGGGCCCTCGGGAGAAAATGAAGGAAAAATCACCAGCGGCAGGATGAAGATCAACTGCCCATAGGTGCTGCTCCTGGCCGGGTATATAAGTTCTGCTTATTCCGGGACGGAGCTGGGGTATGATCGGATATGGGCTGTCGGAGGGGCACAAAAATAGAAAGAATATTAAAAAAAAAAAAAGTGCAGGTTATTACAAGTGACATGCTGTTTAGCCATATTACTCTGAAATATTGAGGACGGCCATGGGCCTTCCCAGTTGGCACCCTCCCACCACAGGGGACCCCTTGGCAAACTCTAAAACAAAGTATTCATTCAGCATCTCAACCCTTGCTCCTGGTTCTCTCGCGCAGGTTACATGGATACATAGGTACATAGATAGCAAAGGAAAGTAACAGACTAAAGGTCTGTTAAGTCTGCCCTGTTGTTTCTTCTGTACCTAGAATTCCTCTATTCTTTTGGAGCTCCCAGGGCTCCTGTCATCCCTTTTGCTTCTGATTACTCCCATGTACATACCCCATTGGGTTTTTAACCCTGCCATAGTTCTAGCATTTATCACATACCTGGATTGTTCCCCTGTTCACCACTCTGTCTGTAAAGAAGTATTTACTTAAGCCCTTCTTGAAGTTTCCCCACTTCTACTTTGAGCTTGTGGCCCCTGGTGGTTGTGTTAGTTCATAATTTAAATAAATTGGAAGAGTACACCCTATCACATCCCTGCATATATCTTTAGGTTTATATAATCCCTCCTCTAGTGAGTAAATGTTCATGCTGTCTAAGCATTCCTGATAGATCCTACCTCACTGCCCCGCATCGGTTTTCTTGTCTTCCAAAAATAGTTTCTGTTCTTTTCTTATCAGTTTTCAGATGAGGAGTCTAAAACTACATGCAGTACTGCAGTTGTAACCTAATTAGTGCCATGTAAAATGGCAGTCTCAACTCTTTGGATTGACTAGTAAAACCCCCACTGGATACATCCCAGCATCCTATTAGTGTTCACATATTCTGCCGCGCATTGAGAAGAGTTCAACTGGCTGTTTATTATGACTCTAGGTCCCTCTCCTCTTTCAAATGCTCTACCGTGACTACATTCATGCTGTATTCTGTTTGCAGATTTTTTTACTGCCAGTGTGTCTCCCTTCATACTTGTTGGCATTGAATCTTATTCTGGTCCACTGCCACAACTTTTCTACATCCCTTTTCTTGCTGTTGATCCCCTCGTCATTGTCTACCCTCATACAGAGTTTTGTGTAATCTTCAAACAGATTTACTGTAACCCCACCTCGGTGCCACTATTACACATACTGAAGAACACCAACCCCAGGACTGACCTCTGTGGCATACCACTTGTGACCTTTCTGACATCAGAGAAGTTATCATTCAGGACCACTGTGTGCGTTCTATGTAACAATCAGTTGCTAACTTGCCCATCCACTTAGTCCTTTCCTTAGTCCTATTTTCCCCACCTTCTAGATAAGCCTTCTGTAAGGCACCAAATCAAAGGCCTTACTGAACTCCAGGTGCAGAATGTTGACTGCTTGGCCTCTATTGTTTGTGTTACTAAATCCAGGAAGTCCAATAAAGTTCATTTGACATGACAATCACCTCATGAGACTATGCTGATTTCTGTCCGTAATATTATTTTCATCAGAATTTGCATTATGCTGCATAGTATATTAATTGCAAAATAAATAATTAATGCACCAGTTAGGGTTAAAGCCACAGAAGTAGGGAAATGTGACACTAGAGTTTCCAACCCTCACCCCATCCCTACCTGCAGGCAGCAATGAAAGAAATCATTGCAGTCTGCCCTCTCCTCCATCATTGAAGAAGCTGAGGTGTGTAGAGTATATGAGAATGGGGTGAGCGTTAGGGCTGACAACCTCGAGGCACACCGCACACCTGATTTGTGAAGATGCAGGAGAGGGAAAACTGTAATGATTTCTCCCATTGCTGCTTGTAGGGTGGGGATGGGACGTTAGGGTTGGAAACCCTACTACCTCATTTCCCTACTTTTGTGGCTTTAACTCTAACTGGTGCATTAACAAAGTTTTTTGCAATTAAGTTCCTTACTTTTTGAGATGGTATACTCAAATCCTCATTTGCCTGTGGGAGTGCAGAGCCTTGTGGGCCCTGCGCTCCCATCCATCAATAGATGTGAACTGTCCCTTTATAGTATGGGGAGGACAAGGAAATAAACTGTGCAAAACGCCAATACATTAATAAGAGTTCACATATGATGTAGAAAAAAAAAAAGCAT
Source organism: Neoceratodus forsteri (assembly GCA_016271365.2). Lineage (NCBI taxonomy): Eukaryota > Metazoa > Chordata > Ceratodontiformes > Ceratodontidae > Neoceratodus > Neoceratodus forsteri. Next base: position 24,052,265 of record CM028135.1, on the reverse strand, counting down.
AGAACTATTCAGAGGTACAATGGTGTAACTAGTTACAAAAATTATGTAATTTGTATAACCATGCTATGTGATAGGAACAGTATCAATTATGCCAATGCAACTGTCCAATTAAATAACAAGTAGGGGACACGGTTATCAAGGGGGGACACAAAGGGCAGTGGACAATATGAGCAGTTGAGAGAAGGGTAGGGTTAGGAGGGTTCAGAGGTAATTACAGAAATTAGCTGAGAAGTTCCAGAGGAGGGTTTTGAGAGAGGAGTGCAAATGAGGCAGACTGAGTAGCAAGGTGGGAGAGTAGACCAGAGCTTGGGGAATCCAAAGGAGAAAGAACACAGTGGCAGTTGTCACGGCACAAACAATGCCAAGGAAGTGGTGAGACATCAGAAAGGGCATCCGTAACATCAAGTTTTTCATTTCGGGACATCAGATTTTTATTTCATGACGGGCATCTGAGACATCAAATTTTTCATTTCTGGACATCAGATTTTTCGTTTTGTGACATCAGATGTTTCATTTCTGGACATCAAATTTTTCATTTCATGACTTGCATCCACAACATCAAATTTTTCATTTCATAGCATTACATTTTTCATTTTCTGACATCAAAATTTTCATTTTGGGACATCAATTTTTTCTGAATTGTTTCCCCAAACTTGCAGGGAGCATGTGTAATGTCCTAAGGCAGTATCTTTGATAGATTTGGTGAAAAAATATTAAATTGTTCTGGAGCTATAAAGCTTTAAAGTAGTTTTCCCCCATCTGAGCATACGCAGTGGGGTTTTTGAGATAACATATTGGTGCGAAATGAAAATTTGATGTCATGAATGAAAAATTTGATGTCATGTAATGAAAATTTTCATTCACTACATCATGTTTTTGTTTTGCGACATCAAATTTTTCATTTCGCACCAATATGTTGTCTCAAAACCCCACTACGCATGCTCAGATGGGAAAACACTACTTAAAGCTTTATAGCTCCAGAATGATTTAACATTTTTTCACCAAATCTATCAAAGACACTGTCTTAGGACATTACACATGCCCCTGCCAGTTTTGGGAAAAATTCCATTCCATGCAGGCTGTAGGTGAGAGCAAAGGAAAAAAACATGTTAAGTATAAGAAAAAAGTTTGACTTTTACAAACAATGACATATGTGCATCTCTGAAACTGCACAAGCTGCTGTCACAGAAATGTCCACATATCAAGACCTTGCCTACTAGACAATGCATGCAAATTTCCAGCACATTACGTCAAATGGTGCCAAAGATATTAATGTGCAAAATTAGGGGTTTGACACTGAACATCCTCCTCATCCTTAAGCATAGTGGCGCTTTCACACCACTAGAATAGTGTCACAGAATTCACTGTTTTGGGTGACTTTTCATTCAGATAGTTTTTCCATAGTCTCTGTCTCCCTTCCTCCGTGCTGTTTATCCTAAAGCCCCTCTGCTATGCTTGGTGTGTGGTGTCATCAACGACATCACCTCATATTTTAATCAATGGCAGGACTACATTCTGACCCAGAAATGAATAAATAATGCTGGGGAAATCAGAAAATGCTGCTGCACAAACCTAGTAGCCCTACCACAGAAATCAAGACAAAAGTGCTGCAGAGAGGGGTTTTGTTTACAAGGCAGCAAGTTGAGAAGTATGACGTGCAGTATTTGAAAAAGTGAAATATTCCACTGCTAAAATAAGGGATGGAATGTTCCACTGCTGAAGTTGGAGATGGGATGTTCCACTGCTGAAGTTGGGGAGGATGTTCCACTACTGAAATTGGGGATACATTTTTTTAAGGAAGGTGTTTTTTTAGCTATTTTACTCTGTCATCATACAGTGTTTGATCATTTGTAATATATTGATATGGAGATCATAGGGCTGTGAGAGAGGCTCTTCTTGCATCTTTAGGGTAGCAGAACTGCCCACCTTGGGTTTGCTCTTCTCAGCCTAACAAGATTCGAGGAGACACTTTTCTTAATTCAGCTTTTCTTTGTTCCCCTGTACACCTCTGAGTCCCACACCTACCTTCTCTTACTGCTTAACCACCGCTTGGTGAGAGAGCGGCCATGTTGGTAGTACGTGGGCCTGCCGATGGGTGCCGTCAGTGTCATTCATTCAGACTAAAGGCCTTTCCTTTCCAGTTTTGTCCACAGAGGGATTCCATCATGCAGTGGCATGCATGTACAAACATGTAGCTGTGTCTGATGGTGTCCCTCCCCTTCTGGGGGCCCCGACTGAGAACTCTCTCTAGGTAATGCTAGATAGTGATTTTGCTGTGAGGCACACCTCCCTCTCATCCTGAAGGAGGAGAACTGTCAGTCCTTGGCTGGTTCCCAGTGACCTGAATTTGCTCCCAAACTCAGTCACTGGCTTCATGTGGTAATACTGCTGTGCATCTATGTCAATGAGCTGGCTCAGGAGAAACTCTTGGAGCTGTAAGAGATGTTCCAGTTCCAGTCTCCATATAACTGCATTACATATACACTATATATTGTCCATTCACTACCAATATCTATTTTATTTATTTCAAAAGTTTTACCAGGAGAGTCATCCTGAGGAGGTATTAGTTTGTCTCCAGATGTGTTGGGCGGGGGCTTGAACAGAACAGGTCCAAGGTGTAATGTAAAAAAAATACAGCAATATGGAAATAAGTAATACAATATATATATATATATTACAAGAAAACACTTCAGCATAAAGAACTGCCATATAGTAAATTACCGTACAAGAAAATTATGAAATTGGCAAAAGAACATTAAATTGTGGGCAAGAAAATAATATGAGGCGTAGGGGAGTAGTGACTGATTACCTGGGGGGAGGGGATGAGCTAGTGCTAGCATAGGGAGGAAAGCTGGTGACAGAAGTCCACCCCAGTATCAGAAACAGCTGCAGGAGTGGGTAGAGAAACCACAAAGAAGAGTTCAAACTGAGAAGGAAAGAAGCAGAACAATGGAAGGGAGGAGAGAGCACCAAAATGTAGGGAAGTGGAATGAGAAGGTAACTTGGCCAGTTGTAGATTTCACTGGTGGGAGAGCAAGAGAATGAACATAGACACTGTGAAGGGGATAAGAGGTAGAAGGGGGGGAAAGACAGGACAGAAACAAGATATGAGGGGATGGAGCCATACCCGGAATTTGGAGATAAAGGAGGCACAGTGGGAAAGACGTGTGGTATCGAGAGAGGGGAGGGAGAGGGGGTATAGAAAGAACAGTGGTGAGTGCACAAGAGTTTGTCGAGGGCAAATCGACAGAAGGAGTGAAAGAGGGGGGTCCAGTCTCACTAATGTGGACTTTGGAGCAGCACTGTAAACAATGCCGCCATAGTCAAAAATGGGGAGAATCCTCTTAGTGAGGATTTCTCTTTGAACAGGAAGCGGAATGGATCTCTTATTTCTGTAACGTGTTCCAAGTCTACATTGGAGCTTTGTGTGGACTGCATCCGCATGAACAGAAAAATCAAGGAAGCAGTCCAACGAGGGCCCGAGGTACCTGAAGGAGATGACATCTTCAATAGTTGCACCATCAAGGGAATGAAAGGAGGGAAGGGGGAAGACTCTAGCAAGCCTCTGCTTGGTGCCAAACGTCGCAGAGACCATGTTTTTCACATTGATGGATAACCGATTCGAAGTATGTAATGCCCCATGACATGTATAATGTATATAAGGCACTATAAGCAACCAAATTCTATTCTACTGTATTCTAAATCTTGGCCGAAATGTGTGTGACTATCAAGGTTTTCCCTGAAGCATCAGGAGCTGTTTAAATAGTTTGTTTCATAAACAGAACAGCATATGTTTCACAATGAGATGTGATGGTTATTGCACAATGTGATGTTTATTGCACTCGGGGGCAGTGCGATGCACGCTGCTCCTGCCGCTCATGGGTTCTTTCATTATGCTTTCTTGTGTGATAAAACACCACATCTCTCTGCAGTAACATGGTCCCTTTCATTTGCCATCCTTCAGGTTACCTTGAACTCAGTCTACCATGCCTTACTGTCTCCCATTGCCCTGTGGGATTTTGATTTTAAAAGCAGAAGCTCATTTTTTCAGTAATGTGATCTATTGGCCATGTCTCATTGTCAGATGCAGCTTGCAGAGTCATATGTTGACCAGTGACCCACGCCTCCCCCAGGTGGCCAGTCAGATTCAAAAAATTCATCTACCATATACCAGTGAACAGTAGTTTGCCTACTGTACTTCTGAGGGGCCAATTAAAGGAAACATAGAAACATAGAATTTGACGGCAGATAAGGACCGCTAGGCCCACCCAGTCTGCCCATTTCTCTACCTACTGGATAAGCTGCAGATCCTAGTTAACCAGCAGCCTACTTCTTCCTACCCCCACCCCCCAGAATTGCCTTATGACTATCCCATGCATGCTTGAATTCCACCACTGATTTTGACTCCACAAGCTCCTCGGAAGGCCGTTCCATGCATCCATAACCCTCTCTGTGAAAAAATACTTCCTTAAATTACCTCTGAGCCGCCCCCTCTATTTTCAAATTGTGCCCTCTTGTTCTTGCACACTCTTTTTTTGAAAGATACTACCCTCTTGGACTTCGTTGATTCCCTTGAGGTACTTGAAAGTTTCTATCATGTCCCCCCTCTCCCTCCTTTCCTCGAGGCTATACATATTAAGCTCCTTAAGTCTCTCTTCATATGTCTTCTGGTGCAGACCCTGCACCATTTTAGTTGCCCTCCTCTGGACAGCTTCCATCCTGTCTATGTCTTTATGGAGATTGGGTCTTCAGAACTGCACACAGTACTCAGATGGGGTCTCACCAGCTGTCTGTACAGAGGATAATAACTTCCTGTTTTCTACTGGTGATGCCTCTCCTATGCATCCCAGTATCCCCCAGCCCTCCTTGCTGCCCTCTCACATTGCTTGCCCATCTTTAGGTCATCTGATATGACTACCCCAGGTCCCTTTCCATTTTGTTGTTGTTAGTATCTCACCCCATTGTGTACTCTCCCCTGGGTTTTGTTTCCCAGGTGCATTACCTTGCACTTCTTAGCATTGAATCTAAGCTGCCATACATTTGACCATTCCTCTAACCTTGCCAAGTCCTTCTCATCCTTTCCACCCCACCCTATGCATCAACTCTGTTGCAGATCTTAGTGTCATCTGCAAAGAGACATACTTTCCTTCCAGTCCTTCTGCAATGTCGCCTATAAAGACATTGAAGAGGACCGGTCCTAATACTGAACCCTGCGGTACCCCACTAGTAACCCTCCTTTCTTCTGAGTGGGCTCCATTTACTATTACTCTCTGTGTCCTATTCTCCAGCCAATTCTTTACCCAGGCTGTCATCTTGGGACCCACTCCCAGGCTGGCTAACTTGTATATTAATCTTTTGTGTGGGACTGTGTCAAATGCCTTGCTAAAGTCTAGGTAGGCCATGTCCACAGCCCCTCCCTGATGTACTACTTTGGTCACCCAGTCAAAGAAATCTATCAGATTCGTCTGGCATGACCTTCCCGCTGTGAATCCATGCTGCCTAGGGTCCTGTGCCCCTCTGGCCTCTAGATACTCGACAATTCTTTCCTTTAGAAGTGATTCCATCATTTTTCCTATCACTGAGGTTAAACTAACAGGTCTATAGTTTTCTGCTTCTGCCTTGCTCCCACTTTTGTGAAGGGGGAATCACATCTGCCCTCCTCCAGTCCTCGGCTACCACCCCATCCTCACATGATTTGTTAAAAAGGGTAGTCAGTGGTGTCACTAGTTCTACCCTTAGTTCTTTTAGAATTCTGGGATAGGCCCCATTGCTTTGTCCACCTTCAGTTTTAAGAGTTCTTTCAGAACCCTTTCTTCTGTAAATGGGCCGGTATCAACTTCTGTATCCAGAGTGTTACTACTGTTTGTTTTATGTACCTCCCCCTCTTCCTTTGTAAATACTGAGCAAAAATATTTGTTTAGTATCTCTGCCTTTTCACAGTCTCCCTCTGCCCACCCGTCCTCCCCTTTATTAAGCCTCACTATCCCTCCCTTGGTCTTCCTTCGCTCCCTGATGTACCTATAAAAGGTTTTATCCCCCTTCTTAACTGAGTTGGCTATCTTTTCCTCGGTTTGGGCCTTTGCTGTTCTGACTGCCTTCCCAGCCTCCTTTTGCTTTAACTGATACAGTTCTCTGTCCTGCTCCTTCTGCGATTCCTTGTACTTCCTGAATGCTTTCTTTTTCTCTTGAACCTTCACTGCCACTTCCTTTGAGAACCATAGTGGTTTCTTACATCATCTTGTTTTATTTATTTGCTTCACACAAAGGCTCGTTACCTCTTGTGATGGCAGTTTTATTATTCCCCATTGTTCTTCCACCCCTCCTTCCTGCCCATTTGCTAGTGCATTCCTTAGCACTCACCCATTTGTAAAGTCAAGCCCTCCTAAAGTCCAGTACTTTTGTCTTTGTGTGGCTTGACTCTATTGCTGTGTTTATTGTGAACCATACTGTTAGGTGGTCGCTAGTTCCCAGATGGCTACCCACTTCTACATCTGTGATCCTCTCTCCATCTCCATTTGAGAGTATCAAGTCTAATATTGCTCCTCTCGAGTGGGCTCCAGTACTAGTTGTCTAAGGCATGCCCCCTGTAGGGCATCTAGAATAACTGCACTCTTCGAAGTGGCAGCTGCAACTGCACTCCAGTTAACACCTGGCATATTCAGATCACCCATCAGCAATATCTCCCTTTTTCTGCCATTCTAAGTATACTTTCTATCATTTCCTTGTCCATTTCTCCCCTGAGAGAGGGTCTGTATCTGACTCCTGTGTGGATTGTGGTGCCATTGCCTGTCTCCAAATTTACCACAGTGCTTCTTCTCCTCCCTGTTTACCCTTTTGTTCTGTTGCTTTTATTCCTTCCCTTATGTAAAGAACTCCTCCTCCTCCTCCTCCTCTTTTACCCTCCCTGTCCCTCCTGTAGATAGTGTATCCTGGTATGTTTACTTCCCAGTCATGGTTTTGTGTGTACTATGTTTCTGTGACTGCCACGATATCCAGATGTTCCTCCTCCATCAAGGCCACTAATTCAGGAAACTTGTTACCTAGACTACGGGCATTAGTTCTCATTGCATTCCATTTTTTGATGGCTTTACCTTCTGTTGCAGCATCCCCACTGACCGTTCTACCTTGGTCTTTTTCTCATTTAGTACCCTGTTTTGTAGGGAGAGGCTGGGATTTTTCTGCTGCTTGTCAGTGCCTCCCCTTGACTAGTTTAAAGCTTGCCAATGAAGCATTTAAACCGATTGCTCAAAAGACTTGTTCCTTCCTGGACAGATGCAGACCATCCTGCCAGTATAGGCTGGTGTCCTCCAGGTGGAACCCCAGTCTCAAGGAGCCAAACCCCTGTCCGCACCAAAAGGAAGTTTGGCTAACTTTGCAGCTGCTTGCAGTGTTCCACTTTTCAGAAATGGTATTCTTAGCATACGCTCAAAATAGTCCATACTGATGTGAAAACTGTATTTTGTTTTGTTTTCTTATTAGCATTCTTAGCGGTTCTCTTTATGAATCCAGGAACTCAGAGGTTTGACATTGTCACTGCATGTGTGTAGAACTCCAAGCACAAAGTGTTGATGTCTGAGAGCAGTGCTCTGAGTTCCGTATCTGTTCAGTGATGTAGCTGAAACTCTGAAGCCCTGCTGGCATGCAGCAAACTGTACAGAAGGCTGCCCATAAGAAGAAAGCAAGACAAATATTGATGATAACCGCTACCCGATTGTGCAGAACAGGGTGGTAATTTTTCAGATTGTTTACGTGTCGTCCACGATTGTGTGACATTGTGGGAAAAAAATGAGACCAGTTATGGATGCTATTAATCATGATTGGCTAGAGGTTGTTACTTAAAATGCGTTTTTAGGTGGGAGAGCAAGTGGGATGGTCAGCGTTGTCTACACTGCTGCCCGCTCAAGAAGTCAGAAGAACAACGTGTTGTGTTTTGAAACAGAACGTGCACCAGTGACATACCCAGGAGGGCAGAACAACATGATAACACACCCAGGTACGCAGAACAACCTGGTAACACATTCCAGAGAGTAATACAGGATTAGAATCCTGCAGATTCTAACTTGTGTTTATGATCTACATTTGTTGTGCAGTTTTTCCTATAAACATTTATTCAGGTACAATAAAATATGGATTATTGGAGAATATGTATCTTTTGAAAGTAGCAACATGTTATAAACAGTTGCAAATAAGCAAAATACTGCATTTGATCATCAGGCCTGCATCCTCTGTAGAAGCTGCTTTTGAAATGCTAGTTAGCAGTCTGTTAGAATGCTGTCTTTACGGGTGGATTAGTGCATTTATCAAGTGTTTCTGGGTTCATTTTGGTGGAATGAACTATTTTAGAACTCCATGATGCAGTTTATGTAAGTAACAAGCCATGACTGGGTGTGCATTATAGGATTTTAATGCACCCCCTGGTGGCGTAGTAAAGCACGAGGCCAAAGGCCGAGTGTCCTCAAAATCCTGGGAAGTACATTAAAATCCTATGATGCATACCCTGGAAGGGCTTTTTACATTGATAAAATGGCTCTAAGTAGGTTTTTGGGGAAGTAGAATGAGATTGTGCACCTGACTGTGTATTTATAGAGATTTAATGCACGGTCAGGTGACGACTCTCGGCCAATGAAATTTTTAGATATTTCTAGCCGTTTATAAGCCCTGATTAAGTTCTTTTATTGTTGCCACGGTACATACGTGTTCTGCTATAGAACTTTGAAGTTGAAAGGATGAAACTGTATCGCATAGTTCTAAATGGTGCTTCCCACCAGTTATGAATCAGAAACATCCGCTGGGATTAGTAGAAACATAAAAGCACCAAATGCTGAGGACAGAAAAGGACCAGTGACCTTCCAGTCTGTCCTGTCTCTTGCTAATGACCCATAACTCCTTCCAGCTACTCCAGACTGGGCCTCCCGCACCCCAACACCCCTTGAATTTATTCCACATTGACTTGAACCCTGCCACACTGTCACGATTACCACCTCAACAGGCAAGCTGTCCCAGATCTTTACCAAGCTCTCCTGTGAAGAAGAACTTCTTCATATCCATTTTGAGTTTATTCCTTACTGACTTATAGATGTGGCCTCTGGTGGCTAGTGTCCCTTCTTACTATTAACAGTTGTGTTGTGTCTACAAGTTTACCCCATGTAGAAACTTGTTTCTATCATCCCTTCTCCCTCCTGGGTATCAGTCATACATGTTCAAGATTGAAGTTGAACTCGGGAAAGACTGAGGTGTTGGTAGTGGATCCGGGCCAGATAGGGGATTGGTGGCTGGTTTACCTTGAGAATTTATCTCGATGGTATCCCACTCCTGGCCTCTGAATGGGTGCATAATCTGGGGGTAATTTTTGATGAGGGGCTGACCCTGCATTCGCAGGTGTCGACTGTTGTCAAATCTTCCTTTTATCATCTTAGGAATATCGCCAGAATTAAGCACGTGGTTCCATTTGGGGATCTTTCTGCACTGATCCATGCCTTTGTGTTCTCATGCTTGGATTATTGCAACTCCCTTTACGTAGGGCTACCTGGGGTTGAAATCCGCCACTTGCAGCTAGTGCAGAACACAGCAGCCCGGCTATTGATGGGGTCCCCTCGATCCTGTCATATTTCGCCTGTTCTGCGCATCCTGCACTAGCTGCCTCTTCAGTGGTGGATCACCTTTAAAGTCGGTTTACTGACTTTTAAAGCCCTACATGGACTGGGTCCTGACTACCTGAAAGAACTCTTGGTCTTTTACCACCCTGGACGATCTCTCCGCTCGGCCGTGAGGGGTTGCTAGAGATCCCGAGGTGTATTTAAGCTGATCTGGGGCTAGAGCTTTTGAGTACACTGCCCTACTCCTCTGAATTCTCACCCACTGCTTCCAATCTGCCTACCTGCTTCCGCCCTGGCAACCTCCAGGGATTTCAGCCACCGCCTCGAGGATTCTCGGCTCGCCCCAGAGCGACTCCTGCAGATTACCCCCGCTGGGCGGGAGGTGGAGAGTCGCCCGACACTCATTCACCCAGACCGGATCCAGTGCCATGTTCCTTGCCCGAGTAATCCCCAGTGAAAATGGCCATCGTGCCGCCACGACTGGCACCCATTTTCCTCTATCCTCCCCTTGTGCGTGGTGTGCACGATGCTCATGGACAGGAGCTTACTGCCACTGCATGCACCTCCCCCAGCGTCAACCACAGCAGCTCCTTTCATTCATCTTGCCAGCACCCTGCAATGACCCCCAGCTGTCGCCAGAGGCCGCTAAGGCACCAAGGCATGACACCCCCCTCCCTGGAGACGGAGAGCAGTCCAACAGACGCTCAGTCCATCACCTGCCAACCCCCGACAACCCTGGCTCATTCCCGATCACGGGTCGCCGGTGTGGAGCGAGGTGTGGCGTCCAGTGCCTCAACCCTCAGCACCACCGGGCCGGCCCAATGTTTGATCTTTTTAATTATATTTTTCATTTTCTGTGATTGTTTTTTTAAAGTATGTGTATGTATGAATTGTAAGGTGCCTAATGAATACATTTTTATTATTTATTATTACAATCTTTATCCTGTCCTCATATGTTTTGTCCTGAAGACCACTGATCATTTAAGGCACTCTGTGGCTGCTTATCCCCCACCCTCATAAAGTGTTTTCTTGTTATTTAACTTGTACCTATGTTTTGAGTTATTCTGTAACTTCTGAATCCAAGCTGTATCGTTCATTGTGATGTACCTTTGCTTTCTCCTATTTTTCTTTGTTTTGCAATCTATGACGTGGAACCTTTGTAAAAGAGCTTGCGCTCAAAGGTCTTTTCTGAATCACTAAATAAATAAAATAAATTCTTGTTGCACTCCTCTGGACTGATTCCAACCTGTCCCTGTCTTTTTTGAGATGAGGGAACCAGAACTGGACACCATATTCCAGATGTGCTGTTATCAGAAAACTATAAAGAGACAGGCTCACCTCCCTCCTTCACTAGAAACATGGCACAGGATTTTCAAAGCATGGTATAGGGCTTTGCCAAACTATGTGCCATGACACTTAGGTTCTGGCAGTGTGCCAACCAGTCACCACAACTGTACCGATTCCACAGTCTCGGTGCAGTTGCAACAATTCACGATTACGGCGGCTTGTGCCAAATATCTGGTGCAATCTCCATAAAGAAGGCCACAGGATTGCCACAAGTTAGACCAGAAAAGTCGTCTAACTTAACGGCAGCTGCCACACGGGATAGAAAATCCTGTTACATCACCACAAGTTCCATGCACCGTATTGTTAGCGCACTCAGGGCTTGTGACGATCTAAGCCTTTCGAAAATCCTGCCCATAGAATTTGTCAACAGATAAGGACCACTTGATCCACCCAGTCTGCCCACCCTACATACAGTATCGCTGCAGACCCTACTTGATCTCTGTCTCTTTCTCCCTCCCCCATTCCTTTCCACTAAGATTCCCCTATGCCTATCCCATGCATTCTCTAACCCTTCCACTGTTTTCACCCTCATCTGGTAGGCTGTTCTAGGAGTTCACCACTCTTTCTGTGAAGAAGTACTTCCTCTCTCTCTCTCTTGAATCTACCCCTTCAGCTTCATAGCATGTCCTCGCATTCTTGAGCACCTTTCTTCTGAAAATAACTTCCTTCCCTGTACCTTACTTATCTACCTGAGGTATTTAAAGGTCTCTGTTATATCCCCCCCTCTCCCTCTTCTCTGTGAGAGTGTACATACTGAGTTCCTTTAATCTGTCCCCATAGGGGTTTTGATGCAGACCCTGCACCATTTTAGTTGCACATCCTCTGGACTGCTTCCACTCTGTTTATATGCTTCTGGAGATGTGGCCTCCAGAACTGTACACAGTATTGTAGGTGAGGTCTTACAAGCAATCTGTACAGAGGCAGCATGGCCTCCCTCCTTCTGCTGGTAATACCTCTCCCTGTGTACCCCAGCACCCCACCAGGCCTCCCAGCTGCCTTGACACACTGCCTGGCCACCTTTAGGCTATCAGAGATGATTACTGCAGGTCTCCCCTGCTTGGTGGTCATCAATAATACTTCTTATTTTGTACTCTGCCCAGGTTCCCACGCCTAAGTGCATTATTTTGCACTTTTTCACATTGAGACCCAGCTGCCATCCCTGACCATGCCCTGAGTTTTCTCAGGTCTCTGATTATCTCTTTCCCAGTTGCTACTCTGTTGCAGACTGTGCTGTCATCTGCAAAGAGGCGAACCTTCCTCCAGCTCCTCTGCAATATTATTTATAAAACATTAAAGAGGACTGGACCCAGCACTGAACCTGAGATACCCTGATGGCCACTGTCCCTTCTCAGAGTGAAATCCATTTGCCACAACCCTCTGTCATTTATCCCTAACCAGTTTCTTACCCAGTCCTAAGCTACCAAGCTTGCTTAATGGTCTCCTGTGTGGACCAGTCTTGAATGTCTTACTGAAATCTAGGCAGGCCACATCCACTGCTCCACCCTGATCTAATTCCTTGGTCACCCAATGAAAGAACTCTTAGATTTGTTTGACGTGACCTCCCTGCTGTGAATCCATGCTGTCTCGGGTCAAGTGACTCATTAAACTCAAGCTATTCTACAATCCCGTCCTTCAGCAATGATTCCATTAACTTCCCCACCACCGATGTTAGGCTGTCTGTCCTATAATTACCAGCCTTCTTCCTGCTACCACTTCTGTGAAGTGGGACTACATCTGCTCTCCTCCAGTCCCCAGGAACGACTCCTGTTTCCACCAAGCTGTTAAATAGGACTGGGTCAGAGGTGGAGCCAGTAATTTCCTGAGCTCCCTAAACATCCTAGGATTTGCTCCATCTAGTCCTATTGCTTTGTGCACTTTCAGACTAGCAAGTCCCTTCCCTTTAGGACTCTCTCCTCTGAAAAATAACTAGTGTCAATCTCCCTCCCTTCAGAGCGCCTGTTACTTTCTTGTGGCCCCTCACCTTTTCCTTCTGCTGTGAACACTGAACAAAAGTATTTGTTCACGATGCCTGCCTTTTCCTGGTCACCTCTGCACAGTCCCACCCCATCCCTTTTAACCTTACAATCCATCCCATGAGCTTCCCTTTTTGCATCCCTAAAATACCTTGTCCCCTTTTATTGCTGCTTGGGTATTGTCACTTCAGTTTGTGCCTTTGTGCACCTCACTGCTCTCCTGCTTCCATTTCCCTGATATACCTCCCTATCCTTCTCCCTATGTGTTACCTTGTATCTTCCAAGTGCTACCCTTTTAGTCTTTTATCTTTTCTGCCACCTACTTCAAGAACCATAGCGGTCTCTTTTTCGTCTTGCTTTTACTCGCTTGATGCAGATGTCCGTTGCCTTCACTGTGCCCTCTTTTAGCTTTGTACACTGTTCCTCTGCCCCCCCAGGTCATCCCTCCCACCAGGTCTTCCTTGAGACATTCATCCACCTTGATAATATCTGCTCTCCCGAAGTCCAGGACCCTTGCCCTGGTGTGGTTCAATTCCGCAGCTGTCTTGTTGAACCACACTGTACGGTGTCACTGGTCCCAAAGTAGCCCTTCTGTAACACTGTCCACATTAGTGATTACCAGGTCCAGTACTGCCCCATCACGAGTCAGTTCACTGACTAGTTGCCTGAGGAATGCCCCCTGTAGGGAGCCAGAGATGTCACTGCTTCTAGTTGACACCACAGCTGGGAGGTGTGCCAGTAGACCTGTTACTGCCTGCACCACCTCTTTCAGAACCCTGAGATGCAAATCATCCTGCCCTGGCAATCTATTCACATTTAGGCCCTGCAACTCTAGGACCCAGGCCTCTTTAGCCTTTGCAACTTCCAACTCCTGCCTCAGCTGCCCCCTGTACTGGACCCCATTCTCCAATAATCGTTTCCTTGAGTCCACTGTGAGGCTGATCTGAAAAATTCATTCAGAATGTTTACCTTCTCCAGTGTCATCCTCTGCTGGACCCCTCCCATTCTTTTAACTTCCTATACCTCTTTTGGACTTCCTTTTCTGCTTATGTAAAGGTTTTCTCACTGTCCTTGTACCTCTCCCGAACCAGGTCTGGCGTGCAGATAGTCTCTTCATGCCACAGGGTCGGCCGCCCCTGGACAAGGTGCCTCTAGTGCATGGGAGGCGCAGGGCATGGCCATCAGCTGTGAGATCGCCTACAATTTTCCGCTGTTCTTTCCCCGGGGAGCTGGACATGCAATGGCATCCTAAGCACGTTTGTGCCAACACCCACCATGCTCCCCCCCACCGAAGCTCTGCACGCAACTGTAGTGCGGCTGGTCTCCGTCAGTCACTGCTGCAGCACGGTGCATGACCCATACCCACCCCAGAGAAAAGAGAGCAGTCATAGGACGCACAATCTTTCCTCTCCCCTGCCAGCCCCCAGCGGCCTGAGTCCATTCCCGAACCCGGGTCACTGGCGTGGCACGAGGTGTGGCATCCAGCGCCTCAGCGCCATTGGGCCAGCCTCTGATTAGTAGTTTTAAGCCAGTTTCACATATTCCTTCCAGCCCCCATCGATCTTCTCCCTTTTGTATTTTCTGAATGCTGCAGTCCTTGCCCTTACGGCCTCCCCAATATGACTGTAGAACCAGATTTTCCCCGGATGTGTTTTACCCTTTCTGTAGTACTGTACCTAATGTTTTCCCTTGCAGCCCTTAAAAGAAAAGTCCCTCAACCTATTTTCTGTACACCTGTGTAGTTTGTAGGAATGAACAATGACTTTCTCTCTCTCTCTTGCATCCCCCTAATTTCATCCTAATTTAAATATATTTGAGGTTGCTTCACTCTGTTTGGCCCAGGTGTGAAAACCTGTTTGTCTCCATTGCAAATGTCATGACCCTAAGCATACAAGGCATCACGGGAATTGATGATGTGTGTAACCAGGGTTCAGGGGGGTGTTATTAGTTGTTAGTGCACGGTGCCTCCATTTTTTTAACCCATTACCTGGTTAACCTAGGTTTGGGGAGAAAATATTCACTTAGCATCAGGGCTAGGTTTGCATTTCTGGTCAGGGGCACCCATGTAGTTCCAAACACAGGAAGCAATAACTGAAAATGTTCAAACCAGGAGTAGGACTCTAAAGTGGGTCTTTTATTCACTTCAACGCAAGACTACAAAGCAAGATGGACCCACCGGGCTACACTCACTGGATAGCAATCTACAGTGGTCAGAACACATCTTCATCGACAATAACCCTCAGGTTCTGAACACATCTGGGCTCCACTCCTGAACTGGTACTCTCACTCTTGGTTTCCCTGGCATGGCACTCGGCCAGCACTAGTACACTTTCCATATGTCATAGACTTTTGGCGGTGGCTCCTCAACCACTCATAGGCGCACCCCAACTCTAAAGGGAAAAACACATCCTTAATCCCACATCTGGGTACTTTTGCAGAGACTGTCCAAGTGCCTGGGAGAAAGCTATAGGTGCCGAAGTGAATCCATAGAGGTAAATCTGGTTACTCCAGATGGGGGTCTCCCACCTCTTGTTCCCAATCCATACCTGGCCATTCATTTGGAGTCAACACCTTTCTTGAACTCTGTTTGTAGCTGCTATTTCGAAATGTATATCACATTTAACAATCTACTTTCCATGTAACTGGTGTCCTGATTTGCAACTTTTCTAGTGGCTATGTCCATCCCTGTAGACCCCCCACTGGTTAGATGCATTTCAAGCCATACACTATCTTAAAGTACTGTACTGGGCTGTCCTTTTCTGACCCACTGAAGCAGATACTTTTACACAACTCTGTTGGTGAAACAAGGGCTCTATGTCAGAGCAGACTCACCATGGTTTGCAGGTGCCTCAGGGCTTCTCACACAGAAAACACACATCTGGTACAAATTCTGTAGTCAGGCAACTTTCCTCTTCCAGCAGGGCCAGGGAATTTTTTCTAACTCAAATATACTTTAAGCTACAGAAAACAAAAGTGCACTTATTATATCTTGAAAAAATGTCATGGCCAGCATAAGACACGAAAGCAGGGACTGCAGAGGACAGCAACAGCACTGACTAATCTTACAGTATCACTACTGCAGGCCTTAGCACTATAACATCATAAAATTCCATGATGCCTTACATGAGACAGGTTCTGACCTTTGCAGTGAAGTCAAGCAGGTTTTCACACCAGACATAAGTACCTTCATTTGCATTTAAATTCTGATACAATTGGGAGGGTGCAATAGAGGCAATCATTGTTCTTACCTACAAACTACACATATAAACAGAACAAAAGGCTGAGGGGACCTTCCCTTTTGATGTCACATTTTTATAATCTCCTATATGCTTTCCATTCAATATACTTTTTCTATCCCCTTCAGCTTATTCTAGAATCCCTTTCAATCTATTGAAAACAGACCTTCTGAAGTTATAGGCCAGCACCAAAAACTCCAACTCCTGCTTCTGCTCTCCAGGAAGATACTGAATGTCACCGTATTGTGATCACTCAACCCCAGCG
The DNA here is from genome assembly GCA_016271365.2 of Neoceratodus forsteri. Taxonomy (NCBI): domain Eukaryota; kingdom Metazoa; phylum Chordata; order Ceratodontiformes; family Ceratodontidae; genus Neoceratodus; species Neoceratodus forsteri. The sequence goes on along the minus strand of CM028135.1, from coordinate 24,035,848 downwards.
TCGTGTCTCTCCTTATGTTGGTTGCTTATAATGTCCTGGTTAAACAGATGAAGATCAAGAATAATGCCTTTCCTAGTCCCTTCCATACCCACTGGCTTAGGAAACCGTCCTGCATATCCTCTATAAACTCCTGGCTTTTAGCACTGCCTGCTACTGAGATATCCCAGTTTACATCCAGGAGAGTGAAATTTTGGATTTGGCTTCCTTCTTGTGAAAACTTTGTGAGAAGCCATTTTCGTGAAAATGTGCACTTTGCGCCTTTTTTTTTCATGTGAAGTGAGCACTTTAAGGCTTTTCTCGCCCTACAAACTGCATACTTTGCAAAGCCCTCTATCGCTATAAATTGCACCAGTTCTCTGCGAAACTGCACAAAGCGAAATGGCAGAACTTTGCACGTACTGTAATGTAAAACGCAGCTTTTGAAGTGCAAGAGCTAGCCCCGCTTGAACTCATTTTTCTTTAAGAGGCGCTTCAGGCAATGCAGCAGACAATTTCAGACTCTCAAGATATGAGAGATGACCACCTCTGTATTTGAAAAAGTATGCAGTGTTGCATATTATAAATGAATCTAATAAATCAGAGTAAGATCAGATCTCCACCCTTCAAACTTCTAGCTTTAATGAGGCTAATGTGCGCGTTGTCTGAGTTCCAACCCTCTTGTTTTCTCCCATTCGGTAATTTGGAGCTGAAAGGCTTTTATCTAATTGAGGGACGGGGGAGTATCGAACTCCGGAGCTGACTAATGGATGAAATACGTGTCATGGGGCTATTCAGGAGATCAAGGCAGCTCTCCAGATCCCTTGCTAGCACTGACCAAAGAGTCCTGCCTAATGCAGGGGAATTTACTCTTTTAAGGCCTGATTTTGGAACTTGATTCTTTTTTGTTTTCCTTCTGGGAAGTGAGTTAGATTTTTTTTCTTTAAGACCTGAACATGATACTTCTTGCTGCTGTGGGTTATACTGGATGTTTTTAAAGCCCTGTTTTAGTAGTGATTTTACAGCATGGAACATTCCCAAGTACAGTACAATTAAAAAGGCTGCTAAGGCTTACTTTTTTTCTCCTTGGTTTTTATTTTACAGTGCATTTTCCCCAGCAGAGCTGGAGCATCTCATTTACAGTGGGATCCTGCTTCTGTTATGTTTTACAGCTTGGGAGACTGAAGCACAGGGAGGCAGGCTATGAACAATACAGTGGCCCATGGCTAGAGATCACTTGCAAATTACAAGTGACCAGTAAAAATATGCTTACATGGCTGTAGGGCCACACATTATAGGATGTCTACCCTGTACAATTGCATTGGCTGATAACTGTTTTGTTTTCATGGCCACATGGCCACCAACTTGTAGATTTGTTTCACCTTGCAGGGAAGTCAAGTGGCTTGCTCAAGGTCACACAGTGAGCATTGGGTGTGGTGGGTTTGAACCTGGGATCTCCTTGTTTATCATCCTGTGCTCTCACCACAGACCCCACATTGCCTTTAGTTGTAACATACATTTCCATTAAACATCAGTGAAAGTAATTGCTCTTGTCTGCCAGTCAGTCACAGCAACGAGTTTAATGCTACATCCCTGGGGTACTGTTTTAAGGCAAACAGACTTTAGGAGGGATTGCCATGGCCTGACCTGGAGGTACTCTGCCTCCCAGCACAGAGTTTGCCATGATTTATGTAAATTTTTTTTTTTTTGGGGGGATTTGAAATAACCACGCAGCAGTCCCAGTAGTGCAGTAATCAGTCTCTGTGAGGCTGTCTAGGGGAACAAAGTCTTCTGGTTGCAGTTCAAGAAAATCAGTGCTGTTCTGCTCTTTAAAGTTCTATATACATGTATATATATATATATATATATATATATAAAATATACACACGCACACACAGTTTCCACAGTCAGTTGTACTGAAACTGATATGCAGTGAAATTTGGAAAGTGTGGCTCTGTATACAGTTAGAGAGTCACACTTGGGTTGCAGGCCAGTTCCTCATCTGCTGAATTTTCTAGGGCCTCTGGCAACTTGCATTAAAGAGGAACTCTTAAAAGAGTCCAGATATCTGACGGGCAACTTTGGAAAAAGCACGCGGTATTTACAAACTGGTCTGCTTGTATTTCATGGAACGTTTGTGTTGCTCTTTCCCCTTTTTTATAATTATGGATACTAACCTGAAAACAGAATCCCTGTCCCATGGAATTGCTCTGTCCCTGTTACTTGTCTACAACTGACATCACAATCCTGTGACTGTGACATCATAGTTTGTGGCTCTGACAGTGGTGATGATGTCACAAGTAGAGGACAGGCACGTTGTTTGCAGACAAGCAGCCAGAGCAGATGAAGACTAATGGACAGCAATCTTGTTTTCGTAGTTACTCAGAAAATGGGAAAATGGTTTATTTAGGGAGTTAATGTAATAACATTTTATAGTGATGGACATATTCAGCATTTCACAGCTGGAAAATGGAGCCTGTGAGTTTCTTTGCTCAGTGTTGGGGAAGTTAATTTTAAAATGTACTATATCACAGTTGCTGGTTGCCTTAGAAAGTCTGTCATCTTTTTTTTAAGAAAAGTAATACGTAACTGTAATAGTAATTCACATTACGTTTTATGTTGCTTTATATTTCTTTTCATTGTGTGCCTTCCACATATATAAATGTTAGTTTTTCTTTTGAAAACAAATTCTGTGGGAGCAATTCTGAAGCACTTAGTGAATCCTATGTCCTAGTTTTGTCGCAGTTCCACTTGGTTCTGGTGAAGTGTGTGAGAGTATAGCTGTGAAAGGACAAATGATCCCACTTAATATTAACTAAAAATTATATTACGTTAACTAGTGGTGCTTGAAATGATCAACCCCCCCCACCGATCTCTTGAAATCTGCCCATTTATTCTGAGTTTGGATCAGTCTATTTTTATTCGTTTTTGAAGTGAGATCCAATCCAAGGTCAAAATCTAACTAATTCAGTCCAAGCTGTCTGAAAAAAAAAAACATTCTGTGGTGCTCAGTGTCACCCCCCTTTCCCTGACACCATCCCATGAATATAAACTCCTCCAGTCCCTGGTGTCCAGTGGCATCTTCTCCCTCACCTCATCGTCTGAAAAAAATAAATAAATAAAATGTTAACTTATTGACACTTCTTCTCCTTGCTTCTGGTATCTAATGACTCTCTGCTGCCTTACCCCATCCCAAAACCGAGAATCGATCAGAGTAGCTCCCCTATCCCCCCAACAGTGACTGTCACAGCCCTCCACTCACCTCCTCATGTGGTACTTACCAACTCAGAGGTGCTAGGAGCTGTGGGAGTAGGGAGCTGTTAGGAACAGTGACCATAACTACTTGGTTTGAACTGGCACTCGAATCTGATAAACCACAATCGAGAGCTGATTCTTGATTTTGGAAAGATAGACTTCAATAGGCAGAAGGAGCTGGTCAAGGATAAGTTAGTAGCGGTGGACAACATAGACTGGGTAGAGGAGAAATGGAGCAATTAAAGGGGCCATTCTCAGGACATCTGAGGTGGGCATGATAACAGTGATGAAGAAGAACAGGTTCAAGAGACCACTGTGGTTCTTTGTGGGGTCAAGGAGCTGGTGAAGGCCAAGAAAAGGCTTCTGCAAATTTAAAGAAAAGCAGGAGAGGAAGAATGAGGAGAATGTTTGCTGACAAACAGGGAGGCAAAGAGGGGTTAGACAGGCCAAAGCAGACACAGAGCTGCATATTGTGGAGGGGGTCAAGAGTGAAGAAAAGCAATTTTTCAGGTATATTATTGAAAAAAGGAAGAATGGAGAGGGAATTGTGAGGCTACCAGAGGAGGATAGGGTGATTGAGGTAGACAGGCAAAAGGCCACCATCCTTAATGATTACTTTTGCTCAGTTTTCACTAGAGAGGATGGTAGGCCCTTGCCAGAGAGTGGCATCGAAGTGGCCATTAAGGGGATCCTGGAGATGAGGCAGCCAGCATTTACTGGCAAAAGGGCCCTGAAAAGGGTGGCAGCCCTAACAATTGATAAGGCCCCAGGACCAGATGGGTTGCATCTGAGACCAGTCAGGGAATTGGCAGCAGAACTGACTGATCTCCTGGTGGGTCTGTTCAACAGCACTCTAAGGACAGGAGTGGTTCCAAATGACTGAGGGTGGTGGACATAGTTCCACTCCATTGGGGGGATGAGGAGCAAGCAGAGAACTACAGACCTGTCAGTCTTACCTCTGTTGTAGGAAAACTGATGAAGTCACTGGTTAAAGAGGATTTGTGGACTACTTGGAGCAACGGTCTCCAGGATAGTAAGCAGTGTGGATTTGTGGCAGGAGAACTTGCCAGACTAACTTGATAGTTTTCGTTGACTGGATGATGAAAGAACTGAATAGGGAACATGCGGTGGATTTGCTCTACTTCAACTTCACCAAGGCTTTCAGGGTTTTAAATAATTGATTAGCAGTTTTTTTCTTGGGACAATACTAACTGTACAGAAAGCATTTATATCGGTTTTCTAGAAGTGTCATGTTTGTTAAACACAGTGAGGCAAGTGATATGCATTTTCACAATGTTTTAGAACTTTTATGAGCAAAACACTAATCAATTTTTAGAGTTATTTAAAACCCTGGCTTTTGACTTGGTATCCTGCAGACGCTTGCTGAAGAAGATGGAGGACCTGGGTGCGGCTAAGTTCATAGTAAACTGAGTAGGTAACTGGCTAAAGGGGAGACAGCAGAGTGTAGTGGTCAACAGGATTAAATCAGAAGAGAGAAGGTAATGGCGGGATTCCATGGGGATCCATCCTGGGTCTGGTCCTCTCAAACATGTTCATCAAGCGACATTGGTGAGGGAATCCAGGTCAGACTGTGTCTCTTCGCAGATGACACTAAGCTCTGTAAAAGGGTTGATAGTGATGAGGGAATAAAGGAAATGCAGAGAGACTTGCAAAAGCTGGAGGGGTAGTCAGGGGTTTGGCAGTTGAAATTCAAAGCCAGAAAGTGCAAGGTGATGCACCTAGGGAACAAGAACTCCCACAATGGAGTACTGGATGGAAGGGGTAAGACTCAGTATCACGGCTGAGGAATGAGACCTTGGAGATATCATCAGTGACTCCCCTAAGCAATCAAGTCAGTGCAACAAGGCAGATAGGATGCTGGGATATATTGGAAGGAATGTTGATAACACAAAAAGGGAGGTAATACTTCCCCTGTATAGAACCTTGGTGAGGTCTCACCTGGATTACTGTGCCCAATTCTGGGGTCCACACCTCTGAAAGGATAGCGATACACTCGAGAGAGTACAGCACAGGCTAACAAAAATGATTCAGGGCCAGCAGGGCATGTCCTGTGAGTCGTGCCTCTAGGCACTGAACATGTACTCACTGGAGACCTGAAGGTAGAGGCTTTCAAATTCCTGAAAGGAATTGAAAAGGTGAACTGTAGGGAACTATTTAAGTTGAATACCACCTCGTTGTCACGTGATCATGAGTAGACGTTAACAGGAGGGAGGGTCAGGAGGGAAATGAGAAAATACTATTTTACAGAAAGGGTGGTGGAGTCATGGAACATGCTACCAGCTGAAGTGGTGGGTGCAGAAACAATTAGTGGTTTTAAGCATGGCTGGGGCAGAATGAAGTGTATAGTGTTTGTTCGAGTGTCAGAATTGGGGAGGAGAATGAAGAGGTGGGTGGGATGGTAGGACCCTGGAGGAACAGTAGGCCCCAGGGTAAATGGGGAACTTGAGCAGACTTAGATTAACCTTTAGTCTTTTTCTGCTGTCATTGTCTTTGTTTCTATGTTTCTTCAGCTGTCCACTGTCTCCCCCGTCACAGACAGCTGAGTTATTTACATCACTCTGAAGATCCACAACACAGTGCTGCTTGTGTTTATACAACAGGGACAAGCTGATATTGAGTTAGATAAAAACATGTATTTCTCACCCCAGTTGAATAAATAGCCTGATGAATTATGCAGGATGTGTATAAATGTAAAATCTTACATTTATACATACACTCCCAATGTCACTAGTTCACATTGCCACTGTGCATGTGTCAGAGCTCCATAGCAACACAAACCTTAAACACTTGCACCACATTCCCCAACTTAAACAATAATTACACACAGCTGTCAGAAGCATGAGAAACATAGCTTTTCTCCAAGCATCAGGTGCACTGCATTCAAACAGCACATTTGCAGAACATACATCAGAACAAAACTGCCAAAACACTAATCTCTACTGTGCTATTACAGGTCCTCAGCATGCGCCCCCCCCCGACAAAAATCTCCGTGCATCACCACAAAACCATGAAATACACTTTAAGAAACCAGAATAAAATGGACCCTATTGTATAAATCGCACACATGATGGGCAGATTGTGTGCTACGCAAAATATTCTCACTCCTGCATTGTGAGCTCTGCATACTCTCACTTGACTTGTGCCTTCGGCACTCGTGATTATCCAGAGCGCACTCTGCAGGAGTGAAGTATTTTCCATATCACACTCCTGCCCATCATGTATCCCCTATTTATTTTTATGTATTTATTTATTGACCAGCGGGTGGACTGGGTCATACAGGCCCATTTTCCACCATACCTTGGTTTCAGAATTAACAGAATTACATGGAGCACAACGAATGACATAATCTTGTGTTTCACATACAGGGGGGTTGTTATCATCTAGGAAGTAAGGGTTACAAGCAGTTTTACCAAATGTTTCTTCATTTATTTAATTCGTTGGTTGATTGATTGATTGATTAGTTAGTTTTTTTGTTGTTGAACACCTGCTTCACGTCCTCCCTCAGGGGCTACTTAAAGCAAGCATCCTCCTGCCCTTGTTCCTAGTTGCCCCACCCTGTATGGTGGGCCCAGTGACACAATGACTACATGCGGTTGCCGCATCTGTCTAGGGATTACTCTGTACCTGCCCTGCTGATATATGTTTTCTTTCTTGACTTTCTTGTTGTTGCCATGCTTTGACTCTGTATTTGCCACTGTGTTATTACTGCCTGTACCTGACTGTTACTTGTTGATTGCTGTGCCTTGACTCTGTATTGTCATCGCCTGTACCTTGTATTTCTCTGGGTGCACCTGAAAATAGGCACTTGACTGTCTAGCGTGCTTACCTGGTTAACAAAAGCTAAATAAATAAAAGGATAGCTAGAAATACTTCCTGTTTTAGCCTTGTCCCAGGTGTGGGGGGTACAGATGCACACCGACTGATACTGAACCAGGTTCAGCTGTTGCTGGTTTTAGTGAGTGGGGGAAATTTGGCCAGAACACTGGGACATTTCCCAAATCTCTTTTCGAAGTAGGGATCCTTTTTTATATAGATTCTTCTGCCTCCACCCTGCCATTGGTCGGAGATACACCCAGTTAATGAGGGATAAACACTGTTCAGGTGATGCAATGGCATGCGGATGACCAGGAATTTGCTTTCCTTGTTTTTCTGCCTTTGATGTGGTGGGAGTTGGGGGGGTGATTATGACACAGAGGTTGGGAGTGGCTGTCTTTCTCATCCCTTTTTTTTTTTAAATTACTTGTGAAGTTTGTGCAAGGTCGGGCAATTCTGCGAAGTATGAAGTTCCCCCTCTGCAAACCATCTTTGCTAACGTATTATGAACTGGTGACATCTCTGCTCTACCGGTGTCGTATTTAATAAGTGTTTGTTGTGAGTCACAAGACCACCAGCCGTTACGTGATGATCTAGTCCAAAAGTATTATACCATCAAGTGAGACAGTGGCATCAGAGACAGAAGACTATGACCAAGATTCACTCAGGGCAACTATAGTAACTCATTTGAAGCCATGTTCCTAATTCAGTGAGATCTGCCTGGAGATTACATGTATTCATGCAGGCAAATTTGAGACCTGAGGTTTTATGTAGCAGGGAGGGCTGTACTATTACCTTAGACTGGTCCAGGGTTGCGTTCTAGTCACCTGTTAAGAAAAGCACTAGATGGAACAGCAGCCATATTGCTTCCCTTTGACACGGTGATAGAGAGAACTGAATAGAAACATAAACTTTGACGGCAGATAAGGACCGCTAGGCCCATCTAGTCTGCCCATTTCCCTACCTACAGGATAGGCCACAGATCCTAGTTAACCAACAGCCTATATCTTCCTGCCCCCCACAAGAATTGTTCTTATGTCTGTCCCATGCATTCTTGAATTCTCCCACAGTTTTAGACCCCACAACCTCCTCAGGAAGGCTGTTCCACGCATCCACTACCCTCTCTGTGAAATAATACTTCCTCACATTGCCCTGAACACGCCCTCCTTCTATCTTTAAATTGTGTCCCTTGTTCTTGCAAGTCTCTTTTTGAAAGATGCTACCCTCTTGGACTTTGTTGATTCCACTGAGGTACTTGAAAGTTTCTATCATGTCCCCCTCTCCTTCTTTCCTCAAGGGATGTCATTAAGCTCCTTTAGTCTCTCCTCATACGGCTTCTCTTGCAGACCCTGCACCATTTTAGTTGCCCTCCTCTGGACTACCTCTATCCTGTCTATGTCCTTGTGGAGATGGGGTCTCCAGAACTGGATACAGTACTCCAGATGGGGTCTCACCAACTATCTGTACAGAGGGATAACAACTTCCTGTTTTCTGCTGATGATGCCTCTCCCTATACATCCCAGTATACCCCCAGCCCTCCCTACTGCCTTCTAACATTGCTTGCTAACCTTAAGGTCATCTGATATGATTACCCCCAGGTCCCTTTCCTTTTTGTTGTTGTTACTACCTCCCACCAATTGTGTATTCTTCCCCTGGGTTCTTGTTTCTCAGGTGCATTATTTTGCACTTCTTTGCATTGAATCCTAGCTGCCATACTTCTGACCATTCCTCCAACCTTGCCAAGTCCCTTTTCATCCTTTCCACGCCTCCTTGTGTATCAACCCTGTTGCAGATCTTTGTGTCATCTGCAAAAAGGCATACTTTTCCTTCCAGTCCCTCTGCAATGTCACTAATGAAGACATTAAAAAGGACTGGACCCAATACTGAACCCTGTGGTACCCCACTAGTAACCCCCTTTCTTCAGAGTGGACTCCATTTACAATTACCTTCTGTGTCCTGTTGTCCAGCCAATGTTTTACCCAGGCTACCACCCTGGGTCCCACTCCCAGGCTGGTTAATTTGACTATTAATCTTTAGTGTGGGACTGTGTCAAATGCCTTGCTAAAGTCTAGGTAGGCCATGTCCACAGCCCCTCCCTGGTCTACTACTTTGGTCACCCAGTCAAAGAAATCTATTAGATTCGTCTGACATGACCTTCCGCTGTGAACCCATGCCGCCTTGGGTCCTGTGCTCCACTGGCCTCTAGGTACTCAACTATTCTTTCCTTCAGAAGTGACTCCATCACTTTCCCTACCACAGAGGTCAGACTGACAGGTCTGTAGTTTCCTGCCTCTGTCTTGGTACCACTTTTGTGAAGGGGAATCACATCCGCCTTCCTCCAGTCCTCGGGTACCATGCCATCCTCCCATGATTTATTAAAAAGAGTAGCCAGTGGTTTCACTAGTTCCTCCCTTAATTCTTTTAGAATTCTGGGGTGAATTCCGTCAGGACCCATTGCTTTGTCCACCTTCAGTTTTAGGAGTTCTTGCAGAACCCTTTCTTCTGTGAAAGGACTGGGATCGACCTCCCTATCAAGAGTGCTTCTGTTAATTGGATTAGGCACTTCCCCCTCCTCTTTTGTGAATACTGAGCAGAAATATTCGTTCGGTATTCTTGCTTTTTCACTGTCCCCCTCTGCCCACCCACCGTTCATTCTGTTCAGCCTCACTATCCCTCCCTTTGTCTTTCTACCTGCTGATGTACCTATAAAAGGTTTTATCCCCAGTAACTGAGTTGGCTATCTTTTCCTCAGTTTGGGCCTTTGCTATTCTGACTTCCCTCCCTGCTTCCTTCTGCCTTAACTGGTACAGCTGTCTGTCCTGCTCCTTCTGTGTTTCCTTATACTTCCGGAATGCTATCTTTTTCTTCCTGACTTTCACAGTCACCTCTTTTGAGAACCATAGTAGCTTTTTCTTTCGTTTTGATTTGTTTATTTGCTTCACACAAAGGCTTGTTGCCTCTGTGATGGCAGTTTTGATAATTCCCATTGTTGCTCCACACCTCCTCCTAGCCTGTTTGCTAGTGCTTTTCTGAGGCACTCTCCCATCTTGCCAAAGTCAGCCCTCCTAAAGTCCATTACCCTTACTTTTGTGACTTGATTCTGTAGCTGAGTTTAACGTGAACCACACTGTTTGATGGTCACTTGTCCCCAGATGGCAACCCACTTCTAATCTGAGATCTGAATATTTTACCTCTGATAGTCTTTTAAGAATGAATGTGAAATTTCCCATGTAGAAGGGAAGAACAAAAAGGAAATCCGAACACTTCTGATCATAGGAGACTCCGTGATTGGGAGTTGATACCTACCTCTGGCCGGGGTAATGGTCAGATGTCTCCCAGGTACATCAACGTGGAAAGACACTGACCACATTGCTAAAATCATGCAGGAAGCAGGAGAAAACACTGATATCCTGGTACATATAGGATTACTATCTCACCAGCCGGTCAGTTGTGGAGACCAAGAAACACCTGACTAGGCTGGGAGATAAGCTGTCATACATTTTGTCCGGCATCTCCTTCTCTGAGATCCTGCCAGTCTGGGGGGCCATGGATGGAAGGTCAGAGAAGGGGAGACAGGGGTGCTAAACATGTGGCTCAAGGGCTGGTGCCAGGAAAAAGGACACAAATTTGTAGGTAACTGGCAACAGTTTTGGGAGCGAAAGTTCTTTAAATTCAATGGACTGCATCTGCCTAAGGAGGGAGTCCGTGCATTGGGGCAGAAGTTTGATGTCTTTGCAGAATATTTAAATTAGCAATTGGGGAGAGGGGTGCACCACCCAATAGATCAAACAGGAAGAACACCCTTCCCCCCTCAGCTAGTGATGAAACAGGAGTTCAGCATGTTTGTAGTTCATTTGCATCACCAGGTAAGGAAAAAGGTGCGGCTCCCCATACGATGTGCAGGGGAAACACCGGACCTCCCAACAACTAACGTACAGAAATCTGACCAATGGAAAATCATGTACACAAATGACCGCAGTCTGGGAAACAAGATCCCAGACCTGCAGGCAATAATGACAGAGGCTAAACTGGACATAGCAGCCATTAGCGAGACATGGTTCACCAGTAACCACACTTGGGAGACTTCAGTACCTGACTATGTACTGTTCAGAAGAGACTGAGGTGCAAAAGGGGGGTGGCCCTTTATGTCAATGAAAATATCAAAGCTATAGAACTTCAGAATACACATAAGGAGCCAGAAGAACTGTGGGTCACACTGGAAACAGCAAATGGGACAGCCATACGAACTGGGGTTGTCTACAGGCCTCCAGACTAGGGGGAGGAGATAGACACATTTCTGTTAGAAGATATACAAAACATGACAGCTATAGGTGAGGTTCTGATAATGGGAGACTTCAACATGCCAGATACAGATTGGTCAATGCCAGTAGGAACATCTGCCAGAACTAGACACACAGTGGATTCCCTGTAGGGGGAGGGCCTCAAACAACTGGTACAACAACCCACAAGAGACAGGGTAATCTTAGATCTAGTACTGACTAATGGGGAAAGAATCACAGATCTTCTGGTAGAAGATCACCTGGGGGCCAGTGACCATCCCATGGTATATTTCAATTTGGCCACTAGAACTAAATCATCCCATTCCAAGGCAAAAATATGGGACTTCAGAGGAGCTGACTTTGATAAGATGGCCGACAGAGTTAAGCTAGCCCTGGCAAGAAGAAATACAGGTGAGGGGGTACAGGTAAAGTGGGCAATCATTAAGGTGCAATACTTGAAGCAACATCTCATTGTGTTAGGGAGAAAAGCAAGAGCAAAAGAAGGAGGAAACCACTTTGGTTCTCAAAAACAGATGCAGAAAAGATCAGAGCCAAAAGGTTGGGCTTAAGGAAATATAAAGGAACACAACGGGACGAAGAAAGGGAGGCATACCAAACTTCCCTAAGGGAAGCAGGGAAGGCAGTAAGGTAGGCAAAGGCCCAAACCAAGGAAATACTAGCACAAACAGTAAAAGAAGGGGACAAGTCTTTCTCTAGATGCATTAGTGAAAGGAGAAAGTCCAGAGGGGGTATTGCTAAGATCAAAGGGGATAAGGGGGAGTGTGTAGAGAAGGACCAAGGAAAAGCATCTATCCTAAATAGATATTTCTGCTCAGTATTTACTGAGGAAAAGGTAGGGCAGGGCCCACAGCTCAGTACCATGGACACAGGGGGGAGGGAGGGGTACACAAGTCCCTTCACAAAAGAAAGAGTCCAACAAGACCTTGCTAAGTTCAGGGTGGACAAGGCAACAGGACCTGATAGCACATCCCACGGTACTAAAGAGCTAAGGGTGGAACTAGCAGAGCCATTACTAGAACTGTTTAGTGAGTCTCTGAGCACAGAAGAGGTCCCAGAAGACTGGAGATAGGCTCATGTGATCCCACTCACAAGAGTGGCAGCAGGGAGGAGGCAGGGAACTACAGACCAATCAGTCTTACCTCAGTAGTGGGCAAGATTATGGAGGCGCTCCTTAAGGAAAGGATAGTGCAACACCTGGAATCCATAGGAGCACAGGATCCAAGACAGCATGGGTTTACAACAGGAAGGTCCTGTCAAACTAATCTCATAGATTTCTTTGACTGGGTAACCAGAGCGGTGGACGAAGGGTTGCAGTTGATATCTCTACCTTGACTTCAACAAAGCTTTCGATAGCTGTTTCATGGAAGATTGATTATAAGCTGGGTAGGCTCGGGTGGGTCAGAGGTTGTTCAGCTGGGTGGCAAACTGGTTGGCAGGCAGAAAACACAGAATGGTGGTAAATGGTATACAGTCAGAAGAGATGCAGATAACAAGTGGGTACCTCAGTGATCAGTCCAGGGCCAGTCCTTTCAATATCTTCATCAGTGACATTGCAGATGGACTGGAGGTAAAGGCTTGTCTGTTTGCAGATGACACCAAGATCTGCAACAGAGTAGATGATCCAGATGGGGTGGGCAGAATGAGAAGAGATCTGGAAAAACTGGCAAAATGGTCCGAAGAGTGGCAATTGGGGTTTAATGCAAAGAAGTGCAAAATCATGCATATAGGGAAGAGGAACCTGAAGCTACCTATAGGTTGGAAAGGGAGTTGCTGGGAATCACAAGGGAAGAAAGAGACTTGGGCATCATCATTGCAGATGAGCTGAAATCATCCAAGCAGACCACTAAAGCAGTAGGCAAGGCTAGAGGGATGTTGGGGTGTATTAGTAGGGGTATCACAAGTCATCAAAGGGAGGTAATAATCCCTATTTACAAGACACTGATTAGGCCCCATCTGGAGTACTGCGTGCAGAACTGGAGGCTGCACCTGCATAAGGACACTAACAAAATTGAGGCAGTCCGAGAAGGGCAACCAAAATGGTGCAAGGACTGCATCAGAAAATATATGAGGACAGATCAACAGAGCTCAATATTGTACCCTAGAGCAAAGGAGGAGAGAGGTGATGTGATGAAAATATTCAAACATCTTAAGGTGCAAGAGTCTAACATTTTTCAATATAAGAAAAATATCAAGACAAGAGGACACAGCATGAGATTAGAGGGAGGCCAATTAAGGGGTAATGTGAGGAAGTTCCTTTTCACAGAAGGGGTGGTGGATGCACGGAATGGCCTACCTCAGGAAGTGGTGGATATGAATACAGTGCAGGGCTTCAAACAGGCATGGGACAGGCATAAGGGAGCAATACAGATGAGTATGAATAGATGGGCCACTGACAGAGTAAAGGCCGATGGCACATTCATAAGGTAGAAAAAATGGGCAGACAGGATGGGCCTTGTGGTCCTTATCTGTTGACAGCTTCTATGTTTCTATATGTCTATAGAGCATGATTAATTTGGGGATAGGTTATATGGGTAAGCATTCTAGTGATAACCTGCTGACACAGTAGTTATAAGATGCTGCAGTGGTACACTAAATGAATCTTCTATTAAATAGATATGGCGAGGATACACACTGTGTTAATTTCTGCCCCCAACATGGTAATACAAAGTATGTTACCAAACAACAGATAGGCAAGATTTTACACAAATAGTTACCTGCAGAGCAGAGTCAGAGGCTCATTAGGTTATTCGCAGAGCACAGTCCTATTTTTTCGTATGTCTTGATCCTTACAACAACTTAGAGAGACGGGAGAGAGGCATAGAGGGAACACCTGGGGGCAGCATAACTGGATCATCATTGACGTTCAAGCTAATGCCCCCAAGTATGGCCCCCTTATACTCCGGTCTCTGCTTTCTGGCCTGCAGTGTGGAGGGCCACTTGAACCTACCTGACTTTTTTTTTTTTGTGTAATCTATTTTTGCACCCCGTGCTCGCTGGTCCTCCACTCCTTTGAGCTCCACCAAGTTCCCTCCAACCCGTTCTGTCCTTTACCCAGCCCTCCTCTAATCCTCAGATCGCAGCCGACCCCCAGAATATCCCAGTGTATCCCTTCACGGGCGGGTCCCCTCCTCCAAGGGGAAGGCACGGGGAGGCATGACCCCAGCACACACTACTAGGGCCGGGGATGCTGCTGAGGAACAGGAGGCCCTGGGAGGCGCTAGAGCCCTTATGGAACAGAAAGCCATCATCCAGAGGCCAGTGAGTGATTTTCTGGCTTCCTTAAGTTGCGTGACGTCAGGCGTCAAGGCAAAGCCGGCGTCTGTCATGCACCACCCTAATGACCTCAACGTGTTGCTCTACCACAGGCCTCCACCAGTGGTCACTTCAACACTGGGTCGCAATCCCTTCCCTCCCTGAAGACAGCGAGCAGTCATGGGATGCTCGCTGCCTCCCCCGACTGGCGTCCGGCGGCCTAAACTTGTTCGAACCGGTGCTGGCATCATAGCGGAAATCCTTACGCTGTGCGTGGGGCGACCTATTGCTTGACTTTTAAAGGAAAAAGTCATGGGCAATTTCCCAGTCTGATAGACTGCAGGAGGTCAGCTGACCCTCGGGGATCTCCCTGGCCCCAAAAGGCACCTTACTTTTAAAATGTTCGACTGGTGCTAGTAGGGGAAACTCCTGCCCACAGCCCTGTGTTCCGTGATTCTGTGTTTTGGCAGCAGACAGTTATGGGAGGGTGTTGGGCTGCTCTGTATTCTGCTGTCTCCCGATGGGAAGAGCCTGTCTTTCTGTGGTAGTCTCCTGCCCATGTGGCTTTGAGAGTTTGTGTGATCCTCGGTGGTCGTCTTGGTGTTAGATGGTTCTATTTTTATTTGAAAAAGTTCTGATGATTTTTTCACACAATTGAATGAGCAGTGAATAATGCTGAACAGTACTGCAATATGTATCTTCTGTGCAATATAAATCACACAGCTGTTGGTGAAGGGCTAGACTGTGGCTGGCGAGGAGGTGAGTAGAGAGCTGTGTTGGTCACTGTTGGGGGCAGGGGCCATGAGGTACCACTCAAATTAATTCTCATTTGTGGGATGACATGTATGTGTATGTGGGGGGTACCACTAGACACCAGACCCTCGAGAAGTTTATATGCATTGAATAGGTGGTGGTGGGGGTGTCAGTGGATTCTAGGGAAGTTTTTGAATTTGTGAATGGACACACTATGCCACATAGTCTGATCAAACTCAGAATCCTTAATTTGAATCTGATTTGACCTCAGATTGGATTTTGGATTTTCCTATTTGACATAGTCTAGTTGGATCGAATTTAGTACTATTTCTTTTTATATCGGTTATTTGATTGAGTTTTCTTGGTACTTTCTGTGAGTTTTGAATAGAAGAAATAGTACTGAAAGATACAAAAGCTGAAAACGCCCACTGCAGTTAATCATATGCACGGGACTTGGTTGTATTCAGTCAACACAAACAGTACCGATTTTCTTTCAAGAAAACAATTAATATCATTATAGGTACTTATCACTTGTTATTAACTGTAGTCTACTGCAGTAACTACTTACATTTGGAAGACAGAGTAATAGTGTTACTGTTAATTAAAAATATAGTGATATTACAGTAAGTACGTAGTTCCTCTGCAACATGGCCTATACCATTTTTTTGTGGGGCAGGGAGGGAGAACTCTAAAACATTTCTTTATTCAGTACTCTTGACCCTGGAATCCATTATAGGAATGAATACCATAATTAGAAACAAAGCGAAGCACTAGAAGTAAGCCAGAGAAAACCCTAGCACTTCACACTGGGTGTAGTGAGTTAGGGGACATGGTCATGATACAGTATTAAGGATTGTTTAAATAATTAATTGGACTCCTCCAAGCTTTTAGAATTGGTCCAGGGAAAGAAGTCATGCTTTTACATGGTGGGGATTTTGGGAAGACCTGAAGAACTGTAGTTCCCTAAGATAGACTGGGATAAACGACCTGAATCAATCATCTAGACTGGACTGGTACTTTCATTCAAGACCATACTGGATGAGACCAGGGAGTACAGAAGGCTGCTTCTTCCTTTTTAATTTCATTTTATGTTGTCTTGCTAGCATAAACAAGATATTAATAGTATCTTGGAATAGCAGGTTTTGGAGGTTTGGTGTGTTGTGGCCGATGGTGCCACTGTTTTTTAGGCTGGGCTCTGTGGCAAGGATGAAATAGCACACTGTCTTTGACAGCAGTGCAAAAGCGTGCCACCGACTTGAAACAGTTTTGCCGCTGCAATGAGAAAGCGACCCATCATTGCAGGGCGTGCCTTGCCTGGTGTAGTATTTCAATAAGCATGGCGGTGGCTCGCGCCGTCCGCCTCTTGTTTTTTTAAATCCTTTCCTTCCTATCTTAAATTACAATACACATCAGAATGAATATGATCTGTTCTGTTACACCTCCCACCCTGCATGAATGGGATCTGTTCCAGGGTTTTAAAGAATTGATTAGCACTTTTTTCTTGGGACAATACTAACTGTACAGAAAGCATTTATATAGGTTTTCTAGAAGTGTTATTTGTTAAACACAGTGAGGCAAGCGCTATGCATTTTCACAATGTTTTAGAACTTTTATGAGCAAAGCGCTAATCAATTTTAGAGTTAAATAAAACCCTGCATTCAGTAAAATAAATCCTGTCACTAAAAGGCCGACATCACGCAATCCCAACATCTCAAGTGCCCGACATTAAAAAATCCCGACAAGCAGAGCGACAATGACATTTGATTTCATTTCCCTTAGCGTTTACCTAACCCAGGATGACTTGCATGGTTGAGTGTGTTAAAGTAACATTATCACATTATTGGCGCTCATAGTGCTATTGCCACTACAGCAACGGTCACACTAATCTGTTTGGCCGACCTCAGAAATGTAGTAGTTTCACCTATGTCTTGCTTTTGCACTGTTCCTTTCTCCCTCACTTGCTGTGAGCTTTTTTCCCTTTCTCCTTCACTCGCTGTGAGCTTTGTTTGCTTGGGTTCCCCACCATCTGGCTCCACAGTGGGATCTGCAGTCCAGTCTGGTACTGCTCTTTGGGGTTTCTGTTCTGTTTGCAGCAGTTTAGAGATATCCCTAGTTCATTGATCTCCCAGTTTGGACATAATACCAGCAAAGAAAAAGATTTTACTTTATGTAAGTATTTGGAGGCAAACAACGGTTAAATATGGTCAAACCAATGGATAATTTATTCTTAGATCATGTGGTATTCATACTTTGAACTGCCCGTAAGGTGAAACTGTATGAAATGGAATTACTTTTCTCCAAGAGGATTGCCATAACGCAGCAGCAGCAGGGATTGTGGTTGACAGTATCTGTGGCAATCGGGCATTTCTGAAGTTGGGAACTCCTTGACGGGATTTTGAATGTCGGGCAACTACCTAACCTGTTCTTTGTACCCCCACCCCAATTTACTACCAGAATCAGCCCCACCCTGCTGATTCCTACTATCCGACTCACTTGCCTACTGCGTGCAAGGGATCCGGCCCTTTAAGAGAGGGACAGCGCAGTGTTGGCATGGATTGGTTGCCATGGCGATGGAGCGAGAGCGTGCAAGGCTGCTGGTTTACAACAGCCCAAATGAACAGAGGCCGGGAGTGAGGTCCAACGGGGGACCCAGTGGTGAACAGTGGCAGTGCCTTCAGTATTGGCTATCAATGGGTGAGAGAGGCATGCCGCCGGCTGGCATGGAGAGATGACCTTCCCATACCCACCCCAGGTGAGGTAACTGCTACTGCCCCGGACCATTAAAAGGGCAACTGAAACCGATCGTAGACAGCAAGTAACATAAAAAAACAAAACCAAAAAAACAATCACTATAGTGACTTCTACATGAATATTATTATTAATATAGAATCCAGATATCAGCTTGTGGTCCTTCCTCCAGTAGGTGGGTATTGTAACAGTTTTTGGGTGTACTTGATTGGAGTAAGTGGGGGACTAAGAGTAAGAACCGTCTTAGTTATTATTAAGCGTAATGGTGCGCAATTACCTCTGTATGGCAAAATTACCCCAAGCCCCAGTTCTGTTTACAATTACCAGTTGTGCAGTGTAAGTAATACTCTCTGGCCCCTAGTGCTCTTGGGCCGATGGGGATAATTTTAACAAGACTAGGGCTTGGGTTATTTACACTGAGTGTGTGGTGGTAATTGAAGCAGCATCGTCTTCTGGGGATAATAGCAGCACTAGGGTTCTGCATACTTGTGTGGGGTGATTATACTGTGTGGGGCAATTCTCACAGCTTAGTGGTAGGCAGGGGTAATTTTAACCTCACGGGGGCTTGGGGTACAAATACAGTATGGTGTAACTGTAGCAGCATTAGGACTGGTGAGGATAATTGTCACAGTAGTAGGGCTTGGGGTAATTATGCTGTACAGGGTAATTGTAGTTTGGGGATAAGTTAACAACACGGGGTTGGGGTTCTTATTCTGTATGGGGTAATTGTAGCAGCATCAGGACTTTTGTGGATGTTTCCCATAGCATTGTGGCTTTGGTGGGGGGGGGGAGGGGCTTGTACTATATGTGAATAATTGTAGTAGTCTCAAGACCGATGGAGATAATAACAGCAGTGGAGTTTGGAGTACTTGTACTCTGTTGCGGGGATGGGCAAAGCTGAGCTGGATTTAGATTTGCCAAATCCAGGACAAGTTTGGGTTTGGTTTTGCACAGTGTTTGGATTTGCCTGATACAGTCAGGAATCAAATACATCTCACACTTTTCATAGGCTTCATTTGTTATTTTTAAATTTTCTTTTTCTAATGATCTTTCATTACTTGCAGTAATTGTGTGTTCTCCTTCAGCACACACACTGCAGTCCCCACCCTCCCTTTCAACCCCTTCCCTGACCTCGGGTTCTATCTCACTTGTCTTACTTTTTTTTTATATTTCTTCACACACACACAGCCCCCTTCAGCCCACCTCCCGTACCCCAATGAATACTCTCTCACTTTTCTCTTCAGCTTTAATTTTTGTATTTCTTTTTTTGCACTGATTATGTGACTCCCCTTCAGCACACACACCCCCCACTCCCCCGACCCTCACACTCGCTAGGGCTTGCTGCTGTACCAATGCCAGTGCCAGCAAGACAACATTTGGCATTGACAAATGCTTGTTCTGCTTGTTATAATAGCTGCAGTGATATAGTGCAGATGTTTAAATCAGGAATAATAACACTGTGTGGCAGTGATAAACATCTCAGCCTTCAGCCTCATGCTTTCTGATGAAGACCTCGGCCATCGACTTCAGTCCTCAACTGCTGCCCGCCATGCCATAATTCCCTCGTGAAATGTCCACACTATAGAATTATCACCGTAATACCATCAGTATATAGGATCACTATTATATTTTTTATTCATTTTATTAATGAGGGGAGAGGCCTTTTAGTTCTTAATTCTTTGTTGTTTAGTTCAGCCTGGAATAGTATGTGATCCGCAGTCTCAGCGCAAAAGCAGAAGCAGTAATCTGCAGTGATATGTTTTATTTATTTATTTATTTATTTCAATCTAGGATTACAATACCTTTGAGCCAAGGCTCTTTTACAAGGGTTCCACATCAGCGTGTGCAACAGTTATCATTTTTAGTTACAAACATATAATCATTGACATGTACAGTAATAACTAGTACAAAGGCTTGAGCTATGAGGAAGACAAGGGAAGGATGGGGGTGGGTGGGGGAGTGAGGGTAGGAGATCAAGGCGGGAAGGAGGTGCAGGGCTAAGGGGGAGTATGAGAGGTGGTTGGGGGCAGGAGTGGAGATATGGGGGAGGTAGGCGAGAAGGGAGACAGTGCAGCCAGGGGGCCTTGTCGAGGGAATATGACAGGTAAGGTACTAGGTGCAAAGACTGATTGTAAGTGCTGGGTGCTGGGGCATGTGCAGCTGGAGCAGTGGAAATGTTAGATGGGCAATCGCATGGGATAAAGGCAGTGAAAGGCGCAGCTTGGACTTGAAGAGGCCAGTGTTGGGCCAGTCACTATGTCGCTGCCAAGAGAGTTAAGCCAGTTGGAAGTCTGATAGACAAATGATCTTTGTCCTTGGGTTGTCTGCGACATTGTGGGATATGTAGTACATGGGAATTGGATCTCCTTGTAGTGATGTTCCTATGTAAGGCTTAAGAGGGCACAGGCACCAGGTGGGGCAAGCCCCGTTACAATTTTTTTGGCCGTGATGCAGGTTTGGTATTTTATGCGTTTGTCCAGTCAAAGCCATCCAGATTGGGAATAAAGGTCACATGTGTGGGTACGGTGATGTGAGCCAGTGATGAGGCAACAGGCCTTATTCAGGGAGGTCACAATACATTTGAGAGCAGTAGTAGTTGCAGACCCATATATGATAAGACCATAGTCTATGATGCTGATGATGGAGCTTTGAACGGCCACTGATGGTGCTTCTGGGGTTAGGTGTTTCCTGTGCCGCGGAATAATATGCCTAACCTCGCATTGGCAGACTTTGCCACACTGCTAATATGGACAGTGTATGAGAGGTGGGGATCAAGGGTGATGACGAGGTACTTGAACGATTGTGTTTGCTCTAGGATGGCTTCTTGTTCAGTTGCAATGGAGAGGTGGAGTTGTTTGTTTTTGTTGTTGGGGCTGCAGAAGACCATAGACTTGCTTTTTTTTCTGATTGAGAAGCAGTTTATGATTTAGGAACCAGGATTCAATGAAGGAGAAGGCCCGCTAAAGTTTATTTTGTAATTGGATTGGATCAGGGTCCGGGGGTGAGGACCACAGCATCGTCGGCATAGAGAATTATTTGTTCTGGGCAGCTGTCCAGTAGTGAGTTTAAGAATAGGCTGAAGAGGAGGGGTCCCAGAACGGAGCCCTGGGGAACTCCCGCGCGAACTGGTCTAGGGTCTGAGAGTGTATCAGGGATTCTTAAAGTTTGGGACCATTCTTCAAGGTAGCTCTTAAACCAGCCAATGGAGTCGGTTGACAGCCCAGTGTTCTGAAGCTGGACAAGCAGGAGGCGGTGATTGACAGTGTCGAAGGCTTTAGTTAAGTCAATATAGATTGAGCCTAGTAGTTCGCCGGAGTCAGGTGCATTGTGGATTGTGCCAGTGAATTCAAGTAGGGCTATGGAAGTGCTGCGACCTTTGCGGAATCCGTATGTTGCTTGCACAGATGTTGTAATGATCCAGGTATTCTGTGAACTGGTCCAAGATGATGCATTCTAGTGCCTTGGAGAGTGGGGGTAGTAGGGAGATAGGTCTGTAGTTATTGTGGGCAGTTTTGTCACCACTTTTATGGATTGGGGTGACAGTGGCAGATTTCCATCTGTCCGAGAACTGGCTAAGGCCAATCCCCAAGCAGGAGACAAGAGAGTGTCCAGTCAGGGTGTGGTATAGATACCATAGGGCCAGTGGCGTGGCTCTCAGCAGTCCCGGTGGTTCATGGAAGTCTTACTTGGTTCAAGGGGATCTCGAGGGTGGGAAGGAAGGCATATAGCAAGTAAAGCAACTGTGACTTTAAGAGGGTAGACTTTTTTTTTAAATGAAAGAACAAGAATCCTTCTAGTGGCAGGTCTGTATAACCTGCTAATGGAAAACTATCCCAAAAAAAATAAACTTCTGTTAGACACTTGAATTTTGTTTAGTTACAGCTAAATCTATTTGTAAAAAGCGCCAGGTGGCAAAAGCAGGGGAAAAGTCCTGGCCAATCAGAGCAGGTTTGCTGGAACCACCCGTGTTCCAATTGGCTGTGCTGTTGCTGTACCTTCCATGGAGCTGCAGGTGGGTGTCCTGGTCTCGGTCGGTGGCTGACTGGGTGCCGACCGACTGTGGAGAGCTGAAGCAGCCCGTTCAAGGGCGAGGAGCTGGAGAGAAGAAAGATAGCAGGGTTTAAATAGCATAGAGGTAGGATAGGTTTAGATTGACTGCATGCAGGAAAATAGCTAATGGGTCTTGCACCATTGAAAAGAAAGGAATAATACATTTTCTGCCAGCTCATTCCTCTAATCTTCAGGGTGTCTGTCTAACGCAGTCCGACTTCCCATAACTTGAAGGTAACTCTGGAGCAATGTAACTGAGACCCTGTCCAATCACTTGGCAATCCAGTTATGG
This sequence comes from Neoceratodus forsteri, assembly GCA_016271365.2. Classification (NCBI taxonomy): domain Eukaryota; kingdom Metazoa; phylum Chordata; order Ceratodontiformes; family Ceratodontidae; genus Neoceratodus; species Neoceratodus forsteri. Next base: position 24,013,387 of record CM028135.1, on the reverse strand, counting down.
CAGGGTAAAGACTAAAAGCTATTGAATTCTAATCTTCACCAGTGCAAGATGGGTACAGGGCTCACATACTGTGTGGTACTTTACATAGATAAGTGATGAAAATGACAGAAGGGGATTGTAGTGTATAGTGGAACGTCATTGTTCACTGAAATCAAACGCTCTCAAAATGTTGTTCTGCTGCACTAGTGACGTCCGCAGTGCAGCAGAACCAAAAAGTGACATCCGCAGGACAGCAGAACGACTTCACACATGGTGTCCTCGAACAGCAATCTGACAATTAGTCTTATTTTAAAAAGAAAAATGTAGTATTTTTTTTTTTTTGGCAACAACGTTCCACTATACACTATACAGAACAGTGCATGCGTAACAGTTAATGGCAGGGCAGTTATTTCACCTTGTTGGTACTATGACGACTGATTACCTCTCGAGCTGCACTCTTGAGGTAATCTGTCATCATAGTACCAACTCGGTGAAAGAACAGCCCTGTTGTTAACTGTTACTCATGCACTATCCTATATATCTACCCTCTCACCAGCCTACAAAAAGATCCTTGCTATTCCTTTAGACCTCCAGTGATTAAGGTTTTTGTACATCTTTTTTTATTTCTTCTCTTTGGTGCAATTCTTTAACCTCCCACACTGGAAGTGCTATGCTCTATGCTTTTTATTTTGTTATTTTTTTGTTACAGTTTGGCCACCAGTTGAGAATCTAACTGACCAAAGAAAAATTTAGGAAGCCAAAGTATCATTTTTTTTTTTCACATTAAAGTTTACAAGCACAGGTGCTAGAAATGCCAATACTTTAGATGAGCTATGGCTGGAAATTTGTGCTGCTGGCACCTGTTTTCTGAAAGTACCTGCCAAGTGGTGCACCTGCTGGCATACAGGAAATGGGGGACAGCAGTACAGAGTGTCACTGGAGAGACAGAAATGGTTCTCCTGTGATGCTGGCAGGGGGAAGAGCGGGAAGGTGGCAGAACTGTGCCAGGGATTGGTGGGGAAGGGGTCGGAAGGAAGAAGCAAGAGGCTGATTGGGTTGAAGGTCTTGATGTTTTGGTAGGGGACGGAGTGGTAGTCAATAAAGGAAAACAGCAGGCTCTTGAGCAGAGGGTTAGATTGCTTTGGGTGGTGTGTGTGTATGTGTGTGTGTGTGTTTGTTCTGGGGGTTGATGCCTCCAGTGAGTGTTGCTACTGCTGTAGTGGTCTGAAGTACATGGGCGGTTAGTTAGCTGTATTCCATGTGAAGTGGAGGTGGGGAGAGAGAGAGATGAAAAGAAATAATATACAGCAATAAGAGAAAGACGAGACTACTGAAATAAGGAAATGATATGAAGAGGGGAGAAGAAATAAAGACATAGAGATGTATTCAGGAACATTACCTCAGTGAAAACACCACTTTGCCTTAGTTAACCCAATTCAGCAATCTCCACGTTGTTTAATGAGGCGTTGCTGATTCGGGTTAGTTGATGTAAACCAGAGTGGTGTTACCACTGGAGATAAAGTTCCTAAATACAATCTAAAGACCCATGGCTACAAGCTTGTTTTTGGGGCACAGTGCTCCCCCCCCCAGACACATGCTTTTTATACCTGCACTCAGCTAAAAAGGGTGCAATCAAGCCAGAGTCACATTCCTTCAGCTAATTAGGCCAAACGTCCACAACTGGCACTCCGAACTGTCTATGCTGGCTATGAGCCTTCTCACCTCTCATTTACTGCATCTTCATGCCAGGGACTAAGGCACAATTCCTGTCAGGCGTGTCTTTTAGTCATGGGGCACATAGAGTTCCTGTAGCCTGGCATTAATCCGGTATATTATAACATTGTGGTTTTCTTTCTTTGTGTTTTAAAATGCCATACTGGTCTTTTGTTGAGACATATAGTGCCAGAAAGAAATTCAGCCGCCATTCGGGCACCATTTTAGTGGCTCTGTGCAACAGAGATCTTGTATTAAATGGGTATTAAAAATGTTTTTCTTGTGCCAACACAGTTGTCTGAAGTTTTAGTCTTCCTCAAAACACTACAAAAGAACTCTGCGAATGCCCTGAGGCAAGGGTTATCCCAGAGGATATTCGCCATACAGCCAAGTTTTAAAGGAAACACAATTGCACATACCCCAATAATGCAAAGCATCATGGAAACATATGCAATCCCCATGAGAGAATTTGGACTGGCTCAACTTTAAACAGAATTGCATGGTGCCAGAAGGCTGCACAGTGCACTCAGCAAAGGCTAAGAACAGCAGACACAGACACGTTTGTTCTCATTTGGACTCATCAATGTGCCATATCTATCTTAGCCTAAAACATGTTGCAGTGCCTATGTTTCTCTTTTTTTCACACTGCATTTTACCGCAGTTCATGTTTTCACAATCCCTATGGAAACTGGTGGCTGCCAAATTTTGTCACATAAAACTACAGGGAACATTCATTAAATATCGAGATTGGTTCATTCAGTAAAAGTGGAGGGAGTAGTTCTGTCTGTGTGAGTTTTAATACATCTCAGATGCTTTTGCTTCTGTAAACAGTCATGTTGGCAACATTTCTGTTTAGAAAAGGAGCCAAACCTTAGTCCTTTCAGCTGTGGTGGCGAGACCCCCTCACAAATCTTGGCCACGACCCTGCTAACCAGTGGCACATACTGCAGTATAAATATGCAAGTAATAACTGCTGAGGGCCGTGGAGCACTTTGAGTAAATTAGCTCACTGAGCAGCTATGATTTGAAAGCCAAGGTTGGTAAACTCTCTCATTAGAGTTTTTTCAACCCTAACACCTATCCCCATCCCCCAGCCTCTACCTTGGTGACTTGAGGCCAGGCTACAGGTCCTTGCTGTGCCCCACGGTTCTGCCACTTCAAGCTACAGGCCCGTGTGTCTGGAGCCATCCACCATAAGTGTAAGCTTCTGGTTTAAGACCAAACCCCATAGGTCTGCTGCAGCCTTCAAGTCACAGGTTTGGGGAGGTGCCCCCTGGGTCAGCAGCTTATAGAGAAACACAGAATTTGATGGCAACTAAGGGCCACTTGGCCCACCTCGTCTGCCCATTTTTTCTTACCTATTGTATTACCCCAGACCCTACTTGATCTCCGGCTCTACTCCCTCTTGCCTTACCACTAAAGTTCTATTATGCCTGTCTCATGCATTTTTGAACCTGCTACAGTCCTTGCCTCCACCACCTCCGCTGAGAGTCTGTTCCAGACATCCACCACTCTTTCCATGAAGAAGTACTTCCTTACATCTCCCCTGAGTCTACCACCCAGCTTCATAGCATATCCCCTTTCTTGAGCACCTTTTTCTCTGAAAAATGCTCCCCTCTTGTACCTGATTTATACCCATGAGGTATTTGAAAGTCTCTATCATATACCCCCATCTCCCTCCTTTCTTCCAGGGTGTACATATTGAGGTCCTTCAGCCTTTTCTCATAGGGTTTTTATGCAGACCCTGAATCATTTTAGTTTCCCTCCTCTGGACTGCCTCCATCCTGTCTATGTCCTTCTGGAGATGAGGACCCTGATTCTCAAAGGTTCCAGCTCGCGCAAGGTGCTAGCACCACAGAGAATGGTGCACCTTGCGCTGAAAGGTACATCCAGGAGCGATTCACAAAGGTAGCCTGCATCAAATGCAGGCTGTGTACCCCAAATGGGGCATGCGCCAGCCTTGTGCCCAGACATGGACTGTGACAGGGTGCTGGGGCTCTGTGGCAGACGCAAGCTGCCACTGCCCCACAGCTGCTATTCACAAAGATCTCCCAAAGGGAGAATTTCTAAGTCCCCTTAGACCAGCCAGGGCTGGTCTAAGGGGACTTAGAAATAGTTCCCCTGGAAAAGCTGTCCTATCGGTTGTGCCGCATGTCTCACCTCCCCAACCCCGCTGTGCCCCACAAGTGCCAAATAGCTATCGGACCCCCCATCCATGTTGTGCCCCGATGAGACATACAGGGCAGGTTTACCCGCCCGATCCCCGATATGCCCTCAACATGAATAGATGATTGGCCCCCAGATCCCAGTATCCCTGTCAGGACCATGGCAAATGCCATCAGCCCTCCCACTGGCACTCTGTACCCCCACCGATGCAGGTAGTGCCCCTCCCATCCCCAGACAGAGCAGGGAACCGACACAGCCCTCCTCACACCATTGCGGTCAGTCCCCAACTGAATGGAATGTGCAGTGGACTGTTCAGTGTATGTACTAATTAGCGCATCCACTGTGCAGTCTGCTGCACATTCTGTTCAGTTGGGGACTGGCTGCGGAGGTGTGCGGAGGACTTTGATGGTCCTCTGCTCTGTCTGGGGTGGGGGGGAGAGACACTGCCTGCATGGGTGGAGAGCACAGGTCGCCAGTGGGAGAGTTGGTGGCATTTGCCATGGTACTGACAGGGACACCAGGATCTGGGCAGGGAAGGGCACTGTATCTATTCAAGTTGAGGGGCACATCGGGGATCGGGCAGGTGAGGGCATGATGTGGATCGGGGCTTGGGGACATCCAGCCAGTGCTGCATGGGGTTTGTGGCAAACCCTTCTATGTGCCATGTGTTTGCCACATAGATGGAGTTGCTGCAAGTGTGGGGACTTAGGCGCCAGGACCCCTCCTGTACCTGAATCGGGTCCAAGGTCCTTGGCGCAGGGGGCAGCTTGTGCCAAATGCAGCTCCCTTTGAGAATTGGGCCTGAGAGCTGGGAACTGGACACAGTGCTCCAGGTGAGGTCTCACCAGTGATCTATACAGAGGTAACACCACTTCCCTCTTTCTGCTGGTGATACCTCACTCTATGCACCCAAGCATCCCACTAGCTCTCCCAACTGCCTTGTCACACTGCCTGGTCACCTTTAGGTTATCAGATATCTATACCCTGAGGTCTCTTTCCTGTTTGGTGGTTGTCAATAACACTGCCCCATTTTGTACAGTGTCCCTGGGTTCTGTGCCTAACTGCACGATTTTACACTTTTTAGCGACTGAAACTTAGGTGCCATACTCTTGACCACACCTCTAACTTTCTCGGATCACTACTCATTTTTCCAGTCCTCCTAGAGTGTCTACCCAATTGCAGATTTTAGTGTCATCCACAAAAAGGCAGCCCCTCTGCAGTGTCGCTAATAACGACATTAAAGAGGACCAGTTCCTATGGCACCCTGCTGGTCACCCTCCCTTCCTTGGAGTGAACTCCGTTTGCCACCACCCTCTGCTGCCTATCCCTAACCAATTTCTTACCCACTTTACCACCTTTGGTCCCACTCCAAGGGTGCTCAGCTTATCTACGAGTCTCCTGTGTGGAATGGTGTCGAAGACCTTCCTGAAATCTAGGTAGGCCACATACATTGCTCCACTCTGATCTGTGTAAGGCTCTCAGATTTGGGACCTTGCACCATGGGGCCACGTGTTTGACTCTAGCAGAACAAGGTACAGGCCTGGGGCTGTGCCGCAGAGTCTCCTCCTTGTGTACATCCCGCATCAAGCAAGGCACCTATGCAGCATCCATGGGGCACAGCTCAGACCTGTAACTAAAAGCAGGAGACCCATGGAAAGGGCCCAGACAGGCCTCTAGCAGTTTGGCCTTAGGCCATGAAGGTAGCAGATGGAGACGGGCGAGCCTAAGGTTAAAACCCTAAAACCCCATTTCTTGACTTTTGTGGCATTATAACTCCAACATGTGCACAAAGTTTTGCAATGGCTCTATGGGGACTATGCGATGACCTGACTTAAGGTATATGTTTCTTCTACAAGTTTGAGAGGACAGGACCATAATTCATGAGCGGTAGAGCCACAACTGAATTATGAAAATCCTGCCACCTCCCCTTTGATGATAAATTGCATATTTTGAGTCAGACCAATGTGTATTTGATTTATGCAAAATCAGTTTCCTTTTATTTTATTCATGGAAAATCCATTAAGCCGAAGCGCATTCTCGATGAATTAGTTTACAATACTAGGTATAGCTTTTACATACGCTGTTTTTTTGAAGACGAAACTATTTCTGTTTGATCTCAACTGCCTGCTTTAGTGTTACACTAAGCAACTCTGGTGTCATAAGCATTGAGAAAGCTGCTCTCTGATTGGTTTGGTACTCATTTGTGATCAAACTTACCTTTACTATATCAATTGTGGCAAAACACTAACAACACGATATATGGTATGTGCAGTTGCCCAACTTAAAATATACATTTATCTCCAAGTGTGAGGGGGCAGGACCATAACTCACGAGCGGCAGTGCCAGGAGTGAGTTATTTAAAGAGCTGACACCTCAAAGAAAATGTTAAAAAACATGAATAATTAGGTAAAATTCTGCTTGCATTTCAGTTATAGTCTGTATATTTCTCCTCCCCATTATTTATTACTGAGGAAATGTGCATGAATATATGATTTTTATTCCTTAGAATTCCTTTCGCGTTCATCTGCCTCTACAGCTTACTCCCTGCTTTAAGTCATAATCCTCTGTTGTGATATCACAATCTGTTGCCATGTGAGTAACTGTGATGTCACAAGAAGTGCATTATGACCTCAGGTAAGGAAAGCAACAGGAATAGATTAACGCTACAGAGGCAGAGATCCTGTTTTTATGAAAATGACTCAGTGATAAATAATGGGGAGGAGAAATACAGAAGTAATGAGAAATACAAGCTGAACTGTGTCTAAATATTATGTTTTGTTAAAGTTCTCCTGAAGATGTCAGCTGCTGTTTAAGTCCTGCCCCTCATAAGTGATGATAAACTGTGTATTTTGAGTCAGTGCATTGCATTACTGATTATAGAGGATAAGGTTGGGATCAGGTGATAACCACGCTGAATCATACTGAGTGGTTGCTAGGAACATGGTAAACCCTTCACAGCTCAGAGGTTACTGTAGCCCTAGCAACCATGAGAGGTGATTTCAGCATGGTTGTCACCCAATCACCAGCCATCATCTTTTATAGTGTATGGTCAAAAAAACATTGTTTGCATTCTATGTGTGAGAATTATGGAACTCTGGTGCATTCTTTTTTGTTTTGCCACTGTTTGGAAGTTCCAAAGAGTGGTTAACAACTTTTAAAATTCTAAACAGTGCATAACAAAGCTGTGTAACTGCTGATTATGGTGGTTAATAGGCACTTACCATACATTATACATCAGTTAACTAGTTACAGCTTTTAAAGGAAAACTTCAGATACTACAAAAATGGCAGCAGTTGCTGCAAAAATGCCCGATTCAGGCTTTTATCCTTAAAGAGACTCACCATGATGAGCCCCTGCACCGTATACATAGGTGCCTTGCCGTCAAAGGGTCGATATCAACATATCCCGAAAAGTGTTTTGCTGATAAAAGTTATTTTCCTCATAAAATTCTGCATACTGGGTCCCTAGGAGTTCCCAGTCATAAGTTCTGTCCACGCTCCGCCCCCGCGCTCACGGACGTGATGACAAGATGCCAGAGAGAGTGCGGGGCGCACTCCATTATACTGAGTGGGCGGTGATTTTTCAATCGTTTTTTAGTAATATAATGGCCACCTGGCAATGAAATGAGGGCCTTGTTAGTTGACCATTGCCCACATTTCTTTGCCAAGTGGCCATTATATTACTAAAAACAGATTAAGAAATCGCTGCCCATTCAGTATAATAGAGCGTACCTCCGCGCTCTCACTTGCATCTCATCATCATGTCTGTGAGTGCGGAGGTGGAATGTGACCGGCAGGAAAAAGGGGAAGTCCTTGGGACCCGGTATAAAGAATTTTACAAGAGAAATAACATTTTATCAACAAAACACGTTTCAGGGATATGCATGATCTCGGATCCTTTATGCAAGGCACCATTGTATATGGCAGGCTTCCAGTTTTATCTTGGTGGGTCTCTTTAAACTAAATTTTTTCTGTACCTGTTTAACATGTTATTTAATCTCCAAAAACCCCACGCTGTCCATTATGTCGGTCAAGCCACCTGCAGCCATGTTGCACACACCAGGTGGCTTCTTGCACACAGGGTATGCTGACGAGGGCTGCCAACCAATGGCAGAGTTGGTAGCCCTCATTAGCATACCATGCATGCCCGAAGCCGCCTGGTGTTCACGAGATGGCTACAGGCAGCTAAGCCGATATGACAGTTGGCGTGGGTCTTTGGATATTAAATAATGTGTTAAATAGGTACGGAAAAAATTTACTTTGAGTCTTGAAGACTAATTGAGCATTTTTGCAGCAACTGCTGCCATTTTTATTTTCTTGATCCTAACCCTCATCAGGTCTACAGAGCTATTTCTAAGTCAAATGTGGTGACCATCTTTTTTTCTTGAGAAAAAAATAAACTAAAACATTTATAAAATATTTTCATTTTGGTGGAACTAGACAATTTTACCACTAAATAAAACTGGAAGATTCCTGGAATTTTTTAAGTGAAAAAGGTAGGGCGAAATTTTTTGCTAAGCTTCGTTGTACTGCTACTTTAAATAGGTATTCCTGAGTTTTAACTTCCTTCACTTCCCATGTGATCTGTGAGGCTGAACTGGAAGCCTGGACTGTGCTTGCTGCTTATTCCATGCAATCTGTGTCAGACCTGGTAGCTTAGGTTATTGATTAGATGTCATATGACAAAACTCAGGTGCACTGCATAGTAGTTGATGAGGTTCGAGCAGGGAGTTTGAGCTGTCTGTGTTTGGTTCTGCATTCCAGATACAGTAGGTAAGAGGATATTTTATTAGCTTTTAGAGCAATGTTAGATAGCCAGACTTGTATCCCCACTTAACATGCATCAGTGGTCCAGTGACTGGGTAACTCCATAAGAAGATAGAGTCCAATAGTTTCTGATAGCCAGCCCCGAAACCCCACTTAATATGCATCAGTAGTTATGGCTGCCACATGGCACAGTGGTGTCATTCTGTGCTGCCGTGCCACAACCTAGGCTCAGGAACAAGTCCAGGTGCCATCACGAGAAAGGGAGGCTGAGCCAGGGGTGCCTTTGACAGCATGTCCCCTTGAGCAGGGAGGTTAGTGCTGCATTGCAGCTCCAGTGACCCCAGTGTCGAGCTACGTGGAAGTAGGCCTCCTTCATAGGGACACTAACTGTGGGTGTGAGCGGAGGATGTGGCTGTACAGTGCTGGGGGAAGAAAATGGGGTAAAACACCTGGAGCTGCATAAGCATCACAATCCCTTAAGCCTTCTTAGCCCATACCATCAATCAATGACGGGGCTGGAAATTCCTGTGGAATGTGTGTGCGAGTGTGTGTTGGGGGGGCCATCCTACTTCTCTGATAGAAAAGACAGTTGAGCAACAACAGGGTCAGGGTTGAAAACCTAAATAATAATAAAGTACATCAGTGATCTTAATGGGATTTTCAAAATGTTGAATTCTAATGTCTTCTTTTTTTCAGTTATGCCCAAATCACCAGTCTAGCAGCAGAGTTTCTGTTTGCTTAAAAATGATTCTGCCATCCTGAACCCAGGACTGTGCATAAGGGATGCCGTGGCTGCAGATGTGTCCCAGTGAGACACGCTCACATTCTGGGTGGGTGGGAGGTCTCTGCTGATGCATGGCTGGCCCTGGCGACCCAGAGGAATGGAATTCTGTGGTCTGGGATTTTCAGCCCCATAGCAAAATTTTCTGATGTTGACATAAACAGGACACTGATGTGAATATAGGCAGCCCTTCATCCAGCTTTATTTCAACATAACCTCCCAAAGAGGACCCAGGAGGAGTCCTAGCACAATCGAGAGGGGTAGGAAGGATGGGTGACATTTGGGAGGGCATAAGGGGGAGAAGAAGCCCTGTTGTGATACTGCAGCATGAGGGCAGGGCCAGAATCTCTCTCTACCACCAGCCTGGGGAGGAAGTCCAGTGTGAGTAAAGTACTCTTCCAGACACCCAGGGGTTAACAGAGACAAATGGTCCTTGGACTGCAGAAAGTGGCATGATGATTGTTGAACCAAACCTAGTGTCAGAGGTAGGCCATCATGAGAATGGAAATACAGAGAATGCACCATTGATATGCTCTGCATATATCTGAAGACAGACTGTGACTGTTTACTATGTTAGATATTTCACAGTTTATTGTGGACAGGAGGCTACAAAAACTTTCAGTTTACGTCCAAAGCATTTGCAACTATTCAAGAGTTAAAGACCATTAAGCTGCTCAGTGCAAGAAAAAAAAATAGAAAAACCTTAAAAAATGCACATCTGACTTGTTTCAGCTCTAAAATGAAGTAAGTTAATCTCTTCTTGGTTTGTCTTTTCTCCTCCTCCTCTGCCAAAAACAGTGCGCCCCCACTGAGCTTGCTTTACTTGCTGGTCCTCTGTCTGGTGAAGCAGGGCCAGCTTTAAGTTGCATTCTTTGAAGGCAGACCTATGTCCTCTGTTGTGAGCGACACTTCACAGCTTCTCCTGCTGTTCCAAAATGGAGGTGCCCAGGTCATATCTTTTACTTGTTCTTTCCACTACAGAACCTGCTTGAGTTTCATTAAAATGTGGGATGCAGTCTCTCAAAATAAAAAAAAAAAAGCCAAATATGACATATCGTTTCCAGGACATAGCCAATTGGTTTCAAACACAAAAGGTTAACAAAAAAAAAAAGAAATTGTTATACCCTTAAAGGCCTGTTTACACTGTCTGATCTGCAGTGCTGCGAGAAGTGTAGATGAGTTGCATTGGTGCAGGTCAGGCAGTGCAAACTGCAAGAGGAGCATTGCAGAGGGCCCTGTCACAGTGCAAGACGATTCTTGTTTCGCTGGGTTCTTGTTCCGATGCAGGATTTTTTTTGCTGGTCTGTAAGCACGCTGCTGTGCCTGCAATGATGCAGTTCTGTGACACACCACACTGAGCTGAACTGTCTCCCCCCCCCAAGCTGACAATGCGTCATGTCCATGAACAAAACAAGTAGCATGTATCTTGGGAATCCTAGTTCTTTCTTGGGTTTCGATTTGTCTTTTGCTACTCTGCTATCCCCTCAATGCTGCCTTCAGAAATTTCTCGCCGTAGCGGCCCAGTGCACGGCTGGGGTTGAGGCACTTGATGCTACACCTTGCACCATGTCCGGCCCTAGGTTCGGAAGTGGATTTGGATTCCTGGGGGTCGGCCAGGGGAAGGGATTGCGATCTGAGGGGGCTGTCCTATAATCAACTGTATTGTAATGAGCACCTAGCTGTAGCAGAGCTCCAAAATATTTTGGGAAATATCTGCTAGCTGGCTCCAGAGACCTTTACTTACCCAGCTGTGTACTTACTAAAAAGTCTTCTCCTCCAGTGTAAGTCAGCAGGGTGACCGGAACCTTGACTTTTCTTTTGATATCAATGCCATTCTTAAGAAGTTACATTCTTAGCTAGGAGACCTTTGCCACAATAAAGATTGCCCCCCCCACCCCGTCTGCTGGGAAATTGTTCTAAAATGATCCTACCTGTGTTTGACTATGCATTCGTGGTCTGTGGTGCAGCTCCCTAAAACCAACCTGGCTAGGGTGGAACCTCTCTTCCACTCTTTCTGCCACTTTACATCCAACGCCACTCTACTCATGCCTCTCTCTTTCCTCTACTAGTCCCTCTCACTGCCATCATTGGACTCCTGTTGCCAGCTTCACTGTGTTACCTTTCTGTCCAAATTCTGGTTTTCCACTCTTCCTTCCCAGCCTTCTCCTATCCTCTCTGCCATCTTCCAACTACTCCCTCCACTCCTGTGATTCTTGCAGTCTCTCTGTTCCTGCCTGCAGAACTTCTCCTGGGCAACTGGCCTTCTCATTCTGACTCCTAGCAGTTCAGAACAAATTTTCCCATCTCCCTTCCCTTCCCTTCTCCCCTTCTTACTCATCTCTCAAATCCTGTCGGCTAATTTTTCTGTCCACCTTCTACTTTGCCCATAGCCTCTACTCAGTTCCTTAACATTCTCTTCCCTTCCACCAGTTGTGTCCTTGACACCTCATTTTAGTATTTCTGTAGCTTCTAATTTTGCTTGCCTCTTATGTGCGGGCCACTGTTTTGATCTGCCCTTTCTATTGTATGTAAGTGATTTTACCCTAGAGTTACTGTATATGTTTACTAGATTACTGAGCTTGTCCTGGTTTGTGACTGTATACATTGTAATTGCATTGCTGCTCTTGCGTTATTTTGCATCCTTTGTTCCCTCTCCCTGGGTTGCTCCTGGAGAATGAGCCTTGGCTCAATGTGCTTTCAGATTACCAAACTTCAAATAAATTAATTAATTAAAGACAATTTTATTGACTGCATACAAAAACTACCAGCATTTGGCTGGTAGGTCAGTGCCCACTTTGCCGTCTTACAGGATTTCATACAAATTGCACTGTGTTCACGAACAGGCTCCCAGAGTGGGGTCACTGCATGTCAGCTGATTACATACTGCAGGGGAACTGGATGGCTCAGTGGATTGGTAGTGGGATAAGGAGCCTTTCATCTCTAGGTCACTGGTTCAAACCCAGCACAGGTCAGTAGTGGCTGAAAGTTAGTATCACCTGTGGGCTGTTCAGTGGCCTATGTGAAGTGAGTTGTGGTGGTCTCAGTCCAGTTCCCAGTGGGCAGGTGTCCACATCACAAAACCACCAACACAGTTCGCACCAATTTGCACCCTTGTTGGCAGCCTCACATGAGAGGCCAAGGATTGAATGGGCATGGAGTCTGAACTACCCTCTCGCCTACATGGTGGTCCCTCTGTGGCAGGGTTGGGGCACACTGGCAAGACAGTGTGGAAACCTGCACAGTGATCACCCATGCAATACTTGTTTGTGGATAAGCAGAGGACTTCAGGTTCCAGTGATGTCAGTCCTGCACCTTTCACAAGCACTGAATGCACATGCAGGAAAAATCTAGAAGAAAAACAAAAAGAAATGTAATACTGTATGTGTGTTTGTATATGTATGTGGAAAGTCATTTTTAAATTATTTAGCTTGGTAGAACCTTTGGGTGGCAGGACATCATAGAACATTTAGTCCTGCTGATAACTCTTTTGCTCCCAAGCCTGATAAATAAACTCTCTTTAGTGCCTTCAGCCCCTTGTGATATGGTACTTACTTTGGGATGTTTTCTTCAGATGGGTGGTTCAGGTTTATATAACTAGATGATTTCTTTATTGTATTTATGCTTTTTAGCTTTCTCTCTATAGTGACCTTTTTGATTTGAAAAAGGACATTTTAAACATAAGGCTCATTGCTCAACCTTGGATAAAAATGACCACTGCAGAGGGCACGAGAGAGCATATAACAGGGGGGTCCTTAAATGTTGCCCCCTCATCGGTCAACACCCCATCACATGGTACTTCATTAACTTAGCATGTGCCCCCACTAGGAGTGCATGTATTGGTTTGTAGGACATATTTTAGGTCCTGTTGGAAATAAAGCAGATTTCCATTAAAAAGGATGCTTTTATTGGGCCACAACAAGTCAAGGACAAAAGTTGTATGCAAAATCACTTAAAGGGACACTGTCAAGGCCGCAAAGTGTCCCTAGTTTAAAAAAAATATATGATTGTTCACATTCTGTTGAGACCGATGAAGAAGCTGGTAGTTTTATTGTGATTATTTGTTTTTCTTGTAAAAAATGAAAAACGGACTGCCCACCATACTGGTGTTACCACACAAAAACATGTTTATTTAGTCCTTGAGCAACTCCTACTGTGCTGTCCCTGGTCTTGGCAACACCCACAAACTGTCTAACCTCTCATTATGCAGTGGAAGGGGGAGACTATTGCATTATTTGTGTGTCTGCACAATCTGGGGGTGTTCCTAATGTTCAGGAAGTATGCAATAAGAATAGAGCAAGGATTTATAACAAAAGGATGGGTATGATTACACCACTGCCACGTATTTCAGTTCCTCTAAGAAAAGAAGCAGAAAAAAACAACCAGCAACATCAAAGAATTTAGCGCAGGTAAACAATCATAAAATGTAGGTTTTCAACTAGAAATAAAATGTGATGCAAAAAAACAGTTGGCAGTGTCCTTTTAAACAAACCCATGGCTTTTAGTCTCCATTTGCTTAAGTGGTTAAAGGGGATCTCCATCAGTGCAGGATCCTTGATGTCCTGATTGCTTTGCAGTCCTGTACCTGCCCTCATTTTATGGTTCACAGGGGGCCCATGCTCTTTGAGACAGTGCTTCCACTCTGCACTGGCATTTCCAGTTACACAGAGCCATTCCTTATTCTAATGGGAAGAATTCTCCTGCTGATAGGGCTGAAGTGTATTTGCATGTGACCTTTCCTTCAGGTGGACATAGGAAGTGCAGGCTGGGGTTTCTGCCGATTGAACCTGCAGTCTGATAGTCACCGCTGGGAATGTATTGGTGTCCACGGAGTATGCTGTGTAATATACCACAGAAGGAATGTAGTCATTGATTCATTTTAGTCCATACACACAAGCATCACGGCGTGTAGTTTTCTAGGAAACGGCAGCACCAGAAGTGCAGTTTCTCATTCTGGATCTCTACTCTGAAAATATGCATGAGGGTTTATGCGTGAGTTTGTTAGGTTCTTCAGAGATGTTACTATCATGTGAAATTTGAATCATACAGATGGCGTGATGGCTCCATGAGATGGAATATCTCGTTTTTTGGGGGGTCCCTTGGTACAGGTAGGGAACAAAGTACTTAAGTCGCAGCGCAGTACGTTACACAGTTACAGGTCAGTACAGTGGACAGTTGTGGATACTTTGCATTGTGTTCCTATTATTACTGCTGTTGGCCTACCTTGTGCAGCACAGACTGCAAATGTCTATATTAATTACTGTTCTGTGAACAGTTGTTAGTTGTAGCTTTCAGCTAATATGTTTAGTTGTCTTTTTTAGCACAGAACTGTTATATCCACCTGCCTACAACAGTTATCCGTCTGTTCTCCTCCCACCAGGTCACACCTAGAAATGAGCTGTGGCTAGGTACGCCGTTACCACTTACTAACGTTTAAATAAAAATACAATAAATGCATACATACATAAATAAATTCATACGTAAATAACTAAATTGCACTGCATTTGTTGCCATCATGATTATTTTTTTGCATCGCTCCCCCCCCCATGCATCTGGAAATGGCACAGCTCTTTTTTTTTTATTTCTTTTGATTAAGTGGATGTGACGAGTACATGAGTTACATAGATACATAGACAGTGTCGGCAGATAAGGGCCTGTGGCCCACCCAGTCTGCCCATTTGAGCTTGTAAGTTCAGTTTATGTTTTCCTAGGAGTCTGTTGCCCCTTACCCCTGACTTCCAGAGTTACAGTCATTTACAAATTATCATTTCTACAATAATTATTATCCTTTATATGATACAATTTTGATAATAAAGCAATTTTACTTTATGTTGTGTCAGTGTTTTTTCTTTTTTACAATGACTGAATTATTAAGGTTACAAGTATTCTGTCCCAGATATATTCAAGATAACTTGAATTGTCAGTGTCAGTGGCTCAGTAGGTAGCACACTCGCCTCTGAGGCCGGGAGATCAGAGGGCTGTGGGTTCAGTTCACATCTGGCACTTGGGTTAATATCCCAGTACTGATTGACTGCAATGCAGCATGAGAGGGTGCTGCATTTCTGAGGTGCCGCTTCGATGAGAGACGCTAAACCGAGGTTCCCATCTGCCTGGATTGGTGGTAGTTCAGGTGGATGTTAAAGATCCCATGGCACTTATTGAAAAGAGTAGGGGAATTTCCCTGGTGTCCTGGCCAGATTTCCCTCTTTCACTAAAAATACCACCAACAGCTTAATTTGGTTCAAGGTCAGTTGGAATTCATCTGTAGCTCCCTCCCCTGGGTTGTGCCTGAAAATAGGCAGGATTTGTCTAGTGCACCTACCTGGTCAACAAAAAATAAAATAAAATAAAATTACTCTATGAACCAATCAATCAATCAAAATCTTTATTTATTCAGGCGAACATCATTGAGCAAAGCTCATTTACAAGATGGACCTGAGTGGTCATACAAATGAGGATACAAGTATTATTACATAGACAAGAATAGCATAAACAGCAATACAATGACATGAAATGATTATATACAACAATTTACATATATACAAGGAACAGTAGAACCATTTAGCCTGTAAGAAAAAAGGGGACAAAGGGTATAGCAGGCATAAAATATAAGTTATAGGGTCTAACTAGTTTTTATGAGAATATAATAGGTGATTTGGAAGATAGAGATTGAATTAATATAATGGCCGGAGAAAGGAAGGTGGGTCAGGTAGGGTAGGGGATTAGGCTTTATAAAAGCAATTGCAGAGCTCTGGAAAAAGGGCGGAGAACAATCTTTTGAAAGATGCCAGAGGTAGTAGGCTATCTAGCTTCATGGATTTTTGGAGAGAGTTCCATGCAACTGCTAAGGTATAGCTGAAAGCAGCCCTCCCAAACCGGTGCAGGCATTGGGGACCTTTAATATGATGAGTCTACTGATCCTTAAGGTGTATGGCCTAGTTGTAATTTGGGTAAAGCAATCAGTGATATAGGTAGGTAGTTTGCCTGTTAACGCTTTGAATATCCAGATAGCAGCATTCCTATTTCTTCTGTGTTGTAATGATGTCCAGTTGACTGCCATATAAAGGGAGCAATGATGGGTTCTGGAGGGAAGGTCAGTAATAAATCTTATGGACCTGTGATACAGGGTGTCCAGTTTATGTAAGAGATGACATGAACAATGGCAGTAGAGAAAATCAGCATAATCAATGAGGGATAGGAATGAGGCCTGAATTAACCTTTTTTTGGAATCACTGTTTAGGTGATGTTTTATTCTAAAAATAGTCCAAGCCTCTGTCTTAGCTTTTAAGTAGCTCTTCAATATGGACAGAATAGTCAAGCCTGTTATCTATCCAGACTCCAAGGTATTTGAAGTTATCAACAAATTCCAGTTTCTCTCCAAGTAAGGTGGATAATTGTAGGGTGGTGGATGCTGGGGTAGTGGTAGAGCAACTCTTGTGGCAAAGAACATAGCTTTTGTTTTTGGCATTTAGAAGTAGTTTTGTCAAGTAGATTGTGCTGCAGAATGGAGAATTCGGATTGTAACAGTTCACAGGCTTTAGAAGGTGAGGAATTGCTGACATATAATACAGTATCATCAGCAAACAGATGAATGTTAGATTGAGTGAGGTTGGCATCAATATTGTTTATGTAAATGGCAAAGAGGATAGGGCCAAGAATAAAGCCTTGTGGTACACCCCTTAGCAGTGGTTTTGAGGTGGATAGGTAATTTCTATTTTTAACCAGTTGTGACCTATCTGAAAGGTAATCCTTAAACCGGTTGAGTGATAGGGAATCCAGGCCTAGTGAGTTAAGGGAGGTGATTAATAAGTCATGATCCACTGTGTCAAAGACTTTACTCAAATCCAGGAACACAGCACAGGTACAATTTTTCTTATCCAAGGCAGTCTGCCAATCGTTGGTTACCTTGGCTAAGGCAGTAATGGTGCTATGCTTTGATCTAAATCCAGAGTGTGCAGAATTTAGAAGGTTGTTGTTATCCAGATAGTCCCTTAATTGAGAGTTTACTAGTTTTCAAGCATCTTGGATAGTACTGGTAGGATGGAGATAGGCCTGTAATTGTTGAGATCCTTAGTATCACCAGATTTGAGTAATGGAACTACTTGAGCTGTTTTCCAAGTAGAGGGAATGGATCCAGTAGTTAGGAAAGACTGAAGAGATGAGTGAGGGGGCAGATAAGACATGAAGCAATTTTCAGGAAATAGAGATCCAGGAGTCTGCACCTGCACTCTTAGTAGTGTCTATATTAGAGAGAGATCTTCCACTTCTTTCACGGATATTGGGATGAAGGAAAAAGTTGAAGTGGCCATTTGTCCACAGTAGTTTGCAGGTTCAAGGAAGATCTCAGGATATTTGCAGGTGATGAGTCAAATGCTAGGCCAGCTGTGGTGAAGTGAACATTGAAGGTATTTAAGATTTCTTGTTTACCTGTAATTTCTGTATCATTTAGTAGCAGTTTGAGGTTAAGGCAGGAGTAGAATTTTGGCCCAGAAGTCCTTTTATTGTACCCCAGAGTCTGGATGGGTTATTGTAGGAGGCATCCAATTCAGCTGTATAATAGGCAGTTTTGGCAGTTCTTATTTTTTTGTACATGAATTCCTTGCTTTTCTGAAATTTGCCAATCTCTGGTGTCCTTTGTTTTTCTTGCCTTTTCCACAGTTTGTCTCTGGTTCTCAAGGCTGCTTTAAGCTCAGAGGTGAACCAAGGGCAGGATTTTACCTTAGTTCTGATACTGGTGATAGGTGCACTGAATATTGAGAGCATTAGTGATAATATCCTTTAAAGTCTGAGAGCTGTTTCAACAGAGGTTGTAAGATAGAAATCTTGCCAAAATATTGTATTACTCAGGTCATGAGGTAACCTGAGATATTGAAATTCTTTTTGACCTTTTGAGGACAAATTCTGCAGGATTTGGTGGTTTGAGGTGGATCTTATGCCAGCTATAGGGTAATGGTCACTCACACTGGCAGTACTCCTGCATGTGAATATAAGTGAGGCTTGTTTACCAACATAATATCCAGGAGTGAGCTGTTGCTGGAATTTCTTAGGTTGATCCTAGTTGGGTCTTTAATTAGCTGTGTAAATCCATAGGTGTCACAAAAGGTTATCAAAGGTGCAGATACATTAGACAGCCAGTTTAAATTCAAATCACCAAGGATGATGGTATCTTCAGGGCCTAGGTTGAGAATTGACCCTAGGTGAGAAAGCAGTTTAAGGCCTGCAGAGGGCGGCCTATAGCATCCAATCAGTTTAAATGAAGACGAATTAGGAAGGGATATTTTGATTGATAAACATTCAAATTCATTTGGTCGGATGTGTTGATGAGGCAGGTTGCAGAGATGGTGTCCTTAATGTATATGGCCCCACCACCCCTGGAAGGGCGATCTGCTCTGAAGAGCTGATAATTGGGAAGGTTTACAACACTGTCTTTTGTTGTAGGCCTGAGCCAGGATTCAGAGATGACCAGGAAATCTGGAAGAGTATGTGCCACCCAAGCCTGTATTAAGATGAACTTTTAGGAGGCTGCAAGCATTGAAGTGTATGAAGCTTAGGCCTTTTATGGAAGTCAGATCAGCAGGGAAGATAAACTTACAATGGGGCCAGGATTAATCTCAATAGTGCCAATGCAGAAAAGGAGGTAGAAGATTAATTTGAGTAGGGCACCAAGGATAGAGATAGAGAGTGATCAGAGCGTTTCCTCTTAGTCCTAGGTGCCCACTGTGTAGTGGGAGATGGTCCTGTTATATAGGTGTGACTTTTATCATAACATAGGAGTCTGATGGACAGGCATAGTGGGTTATTATAAAGCCAGGATACATGTAAGGGCTAGGGAGTGCTGGATTGTTAGAGAGGTTTTATGTGGGATACCCCAGGGTTGCAGTGTAAGAGTGGTTCAAAGTGAATAAGGAATAGATGGTTGTACATTGTGGATGGCAGTGGAGAGCAGAACATACTCATTAACTTATTCGTCATGACAGGGGTATAATATGATTATCATAATGGATTGGGAAATGAGAGCTAAGGAGCAAAAGGAAGCAAGTTAGCATTGTGCAGGGTAGGTATGGGTTAATAAAGAAGGGAATTAGATGTGGGCGTGGATTAGAGAAATGGCGGGAAAGAGTGTATAAATACAATCAACCAAGAGGGGGGGCGGGCAAAATTTTGCGGCTTTGCCCGTACCTTTCACACTGCTTCTCCCGGCCTCCTGGATCTCTTGGTCGGCTAGAGGTCGCCGCCGGCCCGCTGGTGGCTTGGAGCCCCTTCTGCGGCTGGAGCTGGAGGGCTGTGCTGACTGCAAGGCAGGGGACAGAGGAGAAGGCAGTGAGAAAGCTACTTTATTGCAGGCAATCTGCAATTAGGTGCAAGGATCAAAATCTGCACAACAAAAGACTGGGAGGGTTTGGGGGGGGGTTAGGCGCCTAAGCGTCTAGCCCACACAGATCACCAGAAAAAGGCTGAATCACTAGCAAACATCACATCAATACAATGTTTAAATTGCCCACAATTTTAAGTTAAAACAGCTCTTTTAAGATTACTTAATAAAAGTTACAGCTAAGCAGAAAATCCCATCCAGAATAGTGTTGCAGAGTCCAGCTAAAGTCAATGGGAAAAGGCGCACCAATCGGAAGTTAGGCAGAGACAGCGGTCGCTTCCGATTAGTTGCGGCTTCCGAATTTCACACTGCTTCTCCCGGCCTCCTGGATCTCTTGGTTGGCTGGAGGTCGCCGCCGGCCCGCTGGTGGCTCGGAGCCCCTTCTGCGGCTGGAGCTGGAGGGCAGTGCCGGCTTTCACACTGCTTCTCCCGGCCTCCTGGATCTCTTGGTCGGCTGGAGGTCGCCGCCGGCCAGCTGGCGCAGGATTTGCCTGTGCGCAGGAGGGATCCTTATCTCTCTGGTATCTCCATTAATTTTAAGTATATATACCAAATCTGGACCCAGCTGGGCTGCAAATTGTTTCACAAATGTAGATGCCAGACTATCCCACCTTGGAGCAGCCCTACAACTCAGTGTTTTAATAGGTAATTGGACTTCTTCCAGACTTACTGGCCATTTCATTTGTAACGGGATGTGATTCCATAACGAGGTATCTCCAGGTCAAATAAAAAGTTAAGAGAAAACGCAAAAGAGTCCTCAGCAAAACCGTTGGACACACTCCAATACACTGTCCATGTTAGTACAGAAAGTTTTACCTTCCAAATCTGATTTCATGCTGCACATAATCATTTTGGCTACCCACTTCTGTCAGCTTTTAAAGCTGTTCATATGTTTTTTGTTTGTTTTGTTTTTTTTATTTTTGTTACCGGGTTGCTGAAATGAGCTCATGCTTCAGAAATAGGGTTCAACTATATTGAACAATATTCGGTTTCACTTGTTCGATTTGACAGGTCTATCTTCTGAATGTGAGCTATGGAGATTATTTTGTGCATATGTGTTCTGAGACCCAGTTATTTTAATATTATGGAGTTTTGCCTCATGTCTTCTTTTTTTTATGTTAACAAAAACTCACTCAGTAAATGTATTCATATTTTAGTAGCTTTGTTTTTACACTTTGTCCCCGACTTGTGTGGAAGGAGCCGGGCAGGAGGTTGAGGGTGTGATACAGACTCAACAATTACTTTAGGATCTGGAGAAGACAACCATCACAGTTAAATTTAGAACTAAAATAGAACCAAAATAAGTATGTATCAACCAGAAGTGAAGGCTGCTAACAAACCTGTCCAGGATTCCATACCTCTTAGTAATAGAGAGGGTAACTGTGATGTGGAGTGGAGGCTCAGGGACAAAGTCTGGGTTGTCTGGAAAATACATTACCAGGGTCTCCACAATATCTCAGACACTGGATATTTATTGTGGAGTTTAGCCATAAGGGATTCCATGTAATAAATATCAGAGACCAGTCCACTCAAATCTCTCAGTGTAGGAATGACTACAGATCTCTGTCTGGTAATTTCCTTCTTTGCAGCCAAAATATACATAATTTGTAAAGTACGCTGCCTAGAAGGTCTATGAGGAGGAAATACAGATAGAAGGATCAATTCTGCTGTAAATTCGACCGATTCACCTAAGCAATCTGAAACTTCTTGTTGTAGCTGACACCAATATGGTGTCAACTGAGGACATGTCCAAAAAAATGTGACTCTAATCTGCATATAAACATGCACATTTCCTCCAACATCTACCATAACTGACCGGTAAATATTTGGCTAAAACTGCAGGTGAACAAAAGAAGCATCTGCAGCACTTCCAAGCAAATTCAAGCCATTTTATAGAATGTGTCACCTTGCACGCCAAAGGAGATGCCTGCAGCCAATCCTGCTCAGAAATGTTGGCTATAAGATCCTTGCACCAGCTATTTAAAATTGTAAGCGAAGAATCGCCCATCCCTTCTCTAAGGATTTTATAGATATGTCCCACTTGGTGTCCCCACAAATGGCCATTTATATGGTCCTCTAGATATTTCCACAACATGGGAATGGGGTCAGGTAATTTTGCGATCACCTCTTTCTGTCGCAGGATATAATTTCTAACCTGGGTATATCTGTAAATATATGTGTCTGCCAAACCATATGGTGCTTTTAGGGTTTTGAATGGGATAATACCTGTATGACAGAGGAATTGCCTGAAAAATTGAAGACCCACTCACTCTCTTCCATCTTAAAAAAGTATGATCTATGGAGGGTGGAAGAAATTTATTGTCTCCTGAAATATGTGTATAAAAAAAAAGAAAAGTGCATTAAAACCTTTGTGTTTTTAATTTATACTATAATTTCAAAATCTGGGCTGTAAAAGGTGTATAATCTCTCAAGGGTGGTATCATGGCCACCGTGGAAAGAGTTACCTTCGTAATATCATATAAATCATTGATAGCAAATTCTATGTCTTTCCAGGGTGCCTCATATGTAGGAGATAGCCATAAGAATAATATTTTGAAAAAGACTGCCTGAGCATAAAATTTCAAATTTGGTAGATTGGCGCCACCAAGAGAAAGCGGGAGTTGTAATAAGGATAACCTGATTCTTGGACATCGGCCATTCCAAATAAAGTTCAGTATGATTTTATCCCATGACTGGAAGTAAAATTTGGATGGAAAGGTGGGAATATTTTGAAATAAATACAAAAGTTTCGGTAGTATGATCATGAGAATGGTATCAATTCTTTGATAACAATTTAGTGGTAATTTAGACCAGAAGGCCAAATCCGATTGAATCTGGATAGATAAATGTTCATAATTTAATAATTCCAGGTTATCCAGATCTTTTGGTATATGAATTCCTAAATATTTAAACTTTGTTTGGTGCCATTTTATGGGATATTTCTTTTTAAGGGTTTAGGACGGAGAGAAAAACAGTGAAAGAAGGTCTGTTTTAGCAATATTTATTTGAAACCCCAAAATTGTTGTAAAGTACTCTAGGGTTTCCCACAATGCCGGTAGGGAGGATTCCGGTGAAATAATTATCACCAGAATGTCATCGGCAAACAAAAGCACCTTGTGTTCCCGTTGACCCACAAGCTCTCCTCTATCAGAACATTCCTACGTATGGCTTTGGCCAAAGGCTCGATATCAAGGGCAAAAAGTATCGGGGATAAAGGACATCCCTGTCTTGTGCCTCTTTGTATTGTTATAGGTTGAGATAAAGAGCCATTAACCTGTATATAGGCCTTGGGGTGGGAGTAGATATTTTTCATGCAGGAAAGAAAACAGTCGGAAGGAAAATTTAGAGAGGGTGGCCCATAAGTATTCCCAATTTACCTTATCAAATGCTTTATCTGCATCTAGACTTATAACAGTGGTAGGGATCTTTCTGGTGTGTATGTATTCCAATAATAACATGGTTCGGCGTAAATTATCAAATGTACTCCTTGATTTTATGAAGCCAGATTGGTCCTTATGCATAAGTTGTAAAAAGTGTGGGTTCTAGCTGCTTGGCCCATATGTCCATAAATATTTTATAGTCCACATTCAAAATAGAAATGGGACGGTATGACGAGGGAAGGGTAGGATTTTTTTTTGGCTTTAACAAGGGAGAAAGAATGGCATAGTTCCATGAGGGTGGAAGTGTTTCACTCTCTGAAACTGTGCGGCAGGCTAGTAGGAAGCTAGGAAGCAGCTGTAGGATAAAGGCCTTATACCATTCCGGGCCAAAACCATCCGGCCCCAGACATTTTAATGGTTTCAAAGTCCTGACCTGTTGAAGTATTTCGTTGGGTCTGATTGGACTTGCCAACATGCTGGTTTGTTGCTCTGATAACTTAGGTAGTGAGAGCTTATCTAGAAAGGCTGATATCCCCCTCTAAATTAGTTTGGTCCTGAGGGGAGGCTTTATATAGGGTTTCATAAAAATGTGGAAAAGCTTGCCTAATTTGTTCTTCTTTATAAGTAGTTTTATTGGAAGTATTATATCTTATTTTTGTATAGTCAAGGCTCATTTGTTAGCTCTGAGTTTCCTGGCCAAAGCCTGTGCTCCCCTTGCACCCCCTTCATAGTTATATTGTCTTAAATAGTTCAGCTCCGAAGAGTTCTATAATCTAAAATTTGTTGTATCTCTTGTTTTAGGTTTCTTATTCGATGTTGAAAAACCAAGTCGCCTTCCCTATATGGAAGTTGATATGAACCTAGATGATCTGTTAAAAATTTAAGACTGGCATTCATTTTTTTTTTGTTTGCTAGAAGCATATTCCAGCAGCTCCCCTCGAAGAACTGCTTTTAATGCATCCCATTGTATTGATTAGGAAGTTTCAGGGGTCAGATTTTCTTGGATTGCTTGTGGGATGCGCTTCATAAAATGATCTCAGAATTCTTGATCCTGGAGAAATGATGCATTGAATCTCCAGAGCCTGAATTTCTTCAATTTACTCAAGTCTATTTTTAAAATTATAGGATTGTGGTCTGAGAAGACCCTGGGCTCGATTAATATACCTTGTATTAATGTAAGATGTTGCCCTGTTATAAAAAGTATTCCAACCTGGAGTAGGTACCATGTCTCCCGAAAATATGTAGCCTGGAACTGATGGAAAAGTCTCCACCAGGCATCCTCGATAATCCAGATGAGCAAAGTTCCCTTTAAATATTTAGCAGCACCAGAAAGTTTATTTGGGTTGGAATTTGAAGAATTGAGGTGTGAGTGGAAGGGGACATTAAAGTCCCCACCCATGATCAGTATCTCCTTGAGCCTCTCCATCACCTTCTGTAGAAAGGTTCGTACTCACCGGGAGTGACGCCTGTGAGGAGATAGGTATTAACCCAGTATGCTCTTCTGGGTGACCATTTAAATAATAATTAAAAAGACTTGTGGGCAGAGGGATGTACTATTAGCTTCATGGCAACTACATGCATTCCATTAGTCAGAGTTTTTTGGGGGGGGCACAAGATGTTGCTGAGGACCTTTATCTTGTGGGTGATCGAAACATTTAAACTTCTTAAGGGCATTAACAAGGTGAAAGAGTCTAACATGTTTCAATATAAGAAAAATAGCAGGACAAGAGGACACAGTATGAGATTAGAGGGAGGCCAATTAAGGGGTAATGTGAGGAAGTTCTTTTTCACAGAAAGGGTGGTGGATGCATGAAACAGCCTACCTCAGGAAGTGGTGGATGTGAATACAGTGCAGGGCTTCAGACAGGCATGGGATAGGCATAAGGGAGCAATACAGATGAGTATGAATAGATAGGCCATTGACAGAGTACAGGCCTATGGCACATTCATAAGGTATAAAAAATGGGCAGACTGGATGGGCCTTGCGGTCCTTATCTGCCATCAACTTCTATGTTTCTGGGGGTTACTAGTGGGTACCGCAGGGTTCAGCATTAGACTGTCCTCTTAATGTCTTTATGTTTACATTGCAGAGGGACTGAAGGAAAAGTATGTCTGTTTGCAGACGACACAAAGATCTGCAACAGAGTTGATACACAAGGTGGGGTGGAAAGGATGAGAAGGGACTTGGCAAGGCTGGAGGAGTGGTCAAATGTATGGCAGCTTAGATTCAATGCTAAGAAGTGCAAAGTAATGCACCTGGGAAACAAAAACCCAGGGGAAGAGTACACAATGTGGGGGTGAGATACTAACAACAACAAAAATAGAAAGGGACCTGGGGTAGTCATATCAGATGACCTAAAGGTTGGCAAGCAATGTGAGAGGGCAGTAAGGAGGGCTGACAGGATACTGGGATGCAGGGAGAGGCATCACCAGTAGAGAACAGGAAGTTGTTATCCCTCTGTACAGACAGCTGGTGAGACCCCCATCTGGAGTACTGCGTGTAGTTCTGAAGACCCAATCTCCAAAGACATAGACAGGATGGAGGCAGTCCAGAGGAGGGGCAACTAAAATGGTGCAGGTCTGCACCAGAAGACATATGAAGAGAGTCTTAAGGAGCTTATTATGTATAGCCTCGAGGAAAGGAGGAGAGGGGAGACATGATGGAAACTTTCAAATACCTCAAGGGAATCAACAAAGTCCAAGAGGGCAACATCTTTCAGAAAAAGAGGTGTGCAAGAACAAGGGGGCACAATTTGAAGATTGAGTGGAGACAGCTCAGAGGTAATATGAGTAAGTATTTTTCACGGAGAGGGCTGTGGATGCATGAGCAGCCTTCCTGAGGAGGTTGTGGAGTCAAAAACAATGGTGATTTCAAGAATGCATGGGACAGTAATAAGGCAATTCTAGTGGGTGGGGGTAGGAAGAAGTAGGCTGTTGGTTAACTAGGATCTGCAGCTTATCAGTTAGGTAGGGAAATGGGCAGACTAGGTGGGCCAAACGGTCCTTATCCGCCGTCAAATTCTATGTTTCTATGGGCTTAGTGCGCCTGGGGCATAGGAGGAGAAAGAGAGGCAAACTCCCTGGAGGCAGAAGATGCCGGGAGGGGGTAAGCTCTGTAGGTTAATGAGCATTTTAATTTGTTGCTTCTGTTGTGGGAGAAGCTGGCAAGGAAACGAATACAAATTCAACCCTTTGCAGAAATCTTCACTTAGTTGGGCAGGAAAAAAATGAAACAAGCAGAATGACTGGAGTTCCCTAAGAACAATGACTTTAAGCATGAGGTATTTCCACCAGGTGTCCTGGCACGCTTCATATTGTGACCAGATCATCATTTATATTTATATTCAATTAATGTGTAGTATATGGTAGAGCTTACTGTGTATGAAATCTGTGACTACTCAAAAGTTCTGCACACTCTGAAAGTTGTTGTTTACGTTCTAAAAGTTGTTGTGCACATTCTATCATCAGGTGTGCCTATGTCCCTGCTCATGTTGACTTCTGACTTGGCACCCGTTTTCATGTTCACTGAGCGCAACTTCTGCATTCCCAGCCTGCCTTCACACCACTAACAGTTCATGATGCCCCCCTCCCGCCCCAGTCAGGGTGTGTGAGGGATTTCCGCTGGAGCACGGTACCACTTAGTAGGCAGAGTCGCCCTCAGCTCGCTCACTCTCTTTGTGCTGGTGGCTCACTCACTCTCCTTGCACCGGGTTTTACTTTTTTTTGTATATAAAGCAAATTAAAATACTGTATGTATGTCAGATAGTGGGATCTGAGGTTTGATGTCTGCTTTAGATCCCAAATAGTCACACTGGATAGTTAGTATCCAGTCTGATCCTAGGTGATAATATCTAAGAAATGGATACCAGTGATACCTGATGCCATTCAGTACCTAAACAAATGTGTGTTATTCATAGGTTTCTAATTCCATTGGAGACTGTCTGAGCAATACTACAGTCCATCTCTTAAGAGGATGGCATGGATTGCTAATGCAACAGAGAAAAGGGATTGCAGATTTAAAGGAAGGTCCCCACAAACTTTTTCTGTATACCTGTGTAGTTTGTGGGCATGAGCAATGATTCCCTCTTTACACCCCTAATTTCATCCTAATTTAAATTTAAATGAAGTGGCTTCATTCTGTTCGGCCCTGGTCTGAAAACTTGTTTGACTCCATTGCAAAGGTTGTGAGTGCACTCATGCAAGGCTCAGATAGTCTCCAATGGAATTAGATACCTATGAATAACACACATTTGCGACCATGACCGTGGACTAAGTGTCGAAAAGGCAAATTCCAAAATATACTTCTGGTATGTAGACCCAAATAAAGTCAGCTCTGTAACTTTATATTAGTCCATGAAACCAATAATAATTCAATAATTATATCCAGATACGAGGCTCAGCAGAGAGACCCTTCACCACACAAGCTAAACAGAAATGCAATGATACTAGTGAACCAAAAAACATCTGATAAATTTGTGATGCAGCTAAAATGTATACAAAACAGCAAAGTACCACACAGCACAAGAATCCCTAAGTGGACATGACGGGAAGAAATAACTGGGAACCATATAAGGACCCCAATGGCAGGTGACATACACAGGGCAGCTCTGGAATGCTTTGCGTTTGCTTCGTACCCAGGAGTGGAGCATCAACTGGTTCCCCGACCATACAGTCACAGCCATTTTGATTCAGCAGGCCTCTGCCACACGTATCAAATGGCCAAGGAAACCAGCAAGAAAAAAGATGTTGACTACTCACTACTTACCAGGCCCAGGCATCTAAAATTCTGTACAGAACCCCATACGTCCTGCTCCTTAACCAGAAAACATGTAAAACACCGTCGGCAAAACAGTCAATAAACTAATTCAAGTCATTATGCATGGTAATGCATGTTAAATGGGGGTGGTAAATAGGGGATATGGCACAGGCAGTGTCAAAATAAGCAATTTATTTTTTGCTTCAGGTTTTAACCTCTGTTGACCTGACCTCACGAGTGGCGAAGCCATGAGTGAGATCTATAGAGGTGAAACTCTGAAGCAAAAAATAAATTATTTATTTTCACACTGCCCGTGCCATATTTCGTTTATGCAATGGACAAAAACAAAAAAAATGGACCAAAAAAACCCCTCAGTTTGAATAATGAGGAATTTGGCACTCTCAGCAGACGAATGTTAGCCAGGCAGGTGCCATTTTCAATTGTCCTAACAGATAAGGATTTTATATTTATTAATAGTTCTAGAGGTTACTGCTACCAACTTGTCTGCAGTTTCTGTAGCCAGGTGACATTCATTGGACACCATCTCCTTTTCATTTCTAGTGTGGTAACCCTATTGTTGAAGGAGCCCATTTTCTGGTCGAGATCTGTAACACATTTTCTAAATCTTTTACTACTTGCAGCACTGCACTGATCAAAGGGTTTGCTCTGCCACTCACACCAGTGACCATGTCACCCCACTCTGCTCTGTCAGTTGGCCTGCCATTGCTTTCCTTTCCCAGGCTCTAAATTTGCTGTTTGGCGTGGCTTTCCCATCTCGATTGCACTCAAAATCAAAGATATAGGTAGAGCTGTTCTTCATGTACAAATCGGAGTAGTTTTAGAAATGTAGCAGTTCACTTTTAAGCAAGAAAAATAATAAAACAGTAAAGTGAGAGCAGGAGCTCTCTCTAAGCTGCATCCTGTTCTGTCGGCCGATAGCTACGCCCCTCCCCTATGTCTTCTGTTGTTTAAAGTGTGTCCGAGCTGGAAAATTGTAGTTGGAAGAATGTTGGTGCGTGTGACGTTTTGCTATTCAACTGATTAATTTGAATATGTGGTAGGAGCTCTTTGCTTTCTCACTGAGCATGAAATCCCTTTGATATGCAAATATGCATATCAACTCCCATGTTTCCTTTCATGAGTGGGGTCATGACCTTTGCAATGGAGTCAAAAATGTTTTCACACTAGGGCAGAACGGAGTGAAGCATCTTCATTTAAATTTAAATTAGGATGAAATTCCACCTCTACAACACCTCTGCAACTCACCTTGCTGTGGAATCAGCACAGTGGCCTTAAGCCTTGCTGGTTCTATATCTGGCTCAGTCCCTCAGGTCAGTCTTTGGAAAGATCTTTCAAGCTGCACGCTAAGTCCCAGCTGCAGGACAGCTTACCATTGCAAGCAGATGCCTTCAGCTGCAGACGTCCATGTCTTTTTCTCGAACAGTGCAGGAGCTACAGTCTCCTCCTCAGTGGCTGTTTAAGTACACTTCTCCCTCCAGAGTCTGCACAACTTTATTCTGACTTAGACGAGAGGTCTGCTTTCCTTTAGAGTCTCTGGCAGGCTTCAGTAGATTGAGAACATGCTGGAAAATTCCTCAGACAACCTCCCGATTGACTGAGTTCCTCTCTCAGTCTCCTAGGAGGGTCTGTTGGGTTGTCACTCTGTAACTAATTGGCTGCCTCACTTCTTTGTGAATAACGAAGCCCTTCAAAGTCCCGAAAGTGCTCTGTGGTTCCTTGGGCAGTATCTGGAGACTGATGGTTGTACTGTTATTGTTTGACCCCATGGCCATGCTGTGAGGGGTCAGAGGGTGAACAATATGGCTGCTGAGTTGTAGTTCAAGGGGCACTGACCTACAAAGTCTAATTTTGTGAAAGAGTTCTGCCTCCAAACATTTCTTTACCCCTTGGTGTTGTGCATACAGTCACTCTTTGAAGTCCATTTGGTTCAGGGTAGTGATGAGGTGATTGCAGATCTCATCAGGAGTACTGATGTGCTCTTCTGTCACCAGTAGTGGAATTGCCCTTGATGTGTGGTGGAAACAGTGCGACCAATGGCACAGGAGGCACTGAAGAAATTCTGAGACTCCTCATCACGCCACCCAGCCGTCATCTCATTTCAAGTCCTTAGGGCCGGAGGGCACAGCAATGATAGTGGCAGGAGACTGTGACTTCATGGAATCAAGCAGGTAAGCCCCCCACATGGGGGGGCGGGGGCTCACACATATAGAAAGTGCCTGACTAAAACAGAATTGTCAGGACCAACAATTGTTTAAAGAAAAAAGCTCCCTGTTCTAAGGCCTGTGAATATTTCATATGGTCTGTAATCTAGCAACAGTAATGACCTCAGAGGTCTTTGTTTATCTTGGGCTTGGTCCAGTTTAAATGGCGTGAACCCTGTTTTGCCTCACTACTAAATGAATCAAGTGGGCCAAAACACATACACACACACACTTCTAAGGTCACTGTTCTTCAGCTCCAGTTTTTAAAACTGGAATAGGGACTCTGTTAATACCATACCAGGAATGATGTAAGATTGTTTTAAGTTATACTATGTTTCCACCATGTTGAGAAAATCGGAGACATTATTATTATCATTTGTTCATCTTCCAGCATTAATAATGTAACATTCCAATCACAATTTTTGAGACAAAGTAAATCTTCAGGAGCCCTTAGAAGACAAATTGCTAAACCAACATACTTCATGGTTTGGTCACTCCACTGAATTTCTGGTCTGAGTTCTTCATGGCACAAGTATTTGATTTCTGGTTGGTTTGCTTTTATAGTGACTTAAAACGATGGTCTCTTTTTTTGTTTTTGTTGTTGAGAGCATTGCCTTCTGTAACGTGAATGGACATCTGGGGCACTTGTCATTGCCCTTCGTTGACATGGTGGCAGCTGCAAGTGTGAAGGAGTTCTTTATGCAGTGGACAAAGCATCTGGAAAGAGTTAAATGTGAGTGTAACCCCCAGCAGCAAACGTGTTCCACATTGCATTCTTTACATTAATTGCGGAGCAGCAAATTAAAGGGACACTGTCTAATTCAGTGGCTCTCAAGGACCAAACATTCTGACAACCTCAAAGTGCAGCCACCAGGGCTTGCTGATGGCCTCACTCTTTATTATATCACCCATAATCCCCGATATGACTAATTTCTGTTGACACAGCTTATGGTCTATCAAGTTCCTGATGTCTTTTCAGTTGCAGTTTATTCCCTGGTAGCACATAATGTGGGTGATTCAAATTGAGCGACTCCAGTTTGAGCACCTACAGTAGCAGTGAATGTGAAATTATGGCACAAATAGTATATAGCAAGTGTATCAGTGAGGTACACTTGCTGTACAACATTATAGGGCTGTGTTTGGCCAGGCAGTTTCCAGCCGGCTGTCTGGTGTAGTGGGTTAGGTCATGACCTGTGGAGCTGGTGGACCTAGGTTTGGGTCTGGGTGGGGAGATAATTTTGTTTGTCCATAAAATAAATTTTATTTTTTTCTAAGTCCCGTTTCCAGTTGCCCCGCCCCCCGAGTAGCCTCCCTCCCGAGTTTTCCCCTTTCCCATGTGTCCAACCCTCCCACCCCCACCGGAGGTACCTTAGCTTCTCATTCCAGGGGGAACATTTCCAATTCAGAGTCTTGCCCTTTGGCTTGTCCTTTGAACTGTGGGTCTTTACCAAGTGCTTAGCAGTAGTGGCAGTGGCCCTCCCCACAAGGGCCCGTGTGTGTTCCCATATCTGGATGATTAGCCATTGAAAGCCCCATCCAGGGAGCTCTTTGATGGCCACCCTGCACAGTACCCTGCAGCAGTTTCATTCCCTGGGTGTCATGGTGAACTTACCCAAGTCCACCCTCTCCCCATCTCAGTGCCTTCAGTATGTAGGCATGGTTCTGGACTCCTCCCAGGGCAAGGCCTTTCTTCCCCAGGACAGGGCAGACTGCCTGATGGCCATGGCCTTCCTTGTGACTCGGGACTGGTACGTCATGGCCTGGTCATACCTTTGGCTCCTAGGCCTCATAGGATAGCATAAGCTGTAAGCATGGATCAGCTGGTAGCAATCTGCCTCTGGACCAGAAGGTCATGGGTTCTCGCCCCACACCAGGATTGGACTCATACCTAAAATGCTTTCACCCAAGTGCAGTATTAGGGAGTGCTGTACTGTTGGTGTGTGCCATCCTTCAGATGAGACGTTAAACCGAGGTCCTTCTACCTATCCTAGTGCTGTCCAGGTGAAGTAAAAGAACCCAATGCATTCTTCACAAAGAGTAGGGGACATTCCCAGTGTCTTGGCCAGTATTCCCCTTCCCATAAAACTGGTTCATGCAATTGTCCGGGCTGTGTGTGGGTGCTGATGAGCAATATGACTGTCACTACACATCTAGTCACTTCACTACCAGTCTAGCATTGCTTGTAAAGCACTTTTGGATACTTTGTGTATGAAAAGCATAATATAAATGCTGATTCTTCTTAAAATGCTGATAGCAGAAGCTATAGCCATGGTGCCGTTGGCCAGACTTCATATACCTTTTTTTTTTTAAACTTTCCATCTTTATTATTTTTCCATTTTACAGAAAATGGTTACATAAAATTACAGTTCTAGGGTAGCTTATAGAACCATAAAACTAAATAAGACTATAAAGTTACTAACAGAGTTAAAATTAAAAATTAATAAGGTTAATAAGGTGCCTTCAGCAATCCAGAGTCTTAGATTTCGTATGGAAGGCCAGACTTCATATACGAATGCCCCAACGGAATCTGCATGTTCAATTGGATCAGCGCTCCGACAACTTGAATCAGTTGATCTTAGTCTGCTCTCCAGTTTACAGGGTACTGCAGTGGTGGCAGGACCCTCACAATCTGTTGTGGGGAGTCCCCTTCCTCATTCCCTCTCTGGAGCAGATCTTGACAATGGATGCTTCGGGCACTGGTTGGGGAGCCCACCTGGGTCCTCTTCAGACCCTGAGGTCCTGTTCTCCAGTGGAGGCCGCCCTCCACATCAACGTGCTCAAAATGAGAGTGGTCCTGTATGCCCTTCAGGCTTTTCAGAGCCACTCGTCCCTGGGTCACCTGCTGGTGCAGTCAGACAACCTCAGTGTGGCGCTCCATCTGAAAAACTAGGGGGAGCACATTCTTACCCCTTGTGCTGGGAGATGATGAAAGTCTGGTACTGGGCTCTGAACCATGGCCTCAAGCTTTCAGTCATCCATGTTCCAGGGGACCAAAACATCTTAGCAGACAGCCTCAACAGGTCACAGTCCCAGAAGCATGAATGGCAACTGCTGTCTTCAGTAGCTGAGGGCCTGTTTGAAAGGTTGGGACACCCAGAGTTTGCCATTTTGGATCCCCACCAACACAAAACTGCTGCTTTTCTGCTTGCTATATCCAGGGCTTAGAGTTTTCTGGTGAGACATGTTGTCCATCTCTTGAAAAAGGAGGTTCTCTATGCTTTTCCCCCATTTCCGCTGATCCAGAGGGCGCTCCTTAAACTGCATGTAACCCCTAGATGGCGCTATCCCAGGGGCTACTACCCCTGCCTGATTTGCCACTAACAGGTTGAGGGGCCTGGATCCAATGGCGGGTGCCTCCACCCAGAGGTCAGGGTTTGCAATAGTTAAACTAACCTGGTCACAGCCTCTGGGACACTGCAACCCCCTTCTTCCCACTAGTGGCCCACACAATATATCAGAATTACCTTCACAGTATACACTTACCCCAGGTCGGTTCCGCACTGGGACCTCCTGTGAAATGAGATACAGTGCAACAATCACAGTACAGTACTTTAACATAGACAAATACCTCAGGCAGTATAACTTTGCTGAAACAAGCAGCTCTGATTTATTTAGGGGGGATATAACAAGGACAGGGGGAAATCAGGTTAATTAGCTTATCACTCTAATAATCTACCTATGGCTCTGTGCACAGGCCTATCCCTATCAGTTACTGTCCCTGGGAACCCAAGCCCTAGTGGCTAGTCCAAACCGTGGCAGCTGGTAGGGGCCCTTTCACACAGAGAAAAGGAGAATTAAACAGTCAGCAGTACAGTAATTCCATTTGGATTTAATGTGGCAATTCAACAGGAGCGACCTGAATTAGTACTCACGACCTCCAAATAAGATAGGGTCCTTCGATGTCAGCAGGGGCTCACTTGAGGTACACAAACCTCTTCACACATCCATATAAAAAGCACTATACCAGGCAGGCTGCATCTGTATCCCGATCGCAATTACTGCACAATACCGGAGAACACACAGCAGATTCAGTTCCTGACAGACCGAGTGCAATTTTCAGCAATTTCTCCAGTCTTCTACAGGGTGAGCCTGGTTCTACTCTTCAGAGATCCTTTGATTCTTTTCACAGGACGGATTCAGTCCTAACAAGCTGTTACACAAGCTGCAGACCGAACTCTGGGCCTTACACACGTTTTTGACTAAAACTGCAACTGAAAAACACAGGGCTCCTTCCTTCTTCACTGCCAAAGCTCAACTGAAACTCCAACCGACAAAACCGAGCACTTCCTTTGAGTTCCTCCCAGTTCTTGACTGGATTGGCTGTCACTCACAATAGACTGCTGCTGTTGGTCCAAAAAGGCACTGAAGTCTAAAGTACATCTCCCAGAGTCACTGCCCATACAATCCTCTTGTGGCTGGCTCAGATTATGAGTCCAAGTTCTGATTCGTCCAAGGCACCATTTTAGAGCTAGCTTACCCCACACTGATTGGTCCAGTTCAGCAGTTCAAAACTAGAATGGGGAACTAGCAGACACAGTTCTGACTGCAAAGAAAGCAGGTTAGACAAACTGTAATTTCATTATTACTCTAAATAATTTCTGGCAAACAGTTACATCTTTCAGATAGGTTCCTTTGCACTCCTAGTGACTGCAAAATGAAGTGAATTGGCAGCAGCTTGAGTGGTACTCAATCAAAGAAACACACAGTCCCCCATACAACTAATTATGTCTGCAAGCAGACAGCTCTTAAAGAGACAGTACCAGAGGTTCTAAAAACACTCACTGATAAATGGCTTAAATGCCAAACACCATTCAGGCTTGAGCATTCAAGCAAGCTCCTGAAGTCTTTTGGGAACCCCATTTGCAGGGGGTTACACCCTTCCTGGTTTGGGAAAAGCTTGACTCACACAAGGCAATTCTACAAGTTTCAAACTGCAACCATATACATTTGCATTAGGCTCGCAATGTAATCATCAGTCAATATATCATTTTACCAAGAACACATTTCTGAAACATTGCAGCAGCGCTCTTACACAGTATTACATACACATTGTACCATAACTCAAGTTATTACCTCTTGTACATGAAACCTGAAGAGAGGGGCCCTTCCTATCAGTTACCTTGGGGCTGGATGGGGCAAGGCACCATACTTAGAGGGCAACACAAGTAACTTGAGTTAACACTGATGCTCAGTTTGGGCAATGAGCTCGGGGACACACACTCCTTTATGGACAACATTGAGAGGCAAGTCCACAGGCCTCCCAAGTGAATCATAACTGAGGTGCACCACAGGCTTTACAGCTCGACCAGTCTTTCTAGGGGAACTGTTATAGTCTCTGCACCTGAGCCTCATTTTCAGCATTGTCCTCACTTGTCAGGAGTCTCCATGGGGTAGAGAGGCTAGAACTTGGGGCACTTTCAGCTCCAGGAGTTACAGTTTCTGAGTCCACAACATTTGGCTCGCATGGAGAGCTTCGGACACTGGCAGTGGACTGTCAGGGCACTCAAAATACTCTTCTTGTTCGGTTGTATCACCAGTCTGCCCCAATCTATCATTTTCCTCCCTGAAAGCTCAAACAGTTCAACCATGCACAATGATTCCATTTCATCTGATCTGATGCTTTGCACTTCACTTTCTGGGAGCATTGGCTCCAGGGATGAAGCTGGGGCTTAAACAGTCCAGCAGGCCCAGCTTCATCTCCAGTATTGACTAGGGATTGCCCCAAACAATTGACTCAGTTCAGAAGAAGGATAGTATTCAAAGTCACTCTCACTTTCTTCCGATATGGACTGACAGTCATGCTCAACTGGGACTTGTGGAGGAACAACTTAACTTTTTTTCTGTAGGTGCAGACTTTCTTGATCTTTTCTTAGCAGCAGCTCTAGTCACTGGTCCAGAGGGGCATCTTCTAGGGCTCAGACTCAATTAAGATTTGTCCAATGGGCAGTAAATGATTTCTATGCATTGTTTTTACATCTTTGAATTATTCTCAGGCCTTACTTTGTACACGGGCAGATCATCTAGTTTGCCCACTACAATGTGAGGGAGATGGTGCCATCTGTCAGCAATCTTGTGCTTGCCATGCAGTCCCAGATTTCTTAGCAATATCCGATCTCCTCCTGAGTTCCTGTGCTTTCACCTTTTTATCATACCTTTCTTTTGTTGCCAGATTTCTTTTGGCAGCCATGGTTTGAGCCAGTTGGTACGCATGAGTTAGCTGGGCCTTTAACTTTGCACATACTGTAAATAGTTGTCAGCTTGAACCCCATCAGGAGAGACCCCAAACACACATCTACTGGTAGTCGAGCTTCTCTTCCAAACATCAGGCGGTGGGGAGAATCCAGTGGCATCACTTTGGTGCAGTTATAAGCATGTACCAGGGTGCTAATTTGTTGGCTCCATCTAGGCTTGTCCTTTGGGTGCAGGGTGCCTAGCATATCTAGCAAAGTGCGGTTGAAACGCTCAGGCTGTGGGTCCCCTGGGGTGGTAAGAGTGGTTCTGGACTTTCGACTCCCCACAGAGAAAGCATCTCTTTGATCAGACGACTCTCAAAGTCTCTCCCTTGATCAGAATGGATTCTTTGTGGAGCCCCATAGTGAACAAAAAGTTTTCACAAGTACTTGGCCACAGTGGATGCTTTCTGGTCTTTGGTGGGGAAAGCTTGGGCATATCTCGTGAAATGGTCAGTGACCACCAGCACATTACTGATATTTCTTTGATCTGACTCCAAACTCAGAAAATCAATACAGACCAGCTCCATGGGTGCACTGGTGGTGATGTTAACAAGGGGGGCAGCCCTCTGGGGCAAAGCTTTCCTCTGTAAGCAGCGACTACAAGTTCGAATGTGTTGCTCCACATCAGCCCCATCTTAGGCCAATAGAATCTGGATCTCACCAAGTCAAGTGTTCTGTCTATACCAAGGTGCCCAATGTGGTTGTGCAAGGACCTCAGTACTGAGTCTCGAAGGCAGTGGGCAGCACTAGTTGTTGTTTGTCTACTTGTCCCTCTGTCTACTGTTTCTCTGTATAACAGTTTATTGATCAGTTTCAACTTAGGACCTTCTTTGTATAACAATGCAGTTCTCAAATCAGTGGAGCGAATTTGGACAATCTTTTCCTGCATAGAGGGCTTCTAAAGCTGCTTTGATCATGGGATCGCGAGATTGAGCCCGCGAATACTGTCATTGTCCAGCTGAGGCAGTGCCCAATGTCTATTGCAGAAAAGTGGCAATAAGCAGCAGGTATGCAATTCTCAGAGGCTCCCAAGCAATCTACCATGCAGTCCTCGTCCGTGGACATTTGTTCCTCCCTGTCAAACTTCCGAGAGTGCCCGAATGTCAGGTTCTGCCAATCGGACCCAATCATTCTGTGGAACAGGCCTCTGGAGAGAGCATCAGCATCTATGTGGTTCAGACCTGCTCGGTATTCTAGCATAGTCATATGTAGATAATGCAGAAAGCCACCTATGGCCAGT
This sequence comes from Neoceratodus forsteri, assembly GCA_016271365.2. Classification (NCBI taxonomy): domain Eukaryota; kingdom Metazoa; phylum Chordata; order Ceratodontiformes; family Ceratodontidae; genus Neoceratodus; species Neoceratodus forsteri. The sequence continues at coordinate 23,975,782 of CM028135.1, read as the reverse complement.
GGCATCCAACTTAGCTGAGGTCTGCACATAGGTCAAAGGATTATTGTCAGTTTTACTAGTATTTTAGCCCCATACAAGTACTCATGGAATTGGTCAACAATAGCCCACTTCAAAGCTAGGAACTCTAACTTATGTACAGGATAGTTCTTTTCGGATGGGGTCAGGCTTCTACTGGCAAAGGCCACTGGTCTCAGGCCATTCTCGTGCTCTTGGTACAACACAGCCCCCAACCCTTGCAAGCTAGCATCAGTGTGCAGGACGTGGGTTTTCTTGGATCGGCATAGGCCAGCACTGGAGCATGGGTGTTGATATATGATCTCATGAAAAGCAGTCTCACAATCAGGAGTCCAGCGGCCCCAAATACTTCACTCGGATGAAAATACACTCTTTCAGTCTTGAGGACGCTGACTTTTGGTATTTTTGTGGGTTGGGGATACCCTTGAGTAAGGTTAAGTAAAGGCGGATCACTCTTGAATAGTCCTTGATGAAGCGCCGATAATAACCACAGAATCCCAGGAATCTTTGCAGTTCTTTTAGATTTTTGGGCTGTGGCCAGGTGGTCAAGGCCTCAACTTTACTTGGGTCGGTCTCTGTTCCTCGGTGGATACTATGTGTCCCACATACTTTACTGATGTTTGAAAGAATTGACACTTATCAATGGACAGTTTAAGGCCAAAGTCCTCCAGTCGGTCCAATACCTTAAATAATCTGCTCTCATGTTCCTCCAGTGAGCTGCCAAACACAATAACATCATCTAGGTATACCAGGCACTCTAGTAAGTTCATGTCCCCACTGCACGCCCATCAATCGCTGAAAAGTGGCTGGGCACCTGAAATCCCTTGAGGCCTCCTCATGAATTCATAGAAGCCAGCGGACAGATAAAGGCCGATCTTCTCACGGTCCTCTGGGCCATCGGGATCTGGTAGTACCCATCGGAGATCCAGCACAGAGAACCACTTGCTCCGCTTAGGCAGTCCAAAGCATCCTGAATGCGGGCATTGTGTACTGATCAGGATAGTCCGCGGTTTAAGGTGCATAATCCACACACATCCTTACTGTTCCATTCTTTTTCCTCACTACAATGGGAGAAGCATAAGGGCTTCTGGATTCTTGTATTACACCAGCAGCTAACATCTCTGCAGATGCCGTCTCACATCATCTATGTCAGCAGGTGCCAGGCGTCGAGACCTCTCACGAAAATGGTCTTTCACATGCAGTCGGATATTGTGCTCAGCTCCTTGCATGCATCCTACATCCCATTCCTTTAAAGAAAACACCTGGTCTCTGGGCAAGCATCTCACTGATCCTCACTTTCCATTCAGCTGGCAGCGGGAGTCGCCGAAATCAAACAAGTCAGGCGTTACTCTGTCATTCTTCCTTGAACTCTTGCTGCTGGGTAGCACTGCAGTGTCTGCACAATGCACATTAGCCAGGATGCAACCTCTGTTTACTCGAATGTCTCTTTCAGACACATTATGAACTTGGACCATTACCCTTCTGGCATAAGCATGGGCTCTAGCGGCAAAATACTAGGCTTGACCAGCAGTCCCTCTGGCAATTTTCCATTGCCTGGTGCATCCAACATTAATATTTTATTCTTAACATCCTTTCTGATACGGACCTCTCCCTGTAAGGTACACTGGGCATTTGGCCAGGATCAGAGACTCAGGATCCTTCTTCCATACAATTCCGACCGGTTCCTCTGGTTCTGTTTTTCAGCATCTCTGTGCCTCATAGGCCTTCTTAATTAAAGCGGAACTCTTAAAGCTCTACTAGTCTTTGACCCCGTTTTTCATAACACAACTGTGCCAGCCTTCGAACATATGAGCATTTGTTCCAATCAACAAAGGGACACCATCATACAGTCCAGTGGGGGACACACTAAGGCTAGGGTCTCTACTTGTTCGGCCACTCCAGCCACGGAGGTGGGGAAAGACAGCCAAATTCGGATATACCCGGAATAGGGGTAGGCCTTCTCACTTAACCCCCATACATGCAGTCCTTCTAATGGTTGTAAGGGTACGTCTGACAAATGCTTCTGATACCAATCCTGGAACATAATTGTCACTTGGGAGCCACTGTCTAATACAGCTCTTGTAGACACTCCATTCACCTTTACAGTGGTCTCCATGGAGGGACCCACTATTCTGGACCAGTCTGGAGAGGCGGTAGTGGGGGCCTGGGCAACTGACCTTGCCACAAAAGGACGTGAATTAGCATTTTGGTGCCCTCACTGGGATCATGTCGTACCTCTTAACCACTGATTTCTTCTCCAAGCTCTCCTTGTAGCCTATATGCAACTTTGTCAGTGTCTTTGGGGACTGGCATTCCCTTTTCATGTGCCCATCTTTCCCACAATTATAGCAAAACATACTTTCTGGAGTTGGAGCTTACGAGGCGCCACACTGGGAGCCAGGGCGGGGTATTACTAATTGGAAACCTGGGTGCCATCTCTGTTCGCGGTGTGATAAGCATTTGGAGACATCTCGTCAGTTTCTCCACTTCTATGGTTAAGAATTGAGTTTGGAGCTGTTATCAGCAGGAGATACATGGGTGGGTACCCCACCCCATAGCAGATGCAGTCGGATATAAGTCAGGCCCGCATTGCAGACGTGGCCTTCATAAAGGGACTGTTTTGAATTCCCGGATCTCTCTCAACAGTTCGCCCATTGTGGCATATCTTTTCCTTGTCAGAGCACTCATTGACTGTCAACCTCTGCCCCTGAACTTCACTTGATGGGTCCCCTCAGTCACTCGGGTCGAGCCACAGCTGTTGGTGCAGGTACCTCCCGAGGTCGCCTTTTCTCAACTCCTCGAATTTCTCTCATTAACTCATCATAGAGGGTGGGGATTCCAGTCGATTTGCCAACGTAACTGAAGCAACAGCAGTTCTGAGAAGGGGGCAGACTTAAGGATTCTGTCCAGTCTGGTTCGGTCCAGTTCAATCGCTGGCAAACTACCCTTTCTGAGGCATTCTTGCAACAATTTTTCCAGCCGAGACATACACAGACAACAACTCCCTTTTGGTACTGTTGTGCATTTCTTACTCTCCACCATAGGTCCTCATCAGAATCTGGGCTCCCATACACATTCTCCAAGGCCTCAAGATAAGCCTGTGCAGTCGCTTCAGGGTTACTGGCCCGTTGCTACGGATGGTAGCCAGGGCAGGACCTCGAGGCCTCACTCAACCCTCTTCGCTGCCTTCTGAGCATTGCCATTCTAGCACTTGGGGCAACATAGTCTATCCAGGTCTCCAGTCATCCTCCCTTGGGGGTGGGAGGTGCCAGAGAAGATCCTCAACCTTCGTAAGAGTCGTGACTAATGGCAGGTGCAGAAATGGAGTCTGCATTGGTTCAGCCACCATTACGGGCACTGGAGCAGGAGAGGGTGTTGGGGAGGAACACCCCAGGTGGCAAGAATAGTTTCTTCAAGTCCTCCACAGTTTCCCTCTCCCAGCAACCATTCAGCAAATTTCTCCTCAAAAGTTTCAGATAGTGGTGGGGCTGATTCCCCCGGTCTTTACTGTCCTTAGTTATCACTCTCCAAGCAGTGAGGGCTCCCTCTGGGGTAATGGTCTGTGGCACTTTGGAGCTATCTATGGGATCCTTAAACTCTACTAGGCCAGGAAAGTGTGGGTGAGCAGATAAGCATGCGACCCACCACCACAGGGTTTTGTAAACCTTCCACCTTGGAAAGTACTCCTGCACAGTGTCCGTATTGATACCCAGGGGATGTCCAGGATAAGCATAGCATTTGGGGGTCGATCTCTCCCAGTACACCACTCCACCAGCCAGTGCACAGCCACTTCTGTCGGGTACCCATTTTTCTTAACAGTGGTTCGAGAATATGGCCACCAGAGGACACACATCCCAGCGGTGCCTCCAAGATGTAACCCCAGATGGCGCTATCCCAGGGGCTACTACCCTGCCTGATTTGCCACTAACAGGTTGAGGGGCCTGGATCCAATGGCGGTGCCTCCACCCAGAGGTCAGGGTTTGCAATAGTTAAACTAACTTGGTCACAGCCCTCTGGGACACTGCAACCCCTTTCTTCCCACTAGTGGCCCACACAATATATCAGAATTACCTTCACAGTATACACTTACCCCAGGTCTGGTTCCGGCACTGGGACCTCCTGTGAAATGAGATACAGTGCAACAATCACAGTACAGTACTTTAACATAGACAAATACCTCAGGCAGTATAACTTTGCTGAAACAAGCAGCTCTGATTTATTTAGGGATATAACAAGGACGGAAATCAGGTTAATTAGCTTATCACTCTAATAATCTATTTATGGCTCTGTGCACAGGCCTATCCCTATCAGTTACTGTCCCTGGGTACCCAAGCCCTAGTGGCTAGTCCAAACCGTGGCAGCTGGTAGGGGCCCTTTCACACAGAGAAAAGGAGAATTAAACAGTCAGCAGTACAGTAATTCCATTTGGATTTAATGTGGCAATTCAACAGGAGCTACCCTGAATTAGTACTCACGACCTCCAAATAAGATAGGGTCCTTCGATGTCAGCAGGGCTCACTTGAGGTACACAAACCTCTTCACACATCCATATAAAAAAGCACTATACCAGGCAGGCTGCATCTGTATCCCGATCGCAATTACTGCACAATACCAGGAGAACACACAGCAGATTCAGTTCCTGACAGACCGAGTGCACTTTTCAGCAATTCCTCCAGTCTTCTACAGGGTGAGCCTGGTTTCTACTCTTCAGAGATCCTTTGATTCTTTTCACAGGACGGATTCAGTCCTAACAAGCTGTTACACAAGCTGCAGACCTGAACTCTGGGCCTTACACACGTTTTTGACTAAAACTGCACACTGAAAAACACAGGGCTCCTTCCTTCTTCACTGCCAAAGCTCAACTGAAACTCCAACCGACAAAACCGGCACTTCCTTTGAGTTCCTCCCAGTTCTTGACTGGATTGGCTGTCACTCACAATAGACTGCTGCTGTTGGTCCAAAAAGGCACTGAAGTCTAAAGTACATCTCCCAGAGTCACTGCCCATACAATCCTCTTGTGGCTGGCTCAGATTATGAGTCCGAGTTCTGATTCACCAAGGCACCATTTTAGAGCTAGCTTACCCCACACTGATTGGTCCAGTTCAGCAGTTCAAAACTAGAATGGGGAACTAGCAGACACAGTTCTGACTGCAAAGAAGCAGGTTAGACAAACTGTAATTTCATTATTACTCTAAATAATTTCTGGCAAACAGTTACATCTTTCAGATAGGTTCCCTTTGCACTCCTAGTGACTGCAAAAATGGAGTGAATTGGCAGCAGCTTGAGTGGTACTCAATCAAAGAAACACACAGTCCCCCATACAAACTAATTATGTCTGCAAGCAGACAGCTCTTAAAGAGACAGTATCAGAGGTTCTAAAAAGCACTCACTGATAAATGGCTTAAATGCCAAACACCATTCAGGCTTGGAGCATTCAAGCAAGCTCCTGGAAGTCTTTTGGGAACCCCCATTTGCAGGGGGGTTACATGCAGATGGAAGAGGCCTCCCACATACTGGTGGTGCCATTCTGGCCTGAGCAAATTTGATTTCCATTATTGCAACAGCTGGTGGTGGATCCTCCAGTTCCTCTCCTTTATGCTGTGGCCTGCTGACACAGGCCCGGGGACCCTGGTCCATCCGGATCTCAAGTCCCTTGACTGCACGCTCGCTCCTGAGATGTAGCCATAGCCCGCTTGGTGTTTCCTCAGAAAGTAGCTGATGTCCTGGTGGCTGTCAGGAAACCCTCCACCAGAGCCACATATCCTAAGAAATGGAAGCGTTTTGTCATTTGGCCTCTGCTCACTGCTTAGACTCTTTCACCTGTCCCGTGAACCCGATTTTGGAGTACCTGTTGCCCCTGTCAGACTCTGGGCTCACGCATTTCTTCCATTAAGGTGCACATGTCTGCCATCTCTGCCTTCCATGTGCCCATTGACAGCCATCCAATAGCCCAATTAGAGGTGGTCTAGATTTTTGAAGGGCATCCTTCAATTGAAGCCCAGTATTCGTAGTCCTGTCCTGGCTTGGGACTTGAATTTTGTGTTGGAAAAGCTGACTGTGCCTCCTTTTGAATTGGCTGCTGCTTGTGAGTTACGTTTTCTGTAATGGAAACCATTATTTTCAGTTGCCATTACTTCTGTTCAAAGAATTTCAGAACTACAGGCTCTCTCACATGTGTGGTCAGCCTTATTTGATTTTCCACAAAGACAGGGTGTCTTTGCGTACTAACCCTAAGTTTCTTCTTAAGGTGGTGTCTGAGTTTACCCTCAGTCAATCCATCCACCTACCTGTTCATTACCCAGAGCATGTTGATCCAGGGGAAGCATTGCTCCACACTTTGGATATGCATAGAGTTCCGCATTACTATACACACCGTGCTAAGGATAGCAGGAAGTACATGCATGTTGTTTCTTTTGCCTCTCGAAAGAGGGTGCTGTGGTTTCAAAACAGTGCTTGTCCAGATGGCATCAACTGTATTACTTTCTTTTGTTATAGGAAGTCACGGTAAGGAACTTCCTGGCACTGTCGAGGGCCATTCAACCAGGGTATGGCCACTTGTTGCCTGTTTCTAGAATGTGTCAGCTGCGGACATCTGTGCTGCTGCTGCCACTTGAGTACTGTCCACACTTTCACCAAGCACTACAGTTTGGACGTTGCCTCTTGAGCGGGCAGGGGTTGGTCCTGACCAATGCTTCAGGGCCTCTTTCTTAGATCTCTAACCTTTGCCATCCATAGTTGCGTTACTGTCAGTGCTGCTTGGGACTCGTTCCATAGGTGTGATCTGACAAAAGAGATATCCCAATGAAGAAAGTACAGTTGTACATGAATGTACCCAACAGTAGATCTTCAAGAGAATCTCTTTCATCTGATCATGCCGTCGCACCCTCCATTCCCCTATGGTGTCTTTTCTGTTCCAGACTGGTTATTTAGTGTTCCAGTCTTATAAAGGGCTAGGCACTCTATCTCTCTCCTTGGTTTCCCAGAGATAGCCAGAGGGGAAAGGTCTCTGGTGGGAATGAACTGAGGAGGGAGCAGGGTGGCCTATGCCTATATAAGCAAGATGACGTTGGCAGGTGACGTCAGCATTGGCGGCCCTGACAGACTGCTACAGAAAAATGCTTCCATGGGATCCTAGTGCCTGATGGCTACGTTCCATAGTTGTTACCTGATAAAAGAAATTCCCTCAAAGATCTACTGTTACGGTAAGTTCTTATGCAACTGTGCTTTTACCTTGTGGTTGTTGTCCTGCTGCCCTCCCCCCCCATGACTCTAGGCAGTGCCCAGACAGGCCATGCATGCACGTAATGTTCCCCTACGGAGGAGCCAAGCTCCCTGGCCTACTTCAGGGGTTACTGCAGTGGTGGAACCTGATGCCAGCCCTCTCTGTCGAGGTGCGGAGCAGCACCACCCCAGGGCTGCCTGGCCAGATTCTGCGTCCGCTCCCAAACCCAGTTGCTAGCATGGAGGCACAGCTTACTACCCAGTGGCCCATCAGGCAGCCCCTCACAGTGTCCTTTTAAACACGCAATGTGTTTTTGTGATCATTTTTTCTAAAATATATATTTTCATGTTTAGATCAAAAAAACAGCAGCCCATGGTTTCTGTGGGCTTCCACAAAAACTCATATAAAGAATGGTGTGTCCTCATTTTTTAATATACATGTATCTCTTAAAAACTGCTTACCTAAACAGAATGAATAAAAATACGTTTTATTTTTACTGGATAGTCTTCTCTCTATTCTGGTTATCAAATGCCCCTTTGTGGGCTGAATGAGGTTAGACAGTCATTTTAAAGAGAAATTGAAGCACTGCGGAATTCCCAGTTCCATATTCCTTTGATCCCTGCCCTTTCTGTACATATCTCAAGTTTTTTACTTCTTGTCTCCTGCTGTGTGGAACTAGCTCTGTATTTTGTCTACTTACTGCACACCACTGTAGGGGCTCCAGCTAGTGAGATAGGGTGGAATCCACAAAAGTAAATTTGAGCCCTATGTTTTCATTTATATATTTTCTGCCCTGTGGCACAGTTCTTGGAGGAATGCCCTATCCCACGATCCTTTGCTTTGTGCATAGTGGGGGAGGGATCTATTCATGTAACACAAATAATATTATAGCAGGGGAAGGCTACATACTGGGATTGTTCTAAACACAAGGATGACAGAAAACAATCAAAAACAGAGATGCGCAGAAAGAGAACACGGTGGTGGGATATTCAGAAGGGTTGCGCATGGCACAACACAGTTAGCCATGCAACCCACTGATCTGTCTTGACGTGATATTTAAAAAGGAAAGTGTGTGGCACAAATCCCGATGCACGGGCGCATCACTAATGATGCGCGCGGGGGGATGCCCCTTAGCATACCTCTGCACATCCGATATTCAGCCTGGGATGCGCGGAGTCTATGCAGGCGGAACTCCTACATGCCGATACAGTTTTCCAAAAATTAAAGAGCAACAGCCTGCCACCCACAGGTGAGCTGCCGTATTGCAGGGCGCAACACGGCAGCTGCCAGCTGTGGGTGGACGCCCGAGCTCCAGCGGCACCCTCCATCGGGTAGCGCCTTCCCCCATGCCCGATTGCGGGTAGAAGTAGGAAATGAAACAGTCCTATATCACTGGTGGTCCAGTGGACCGCTTGCATCTGCCTGGATTGGTGGTAGTTCAGGTGGATGTTAAAGATCCCATGGCACTTATTGAAAAGAGTAGGGGAATTTCCCCGGTGTCCTGGCCAAATTTCCCTCATTCACTAAAAATACCACCAACAGCTTCATCTGGTTCAAGGTCAGTTGGCATTCATCTGTATCCCCCTCCCGGGTCGTGCCTGAAAATAGGCAGGATTTGTCTAGTGCACTTACCCGGTCAAGAAAAACTAAATAAATAATAATAAAACTCAGGCCCCTTGAGAGGAATTCTGGGCCCCGGGGAAAGCTAAGACTCTGGGGCCCCTACCAGCTCACAGCCCCTTTCCTGCATACAGTATGCTGGGTGGCCTTGGCCCCCTCTTGGCGCTGTCCCTGAAATTATCCCCTGCTCCCCCACCCTCTCAAGGGCCCTGATAAAACTGGTGCTCCCTTCAAGCAGGTTTCTTCATTAAAACACTTGGGCATGTACTCAAATCTCATTTCCTACATCACTAGAGAAGTGAATCAGAGAACTGAATTTCTGCATCATAATAAGGATTGTCCAACAGCTGAAGCAAAGCTTATTTTGGTTAAGCAGGTGTTTATGCCTTCCTTATAATGTGGTAGTCCTGTTTAATTTAAAATGACAGACATAGCTTCAAGTAAGTGCAAAACAGCTTTTAGTACTCTATCAATTTGGGATGATGCTTCTCTAAGGGATTGTCTTGAAACCTTGTGTTGTGTCGCTAATACAGCACAGGGTGAAAAAAAAAAGGTGAAAGATCCTATTTATAACCCACTGCCCAACAGCAGTGACCTCTGACCTGCAGGTACTCCCATCCTGGGGGGGCCATAAATATTAACATCACTATTCCCCAAAAGGATCCCAGGAGGAAAATGCAGTAGACCCACCCACGGGCAGGTTTCCAAATAAATAAAAAACCCACTGTATATGGATCTTTTTTTATTGCGATTTTTGTCTTTGCCATTGAGCTGCTTCCCTGCATTTGGCACGGATGTGGGTCAGGTTCCCCACTCTGAGATGATCTTCCAGCTCCAATATTGATGGACAGCATAAGACCAGTGAGTGCAGGTGGGAACCATCTAGAAGTGGCTCCTGATTTTTACCTCATTTATCTCCCTTACTAGTCCCCCATGGCACCACCACGATTGTCATACTGACCACATTGGCAATCATTGGTTCCTGTGGGCGGAGTCAAGCGCCATGTTCCACCACAAGAGTCGCTGTTACCACAAGGCACAACGGCAGCAATCTCTGGTCATAGTCACCCGATCGCAGGCTTTCTGGGCTCACTCCCAAATCTGGGTTGTCAACAAGATAGCACAACACATACAGGTTGGGTCATCTGGCAGCCTATATGTGGATATTTGAGCCGCTGGCATCAGTCTTCATGTTGTAAGAAGATTATGGTCTGTTGAAAGGGGACTAGTTGGATGTTCCGTTCTGTTGGGCCTGAGAAGGAGAAAACCTATTTGCTGAAGTTTGTTTTGTATTTTTGTCCTATCCAGCTAGCAGCTTTGGTTAATCTTAAGAGAATAGGTTGCAGGGACAGGGGTGAAGAACAAGGTATGGTAAGACATGCTCATGGTCGTGCAGTGAATGGGTGGCTGTGCTTTGAACCCGGGATCTACTGTTTCCACAGTTCTGTGCTCTAACCACACTGCCTTAATAGAATGTGTAATTGAAGGGCGCAGCCCGTGGTTATGTGGAGGAAGAGCTCCTCCCCCACATCCTATATATACCAAGCAGCAGACTCCCACTCTGCTTAGAGCGAGTCGCACTTGCTGGCGTTGCAGTGCTGGTGCTCGGCTGCTCTCTTTCCTCGTTCTGTTGCTGTGCCCCACCGCTCCCTGTTGTGTTGTCACCCCCACCTTTGCTTTGTGTGCTTCCCGTTGTTGCCATGTCTTTTGTACCTTGTTCTTTTGGGGATTCCTGCTGCTTCTCTCCTCGCACCGCTGTGCAGCGCAGTAGGCCGCACTGCCTCCTGCTTTACTAACGTAACCCGTCTGCTGCCTATTGTTCGCTTGCTCTCCTTCTTCCTTCTGTCTTTTCTTTTTCGAGCAGCCTTCCTCCGTACTACCATAGACTCCATTCGTGTTGCTCTCGCGCCTGCGCCCGCCCACGCTGCACCCACCTTCTGGATCTCCGATGTGGCCAAACGGCGCCACCGCAGTGCTGGGCTTACATTCCTTTAGCTGCTGCTTCCCAGACACCTGGATTATATCCTCTTCAGCCTTCATGCCTGCTGCCTTCTCCCTGGATGCCTTCCACAATCGTCCCCCTTTTCTCTTGGACACCGTTTTGTTTCAAAGCAGCCATGCAACTTGAAAATGTAAAAGCCCATTGTAATATTAATTTGCTATTGAGCAATCTGACTCTCTCCATAATACAATATCAGCGTATTGGAGAGCATTAAGATACCAGTGGCAGTGTTTCGAATGTGACTCGGGCTTTACTAATTTTATCTATTCTTGCATGTGATGTGTGCAGCCGTTGTAGCAGCTCCTGCTTTCCGCTCCATTGCTGGCTTGTGACTTTGGGGGATTATCCAAGTACTAGAAATGTATGACACTTCTGCTTATCATTTAACAATTATCTGCATAGCATTTCTGAACCCACTTTATCTCCAGTTCCTACTGTTATCTGCTACATGAGTTCAGGTCCCCTTCCTGCATGCTTGCCTCTGCGATACATGCTGCGGTAGGCAGCCCTCCTTGGCAAACCTCCGCAGCTATCAGCACCCTAACCCCTATGGATGCCTTTCATGTCTACCACTCCGTCCAGTTCTCCAGTGTCCTCTGCTATTGTTCATACCTCAGCCTCCTGCCTCATAACTCGGGGACAAGGCTTAACAAACTCGGAGACCAAGAACCAAAAATCAAGGATGCATCTTCTATTGGAGACATCGACTCAGGAAGCTGGTGGAATAAGGGGTTTTGGTGTAGATGCGTTTCCAAAGAGGAACAAGTCTGCATCTTACTGTTGGACAATAATCGTGCTTACACCATTCCACCATTTGATCACTGCACGAAACCAAAAATTTTAGGAGCGTCAGACTAATTCCCCGCTATTCATTCCACACCGGTCTCCACCATGTACCATATGCCTTAATTTAATACTACTCCTTACTACTTAAATGCCTCTCATTCAAGTCCAATGACTACTACTAATATTACTACTACTACAATTACCAACCTACACCTAGGTCCCCTTGCTTACAACTCACCTGCTTCGCTCTTCAGGCTAAGGGTACACTACTTCTACTCCACCTGCCTCACCGACTCGGGGCCTAAAGATTCGCTTATTCTCTATACGCCTACTTGCTGCCATGGCACCCAGCCCAGGAGCTCCTTACTATGGATTCACGTTTGAGTTTCGACATTCTCATCTATTTTTGATGCTCTTCCCTGCTTCACCCTCCAGGGCTTAGGGGTCCTTACTACCAACCTGCAGTTACAATCTACTGTGCTCCTCATGAACTGGCATCCATCTAACCTATGTTTGCATATTTACTGCAATCGCTACATACCTGGATGTGACCCTCTGCATTGCATACAGTTCAACATTTCATTGCATTATTTACCACTGCTCTACAACCTGCCTCGCCCTGCGGGGCTGGAGGTTAGCCATCACATTTAGTCAGACTTGTGCCCTACGGGTCCGGTGGTCCTTTGTTTCTATATTTTGTCAGTACCATAATCGCCGCTTCTATGACCTGCCTCACCCATCGGGCTAAGGGGTTTACCTACTAATCACCTGCTTCTTCGACCTGCCTTCGCCCATCGGGCTGGGAGGTTTACCTACTAATTGCCTGCTTCTACGACCTGCCTTCTCCCATCAGGCTGGGAGGTTTACCTACTGATCACCTGATTCTTGACCTGCCTTCGCCCATCGGGCTGGGAGGTTTACCTACTGCTCTACTTCTGCCTCGCCCAGCTCAGGGCCTGGAGATTCACACATTCTACTATACGCCTACCTGCTGCCGTGTCGGCCAGCCAGAAGCTCCTTTCCTGGATTCGCATCTGGACGTTTCTTCGTTCATCATCTAGTCTTGGATGCTTTGCCCTGCTGCTTCAGCCGTGTGGAATTACTGCTGCTTCACTCTTTTCAGGACACTTAGTTGAGCTTCTCCTGAAGACCTTCACTATCCTGATTTATGCTCTACTGCTTCTCAGACCCTGTGACAACGCTACTTCATTTGACTCAGCCTCTTCAGTTATCGCCATCTAGGACTCCTATGCTCGACTATTCAGGACTCATCAGGATATTCTTCACAAGTCAATTCTAGCTACGATATCATCCTGGCTTGAACTGTAGATATCAACATTGTTCGCAACCTATTGATCCACGAAGTTTCCTCTGATTCCCTTGCTTGTACCATTCATGTCGCTCGCCTTCTTACGTACCTCATCTTGCAATGCTACTTCCCTGCTACCACGTTCGTTCCTGCAGCTATTTACTCCATCAACTGACCTACGTACAGGTCCACTTCTTTATACTACTTGCTCGTACTACCTGCTTTGCCCTTCCTGGGCCTAGAGGTCATCCCTACTAACTCGCGGTTGCAACCTGCTGCGCCCTCTCATAGCTGGAAACAAGTCTGAATGAATTCTATATTCACTACATGCTTCTCACCTACTTAATGCTTGCTTCCCTTCTGGATTGGCGGTTCCTACTGCTCCATCCTCCCTATTACGTGGCATGTGCCAGTTCTTGTGCTTCATCGCCACAGCTTTCATTTGCTAACCTTGCCATGCTGAACTTGACTCAACAGTTCTCTTTCTGACGTGGATGCTGAGCCTTGATTCCGGGATCTCCTCTCCGAAGTCATCCTCACCTGCTGGAGTGCTTCACTACCTGCGACTCTTTGCTTCACGTTCATTCCAACCACGGATGCCACTCCATTTCCTTCCGACCTGCTCATGGACTCTCGAACTTGGGGTTTACTGGATGGATGCTTGCTCTATTCACCTGACATGTCACAATTCCATCGTCTTCAGTTCTCCATTTCTCTGGACTGGGTTCTACATTTGGGGTTCGGATTAGCCGATTAGATTATTTAAGTTACTCTCCTTTAGTATGCCCAGAAGGACAGGCAGGTCAGTAGCCATGGGTCCTCAGTGGTTTTCCCCAAGGGGTTTTCCTCTCTCATGCATTTCATTGGTCACACTCTCCGGAGTTGGAGGAGGTGATCATCTACTCCGGTTATTGGGGGTGTATTCCTGCTTGACCCCTTCATCAGTTGGATACAGAACAATCATTGATATCAATTTCTTTTGGGGGGGTCTCATAATACTAGACAAAGCTTCCTCCCTACAGGTGGGATACAGAGAAAAGCCCAAACCATCAAATAATAACAAACTATTCTCAGTTCAAGCATCCAAGCTCATTGCTCATACTACCTGATTCATACGTACTATAATCATTGACTTGATCATGTTCATGCTGAAGTACCTAAGCACAAATCATTCCATACTATTAGTACCTAACAACCATTGTCTACTTAACAGCTGGCCTCTGTATCCAACAACCATCTACATCATTCAGCTACAATATGTAACATAAGCACTGAGCTATGAACCACACATAACTAAAAGACTGCAATGATATCCGAAACAGGAACGAGAAAACTGAGGGAGCACTTTCTGTGTGTTCAAGAGGAAAGAATAAGGGTTTGAGAAACTGGTGTCTGTCTGGCCCTACTCGACAGTAGTGTTTCTGTGACAGTGAAAATGGTACCTGAGAGATTACATATACAGACTCTGTATAACATGATTAGATTAAAAATTGAGCATGTTTACAAATCAGTGAGAGCCTTGACTAAGAAATCTGGGAATGCTGTCTTGGCAGTGTAACAGTGGTGCGCCAGCATCCCCAGTCCGGTACACAGAGACAGGCCAGTAAGAGGATTGAACATCCCAGAGGAGGCTTTTTTCCTTTTCGGCAGAGAAGCAGTGACTCCCACTGCACTACTGTCTATGAGGTAAACACCGGTAACAGTGAAGCTGGTGAGCATTCCGAGGGAGGGTAGGACAACATGAATAGCGGGATGGTACTTCCGACGCGCAGTCACACTATTTCATTCCAATGGGTGGAGCCTGGAAGAAATGGAGAAAATAGTGCATGCCCCTGTCGTGTTTCCCCAGTTGGGCAGCTCAGAGTGCAATGGGCCCACTGTTTCAATCCTTCTCCGTCCCCACTGGATATGGCAGGAACCTGGTCGCTGTAGGTAGTGGGGCTTGGGGTAACCATTGACCAGGGAGTAGAGCATCCTGATGAGGGAGGGGGTTGGGTTCTGGCCAGAGGGCAACCTTGCAGCGCAGGAGTTTAGGGGCATGCAGCCAGCTGAAGGACAGACATTCCTCCAGTATAGAAGGAGGACAACACATTAGTGGGGGACTCCAAGAAAATTCTGGTGTTCAGAAAATGATTACATATGAAAAAATCTGACAGTCCAAATTACGAATTAAGACTTACTTGGTTGGATCTGAAATTGTAGATATTTCAGGGTTTTAAATAATTGATTAGCAGTTTTTTTCTTGGGACTATACTAACTGTACAGAAAGTATTTATATAGATTTTCTAGAAGTGCTGTGTTTGTTAAACACAGTGAGGCAAGTGCTATGCATTTTCATAAAGATTTAACACTTTTATGAGCAAAACGCTAATCAATTTTTAGAGTTAAATAAATCCCTATATTTTCCAGGACTGCAGGCAGCAAAAGTTCTGAAGAATTTCCTTTATGGTGAAGTCCGTATTTTGAAGTGACCATTTAGCCACACATTTTGCTCACTTGTCTCTTTCAGCCAACCTTCCCAGTCCAGCCTGTTGGTCTTACCGGTTGTCCCACATGACTTTGGCCAGACTACCGACACAAAGGACAGATGGGGCTGCTGATGTGGGGCTGGGTATCAACACCATCGGCATGGCAAGGGGATCTTTTACATCAGTTTAGTAATCTCATCCACCTCCCACACACACTACAGCTAGAACCATGCATGCCCAACTGAGATGGGGGGGCTGGACATTACGTCATCACACCTGATGTCCAAAGCTTCTCCCAGTCCCATCTAAAAGGTACTAAAAGAGGGGAAGCATACATCGCCCTCCCTTCTGACTCCAAGGTATTCCTCAGCAGCATGTCTGTGACTGTGTCAGCCCTTTGCTCGTTGGCGGGCTCACACAGTGCTCCCCCCCCCTCCAGATCACCCACACTGGAGTGTGATGCTCTATGCTGTTGTCATTGGGCTGGGTTGAGGAGTCTTTATTAAAGTGATATGCCAGTTTCTGGTGAAAAGAATGGCTCAAATCTGATAACATTCCAAAAACATTTGAATTTCACAACATTACATATTTTACTGTAACCCCTGCCCCAAAAGTTGCAGTTGTATAATCCTGTTGCTGACAGCTAACATTTATAGGGTTAACATGTTCACTAAGTGTGACCCAACTTTAGAGAGCCAACACAGAGATGGGTTCCTAACCATATGCGCCACTTGGTACAGGAAGCAAAAGGGATGCAAAATATTAAAGGGGCCCTGGGTTCCAGGTTCTTGATGTGAAGGGAGAGGGGAGAGAGAAGGTGAAGTCCAATCAGAGAAGTGAGACCTAAGGTAGCTGCATCTGCAGGTCCAGGAGCAGCCACACCTGGGAGAGGAGGTGGCCTTCACCGGCTGCGATCAGCTGTACCACAGGATCTAGCCACAGGGCAGGAATGGATCTCTGGTGTGGGCAAACTCCAAGGGTAGTCAGTCTCAATTCCACAACAACCAACCCGCCACGACTTCCATTGGCCATAGGGGCAGACATCTGTATATCTGCCAGCTGACCATCTTGGGAGCAGTAATAAACAATAGCAGTGTGCTGGAATGAGGACTTGCTCAACACGATTTAACACTTGAAAAATATATTTTATTATCAGGTGTGGGTGAACAAAGGGCCTCATTCCCTGCCAGTGTTTTGGGGTGCCCGCTAGTCTTTTCTTAGAATGGACAAGTCACATTGCATGTTGCCAGAACCTCTCTCTCTCTGCTTATTTCACTTCTCCCTACCCCGTGAGTGCACAGTGCAGCTAACCATTTCAGATTATGTCAGGCACAGTCTGGGTACCCCTCTCCCTCCTGCTGCATGCATCTACAGTGACCTTTGCAGGTGCAAGAGGAAGGTTTGCAACCCCCACTGCGCTGTTGCAAAGGCTGGATTAGTGTAGTGCGGTCTATGTGCCCACTTTTTTGCCATTGCAAATGAACAGTAGCCCCTGTGGGTCCCTCCCCTAAAATTTTTTCTGTGATGTCAGGGTTAGTTTAAGTGCACGGAAATAACATTTATCAGATTCTGCATTCTGTGGAAGATATTGCTAAAGCAGCCGCTGCTCCATGGACACAAGACAGTCACAGTTTTGTATTGTCTGGCATTTGGAAAAGAGAGCTAGATTCAAATGAATGCAGATGAAGAGCATGCCATTTGTCTGAAGTCTGGGGGGGAGGGGGTCATCAGAGTTAAAGCCCCCCTACCCCTCAGGCAACGAACTCTTGACAGTGGTTTCACAATGGGTGCCATTCTCGCAGCTAAAGTGCTCAGGCTGTGTTCAGAAGGGACATATTCATGTTCGAGGGGCGCACAATAAAATGATTTACAGCAGGAAATGGAAAGAGTGCCTTAAGAAAAAGAGATCACTTGTGTCATTACTTGTTAATTGCCAGCAGTAAAGAGGGCTTCTTTTTGGTGGCTGGACTCTGAAATGCGTTTTTTAATGTTTTGCTGCAAATTACCATGGAGTATGCTGTTGACATTAAAGTGTAATAAATAAACAACTTGTGTAATAAATAAACAACTGGTGTAATAAATAAACTTCTTTAAACAATAAAGCCGTTCGTAAGTCAGGGGAACGCAACTTGGACACATCTTTCCCTGCACGGAGGGCATCAAGGGCTAGCTGAATCATAGGATCCTGGGATTGAGCCCACGGAATGCTGTCATTGTCAAATGGAGGTAGTGCACTAATATCTAGAGCAGAGAAGTGACAGTATGTAGCTGGTATGCATGTATCAGAAGGGCCCAAGCAATCCACTAAACAGTCCACTGTGTCCGCAGACATCTGTTCATCTTTATCAAACTTTTGGCACAAAGCTCGAATGTCAGGTTCAGATAGCCTGACCCAGTCACTCTTGGGAGTGGGCCTTCGGGATAGAGCGTCAGCATCGGTGTGATTCAGGCCTGACCTGTATTCAGCAGCAAAATCATAGGTAGACAATGCAGAAAGCCACCAATGCCCTGTGGCATCTAAATTAGCTGAAGTCTGCACATAGGTCAATGGGTTATTGTCAGTCTTCAACAGTATCTTTTCCCCATATAGATATTCATGGAACTGGCCAACGATGGCCCACTTTAACGCCAGGAATTCCAGCTTATGCACAGGGTAGTTTTGCTCTGATGGGGTCAGACTCCTACTAGCGAAGGCCACTGGTCTCACACCGTCCTCATGGTCTTGATACAGCACAGCTCCCAAACCTTGTAGACTAGTGTCGGTATGCAGCATATAGGGTTTGGTAGGGTCAGCATAGGCGAGGATGGGGGCATGGGTGAGCTGGTATATGATTTTGTGGAAAGCTGCTTCACAGTCAGGCGTCCAGCAAGGCCCAAAAAGTTCACCTGGGTGGAAGTATATTTTTTCTGTTCCTGGGCTGGCCCCTTTCTTGTATTTTCGATTCGTGAGCGGGTAACCCTGGGTAAGATTCAGGCGTGGGCGAATCACCTTGGAATAGTCCTTTATGAACCTGCGGTAGTAGCCACAGACCCCCAGGAAGCATTATAATTCTTTCAGATTGTGGGGCTGGGGCCATGTGGTCAGGGCCTCAACTTTACTGGGATCAGTCTCTATCCCCTCTGTGGGTACTATGTGCCCCACATACTTCACGGAGGTCTGGAAAAACTGGCACTTGTTGATGGACAGCTTGAGACCGTAATCCTCCAGTCAGTCTAGTACTTTGAATAATCGACTCTCATGCTCCTCCAAGGAACTTCCGAACACAGTGACGTCGTCCAAGTACACCAAGCATTCCAACAAATTCATATCTCCCACTGCACGTTCCATTAATCTCTGAAAAGTGGCTGGGGCACCCGATATCCCCTGTGGCATCCTCAGAAACTCATAGAACCCCAATGGACAGATGAAGGCTGTTTTCTCCACGATCTTCTGGGGCCATGGGGATCTGGTAATACCCATCATGAAGATCAACACGAGAACCATTTGATCCCATTCAAACAGTCCAGAGCATCTTGTATATGGGGCATGGTGTGTTGATCTGGGATGGTCCGCTGGTTCAGGGTTCGATAATCCACGCACATTCTCACTGACCCATTCTTCTTACGCACAACCACAATGGGAGAAGCATAGGGGCTCCTGAATTCTTGTATCACACCAGTCACAAGCATTTCCTGCAGGTGTCTTCTTATATCATCTATGTCTGCTGGAACTAAGCATCGAGATCTCTCATGAAATGGCCGTTCATCATGCAGGCGTATGTGATGCTCCACACCCTGGACACATCCCACATCCTTTTCCCTCAATGAAAACACTTGGCCTCTCTGGACAAGTTTCTTGCTGATTCTAGTCTTCCATTCAGCAGGCAATGGGGAGTCACAAAAGTCAAACAAGTCGGGAGTCACTCTATCAGTCTCACCAGGGTGCTTGTTGCTGGGTAACACTGCAATGTCTGCACAGTGTACCATAGCTAGGGTGCAGCCTCTGTTCATCTGAATCTCCCAATCTGACACATTGTGAATCTGGACCATCACCCATCGTGCATAGGCATGAGCACGAGCGGGCAAGATGCTGGGCTTGACCAATAATCCTTCTGGCAATTTTCCATCGCCTGGCGCATCCAGCATTAGTATTCTATTCTTGATATCTTTCCATAGGTGGACCTCCCCTTGTAGGGTACACTGGGCATTAGGAGCCAGCACCATTGACTCGGGAGCCTTCTTCCATACAACCCTGATCAGTTCATCCTGGTCCACCTCCTCGGGATTCTGCTGCAACTCATAGGCCCTCTTGATCAGTGCTGGAATTCTCAGAGCCCTACCAGTCCGGTTCCCCTGTTTCTCATAGCATAGTTGTGCCAGTCTCCCAAACATATGAGCTTTGGTCCCAATTAGCAGGGGAACCCCATCATATAGTCCAATAGGGGGACACACTAAGACCAAGGTCTCGACTTGCTCCGCCACTCCAGCCACTGAGGTAGGAAAAGACACCCAGATCCGGATATACCCAGAGTATGGATATGACTTCTCACTCAACCCCCAGACATGCAAACCTTCCAAGGGTTGTAAGGGCACATCAGGCAGGTGCTTCCGATACCAGTCTTGAAACATTATAGTCACTTGAGACCCACTGTCAAGCATGGCTCTGGTGGACACCCCATTCACCTTTACTGTTGTTTCCATGGAAGGACCCACTACCTTGGACCATTCAGGTGGAGCCAGACTTAGGTGTCGATTTGGCAGTGGCCTTTGAAGAGTAACTTTTTTGAGCAGCCCCACCTGGTGGCTGGTTGCTGTTCAGGTGAATCAAAGCTAACAGTCTAGTACGGACCCTCCTCAGATTCTCTGGAGAGTGACAAAAGAAATGAGTGTATCCATCCTTCCCACAGTGGTAGCAAAATATGGGTTCTCTAGGGTCTCTGGGGGTCCGGGCCATCTCCGGTTTGGGTACATTAGGGCGCCGCAGTTCATCTTTGACTTGTGACTTGCGTTCTTGATCCTCTGGACTTCCACCAGGTTTGGGGGTTTTTGTGGTTCGTAGTAGGTCTCCCACCAGGGCTCTCAACTCTTGTACTTCTCCCAATGTGTTACCCTTAGTCCAGGTTTCTGAAGAAACAACAGGCACCCCCCCCCCCAATTTTCATCTCTGGGGGTGCCTGATAAAGGTCAGGTTCTCTGGCCGCCTCTGTCAATTCTTTGATAAGTTCCCTCAGCTGCTGTGCCTCATCTGTGTCACTCCTCTCCGGGGTCTGGCAGGTACCAACAACCCCAGCACGGGGCTCCCAGCTCTCTTCATCATTCCCTGTTTCACAAATCTCTTTCATAAGATAGAAACATAGAATTTGATGGCAAATAAGGACCGCTTGGCCCACCTAGTCTGCCCATTTTCCTACCTAACAGATAAGCTGCAGATCCTAGTTAACCAACAGCTTACTTCCTCCTACCCCCACTAGGACTGCCTTACGTGTCCCATGCATTCTTGAAGTCCCCCACTGTTCTTGACCCCATGACCTCCTCAGGGAGGTTGTTCCATGTGTAACCCCCTGCAATGGGGTTCCTAAAAAGACTTCCAGGAGCTTGCTTGAATGCTGCAAGCCTGAATGGTGTTTGGCATTTAAGCCATTTATCAGTGAGTGTTTTTAGAGCCTCTGGTACTGTCTCTTTAAGAGCTGTCTGCTTGCAGGCATAATTAGTTTGTATGGGGGACTGTGTGCTTCTCTGTTTGAGTACCACCGAGCTGCTGCCAATTCACTCTATTTTTGCAGTCACTAGGTGCAAAGGAACCTATCTGAAAGATGTAACTGTTTGCCAGAAATCATGTAGAGTAATAATGAAAATACAGTTTGTCTAACCTGCTTTCTTTGCAGTCAGAACTGTGTCTGCCTAGTTCCCCATTCTGGTTTTGAACTGCTGAACTGGACCAATCAGTGTAGGGTAAGCTAGCTCTAAAATGGTGCCTTGGACGAATCAGAACTTGGACTCATAATCTGAGCCAGCCACAAGAGGATTGTATGGGCAGTGACTCTGGGAGATGTAGTATAGACTTCGGCGCCTTTTTGGACCAACAGCAGCAGTCTATTGTGAGTGACAGCCAATCCAGTCAAGAACTGGGAGGAACTCAAAGGAAGTGCCCGGTTTTGTCTTTGGAGTTTCAGTTTAGCTCTGGCAGTGAAGGGAAAGAAACCCTGTGCTCCTTCAGTGCACAGTTTCAGTCAAAAACGTGTGTAAGGTCCAGAGTTCGGTCTGCAGCTTGTGTAACTGCTTGTTAGGACTGAATCCGTCCTGTGAAAAGAATCAAAGGATCTCTGAAGAGTAGAAACCAGGCTCACCCTGTAGAAGACTGGAGAAATTGTTGAATTGCACTCGGTCTGTCAGGAACTGAATCTGCTGCGTGGTTCTCCGGTATTGTGCAGTAATTGCGATCGGGATAGAGAAGCAGCCTGCCTGGTATAGTACTTTCTTTTTACCATATAAATGTGTGAAGAGTCTCGTGGAGCTCAAGAGTAGCCCTGCTGACGTTGAAGGACCCTATCTTGTTTGGAGGTCGTGAGTACTAATTCAGGGTCGCCTCCTGTTGAATTGCCACATTAAATCCAAATGGAATCACTGTACTGCTGACTGTTTAAACTAATTTTTCTTTTCACTGTGTGAAAGGGCCCTACCAGCTGCCACGGTTTGGACTAGCCACTAGGGCTTGGGTACCCAGGGACAGTAACTGGTAGGGATGAGCCTATGCACAGAGCCATAGAGTAGATAGTAAAAGTGATAAGCTAATTAACCTGATTTCCCCTGTCCTTGTTATATCCCCTAAATAAATCAGAGCTGCTTGTTTCAGCAAAGTTATACTGCCTGAGATATTTGTCTATGTTAAAGTACTGTACTGTGATTGTTGCACTGTATCTTATTTCACAGGAGGTCCCAGTGCGGAACTAGTCCTGGGGTAAGTGTATACGGTGAAGGTAATTCTGATATATTGTGTGGGCTACTAGTGGGAAGAAAGAGGGGTTGCAGTGTCCCAGAGGGCTGTGACCAAGTAAGTTTAACTATTGCAAACCCTGACCTCTGGGTGGAGGCACCCGCCATTGGATCCAGGCCCCTCAACCTGTTAGTGGCAAATCAGGCAGGGGTAGTAGCCCCTGGGATAGCGCCATCTAGGGGTTACACATGCATCCACAACCCTCTCAGTGAAAAAATACTTCCTCACATTACCTCTGAGCCGTCTCCTTCTATCTTCAAATTGTGCCCCCTTGTTCTTGCACATCTCTTTTTCTGGAAGATGCTACCCTCTTGGACTTTGTTAATTCCCTTGAGGTACTTGAAAGTTTCTATCATGTCCCTCTCTCCCTTCGTTCCTCAAGGGTATACATAGGGAACAGCAAAGGAGAGCTACCATGCCACGCAAAGGAGAACCACCATCCAACTCCATCAAAGAGGAGATCCTAAGGACCTAAGAATGTACTGGGATATAGACTAATAAGTATTATGACCCTTGGCACGGAGAGGAGGAAAAGCCCCCTATGAGGAGGAAACCTCTGGGGATCCAAGGCCTAGGTTGCCTTCCATCCAGGCATGGGATATATTTAATGATGGCTCTGCAGCTGCAATTTGGTAACCCAGTTCAGGGGAGATTCAGTTTGGAGGAAACCGCTCACTCTGTCCCCCCAACAGGAACGCCGTGAAGGGCTGCGAGTGCACTCTACAGCAACGGGGTACTCCCACTCATGAGGACCATCCCCCGACGCGGGAGGAGGAGAGCAACAACCACTGAGGCCTACATGAGCCTAAGAAAAGACAGGTGAACCTGAGGCAGTTGTGGGGAGAATAGCTTAGAAGATGCCACTGAACCCGCTCGGCAAGCTAAAGGAGCACCCTTGGGCTTAGGGGCCCCACCCCTTGCAGCTGAAGTCTTAAATTCAACATGATGAGGTGCCGCTGATACATCTGCATGGCTAAAGCTGAGGACAGTCCTACTATGAGCCAGATAGTTATACTTTGCTCACCGGTTAGGTGCAGTGGCACCAGGTGCCTTTTTCAGGCATGACGCAGGTACAACATGTACACTGGGTAATCAGTAGCGAGGTAATTTCACAGTTAAATAGTGCAGCAGTTTGACATATGGGAAGTGGAACACAATAAATGGTACGAAAATAGTTTCATGTGTAAAATTTGCATTTTTACATTTTACAAGCACCAAGCTGGAGGCTATCCCAGTGTGGAAAACATTATATAAATCTAAACAAACTGGTAGAAAATGCATACTGTGCTCTTGGCTTGCTGTGCAGAATTTTAACAATGATCTCACTGCTGTAAAGAATGCTACCCCCTACTAATGCTTTGTAACCCTCAATGTCATTCTTCCTCAGGACTCTTTGGAGTTCAGCTAGGAAACCCTGAACAGCGCCAGCTTCCACAGCCTCACTGGTTGGGCTGTTATTCCATGTTAACCGCCCTCTGTGGGTAGTAATGATTTCTGTGTTTCTCCTTATCGCCCCCAGTTTGAGCACTTGTCTTCCGGTTATACTTGCACGCCCACAGCCCAGACATCTGCCTCTACTCTACCCTGCCTACCCCTGCAGTAGTTAGAACTCTGAGATCATGCCCCTGCCAGACTTCTCACCTTCTCTTTGCTGAATAATGTGAGTGCATCTGATCTCTCCTTGAAGCTTTTGCCCTCTGAGCCTCAAAGCAGCCTGACTTCTTTGTGCTGAACCTGTATCTTTTCAGTACTGCGGTGTCAAGAACTGGATGCAGTGCTTCAGCTATCATCTAACCAAAGCCTTGTTCAGGGGGAGGATCACCAGATCTATTGACCTGCTCCTTATCCCGCCCCCCCCAATCTATCCTGACACTGCAATTTTTCTCTTGACCGCGGCAGCATGTTGCCTGCCTGGTTTCAGCTTTCTGTCCACAGAAACCCTTGGATCATTGAACCATAGGTACCAACAGCAGATCAGGGCTGCTGGGCTCATTCAGTCTGCCCCGTTTTATTTTTATTTTTATCATCTTTTTTTGCCACAGATCCTACTGGTCCTTCTCCTCGTTGTGCTGTCCACTGTTATGAAATGGGTGGAAAGAATGCTGGCTACTGATTGGCCAAGAGGTACTTGGCTGAAAATAATATGTTTAAAAAATACATCCAGTTTACTAAAAAGCACCCTTGTCATAATTGCAGTACGGCATTCCACAGGGTACATTATGGTGGGCAATCAACTTCATCTTATCCCACCATAATGCCCCCCCCTCATACGTTATTGCTTAACTGCACCACACAGGGTCTACAGTTTGTACGCTCCAGATTCCTCAACCATGTATGCAGTGCTATGCAGTTCCCCATGTAAAATCTCAGCCCTCATTTCTCTGTACTCTGAGTGAAAAACAAGCTATAAACATGTTTGTATTTTCTTTTTAAATAGCCACTTATGACTCTGAGACAGCGTAGAGAAACATTTGTGTATTTATCAGCTTGCTTCAGAAATGACCAGGGTGTTACACAAGAGGAAGATTATGATGCAAGATATCGAGAAGTAGCAGCAAAGGTCTTGTACTGTACTGATGCTGACTTCCTTACATGTGTGTCTGGATTTCAGACAACCGTATGACACTGTACCACACAGACCATTTCTTGAAGTGGAAAACCTAGGTATGACTGTGTAATACAGCGTGTTAAAAGCTGGTCGCAGTACTGAGGCCAACATTCTTCAGTACATTAATAAGTGATTGGGAGGTGGGCAGCAGTAGCTGGGTTGTCAGGTGTGTTGATGACGCCATAAAAGGAAGGGCATAAGCGGCTCAGCAGGAGGTAAGTGAATTGTAGAGGTACCTAGACAGGCTCTGTAAGTGGGTGAAAAAAATTGCAGATGAACTCTATCAAAATAACATAGTAATTTAAGGTCAGAAGAGGCTCTATGTCTGTCATGTCATTCCTTCCCTGCTTCGTAAGCAGGGATGAAAACGGTACCCTGCACAAACATATACTAATTTCTAGGAATTCCCTACCCTCTCTGCTATGCATTGTACCTGCTTGATTCACTTGGTAAGCAGCTGTTTGTCTAGGCTGACCTTGAAGACCTGAACTGTCTTCAAATCCACTGGCAGGCAGTTCCACTGGTTCACCACCCTATGTGAGAAAAAGTGCCTCCTATTGTTACCTCTGAATATACCGACCTCTGAGCTTCAGGGTGTGTCCTCATGTCCAGATCAAACATCTTCCTATGTTCAGTCTTTTAGATATGTGCAAGATGGATAGCTGTCCCTTCTCAGCCTCCTAGCTCCAGGGTGAACATGTTAAGGGCCTCTAGTCTCCCCTCATTGCTGTTGTCCCCCATGTCGCTGATCACTTTGGTGACCCTGGGTTGGACCCTCTTGACTGCCTCAGTGTTATTTTTCTATTTAACAGCCCAGAACTGCGAGCAGTACTCCAGGTGATGTCTAACCAGGGCCTTTTAAAGTGATAGAATTACTCCCCCTGCTGTCTGCAGGTGGGGCCTGACCAGGGTCTTGTAAAATGACAGGATTACATCCCCTGCTCTTTCCAGGTGGGGCCAGACCAGGATCTTGTAACGTGACAGGATTACTTCCCCTGCTGTCTGCAGGTGGGGCCTGACCAGGGCTTTGAAAAGTGATAGGATCACTTCCCCTACTTTTTCCAGGTGGGGCCTGACCAGGGCCTTGTAAAGTGGCAGGGCTACTTCCCCTTATCTCTCTAGGTGGGACCTGACCAGGACCTTAAAAAGTGACTGGATTACTTCCCCTGCTCTCCCCAGGTGGGGTCTGACCAGGGTCTTGTGAAATGACAGGATTACTTCCCCTGCTTTCTCCAGGTGGGGCTTGATCAGGCCTTGTAAAGTGACAGGATTACTTTCCCCTTGTTAGTCGATCAGTACCCTTGATTATTTTTATTTATTTTAGTCTTTGGTAACCAGGTAAGGCCCACTACGCACAAGTGCCTGTTTTCAGGGGCGACCTGGGAGCACTGGGCAGTTAAGTGACTTGCTCAGAGTCACACAGTATGCAAGTGGAGGTTGTGAGAATCAAACTCAGGTCTGGTCTGCTGGACATATCAAGCTCATTCACACCTCGTTCTTCTAACCTCCAGGCTATACTGCCAGCCAATCACCAGATTAATCACCAGGTCACCATCATAACATCTAAAAACACTTGGAAATTAGCCCCCCCGTAGACTATAATGGAGCGCATCCCCACGCACTCCTGGCCTTACATCATAACATGGCTGTAATGCTGGGTGGAGCGAAGTGCAATAAAAACAGAAGTTGTAACTTATAAGTGGGGACAATTTTATGAATGTATTTACTTGACAACTAAAGAGTTATTTTGAGAAGATATGCAGCTCGTGCTTTTTGCAGAGGTAAGGCATGTATATATGTGAGCTGCATATCTGTATCCTGGTAAATCTGTTTAATTCTAACCTCTTCTAATATATTATTTATTTATTTTATTATTTATTAAAAGTCTTAAGAATTACAACCCTTGGTTTGGAGGGAGTTTGCATGGAAATGTCGACCCGTGTTTTTCCGCTCACCAGCAGTTCTTAAGTATCTCCTGGCCTCCTATGGGCGTTGCTGGAGGGAACACAATTGTAGACTTGCAGATTTGGGACACATTTTCTGGCTGTGCCCCAAACTGATGCCATTTTGGTGTACCTTACAGGAAGAGCTACGGGACTGTCTGGGGAAACAGGTGTAGTTCACAGCAAAAATGGTGTTATCATCAATCTTTCCAGAACACTGGGCTTTGTGGCACTGTACTTTACTGCCACTACATCTTCTAGCAGCAAAAAAGTCTATAACTCATGAATGGATGTCCACGTGTATACCCAGTGTCTCAGAGTGGCGTCAGATGGTTTTGGATATTTACAGACTAGAAGCCCTTACAGCTAATATACACAATAAGCAAATAGCATTTATGGAGAAATAGCAAAGATGGATATGTTATATGGCTATCCTAGATCCAGAATTTGTACCATGGGGGAGGTGAGGATCCTATGATGCCGGGGAAGGGGAGGGGGGGGACAAAGGAGGAGCTTTAAGTAACCTATGAAATTTCCCTCCTTCTCAGCTTTGGACAGAGAAATGACCCTGGGAGCGAGGAGATTATGTTTTGTGAACTGATAGGGAGGGATCTTGTGTGATACCAGTGTAAAACTTTAAGAATGCAGTGATAATAATGATGATAAGGGGACCTAGGGACTGTAATAAGGGTCACCTGTCTTCTACCTCTTCTTTTCATTTTAAGCTGCACCAAAGCATACTAATATTATGATAACTATATCAGATTGAAAAGAGATGTATGATAAATACTTGCATTGTGCTTCTCTCAATAAAAATGAAATTAAAAAAAACAATTTAATTCTCTCAGCCAATTAAATTTCTAGATTTTTTCTTGCCATTTTATAAAGTATATTAATGCATAATAACATAAAAGGAGTATTGCATCAGACTGTGTCCAAAATGCAGCAATGGTCAAAGGAGCAAGATACACATCTCTCACAAACCAGCATTTTAGATGATGTACGTACACAGGCATTCAGCGTACATCAGGTATTTTCTCAGGTTACTCCTAAAGAGCAGATAAGAGACATTATGTAACTCCAGAGGAAGCAAGTTCCAGTGAATGGGAGCAAAGGAGGAGGAGAAGGCATTTAACCTCATATTAGAAGAACATTTTGGAACAAAAAATAGTCACATCTCAGAAGATCTAAGAAGGTAGGAGTTCAAAGGGGACTGAAGTACATTGGCAAAGGAAGCAGGGACTTGTGATCTCAAAAGTTTGGCAGTGCTAATTTTGTGGTGCTGAGTGATGGGGGGTCTCTCTGGCATGCTAGTGACTGGAGTTCGTGCTCCGAGTCTGGAACATTAGGAGCTGAGGCTGGCAGGGAGGGCTCCAGAGTGTTGTTTGGATCTTCTCGAGGAAAAGGAACTTGATACAGTGTTCTTTAGAGACTCCTGCTGGTGGTTTGGTGGAGGTGTCTTGATGGCATAGGTGACCACACACACTGTCGTGCTCCCCCCACCAGCCACACAGTGCATGAGCGTGTCGGTGGGGAGGAAAAGGTGGAAACTCTACACCAGTGCAGCAGATGATGACTTCTCCAGTCCTCTCCACATCATTGGACCCTCCAGCGTACTAGTCTCAGAGCCCCTAAGCCTGCATTACCAGTGTGTGTATGTATCCTCCTCCTTGACATGAAGAGGCCCCTGGCAGGTACAAAGCTGGCAAAATGGGGGTGAAAGGATTAGAGGAATTCAGGTGTGTATCTCCTCAATGACAGCTGTGAAGTGGGTCTCTGGCAGAGACAAGCCAACCCCATGAATGCTGAGCTGATTTCTGTACAGGCCTCCAGTGCCGATCAGTGAGGGGTGAGTCTAGGGGGTACCAGGGGCATAGGAGGCCCAAAAGAGCAGGATGGCAGTGGACTCAGAGGAGCATAGAGAAATAAAACAAAATAAAAAAGTTTGTCAGTAAAGCATCTGAGGACAAAAAGAGCATTTACCATCAAGAGAAAAAAAACAGCCAAATCGCAAGTACAGAAGACAGTGATGAGTGAGTTGATTCATTGAAAGTGCAGGTTATGGCCGGCCAGGTGGCACAGAGGGTTGAGGTGCTGGATGCCACACCTCGCTGCACACCGGCAACCCAGGTTCGGGAACAAGCCCGGGTCGTCGGAGGGGTGGTGGTGGAGCGGGATGGTCTCCTCTCTGGGGGAGGTGAAGCGGCATCCCTTGGCTAATGACTGCCCCCTGGTGGAGGCCAGGGGGTGGCTCTGGCCTTGAGGGTGCTAGGCACTAGGCCATGGAGTGGGCGGAAGGGGGTCATTACTGAGGCCATAAGGTGCATGCGCGCCTCCACACGTCCGTCTCCTGGGGCCCTCGGGAGAAAAATGAAGGAAAAATCACCAGCGGCAGGATGAAGATCAACTGCCCATAGGTGCTGCTCCTGGGCCGGGCATAAGGTAAGCCCCGGTTATTCCGGGGGACGGAGCTGGGGGGGTGGCGATCGGATATGGGCTGTCGGAGGGGGCACAAAAATAGAAAGAATATTAAAAAAAAAAAAAAGTGCAGGTTATTACAAGTGACATGCTGTTTAGCCATATTACTCTGAAATATTGAGGACGGCCATGGGCCTTCCCAGTTGGCACCCTCCCACCACAGGGGACCCCTTGGCAAACTCTAAAACAAAGTATTCATTCAGCATCTCAACCCTTGCTCCTGGTTCTCTCGCAGGTTACATGGATACATAGGTACATAGATAGCAAAGGAAAGTAACAGACTAAAGGTCTGTTAAGTCTGCCCTGTTGTTTCTTCTGTACCTAGAATTCCTCTATTCTTTGGAGCTCCCAGGGCTCCTGTCATCCCTTTGCTTCTGATTACTCCATGTACATACCCCATTGGGTTTTAACCCTGCCATAGTTCTAGCATTTATCACATACCTGGATTGTTCCCTGTTCACCACTCTGTCTGTAAAGAAGTATTTACTTAAGCCCTTCTTGAAGTTTCCCCACTTCTACTTTGAGCTTGTGGCCCCTGGTGGTTGTGTTAGTTCATAATTTAAATAAATTGGAAGAGTACACCCTATCACATCCCTGCATATATCTTTAGGTTTATATAATCCCTCCTCTAGTGAGTAAATGTTCATGCTGTCTAAGCATTCCTGATAGATCCTACCTCGCTGCCCCGCATCGGTTTTCTTGTCTTCCAAAAATAGTTTCTGTTCTTTTCTTATCAGTTTTCAGATGAGGAGTCTAAAACTACATGCAGTACTGCAGTTGTAACCTAATTAGTGCCATGTAAAATGGCAGTCTCAACTCTTTGGATTGACTAGTAAAACCCCCACTGGATACATCCAGCATCCTATTAGTGTTCACATATTCTGCCAGAGATTGAGAAGAGTTCAACTGGCTGTTTATTATGACTCTAGGTCCCTCTCCTCTTTCAAATGCTCTACCGTGACTACATTCATGCTGTATTCTGTTTGCAGATTTTTTACTGCCAGTGTGTCTCCCTTCATACTTGTTGGCATTGAATCTTATTCTGGTCCACTGCCACAACTTTTCTACATCCCTTTTCTTGCTGTTGATCCCTCGTCATTGTCTACCCTCATACAGAGTTTTGTGTAATCTTCAAACAGATTTACTGTAACCCCACTCGTGCCACTAATACATACTGAAGAACACCAACCCCAGGACTGACCTCTGTGGCATACCACTTGTGACCTTTCTGACATCAGAGAAGTTATCATTCAGGACCACTGTGTGTTCTATGTAACAATCAGTTGCTAACTTGCCCATCCACTTAGTCCTTTCCTTAGTCCTATTTTCCCACCTTCTAGATAAGCCTTCTGTAAGGCACCAAATCAAAGGCCTTACTGAACTCCAGGTGCAGAATGTTGACTGCTTGGCCTCTATTGTTTGTGTTACTAAATCCAGGAAGTCCAATAAAGTTCATTTGACATGACAATCACCTCATGAGACTATGCTGATTTCTGTCCGTAATATTATTTTCATCAGAATTTGCATTATGCTGCATAGTATATTAATTGCAAAATAAATAATTAATGCACCAGTTAGGGTTAAAGCCACAGAAGTAGGGAAATGTGACACTAGAGTTTCCAACCCTCACACCCCATCCCTACCCTGCAGGCAGCAATGAAAGAAATCATTGCAGTCTGCCCTCTCCTCCATCATTGAAGAAGCTGAGGTGTGTAGAGTATATGAGAATGGGGTGAGCGTTAGGGCTGACAACCTCGAGGCACACCGCACACCTGATTTGTGAAGATGCAGGAGAGGGAAAACTGTAATGATTTCTCCCATTGCTGCTTGTAGGGTGGGGATGGGACGTAAGGGTTGGAAACCCTAAACCTCATTTCCCTACTTTTGTGGCTTTAACTCTAACTGGTGCATTAACAAAGTTTTTTGCAATTAAGTTCCTTACTTTTTGAGATGGTATACTCAAATCCTCATTTGCCTGTGGGAGTGCAGAGCCTGTGGGCCCTGGCGCCCCATCCATCAATAGATGAACTGTCCCTTTATAGTATGGGGAGGACAAGGAAATAAACTGTGCAAAACGCCAATACATTAATAAGAGTTCACATATGATGTAGAAAAAAAAAAAGCATAGAACTATTCAGAGGTACAATGGTGTAACTAGTTACAAAAATTATGTAATTTGTATAACCATGCTATGTGATAGGAACAGTATCAATTATGCCAATGCAACTGTCCAATTAAATAACAAGTAGGGGACACGGTTATCAAGGGGGGACACAAAGGGCAGTGGACAATATGAGCAGTTGAGAGAAGGGTAGGGTTAGGAGGGTTCAGAGGTAATTACAGAAATTAGCTGAGAAGTTCCAGAGGAGGGTTTTGAGAGAGGAGTGCAAATGAGGCAGACTGAGTAGCAAGGTGGAGAGTAGACCAGAGCTTGGGGAATCCAAAGGAGAAAGAACACAGTGGCAGTTGTCACGGCACAAACAATGCCAAGGAAGTGGTGAGACATCAGAAAGGGCATCCGTAACATCAAGTTTTTCATTTCGGGACATCAGATTTTTATTTCATGACGGGCATCTGAGACATCAAATTTTTCATTTCTGGACATCAGATTTTTCGTTTTGTGACATCAGATGTTTCATTTCTGGACATCAAATTTTTCATTTCATGACTTGCATCCACAACATCAAATTTTTCATTTCATAGCATTACATTTTTCATTTTCTGACATCAAAATTTTCATTTTGGGACATCAATTTTTTCTGAATTGTTTCCCCAAACTTGCAGGGAGCATGTGTAATGTCCTAAGGCAGTATCTTTGATAGATTTGGTGAAAAAATATTAAATTGTTCTGGAGCTATAAAGCTTTAAAGTAGTTTTCCCCCATCTGAGCATACGCAGTGGGGTTTTTGAGATAACATATTGGTGCGAAATGAAAAATTTGATGTCGCGAAATGAAAAATTTGATGTCATGTAATGAAAAATTTTTCATTTCACTACATCATGTTTTTTGTTTTGCGACATCAAATTTTTCATTTCGCACCAATATGTTGTCTCAAAAACCCCACTACGCATGCTCAGATGGGAAAACACTACTTTAAAGCTTTATAGCTCCAGAATGATTTAATATTTTTTCACCAAATCTATCAAAGACACTGTCTTAGGACATTACACATGCCCCCTGCTAGTTTTGGGAAAAAATTCCATTCCATGCAGGCTGTAGGTGAGAGCAAAGGAAAAAAACATGTTAAGTATAAGAAAAAAGTTTGACTTTTACAAACAATGACATATGTGCATCTCTGAAACTGCACAAGCTGCTGTCACAGAAATGTCCACATATCAAGACCTTGCCTACTAGACAATGCATGCAAATTTCCAGCACATTACGTCAAATGGTGCCAAAGATATTAATGTGCAAAATTAGGGTTTGACACTGAACATCCTCCTCATCCTTAAGCATAGTGGCGCTTTCACACACTAGAATAGTGTCACAGAATTCACTGTTTTGGGTGACTTTTCATTCAGATAGTTTTCCATAGTCTCTGTCTCCCTTCCTCCGTGCTGTTTATCCTAAAGCCCCTCTGCTATGCTTGGTGTGTGGTGTCATCAACGACATCACCTCATATTTTAATCAATGGCAGGACTACATTCTGACCCAGAAATGAATAAATAATGCTGGGGAAATCAGAAAATGCTGCTGCACAAACCTAGTAGCCCTACCACAGAAATCAAGACAAAAGTGCTGCAGAGAGGGGTTTTGTTTACAAGGCAGCAAGTTGAGAAGTATGACGTGCAGTATTTGAAAAAGTGAAATATTCCACTGCTAAAATAAGGGATGGAATGTTCCACTGCTGAAGTTGGAGATGGGATGTTCCACTGCTGAAGTTGGGGAGGGATGTTCCACTACTGAAATTGGGGATGCACATTTTTTTTTTAAGGAAGGTGTTTTTTTTAGCTATTTTTACTCTGTCATCATACAGTGTTTGATCATTTGTAATATATTGATATGGAGATCATAGGGCTGTGAGAGAGGCTCTTCTTGCATCTTTAGGGTAGCAGAACTGCCCACCTTGGGTTTGCTCTTCTCTCAGCCTAACAAGATTCGAGGAGACACTTTTCTTAATTCAGCTTTTTCTTTGTTCCCCCTGTACACCTCCTGAGTCCCGCCACCTACCTTCTCTTACTGCTTAACCACCGCTTGGTGAGAGAGCGGCCATGTTGGTAGTACGTGGGCCTGCCGATGGGTGCCGTCAGTGTCATTCATTCAGACTAAAGGCCTTTCCTTTCCAGTTTTGTCCACAGAGGGATTCCATCATGCAGTGGCATGCATGTACAAACATGTAGCTGTGTCTGATGGTGTCCCTCCCCTTCTGGGGGCCCCGACTGAGAACTCTCTCTAGGTAATGCTAGATAGTGATTTTGCTGTGAGGCACACCTCCCTCTCATCCTGAAGGAGGAGAACTGTCAGTCCCTTGGCTGGTTCCCAGTGACCTGAATTTGCTCCCAAACTCAGTCACTGGCTTCACATGTGGTAATACTGCTGTGCATCTATGTCAATGAGCTGGCGTCAGGAGAAACTCTTGGAGCTGTAAGAGATGTTCCAGTTCCAGTCTCCATATAACTGCATTACACATACACTATATATTGTCCATTCACTACCAATATCTATTTTATTTATTTCAAAAGTTTTACCAGGAGAGTCATCCTGAGGAGGTATTAGTTTGTCTCCAGATGTGTTGCGGGGGCTTGAACAGAACAGGTCCATGTGTAATGTAAAAAAATACAGCAATATGGAAATAAGTAATACAATATATATATATATATTACAAGAAAACACTTCAGCATAAAGAACTGCCATATAGTAAATTACCGTATAAGAAAATTATGAAATTGGCAAAAGAACATTAAATTGTGGGCAAGAAAATAATATGAGGCGTAGGGGAGTAGTGACTGATTACCTGGGGGGAGGGGATGAGCTAGTGCTAGCATAGGGAGGAAAGCTGGTGACAGAAGTCCACCCCAGTATCAGAAACAGCTGCAGGAGTGGGTAGAGAAACCACAAAGAAGAGTTCAAACTGAGAAGGAAAGAAGCAGAACGAATGGAAGGGGAGAGAGAGAGCACCAAAATGTAGGGAAGTGGAATGAGAAGGTAACTTGGCCAGTTGTAGATTTCACTGGTGGGAGAGCAAGAGAATGAACATAGACACTGTGAAGGGGATAAGAGGTAGAAGGGGGGGAAAGACAGGACAGAAACAAGATATGAGGGGATGGAGCCATACCCGGAATTTGGAGATAAAGGAGGCACAGTGGGAAAGAGCGTGTGGTATCGAGAGAGGGAGGAGGGGTATAGAAAGAACAGTGGTGAGTGCACAAGAGTTTGTCGAGGGCAAATCGACAGAAGGAGTGAAAGAGGGGGTCCAGTCTCACTAATGTGGACTTTGGAGCAGCACTGTAAACAATGCCGCCATAGTCAAAATGGGAGAATCCTTCAGTGAGGATTTCTCTTTGAACAGGAAGCGGAATGGATCTCTTATTTCTGTAACGTGTTCCAAGTCTACATTGGAGCTTTGTGTGGACTGCATCCGCATGAACAGAAAAATCAAGGAAGCAGTCCAACAGAGCCGAGGTACCTGAAGGAGATGACATCTTCAATAGTTGCACCATCAAGGGAATGAAAGGAGGGAAGGGGGAAGACTCTAGCAAGCCTCTGCTTGGTGCCAAACGTCGCAGAGACCATGTTTTTCACATTGATGGATAACCGATTCGAAGTATGTAATGCCCCATGACATGTATAATGTATATAAGGCACTATAAGCAACCAAATTCTATTCTACTGTATTCTAAATCTTGGCCGAAATGTGTGTGACTATCAAGGTTTTCCCTGAAGCATCAGGAGCTGTTTAAATAGTTTGTTTCATAAACAGAACAGCATATGTTTCACAATGAGATGTGATGGTTATTGCACAATGTGATGTTTATTGCACTGGGAGAAAAGTGACGCTGCTCCTGCCGCTCATGGGTTCTTTCATTATGCTTTCTTGTGTGATAAACACCACATCTCTCTGCAGTAACATGGTCCCTTTCATTTGCCATCCTTCAGGTTACCTTGAACTCAGTCTACCATGCCTTACTGTCTCCCATTGCCTGTGGGATTTTGATTTTAAAAGCAGAAGCTCATTTTTTCAGTAATGTGATCTATTGGCCATGTCTCATTGTCAGATGCAGCTTGCAGAGTCATATGTTGACCAGTGACCCACGCCTCCCCAGGTGGCCAGTCAGATTCAAAAATTCATCTACACATATACCAGTGAACAGTAGTTTGCCTACTGTATCTGAGGGCCAATTAAAGGAAACATAGAAACATAGAATTTGACGGCAGATAAGGACCGCTGCCCACCCAGTCTGCCCATTTTACTTACTACTGATAAGCTGCAGATCCTAGTTAACCAGCAGCCTACTTCTTCCTACTCCCCCACCCCAGAATTGCCTTATGACTATCCCATGCATGCTTGAATTCCACCACTGATTTTGACTCCACGTTCCTCCGGAAGGCTGCTCCATGCATCCATAACCCTCTGTGAAAAAAATACTTCCTAAATTACCTCTGAGCCGCCCCCTCTATTTTCAAATTGTGCCCTCTTGTTCTTGCACACTTTTTGAAAGATACTACCCTCTTGGACTTCGTTGATTCCCTTGAGGTACTTGAAAGTTTCTATCATGTCCCCTCTCCTCCTTTCCTCGAGGCTATACATATTAAGCTCCTTAAGTCTCTCTTCATATGTCTTCTGGTGCAGACCCTGCACCATTTTAGTTGCCTCCTCTGGACAGCTTCCATCCTGTCTATGTTTTATGAGATTGGCTTCAGAACGCCACAGTTCTCAGATGGGGTCTCACCAGCTGTCTTACAGAGGATGGTCATTCTCCTTGTTTTCTATGCATGCCTTCCGCGCCTCCTTTTCCCAATGCTCATCTTTGTGGTCATCTGATGCTACTTCCCCTGGTCCCTTCCATTTTTGTTGTTTTAGTATCTCACCCCATGTGTACTCTCCCCTGGGTTTGTTTCCGTGCATTACCTGCACTTCGTAGCTTGAATCTAAGCTGCCATACATTTGACCATTCCTCTAACCTTGCCAAGTCCCTTCTCATCCTTTCCACCCCACCCTATGCATCAACTCTGTTGCAGATCTTAGTGTCATCTGCAAAGAGACATACTTTTTCTTCCAGTCCTTCTGCAATGTCGACTATAAAGACATTGAAGAGGACCGTCCT
The DNA here is from genome assembly GCA_016271365.2 of Neoceratodus forsteri. Lineage (NCBI taxonomy): Eukaryota > Metazoa > Chordata > Ceratodontiformes > Ceratodontidae > Neoceratodus > Neoceratodus forsteri. The sequence goes on along the minus strand of CM028135.1, from coordinate 23,939,092 downwards.
AATACTGAACCCTGCGGTACCCACTAGTAACCCTCCTTTCTTCTGAGTGGGCTCCATTTACTATTACTCTGTGTCCTATTCTCCAGCCAATTCTTTACCCAGGCTGTCATCTTGGGACCCACTCCCAGGCTGGCTAACTTGTATATTAATCTTTTGTGTGGGACTGTGTCAAATGCCTTGCTAAAGTCTAGGTAGGCCATGTCCACAGCCCCTCCCTGATGTACTACTTTGGTCACCCAGTCAAAGAAATCTATCAGATTCGTCTGGCATGACCTTCCCGCTGTGAATCCATGCTGCCTAGGGTCCTGTGCCCCTCTGGCCTCTAGATACTCGACAATTCTTTCCTTTAGAAGTGATTCCATCATTTTTCCTATCACTGAGGTTAAACTAACAGGTCTATAGTTTTCTGCTTCTGCCTTGCTCCCACTTTTGTGAAGGGGAATCACATCTGCCCTCCTCCAGTCCTCGGCTACCACCCCATCCTCACATGATTTGTTAAAAGGGTAGTCAGTGGTGTCACTAGTTCTACCTTAGTTCTTTTAGAATTCTGGGATAGGCCCATTGCTTTGTCCACCTTCAGTTTTAAGAGTTCTTTCAGAACCCTTTCTTCTGTAAATGGGCCGTATCAACTTCTGTATCCAGAGTGTTACTACTGTTTGTTTTATGTACCTCCCTCTTCCTTTGTAAATACTGAGCAAAATATTTGTTTAGTATCTCTGCCTTTTCACAGTCTCCTCTGCCCACCTCCTCCCTTTATTAAGCCTCACTATCCCTCCCTTGGTCTTCCTTCGCTCCCTGATGTACCTATAAAGGTTTTATCCCCTTCTTAACTGAGTTGGCTATCTTTCCTCGGTTTGGGCCTTTGCTGTTCTGACTGCCTTCCCAACCTCCTTTGCTTTAACTGATACAGTTCTCTGTCCTGCTCCTTCTGCATTCCTTGTACTTCCTGAATGCTTTTTTTCTCTTGAACCTTCACTGCCACTTCCTTTGAGAACCATAGTGGTTTCTTACATCATCTTGTTTTATTTATTTGCTTACACAAAGGCTCGTTACCTCTGTGATGGCAGTTTTATTATTCCCCATTGTTCTTCCACCCCTCCTTCCTGCCCATTTGCTAGTGCATTCCTTAGCACTCACCCATTTTTGAAAGTCAAGCCCTCCTAAAGTCCAGTACTTTTGTTTTTGTGTGGCTTGACTCTATTGCTGTGTTTATTGTGAACCATACTGTTCGATGGTCGCTAGTTCCCAGATGGCTACCCACTTCTACATCTGTGATCCTCTCTCCATCTCCATTTGAGAGTATCAAGTCTAATATTGCTCCTCTCGAGTGGGCTCCAGTACTAGTTGTCTAAGGCATGCCCCTGTAGGGCATCTAGAATAACTGCACTCTTCAAGTGGCAGCTGCAACTGCACTCCAGTTAACACCTGGCATATTCAGATCACCCATCAGCAATATCTCCCTTTTTCTGCCATTCTAAGTATACTTTCTATCATTTCCTTGTCCATTTCTCCCCTGAGAAGGGGTCTGTATCATGACTCCTGTGTGGATTGTGGTGCCATTGCCTGTCTCCAAATTTCACCACAGTGCTTCTTCTCCTCCCCTGTTTACCCTTTGTTCTGTTGCTTTATTCCTTCCTTATGTAAAGAACTCCTCCTCCTCCTCCTCCTCTTTACCTCCCTGTCCCTCCTGTAGATAGTGTATCCTGGTATGTTTACTTCCCAGTCATGGTTTTGTGTGTACTATGTTTCTGTGACTGCCACGATATCCAGATGTTCCTCCTCCATCAAGGCCACTAATTCAGGAAACTTGTTACCTAGACTACGGGCATTAGTTCTCATTGCATTCCATTTTTTGATGGCTTTACCTTCTGTTGCAGCATCCCCCACTGACCGTTCTACCTTGGTCTTTTTCTCATTTAGTACCCTGTTTTGTAGGGAGAGGCTGGGATTTTTCTGCTGCTTGTCAGTGCCTCCCCCTTTGACTAGTTTAAAAGCTTGCCAATGAAGCATTTAAACCGATTGCTCAAAAGACTTGTTCCCTTCCTGGACAGATGCAGACCATCCTGCCAGTATAGGCTGGTGTCCCTCCAGGTGGAACCCCAGTCCCCAATGGAGCCAAACCCCTGTGCTCCGCACCAAAAAGGAAGTTTGGCTAACTTTGCAGCTGCTTGCAGTGTTCCACTTTTCAGAAATGGTATTCTTAGCATACGCCCCAAAATAGTCCATACTGATGTGAAAACTGTATTTTGTTTTGTTTTTCTTATTAGCATTCTTAGCGGTTCTCTTTATGAATCCAGGAACTCAGAGGTTTGACATTGTCACTGCATGTGTGTAGAACTCCAAGCACAAAGTGTTGATGTCTGAGAGCAGTGCTCTGAGTTCCGTATCTGTTCAGTGATGTAGCTGAAACTCTGAAGCCCTGCTGGCATGCAGCAAACTGTACAGAAGGCTGCCCATAAGAAGAAAGCAAGACAAATATTGATGATAACCGCTACCCGATTGTGCAGAACAGGGTGGTAATTTTTCAGATTGTTTATGTGTCGCCCACTATTGTGTGACATTGTGGGAAAAAAATGAGACCAGTTATGGATGCTATTAATCATGATTGGCTAGAGGTTGTTACTTAAAATGCGTTTTTAGGTGGGAGAGCAAGTGGGATGGTCAGCGTTGTCTACACTGCTGCCGCTCAAGAAGTCAGAAGAACAACCGTGTTGTGTTTTTGAAACAGAACGTGCCACCAGTGACATACCCAGGAGGGCAGAACAACATGATAACACACCCAGGTACGCAGAACAACCTGGTAACACATTCCAGAGAGTAAATACAGGATTAGAATCCTGCAGATTCTAACTTGTGTTTATGATCTACATTTGTTGTGCAGTTTTTCCTATAAACATTTATTCAGGTACAATAAAATATGGATTATTGGAGAATATGTATCTTTTTGAAAGTAGCAACATGTTATAAACAGTTGCAAATAAGCAAAATACTGCATTTGATCATCAGGCCTGCATCCTCTGTAGAAGCTGCTTTTGAAATGCTAGTTAGCAGTCTGTTAGAATGCTGTCTTTACGGGTGGATTAGTGCATTTATCAAGTGTTTCTGGGTTCATTTTGGTGGAATGAACTATTTTAGAACTCCATGATGCAGTTTATGTAAGTAACAAGCCATGACTGGGTGTGCATTATAGGATTTTAATGCACCCCCTGGTGGCGTAGTAAAATACGCAGACCAAGGCGAGTGTCCTCAAATCCTGGGAAGTACATTAAAATCTGATGCATACCCTGGAAGGGCTTTTACATTGATAAAATGGCTCTAAGTAGGTTTTTGGGGAAGTAGAATGAGATTGTGCACCTGACTGTGTATTTATAGAGATTTAATGCACGGTCAGGTGACGTCTCTCGGCCAATGAAATTTTTAGATATTTCTAGCCGTTTTATAAGCCCTGATTAAGTTCTTTTATTGTTGCCACGGTACATACGTGTTCTGCTATAGAACTTTGAAGTTGAAAGGGATGAAACTGTATCGTACAGTTCTAAAATGGTGCTTCCCACCAGTGTATGAATCAGAAACATCCGCTGGGATTAGTAGAAACATAAAAGCACCAAATGCTGAGGACAGAAAAAGGACCAGTGACCTTCCAGTCTGTCCTGTCTCTTGCTAATGACCCATAACTCCTTCCAGCTACTCCAGACTGGGCCTCCCCGTACCCCAACACCCCCTTGAATTTATTCCACATTGACTTGAACCCTGCCACACTGTCAGCGATTACCACCTCAACAGGCAAGCTGTCCCAGATCTTTACCAAGCTCTCCTGTGAAGAAGAACTTCTTCATATCCATTTTGAGTTTATTCCCTACTGACTTATAGATGTGGCCTCTGGTGGCTAGTGTCCCTTCTTACTATTAACAGTTGTGTTGTGTCTACCAAGTTTACCCCCATGTAGAAACTTGTTTCTATCACGTCCCTTCTCCCTCCTGGGTATCAGTCATACATGTTCAAGATTGAAGTTGAACTCGGGAAAGACTGAGGTGTTGGTAGTGGATCCGGGCCGCCAGATAGGGGGATTGGTGGCTGGTTTACCTTCGGGAATTTATCTCGATGGTATCCCACTCCTGGCCTCTGAATGGGTGCATAATCTGGGGGTAATTTTTGATGAGGGGCTGACCCTGCATTCGCAGGTGTCGACTGTTGTCAAATCTTCCTTTTATCATCTTAGGAATATCGCCAGAATTAAGCACGTGGTTCCATTTGGGGATCTTTCTGCACTGATCCATGCCTTTGTGTTCTCATGCTTGGATTATTGCAACTCCTTTCACGTAGGGCTACCTGGGGTTGAAATCGCTTACTTGCAGCTAGTGCAGAACACAGCAGCCCGGCTATTGATGGGGTCCCCTCGATCCTGTCATATTTCGCCTGTTCTGCGCATCCTGCACTAGCTGCCTCTTCAGTGGTGGATCACCTTTAAAGTCGGTTTACTGACTTTTAAAGCCCTACATGGACTGGGTCCTGACTACCTGAAAGAACTCTTGGTCTTTTACCACCCTGGACGATCTCTCCGCTCGGCCGACGAGGGGTTGCTAGAGATCCCGAGGGTGTATTTGAAAACATCTGGGGCTAGAGCTTTTGAGTACACTGCCCCTACCCTCTGGAATTCTCTACCCCGCCGGCTTCCAATCTGCCTACCTGCTTCCGCGTCCTGGCAACCTCCAGGGATTTCAGCCACCGTCTCGAGGATTCCTCGGCTCGTCCCGTAGCGTACTCCTGCAGATTACCCCCCGCGGCGGGGAGGTGGAGAGTCGCCCGACACTCATTCACCCAGACCGGATCCAGTGCCATGTTCCTTGCCCGAGTAATCCCCAGTGAAAATGGCCATCGATGCCGCCCACGACTGGCACCCATTTTCCTCTATCCTCCCCTTGTGCGTGGTGTGCACTGATGCCTATGGACAGGAGCGCACGCGCTACCGCATGCACTCCTCCCCAGCGTCAACCACAGCAGCTCCTTTCATTCATCTTGCCAGCACCCTGCAATGACCCCCAGCTGTCGCCAGAGGCCGCTAAGGCACCAAGGCATGACACCCCTCCCTGGAGACGGAGAGCAGTCCAACAGACGCTCAGTCCATCACCTGCCAACCCCCGACAACCCTGGCTCATTCCTCGATCACGGGTCGCCGTGTGAGCGAGGTGGCGCCCAGTGCCTCAACCCTCAGCACCACCGGCCGGCCCAATGTTTGATCTTTTAATTATATTTTCATTTTCTGTGATTGTTTTTAAAGTATGTGTATGTATGAATTGTAAGGTGCCTAATGAATACATTTTTATTATTTATTATTACAATCTTTATCCTGTCCTCATATGTTTTGTCCTGAAGACCACTGATCATTTAAGGCACTCTGTGGCTGCTTATCCCCCACCCTCATAAAGTGTTTTTCTTGTTATTTAACTTGTACCTATGTTTTGAGTTATTCTGTAACTTCTGAATCCAAGCTGTATCGTTCATTGTGATGTACCTTTGCTTTCTCCTATTTTTCTTTGTTTTGCAATCTATGACGTGGAACCTTTGTAAAGAGCTTGCGCCCAAAGGTCTTTTCTGAATCACTAAATAAATAAAATAAATTCTTGTTGCACTCCTCTGGACTGATTCCAACCTGTCCCTGTCTTTTTTGAGATGAGGGAACCAGAACTGGACACCATATTCCAGATGTGCTGTTATCAGAAAACTATAAAGAGACAGGCTCACCTCCCTCCTTACGTAGAAACATGGCACAGGATTTTCAAAGCATGGTATAGGGCTTGCGCCAAGCTATGTGCCATGACACTTAGGTTCTGGCAGTGTGCCAACCCAGTCACCGCAACTGTACCCGATTCCACAGTCTCGGGTGCAGTTGCAACAGTTTTCACGATTTACGGCAGCTTGTGCCAAATATCTGGTGCAATCTCCATAAAGAAGGCCCACAGGATTGCCACAAGTTAGACCAGAAAAAGTCTGTCTAACTTGCGGCAGTTGCCACACGGGATAGAAAATCCTGTTACATCACCACAAGTTCCATGCACCGTATTGTTAGCGCACTCAGGGCTTGTGACGATCTAAGCCTTCCGAAAATCCTGCCCATAGAATTTGTCAACAGATAAGGACCACTTGATCCACCCAGTCTGCCCACCCTACATACAGTATCGCTGCAGACCCTACTTGATCTCTGTCTCTTTCTCCCTCCCCCATTCCTTTCCACTAAGATTCCCCTATGCCTATCCCATGCATTCTCTAACCCTTCCACTGTTTTCACCCTCATCTGGTAGGCTGTTCTAGGAGTTCACCACTCTTTCTGTGAAGAAGTACTTCCTCACATCTCTCTCTCTTGAATCTACCCCCTTCAGCTTCATAGCATGTCCTCGCATTCTTGAGCACCTTTCTTCTGAAAAATAACTTCCTTCCTGTACCTTACTTATCGCCTGAGGTATTTAAAGGTCTCTGTTATATCCCCCCCTCTCCTCCCTCTTCTCTGTGAGAGTGTACATACTGAGTTCCTTTAATCTGTCCCCATAGGGGTTTTGATGCAGACCCTGCACCATTTTAGTTGCACATCCTCTGGACTGCTTCCACTCTGTTTATATGCTTCTGGAGATGTGGCCTCCAGAACTGTACACAGTATTGTAGGTGAGGTCTTACAAGCAATCTGTACAGAGGCAGCATGGCCTCCCTCCTTCTGCTGGTAATACCTCTCCCTGTGTACCCCAGCACCCCACCAGGCCTCCCAGCTGCCTTGACACACTGCCTGGCCACCTTTAGGCTATCAGAGATGATTACTGCAGGTCTCTCCCCTGCTTGGTGGTCATCAATAATACTTCCTTATTTTGTACTCTGCCCCTGGGTTCCTACGCCCTAAGTGCATTATTTTGCACTTTTTCACATTGAGACCCAGCTGCCATCCCCTTGACCATGCCCTGAGTTTTCTCAGGTCTCTGATTATCTCTTTCCCAAGTTGCTACTCTGTTGCAGACTGTGCTGTCATCTGCAAAGAGGCGAACCTTCCCCTCCAGCTCCTCTGCAATATTATTTATAAAAACATTAAAGAGGACTGGACCCAGCACTGAACCCTGAGATACCCTGATGGCCACTGTCCCCTTCTCAGAGTGAAATCCATTTGCCACAACCCTCTGTCATTTATCCCCTAACCAGTTTCTTACCCAGTCCTAAGCTACCAAGCTTGCTTAATGGTCTCCTGTGTGGACCAGTCTTGAATGTCTTACTGAAATCTAGGCAGGCCACATCCACTGCTCCACCCTGATCTAATTCCTTGGTCACCCAATGAAAGAACTCTTAGATTTGTTTGACGTGACCTCCCTGCTGTGAATCCATGCTGTCTCGGGTCAAGTGACTCATTAAACTCAAGCTATTCTACAATCCCGTCCTTCAGCAATGATTCCATTAACTTCCCCACCACCATGTTAGGCTGTCTGTCCTATAATTACAGCCTTCTTCCTGCTACCACTTCTGTGAGTGGGACTACATCTGCTCTCCTCCAGTCCCCAGGAACGACTCCTGTTTCCACCAAGCTGTTAAATAGGACTGGGTCAGAGGTGGAGCCAGTAATTTCCTGAGCTCCCTAAACATCCTAGGATTTGCTCCATCTAGTCCTATTGCTTTGTGCACTTTCAGACAGCAAGTCCCTTCCCTTTAGGACTCTCTCCTCTGAAAAATAACTAGTGTCAATCTCCCTCCCTTCAGAGCGCCTGTTACTTTCTTGTGGCCCCTCACCTTTTCCTTCTGCTGTGAACACTGAACAAAAGTATTTGTTCACGATGCCTGCCTTTTCCTGGTCACCTCTGCACAGTCCCACCCCCATCCCTTTTTAACCTTACAATCCATCCCATGAGCTTCCCCTTTTTACTTGCATCCCTAAAAAATACCTTGTCCCCTTTTATTGCTGCTTGGGGTATTGTCACTTCAGTTTGTGCCTTTGTGCACCTCACTGCTCTCCCTGCTTCCATTTCCCCTGATATACCTCCCTATCCTTCTCCCTATGTGTTACCTTGTATCTTCCAAGTGCTACCCTTTTAGTCTTTTATCTTTTCTGCCACCTACTTCAAGAACCATAGCGGTCTCTTTTTCGTCTTGCTTTTACTCGCTTGATGCAGATGTCCGTTGCCTTCACTGTGCCCTCTTTTAGCTTTGTACACTGTTCCTCTGCCCCCCCAGGTCATCCCTCCCACCAGGTCTTCCTTGAGACATTCATCCACCTTGATAATATCTGCTCTCCAAGTCCAGGACCCTTGCCCTGGTGTGGTTCAATTCGCAGCTGTCTTGTTGAACCACACTTATACGGTGTCACTGGTCCCAAAGTAGCCCTTCTGTAACACTGTCCACATTAGTGATTACCAGGTCCAGTACTGCCCCATCACGAGTCAGTTCACTGACTAGTTGCCTGAGGAATGCCCCCTGTAGGGAGCCAGAGATGTCACTGCTTCTAGTTGACACCACAGCTGGGAGGTGTGCCAGTAGACCTGTTACTGCCTGCACCACCTCTTTCAGAACCCTGAGATGCAAATCATCCTGCCCTGGCAATCTATTCACATTTAGGCCCTGCAACTCTCGTAGGACCCAGGCCTCTTTAGCCTTTGCAACTTCCAACTCCTGCCTCAGCTGCCCCCCTGTACTGGACCCCATTCTCCAATAATCGTTTCCTTGAGTCCACTGTGAGGCTGATCTGAAAAATTCATTCAGAATGTTTACCTTCTCAGTGTCATCCTCTACTGTGACCCCTCCCATTCTTTTTAACTTCCCTATACCTCTTTTGGACTTCCTTTTCTTGCTTATGTAAAGGTTTTCTCACTGTCCTTGTACCTCTCCCCGAACCAGGTCTGGCGTGCAGATAGTCTCTTCATGCCACAGGGGTCGGCCGCCCCTGGACAAGGTGCCTCTAGTGCATGGGAGCGCAGGGCATGGCCATCAGCTGTGAGATCGCCTACAATTTTCCGCTGTTCTTTCCCCGGGGAGCTGGACATGCAATGGCATCCTAAGCACGTTTGTGCCAACACCCACCATGCTCCCCCCCACCGAAGCTCTGCACGCAACTGTAGTGCGGCTGGTCTCCGTCAGTCACTGCTGCAGCACGGTGCATGACCCATACCCACCCCAGAGAAAAGAGAGCAGCCAGGACGACAATCTTTCCTTCTCCTGCCAGCCCCCAGCGGCCTGAGTCCATTCCTCAACCCGGGTCACTGGCGTGGCGCGAGGTGGCATCCAGCGCCTCAGCGCCATTGGGCCAGCCTCTGATTAGTAGTTTTAAGCCAGTTTCACATATTCCTTCCAGCCCCCATCGATCTTCTCCCTTTTGTATTTTCTGAATGCTGCAGTCCTTGCCCTTACGGCCTCCCCAATATGACTGTAGAACCAGATTTTCCCCGGATGTGTTTTACCCTTTCTGTAGTACTGTACCTAATGTTTTCCCTTGCAGCCCTTAAAAGGAAAGTCCCCTCAACCTATTTTCTGTACACCTGTGTAGTTTGTAGGAATGAACAATGACTTTCTCTCTCTCTCTTGCATCCCCCTAATTTCATCCTAATTTAAATATATTTGAGGTTGCTTCACTCTGTTTGGCCCAGGTGTGAAAACCTGTTTGTCTCCATTGCAAATGTCATGACCCTAAGCATACAAGGCATCACGGAATTGATGATGTGTAAACCAGGGTTGGGGGTGTTATTAGTTGTTAGTGCACGGTGCCTCCATTTTTTAACCCATTACCTGGTTAACCTAGGTTTGGGGAGAAAATATTCACTTAGCATCAGGGCTAGGTTTGCATTTCTGGTCAGGGGCACCCATGTAGTTCCAAACACAGGAAGCAATAACTGAAAATGTTCAAACCAGGAGTAGGACTCTAAAGTGGGTCTTTTATTCACTTCAACGCAAGACTACAAAGCAAGATGGACCCCCACGGGGCTACACTCACTGGATACGCAAATCTACAGTGGTCAGAACACATCTTCATCGCACAATAACCCTCAGGTTCTGAACACATCTGGGCTCCCACTCCTGAACTGGTACTCTCACTCTTGGTTTCCCTGGCATGGCACTCGGCCAGCACTAGTACACTTTTCCATATGTCATAGACTTTTGGCGGTGGCTCCCTCAACCACTCATGAGCGCTTTTAACTCTAAAGGGAAAAAACACATCCTTAATCCCACATCTGGGTACTTTTTGCAGAGACTGTCCAAGTGCCTGGGAGAAAGCTATAGGTGCCGAAAGTGAATCCATAGAGGTAAATCTGGTTACTCCAGATGGGGGGGGGTCTCCCACCTCTTGTTCCCCAATCCATACCTGGCCATTCATTTGGAGTCAACACCTTTTCTTGAACTCTCTGTTTGTAGCTGCTATTTCGAAATGTATATCACATTTAACAATCTACTTTCCATGTAACTGGTGTCCTGATTTGCAACGTTTTCTAAGTGGCTATGTCCATCCCTGTAGACCCCCACTGGTTAGATGCATTTCAAGCCATACACGTATCTTAAAGTACTGTACTGGGCTGTCCTTTTCTGACCCCACTGAAGCAGATACTTTTACACAACTCTGTTGGTGAAACAAGGGCTCTATGTCAGAGCAGACTCACCATGGTTTGCAGGTGCCTCAGGGCTTCTCACACAGAAAACACACATCTGGTACAAATTCTGTAGTCAGGCAACTTTCCCTCTTCCAGCAGGGCCAGGGGATTTTTTCTAACTCAAATATACTTTAAGCTACAGAAAACAAAAGTGCACTTATTATATCTTGAAAAAATGTCATGGCCAGCATAAGACACGAAAGCAGGGACTGCAGAGGACAGCAACAGCACTGACTAATCTTACAGTATCACTACTGCAGGCCTTAGCACTATAACATCATAAAATTCCATGATGCCTTACATGAGACAGGTCTGACCTTTGCAGTGAAGTCAAGCAGGTTTTCACACCAGACATAAGTACCTTCATTTGCATTTAAATTCTGATACAATTGGGAGGGTGCAATAGAGGCAATCATTGTTCTTACCTACAAACTACACATATAAACAGAACAAAAGGCTGAGGGGACCTTCCCTTTTGATGTCACATTTTTATAATCTCCTATATGCTTTCCATTCAATATACTTTTTCTATCCCCTTCAGCTTATTCTAGAATCCCTTTCAATCTATTGAAAACAGACCTTCTGAAGTTATAGGCCAGCACCAAAAACTCCAACTCCTGCTTCTGCTCTCCAGGAAGATACTGAATGTCACCGTATTGTGATCACTCAACCCCAGCGTCGTGTCTCTCCTTATGTTGGTTGCTTATAATGTCCTGGTTAAACAGATGAAGATCAAGAATAATGCCTTTCCTAGTCCCTCCATACCCACTGGCTTAGGAAACCGTCCTGCATATCTCTATAAACTCCTGGCTTTAGCACTGCCTGCTACTGAGATATCCCAGTTTACATCCAGGAGAGTGAAATTTTGGATTTGGCTTCCTTCTTGTGAAAACTTTGTGAGAAGCCATTTTCGTGAAAATGTGCACTTTGCGCCTTTTTTTTTCATGTGAAGTGAGCACTTTAAGGCTTTTCTCGCCCTACAAACTGCATACTTTGCAAAGCCCTCTATCGCTATAAATTGCACCAGTTCTCTGCGAAACTGCACAAAGCGAAATGGCAGAACTTTGCACGTACTGTAATGTAAAACGCAGCTTTTGAAGTGCAAGAGCTAGCCCCGCTTGAACTCATTTTTCTTTAAGAGGCGTCTTCAGGCAATGCAGCAGACAATTTCCAGACTCTCAAGATATGAGATGACCACCTCTGTATTTGAAAAAGTATGCAGTGTTGCATATTATAAATGAATCTAATAAATCAGAGTAAGATCAGATCTCCACCCTTCAAACTTCTAGCTTTAATGAGGCTAATGTGCGCGTTGTCTGAGTTCCAACCCTCTTGTTTTCTCCCATTCGGTAATTTGGAGCTGAAAGGCTTTTATCTAATTGAGGGACGGGGGAGTATCGAACTCCGGAGCTGACTAATGGATGAAATACGTGTCATGGGGCTATTCAGGAGATCAAGGCAGCCTCTCAGATCCCTTGCTAGCACTGACTAAAGAGTCCTGCCTAATGCAGGGAATTTACTTTTTAAGGCCTGATTTTGGAACTTGATTCTTTTTTGTTTCCTTCTGGGAAGTGAGTTAGATTTTTTTCTTTAAGACCTGAACATGATACTTCTTGCTGCTGTGGTTATACTGGATGTTTTAAAGCCCTGTTTTAGTAGTGATTACAGCATGGAACATTCCCAAGTACAGTACAATTAAAAAGGCTGCTAAGGCTTACTTTTTTCTCCTTGGTTTTATTTTACAGTGCATTTTCCCAGCAGAGCTGGAGCATCTCATTACAGTGGGATCCTGCTTCTGTTATGTTTTACAGCTTGGGAGACTGAAGCACAGGGAGGCAGGCTAGAACAATACAGTGGCCCATGGCTAGAGATCACTTGCAAATTACAAGTGACCAGTAAAATATGCTTACATGGCTGTAGGGCCACACATTATAGGATGTCTACCCTGTACAATTGCATTGGCTGATAAACTGTTTTGTTTTCATGGCCACATGGCTACCAACTTGTAGATTTGTTTCACCTTGCAGGGAAGTCAAGTGGCTTGCTCAAGGTCACACAGTGAGCATTGGGTGTGGTGGGTTTGAACCTGGGATCTCCTTGTTTATCATCCTGTGCTCTCACCACAGACCCCACATTGCCTTTAGTTGTAACATACATTTCCATTAAACATCAGTGAAAGTAATTGCTCTTGTCTGCCAGTCAGTCACAGCAACGAGTTTAATGCTACATCCCTGGGGTACTGTTTTAAGGCAAACAGACTTTAGGAGGGATTGCCATGGCCTGACCTGGAGGTACTCTGCCTCCCCAGCACAGAGTTTTGCCATGATTTATGTAAATTTTTTTTTTTGGGGGGGGGATTTGAAATAACCACGCAGCAGTCCCAGTAGTGCAGTAATCAGTCTCTGTGAGGCTGTCTAGGGGAACAAAGTCTTCTGGTTGCAGTTCAAGAAAATCAGTGCTGTTCTGCTCTTTAAAGTTCTATATACATGTATATATATATATATATATATATATAAAAATACACACGCACACAGTTTCCACAGTCAGTTGTACTGAGACTGATATGCAGTGAAATTTGGAAAGTGTGGCTCTGTATACAGTTAGAGAGTCACACTTGGGTTGCAGGCCAGTTCCTCATCTGCTGAATTTTCTAGGGCCTCTGGCAACTTGCATTAAAAGAGGAACTCTTAAAAGAGTCCAGATATCTGACGGGCAACTTTGGAAAAAGCACGCGGTATTTACAAACTGGTCTGCTTGTATTTCATGGAACGTTTGTGTTGCTCTTTCCCCTTTTTTATAATTATGGATACTAACCTGAAAACAGAATCCCTGTCCCATGGAATTGCTCTGTCCCTGTTACTTGTCTACAACTGACATCACAATCCTGTGACTGTGACATCATAGTTTGTGGCTCTGACAGTGTGTGATGATGTCACAAGTAGAGGACAGGCACGTTGTTTGCAGACAAGCAGCCAGAGCAGATGAAGACTAATGGACAGCAATCTTGTTTTCGTAGTTACTCAGAAAATGGGAAATGGTTTATTTAGGGAGTTAATGTAATAACATTTTATAGTGATGGACATATTCAGCATTCACAGCTGGAAAATGGAGCCTGTGAGTTTCTTTGCTCAGTGTTGGGGAAGTTAATTTTAAAATGTACTATATCACAGTTGCTGGTTGCCTTAGAAAGTCTGTCATCTTTTTTTTAAGAAAAGTAATACGTAACTGTAATAGTAATTCACATTACGTTTTATGTTGCTTTATATTTCTTTTCATTGTGTGCCTTCCACATATATAAATGTTAGTTTTTCTTTTGAAAACAAATTCTGTGGGAGCAATTCTGAAGCACTTAGTGAATCCTATGTCCTAGTTTTGTCGCAGTTCCACTTGGTTCTGGTGAAGTGTGTGAGAGTATAGCTGTGAAAGGACAAATGATCCCTTAATATTAACTAAAAATTATATTACGTTAACTAGTGGTGCTTGAAATGATCAACCCCCACCGATCTCTTGAAATCTGCCCATTTATTCTGAGTTTGATCAGTCTATTTTTATTCGCTTTTGAAGTGAGATCCAATCCAAGGTCAAAATCTAACTAATTCAGTCCAAGCTGTCTGAAAAAAAAACATTCTGTGGTGCTCAGTGTCACCCCCCTTTCCCTGACACCATCCCATGAATATAAACTCCTCCAGTCCCTGGTGTCCAGTGGCATCTTCTCCCTCACCTCATCGTCTGAAAAAAATAAATAAATAAAATGTTAACTTATTGACACTTCTTCTCCTTGCTTCTGGTATCTAATGACTCTCTGCTGCCTTACCCCATCCCAAAACCGAGAATCGATCAGAGTAGCTCCCCTATCCCCCCAACAGTGACTGTCACAGCCCTCCACTCACCTCCTCATGTGGTACTTACCAACTCAGAGGTGCTAGGAGCTGTGGGAGTAGGGGAGCTGTTAGGGAACAGTGACCATAACTACTTGGTTTGAACTGGCACTCGAATCTGATAAACCACAATCGAGAGCTGAAGTTCTTGATTTTGGAAAGATAGACTTCAATAGGCAGAAGGAGCTGGTCAAGGATAAGTTAGTAGCGGTGGACAACATAGACTGGGTAGAGGAGAAATGGAGCAATTAAAGGGGCCATTCTCAGGACATCTGAGGTGGGCATGATAACAGTAACGAAGAAGAACAGGTTCAAGAGACCACTGTGGTTCTTTGTGGGGGTCAAGGAGCTGGTGAAGGCCAAGAAAAAGGCCTTCTGCAAATTTAAAGAAAAGCAGGAGAGGAAGAATGAGGAGAATGTTTGCTGACAAACAGGGAGGCAAAGAGGGGGTTAGACAGGCCAAAGCAGACACAGAGCTGCATATTGTGGAGGGGGTCAAGAGTGAAGAAAAGCAATTTTTCAGGTATATTATTGAAAAAAGGAAGAATGGAGAGGGAATTGTGAGGCTACCAGAGGAGGATAGGGTGATTGAGGTAGACAGGCAAAAGGCCACCATCCTTAATGATTACTTTTGCTCAGTTTTCACTAGAGAGGATGGTAGGCCCTGCCAGAGAGTGGCATCAAGTGGCCATTAAGGGATCCTGAGATGAGGCAGCCAGCATTTACTGGCAAAAAGGCCCTGAAAAGGGTGGCAGCCCTAACAATTGATAAGGCCCCAGGACCAGATGGGTTGCATCTGAGACCAGTCAGGGAATTGGCAGCAGAACTGACTGATCTCCTGGTGGGTCTGTTCAACAGCACTCTAAGGACAGGAGTGGTTCCAAATGACTGGAGGGTGGTGGACATAGTTCCACTCCATTGGGGGATGAGGAGCAAGCAGAGAACTACAGACCTGTCAGTCTTACCTCTGTTGTAGGAAAACTGATGAAGTCACTGGTTAAAGAGGATTTTGTGGACTACTTGGAGAGCAACGGTCTCCAGGATAGTAAGCAGTGTGGATTTGTGGCAGGGAGAACTTGCCAGACTAACTTGATAGTTTTCGTTGACTGGATGATGAAAGAACTGAATAGGGAACATGCGGTGGATTTGCTCTACTTCAACTTCACCAAGGCTTTCAGGGTTTTAAATAATTGATTAGCAGTTTTTTTCTTGGGACAATACTAACTGTACAGAAAGCATTTATATCGGTTTTCTAGAAGTGTCATGTTTGTTAAACACAGTGAGGCAAGTGATATGCATTTCACAATGTTTTAGAACTTTTATGAGCAAAACACTAATCAATTTTTAGAGTTATTTAAAACCCTGGCTTTTGACTTGGTATCCTGCAGACGCTTGCTGAAGAAGATGGAGGACCTGGGTGCGGCTAAGTTCATAGTAAACTGAGTAGGTAACTGGCTAAAGGGGAGACAGCAGAGTGTAGTGGTCAACAGGATTAAATCAGAAGAGAGGAAGGTAATGAGCGGGATTCCATGGGGATCCATCCTGGGTCTGGTCCTCTCAAACATGTTCATCAGCGACATTGGTGAGGGAATCCAGGTCAGACTGTGTCTCTTCGCAGATGACACTAAGCTCTGTAAAAGGGTTGATAGTGATGAGGGAATAAAGGAAATGCAGAGAGACTTGCAAAAGCTGGAGGGGTAGTCAGGGGTTTGGCAGTTGAAATTCAAAGCCAGAAAGTGCAAGGTGATGCACCTAGGGAACAAGAACTCCCACAATGGAGTACTGGATGGAAGGGTAAGACTCAGTATCACGGCTGAGGAATGAGACCTTGAGATATCATCAGTGACTCCCCTAAGCAATCAAGTCAGTGCAACAAGGCAGATAGGATGCTGGGATATATTGGAAGGAATGTTGATAACACAAAAAGGGAGGTAATACTTCCCCTGTATAGAACCTTGGTGAGGTCTCACCTGGATTACTGTGCCCAATTCTGGGGTCCACACCTCTGAAAGGATAGCGATACACTCGAGAGAGTACAGCACAGGCTAACAAAAATGATTCAGGGCCAGCAGGGCATGTCCTGTGAGTCGTGCCTCTAGGCACTGAACATGTACTCACTGGAGACCTGAAGGTAGAGGCTTTCAAATTCCTGAAAGGAATTGAAAAGGTGAACTGTAGGGAACTATTTAAGTTGAATACCACCTCGTTGTCACGTGATCATGAGTAGACGTTAACAGGAGGGAGGGTCAGGAGGGAAATGAGAAAATACTATTTTACAGAAAGGGTGGTGGAGTCATGGAACATGCTACCAGCTGAAGTGGTGGGTGCAGAAACAATTAGTGGTTTTAAGCATGGCTGGGGCAGAATGAAGTGTATAGTGTTTGTTCAGGGTGTCAGAATTGGGGAGGAGAATGAAGAGGTGGGTTGGGGATGGTAGGACCCTGGAGGAACAGTAGGCCCCAGGGTAAATGGGGAACTTGAGCAGACTTAGATTAACCTTTAGTCTTTTTCTGCTGTCATTGTCTTTGTTTCTATGTTTCTTCAGCTGTCCACTGTCTCCCCCGTCACAGACAGCTGAGTTATTTACATCACTCTGAAGATCCACAACACAGTGCTGCTTGTGTTTATACAACAGGGACAAGCTGATATTGAGTTAGATAAAAACATGTATTTCTCACCCCAGTTGAATAAATAGCCTGATGAATTATGCAGGATGTGTATAAATGTAAAATCTTACATTTATACATACACTCCCAATGTCACTAGTTCACATTGCCACTGTGCATGTGTCAGAGCTCCATAGCAACACAAACCTTAAACACTTGCACCACATTCCCCAACTTAAACAATAATTACACACAGCTGTCAGAAGCATGAGAAACATAGCTTTTCTCCAAGCATCAGGTGCACTGCATTCAAACAGCACATTTGCAGAACATACATCAGAACAAAACTGCCAAAGAAAACACTAATCTCTACTGTGCTATTACAGGTCCTCAGCATGCGCCCCCCCCCGACAAAAATCTCCGTGCATCACCACAAAACCATGAAATACACTTTAAGAAACCAGAATAAAATGGACCCTATTGTATAAATCGCACACATGATGGGCAGATTGTGTGCTACGCAAAATATTCTCACTCCTGCATTGTGAGCTCTGCATACTCTCACTTGACTTGTGCCTTCGGCACTCGTGATTATCCAGAGCGCACTCTGCAGGAGTGAAGTATTTTCCATATCACACTCCTGCCCATCATGTATCCCCTATTTATTTTTATGTATTTATTTATTGACCAGCGGGTGGACTGGGTCATACAGGCCCATTTTCCACCATACCTTGGTTTCAGAATTAACAGAATTACATGGAGCACAACGAATGACATAATCTTGTGTTTCACATACAGGGGGGTTGTTATCATCTAGGAAGTAAGGGTTACAAGCAGTTTTACCAAATGTTTCTTCATTTATTTAATTCGTTGGTTGATTGATTGATTGATTAGTTAGTTTTTGTTGTTGAACACCTGCTTCACGCCCTCCCTCAGGGGCTACTTAAAGCAAGCATCCTCCTGCCCTTGTTCCTAGTTGCCCCACCCTGTATGGTGGGCCCAGTGACACAATGACTACATGCGGTTGCGATCTGTTCAGGGATTACTCTGTACCTGCCCTGCTGATATATGTTTTCTTTCTTGACTTTCTTGTTGTTGCCATGCTTTGACTCTGTATTTGCCACTGTGTTATTACTGCCTGTACCTGACTGTTACTTGTTGATTGCTGTGCCTTGACTCTGTATTGTCATCGCCTGTACCTTGTATTTCTCCTGGGTCGCACCTGAAAATAGGCACTTGACTGTCTAGCGTGCTTACCTGGTTAACAAAAGCTAAATAAATAAAAGGATAGCTAGAAATACTTCCTGTTTTTAGCCTTGTCCCAGGTGTGGGGGGGGGGTACAGATGCACACCGACTGATACTGAACCAGGTTCAGCTGTTGCTGGTTTTAGTGAGTGGGGGAAATTTGGCCAGAACACTGGGACATTTCCCAAATCTCTTTTAGTAGGGATCCTTTTTATATAGATTCTTCTGCCTCCACCCTGCCATTGGTCGGAGATACACCAGTTAATGAGGGATAAACACTGTTCAGGTGATGCAATGGCTATGCGGATGACCAGGAATTTGCTTTCCTTGTTTTTCTGCCTTTGATGTGGTGGGAGTTGGGGTGATTATGACACAGAGGTTGGGAGTGGCTGTCTTTCTCATCCCTTTTTTAAATTACTTGTGAAGTTTGTGCAAGGTCGGGCAATTCTACAAGTATGAAGTTCCCTCTGCAAACCATCTTTGCTAACGTGTTATGAACTGGTGACATCTCTGCTCTACCGTGTCGATTTAATAAGTGTTTGTTGTGAGTCACAAGACCACCAGCAGTATACGTGATGATCTAGTCCAAAAGTATTATACCATCAAGTGAGACAGTGGCATCAGAGACAGAAGACTATGACCAAGATTCACTCAGGGCAACTATAGTAACTCATTTGAAGCCATGTTCCTAATTCAGTGAGATCTGCCTGGAGATTACATGTATTCATGCAGGCAAATTTGAGACCTGAGGTTTTATGTAGCAGGGAGGGCTGTACTATTACCTTAGACTGGTCCAGGGTTGCGTTCTAGTCACCTGTTAAGAAAAGCACTAGATGGAACAGCAGCCATATTGCTTCCCTTTGACACGGTGATAGAGAGAACTGAATAGAAACATAAACTTTGACGGCAGATAAGGACCGCTAGGCCCATCTAGTCTGCCCATTTCCCTACCTACAGGATAGGCCACAGATCCTAGTTAACCAACAGCCTATATCTTCCTGCCCCCCACAAGAATTGCCTTATGTCTGTCCCATGCATTCTTGAATTCTCCCACAGTTTTAGACCCCACAACCTCCTCAGGAAGGCTGTTCCACGCATCCACTACCCTCTCTGTGAAATAATACTTCCTCACATTGCCCCTGAACCGCCCTCCTTCTATCTTTAAATTGTGTCCCCTTGTTCTTGCAAGTCTCTTTTTCTGAAAGATGCTACCCTCTTGGACTTTGTTGATTCCACTGAGGTACTTGAAAGTTTCTATCATGTCCCCTCTCCTTCTTTCCTCAAGGGTATACGTATAAGCTCCTTTAGTCTCTCCTCATACGGCTTCTCTTGCAGACCCTGCACCATTTTAGTTGCCCTCCTCTGGACTACCTCTATCCTGTCTATGTCCTTGTGGAGATGGGGTCTCCAGAACTGGATACAGTACTCCAGATGGGGTCTCACCAACTATCTGTACAGAGGGATAACAACTTCCTGTTTTCTGCTGATGATGCCTCTCCCTATACATCCCAGTATACCCCCAGCCCTCCCTACTGCCTTCTAACATTGCTTGCTAACCTTAAGGTCATCTGATATGATTACCCCCAGGTCCCTTTCCTTTTTTGTTGTTGTTACTACCTCCCACCAATTGTGTATTCTTCCCCTGGGTTCTTGTTTCTCAGGTGCATTATTTTGCACCTTTGCATTGAATCCTAGCTGCCATACTTCTGACCATTCCTCCAACCTTGCCAAGTCCCTTTTCATCCTTTCCACGCCTCCTTGTGTATCAACCCTGTTGCAGATCTTTGTGTCATCTGCAAAAGGCATACTTTTCCTTCCAGTCCCACTGCAATGTCACTAATGAAGACATTAAAAGGACTGGACCCAATACTGAACCCTGTGGTACCCACTAGTAACCCCCTTTCTTCAGAGTGGACTCCATTTACTATTACCTTCTGTGTCCTGTTGTCCAGCCAATGTTTTACTAGGCTACCACCCTGGGTCCCACTCCCAGGCTGGTTAATTTGACTATTAATCTTTAGTGTGGGACTGTGTCAAATGCCTTGCTAAAGTCTAGGTAGGCCATGTCCACAGCCCCTCCCTGGTCTACTACTTTGGTCACCCAGTCAAAGAAATCTATTAGATTCGTCTGACATGACCTTCCCGCTGTGAACCCATGCCGCCTTGGGTCCTGTGCTCCACTGGCCTCTAGGTACTCAACTATTCTTTCCTTCAGAAGTGACTCCATCACTTTCCCTACCACAGAGGTCAGACTGACAGGTCTGTAGTTTCCTGCCTCTGTCTTGGTCCCACTTTTGTGAAGGGGAATCACATCCGCCTTCCTCCAGTCCTCGGTACCATGCCATCCTCCCATGATTTATTAAAAGAGTAGCCAGTGGTTTCACTAGTTCCTCCTTAATTCTTTTAGAATTCTGGGGTGAATTCCGTCAGGACCCATTGCTTTGTCCACCTTCAGTTTTAGGAGTTCTTGCAGAACCTTCTTCTGTGAAAGGACTGGGATCGACCTCCTATCAAGAGTGCTTCTGTTAATTGGATTAGGCACTTCCCCTCCTCTTTGTGAATACTGAGCAGAAATATTAGTTCGGTATTCTTGCTTTTCACTGTCCCCTCTACCCACCCACCGTTCATTCTGTTCAGCCTCACTATCCCTCCCTTTGTCTTTCTACGCTGATGTACCTATAAAAGGTTTTATCCCCTTGTAACTGAGTTGGCTATCTTTTCCTCAGTTTGGGCCTTTGCTATTCTGACTTCCCTCCCTGCTTCCTTCTGCCTTAACTGGTGTACAGCCTCTGTCCTGCTCCTTCTGTGTTTCCTTATACTTCGGAATGCTATCTTTTCTTCCTGACTTTCACAGTCACCTCTTTTGAGAACCATAGTAGCTTTTTCTTTCGTTTTGATTTGTTTATTTGCTTCACACAAAGGCTTGTTGCCTCTGTGATGGCAGTTTTGATAATTCCCCATTGTTGCTCCACACCTCCTCCTAGCCTGTTTGCTAGTGCTTTTCTGAGGCACTCTCCCATCTTGCCAAAGTCAGCCCTCCTAAAGTCCATTACCCTTACTTTTGTATGACTTGATTCTGTAGCTGAGTTTAACGTGAACCACACTGTTTGATGGTCACTTGTCCCCAGATGGCAACCCACTTCTAATCTGAGATCTGAATATTTTACCTCTGATAGTCTTTTAAGAATGAATGTGAAATTTCCCATGTAGAAGGGAAGAACAAAAAGGAAATCCGGAACACTTCTGATCATAGGAGACTCCGTGATTCGGGGAGTTGATACCTACCTCTGGCCGGGGGTAATGGTCAGATGTCTCCCAGGTACATCAACGTGGAAAGACACTGACCACATTGCTAAAATCATGCAGGAAGCAGGAGAAAACACTGATATCCTGGTACACATAGGGATTAACTATCTCACCAGCCGGTCAGTTGTGGAGACCAAGAAACACCTGACTAGGCTGGGAGATAAGCTGTCATACATTTTGTCCGCATCTCCTTCTCTGAGATCCTGCCAGTCTGGGGGGCCATGGATGGAAGGTCAGAGAAGGGAGACAGGGTGCTAAACATGTGGCTCAAGGGCTGGTGCCAGGAAAAGGACAAAATTTGTAGGTAACTGGCAACAGTTTTGGGAGCGAAAGTTCTTTAAATTCAATGGACTGCATCTGCCTAAGGAGGGAGTCCGTGCATTGGGGCAGAAGTTTGATGTCTTTGCAGAATATTTAAATTAGCAAATGGGGAGAGGGGTGCACCACCCAATAGATCAAACAGGAAGAACACCCTTCCCCCCTCAGCTAGTGATGAAACAGGAGTTCAGCATGTTTGTAGTTCATTTGCATCACCAGGTAAGGAAAAAGGTGCGGCTCCCCATACGATGTGCAGGGGAAACACCGGACCTCGCCCAACAACTAACGTACAGAAATCTGACCAATGGAAAATCATGTACACAAATGCCCGCAGTCTGGGAAACAAGATCCCAGACCTGCAGGCAATAATGACAGAGGCTAAACTGGACATAGCAGCCATTAGCGAGACATGGTTCACCAGTAACCACACTTGGGAGACTTCAGTACCTGACTATGTACTGTTCAGAAGAGACTGAGGTGCAAAGGGGGTGTGGCCCTTTATGTCAATGAAAATATCAAAGCTATAGAACTTCAGAATACACATAAGGAGCCAGAAGAACTGTGGGTCACACTGGAAACAGCAAATGGGACAGCCATACGAACTGGGGTTGTCTACAGGCCTCCAGACTAGGGGAGGAGATACACATTTCTGTTAGAAGATATACAAAACATGACAGCTATAGGTGAGGTTCTGATAATGGGAGACTTCAACATGCCAGATACAGATTGGTCAATGCCGTAGGAACATCTGCCAGAACTAGACACACAGTGGATTCCCTGTAGGGGAGGCCTCAAACAACTGGTACAACAACCCACAAGAGACAGGGTAATCTTAGATCTAGTACTGACTAATGGGAAAGAATCACAGATCTTCTGGTAGAAGATCACCTGGGGGCCAGTGACCATCCCATGGTATATTTCAATTTGGCCACTAGAACTAAATCATCCCATTCCAAGGCAAAAATATGGGACTTCAGAGGAGCTGACTTTGATAAGATGGCCGACAGAGTTAAGCTAGCCCTGGCAAGAAGAAATACAGGTGAGGGGGTACAGGTAAAGTGGGCAATCATTAAGGTGCAATACTTGAAGCAACATCTCATTGTGTTAGGGAGAAAAGCAAGAGCAAAAGAAGGAGGAAACCACTTTGGTTCTCAAAAACAGATGCAGAAAAGATCAGAGCCAAAAGGTTGGGCTTAAGGAAATATAAAGGAACACAACGGGACGAAGAAAGGGAGGCATACCAAACTTCCCTAAGG
This sequence comes from Neoceratodus forsteri, assembly GCA_016271365.2. NCBI lineage: Eukaryota > Metazoa > Chordata > Ceratodontiformes > Ceratodontidae > Neoceratodus > Neoceratodus forsteri. The sequence goes on along the minus strand of CM028135.1, from coordinate 23,915,881 downwards.
GAAGCAGGGAAGGCAGTAAGGTAGGCAAAGGCCCAAACCAAGGAAATACTAGCACAAACAGTAAAAGAAGGGGACAAGTCTTTCTCTAGATGCATTAGTGAAAGGAGAAAGTCCAGAGGGGGTATTGCTAAGATCAAAGGGGATAAGGGGGAGTGTGTAGAGAAGGACCAAGGAAAAGCATCTATCCTAAATAGATATTTCTGCTCAGTATTTACTGAGGAAAAGGTAGGCAGGGCCCACAGCTCAGTACCATGGACACAGGGGGGAGGGAGGGGTACACAAGTCCCTTCACAAAAGAAAGAGTCCAACAAGACCTTGCTAAGTTCAGGGTGGACAAGGCAACAGGACCTGATAGCATACGTCCCACGGTACTAAAGGAGCTAAGGGTGGAACTAGCAGAGCCATTACTAGAACTGTTTAGTGAGTCTCTGAGCACAGAAGAGGTCCCAGAAGACTGGAGATAGGCTCATGTGATCCCACTCCACAAGAGTGGCAGCAGGGAGGAGGCAGGGAACTACAGACCAATCAGTCTTACCTCAGTAGTGGGCAAGATTATGGAGGCGCTCCTTAAGGAAAGGATAGTGCAACACCTGGAATCCATAGGAGCACAGGATCCAAGACAGCATGGGTTTACAACAGGAAGGTCCTGTCAAACTAATCTCATAGATTTCTTTGACTGGGTAACCAGAGCGGTGGACGAAGGGGTTGCAGTTGATATCGCCTACCTTGACTTCAACAAAGCTTTCGATAGCTGTTTCACATGGAAGATTGATTATAAGCTGGGTAGGCTCGGGTGGGTCAGAGGTTGTTCAGCTGGGTGGCAAACTGGTTGGCAGGCAGAAAACACAGAATGGTGGTAAATGGTATACAGTCAGAAGAGATGCAGATAACAAGTGGGGTACCTCAGTGATCAGTCCCAGGGCCAGTCCTTTTCAATATCTTCATCAGTGACATTGCAGATGGACTGGAGGGTAAGGCTTGTCTGTTTGCAGATGACACCAAGATCTGCAACAGAGTAGATGATCCAGATGGGGTGGGCAGAATGAGAAGAGATCTGGAAAAACTGGCAAAATGGTCCGAAGAGTGGCAATTGGGGTTTAATGCAAAGAAGTGCAAAATCATGCATATAGGGAAGAGGAACCCTGAAGCTACCTATAGGTTGGAAAGGGAGTTGCTGGGAATCACAAGGGAAGAAAGAGACTTGGGCATCATCATTGCAGATGAGCTGAAATCATCCAAGCAGACCACTAAAGCAGTAGGCAAGGCTAGAGGGATGTTGGGGTGTATTAGTAGGGGTATCACAAGTCATCAAAGGGAGGTAATAATCCCTATTTACAAGACACTGATTAGGCCCCATCTGGGAGTACTGCGTGCAGAACTGGAGGCTGCACCTGCATAAGGACACTAACAAAATTGAGGCAGTCCGAGAAGGGCAACCAAAATGGTGCAAGGACTGCATCAGAAAATATATGAGGACAGATCAACAGAGCTCAATATGTGTACCCTAGAGCAAAGGAGGGAGAGAGGTGATGTGATGAAAATATTCAAACATCTTAAGGTGCAAGAGTCTAACATTTTTCAATATAAGAAAAATATCAAGACAAGAGGACACAGCATGAGATTAGAGGGAGGCCAATTAAGGGGTAATGTGAGGAAGTTCCTTTTCACAGAAGGGGTGGTGGATGCACGGAATGGCCTACCTCAGGAAGTGGTGGATATGAATACAGTGCAGGGCTTCAAACAGGCATGGGACAGGCATAAGGGAGCAATACAGATGAGTATGAATAGATGGGCCACTGACAGAGTAAAGCGATATGGCACATTCATAAGGTAGAAAAATGGGCAGACAGGATGGGCCTTGTGGTCCTTATCTGTTGACAGCTTCTATGTTTCTATATGTCTATAGAGCATGATTAATTTGGGGATAGGTTATATGGGTAAGCATTCTAGTGATAACCTGCTGACACAGTAGTTATAAGATGCTGCAGTGGTACACTAAATGAATCTTCTATTAAATAGATAGCAGCGAGGATACAGCACTGTGTTAATTTCTGCCCCCCCAACATGGTAATACAAAGTATGTTACCAAACAACAGATAGGCAAGATTTTACACAAATAGTTACCTGCAGAGCAGAGTCAGAGGCTCATTAGGTTATTCGCAGAGCACAGTCCTATTTTTTCGTATGTCTTGATCCTTACAACAACTTAGAGAGACGGAGAGGCATAGAGGGAACACCTGGGGCAGCATAACTGGATCATCATTGACGCTCAAGCTACGCCCCAAGTATGGCCCCTTATACTCCTGTCTCTGCTTTCTGGCCTGCAGTGTGGAGGGCCACTTGAACCTACCTGACTTTTTTTTTTTTGTGTAATCTATTTTTGCACCCCGTGCTCGCTGGTCCTCCACTCCTTTGAGCTCCACCAAGTTCCCTCCAACCCGTTCTGTCCTTTACCCAGCCCTCCTCTAATCCTCAGATCGCAGCCGACCCCCAGAATATCCCAGTGTATCCCTTCACCGGGCGGGTCCCCCTCCTCCAAGGGGGAAGGCACCGGGGGGGAGGCATGACCCCAGCACACACTACTAGGGCCCGGGGATGCTGCTGAGGAACAGGAGGCCCTGGGAAGGCGCTAGAGGCCCTTATGGAACAGAAAGCCATCATCCAGAGGCCAGTGAGTGATTTTTCTGGCTTCCTTAAGTTGCGTGACGTCCGGGCGTCAAGGCAAGAGCCGACGTCTGTCATGCACCACCCCTAATGACCTCAACGTGTTGCTCTACCACAGGCCTCCACCAGTGGTCACTTCAACACTGGGTCGCAATCCCTTCCCTCCCTGAAGACAGCGAGCAGTCATGGGATGCTCACGCTGCCTCCCCCCGACTGGCCGTCCGGCGACGCAAGCTTGTTCCCGAACCCGGGTCGCTGGCATCGCAAGCGGAAATCCAACCGCTGTGCCGACGGGACGACCTATTGCTTGACTTTTAAAGGAAAAAGTCATGGGCAATTTCCCAGTCTGATAGACTGCAGGAGGTCAGCTGACCCTCGGGGATCTCCCTGGCCCCAAAAGGCACCTTACTTTTAAAATGTTCGACTGGTGCTAGTAGGGGAAACTCCTGCCCACAGCCCTGTGTTCCGTGATTCTGTGTTTTGGCAGCAGACAGTTATGGGAGGTGTTGGGCTGCTCTGTATTCTGCTGTCTCCCGATGGGAAGAGCCTGTCTTTCTGTGGTAGTCTCCTGCCCATGTGGCTTTGAGAGTTTGTGTGATCCTCGTGGTCGTCTTGGTGTTAGATGGTTCTATTTTTATTTGAAAAGTTCTGATGATTTTTCACACAATTGAATGAGCAGTGAATAATGCTGAACAGTACTGCAATATGTATCTTCTGTGCAATATAAATCACACAGCTGTTGGTGAAGGGCTAGACTGTGGCTGGCGAGGAGGTGAGTAGAGAGCTGTGTTGGTCACTGTTGGGGGCAGGGGCCATGAGGTACCACTCAAATTAATTCTCATTTGTGGGATGACATGTATGTGTATGTGGGGTACCACTAGACACCAGACCCTCGAGAAGTTTATATGCATTGAATAGGTGGTGGTGGGGTGTCAGTGGATTCTAGGGAAGTTTTGAATTTGTGAATGGACACACTTTATGCCACATAGTCTGATCAAACTCAGAATCCTTAATTTGAATCTGATTTGACCTCAGATTGGATTTTGGATTTTCCTATTTGACATAGTCTAGTTGATCCGAATTTAGTACTATTTCTTTTATATCGGTTATTTGATTGAGTTTTCTTGGTACTTTCTGTGAGTTTTGAATAGAAGAAATAGTACTGAAAGATACAAAAGCTGAAAACGCCTACTGCAGTTAATCATATGCACGGGACTTGGTTGTATTCAGTCAACACAAACAGTACCGATTTTCTTTCAAGAAAACAATTAATATCATTATAGGTACTTATCACTTGTTATTAACTGTAGTCTACTGCAGTAACTACTTACATTTGGAAGACAGAGTAATAGTGTTACTGTTAATTAAAAAATATAGTGATATTACAGTAAGTACCGTAGTTCCTCTGCAACATGGCCTATACCATTTTTTTTGTGGGGGGCAGGGAGGGAGAACTCTAAAACATTTCTTTATTCAGTACTCTTGACCCTGGAATCCATTATAGGAATGAATACCGCATAATTAAGAAACAAAGCGAAGCACTAAGAAGTAAGCCCAGAGAAAACCCTAGCACTTCACACTGGGTGTAGTGAGTTAGGGGGACATGGTCATGATACAGTATTAAGGATTGTTTAAATAATTAATTGGACTCCTCCAAGCTTTTAGAATTGGTCCAGGGAAAGAAGTCATGCTTTTACATGGTGGGGATTTTGGGAAGACCTGAAGAACTGTAGTTCCCTAAGATAGACTGGGATAAACGACCTGAATCAATCATCTAGACTGGACTGGTACTTTCATTCAAGACCATACTGGATGAGACCAGGGGGAGTACAGAAGGCTGCTTCTTCCTTTTTTAATTTCATTTTTATGTTGTCTTGCGCACACGCAAGCAAGATATTGTGGTATCTTGGAATAGCAGGTTTTGGAGGTTTGGTCGTGTTGTGGCCGATGGTGCCACTGTTTTTTTGGGCTGGGCTCTGTGGCAAGGATGAAATAGCACACTGTCTTTGACAGCAGTGCAAAAGCGTGCCACCGACTTGAAACAGTTTTGCCGCTGCAATGAGAAAGCGACCCATCATTGCAGGGCGTGCCTTGCCTGGTGTAGTATTTCAATAAGCATGGCGGTGGCTCGCGCCGTCCGCCTCTTGTTTTTTTAAATCCTTTCCTTCCTATCTTAAATTACAATACACATCAGAATGAATATGATCTGTTCTGTTACACCTCCCACCCTGCATGAATGGGATCTGTTCCAGGGTTTTAAAGAATTGATTAGCACTTTTTTTCTTGGGACAATACTAACTGTACAGAAAGCATTTATATAGGTTTTCTAGAAGTGTTATTTGTTAAACACAGTGAGGCAAGCGCTATGCATTTTCACAATGTTTTAGAACTTTTATGAGCAAAGCGCTAATCAATTTTTAGAGTTAAATAAAACCCTGCATTCAGTAAAATAAATCCTGTCACTAAAAGGCCGACATCACGCAATCCCAACATCTCAAGTGCCCGACATTAAAAATCCCGACAAGCAGACGACAATGACATTTGATTTCATTTCCCCCTTAGCGTTTACCTAACCCAGGATGACTTGCATGGTTGAGTGTGTTAAAGTAAACATTATCACATTACGGGCGTTCATAGTGCTATTGCCACCACAGCAACGGTCACACTAATCTGTTTGGCCGACTCCAGAAATGTAGTAGTTTCACCTATGTCTTGCTTTTTGCACTGTTCCCTTTCTCCCTCACTTGCTGTGAGCTTTTTTCCCTTTCTCCTTCACTCGCTGTGAGCTTTGTTTGCTTGGGTTCCCCACCATCTGGCTCCACAGTGGGATCTGCAGTCCAGTCTGGTACTGCTCTTTGGGGTTTCTGTTCTGTTTGCAGCAGTTTAGAGATATCCCTAGTTCATTGATCTCCCAGTTTGGACATAATACCAGCAAAGAAAAAGATTTTACTTTATGTAAGTATTTGAGGCAAACAACGGTTAAATATGGTCAAACCAATGGATAATTTATTCTTAGATCATGTGGTATTCATACTTTGAACTGCCCGTAAGGTGAAACTGTATGAAATGGAATTACTTTCCAAGAGGATTGCCATAACTAGCAGCAGCAGGGATTGTGGTTGACAGTATCTGTGGTAATCGGGCATTTCTGAAGTTGGGAACCCTTGACGGGATTTTGAATGTCGGGCAACTACCAACCTGTTCTTGTACCCCACCCCAATTTACTACCAGAATCAGCCCCACCCTGCTGATTCCTACTATCCGACTCACTTGCCTACTGCGTGCAAGGGATCCGCCCCTTTAAGAGAGGGACAGCGAGTGTTGGCATGGATTGGCTGCCATGGCGATGGAGCGAGATGCAAGGCTGCTGGTTTACAACAGCCCAAATGAACAGAGGCCGGAGTGAGGTCCAACGGGGACCCAGTGGTGAACAGTGGCAGTGCCTTCAGTATTGGCTATCAATGGGTGAGAGGCATGCCGCCGGCTGGCATGGAGAGATGACTTCCCATACCCACCCCAGGTGAGGTAACTGCTACTGCCTCGACCATTAAAAGGGCAACTGAAACCGACTCAGACAGCAAGTAACATAAAAAACAAACAAAAAAACAATCACTATAGTGACTTCTACATGAATATTATTATTAATATAGAATCCAGATATCAGCTTGTGGTCCTTCCTCCAGTAGGTGGGTATTGTAACAGTTTTTGGGTGTACTTGATTGGAGTAAGTGGGGGACTAAGAGTAAGAACCGTCTTAGTTATTATTAAGCGTAATGGTGCGCAATTACCTCTGTATAGCAAAATTACCCCAAGCCCCAGTTCTGTTTACAATTACCAGTTGTGCAGTGTAAGTAATACTCTCTGGCCCCTAGTGCTCTTGGGCCGATGGGGATAATTTTAACAAGACTAGGGCTTGGGTTATTTACACTGAGTGTGTGGTGGTAATTGAAGCAGCATCGTCTTCTGGGGATAATAGCAGCACTAGGTTCTGCATACTTGTGTGGGGTGATTATACTGTGTGGGGCAATTCTCACAGCTTAGTGGTAGGCAGGGGTAATTTTAACCTCACGGGGGCTTGGGGTACAAATACAGTATGGTGTAACTGTAGCAGCATTAGGACTGGTGAGGATAATTGTCACAGTAGTAGGGCTTGGGGTAATTATGCTGTACAGGGTAATTGTAGTTTGGGGATAAGTTAACAACACGGGGTTGGGGTTCTTATTCTGTATGGGGTAATTGTAGCAGCATCAGGACTTTTGTGGATGTTTCCCATAGCATTGTGGCTTTGGTGGGGGGGGGGAGGGGCTTGTACTATATGTGAATAATTGTAGTAGTCTCAAGACCGATGGAGATAATAACAGCAGTGGAGTTTGGAGTACTTGTACTCTGTTGCGGGGATGGGCAAAGCTGAGCTGGATTTAGATTTGCCAAATCCAGGACAAGTTTGGGTTTGGTTTTGCACAGTGTTTGGATTTGCCTGATACAGTCAGGAATCAAATACATCTCACACTTTTCATAGGCTTCATTTGTTATTTTTTAAATTTTTCTTTTTCTAATGATCTTTCATTACTTGCAGTAATTGTGTGTTCTCCTTCAGCACACACACTGCAGTCCCCCACCCTACTCCTTTCAGCCCACTTCCCTGACCTCCGGGTTCTATCTCACTTGTCTTACTTTTTTTTATATTTCTTCCACACACACCACAGCCCCCCCCTTCAGCCCACCTCCCCGTACCCCAATGAATACTCTCTCACTTTTCTCTTCAGCTTTAATTTTTGTATTTCTTTTTTTGCACTGATTATGTGACTCCCCTTCAGCACACACCCCCACTCCCCGACCCTCACACTGCTAGGGCTTGCTGCTGTACTAATGCTAGTGCCAGTAAGACAACATTTGGCATTGACAAATGCTTGTTCTGCTTGTTATAATAGCTGCAGTGATATAGTGCAGATGTTTAAATCAGGAATAATAACACTGTGTGGCAGTGATAAACATCTCAGCCTTCAGCCTCATGCTTTCTGATGAAGACCTCGGCCATCGACTTCAGTCCTCAACTGCTGCCCGCCATGCCATAATTCCCCGTGAAATGTCCACACTATAGAATTATCACCGTAATACCATCAGTATATAGGATCACTATTATATTTTTATTCATTTTATTAATGAGGGAGAGGCCTTTTAGTTCTTAATTTTGTTGTTTAGTTCAGCCTGGAATAGTATGTGATCCGTAGTCTCAAGAAAAGCAGAAGCAGTAATCTGCAGTGATATGTTTTATTTATTTATTTATTTATTTCAATCTAGGATTACAATACCTTTGAGCCAAGGCTCTTTTACAAGGGTTCCACATCAGCGTGTCAACAGTTATCATTTTTAGTTACAAACATATAATCATTGACATGTACAGTAATAACTAGTACAAAGGCTTGAGCTATGAGGAAGACAAGGAAGGATGGGGGTGGGTGGGGGAGTGAGGGTAGGAGATCACAAGGGAAGGAGGTGCAGGGCTAAGGGGGAGTATGAGAGGTGGTTGGGGGCAGGAGTGGAGATATGGGGGAGGTAGGCGAGAAGGGAACAGTGCAGCCAGGGGGCCTTGTCGAGGGAATATGACAGGTAAGGTACTAGGGGTGCAAAGACTGATTGTAAGTGCTGGGTGCTGGGGCATGTGCAGCTGGAACGGTGGAAATGTTAAGATGGGCAATCGCAGGATAAAGGCAGTGAAAGGCGCAGCTTGGACTTGAAGAGGCCGAGTGTTGGAGCGGTCACTATGTCGCTGCCAAGAGAGTTAAGCCAGTTGGAAGTCTGATAGACAAATGATCTTTGTCCTTGGGTTGTGCGACATTGTGGGATATGTAGTACATGGGAATTGGATCTCCTTGTAGTGATGTTCCTATGTCTAGGCTTAAGGAGGGCACAGGCACCAGGTGGGGCAAGCCCCGTTACAATTTTTTTGGCCGTGATGCAGGTTTGGTATTTTATGCGTTTGTCCAGTCGAAGCCATCCAGATTGGGAATAAAGGTCACATGTGTGGGTACGGTGATGTGAGCCAGTGATGAGGCAACAGGCCTTATTCAGGGAGGTCACAATACATTTGAGAGCAGTAGTAGTTGCAGACCCATATATGATAAGACCATAGTCTATGATGCTGATGATGGAGCTTTGAGCGGCCACTGATGGTGCTTCTGGGGTTAGTGTTTCCTGTGCGAATAATATGCCTAACCTGGCATTGGCAGACTTTGCCACACTGCTAATATGGACAGTGTATGAGAGGTGGGGATCAAGGGTGATGACGAGGTACTTGAACGATTGTGTTTGCTCTAGGATGGCTTCTTGTTCAGTTGCAATGAGAGGTGGAGTTGTTTGTTTTGTTGTTGGGGCTGCAGAAGACCATAGACTTGCTTTTTTTTCTGATTGAGAAGCAGTTTATGATTTAGGAACCAGGATTCAATGAAGGAGAAGGCCCGCAAAGTTTATTTTGTAATTGGATTGGATCAGGGTCCGGGGTGAGGACCACAGCATCATCGGGTATAGAGAATTATTTGTTCTGGGCAGCTGTCCAGTAGTGAGTTTAAGAATAGGCTGAAGAGGAGGGTCCCAGAACGGAGCCCTGGGGAACTCCAGCCGAACTGGTCTAGGGTCTGAGAGTGTATCAGGGATTCTTAAAGTTTGGGACCATTCTTCAAGGTAGCTCTTAAACCAGCCAATGGAGTCGGTTGACAGCCCAGTGTTCTGAAGCTTGGACAAGCAGGAGGCGGTGATTGACAGTGTCAAGGCTTTAGTTAAGTCAATATAGATTGAGCCTAGTAGTTCATGAGTCAGTGTGGATTGTGGATTGTGCCAGTGAATTCAAGTAGGCTATGAAGTGCTAGACTTATGGAATCCGTATGTTGCTTGCACAGGATGTTGTACGTAATCCAGGTATTCTGTGAACTGGTCCAAGATGATGCATTCTAGTGCCTTGAGAGTGGGGGGTAGTAGGGAGATAGGTCTGTAGTTATTGTGGCAGTTTTGTCACCACTTTTATGGATTGGGGTGACAGTGGCAGATTTCCATCTGTCCGAGAACTGGCTAAGGCCAATCCCTCAAGCAGGAGACAAGAGAGTGTCCAGTCAGGGTGTGGTATAGATACCATAGGGCCAGTGGCGTGGCTCTCAGCAGTCCCGGTGGTTCATGGAAGTCTTACTTGGTTCAAGGGGATCTCGAGGGTGGGAAGGAAGGTATATAGCAAGTAAAGCAACTGTGACTTTAAGAGGGTAGACTTTTTTTTTTTAAATGAAAGAACAAGAATCCTTCTAGTGGCAGGTCTGTATAACCTGCTAATGGAAAACTATCCCAAAAAAAATAAACTTCTGTTAGACACTTGAATTTTGTTTAGTTACAGCTAAATCTATTTGTAAAAAGCGCCAGGTGGCAAAAGCAGGGGAAAAGTCCTGGCCAATCAGAGCAGGTTTGCTGGAACCACCCGTGTTCCAATTGGCTGTGCTGTTGCTGTACCTTCCATGGAGCTGCAGGTGGGTGTCCTGGTCTCGGTCGGTGGCTGACTGGGTGCCGACCGACTGTGGGAGAGCTGAAGCAGCCCCGTTCAAGGGCAGGGAGCTGGAGAGAAGAAAAGATAGCAGGGTTTAAATAGCATAGAGGTAGGATAGGTTTAGATTGACTGCATGCAGGAAAAATAGCTAGCCGGTCTTGCACCATTGAAAAGAAAGGAATAATACATTTTTTCTGCCAGCTCATTCCTCTAATCTTCAGGGTGTCTGTCTAACGCAGTCCGACTTCCCATAACTTGAAGGTAACTCTGGAGCAATGTAACTGAGACCCTGTCCAATCACTTGGCAATCCAGTTATGGCAGGGTAAAGACTAAAAGCTATTGAATTCTAATCTTCACCAGTGCAAGATGGGTACAGGGCTCACATACTGTGTGGTACTTTACATAGATAAGTGATGAAAATGACAGAAGGGGATTGTAGTGTATAGTGGAACGTCATTGTTCACTGAAATCAAACGCTCTCAAAATGTTGTTCTGCTGCACTAGTGACGTCCGCAGTGCAGCAGAACCAAAAAGTGACATCCGCAGGACAGCAGAACGACTTCACACATGGTGTCCTCGAACAGCAATCTGACAATTAGTCTTATTTTAAAAAGAAAAATGTAGTATTTTTTTTTTTGGCAACAACGTCCACTATACACTATACAGAACAGTGCATCGCGTAACAGTTAATGAGCAGGGCAGTTATATTCACCTTGTTGGTACTATGACGCATTGATTACCGAGCTGCACTCTGAGGTAATCGTCATCATAGTACCAACTCGGTGAAGAACAGCCCTGTTGTTAACTGTTACTCATGCACTATCCTATATATCTACCCTCTCACCAGCCTACAAAAAGATCCTTGCTATTCCTTTAGACCTCCAGTGATTAAGGTTTTTGTACATCTTTTTTTATTTCTTCTCTTTGGTGCAATTCTTTAACCTCCCACACTGGAAGTGCTATGCTCTATGCTTTTTATTTTGTTATTTTTTTGTTACAGTTTGGCCACCAGTTGAGAATCTAACTGACCAAAGAAAAATTTAGGAAGCCAAAGTATCATTTTTTTTTTTCACATTAAAGTTTACAAGCACAGGTGCTAGAAATGCCAATACTTTAGATGAGCTATGGCTGGAAATTTGTGCTGCTGGCACCTGTTTTCTAAGTACCTGTGATGGTGCACCTGCTGGCATACAGGAAATGGGGACAGCAGTACAGAGTGTCACTGGAGACAGAAATGGTTCTCCTGTGATGCTGGCAGGGGAAGAGCGGAAGGTGGCAGAACTGTGCCAGGGATTGGTGGGGAGGGGCTGGAAGGAAGAAGCAAGAGGCTGATTGGGTTGAAGGTCTTGATGTTTTGTAGGGGACGGAGTGGTAGCAATAAAGGAAAACAGCAGGCTCTTGAGCAGAGGGTTAGATTGCTTTGGGTGGTGTGTATGTGTGTGTGTGTGTTTGTTCTGGGGGGGGGGTTGATGCCTCCAGTGAGTGTTGCTACTGCTGTAGTGGTCTGAAGTACATGGGCGGTTAGTTAGCTGTATTCCATGTGAAGTGGGAGGTGGGGGAGAGAGAGAGAGATGAAAAGAAATAATATACAGCAATAAGAGAAAGACGAGACTACTGAAATAAGGAAATGATATGAAGAGGGGGAGAAGAAATAAGAGACATAGAGATGTATTCAGGAACATTACCTCCAGTGAAAACACCACTTTGCCTTAGTTAACCCAATTCAGCAATCTCTCACGTTGTTCAATGAGACGTTGCTGATTCGGGTTAGTTGATGTAAACCAGAGTGGTGTTACCACTGGAGATAAAGTTCCTAAATACAATCTAAAGACCCATGGCTACAAGCTTGTTTTTGGGGCACAGTGCTCCCCCCCCCAGACACATGCTTTTTATACCTGCACTCAGCTAAAAAGGGTGCAATCAAGCCAGAGTCACATTCCTTCAGCTAATTAGGCCAAACGTCCACAACTGGCACTCCGAACTGTCTATGCTGGCTATGAGCCTTCTCACCTCTCATTTACTGCATCTTCATGCCAGGGACTAAGGCACAATTCCTGTCAGGCGTGTGGTCTTTAGTCATGGGGCACATAGAGTTCCTGTAGCCTGGCATTAATCCGTATATTATAACATTGTGGTTTCTTTCTTTGTGTTTTAAAATGCCATACTGGTCTTTTGTTGAGACATATAGCCAGAAAGAAATTCACGCCATTCGGGCACCATTTTAGTGGCTCTGTGCAACAGAGATCTTGTATTAAATGGGTATTAAAAATGTTTTTCTTGTGCCAACACAGTTGTCTGAAGTTTTAGTCTTCCTCAAAACACTACAAAAGAACTCTGCGAATGCCCTGAGGCAAGGGTTATCCCAGAGGATATTCGCCATACAGCCAAGTTTTAAAGGAAACACAATTGCACATACCCCAATAATGCAAAGCATCATGGGAAACATATGCAAATCCCCATGAGAGAATTTGGACTGGCTCAACTTTAAACAGAATTGCATGGTGCCAGAAGGCTGCACAGTGCACTCAGCAAAGGCTAAGAACAGCAGACACAGACACGTTTCGTTCTCATTTGGACTCATCAATGTGCCATATCTATCTTAGCCTAAAACATGTTGCAGTGCCTATGTTTCTCTCTTTTTTTTTTCACACTGCATTTTACCGCAGTTCATGTTTTCACAATCCCTATGGAAACTGGTGGCTGCCAAATTTTGTCACATAAAACTACAGGGAACATTCATTAAATATCGAGATTGGGTTCATTCCGTAAAAGTGGAGGGGAGTAGTTCTGTCTGTGTGAGTTTTAATACATCTCAGATGCTTTTGCTTCTGTAAACAGTCATGTTGGCAACATTTCTGTTTAGAAAAGGAGCCAAACCTTAGTCCTTTCAGCTGTGGTGGCGAGACCCCCTCACAAATCTTGGCCACGACCCTGCTAACCAGTGGCACATACTGCAGTATAAATATGCAAGTAATAACTGCTGAGGGCCGTGGAGCACTTTGAGTAAATTAGCTCACTGAGCAGCTATGATTTGAAAGCCAAGGTTGGTAAACTCTCTCATTAGAGTTTTTTCAACCCTAACACCTATCCCCATCCCCCAGCCTCTACCTTGGGTGACTTGAGGCCAGGCTACAGGTCTCTGCTGTGCCCCACGGTTCTGCCATTCTCTGCTACAGGCCCGTGTGTCTGGAGCCATCCACCATAAGTGTAAGCTTCTGGTTTAAGACCAAACCCCATAGGTCTGCTGCAGCCTTCAAGTCACAGGTTTGGGAGGTGCCCCTGGGTCAGCAGCTTATAGAGAAACACAGAATTTGATGGCAGCTAAGGGCCACTTGGCCCACCTCGTCTGCCCATTTTTCTTACCTATTGTATTACCCCAGACCCTACTTGATCTCCTGCTCTACTCCTCTTGCCTTACCACTAAAGTTCTATTATGCCTGTCTCATGCATTTTTGAACCTGCTACAGTCCTTGCCTCCACCACCTCCGCTGAGAGTCTGTTCCAGACATCCACCACTCTTTCCATGAAGAAGTACTTCCTTACATCTCCCTGAGTCTACCACCCAGCTTCATAGCATATCCCTTGTTCTTGAGCACCTTTTCTCTGAAAATGCTCCTCTTGTACCTGATTTATACCCATGAGGTATTTGAAAGTCTCTATCATATACCCCCATCTCCCTCCTTTCTTCCAGGGTGTACATATTGAGGTCCTTCAGCCTTTTCTCATAGGGTTTTTATGCAGACCCTGAATCATTTAGTTTCCCTCCTCTGGACTGCCTCCATCCTGTCTATGTCCTTCTGGAGATGAGGACCCTGATTCTCAAAGGTTCCAGCTCGCGCAAGGTGCTAGCACCACAGAGAATGGTGCACCTTGCGCTGAAAGGTACATCCAGGAGCGATTCACAAAGGTAGCCTGCATCAAATGCAGGCTGTGTACCCCAAATGGGGCATGCGCCAGCCTTGTGCCCAGACATGGACTGTGACAGGGTGCTGGGGCTCTGTGGCAGACGCAAGCTGCCACTGCCCCACAGCTGCTATTCACAAAGATCTCCCAAAGGGAGAATTTCTAAGTCCCCTTAGACCAGCCAGGGCTGGTCTAAGGGGACTAGAAATAGTTCCCTGGAAAAGCTCGTCCATCGGTTGTGCCGCATGTCTCACCTCCCCAACCCGCTGTGCCCCACAAGTGCCAAATAGCTATCGGACCCCCATCCATGTGTGCCCCGATGAGACATACAGGGGCAGTTTACCGCTTGATCCCGATAATGCCCTCAACATGAATAGATGTGGCCCCCCAGATCCAGTATCCCTGTCAGGACCATGGCAAATGCCATCAGCCCTCCCACTGGCACTCTGTGCCCCCACCGATGCAGGTAGTGCCCCTCCCATCCCCAGACAGAGCAGGGACGTCACAGCCCTCCTCACACCATGTGTAGTCAGTCCCCAACTGAATGGAATGGTGCAGTGGACTGTTCAGTGTATGTACTAATTAGCGCATCCACTGTGCAGTCTGCTGCACATTCTGTTCAGTTGGGGACTGGCTGCGGAGGTGTTCGGAGGACTTTGATGGTCCTCTGCTCTGTCTGGGGTGGGGGAGAGACACTGCCTGCATGGGTGGAGAGCACAGGTCGCCAGTGGGAGAGTTGGTGGCATTTGCCATGGTACTGACAGGGACACCAGGATCTGGGCAGGGGAGGGCACTGTATCTATTCGCTGAGGGGCACACGAGACATACAGGGCAGGTGAGGGCATGATGTGGATCGGGGCTTGGGGACATCCAGCCAGTGCTGCATGGGGTTTGTGGCAAACCCTTCTATGTGCCATGTGTTTGCCACATAGATGGAGTTGCTGCAAGTGTGGGGACTTAGGCGCCAGGACCCCTCCTGTACCTGAATCGGGTCCAAGGTCCTTGGCACAGGGGGCAGCTTGTGCCAAATGCAGCTCCCTTTGAGAATTGGGCCTGAAAGCTGGGAACTGGACACAGTGCTCCAGGTGAGGTCTCACCAGTGATCTATACAGAGGTAACACCACTTCCCTCTTTCTGCTGGTGATACCTCACTCTATGCACCCAAGCATCCCACTAGCTCTCCCAACTGCCTTGTCACACTGCCTGGTCACCTTTAGGTTATCAGATATCTATACCCTGAGGTCTCTTTCCTGTTTGGTGGTTGTCAATAACACTGCCCCATTTTGTACCGTGTCCCTGGGTTCTGTGCCCTAACTGCACGATTTTACACTTTTTCGCACTGAAACTTAGGTGCCATACTCTTGACCACACCTCTAACTTTCTCGGATCACTACTCATTTTTCCAGTCCTCCTAGAGTGTCTACCCAATTGCAGATTTTAGTGTCATCCACAAAAAGGCAGCCCCTCTGCAGTGTCGCTAATAACGACATTAAAGAGGACCAGTTCCTATGGCACCCTGCTGGTCACCCTCCCTTCCTTGGAGTGAACTCCTGCTTGCCACCACCCTCTGCTGCCTATCCCTAACCAATTTCTTACCCACTTTACCACCTTTGGTCCCACTCCAAGGGTGCTCAGCTTATCTACGAGTCTCCTGTGTGGAATGGTGTCGAAGACCTTCCTGAAATCTAGGTAGGCCACATACATTGCTCCACTCTGATCTGTGTAAGGCTCTCAGATTTGGGACCTTGCACCATGGGGCCACGTGTTTGACTCTACAGAACAAGGTACAGGCCTGGGGCTGTGCCCAACGAGTCTCCTCCTTTGTGTACATCCGCGCATCAAGCAAGGCACCTATGCAGCATCCATGGGGCACAGCTTCAGACCTGTAACTAAAAGCAGGAGACCCATGGGAAAGGGGCCCAGACAGGCCTCTAGCAGTTTGGCCTTAGGCCATGAAGGTAGCAGATGGAGACGGGGCGAGCCTTAAGGTTAAAAACCCTAAAACCCCATTTCTTGACTTTTGTGGCATTATAACCCCAACATGTGCACAAAGTTTTTGCAATGGCTCTATGGGGACTATGCGATGACCTGACTTAAGGTATATGTTTCTTCTACAAGTTTGAGAGGACAGGACCATAATTCATGAGCGGTAGAGCCACAACTGAATTATGAAAATCCTGCCACCTCCCCTTTGATGATAAATTGCATATTTTGAGTCAGACCAATGTGTATTTGATTTATGCAAAATCAGTTTCCTTTTATTTTATTCATGGAAAATCCATTAAGCCGAAGCGCATTCTCGATGAATTAGTTTACAATACTAGGTATAGCTTTTACATACGCTGTTTTTTGAAGACAAACTATTTCTGTTTGATCTCAACTGCCTGCTTTAGTGTTACACTAAGCAACTCTGGTGTCATAAGCATTGAGAAAGCTGCTCTCTGATTGGTTTGGTACTCATTTGTGATCAAACTTACCTTTACTATATCAATTGTGGCAAAACACTAACAACACGATATATGGTATGTGCAGTTGCCCAACTTAAAATATACATTTATCTCCAAGTGTGAGGGGGCAGGACCATAACTCACGAGCGGCAGTGCCAGGAGTGAGTTATTTAAAGAGCTGACACCTCAAAGAAAATGTTAAAAAACATGAATAATTAGGTAAAATTCTGCTTGCATTTCAGTTATAGTCTGTATATTTCTCTTCCCCATTATTTATTACTGAGGAAATGTGCATGAATATATGATTTTTATTCCTTAGAATTCCTTTCGCGTTCATCTGCCTCTACAGCTTACTCCCTGCTTTAAGTCATAATCCTCTGTTGTGATATCACAATCTGTTGCCATGTGAGTAACTGTGATGTCACAAGAAGTGCATTATGACCTCAGGTAAGGAGAAAGCAACAGGAATAGATTAACGCTACAGAGGCAGAGATCCTGTTTTTATGAAAATGACCTCAGTGATAAATAATGGGGAGGAGAAATACAGAAGTAATGAGAAATACAAGCTGAACTGTGTCTAAATATTATGTTTTGTTAAAGTTCTCCTGAAGATGTCAGCTGCTGTTTAAGTCCTGCCCCCTCATAAGTGATGATAAACTGTGTATTTTGAGTCAGTGCATTGCATTACTGATTTATATAGAGGATAATGGCTGGGGATCAGGTGATAACCACGCTGTAATCACCTCGAGTGGTTGCTAGGGCAACATGGTAAACCTCGAGAGCACAGCTCGAGAGGTTTACTGTAGCCCTAGCAACCATGAGAGGTGATTTCAGCATGGTTGTCACCCAATCACCAGCCATCATCTTTTATAGTGTATGGTCAAAAAAACATTGTTTGCATTCTATGTGTGAGAATTATGGAACTCTGGTGCATTCTTTTTGTTTTGCCACTGTTTGGAAGTTCCAAAGAGTGGTTAACAACTTTAAAATTTAAATAGTGCATAAAAAGCTGTGTAACTGCTGATTATGGTGGTTAATAGGCACTTACCATACATTATACATCAGTTAACTAGTTACAGCTTTTAAAGGAAAACTTCAGATACTACAAAAATGGTAGCAGTTGCTGCAAAAATGCCCGATTCAGGCTTTTATCCTTAAAGAGACTCACCATGATGAGCCCCTGCATCGTATACATAGGTGCCTTGCCGTCAAAGGGTCCCGATATCAAGCATATCCCCGAAAAGTGTTTTGCTGATAAAAAGTTATTTTCCTCATAAAATTCTGCATACTGGGTCCCTAGGAGTTCCCAGTCATAAGTTCTGTCCACGCCGCTCCCCCGCTCACGGACGTGATGACAGGATGCCAGAGAGAGTGCGGGGCGCACTCCATTATACTGAGTGGGCGGTGATTTTTCAATCGTTTTTTAGTAATATAATCGGCCACCTGCAATGAAATGAGGGCCTTGTTAGTCGACCATTGCCCACATTTCTTTGCCAAGTGGCCATTATATTACTAAAAACAGATTAAGAAATCGCTGCCCATTCAGTATAATAGAGCGTACCTCCGCGCTCTCACTTGCATCTCATCATCATGTCTGTGAGTGCGGAGGTGGAATGTGGCCGGCAGGAAAAAGGGGAAGTCCTTGGGACCCGGTATAAAGAATTTTACAAGAGAAATAACATTTTATCAACAAAACACGTTTCAGGGATATGCATGATCTCGGGATCCTTTGGGTAAGGCACCATTGTATATGGTGCAGGGGCTTCCAGTTTTATCTTGGTGGGTCTCTTTAAACTAATTTTTCTGTACCTGTTTAATATGTTATTTAATTCTAAAACCCCACGCTGTTCATTATAGTGTGTTAGTTTCAGCCATAGTTAGCATTACACCAGGTGGCTTCTTGCAGGTATGTTGACGTAGGGCTGCCAACCAATGGCAGAGTTGGTAGCCCTCATTAGCATACCATGATGCCTCAAGCCGCCTGGTGTTCACTTAGATGCAGGCAGCTGCTCGATATGACAGTTGAGCGTGGGTCTTTGGATATTAAATAATGTGTTAAATAGGTACGGAAAAATTTACTTTGAGTCTTGAAGACTAATTGAGCATTTTTGCAGCAACTGCTGCCATTTTTATTTTCTTGATCCTAACCCTCATCAGGTCTACAGAGCTATTTCTAAGTCAAATGTGGTGACCATCTTTTTTTCTTGAGAAAAAAATTAACTAAAACATTTATAAAATATTTTCATTTTGGTGGAACTAGACAATTTTACCACTAAATAAAACTGGAAGATTCCTGGAATTTTTTAAGTGAAAAAGGTAGGGCGAAATTTTTTGCTAAGCTTTGTACTGCTACTTTAAATAGGTATTCCTGAGTTTTAACTTCCTTCACTTCCCATGTGATCTGTGAGGCTGAACTGGAAGCCTGGACTGTGCTTGCTGCTTATTCCATGCAATCTGTGTCAGACCTGGTAGCTTAGGTTATTGATTAGATGTCATATGACAAAACTCAGGTGCACTGCATAGTAGTTGATGAGGTTCGAGCAGGGAGTTTGAGCTGTCTGTGTTTGGTTTCTGCATTCCAGATACAGTAGGTAAGAGGATATTTATTAGCTTTTAGAGCAATGTTAGATAGCCAGACTTGTATCCCACTTAACATGCATCAGTGGTCCAGTGACTGGGTAACTCCATAAGAAGATAGAGTCCAATAGTTTCTGATAGCCAGCCCCGAAACCCCACTTAATATGCATCAGTAGTTATGGCTGCCACATGGCACAGTGGTGTCATTCTGTGCTGCCGTGCCACAACCTAGGCTCAGGAACAAGTCCAGGTGCCATCGAGAAAGGGAGGCTAGGCCAGGGGGTGCCTTTGACAGCAGTGCCCTTGAGCAGGGAGGTTAGTGCTGCATTTGCAGCTCCAGTGACCCCAGTGTTGAGCTACGGAAGTAGGCCTCCCTTCATAGGGGACACTAACTGTGGGTGTGAGCGGAGGATGTGGCTGTACAGTGCTGGGGGAAGAAAATGGGGTAAAATACCTGGGCTGCATAAGCATCACAATCCCTTAAGCCTTCTTCGCCCATACCATCAATCAATGACGGGGCTGGAAATTCCTGTGGAATGTGTGTGCGAGTGTGTGTTGGGGGCCATCCTACTTCTCTGATAGAAAAGACAGTTGAGCAACAACAGGGTCAGGGTTGAAAACCTAATAATAATAAAGTACATCAGTGATCTTAATGGGATTTTCAAAATGTTGAATTCTAATGTCTTCTTTTTCAGTTATGCCCAAATCACCAGTCTAGCAGCAGAGTTTCTGTTTGCTTAAAAATGATTCTGCCATCCTGAACCCAGGACTGTGCATAAGGGATGCCGTGGCTGCAGATGTGTCCCAGTGAGACACGCTCACATTCTGGGTGGGTGGGAGGTCTCTGCTGATGCATGGCTGGCCCTGGCGACCCAGAGGAATGGAATTCTGTGGTCTGGGATTTTCAGCCCCATAGCAAAATTTTCTGATGTTGACATAAACAGGACACTGATGTGAATATAGGCAGCCCTTCATCCAGCTTTATTTCAACATAACCTCCCAAAGAGGACCCAGGAGGAGTCCTAGCACAATCGAGAGGGGTAGGAAGGATGGTGACATTTGGGAGGGCATAAGGGGAGAAGAAGCCCTGTTGTGATACTGCAGCATGAGGGCAGGGCCAGAATCTCTCTACCACCAGCCTGGGAGGAAGTCCAGTGTGAGTAAAGTACTCTTCCAGACACCCAGGGGTTAACAGAGACAAATGGTCCTTGGACTGCAGAAAGTGGCATGATGATTGTTGAACCAAACCTAGTGTCAGAGGTAGGCCATCATGAGAATGGAAATACAGAGAATGCACCATTGATATGCTCTGCATATATCTGAAGACAGACTGTGACTGTTTACTATGTTAGATATTTCACAGTTTATTGTGGACAGGAGGCTACAAAACTTTCAGTTTACGTCCAAAGCATTTGCAACTATTCAAGAGTTAAAGACCATTAAGCTGCTCAGTGCAAGAAAAAAATAGAAAACCTTAAAAATGCACATCTGACTTGTTTCAGCTCTAAAATGAAGTAAGTTAATCTCTTCTTGGTTTGTCTTTTCTTCTCTCCTCTGCAAAACAGTGCGCCCTCACTGAGCTTGCTTTTACTTGCTGGTCCTCTGTCTGGTGAAGCAGGGTCAGCTTTAAGTTGCATTCTTTGAAGGCAGACCTATGTCCTCTGTTGTGAGCTTACACTTCACAGCTTCTCCTGCTGTTCCAAATGGAGGTGCCCAGGTCATATCTTTTACTTGTTCTTTCCACTACAGAACCTGCTTGAGTTTCATTAAAATGTGGGATGCAGTCTCTCAAAATAAAAAAAAAAAAGCCAAATATGACATATCGTTTCCAGGACATAGCCAATTGGTTTCAAACACAAAAGGTTAACAAAAAAAAAAGGAAATTGTTATACCCTAAAGGCCTGTTTACACTGTCTGATCTGCAGTGCTACGAGAAGTGTAGATGAGTTGCATTGGTGCAGGTCAGGCAGTGCAAACTGCAAGAGGAGCATTGCAGAGGGCCCTGTCACAGTGCAAGACGATTCTTGTTTCGCTGGGTTCTTGTTCCGATGCAGGATTTTTTTTGCTGGTCTGTAAGCACGCTGCTGTGCCTGCAATGATGCAGTTCTGTGACACACCACACTGAGCTGAACTGTCTCCCCCCCCAAGCTGACAATGCGTCATGTCCATGAACAAAACAAGTAGCATGTATCTTGGGAATCCTAGTTCTTTCTTGGGTTTCGATTTGTCTTTTGCTACTCTGGCACTATCCCCCTCAATGCTGCCTTCAAGAAATTTCTCATCGTAGCCGGCCCAGTGCCGCTGGGGTTGAGGCACTTGATGCTACACCTTGCACCATGTCCGCGTCCTAGGTTCGGAAGTGGATTTGGATTCCTGGGGGTCGGCCAGGGGGAAGGGGATTGCGCATCTGAGGGGGCTGCTGTCCTATAATCAACTGTATTGTAATGAGCACCTAGCTGTAGCAGAGCTCCAAAATATTTTGGGGAAATATCTGCTAGCTGGCTCCAGAGACCTTTTACTTACCCAGCTGTGTACTTACTAAAAAGTCTTCTCCTCCAGTGTAAGTCAGCAGGGTGACCGGAACCTTGACTTTTCTTTTGATATCAATGCCATTCTTAAGAAGTTACATTCTTAGCTAGGAGACCTTTGCCACAATAAAGATTGCCCCCCCCACCCCGTCTGCTGGGAAATTGTTCTAAAATGATCCTACCTGTGTTTGACTATGCATTCGTGGTCTGTGGTGCAGCTCCTAAACCAACCTGGCTAGGGTGAACCTCTTCCACTCTTTCTGCCACTTTACATCCAACGCCACTCTACTCATGCCTCTCTCTTCCTCTACTAGTCCCTCTCACTGCCATCATTGGACCCTGTTGCCAGCTTCACTGTGTTACCTTTCTGTCCAAATTCTGGTTTTCCACTCTTCCTTCCCAGCCTTCTCCTATCCTCTCTGCCATCTTCCAACTACTCCCTCCACTCCTGTGATTCTTGCAGTCTCTCTGTTCCTGCCTGCCGAACTTCTCCTGGGCAACTGGCCTTCTCATTCTGACTCCTAGCAGTTCAGAACAAATTTTCCCATCTCCCTTCCCTTCCCTTCTCCCCTTCTTACTCATCTCTCAAATCCTGTCGGCTAATTTTTCTGTCCACCTTCTACTCTTGCCCATAGCCTCTACTGATTCCTTAACATTCTCTTCCCTTCCACCAGTTGTGTCCTTGACACCCTCATTTTGGTATTTCTGTGGCTTTACAATTTTTGCCTTGCCTCTTATGTGCGGGCCACTGTTTTTGATCTGCCCTTTCTATTGTATGTAAATTGATTTTACCCTAGAGTTGCACCTTGTATGTTTTACCTACTGAATTACTGAGCTTGTCCTGATTTGTACTGTGTATACATTGTATCATTGTACCTTGCTGCTCTTGCGTTATTTTGCATCCTTTGTTCCCTCTCCCCTGGGTTGCACCTGGAAATGAGCCTTGGCTCAGTGTGCTTTTCCAGATTACCAAACTTCAAATAAATTAATTAATTAAAAGACAATTTTATTGACCTGCCACAAAAACTACCAGCATTTGGCTGGTAGGTCAGTGCCCACTTTGCCGTCTTACAGGATTTCATACAAATTGCACTGTGTTCACGAACAGGCTCCCAGAGTGGGGTCACTGCATGTCAGCTGATTACATACTGCAGGGGAACTGGATGGCTCAGTGGATTGGTAGTGGGATAAGGAGCCTTTCATCTCTAGGTCACTGGTTCAAACCCAGCACAGGTCAGTAGTGGCTGAAAGTTAGTATCACCTGTGGGCTGTTCAGTGGCCTATGTGAAGTGAGTTGTGGTGGTCTCAGTCCAGTTCCCAGTGGGCAGGTGTCCACATCACAAAACCACCAACACAGTTCGCACCAATTTGCACCCTTGTTGGCAGCCTCACATGAGAGGCCAAGGATTGAATGGGCATGGAGTCTGAACTACCCTCTCGCCTACATGGTGGTCCCTCTGTGGCAGGGTTGGGGCACACTGGCAAGACAGTGTGGGGAAACCTGCACAGTGATCACCCATGCAGTACTTGTTTTGTGGATAAGCAGAGGACTTCAGGTTCCAGTGATGTCAGTCCTGCACCTTTCACAAGCACTGAATGCACATGCAGGAAAAAATCTAGAAGAAAAACAAAAAAAGGAAATGTAATACTGTATGTGTGGTTTGTATATGTATGTGCTGAAAGTCATTTTTTTAAATTATTTAGCTTGGTAGAACCCTTTGGGTGGCAGGACATCATAGAACATTTAGTCCTGCTGATAACTCTTTTTGCTCCCAAGCCTGATAAATAAACTCTCTTTAGTGCCTTCAGCCCCCTTGTGATATGGTACTTACTTTGGGATGTTTTCTTCAGATGGGGTGGTTCAGGGTTTATATAACTAGATGATTTCTTTATTGTATTTATGCTTTTTAGCTTCTCTCTATAGTGACCTTTTTGATTTGAAAAAGGACATTTTAAACATAAGGCTCATTGCTCAACCTTGGATAAAAATGACCACTGCAGAGGGCACGAGAGAGCATATAACAGGGGGGTCCTTAAATGTTGCCCCCTCATCGGTCAACACCCCATCACATGGTACTTCATTAACTTAGCATGTGCCCCCACTAGGAGTGCATGTATTGGTTTGTAGGACATATTTTTAGGTCCTGTTGGAAATAAAGCAGATTTCCATTAAAAAAAGGAGTGCTTTTATTGGGGCCACAACAAGTCAAGGACAAAAAGTTGTATGCAAAATCACTTAAAGGGACACTGTCAAGGCCGCAAAGTGTCCCTAGTTTAAAAAAAATATATGATTGTTCACATTCTGTTGAGACCGATGAAGAAGCTGGTAGTTTTATTGTGATTATTTGTTTTTCTTGTAAAAAATGAAAACGGACTGCCCACCATACTGGTGTTACCACACAAAACATGTTTATTTAGTCCTTGAGCAACTCCTACTGTGCTGTCCCTGGTCTTGGCAACACCCACAAACTGTCTAACCTCTCATTATGCAGTGGGAGGGAGACTATTGCATTATTTGTGTGTCTGCACAATCTGGGGTGTTCTAATGTTCAGGAAGTATGCAATAAGAATAAAGGATTTATAACAAAAGGATGGGTATGATTACACCACTGCCACGTATTTCAGTTCCTCTAAGAAAAGAAGCAGAAAAACAACCAGCAACATCAAAGAATTTAGCGCTGAGGTAAACAATCATAAAATGTAGGTTTTCAACTAGAAATAAAATGTGATGCAAAAACAGTTGGCAGTGTCCTTTAAACAAACCCATGGTTTTAGTCTCCATTTGCTTAAGTGGTTAAAGGGATCTCCATCAGTGCAGGATCCTTGATGTCCTGATTGCTTTGCAGTCCTGTACCTGCCCTCATTTTATGGTTCACAGGGGGCCCATGCTCTTTGAGACAGTGCTTCCACTCTGCACTGGCATTTCCAGTTACACCAGAGCCATTCCTTATACTAATGGGAAAGAGAATTCTCCTGCTGATAGGGCTGAAGTGTATTTGCATGTGACCTTTCCTTCAGGTGGACATAGGAAGTGCAGGCTGGGGTTTCTGCCGATTGAACCTGCAGTCTGATAGTCACCGCTGGGAATGTATTGGTGTCCACGGAGGTATGCTGTGTAATATACCACAGAAGGGAATGTAGTCATTGATTCATTTTAGTCCGCCACACAAGCATCACGGCGTGTAGTTTTCTAGGAAACGGCAGCACCAGAAGTGCAGTTTCTCATTCTGGATCTCTACTCTGAAAATATGCATGAGGGTTTATGCGTGAGTTTGTTAGGTTCTTCAGAGATGTTACTATCATGTGAAATTTGAATCATACAGATGGCGTGATGGCTCCATGAGATGGAATATCTCGTTTTTTGGGGGGTCCCTTGGTACAGGTAGGACAAAGTAGCAAGAGTCGCTTGGCATGATCGTTACACAGTTACAGGTCAGTACAGTGGACAGTTGTGGATACTTTGCATTGTGTTCCTATTATTACTGCTGTTGGCCTACCTTGTGCAGCACAGACTGCAAATGTCTATATTAATTACTGTTCTGTGAACAGTTGTTAGTTGTAGCTTTCAGCTAATATGTTTAGTTGTCTTTTTTAGCACAGAACTGTTATATCCACCTGCCTACAACAGTTATCCCGTCTGTTCTCCTCCCACCAGGTCACACCTAGAAATGAGCTGTGGCTAGGTACGCCTTTACCACTTACTAACGTTTAAATAAAAATACAATAAATGCATACATACATAAATACATTCATACGTAAATAACTAAATTGCACTGCATTTGTTGCCATCATGATTATTTTTTGCATCGCTCCCCATGCATCTGGAAATGGCACAGCTCTTTTTTTTTCTTTTGATTAAGTGGATGTGACGGTACATGAGTTACATAGATACATAGACAGTGTCGGCAGATGGCCTGTGGCCCACCCAGTCTGCCCATTTGAGCTTGTAAGTTCAGTTTATGTTTTCCTAGAGTCTGTTGCCCTCACCCTGACTTCCAGAGTTACAGTCATTTACAAATTATCATTTCTACAAAATTATTATCCTTTATATGATACAATTTTGATAATAAAGCAATTTTACTTTATGTTGTGTCAGTGTTTTTTCTTTTTTACAATGACTGAATTATTAAGGTTACAAGTATTCTGTCCCAGATATATTCAAGATAACTTGAATTGTCAGTGTCAGTGGCTCAGTAGGTAGCACACTCGCCTCTGAGGCCGGGAGATCAGAGGGCTGTGGGTTCAGTTCCCACATCTGGCACTTGGGTTAATATCCCAGTACTGACACTGTAATGCAGCATGAGAGGGGTGCTGCATTTCTGAGGTGCCGCCTTTCGGATGAGACGTTAAACCGAGGTTCCCATCTGCCTGGATTGGTGGTAGTTCAGGTGGATGTTAAAGATCCCATGGCACTTGTTGAAAAGAGTAGGGGAATTTCCCTGGTGTCCTGGCCAGATTTCCCTCTTTCACTAAAAATACCACCAACAGCTTAATTTGGTTCAAGGTCAGTTGGAATTCATCTGTAGCTCCCCTCCTGGGTTGTGCCTGAAAATAGGCAGGATTTGTCTAGTGACCTACCTGGTCAACAAAAATAAAATAAAATAAAATTACTCTATGAACCAATCAATCAATCAAAATCTTTATTTATTCAGTGAACATCATTGAGCAAAGCTCATTTACAAGATGGACCTGAGTGGTCATACAAATGAGGATACAAGTATTATTACATAGACAAGAATAGCATAAACAGCAATACAATGACATGAAATGATTATATACAACAATTTATATATATACAAGGAACAGTAGAACCATTTAGCCTGTAAGAAAAAAGGGGACAAAGGGTATAGCAGGTATAAAATATAAGTTATAGGGTCTAACTAGTTTTTATGAGAATATAATAGGTGATTTGGAAGATAGAGATTGAATTAATATAATGGGAGGAGAAGGAAGGTGGGTCAGGTAGGGTGAGGGGATTAGGCTTTATAAAAGCAATTGCAGAGCTCTGGAAAAAGGCGGAGAACAATCTTTTGAAAGATGCCAGAGGTAGTAGGCTATCTAGCTTCATGGATTTTGGAGAGAGTTCCATGCAACTGCTAAGGTATAGCTGAAAGCAGCCCTCCCAAACCGGTGCAGGCATTGGGGACCTTTAATATGATGAGTCTACTGATCCTTAAGGTGTATGGCCTAGTTGTAATTTGGGTAAAGCAATCAGTGATATAGGTAGGTAGTTTGCCTGTTAACGCTTTGAATATCCAGATAGCAGCATTCCTATTTCTTCTGTGTTGTAATGATGTCCAGTTGACTGCCATATAAAGGGAGCAATGATGGGTTCTGAGGGAAGGTCAGTAATAAATCTTATGGACCTGTGATACAGGGTGTCCAGTTTATGTAAGAGATGACATGAACAATGGCAGTAGAGAAAATCAGCATAATCAATGAGGGATAGGAATGAGGCCTGAATTAACCTTTTTGGAATCACTGTTTAGGTGATGTTTTATTCTAAAAATAGTCCAAGCCTCTGTCTTAGCTTTTAAGTAGCTCTTCAATATGGACAGAATAGTCAAGCCTGTTATCTATCCAGACTCCAAGGTATTTGAAGTTATCAACAAATTCCAGTTTCTTCCAAGTAAGGTGGATAATTGTAGGGTGGTGGATGCTGGGGTAGTGGTAGAGCAACTCTTGTGGCAAAGAACATAGCTTTTGTTTTTTTGGCATTTAGAAGTAGTTTTGTCAAGTAGATTGTGCTGCAGAATGGAGAATTCTGGATTGTAACAGTTCACAGGCTTTAGAAGGTGAGGAATTGCTGACATAATACAGTATCATCAGCAAACAGATGAATGTTAGATTGAGTGAGGTTGGCATCAATATTGTTTATGTAAATGGCAAAGAGGATAGGGCCAAGAATAAAGCTCTTGTGGTACACCCCTTAGCAGTGGTTTTGAGGTGGATAGGTAATTTCTATTTTAACCAGTTGTGACCTATCTGAAAGGTAATCCTTAAACCGTTGAGTGATAGGGAATCCAGGCCTAGTGAGTTAAGGGAGGTGATTAATAAGTCATGATCCACTGTGTCAAAGACTTTACTCAAATCCAGGAACACAGCACAGGTACAATTTTTCTTATCCAAGGCAGTCTGCCAATCGTTGGTTACCTTGGCTAAGGCAGTAATGGTGCTATGCTTTGATCTAAATCCAGAGTGTGCAGAATTTAGAAGGTTGTTGTTATCCAGATAGTCCCTTAATTGAGAGTTTACTAGTTTTTCAAGCATCTTGGATAGTACTGGTAGGATGGAGATAGGCCTGTAATTGTTGAGATCCCTAGTATCACCAGATTTGAGTAATGGAACTACTTGAGCTGTTTTCCAAGTAGAGGGAATGGATCCAGTAGTTAGGGAAAGACTGAAGAGATGAGTGAGGGGGGCAGATAAGACATGCGAAGCAATTTTCAGGAAATAGAGATCCAGGGAGTCTGCACCTGCACTCTTAGTAGTGTCTATATTAGAGAGGAGATCTTCCACTTCTTTCACGGATATTGGGATGAAGGAAAAGTTGAAGTGGCCATTTGTCCCACAGTAGTTTGCAGGTTCAAGGAAGATCTCAGGATATTTGCAGGTGATGAGTCAAATGCTAGGCCAGCTGTGGTGAAGTGAACATTGAAGGTATTTAAGATTTCTTGTTTACCTGTAATTTCTGTATCATTTAGTAGCAGTTTGAGGTTAAGGCAGGAGTAGAATTTTGGCCCAGAAGTCCTTTTATTGTACCCCAGAGTCTGGATGGGTTATTGTAGGAGGCATCCAATTCAGCTGTATAATAGGCAGTTTTGGCAGTTCTTATTTTTTTGTACATGAATTCCTTGCTTTTCTGAAATTTAGCCAATCTCTGGTGTCCTTTGTTTTTCTTGCCTTTTTCCACAGTTTGTCTCTGGTTCTCAAGGCTGCTTTAAGCTCAGAGGTGAACCAAGGGCAGGATTTTACCTTAGTTCTGATACTGGTGATAGGTGCATAATATTGAGAGCATTAGTGATAATATCCTTTAAAGTCTGAGAGCTGTTTCAACAGAGGTTGTAAGATAGAAATCTTGCCAAAATATTGTATTACTCAGGTCATGGAGGTAACCTGAGATATTGAAATTTTTTGACCTTTTGAGGACAAATTCTGCAGGATTTGGTGGTTTGAGTGGATCTTATGCCAGCTATAGGGTAATGGTCACTCATCACTGGCAGTACTCCTGCATGTGAATATAAGTGAGGCTTGTTTACCAACATAATATCCAGGAGTGAGCTGTTGCTGGAATTTCTTAGGTTGATCCTAGTTGGGTCTTTAATTAGCTGTAAATCCATAGGTGTCACAAAAGGTTATCAAAGGTGCAGATACATTAGACAGCCAGTTTAAATTCAAATCACCAAGGATGATGGTATCTTCAGGGCCTAGGTTGAGAATTGACCCTAGGTGAGAAAGCAGTTTAAGGCCTGCAGAGGGGCGCCTATAGCATCCAATCAGTTTAAAATGAAGATGAATTAGGAAGGGATATTTTGATTGATAAACATTCAAATTCATTTGGCTCGATGTGTTGATGAGGCAGGTTGCAGAGATGGTGTCCTTAATGTATATGGCCACCCCACCACCCTGAAGGGCGATCTGCTCTGAAGAGCTGATAATTGGGAAGGTTTACAACACTGTCTTTTGTTGTAGGCCTGAGCCAGGATTCAGAGATGACCAGGAAATCTGGAAGAGTATGTGCCACCCAAGCCTGTATTAAGATGAACTTTTAGGAGGCTGCAAGCATTGAAGTGTATGAAGCTTAGGCCTTTTATGGAAGTCAGATCAGCAGGGAAGATAAACTTACAATGGGGCCAGGATTAATCTCAATAGTGCCAATGCAGAAAAGGAGGTAGAAGATTAATTTGAGTAGGGCACCAAGGATAGAGATAGAGAGTGATCAGAGCGTTTCCTCTTAGTCCTAGGTGCCCACTGTGTAGTGGGAGATGGTCCTGTTATATAGGTGTGACTTTTAT
Organism: Neoceratodus forsteri; assembly: GCA_016271365.2. Classification (NCBI taxonomy): domain Eukaryota; kingdom Metazoa; phylum Chordata; order Ceratodontiformes; family Ceratodontidae; genus Neoceratodus; species Neoceratodus forsteri. The sequence goes on along the minus strand of CM028135.1, from coordinate 23,886,221 downwards.
CATAACATAGGAGTCTGATGGACAGGCATAGTGGGTTATTATAAAGCCAGGATACATGTAAGGGGCTAGGGAGTGCTGGATGTTAGAGAGGCTTTATGTGGATACCCCAGGGTTGCAGTGTAAGAGTGGTTCAAAGTGAATAAGGAATAGATGGTTGTACATTGTGGATGGCAGTGGAGAGCAGAACATACTCATTAACTTATTCACATGACAGGGGTATAATATGATTATCATAATGGATTGGGGAAATGAGGCTAAGGAGCAAAAAGGAAGCAAGTTAGCATTGTGCAGGGTAGGTATGGGTTAATAAAGAAGGGAATTAGATGTGGGCGTGGATTAGAGAAATGGCGGAAAGAGTGTATAAATACAATCAACCAAGAGGGGGCGGGCAAATTTTATGGCTTTGCCTGCATCTTTCACACTGCTTCTCCCGCCTCCTGGATCTCTTGGTCGGCTAGAGGTCGCCGCCGCCCGCTGGTGCTTGGAGCCCCTTCGGCTGGAGCTGGAGGGCTGTGCTGACTAAAAGGCAGGGGACAGAGGAGAAGGCAGTGAGAAAGCTACTTTATTGCAGGCAATCTGCAATTAGGTGCAAGGATCAAAATCTGCACAACAAAAGACTGGGAGGGTTTGGGGGTTAGCGCTTGCCGCCTAGCCCACACAGATCACCAGAAAAAGGCTGAATCACTAGCAAACATCACATCAATACAATGTTTAAATTGCCCACAATTTTAAGTTAAAACAGCTCTTTTAAGATTACTTAATAAAAGTTACAGCTAAGCAGAAAATCCCATCCAGAATAGTGTTGCAGAGTCCAGCTAAAGTCAATGGAAAGGCGCACCAATCGGAAGTTAGGCAGAGACAGCGGGTGCTTGATTAGTTGCGCTTGACTCTTGTAACCTTCTACTGCTTCTCCGGCCTCCTGGATCTCTTGGTTGGCTGGAGGTCGCCGCCGTCTGGCTGGTGGCTCGGAGCCCCTTCTGCGGCTGGAGCTGGAGGGCAGTGCCGGCTTTCACACTGCTTCTCCCTGCCTCCTGGATCTCTTGGTCGGCGAGGTCGCCACCAGCCACACAGGATTTGCCTGTGCGCAGGAGGGATCCTTATCTCTCTGGTATCTCCATTAATTTTAAGTATATATACTAAATCTGGACCCAGCTGGGCTGCAAATTGTTTCACAAATGTAGATGCCAGACTATCCCACCTTGGAGCAGCCCTACAACTCAGTGTTTTAATAGGTAATTGGACTTCTTCCAGACTTACTGGCCATTTCATTTGTAACGGGATGTGATTCCATAACCGAGGTATCTCCAGGTCAAATAAAAAAGTTAAGAGAAAACGCAAAAGAGTCCTCAGCAAACCGTTGGACACACTCCAATACACTGTCCATGTTAGTAACAGAAAGTTTTACCTTCCAAATCTGATTTCATGCTGCACATAATCATTTTGGCCACCCACTTCTGTCAGCTTTTAAAGCTGTTCATATGTTTTTTTTGTTTGTTTGTTTTTTTTTTTTTTGTTACCCGGGTTGCCGAAATGAAGCTCATGCTTCAGAAATAGGGTTCAACTATATTGAACAATATTCGGTTTCACTTGTTCGATTTGACAGGTCTATCTTCTGAATGTGAGCTATGGAGATTATTTTGTGCATATGTGTTCTGAGACCCAGTTATTTTTAATATTATGGAGTTTTGCCCTGCGTCCTCTTTTTTATGCTACCTAAAAACTCACTCAGTAAATGTATTCATATTTTAGTAGCTTTGTTTTTTACGCCTTGTCCCCGACTTGTGTGGAAGGAGCCCGGGGCAGGAGGTTGAGGGGTGTGATACAGACTCAACAATTACTTTAGGATCTGGAGAAGACAACCATCACAGTTAAATTTAGAACTAAAAATAGAACCAAAATAAGTATGTATCAACCAGAAGTGAAGGCTGCTAACAAACCTGTCCAGGATTCCCATACTCTCTTAGTAATAGAGAGGGTAACTGTGATGTGGAGTGGAGAGGCTCAGGGGACAAAGTCTGGGTTGTGTCTGGAAAATACATTACCCAGGGTCTCCACAATATCTCAGACACTGGATATTTATTGTGGAGTTTAGCCATAAGGGATTCCATGTAATAAATATCAGAGACCAGTCCACTCAAATCTCTCAGTGTAGGAATGACTACAGATCTCTGTCTGGTAATTTCCTTCTTTGCAGCCAAAATATACATAATTTGTAAAGTACGCTGCCTAGAAGGTCTATGAGGAGGAAATACAGATAGAAGGATCAATTCTGCTGTAAATTCGACCGATTCACCTAAGCAATCTGAAACTTCTTGTTGTAGCTGACACCAATATGGTGTCAACTGAGGACATGTCCAAAAAAATGTGACTCTAATCTGCATATAAACATGCACATTTCCTCCAACATCTACCATAACTGACCGGTAAATATTTGGCTAAAACTGCAGGTGAACAAAAGAAGCATCTGCAGCACTTCCAAGCAAATTCAAGCCATTTTATAGAATGTGTCACCTTGCACGCCAAAGGAGATGCCTGCAGCCAATCCTGCTCAGAAATGTTGGCTATAAGATCCTTGCACCAGCTATTTAAAATTGTAAGCGAAGAATCGCCCATCCCTTCTCTAAGGATTTTATAGATATGTCCCACTTGGTGTCCCCACAAATGGCCATTTATATGGTCCTCTAGATATTTCCACAACATGGAATGGGGTCAGGTAATTTTGCATCACCTCTTTCTGTCGAGGATATAATTTCTAACCTGGGTATATCTGTAAATATATGTGTCTGCCAAACCATATGGTGCTTTAGGGTTTTGAATGGATAATACCTGTATGACAGAGGAATTGCCTGAAAATTGAAGACCCACTCACTCTCTTCCATCTTAAAAAGTATGATCTATGGAGGGTGGAAGAAATTTATTGTCTCCTGAAATATGTGTATAAAAAAAAGAAAAGTGCATTAAAACCTTTGTGTTTTTAATTTATACTATAATTTCAAAATCTGGGCTGTAAAAGGTGTATAATCTCTCAAGGGTGGTATCATGGCCACTGTGGGAAAGAGTTACCTTATATCATATAAATCATTGATAGCAAATTCTATGTCTTTCCAGGGTGCCTCATATGGGAGATAGCCATAAGAATAATATTTTGAAAAAGACTGCCTGAGCATAAAATTTCAAATTTGGTAGATTGGCGCCACCAAGAGAAAGGAGTTGTAATAAGGATAACCTGATTCTTGGACATCGGCCATTCCAAATAAAGTTCAGTATGATTTTATCCCATGACTGGAAGTAAAATTTGATGGAAAGGTGGAATATTTTGAAATAAATACAAAAGTTTCGGTAGTATGATCATGAGAATGGTATCAATTCTTGATAACAATTTAGTGGTAATTTAGACCAGAAGGCCAAACCGATTGAATCTGGATAGATAAATGTTCATAATTTAATAATTCCAGGTTATCCAGATCTTTTGGTATATGAATTCCTAAATATTTAAACTTTGTTTGGTGCCATTTTATGGGATATTTCTTTTTAAGGGTTTAGGACGGAGAGAAAAACAGTGAAAGAAGGTCTGTTTTAGCAATATTTATTTGAAACCCCAAAATTGTTGTAAAGTACTCTAGGGTTTCCCACAATGCCGGTAGGGAGGATTCCGGTGAAATAATTATCACCAGAATGTCATCGGCAAACAAAAGCACCTTGTGTTCCCGTTGACCCACAAGCTCTCCCTCTATCAGAACATTCCTACGTATGGCTTTGGCCAAAGGCTCGATATCAAGGGCAAAAAGTATCGGGGATAAAGGACATCCCTGTCTTGTGCCTCTTTGTATTGTTATAGGTTGAGATAAAGAGCCATTAACCTGTATATAGGCCTTGGGGTGGGAGTAGATATTTTTCATGCAGGAAAGAAAACAGTCGGAAGGAAAATTTAGAGAGGGTGGCCTATAAGTATTCCCAATTTACCTTATCAAATGCTTTATCTGCATCTAGACTTATAACAGTGGTAGGATCTTTCTGGTGTGTATGTATTCCAATAATAACATGGTTCAAGCGAAATTATCAAATGTACTCCTTGATTTTATGAAGCCAGATTGGTCCTTATGCATAAGTTGTAAAAGTGTGGGTTCTAGCTGCTTGGCCCATATGTCCATAATATTTTATAGTCCACATTCAAAATAGAAATGGGACGGTATGACGAGGGAAGGGTAGGATTTTTTTTATTTTAACAAGGAGAAAGAATGGCATAGTTCCATGAGGGTGGAAGTGTTTCAATTCTCTGAAACTGTGCTGCAGTGGCTAGTAGGAAGCTAGGAAGCAGCTGTAGATAAAGCCTTATACCATTCCGGCCAAACCATCCGCCCCAGACATTTTAATGGTTTCAAAGTCCTGACCTGTTGAAGTATTTCTAGGTCTGATTGGACTTAGCAACATGCTGGTTTGTTGCTCTGATAACTTAGGTAGTGAGAGCTTATCTAGAAAGGCTGATATCCTCTAAATTAGTTTGGTCCTGAGGGGAGGCTTTATATAGGGTTTCATAAAAATGTGGAAAAGCTTGCCTAATTTGTTCTTCTTTATAAGTAGTTTTATTGGAAGTATTATATCTTATTTTTGTATAGTCAAGGCTCATTTGTTAGCTCTGAGTTTCCTTGCCAAAGCCTGTGCTCCCCTTGCACCCCCTTCATAGTTATATTGTCTTAAATAGTTCAGCTCCGAAGAGTTCTATAATCTAAAATTTGTTGTATCTCTTGTTTTAGGTTTCTTATTCGATGTTGAAAAACCAAGTCGCCTTCCCTATATGGAAGTTGATATGAACCTAGATGATCTGTTAAAAATTTAAGACTGGCATTCATTTTTTTTTTGTTTGCGAGAAGCATATTCCAGCAGCTCCCCTCGAAGAACTGCTTTTAATGCATCCCATTGTATTGATTAGGAAGTTTCAGGGGTCAGATTTTCTTGGATTGCTTGTGGGATGCGCTTCATAAAATGATCTCAGAATTCTTGATCCTGGAGAAATGATGCATTGAATCTCCAGAGCCTGAATTTCTTCAATTTACTCAAGTCTATTTTTAAAATTATAGGATTGTGGTCTGAGAAGACCCTGGGCTCAATTAATATACCTTGTATTAATGTAAGATGTTGCCCTGTTATAAAAAAGTATTCCAACCTGGAGTAGGTACCATGTCTCCCCGAAAAATATGTGTAGCCTGGAACTGATGGAAAAGTCTCCGCCAGGCATCCTCGATACCCAGATGAGCAAAGTTCCCTTTTAAATATTTAGCAGCACCAGAAAGTTTATTTGGGTTGGAATTTGAAGAATTGAGGTGTGAGTGGAAGGGGACATTAAAGTCCCCACCCATGATCAGTATCTCCTTGAGCCTCTCCATCACCTTCTGTAGAAAGGTTCGTACCACCGGGAGTGACGTCTGTGGAGGGAGATAGGTATTAACCCAGTATGCTCTTCTGGGTGACCATTTAAATAATAATTAAAAAGACTTGTGGGTGCAGAGGGATGTACTATTAGCTTCATGGCAACTACATGCATTCCATTAGTCAGAGTTTTTTGGGGGGGGCACAAGATGTTGCTGAGGACCTTTATCTTGTGGGTGATCGAAACATTTAAACTTCTTAAGGGCATTAACAAGGTGAAAGAGTCTAACATGTTTCAATATAAGAAAAATAGCAGGACAAGAGGACACAGTATGAGATTAGAGGGAGGCCAATTAAGGGGTAATGTGAGGAAGTTCTTTTTCACAGAAAGGGTGGTGGATGCATGAAACAGCCTACCTCAGGAAGTGGTGGATGTGAATACAGTGCAGGGCTTCAGACAGGCATGGGATAGGCATAAGGGAGCAATACAGATGAGTATGAATAGATAGGCCATTGACAGAGTACAGGCCTATGGCACATTCATAAGGTATAAAAATGGGCAGACTGGATGGGCCTTGCGGTCCTTATCTGCCATCAACTTCTATGTTTCTGGGGGTTACTAGTGGGCACCGCAGGGTTCAGCATTAGACTGTCCTCTTAATGTCTTTATGTTTACATTGCAGAGGGACTGAAGGAAAAGTATGTCTGTTTGCAGACTGACACAAAGATCTGCAACAGAGTTGATACACAAGGTGGGGTGGAAAGGATGAGAAGGGACTTGGCAAGGCTGGAGGAGTGTCAAATGTATGGCAGCTTAGATTCAATGCTAAGAAGTGCAGGTAATGCACCTGGGAAACAAAAACCCAGGGAAGAGTACACAATGTGGGGTGAGATACTAACAACAACAAAATAGAAAGGGACCTGGGTAGTCATATCAGATGACCTAAAGGTTGGCAAGCAATGTGAGAGGGCAGTAAGGAGGGTTGACAGGATACTGGGATGCGAGGGAGAGGCATCACCAGTAGAGAACAGGAAGTTGTTATCCCTCTGTACAGACAGCTGGTGAGACCCCATCTGGAGTACTGCGTGTAGTTCTGAAGACCCAATCTCCGCAAAGACATAGACAGGATGGAGGCAGTCCAGAGGAGGGCAACTAAAATGGTGCAGGGTCTGCACCAGAAGACATATGAAGAGAGTCTTAAGGAGCTTAATATGTATAGCCTCGAGGAAAGGAGGGAGAGGGGAGACATGATGGAAACTTTCAAATACCTCAAGGGAATCAACAAAGTCCAAGAGGGCAACATCTTTCAGAAAAAGAGGTGTGCAAGAACAAGGGGGCACAATTTGAAGATTGAGTGGAGACAGCTCAGAGGTAATATGAGTAAGTATTTTTTCACGGAGAGGGCTGTGGATGCATGAGCAGCCTTCCTGAGGAGGTTGTGGAGTCAAAAACAATGGTGGATTTCAAGAATGCATGGGACAGTAATAAGGCAATTCTAGTGGGTGGGGGTAGGAAGAAGTAGGCTGTTGGTTAACTAGGATCTGCAGCTTATCAGTTAGGTAGGGAAATGGGCAGACTAGGTGGGCCAAACGGTCCTTATCCGCCGTCAAATTCTATGTTTCTATGGGCTTAGTGCGCCTGGGGCATAGGAGGAGAAAGAGAGGCAAACTCCTTGGAGGCAGAAGATGCCGGAAGGGGGTAAGCTCTGTAGGTTAATGAGCATTTTAATTTGTTGCTTCTGTTGTGGGAGAAGCTGGCAAGGAAACGAATACAAATTCAACCCTTTGCAGAAATCTTCACTTAGTTGGGCAGGGAAAAAAAATGAAACAAGCAGAATGACTGAGTTCCCTAAGAACAATGACTTTAAGCATGAGGTATTTCCACCAGGTGTCCTGGCACCGCTTCATATTGTGACCAGATCATCATTTATATTTATATTCAATTAATGTGTAGTATATGGTAGAGCTTACTGTTTATGGAAATCTGTGACTACTCAAAAGTTCTGCACACTCTGAAAGTTGTTGTGCACGTTCTAAAAGTTGTTGTGCACATTCTATCATCAGGTGTGCCTATGTCCCTGCTCATGTTGACTACGGCTTGGCACCCGTTTTCATGTTCACTGAGCGCAACTTCTGCATTCCCAGCCTGCCTTTCACACCACACTAACAGTTCATGATGCCCCTCCCGCCCCCAGTCAGGGGTGTGTGAGGGATTTCCGCTGGAGCACGGGTACCACTTAGTAGGCAGGAGTCGCCCTCAGCTCAGCCACTCTCTTTGTGCTGGTGGCTCACTCACTCTCCTTGCACCGGTTTTACTTTTTTTGTATATAAAGCAAATTAAAATACTGTATGTATGTCAGATAGTGGGATCTGAGGTTTGATGTCTGCTTTAGATCCCAAATAGTCACACTGGATAGTTAGTATCCAGTCTGATCCTAGGTGATAATATCTAAGAAATGGATACCAGTGATACCTGATGCCATTCAGTACCTAAACAAATGTGTGTTATTCATAGGTTTCTAATTCCATTGGAGACTGTCTGAGCAATACTACAGTCCATCTCTTAAGAGGATGGCATGGATTGCTAATGCAACAGAGAAAAGGGATTGCAGATTTAAAAGGAAGGTCCCCACAAACTATTTTTCTGTATACCTGTGTAGTTTGTGGGCATGAGCAATGATTCCCTCTTTTACACTCCCCTAATTTCATCCTAATTTAAATTTAAATGAAGTGGCTTCATTCTGTTCGGCCCTGGTCTGAAAACTTGTTTGACTCCATTGCAAAGGTTGTGAGTGCACTCATGCAAGGCTCAGATAGTCTCCAATGGAATTAGATACCTATGAATAACACACATTTGCGACCATGACCGTGGACTAAGTGTCGAAAAGGCAAATTCCAAAAATACCCTTGGGTATGTAGACCCAAATAAAGTCAGCCTGTAACTTTATATTAGTCCATGAAACCAATAATAATTCAATAATTATATCCAGATACGAGGCTCAGCAGAGAGACCCTTCACCACACAAGCTAAACAGAAATGCAATGATACTAGTGAACCAAAAAACATCTGATAAATTTGTGATGCAGCTAAAATGTATACAAACAGCAAAGTACCACACAGCACAAGAATCCCTAAGTGGACATGACGGAAGAAATAACTGGGAACCATATAAGGACCCCAATGGCAGGTGACATACACAGGGCAGCTCTGGAATGCTTTATGCGTTTGCTTCACTCCAGGAGTGGAGCATCAACTGGTTCCCCGACCATACAGTCACAGCTATTTTGATTCAGCAGGCCTCTGCCACACGTATCAAATGGCCAAGGAAACCAGCAAGAAAAAAGATGTTGACTACTCACTACTTACCAGGCCCAGGCATCTAAAATTCTGTACAGAACCCATCACGTCCTGCTCTTAACCAGAAAACATGTAAAACACCGTCGGCAAAACAGTCAATAAACTAATTCAAGTCATTATGCATGGTAATGCATGTTAAATAGGAATTGGTAAATAGGGGATATGGCACAGGCAGTGTCAAAATAAGCAATTTATTTTTGCTTCAGGTTTTAACCTCTGTTGACCTGACCTCACGAGTGGATGGCCATGAGTGAGATCTATAGAGGTGAAAGTCTGAAGCAAAAAATAAATTATTTATTTTCACACTGCCCGTGCCATATTTCGTTTATGCAATGGACAAAAACAAAAAAAATGGACCAAAAAAACCCCTCAGTTTGAATAATGAGGAATTTGGCACTCTCAGCAGACGAATGTTAGCCAGGCAGGTGCCATTTTTCAATTGTCCTAAACGAAGGCGAAGGATTTTATATTTATTAATAGTTCTAGAGGTTACTGCTACCAACTTGTCTGCAGTTTCTGTAGCCAGGTGACATTCATTGGACACCATCTCCTTTTTCATTTCTAGTGTGGTAACCCTATTGTTGAAGGAGCCCATTTTCTGGTCGAGATCTGTAACACATTTTTCTAAATCTTTTACTACTTGCAGCACTGCACTGATCAAAGGGTTTGCTCTGCCACTCACACCAGTGACCATGTCACCCCACTCTGCTCTGTCAGTTGGCCTGCATTGCTTTCCTTTCCTTTCCCAGGCTCTAAATTTGCTGTTTGGCGTGGCTTTCCCATCTCGATTGCACTCAAAATCAAAGATATAGGTAGAGCTGTTCTTCATGTACAAATCGGAGTAGTTTTAGAAATGTAGCAGTTCACTTTAAGCAAGAAAATAATAAAACAGTAAAGTGAGAGCAGGAGCTCTCTAAGCTGCATCCTGTTCTGTCGGGCCGATAGCTACGCCCTCCCTATGTCTTCTGTTGTTTAAAGTGTGTCCGAGCTGGAAAATTGTAGTTGGAAGAATGTTGGTGCGTGTGACGTTTTGCTATTCAACTGATTAATTTGAATATGTGGTAGGAGCTCTTTGCTTTCCACTGAGCATGAAATCCCTTTGATATGCAAATATGCATATCAACTCCCATGTTTCCTTTCATGAGTGGGGTCATGACCTTGCAATGGAGTCAAAATGTTTTCACACTAGGGCAGAACGGAGTGAAGCATCTTCATTTAAATTTAAATTAGGATGAAATTCCACCTCTACAACACCTCTGCAACTCACCTTGCTGTGGGAATCAGCACAGTGGCCTTAAGCCTTGCTGGTTCTATATCTGGCTCAGTCCTCAGGTCAGTCTTTGAAAGATCTTTCAAGTTGCACGCTAAGTCCCAGCTGCAGGACAGCTTACCATTGCAAGCAGATGCCTTCAGCTGCAGACGCCCATGTCTTTTCTCGAACAGTGCAGGAGCTACAGTCTCCTCCTCAGTGGCTGCTTAAGTACACTTCTCCTCCAGAGTCTGCACAACTTTATTCTGACTTAGACGAGAGGTCTGCTTTCCTTTAGAGTCTCTGGCAGGCTTCAGTAGATTGAGAACATGCTTGAAAATTCCTCAGACAACCTCCGATTGACTGAGTTCTCTCTCAGTCTCCTAGGAGGGTCTGTTGGGTTGTCACTCTGTAACTAATTGGCTGCCTCACTACTTTGTGAATAACGAAGCCCTTCAAAGTCCCGAAGTGCTCTGTGGTTCCTTGGGCAGTATCTGGAGACTGATGGTTGTACTGTTATTGTTTGACCCCATGGCCATGCTGTGAGGGGTCAGAGGGTGAACAATATGGCTGCTGAGTTGTAGTTCAAGGGGCACTGACCTACAAAGTCTAATTTTGTGAAAGAGTTCTGCCTCCAAACATTTCTTTACCCCTTGGTGTTGTGCATACAGTCACTCTTTGAAGTCCATTTGGTTCAGGGTAGTGATGAGGTGATTGCAGATCTCATCAGGAGTACTGATGTGCTCTTCTGTCACCAGTAGTGGAATCTGCCTTGATGTGTGGTGGAAACAGTGCAACCAATGGCACAGGAGGCACTGAAGAAATTCTGAGACTCCTCATCACGCCACTCCAGCTGTCATCTCATTTCAAGTCCTTAGGGCCGGAGGGCACAGCAATGATAGTGGCAGGAGACTGTGACTTCATGGAATCAAGCAGGTAAGCCCCCCACATGGGGGGGCGGGGGCTCACACATATAGAAAGTGCCTGACTAAAACAGAATTGTCAGGACCAACAATTGTTTAAAGAAAAAAGCTCCCTGTTCTAAGGCCTGTGAATATTTCATATGGTCTGTAATCTAGCAACAGTAATGACCTCAGAGGTCTTTGTTTATCTTGGCTTGGTCCAGTTTAAATGAGGTGAACCCTGTTTTGCTCTCACTACTAAATGAATCAAGTGGGCCAAAACACATACACACACACACTCTAAGGTCACTGTTCTTCAGCTCCAGTTTTAAAACTGGAATAGGGACTCTGTTAATACCATACCAGGAATGATGTAAGATTGTTTTAAGTTATACTATGTTTCCACCATGTTGAGAAAAATCGGAGACATTATTATTATCATTTGTTCATCTTCCAGCATTAATAATGTAACATTCCAATCACAATTTTTGAGACAAAGTAAATCTTCAGGAGCCCTTAGAAGACAAATTGCTAAACCAACATACTTCATGGTTTGGTCACTCCACTGAATTTCTGGTCTGAGTTCTTCATGGCACAAGTATTTGATTTCTGGTTGGTTTGCTTTTATAGTGACTTAAAACGATGGTCTCTTTTTTTGTTTTTGTTGTTGAGAGCATTGCCTTCTGTAACGTGAATGGACATCTGGGGCACTTGTCATTGCCCTTCGTTGACATGGTGGCAGCTGCAAGTGTGAAGGAGTTCTTTATGCAGTGGACAAAGCATCTGGAAAGAGTTAAATGTGAGTGTAACCCCCAGCAGCAAACGTGTTCTACATTGCATTCTTTACATTAATTGCGAGCAGCAAATTAAAGGGACACTGTCTAATTCAGTGGCTCTCAAGGACCAAACATTCTGACAACCTCAAAGTGCAGCCACCAGGGCTTGCTGATGGCCTCACTCTTTATTATATCACCCATAATCCCCGATATGACTAATTTCTGTTGACACAGCTTATGGTCTATCAAGTTCCTGATGTCTTTTCAGTTGCAGTTTATTCCCTGGTAGCACATAATGTGGGTGATTCAAATTGAGCGACTCCAGTTTGAGCACCTACAGTAGCAGTGAATGTGAAATTATGGCACAAATAGTATATAGCAAGTGTATCAGTGAGGTACACTTGCTGTACAACATTATAGGGCTGTGTTTGGCCAGGCAGTTTCCAGCCGGCTGTCTGGTGTAGTGGGTTAGGTCATGACCTGTGGAGCTGGTGGACCTAGGTTTGGGTCTGGGTGGGGAGATAATTTTGTTTGTCCATAAATAAATTTTATTTTTTCTAAGTCCTGCTTCCAGTTGCCCCCCCCGAGTAGCCTCCTCCCGAGTTTTCCCTTTCCCATGTGTCCAACCCTCCCACCCCCACCGGAGGTACCTTAGCTTCTCGTTCCAGGGGGAACATTTCCAATTCAGAGTCTTGCCCTTTGGCTTGTCCTTTGAACTGTGGGTCTTTACCAAGTGCTTAGCAGTAGTGGCAGTGGCCCTCCGCCACAAGGGCCCGTATGTGTTCCCATATCTGGATGATTAGCCATTGAAAGCCCCATCCAGGGAGCTCTTGATGGCCACCCTGCACAGTACCCTGCAGCAGTTTCATTCCCTGGGTGTCATGGTGAACTTACCCAAGTCCACCCTCTCCCCATCTCAGTGCCTTCAGTATGTAGGCATGGTTCTGGACTCCTCCCAGGGCAAGGCCTTTCTTCCCCAGGACAGGGCAGACTGCCTGATGGCCATGGCCTTCCTTGTGACTCGGGACTGGTACGTCATGGCCTGGTCATACCTTTGGCTCCTAGGCCTCATAGGATAGCATAAGCTGTAAGCATGGATCAGCTGGTAGCAATCTGCCTCTGGACCAGAAGGTCATGGGTTCTCGTCCCACACCAGGATTGGACTCATACCTAAAAATGCTTTCACCCAAGTGCAGTATTAGGGGAGTGCTGTACTGTTGGTGTGTGCCATCCTTCAGATGAGACGTTAAACCGAGGTCCCTTCTACCTATCCTAGTGCTGTCCAGGTGGAAGTAAAAGAACCCAATGCATTCTTCACAAAGAGTAGGGGACATTCCCAGTGTCTTGGCCAGTATTCCCCTTCCCATAAAACTGGTTCATGCAATTGTCCGGGCTGTGTGTGGGTGCTGATGAGCAATATGACTGTCACTACACATCTAGTCACTTCACTACCAGTCTAGCATTGCTTGTAAAGCACTTTTGGATACTTTGTGTATGAAAAGCATAATATAAATGCTGATTCTTCTTAAAATGCTGATAGCAGAAGCTATAGCCATGGTGCCGCGTAATAGACTTCATATACCTTTTTTTTTAAACTTTCCATCTTTATTATTTTTCCATTTTACAGAAAATGGTTACATAAAATTACAGTTCTAGGGTAGCTTATAGAACCATAAAACTAAATAAGACTATAAAGTTACTAACAGAGTTAAAATTAAAATTAATAAGGTTAATAAGGTGCCTTCAGCAATCCAGAGTCTTAGATTGTCATGGAAGGCCAGACTTCATATACGAATGCCCCAACGGAATCTGCATGTTCAATTGATCAGCGCCCACAACTTGAATCAGTTGATCTTAGTCTGCTCTCCAGTTTACAGGGTACTGCAGTGGTGGCAGGACCTCACAATCTGTTGTGGGGAGTCCCTTCCTCATTCCCTCTCTGGAGCAGATCTTGACAATGGATGCTTCGGCACTGGTTGGGGAGCCCACCTGGGTCCTCTTCAGACCCTGAGGTCCTGTTCTCCAGTGAGGCCGGCCCACATCAACGCAAGCTCAAAATGAGAGTGGTCCTGTATGCTCTTCAGGCTTTTCAGAGCCACTGCCCCTGGGTCACCTGCTGGTGCAGTCAGACAACCTCAGTGTGGCGCCCCATCTAAAAACTAGGGGAGCACATTCTTACCCCTTGTGCTGGGAGATGATGAAAGTCTGGTACTGGGCTCTGAACCATGGCCTCAAGCTTTCAGTCATCCATGTTCCAGGGGACCAAAACATCTTAGCAGACAGCCTCAACAGGTCACAGTCCCAGAAGCATGAATGGCAACTGCTGTCTTCAGTAGCTGAGGGCCTGTTTGAAAGGTTGGGACACCCAGAGTTTGCCATTTTTGGATCCCCACTCAACACAAAACTGCTGCTTTTCTGCTTGCTATATCCAGGGCTTAGAGTTTTCTGGTGAGACATGTTGTCCATCTCTTGAAAAAGGAGGTTCCTCTATGCTTTTCCCCCATTTCCGCTGATCCAGAGGGCGCTCCTTAAACTGCATGTAACCCCTAGATGGCGCTATCCCAGGGGCTACTACCCCTGCCTGATTTGCCACTAACAGGTTGAGGGGCCTGGATCCAATGGCGGGTGCCTCCACCCAGAGGTCAGGGTTTGCAATAGTTAAACTAACTTGGTCACAGCCCTCTGGGACACTGCAACCCCTTTCTTCCCACTAGTGGCCCACAAATATATCAGAATTACCTTCACAGTATACACTTACCCCCAGGTCTGGTTCCGCACTGGGACCTCCGTGAAATGAGATACAGTGCAACAATCACAGTACAGTACTTTAACATAGACAAATACCTCAGGCAGTATAACTTTGCTGAAACAAGCAGCTCTGATTTATTTAGGGGATATAACAAGGACGGGGAAATCAGGTTAATTAGCTTATCACTCTAATAATCTATTTATGGCTCTGTGCACAGGCCTATCCCTATCAGTTACTGTCCCTGGGAACCCAAGCCCTAGTGGCTAGTCCAAACCGTGGTAGCTGGTAGGGCCTTTCACACAGAGAAAAGGAGAATTAAACAGTCAGCAGTACAGTAATTCCATTTGGATTTAATGTGGCAATTACAGGAGCGACTTGAATTAGTACTCACGACCTCCAAATAAGATAGGGTCCTTCGATGTCAGCAGGGCTCACTTGAGGTACACAAACCTCTTCACACATCCATATAAAGAAAGCACTATACCAGGCAGGCTGCATCTGTATCCCGATCGCAATTACTGCACAATACCCGGAGAACACACAGCAGATTCAGTTCCTGACAGACCGAGTGCAATTTTCAGCAATTTCTCCAGTCTTCTACAGGGTGAGCCTGGTTTCTACTTCAGAGATCCTTTGATTCTTTTCACAGGACGGATTCAGTCCTAACAAGCTGTTACACAAGCTGCAGACCGAACTCTGGGCTTACACACGTTTTTGACTAAACTGCAACTGAAAAAGCACAGGGCTCCTTCCTTCTTCACTGCCAAAGCTCAACTGAAACTCCAACCGACAAAACCGAGCACTTCCTTTGAGTTCCTCCCAGTTCTTGACTGGATTGGCTGTCACCACAATAGACTGCTGCTGTTGGTCCAAAAGGCACTGAAGTCTAAAGTACATCTCCCAGAGTCACTGCCCATACAATCCTCTTGTGGCTGGCTCAGATTATGAGTCCAAGTTCTGATTCGTCCAAGGCACCATTTTAGAGCTAGCTTACCCACACTGATTGGTCCAGTTCAGCAGTTCAAAACTAGAATGGGGAACTAGCAGACACAGTTCTGACTGCAAAGAAAGCAGGTTAGACAAACTGTAATTTCATTATTACTCTAAATAATTTCTGGCAAACAGTTACATCTTTCAGATAGGTTCCTTTGCACTCCTAGTGACTGCAAAATGAAGTGAATTGGCAGCAGCTTGAGTGGTACTCAATCAAAGAAACACACAGTCCCCATACAACTAATTATGTCTGCAAGCAGACAGCTCTTAAAGAGACAGTACCAGAGGTTCTAAAAACACTCACTGATAAATGGCTTAAATGCCAAACACCATTCAGGCTTGAGCATTCAAGCAAGCTCCTGAAGTCTTTGGGAACCCCATTTGCAGGGGGTTACACCCTTCCTGGTTTGGGAAAAGCTTGATCTCACACAAGGCAATTTCTACAAGTTTCAACTGCAACCATATACATTTGCATTAGGCTCGCATGTAATCATCAGTCAATATATCATTTTACCAAGAACACATTTCTGAAACATTGCAGACGTCGCTTTTACACAGTATTACATACACATTGTACCATAACTCAAGTTATTACCTCTTGTACATGAAAACCTGAAGAGAGGGGGCCCTTCCTATCAGTTACCTTTGGGGCTGGATGGGGCAAGGCACCATACTTAGAGGGCAACACAAGTAACTTGAGTTAACACTGATGCTCAGTTTGGGCAATGAGCTCGGGACACATACACTCTTTATGGACAACATTGAGAGGCAAGTCCACAGGCCTCCCAAGTGAATCATAACTGAGGTGCACCACAGGCTTTACAGCTCGACCAGTCTTTCTAGGGGAACTGTTATAGTCTCTGCACCTGAGCCTCATTTTCAGCATTGTCCTCACTTGTCAGGAGTCTCCATGGGGTAGAGAGGCTAGAACTTGGGGCACTTTCAGCTCCAGGAGTTACAGTTTCTGAGTCCACAACATTTGCCTCGATGGAGAGCTTGGACACTGGCAGTGGACTGTCAGGGCACTCAAAATACTCTTCTTGTTCGGGTGTATCACCAGTCTGCCCCAATCTATCATTTTCTCCCTGAAAGCTCAAACAGTTCAACCATGCACAATGATTCCATTTCATCTGATCTGATGCTTTGCACTTCACTTTCTGGGAGCATTGGCTCCAGGGATGAAGCTGGGGCTTAAACAGTCCAGCAGGCCCAGCTTCATCTCCAGTATTGACTAGGGATTGCCCCAAACAATTGACTCAGTTCGTAAGAAGGATAGTATTCAAAGTCACTCTCACTTTCTTCCGATATGGACTGACAGTCATGCTCAACTGGGACTTGTGGAGGGAACACTTTAACTTTGCTTCTGTAGGTGCAGACTTTTTGATCTTTTCTTAGCAGCAGCTCTAGTCACTGGTCCAGAGGGGCATCTTCTAGGGCTCAGACTCAATTAAGATTTGTCCAATGGGCAGTAAATGATTTCTATGCATTGTTTTTACATCTTTGAATTATTCTCAGGCCTTACTTTGTACACAGGGCAGATCATCTAGTTTGCCCACTACAATGTGAGGGAGATGGTGCCATCTGTCAGCAATCTTGTGCTTGCCATGCAGTCCCAGATTTCTTAGCAATACCCGATCTCCTCCTGGAGTTCCTGTGCTTTCACCTTTTATCATACCTTTCTTTGTTGGCCAGATTTCTTTTGGCAGCCATGGTTTGAGCCAGTTGGTACGCATGAGTTAGCTGGGCCTTTAACTTTGCACATACTGTAAATAGTTGTCAGCTTGAACCCCATCAGGAGAGACCCAAAACACACATCTACTGGTAGTCGAGCTTCTTCCAAACATCAGGCGGTGGGGAGAATCCAGTGGCATCACTTTGGTGCAGTTATAAGCATGTACCAGGGTGCTAATTTGTTGGCTCCATCTAGGCTTGTCCTTTGGGTGCAGGGTGCCTAGCATATCTAGCAAAGTGCGGTTGAAACGCTCAGGCTGTGGGTCCCCTGGGGTGGTAAGAGTGGTTCTGGACTTTCAGACTCCCCACAGAGAAAGCATCTCTTTGATCAGACGACTCTCAAAGTCTCTCCCTTGATCAGAATGGATTCTTTGTGGAGCCCCATAGTGAACAAAAAGTTTTCTACAAGTACTGGCCACAGTGGATGCTTTCTGGTCTTTGGTGGGGAAAGCTTGGGCATATCTCGTGAAATGGTCAGTGACCACCAGCACATTACTGATATTTCTTTGATCTGACTCCAAACTCAGAAAATCAATACAGACCAGCTCCATGGGTGCACTGGTGGTGATGTTAACAAGGGGCAGCCCTCTGGGGCAAAAGTCTCTCTGTAAGCAGCCATCAAGTTCGAATGTGTTGCTCCACATCAGCCCCATCTTAGGCCAATAGAATCTGGATCTCACCAAGTCAAGTGTTCTGTCTATACCAAGGTGCCCAATGTGTTTGTGCAAGGACCTCAGTACTGAGTCTCGAAGGCAGTGGGCACTAGTTGTTGTTTGTCTACTTGTCCCCTCTGTCTACTGTTTCTTGTATAACAGTTTATTGATCAGTTTCAACTTAGGACCTTCTTTGTATAACAATGCAGTTCTCAAATCAGTGGAGCGTATTTGGACACATCTTTTCCTGCATAGAGGGCTTCTAAAGCTGCTTTGATCATGGGATCGCGGGATTGAGCCCGCCGATACTGTCATTGTCCAGCTGAGGCAGTGCACCAATGTCTATTGCAGAAAAGTGGCAATAAGCAGCAGGTATGCAATTCTCAGAGGCTCCCAAGCAATCCACCATGCAGTCCATCGGTCCGTGGACATTTGTTCCTCCCTGTCAAACTTCCGCAGAGTGCCCGAATGTCAGGTTCTGCCAATCGGACCCAATCATTCTGTGGAACAGGCCTCGGGAGAGAGCATCAGCATCTATGGGTTCAGACCTGCTCGGTATTCGAGAGCATAGTCATATGTAGATAATGCAGAAAGCCACCTATGGCCAGTGGCATCCAACTTAGCTGAGGTCTGCACATAGGTCAAAGGATTATTGTCAGTTTTTACTAGTATTTTAGCCCCATACAAGTACTCATGGAATTGGTCAACAATAGCCCACTTCAAAGCTAGGAACTCTAACTTATGTACAGGATAGTTCTTTTTCGGATGGGGTCAGGCTTCTACTGGCAAAGGCCACTGGTCTCAGGCCATTCTCGTGCTCTTGGTACAACACAGCCCCCAACCCTTGCAAGCTAGCATCAGTGTGCAGGACGTGGGTTTTCTTGGATCGGCATAGGCCAGCACTGGAGCATGGGTGTTGATATATGATCTCATGAAAAGCAGTCTCATAATCAGGAGTCCAGCGGCCCCAAATACTTCACTCGGATGAAAATACACTCTTTCAGTCTTGAGGACGCTGACTTTTGGTATTTTTGTGGGTTGGGGATACCCTGAGTAAGGTTAAGTAAAGGGCGGATCACTCTTGAATAGTCCTTGATGAAGCGCCGATAATAACCACAGAATCCCAGGAATCTTTGCAGTTCTTTTAGATTTTTGGGCTGGGCCAGGTGGTCAAGGCCTCAACTTTACTTGGGTCGGTCTCTGTTCCTCGGTGGATACTATGTGTCCCACATACTTTACTGATGTTTGAAAAGAATTGACACTTATCAATGGACAGTTTAAGGCCAAAGTCCTCCAGTCGGTCCAATACCTTAAATAATCTGCTCTCATGTTCCTCCAGTGAGCTGCCAAACACAATAACATCATCTAGGTATACCAGGCACTCTAGTAAGTTCATGTCCCCACTGCACGCCCATCAATCGTTGAAAAGTGGCTGGGGCACCTGAAATCCCTTGAGGCCTCCTCATGAATTCATAGAAGCCAGCGGACAGATAAAGCCATCTTCTCACGGTCCTCTAGCCATCGGGATCTAGTAGCCCACTGCGGAGATCCAGCACAGAGAACCACTTGCTCCCGCTTAGGCAGTCCAAAGCATCCTGAATGCGGGCATTGTGTACTGATCAGGATAGTCCGCGTTTAGGTGCCATAATCCACACACATCCTTACTGTTCCATTCTTTTTCCTCACTACCACAATGGGAGAAGCATAAGGGCTTTGGATTCTTGTATTACACCAGCAGCTAACATCTTGCAGATGCCGTCTCCACATCATCTATGTCAGCAGGTGCAGCGTCGAGACCTCTCACGAAATGGTCTTTCACATGCAGTCGGATATTGTGCTCAGCTCCTTGCATGCATCCTACATCCCATTCCTTTAAAGAAAACACCTGGTCTCTCTGGGCAAGCTTCTCACTGATCCTCACTTTCCATTCAGCTGGCAGCGGGAGTCGCCAAATCAAACAAGTCAGGCGTCTACTCTGTCATTCTTCCTTGAACTCTTGCTGCTGGGTAGCACTGCAGTGTCTGCACAATGCACATTAGCCAGGATGCAACCTCTGTTTACTCGAATGTCTCTTTCAGACACATTATGAACTTGGACCATTACCCTTCTGGCATAAGCATGGGCTCTAGCGGCAAAATACTAGGCTTGGACCAGCAGTCCCTCTGGCAATTTTCCATTGCCTGGTGCATCCAACATTAATATTTTATTCTTAACATCCTTTCTGATACGGACCTCTCCCTGTAAGGTACACTGGGCATTTGGCCAGGATCAGAGACTCAGGATCCTTCTTCCATACAATTCCGACCGGTTCCTCTGGTTCTGTTTTTCAGCATCTCTCTGTGCCTCATAGGCCTTCTTAATTAAAGCGGAACTCTTAAAGCTCTACTAGTCTTTGACCCCTGTTTTTCATAACACAACTGTGCCAGCCTTCCAACATATGAGCATTTGTTCCAATCAACAAAGGGACACCATCATACAGTCCAGTGGGGGACACACTAAGGCTAGGGTCTCTACTTGTTCGCCACTCCAGCCACGGAGGTGGGGAAAGACAGCCAAATTGGATATACCCGGAATAGGGGTAGGCCTTCTCACTTAACCCCATACATGCAGTCCTTCTAATGGTTGTAAGGGTACGTCTGACAAATGCTTCTGATACCAATCCTGGAACATAATTGTCACTTGGGAGCCACTGTTCAATACAGCTCTTGTAGACACTCCATTCACCTTTACAGTGGTCTCCATGGAGGGACCCACTATTCTGGACCAGTCTGAGAGGCGGTAGTGGGGGCCTGGGCAACTGACCTTGCCACAAAGGACGGAATTAGCATTTTGGTGCCCTCACTGGGATCATGTCGTACCTCTTAACCACTGATTCTTCTCCGAAGCTCTCCTTGTAGCCTATATGCAACTTTGTCAGTGTCTTTTGGGGACTGGCATTCCCTTTTCATGTGCCCATCTTTCCCACAATTATAGCAAAACATACTTTCTGGAGTTGGAGCTGTCGAGGCTGCCACACTGGGAGCCAGGGCGGGGTATTACTAATTGGAAACCTGGGTGCCATCTCTGTTCGCGTGTGATAAGCATTTGGAGACATCTCGTCAGTTTCTCCACTTCTATGGTTAAGGAATTGAGTTTGGAGCTGTTATCAGCAGGAGATACATGGGTGGGTACCCCACCCCATAGCAGATGCAGTCGGATATAAGTCAGGGCCCGCACTTGCAGACGTGGCCTTCATAAAGGGACTGTTTTGAATTCCGGATCTCTCTCAACAGTTCGCCCATTGTGGCATATCTTTCCTTGTCAGAGCACTCATTGACTGTCAACCTCTGCCCCTGAACTTCACTTGATGGGTCCCCTCAGTCACTCGGGTCGTAGCCACAGCTGTTGGTGCAGGTACCTCCCGAGGTCGCCTTTTCTCAACTCCTCGAATTTCTCTCATTAACTCATCATAGGAGGGTGGGATTCCATCGATTTGCCAGGTGTAACTGAAGCAACAGCAGTTCTGAGAAGGGGGCAGACTTAAGGATTCTGTCCAGTCTGGTTCGGTCCAGTTCAATCGCTGGCAAACTACCCTTTCTGAGGCATTCTTGCAACAATTTTTCCAGCCGAGACATACACAGACAACAACTCCCTTGGTACTGTTGTGCATTTCTTACTCTCCACCATAGGTCCTCATCAGAATCTGGGCTCCCATACACATTCTCCAAGGCCTCAAGATAAGCCTGTGCAGTCGCTTCAGGGTTACTGGCCCGCTTAGCAAGGATGGTAGCCAGGGCAGGACCCTGAGGCCTCACTCAACCCTCTTCGCCGCTTCTGAGCATTGCCATTCTAGCACTTGGGGCAACATAGTCTATCCAGGTCTCCAGTCATCCCCTTGGGGGTGGGAGGTGCCAGAGAAGATCCTCAACCTTCGTAAGAGTCGTGACTAATGGCAGGTGCAGAAATAGGAGTCTGCATTGGTTCAGCCACCATTACGGGCACTGGAGCAGGAGAGGGTGTTGGGGAGGAACACCCCAGGTGGCAAGAATAGTTTCTTCAAGTCCTCCACAGTTTTCCCTCTCCCAGCAACCATTCAGCAAATTTCTCCTCAAAAGTTTCAGATAGTGGTGGGGCTGATTCCCCGGTCTTTACTGTCCTTAGTTATCACTCTCAAGCAGTGAGGGCTCCCTCTGGGGTAATGGTCTGTGGCACTTTGGAGCTATCTATGGGATCCTTAAACTCTACTAGGCCAGGAAAGTGTGGGTGAGCAGATAAGCATGCCGACCCACCACCACAGGGTTTTGTAAACCTTCCACCTTGGAAAGTACTCCTGCACAGTGTCCGTATTGATACCCAGGGGATGTCCAGGATAAGCATAGCATTTGGGGGTCGATCTCCTCCCAGTACACCACTCCACCAGCCAGTGCACAGCCACTTCTGTCGGGTACCCATTTTTCTTAACAGTGGTTCGTGAATATGGCCACCAGAGGACACACAATCCCAGCGGTGCCTCCAGATGTAACCCCTAGATGGCGCTATCCCAGGGGCTACTACCCTGCCTGATTTGCCACTAACAGGTTGAGGGGCCTGGATCCAATGGCGGGTGCCTCCACCCAGAGGTCAGGGTTTGCAATAGTTAAACTAACTTGGTCACAGCCCTCTGGGACACTGCAACCCCCTTTCTTCCCACTAGTGGCCCACACAATATATCAGAATTACCTTCACAGTATACACTTACCCCAGGTCTGGTTCCGGCACTGGGACCTCCTGTGAAATGAGATACAGTGCAACAATCACAGTACAGTACTTTAACATAGACAAATACCTCAGGCAGTATAACTTTGCTGAAACAAGCAGCTCTGATTTATTTAGGGGATAACAAGGACGGGGAAATCAGGTTAATTAGCTTATCACTCTAATAATCTACTCTATGGCTCTGTGCACAGGCCTATCCCTATCAGTTACTGTCCCTGGGTACCCAAGCCCTAGTGGCTAGTCCAAACCGTGGCAGCTGGTAGGGGCCCTTTCACACAGAGAAAAGGAGAATTAAACAGTCAGCAGTACAGTAATTCCATTTGGATTTAATGTGCAATTCAACAGGAGCTTACCCTGAATTAGTACTCACGACCTCCAAATAAGATAGGGTCCTTCGATGTCAGCAGGGCTCACTTGAGGTACACAAACCTCTTCACACATCCATATAAAAGAAAGCACTATACCAGGCAGGCTGCATCTGTATCCCGATCGCAATTACTGCACAATACCCAGGAGAACACACAGCAGATTCAGTTCCTGACAGACCGAGTGCACTTTTCAGCAATTCCTCCAGTCTTCTACAGGGTGAGCCTGGTTTCTACTCTTCAGAGATCCTTTGATTCTTTTCACAGGACGGATTCAGTCCCAACAAGCTGTTACACAAGCTGCAGACCTGAACTCTGGGCCTTACACACGCTTTTTGACTAAAACTGCACACTGAAAAACACAGGGCTCCTTCCTTCTTCACTGCCAAAGCTCAACTGAAACTCCAACCGACAAAACCGGGCACTTCCTTGAGTTCCTCCCAGTTCTTGACTGGATTGGCTGTCACTCACAATAGACTGCTGCTGTTGGTCCAAAAGGCACTGAAGTCTCAGTACATCTCCCAGAGTCACTGCCCATACAATCCTCTTGTGGCTGGCTCAGATTATGAGTCCAAGTTCTGATTCGTCCAAGGCACCATTTTAGAGCTAGCTTACCCACACTGATTGGTCCAGTTCAGCAGTTCAAAACTAGAATGGGGAACTAGCGACACAGTTCTGACTGCAAAGAAAGCAGGTTAGACAAACTGTAATTTCATTATTACTCTAAATAATTTCTGGCAAACAGTTACATCTTTCAGATAGGTTCCTTTGCACTCTAGTGACTGCAAAATGGAGTGAATTAGCAGCAGCTTGAGTGGTACTCAATCAAAGAAACACACAGTCCCCATACAAACTAATTATGTCTGCAAGCAGACAGCTCTTAAAGAGACAGTATCAGAGGTTCTAAAAGCACTCACTGATAAATGGCCTTAAATGCCAAACACTATTCAGGCTTGGAGCATTCAAGCAAGCTCCTGAAGTCTTTTGGGAACCCCATTTGCAGGGGGTTACATGCAGATGGAAGAGGCCTCCCACATACTGGTGGTGCCATTCTGGCCTGAGCAAATTTGATTTCCATTATTGCAACAGCTGGTGGTGGATCCTCCAGTTCCTCTCCCTTTATGCTGTGGCCTGCTGACACAGGCCCGGGGGACCCTGGTCCATCCGGATCTCAAGTCCCTTCGGCTGCACGCTTGGCTCCTGAGGATGTAGCCATAGCCCGTTTTGGTGTTTCTCAGAAAGTAGCTGATGTCCTGGTGGCTGTCAGGAAACCCTCCACCAGAGCCACATATCCTAAGAAATGGAAGCGTTTTGTCATTTTGGCCTCTGCTCACTGCTTAGACTCTTTCACCTGTCCCGTGAACCCGATTTTGGAGTACCTGTTGCCCCTGTCAGACTCTGGGCTCACGTATTCTTCCATTAAGGTGCACATGTCTGCCATCTCTGCCTTCCATGTGCCCATTGACAGCCATCCAATAGCCCAATTAGAGGTGGCTCGTAGATTTTTGAAGGGCATCCTTCAATTGAAGCCCAGTATTCGTAGTCCTGTCCTGGCTTGGGACTTGAATTTTGTGTTGGAAAAGCTGACTGTGCCTCCTTTTGAATTGGCTGCTGCTTGTGAGTTACGTTTTCTGTAATGGAAACCATTATTTTCAGTTGCCATTACTTCTGTTCAAAGAATTTCAGAACTACAGGCCTCTCTCATGTGGGTCAGCCTTATTTGATTTTCCACAAAGACAGGGTGTCTTTGGTGTACTAACCCTAAGTTTCTTCTTAAGGTGGTGTCTGAGTTTACCCTCAGTCAATCCATCCACCTACCTGTTCATTACCCAGAGCATGTTGATCCAGGGGAAGCATTGCTCCACACTTTGGATATGCATAGAGTTCCGCATTACTATACACACCGTGCTAAGGATAGCAGGAAGTACATGCATGTTGTTTCTTTTGCCTCTCGAAAAGAGGGTGCTGTGGTTTCAAAACAGTGCTTGTCCAGATGGTTGGCCAACTGTATTACTTTTTGTTATAGGAAGTACGGTAAGGAACTTCCTGGCACTGTCGAGGGCCATTCAACCAGGGGTATGGCCACTTCTGTTGCCTGTTTCTAGAATGTGTCAGCTGCGGACATCTGTGCTGCTGCTGCCACTTGGAGTACTGTCCACACTTTCACCAAGCACTACAGTTTGGACGTTGCCTCTTGGAGGCGGGCAGGGTTTGGTCTGACCAATGCTTCAGGGCCTCTTTTCTTAGATCTCTAACCTTTTGCCATCCATAGTTGCGTTACTGTCAGTGCTGCTTGGGACTCGTTCCATAGGTGTGATCTGACAAAAGAGATATCCCCAATGAAGAAAGTACAGTTGCATACGAATGTACCATAACAGTAGATCTTCAAGAGAATCTCTTTCATCTGATCATGCCGTCGCACCCTCCATTCCCCTATGGTGTCTTTTCTGTTCCAGACTGGTTATTTAGTGTTCCAGTCTTATAAAGGGCTAGGCACTCTATCTCTCTCCTTGGTTTCCCAGAGATAGCCAGAGGAAAGGTCTCGTGGGAATGAACTGAGGAGGGAGCAGGTGGCCTATGCCTATATAAGCAAGATGACGCTGGCAGGTGACGCCAGCATTGGCGGCCCTGACAGACTGCTACAGAAAATGCTTCCATGGGATCCTAGTGCCTGATGGCTATTGCTCCATATGTTGTTACCTGATAAAAGAAATTCTCAAAGATCTACTGTTACGGTAAGTTCTTATGCAACTGTGCTTTTACCTTGTGGTTGTTGTCCTGCTGCCCTCCCCCATGACTCTAGGCAGTGCCCAGACAGGCCATGCATGCACGTAATGTTCCCCTACGGAGGAGCCAAGCTCCCTGGCCTACTTCAGGGGTTACTGCAGTGGTGGAACCTGATGCCAGCCCTCTCTGTCGAGGTGCGGAGCAGCACCACCCCAGGGCTGCCTGGCCAGATTCTGCGTCCGCTCCCAAACCCAGTTGCTAGCATGGAGGCACAGCTTACTACCCAGTGGCCCATCAGGCAGCCCCTCACAGTGTCCTTTTAAACACGCAATGTGTTTTTGTGATCATTTTTTCTAAAATATATATTTTCATGTTTAGATCAAAAAAACAGCAGCCCATGGTTTCTGTGGGCTTCCACAAAAACTCATATAAAGAATGGTGTGTCCTCATTTTTAATATACATGTATCTCTTAAAACTGCTTACCTAAACAGAATGAATAAAATACGTTTTATTTTTACTGGATAGTCTTCTCTATTCTGGTTATCAAATGCCCCTTTGTGGGCTGAATGAGGTTAGACAGTCATTTTAAAGAGAAATTGAAGCACTGCGGAATTCCCAGTTCCATATTCCTTTGATCCCTGCCCTTTCTGTACATATCTCAAGTTTTTTACTTCTTGTCTCCCTGCTGTGTGGAACTAGCTCTGTATTTTGTCTACTTACTGCACACCACTGTAGGGGCTCCAGCTAGTGAGATAGGGTGGAATCCACAAAAGTAAATTTGAGCCCTATGTTTTCATTTATATATTTTCTGCCCTGTGGCACAGTTCTTGGAGGAATGCCCTATCCCACGATCCTTTGCTTTGTGCATAGTGGGGAGGGAT
Organism: Neoceratodus forsteri; assembly: GCA_016271365.2. Classification (NCBI taxonomy): domain Eukaryota; kingdom Metazoa; phylum Chordata; order Ceratodontiformes; family Ceratodontidae; genus Neoceratodus; species Neoceratodus forsteri. Next base: position 23,859,735 of record CM028135.1, on the reverse strand, counting down.
CTATTCATGTACACAAATAATATTATAGCAGGGAAGGCTACATACTGGGATTGTTCTAAACACAAGGATGACAGAAAACAATCAAAAACAGAGATGCAGAAAGAGAACACGGTGGTGGGATATTCAGAAGGTTCGCAGTGGCACAGCACAATTGCGCCATCGAACCCCTGTCTGTCTTGATTGATATTTAAAAAGGAAAGTGTGTGGCACAAATCCGATGCGGGCGCATCACTAATGTGGCGCTGGCGGTATACCCCTCGCATACCTCTGCACATCCTATATTCAGCCTGGGATGCGCGGAGTCTATGCAGGCGCAGAACCCCGGCTACGCGCCGCATACAGTTGTTCCAAAAATTAAAGAGCAACAGCCTGCCACCCACAGGTGAGCTGTCTGACAGGCGCGCAACACGGCAGCTGCCAGCTGTGGGTGGACGCCCGAGCCCAGCCAGCGCACCCCTCCATCGGGTAGCCTCCATGCCCGACATGGTAGAAGTAGAAATGAAATGTCCTATATCACTGGTGGTCCAGTGGACCGCTTGCATCTGCCTGGATTGGTGGTAGTTCAGGTGGATGTTAAAGATCCCATGGCACTTATTGAAAAGAGTAGGGGAATTTCCTCGGTGTCCTGGCCAAATTTCCCTCATTCACTAAAAATACCACCAACAGCTTCATCTGGTTCAAGGTCAGTTGGCATTCATCTGTATCCCCTTCCCCCGGGTCGTGCCTGAAAATAGGCAGGATTTGTCTAGTGCACTTACCCGGTCAAGAAAAACTAAATAAATAATAATAAAACTCAGGCCCCTTGAGAGGAATTCTGGGCCCCGGGGAAAGCTAAGACTCTGGTGCCCCTACCAGCTCACAGCCCCTTTCCTGCATACAGTATGCTGGGTGGCCTTGGCCCCTCTTGGCGCTGTTCCCTGGAAATTATCCCTGCTCCCCCACCTCTCAAGGGCCCTGATAAAACTGGTGCTCCTTCAAGCAGGTTTCTTCATTAAAACACTTGGGCATGTACTCAAATCTCATTTCCTACATCACTAGAGAAGTGAATCAGAGAACTGAATTTCTGCATCATAATAAGGATTGTCCAACAGCTGAAGCAAAGCTTATTTTGGTTAAGCAGGTGTTTATGCCTTCCTTATAATGTGGTAGTCCTGTTTAATTTAAAATGACAGACATAGCTTCAAGTAAGTGCAAAACAGCTTTTAGTACTCTATCAATTTGGGATGATGCTCCTCTAAGGGATTGTCTTGAAACCTTGTGTTGTGTCGCTAATACTGCAGCACAGGGTGAAAAAAAAAAAAGGTGCAAAAGATCCCTATTTATAACCCACTGCCCAACAGCAGTGACCTCTGACCTGCAGGTACCCCATCCTGGGGGGGGGCCATAAATATTAACATCACTATTCCCCAAAAGGATCCCAGGGAGGAAAATGCAGTAGACCCACCCACGGGCAGGTTTCCAAATAAATAAAAAACCCACTGTATATGGATCTTTTTTTATTGCGATTTTTGTCTTTGCCATTGAGCTGCTTCCCTGCATTTGGCACGGATGTGGGTCAGGTTCCCCACTCTGAGATGATCTTCCAGCTCCAATATTGATGGACAGCATAAGACCAGTGAGTGCAGGGTGGGGAACCATCTAGAGGTGGCTCCTGATTTTTTTTTTACCTCATTTATCTCCCTTACTAGTCCCCCCCCCCCATGGCACCACACGATTGTCATACTGACCACATTGGCAATCATTGGTTCCTGTGGGCGGAGTCAAGCGCCATGTTCCACCACAAGAGTCGCTGTTACCACAAGGCACAACGGCAGCAATCTCTGGTCATAGTCACCCGATCGCAGGCTTTCTGGGCTCACTCCCAAATCTGGGTTGTCAACAAGATAGCACAACACATACAGGTTGGGTCATCTGGCAGCCTATGTGGATATTTGAGCCGCTGGCATTGATCTTCATGTTGTAAGAAGATTATGGTCTGTTGAAAGGGACTAGTTGGATGTTCCGTTCTGTTGGGCCTGAGAAGGAGAAAACCTATTTGCTGAAGTTTGTTTTGTATTTTTGTCCTATCCAGCTAGCAGCTTTGGTTAATCTTAAGAGAATAGGTTGCAGGACAGGGGTGAAGAACAAGGTATGTTAAGACATGCTCATGGTCGTGCAGTGAATGGGTGGCTGTGCTTTGAACCGGGATCTACTTTCCACAGTTCTGTGCTCTAACCACACTGCCTTAATGAATGTGTAATTGAAGGCGAGTCTGCGGGTTATGTGGAGGAAGAGCTCCTCCCCCACATCCTATATATACCAAGCAGCAGACTCCCACTCTGCTTAGAGCGAGTCGCACTTGCTGGCGTTGCAGTGCTGGTGCTCGGCTGCTCTCTTTCCTCGTTCTGTTGCTGTGCCCCCCCGCTCCCTGTTGTGTTGTCACCCCCACCTTTGCTTTGTGTGCTTCCCCGTTGTTGCCATGTCTTTCGTACCTTGTTCTTTTGGGGATTCCTGCTGCTTCTCCTCGCACCGCTGTGCAGCGCAGTAGGCCGTCACTGCCTCTGCTTTACTAGCATAACCCGTCTGCTGCCTATTTTCGCTTGCTCTCCTTCTTCCTTCTGTCTTTCTTCAGCAGCCGCTGCTCCATGCTACCGCTGACTCCCATTCGTGTTGCTCTCGCGCCTGCGCCCGCCCACGCTGCACCCACCTTCTGGATCCGCCAGGCTAAACGCGCCACCGCAGTGCTGGGCTTACATTCCTTTAGCTGCTGCTTCCCAGACACCTGGATTATATCCTCTTCAGCCTTCATGCCTGCTGCCTTCTCCCTGGATGCCTTCCACAATCGTCCCCCTTTTCTCTTGGACACCGTTTTGTTTCAAAGCAGCCATGCAACTTGAAAATGTAAAAGCCCATTGTAATATTAATTTGCTATTGAGCAATCTGACTCTCTCCATAATACAATATCAGCGTATTGGAGAGCGTTAAGATACCAGTGGCAGTGTTTCGAATGTGACTCGGGCTTTACTAATTTTATCTATTCTTGCATGTGATGTGTGCAGCCGTTGTAGCAGCTCCTGCTTTCCGCTCCATTGCTGGCTTTTTGACTTTGGGAGACTTCAACATGCCAGATACAGATTGGTCAATACCAGCAGGAACATCTGCCAGAACTAGACTCATAGTGGATTCCCTGCAGGGGGAGGGCCTCAAACAACTGGTACAGCAACCCACAAGAGACAGGGCTATCCTAGATCTAGTACTGACTAACAAAGAAGGGATTCACAGATCTCCAGGTAGAAGGTCACCTGGGGCCAGTGACCATCACATGGTATGGTTCAATTTGGCTACTACATCTAAATCATCCCATTCCAAGGCAAAAATATGGGACTTCAGAGGAGCTGACTTTGATAAGATGGCCAACAGAGTTAAGCTAGCCCTGGCAAAAAGAAACACAGGTGAGGAGGTACAGGCAAGTGGGCAAGCATTAAGGATACAATACTTGAAGCAACATCCCATTGTGTTAGACAGAAAAGGAAGTGCAAAAGAAGAAGGAAACCACTTTGGTTCTCAAATATAGTAGCAGAAAAGGTCAGAGCCAAAAAGGCTGGCCTTCAGAAAATATAAGGAACACAGCGGATGAAGATAGGGAGGCATACCAAACTGCCCTAAGGGAAGCAGGTAAGGCAGTAAGGCAGGCAAAGTCCCAAACTGAGGAAACACTAGCACGAACAGTAAAAGAAGGTGACAAGACTTTCTATAGATACATTAGTGAAAGGAGAAAGTCCAGAGGGGGTATTGCTGCTTAATGGAGAAAAGGGAGCATGTGGAGGAGGAGGACCCTGTAAAGGCATCTATCCTAAATAGATACTTTTGCTCAGTATTTACTGAAGAGAAGGTAGGGCAGGGCCCACAGCTCAGCATCATGGACACAGGGGAGGAGGTGAGCACTACCCTTCACAAAAAGAAAGGGTCCTACAAGAGCTTACAAGCTCAGGGTGGATAAGGCAATGGGACCTGATGGCGACATCCCAGGGTACTAAGGAGCTAAAGGAGGAACTAGCAGAGCCATTAGCAGAATTGTTTAGTGAGTCTCTGAGCACAGGAGAGGTCCCAGAAGACTGGAGAAAGGCTCATGATCCCACCCACAAGAGTGGTAGCAGGAGGAGGCGGGAACTACAGACCGGGTCAGTCTTACCTCAGTAGTGGGCAAGATTATGGAGGCACTCCTTAAGGAAAGGATAGTGCAACACCTGGAATCCATAGGGCACAGGATCCAAGACAGCATGGGTTTACAAAGGAAGGTCCGGTCAAACTAATCTCATAGATTTCTTTGACTGTAACCAGAGTGGTGGACCAAGGGGAGCAGTTGATGTCGCCTACCTTGACTTCAGCAAAGCTTTTGACACTGTTCCATCAGAAGATTGATAAATAAGCTAGGTAGGCTCGGGGTGGGTCAGAAGTTGGTCAACTGGGTGGCAAACTGGTTGATCACAGAAAACAGAGAGTGGTGGTAAATGGTATACAGTCAGAAGAGATGCAAGTCACAAGTGGGTACTCAGGGATCAGTCCTGGGGCCAGTCCTATTCAACATCTTCATTAGTGACCTCAGAGATGGACTAGAGGGTAAGGCTTGTCTGTTTGCAGATGACACCAAGATCTGCAACAGAGTAGATGATCCAGATGGGTGGGCAGAATGAGAAGAGATCTGGATAAACTAGCAGAATGGTCAGAAGAGTGGCAACTGGATTTAATGCAAAGAAGTGCAAAATCATGCACATAGGGAAGAGAAACCCTGAAGCTACTTATAGGCTGGAGGGAGTTGCTAGCAGTCACAAAGGAAGAAAGAGACTTGGGCATCATCATCACTGATGACCTAAAATCATCCAAGCAGACCCCAAAGCAGTAGGTAAGGCTAGGGGGTGTTAGGGGTATTAGTAGGGTATCACAAGTCGTAAGAGGGAGGTAATAATCCTCTGTACAAGACATTGGTTGGTTCCCATCTGAGTACTGCGTGCAGTACTGGAGGCCACACCTTCACAAGGACATTAACTCAAATTGAGGCAGTCCAGAGAAGGGCAACTAAAATGGTGCAGGGACTGCATCAGAAGACATATATAGACAGATTAACGGAGCTCAATATGTATACCCTTGAGCAAAGGAGGGAGAGGTGATATGATCAGACATTTAAACACTTAAGGGCATAAACAAGGTGAAAGAGTCTAACATGTTTAAATATAAGAAAAATAGCAGGACAAGGAGGACACAGCATGAGATTAGAGGGAGGCCGATTAAGGGGAATGTGAGGAAATTCTTTTTCACAGAAAGGGTGGTAGATGCATGGAATGGCTTACCACAAGAAGTGGTGGCATGGAATACAGTGCAGGGCTTCAAACAGGCATGGGATAGGCATAAGGGAGCAATACAAATGACTATGAATAGATAGGTCACTGACAGAGCAAAGGCCGATGGCACATTTATAAGGTAGAAAAAGAAATGGGCAGACTGGATGGGCCTTGCGGTCCTTATCTGCCGTCAACTTCTATGTTTCTATGTTTCTATTATCCAAGTACTAGAAATGTATGACACTTCTGCTTATCATTTAACAATTATCTGCATAGCATTTCTGAACCCACTTTATCTCCAGTTCCTACTGTTATCTGCTACATGAGTTCAGGTCCCCTTCCTGCATGCTTGCCTCTGCGATACATGCTGCGGTAGGCAGCCTCCTTGGCAAACCTCCGAGCTATCAGCACCCTAACCCCTATGGATGCCTTTCATGTCTACCACTCCAGTCTCTCCAGTGTCCTCTGCTATTGTTCATACCTCAGCCTCCTGCCTCATAACTCGGGGACAAGGCTTAACAAACTCGGAGACCAAGAACCAAAAATCAAGGATGCATCTTCTATTGGAGACATCGACTCAGGAAGCTGGTGGAATAAGGGGTTTTGGTGTAGATGCGTTTCCAAAGAGGAACAAGTCTGCATCTTACTGTTGGACAATAATCGTGCTTACACCATTCCACCATTTGATCACTGCACGAAACCAAAAATTTTAGAGGCGCCAGACTAATTCCCTGCTATTCATTCCACACCGGTCTCCACCATGTACCACATGCCTTAATTCAATACTACTCCTTACTACTTAAATGCCTCTCATGCAAGTCCAATGACTACTACTAATATTACTACTACTACAATTACCGACCTACACCTAGGTCCCCTTGCTTACAACTCACCTGCTTCGCCCTTCAGACTAAAGGTACACTACTTCTACTCTACCTCCCTCGCCAACTCAGGGCCTAAAGATTTGCTTATTCTCTATACGCCTACTTGCTGCCATGGCACCCAGCCCAGGAGCTCCTTACTGTGGATTCACGTTTTGGAGTTTCGACATTCCTCATCTATTCTTTGGATGCTCTTCCCTGCTTCACCCTCCAGGGCTTAGGGGTCCTTACGACTAACCTGCAGTTACAATTTACTGCGCTCCTCATGAACTGGCATCCATCTAACCTATGTTTGCATATTTACTGCGATCGCTACATACCTGGATGTGACCCTCTGCATTGCATACAGTTCAACATTTCATTGCATTATTTACCACTGCTCTACAACCTGCCTCGCCCTGCGGGGCTGGAGGTTAGCCATCACATTTAGTCAGACTTGTGCCCTATGGGCCCGGTGGTCCTTTGTTTCTATATTTTATTGCACCATAATCGCCGGCTTCTATGACCTGCCTTCACCCATCGGGCTAAGGGGTTTACCTACTAATCACCTGCTTCTTCGACCTGCCTTCGCCCATCGGGCTGGGAGGTTTACCTACTAATTGCCTGCTTCTACGACCTGCCTTCTCCCATCAGGCTGGGAGGTTTACCTACTGATCACCTGATTCTTGACCTGCCTTCGCCCATCGGGCTGGGAGGTTTACCTACTTCTGCTCTACTTCTGCCTCGCCCAGCTCAGGGCCTGGAGATTCACACATTCTACTATACGCCTACCTGCTGCCGTGTCGGCCAGCCAGAAGCTCCTTTCCTGGATTCGCATCTGGACGTTTCTTCGTTCATCATCTAGTCTTGGATGCTTTGCCCTGCTGCTTCAGCCGTGTGGAATTACTGCTGCTTCACTCTTTTCAGGACACTTAGTTGAGCTTCTCCTGAAGACCTTCACTATCCTGATTTATGCTCTACTGCTTCTCAGACCCTGTGACAACGCTTACTCATTTGACTCAGCCTCTTCAGTTATCGCCATCTAGGACCCTATGCTCGACTATTCAGGACTCATCAGGATATTCTTCACAAGTCAATTCTAGCTACGATATCATCCTGGCTTGAACTGTAGATATCAACATTGTTACGCAACCTATTGATCCATGTAGTTTCCTTGATTCCCTGTTTGTACAATTCATGCCCCTCGCCTTCTTACGCATCTCATCTTGCAATGCTACCTCCCTGCTACCACGCCCACCCTGCAGCCATTTACTCCATCAACTGACCTACGTACAGGTCCACTTCTTTATACTACTTGCTCGTACTACCTGCTTTGCCCTTCCTGGGCCTAGAGGTCATCCCTACTAACTCGCGGTTGCAACCTGCTGCGCCCTTTGCGAGCTGGAAACAAGTCTGAATGAATTCTACATATTCACTACGTTCTCTACCTACTTAATGCTTGCTTCCCTTCTGGATTGGCGGTTCCTACTGCTCTATCCTCCCTATTACGTGGCATGTGCCAGTTCTTGTGCTTCATCGCCACAGCTTTCATTTGCTAACCTTGCCATGCTGAACTTGACTCAACAGTTCTCTTTCTGACGTGGATGCTGAGCCTTGATTCCGGGATCTCCTCTCCGAAGTCATCCTCACCTGCTGGAGTGCTTCACTACCTGCGACTCTTTGCTTCACGTTCATTCCAACCACGGATGCCACTCCATTTCCTTCCGACCTGCTCATGGACTCTCGAACTTGGGGTTTACTGGATGGATGCTTGCTCTATTCACCTGACATGTCACAATTCCATACGTCTTCAGTTCTCCATTTCTCTGGACTGGGTTCTACATTTGGGGTTCGGATTAGCCGATTAGATTATTTAGGATTACTCTCCTTTAGTATGCCCAGAAGGACAGGCAGGTCAGTAGCCATGGGTCCTCAGTGGTTTTCCCCCCAAGGGGGTTTTTCCTCTCCTGCGTACTACTGGTCACACTCTCCGGAGTTGGAGGAGGTGATCATCTACTCCGGTTATTGGGGGTGTATTCCTGCTTGACCCCTTCATCAGTTGGATACAGAACAATCATTGATATCAATTTCTTTTGGGGGGGTCTCATAATACTAGACAAAGCTTCCTCCCTACAGGTGGGATACAGAAAAGCCCAAACCATCAAATAATAACAAACTATTCTCAGTTCAAGCATCCAAGCTCATTGCTCATACTACCTGATTCATACGCATTATAATCATTGACTTGATCATGTTCATGCTGAAGTACCTAAGCACAAATCATTCCATACTATTAGTACCTAACAACCATTGTCTACTTAACAGCTGGCCTCTGTATCCAACAACCATCTACATCATTCAGCTACAGTATGTAACATAAGCACTGAGCTATGAACCACACATAACTAAAAGACTGCAATGATATCCGAAACAGGAACGAGAAAACTGAGGGAGCACTTTCTGTGTGTTCGAAGAGGGAAAGAATAAGGGTTTGAGAAACTGGTGTCTGTCTGGCCCCTACTTCGACAGTAGTGTTTCTGTACAGCTGAGAGATTACATATACAGACTCTGTATAACATGATTAGATTAAAAATTGAGCATGTTTACAAATCAGTGAGAGCCTTGACTAAGAAATCTGGGAATGCTGTCTTGGCAGTGTAACAGTGGTGCGCCAGCATCCCCAGTCCGTACACAGAGACAGGCCAGTAAGAGGATTGAACATCCCAGAGGAGGCTTTTTTCCTTTTCGGCAGAGAAGCAGTGACTCCACTGCACTACTGTCTATGAGGTAAACACTGTAACAGTGAAGCTGGGGAGCATCTCGAGGGAGGGTAGGACAACATGAATAGCGGGATGGTACTTCCGACGCAGAGTCACACTATTTCATTCCAATGGGTGGAGCCTGGAAGAAATGGAGAAAATAGTGCATGCCCTGTCGTGTTTCCCCAGTTGGGCAGCTCAGAGTGCAATGGGCCCACTGTTTCAATCCTTCTCCGTCCCCACTGGATATGGCAGGAACCTGGTCGCTGTAGGTAGTGGGGCTTGGGGTAACCATTGACCAGGGAGTAGAGCATCCTGATGAGGGAGGGGTTGGTTCTGCCAGAGGGCAACCTTGCAGCGAGGGAGTTTAGGGCATGCAGCCAGCTGAAGGACAGACATTCCTCCAGTATAGAAGGAGGACAACACATTAGTGGGGGACTCCAAGAAAATTCTGGTGTTCAGAAAATGATTACATATGAAAAAATCTGACAGTCCAAATTACGAATTAAGACTTACTTAGTTGGATCTGAAATTGTAGATATTTCAGGGTTTTAAATAATTGATTAGCAGTTTTTTTCTTGGGACTATACTAACTGTACAGAAAGTATTTATATAGATTTTCTAGAAGTGCTGTGTTTGTTAAACACAGTGAGGCAAGTGCTATGCATTTTCATAAAGATTTAACACTTTTATGAGCAAAACGCTAATCAATTTTTAGAGTTAAATAAATCCCTGTATTTTCCAGGACTGCAGGCAGCAAAAGTTCTGAAGAATTTCCTTTATGGTGAAGTCCGTATTTTGAAGTGACCATTTAGCCACACATTTTGCTCACTTGTCTCTTTCAGCCAACCTTCCCAGTCCAGCCTGTTGGTCTTACCGGTTGTCCCACATGACTTTGGCCAGACTACCGACACAAAGGACAGATGGGGCTGCTGATGTGGGGCTGGGTATCAACACCATCGGCATGGCAAGGGGATCTTTTACATCAGTTTAGTAATCTCATCCACCTCCCACACACACTACAGCTAGAACCATGCATGCCCAACTGAGATGGGGGGGCTGGACATTACGTCATCACACCTGATGTCCAAAGCTTCTCAGTCCCATCTAAAAGGTACTAAAGAGAGGCATACATCGCCTCCGTTCTGACTCCAAGGTATTCCTCAGCAGCATGTCTGTGACTGTGTCAGCCCTTTGCTCACATGGCGGCTCACACAGTGCTCCCCTCCAGATCACCCACACTGGAGTGTGATGCTCTATGCTGTGTCATTGGGCTGGGTTGAGGAGTCTTTATTAAAGTGATATGCCAGTTTCTGGTGAAAAGAATGGCTCAAATCTGATAACATTCCAAAACATTTGAATTTCACAACATTACATATTTACTGTAACCCCGCCCCAAAAGTTGCAGTTGTATAATCCTGTTGCTGAAGCTAACATTTATAGGGTTAATATGTTCACTAAGTGTGACCCAACTTTAGAGAGCCAACACAGAGATGGGTTCCAACCATATGCGCCACTTGGTACAGGAAGCAAAAGGGATGCAAAATATTAAAGGGGCCCTGGGTTCCAGGTTCTGATGTGAAGGGAGAGGGGAGAGAGAAGGTGAAGTCCAATCAGAGAAGTGAGACCTAAGGTAGCTGCATCTGCAGGTCCAGGAGCAGCCACACCTGGGGAGAGGAGGTGGCCTTCACCTGGCTGCGATCAGCTGTACCACCGGGATCTAGCCACAGGGCAGGAATGGATCTCTGGTGTGGGCAAACTCCAAGGGTAGTCAGTCTCAATTCCACAACAACCAACCCGCCACGACTTCCATTGGCCATAGGGGCAGACATCTGTATATCTGCCAGCTGACCATCTTGGGAGCAGTAATAAACAATAGCAGTGTGCTGGAATGAGGACTTGCTCAACACGATTTAACACTTGAAAATATATTTTATTATCAGGTGGGTGAACAAAGGGCCTCATTCCTGCCAGTGTTTTGGGGTGCCCCTAGTCTTTTCTTAGAATGGACAAGTCACATTGCATGTTGCCAGAACTCTCTCTCTCTGCTTATTTCACTTCTCCCTACCCGTGAGTGCACAGTGCAGCTAACCATTTCAGATTATGTCAGGCACAGTCTGGGTACCCTCTCCTCCTGCTGCATGCATCTACAGTGACCTTTGCAGGTGCAGAGGAAGGTTTGCAACCCCACTGCGCTGTTGCAAAGGCTGGATTAGTGTAGTGCGTGTCTATGTGCCCACTTTTTGCCATTGCAATGAACAGTAGCCCCTGTGGGTCCCCCTCCCTAAAATTTTTCTGTGATGTCAGGGTTAGTTAGGCACGGAAATAACATTTATCAGATTCTGCATTCTGTGGAAGATATTGCTAAGAGCCGCTGCTCCATGGACACAAGACAGTCACAGTTTTGTATTGTCTGGCATTTGGAAAAGAGAGCTAGATTCAAATGAATGCAGATGAAGAGCATGCCATTTGTCTGAAGTCTGGAGGAGGGTCATCAGAGTTAAAGCCCCTACCCTCAGGCAACGAACTCTTGACAGTGGTTTCACAATGGGTGCCATTCTCAAGAGCTAAAGTGCTCAGGCTGTGTTCAGAAGGGACATATTCATGTTCGAGGGGCTTATAATAAAATGATTTACAGCAGGAAATGGAAAGAGAGTGCCTTAAGAAAAAGAGATCACTTGTGTCATTACTTGTTAATTGCCAGCAGTAAAGAGGGCTTTTTTGGTGGCTGGACTCTGAAATGCGTTTTTTAATGTTTTGCTGCAAATTACCATGGAGTATGCTGTTGACATTAAAGTGTAATAAATAAACAACTTGTGTAATAAATAAACAACTGGTGTAATAAATAAACTTCTTTAAACAATAAAGCCGTTCGTAAGTCAGGGGATCGCAACTTGGACACATCTTTCCCTGCACGGAGGGCATCAAGGGCTAGCTGAATCATAGGATCCTGGGATTGAGCCCACGGAATGCTGTCATTGTCAAATGGAGGTAGTGCACTAATATCTAGAGCAGAGAAGTGACAGTATGTAGCTGGTATGCATGTATCAGAAGGGCCCAAGCAATCCACTAAACAGTCCACTGTGTCCGCGACATCTGTTCATCTTTATCAAACTTTTGGCACAAAGCTCGAATGTCAGGTTCAGATAGCCTGACCCAGTCACTCTTGGGAGCGGGCCTTCGGGATAGAGCGTCAGCATCGGTGTGATTCAGGCCTGACCTGTATTCAGCAGCAAAATCATAGGTAGACAATGCAGAAAGCCACCAATGCCCTGTGACATCTAAATTAGCTGAAGTCTGCACATAGGTCAATGGGTTATTGTCAGTCTTCAACAGTATCTTTTCCCCATATAGATATTCATGGAACTGGCCAACGATGGCCCACTTTAACGCCAGGAATTCCAGCTTATGCACAGGGTAGTTTTGCTCTGATGGGGTCAGACTCCTACTAGCGAAGGCCACTGGTCTCACACCGTCCTCATGGTCTTGATACAGCACAGCTCCCAAACCTTGTAGACTAGTGTCGGTATGCAGCATATAGGGTTTGGTAGGGTCAGCATAGGCGAGGATGGGGGCATGGGTGAGCTGGTATATGATTTTGTGGAAAGCTGCTTCACAGTCAGGTGTCCAGCAAGGCCCAAAAAGTTCACCTGGGTGGAAGTATATTTTTTCTGTTCCTGGGCTGGCCCCTTTCTTGTATTTTCGATTCGTGAGCGGGTAACCCTGGGTAAGATTCAGGCGTGGGCGAATCACCTTGGAATAGTCCTTTATGAACCTGCGGTAGTAGCCTGAACCCCCCAGGAAGCATTATAATTCTTTCAGATTGTGGGGCTGAGGCCATGTGGTCAGGGCCTCAACTTTACTGACAGTCTCTATCCCTCTGTGGGTACTATGTGCCCCACATACTCACGGAGGTCTGGAAAACTGGCACTTGTTGATGGACAGCTTGAGACCGTAATCCTCCAGTCAGTCTAGTACTTTGAATAATCGACTCTCATGCTCTCCAAGGAACTTCCGAACACAGTGACGTCGTCCAAGTACACCAAGCATTCCAACAAATTCATATCTCCCACTGCACGTTCCATTAATCTCTGAAAAGTGGCTGGGGCACCCGATATCCCCTGTGGCATCCTCAGAAACTCATAGAACCCCAATGGACAGATGAAGGCTGTTTTCTCACGATCTTCTGGGGCCATGGGGATCTGGTAGTACCCACTGCGAAGATCCAACACCGAGAACCATTTGATCCCATTCAAACAGTCCAGAGCATCTTGTATATGGGGCATGGTGTGTTGATCTGGGATGGTCCGCTGGTTCAGGGTTCGATAATCCACGCATATTCTCACTGACCCATTCTTCTTACGCACAACCACAATGGGAGAAGCATAGGGGCTCCTGAATTCTTGTATCACACCAGTCACAAGCATTTCCTGCAGGTGTCTTCTTATATCATCTATGTCTGCTGGAACTAAGCAGCTAGATCTCTCATGAAATGGCTGCTCATCATGCAGGCGTATGTGATGCTCCACACCCTGGACACATCCCACATCCTTTTCCTCAATGAAAACACTTGGCCTCTCTGGACAAGTTTCTTGCTGATTCTAGTCTTCCATTCAGCAGGCAATGGGGAGTCACAAAAGTCAAACAAGTCGGGAGTCACTCTATCAGTCTCACCAGGGTGCTTGTTGCTGGGTAACACTGCAATGTCTGCACAGTGTACCATAGCTAGGGTGCAGCCTCTGTTCATCTGAATCTCCCAATCTGACACATTGTGAATCTGGACCATCACCCATCGTGCATAGGCATGAGCACGAACGGGCAAGATGCTGGGCTTGACCAATAATCCTTCTGGCAATTTTCCATCGCCTGGCGCATCCAGCATTAGTATTCTATTCTTGATATCTTTCCATAGGTGGACCTCCCCTTGTAGGGTACACTGGGCATTAGGAGCCAGCACCATTGACTCGGAGCCTTCTTCCATACAACCCTGATCAGTTCATCCTGGTCCACCTCCTCGGATTCTGCTGCAACTCATAGGCCCTCTTGATCAGTGCTGGAATTCTCAGAGCCCTACCAGTCCGGTTCCCCTGTTTCTCATAGCATAGTTGTGCCAGTCTCCCAAACATATGAGCTTTGGTCCCAATTAGCAGGGGAACCCCATCATATAGTCCAATAGGGGACACACTAAGACCAGTGTCTCACTTGCTCCGCCACTCCAGCCACTGAGGTAGAAAAGACACCCAGATCCGGATATACCCAGAGTATGGATATGACTTCTCACTCAACCCCCAGACATGCAAACCTTCCAAGGGTTGTAAGGGCACATCAGGCAGGTGCTTCCGATACCAGTCTTGAAACATTATAGTCACTTGAGACCCACTGTCAAGCATGGCTCTGGTGGACACCCCATTCACCTTTACTGTTGTTTCCATGGAAGGACCCACTACCTTGGACCATTCAGGTGGAGCCAGACTTAGGTGTCGATTTGGCAGTGGCCTTTGAAGAGTAACTTTTTTGAGCAGCCCCACCTGGTGGCTGGTTGCTGTTCAGGTGAATCAAAGCTAACAGTCTAGTACGGACCCTCCTCAGATTCTCTGGAGAGTGACAAAAGAAATGAGTGTATCCATCCTTCCCACAGTGGTAGCAAAATATGGGTTCTCTAGGGTCTCTGGGGGGTCACGGGCCATCTCCCGGTTTGGGTACATTAGGGGCACTTCGCAGTTCATCTTTGACTTGTGACTTGCGTTCTTGATCCTCTGGACTTCCACCAGGTTTGGGGGTTTTTGTGGTTCGTAGTAGGTCTCCCACCAGGGCTCTCAACTCTTGTACTTCTCCCAATGTGTTACCCTTAGTCCAGGTTTCTGAAGAAACAACAGGCACCCCCCCCCCCAATTTTCATCTCTGGGGTGCCTGATAAAGTCAGGTTCTGCTCAGCCTCTGTCAATTCTTTGATAAGTTCCCTCAGCTGCTGTGCCTCATCTGTGTCACTCCTCTCCGGGGTCTGGCAGGTACCAACAACCCCAGCACGGGGCTCCCAGCTCTCTTCATCATTCCCTGTTTCACAAATCTCTTTCATAAGATAGAAACATAGAAACATAGAATTTGATGGCAAATAAGGACCGCTTGGCCCACCTAGTCTGCCCATTTTCCTACCTAACAGATAAGCTGCAGATCCTAGTTAACCAACAGCTTACTTCCTCCTACCCCCCACTAGGACTGCCTTATGCGTGTCCCATGCATTCTTGAAGTCCCCCACTGTTCTTGACCCCATGACCTCCTCAGGGAGGTTGTTCCATGTAACCCCTGCAAATGGGGGTTCCCAAAAAGACTTCCAGGAGCTTGCTTGAATGCTGCAAGCCTGAATGGTGTTTGGCATTTAAGCCATTTATCAGTGAGTGTTTTAGAGCCTCTGGTACTGTCTCTTAAGAGCTGTCTGCTTGCAGGCATAATTAGTTTGTGGGGGGGACTGTGTGCTTCTGTTTGAGTACCACTCGAGCTGCTGCCAATTCACTCTATTTTGCAGTCACTAGGAGTGCAAAAGGAACCTATCTGAAAGATGTAACTGTTTGCCAGAAATCATGTAGAGTAATAATGAAAATACAGTTTGTCTAACCTGCTTTCTTTGCAGTCAGAACTGTGTCTGCCTAGTTCCCCATTCTGGTTTTGAACTGCTGAACTGGACCAATCAGTGTAGGGTAAGCTAGCTCTAAAATGGTGCCTTGGACGAATCAGAACTTGGACTCATAATCTGAGCCAGCCACAAGAGGATTGTATGGGCAGTGACTCTGGGAGATGTAGTATAGACTTCGGCGCCTTTTTGGACCAACAGGAGCAGTCTATTGTGAGTGACAGCCAATCCAGTCAAGAACTGGGAGGAACTCAAAGGAAGTGCCCGGTTTTGTCTTTTGGAGTTTCAGTTTAGCTCTGGCAGTGAAGGGGAAAGAAACCCTGTGCTCCTTCAGTGCACAGTTTCAGTCAAAAAACGTGTGTAAGGTCCAGAGTTCCGGTCTGCAGCTTGTGTAACTGCTTGTTAGGACTGAATCCGTCCTGTGAAAAGAATCAAAGGATCTCTGAAGAGTAGAAACCAGGCTCACCCTGTAGAAGACTGGAGAAATTGTTGAATTGCACTCGGTCTGTCAGGAACTGAATCTGCTGCGTGTTCTCCCGGTATTGTGCAGTAATTGTGATCGATAGAGAAGCAGCCTGCCTGGTATAGTACTTTCTTTACCATATAAATGTGTGAAGAGTCTCGTGGAGCTCAAGAGTAGCCCTGCTGACGTTGAAGGACCCTATCTTGTTTGGAGGTCGTGAGTACTAATTCAGGGTCGCCTCCTGTTGAATTGCCACATTAAATCCAAATGGAATCACTGTACTGCTGACTGTTTAAACTAATTTTTCTTTTCACTGTGTGAAAGGGCCCCACCAGCTGCCACGGTTTGGACTAGCCACTAGGGCTTGGGTACCCAGGGACAGTAACTGGTAGGGATAGGCTTCAGCACAGAGCCATAGGTAGATGGTGAAAGTGATAAGCTAATTAACCTGATTTCCCTGTCCTTGTTATATCCCCTAAATAAATCAGAGCTGCTTGTTTCAGCAAAGTTATACTGCCTGAGATATTTGTCTATGTTAAAGTACTGTACTGTGATTGTTGCACTGTATCTTATTTCACAGGAGGTCCCAGTGCCGGAACTAGTCCTGGGGTAAGTGTATACGGTGAAGGTAATTCTGATATATTGTGTGGGCTACTAGTGGGAAGAAAGGGGTTGCAGTGTCCCAGAGGGCTGTGACCAAGTAAGTTTAACTATTGCAAACCCTGACCTCTGGGTGGAGGCACCCGCTATTGGATCCAGGCCCCTCAACCTGTTAGGTGGCAAATCAGGCAGGGTAGTAGCCCCTGGGATAGCGCCATCTAGGGGTTACACATGCATCCACAACCCTCTCAGTGAAAAAATACTTCCTCACATTACCTCTGAGCCGTCTCCCTTCTATCTTCAAATTGTGCCCCCTTGTTCTTGCACATCTCTTTTTCTGGAAGATGCTACCCTCTTGGACTTTGTTAATTCCCTTGAGGTACTTGAAAGTTTCTATCATGTCCCCTCTCTCCCTTCGTTCCTCAAGGGTATACATATTAAGCTCCTTTAGTCTTTCTTCGTATGTCTTCTGGTGCAGACCCTGCACCATTTTGGTACAAGATGACAGTACTCAGGAGGATTAGTCTTCCTGTGTTGTAACTTAAGTTTCAACATCATCACACTGGAGTATCTGGCTGACATTAGAATATGATCCAGTCTGACCCGGTTCAGTTCCTTAGCCGGTACCCCTCCTTTTCTGTGGGCTCTCTGCAGAGCCCTCTCAATTCTAGTAACAAATGCAGACAACTTCTCATTTGTCCACTGCTTGGCAGACTTGAATTTCCACAGCAAAATGTCCCCTGACTCAGTGCTTTCAAACACTCACTCCAATGCAGAGAAGTATTCATCTGCAGTAGCCTCTGGGCTAGTGGCTCGTAAGAAGCGGATGGCCTCCAGTGCAGGGCCCCTTAAGCTCTCCATAAGTCTCTTTTCCCCCCTCAGAGCACTGCCATTCCTGTACCAAGGGGGTAGCATAGTCCATCCATGTTTCCAGGTCATCCTCCCCCGTAGGCACTGGGATGGTGCCCGAGAAAAGTCTGAGTTTATGGTACGAGTCCAAATGCACAGATGGAATTATTATGGGGAAGGGGACTACAGGGGAACTCTTAGGGGAAGCAGGAGACATGACCGGGGACTGCATTGGCCTGTGTTCCTCAGAAAGGTCTAACGCTTTTACTAGCTCTTGAGTGGTTCATCCTTCGGACACTAATAACTTGAGCAACTTGTCCTTAAACCCCTCCATACTGGGGGACCCACCCGGGGTAGCCAGATCACTATGCAGGTGAATGACCCTCCACCCCTTCCGGTTCCCTTCTGGCAGAATAACAGGGGGTGCCTTCCCTGGATCTATGGGGGAACTGCAAGAGATTAACACTTTCATAGTCTGTTCAAACAGGTCTGAATCCCTCCCCTTCACTTCAACTTTGCCCAAACCTTTGACATGTTCAACAGCTGCTATAATATCAGCATTAGTGGTCCCTAATTGGACATCCAGAAACAGGAGGGTCTGTCGGGGATCTAACCCCTCAGCCTCACTCCACCCCACCATTCAGTGCACTAACAGCTTATGGGGGCGATTTTTAGCTTGGGCATAGCAAGATCCTCTATTTTCTCACCAAAGCTGAACATGTCGGGGTAATTTCCTCCCTTGGCCACTAGAGGATGCTAATCCCAGTGGTGTCTCCAAGATGTAACCCCTATGTGGTGCTATCCCAAGGGCTACTACCCCTGCCTGCTTAGCTAGTAGCAGGTTAAGGGGCCTGAGTTCTGAAACGGGTGCCTCCACCCAGAGGTCAGGAATGGTAGTGGTCAAACCAGCCTGGGCACAGCCCTCCGGGACACTGTAACCCCCGTCCCTGCTAGTGGCCAAACCAGTACACAATAATTACTCTCACAATACCTCTGATATGCTTTGCAAGTACCCACACAGTTTGCACTTACCACTAGGGTAGGTTCCTCCAGTTTGACCCTGGGGACCCCCTGTAAAACAAGGTTAGACAGAGCAAATGGCAACACAAACAGGATCCACAGACTGTTTGAAATGCAGAAAAAAGTAGATCTGATTTATTCAGGGGATTTGAACAAGGAAGGGGGTCAGTCAGGTTAATTAGCTTAATTGCTTTATCAGTCACACAGCTGTGCATGCAGTCAGAGTCCCTAACACAGTCACACTCACTGGGTACCCAGATGAGGGAAAGGTGGGCTAGCCAGGTCCGTTGCCTGTGGTAGGCCGGCGTTGCAGCTGGTTGGGGTCCTGTGATGGAAAAAACAACTTGCACAATACACTATTTGTAATCCGGAGCCAGATGGCTCAGTTCGTGAAGGAAAAGAAACAACAAAGCAATCAGATGACACACTTGGATTAAATTGCTGTTGCAGGGAGCTACCCTGATGGTTACTCACGATGCCCAGGACTGGACACAGAACGGACGAAAATCGAGACAGCGAGTGAATTCTCTGGAGTGCCAGGAGAAGCAGGGCCCACATGATTCACCGAGGCATTGTTCCTATTCAGGCGTGGAGCAGGGGGCTGATCCCCGGGCAGGTCCCTCATCGATGGCTCTTCTCTGTGCAGCAGGGTAGTCTGGCAAGGCCCAGCCACATGGAAATAACCGCGGATTCAGGCTGTTCAGGCGGGGTACAGCTTCCAGCAATCAGCACACAGTTCACACAAGGGGGAACTAGATCGCGACCCCCACTCAGTACACAGCACATTTATACATACAGAAATCTTACTGTACCAGGCACGATTCTCCCCAGTTATGATCGCACAGTCTCTGCTTAAACTGGGAGCACAGAATTTGCTGGAGTTCCTATCAGGCCAATCGCATGCAGCAGAATCTTCGGTCCTTTACAGGTTGAGCCTGGATACACTTCAGTGGCGTAATTCGATCTCACCACCTCGGATTGAGTCCGACTGTAATTCTCTTTCTACACTCAGGGTAACGGGCAGACTTGCAGGCCTCAACTCAGGCCTCCCCACATTTCTTCCGCCCAAAGCTATGCAGATCACCGCTCGAACTCTCACGAGCTGCTCCTCTCTCAACTTCCAACTCAGAACTGCCTTAAACAGCAGGCAGCTTGGGGATTTCCTCCAGATCCAAAAGGTCCGGTTGGCTGATTCGACTGTCAGTCAAGCAACAGCTCCCCCTTCAGTTACAAAAAAGCACCATCAGCCTAAAACTACAATTCCCAAGCCTGTACTCCACACAGTCCTTTCAGACAAGCTCCATCTTAGAGTCCCCAGGTACTGATTGGTCCAATTCGGCAATTTGGGATCAAAATGGCAGAGATAATCAGAACAGTCCTTGCTACAAAAAAGGCAGGTTAGAACAAACTACATTATCATTATTGCTCTAAGTTATTTCCAGCAAATAGTTATATCCTTCAACAGAGTTCCCTCTGCACAATTAGCGATGGCAGAAACTGAGCTATTTCCCAGCAGCCCAGGTGAGACTCGAGCATGACAAGACTTTGCCCCCCCCTTTCAGATTAAATATGTCTGCAATCTAGGAAGATCTTAAAGCAACAGTACATAGAAGCTACACAGGCACTCTTTGGTAATAACATTTAAACGGCTATAGCGCCGAACACCAGCCTGGCAGTGAGCATTCAGTCAAGCTCATGGAAGACTTTTCGGGAACCCCCATTTGTGGGGGGTTATATTCATAAATTTTAAAAAAATCAATTACTATAAGTTTAAAGTCTTGGTGTTTCTTTGGTGACCATGACACATCCCCCGTCTATGTGTACCAGCTTGCCAGGGCTCTATCTGCTGCTTACCCTGCCACATATGTAACTGAGAGGTTGGCTCCATGGGGGAAAGGGGGGAGCATTCTGCCAGAGGAATTCTGCAGAAATTTGAATTCCTTATTCCATAATAAACAAGCATTTCATCTACAGACTGTGTGGCAAGAAAGATGATTCACAGGTGGAAAGAAACTACATTTTACTAGCTACTTAAAAAAAAGAAAGAAAATACCTGTTTTTGATTACAAACTTGACATTAGTTTTTTTTTTTTTTTAAATTCTCAATTAACCCATTTTGTAAGCGCAGTAGGACACTCCAGGGGATTGGTTTTCTGAGGTTAATGCACTTCCGGGTACAAAAGGCACTCGGTGCAAGGACGTGGCCTCACACCTCACTGCACACCTGGGCTGCATTGATAATGGGCAGCCAACGCCCTGTCCAGTCTTACTGTTTACACGGGACCTGAGAACCTCAGGGGAGCACTTCTGATACCCCAAGAACGTAAGTAAGACAATTCTTATGACCATAAGAGGGGTCTCGCAACGGTGTTAATATTGATTGAAAGGGAAGACGTTTTAAGGTGGGATCGCAGGACAGACTGGCTAGACTTCATGGACTGGATTTTTGTTGCAGTCATGCTACTTGTGACATGACTGCTAGACAACGTAAAACGTAGTCTGACTTCATGTCGCAAGTGCTGCACACTGCGCATCATAAATGACGCCCGTGTCGTTCTTCTCCCATCAAGTGAGCAACGTGCCACAAATGCACTTCAAGAACGTTTGAAAATCACCGGCAAATAATCTTCCACAAGCAAAGAGATGATTTGATACCTTCTTTTGGACAGACATAGATGTTACAAAAGAAAATAGGCGCTTGAGCTTTCGGATTACACAGACTCCTTCATCAGAAAACAATGACTCTTTTCTTCTGGATCTTTTGTCACAAGGACAATTCTGGTAACAAAACTAGTTTTCTGTTGCAAAAATCTTGGCGCATTAGCAGTAATGCCGCTGCAGCAGAACAATTGCTGCAAGTCCTGCATCCAGAACTTTTAAAAATCGCAGCCCTTGTCTTTATCTGCCCTTACCTTCCTATGTTCCAGTGGACCTTGATTAATAATATATTTGGAATTTAAAAAACAGTTTGATTATGTACTACCAGGACTGCACAGTAGTGTAGAACAGCATTCCATGACATTGGAACTGTGGTAGAACAGCATTCAGAAAGGAATGGAATTCTATACAGAACAACACTCCACTATACACTATAAAGGAGAAATAATCGGTATATAATAACTGGGTTAGGCTTTTTCCCATAGGGAAACTGTGGCATAATTTGCCGTTATAAAGGAGTGTTTATAATGGCAAACACGTGTACGGTTTCCCTCGCTGTGTGCATGCCCAACCTACAGCTCTTCTGGGTTTTCACCGCTCACCACCAGATTTCTTCGTCAGTTGAAACCGCACCGCCACCACTATCTCTAGGCGGTAAGTAACTATTTAAAAAAAAAACTTCCTAACAAAAATCACAACGTAAAGGGGACAACAAAACAAGAAAAGTAAACTGCAGCTAAGCGACCGACTCAGCTAAACATCATCCAGACCGCAGCTACTCAGACCATTTATTTTATATAATTATTGTAGCTAAAGCTCCAATCATAATCACTATATAATAATATAGTGATATAAACTGAATTTATTACTGACACTGGGTTACTGCCTGATAAACCCTCGAAGCTTTGCTGTCGGGTTTGTGTGTGCCATCCAACCCTCAGGTGTGTGTAAATCTCATTACACACACCTACCCCATACTTTATTCTCTATATAATTACTGGGTAGTGTTTTTTCTATAGGGAAATTCCTATTATAATTTGCAATTATAACTGGTTATAATGGCAAATTATAACTGGTTTCCTGATCATGTATATGCCACTGTATGTCTTCCTTCAGTGTGCTAGGGTTGGAACAGCTCCCTGTCACACTCGGTGCTGAATGTTTTTTTTTTTTAATTAAAAAAACAATTTAAAAAAAGTTTCTTCCTCTAGTCACTAGCAGGGAAAACCAAACAGAAAATATTTAAACTTACATCTGGTTTTGGTTTACCTGCTAGCACGCGAGAGCCAGCGGATCTGTCCACCTCTTTCTACCAGAAGCACTCCACAGCTCAGCAACTGCCAACCTCCAGCCTACTGCCTGATTTTTTACAATTGCTGAGGTGAAAAAGTGCACATCAGAAATTATAAAAAAAAGTATGGGGTGGTGTGTAAAACTCGATTTTACACACACTCTCGTTGTGAGATGCATTTCATAAACCCCTCAGGCTTTGCCCTCAGGGTTTATGTAGCATCCCATAACTCAGGTGTGTGTAAAATCTCGTTACACACACCACTCCATATATTATTCTCTATATACTGTAAACATTATACATTGCTAAATACAGAAAAGCACTTTAAATCCTGTATCTGATATTCTGCGGGTTGGGGGGTGGGGAAGTGGACTTCAGAAAAAATGGCAAGCAATATAATTACAGACCCAAAATAGAGAAAAAAACCCACAAAATATTAACATTTATGGTATTCAAAGCTTTTCCTTGCAAGACAGATATTCCTTACTGGATACTATTGAAATGGCTTGTAGAGCAGCTTTCTTAATTCTAAATGCACTAAATAGGGAGCTCCCTTACCTCATCGAGAGCTCCTCCAGGCTGTTTTCACCTTTTTTTTTTTTTATCAACCCCGGGAGAAAGGATCGTAATTTTTCCCTGAGGGCTGGACTGCATGATCCCTTTCCACTTTCTGATTCTCTGATTTCGCTTCCGATCGCTTTGTAACGCCTTGTAGGTGAAGCGCAGGCTGCTTCATTCACTTATGGAGATTAATGTGATTTCCAATTGTAAATCAGGTTTTGATATTTATTGATGCCAGGTTTCAACTAAGAAGGCTGTTGTTAATTGAAACCTGGCACCAGTAGGCCCCAAAACGCGATTTTAAATTGAGAAATCACATTTGAAAAAGACGCTCCATTCAAGTGAATGGAGCACCTCCCCGTGCTCGACCTACAAAGACATCACAAAACGACTGAGCGCGGGGCAGATCAGAGAGTCAGGAAGTGGAAAGGGATGATGTGGCCAATTCCTCGGGGGCAAATTACGATCCCTTCCCTTCCTTGGGGGTGGATAAAAAACAGGTGAAAACAGACTGGAGGAGCTCATGATGCAGTAAAGAAGCTCCCTGTTTAATGTTTTGAGAATCAAAAAATACCAAGAAAGGTGCTCTTTAAGGTCCCATGGTTCACTGAAGCCCAATGATTTTGTGATCTTAATCTTGTAGATCCAGTTACTTTCTTTCTGAAGATCCAGAAACAAATGGTTTGATACCTTTTATTGGACAAACAAAGATAACAAAGAAATAGTGCTTCAAGCTGGATATTCATGTCCTTTTCCTCAGAAGCTTGTAGCTTCTGAGGAAGGACTGAGGAAGGACTTGGTTGGTCCAAAAGCTTAGGCACTGTTTTCTTTTGTTACATCTACTGTATGTTGGTCCAATAAAAGGTATTAAAGCATTTGTTTCTGATTCTGTTCTTATGAGGACCAATGCGGCAACTAAATTAATTCTGTGTTTCTTTCTACAGTAATATTTTAAGTCTGTCACCACCCCTCCTAGGTGGTGGCAGCATTTAAATGCCTATAAATCTAAGGTGTCATGCATCAGACCCATGTTTTTCAAAGAAGTGGTTCCCCACTAGCGTGTCAAGTTTACGTTGTACAATAGCTGGTTCGTGTTCTTGGATATGTGTTTTGATGGGATGCATTGTTCTACCCACATATAAAGGGAAAGGGGAAATTGTTTAACCAGGAAAGGCACACTAAGTCGAAGCTTGTTTCCAGGTACGACCTGGGAGCACAAGCAATTTAAGTGACTTGCTCAGGAATGCTAGGTTTTATGCTTGGTCACATGTGCATCACAACACATAAACAACACAACTGGTATTACAGCTGATAAATTCATTGATAATTACTGGTGCACTGTTTCCTTTTGGTTGGTGGAACTCATTGTCAGTCTGTGCATAACTGCATATGTTACAGTCATGACATTTTATTTATTTATTTTTTTTTATTTTAGTCATTGGTAACCAGGTATGGCTCACTAGGCACAAGTGCCTGTTTTCAGGGGCGACCTGGGAGCACTGGACAGTTAAGTGACTTGCTCAGAGTCACACAGTATGCAAGTAGAGGTTGTGAGAATCAAACCAAGGTCTGGTCTGCTGGATATACCAAGCTCGTTCACCGCTCATTACTCTAACCTCTAGGCTATATTGCCTTTAGGTTTTTCTGGTAACCAGGTTCTGTTCTGTACTTGTTCCTCTTCCAAGTGAATGTGAACTATTCTCTCACATAGACTGCTTGCTTTACTAAAGGTAATCCTTGGTTTTGTGCTCACTGCAGAACTACCTCAGTGTCTGTTGCTAAAATTGACCAGTTATGGTTAATAATATTCCCCACCTTTCCTGTTATTTGTCTGTATTCAGTGATGAAACTCACTGGGACAAATTCCATTTTACCAGGTTTGGTTTTTCAACCAACAAAGATTTTCTGTCATGTTGTCTAGCTGTTTGTTTTGCCTGATCTAGAATTTCTTTGGTATAGCCCCTTTGGAGGAATCTCTTCTTAAGGTCTTCAGCCTGCAATAGATACATCTCCTCTGTACTACAGTTTCTCCTCAACCTCTTGCAACAATTATTTAGATTTTTGGACTCCTATATTCAGCTTAGTGTGCTCGGTATCTCTCTGGGATTGGTACCCGCATATTGTCTAGTCAGGGTTTTTGCCCTCACCTTGCCCCCTGCTCTACTACTATCTCTCCGAGTAACTATTAAGGACCCGATCCAGAAACGATTTTTGTTATAAGCACAGAATGGGAGAAACTGTTTTGTGTATCAGGCCTGAATGCGTTGATGCTTGTATACGTTTGATGAGCGGGTCATGTGTTCAAACTTAAGCTGAGATTTGTGGATCAGGCGCTAAGCCTTTTACTTGGTCCCAACTAGTGTTGCTTGAATAGTGCTTTTGTGGATCCGACTGTCCTCTGTTGGGTAGTTCTGTGTTCCAACCTAGGATCCGGCAGATGGCTCTAAGGTCAGATCCACTGGATCCAACCTCGGATTGTTGAATCTGGTGGTCAAATCCATTGGCTCCAGCATTGGATAGTTGGGTCAGATTCATGGATACGTCGAATACTTACAGTGGATCCTAGGAGGTCGGATCCTTGGTCGGATGTTTATGCCATCCGAGGCTATCCGATATAAGACCAAAATGATGTATCTGATGGTATTTGACCTGGTAGGACACTATCCAAGCAACACTAGTCCTAACCATGTTTGAAACCATTAATGTTTCTTGTATCCACCACCTCTACCAGTAGGCAGTTCCACAGCTCAGCCGCTCTGTCAAATAAAACTTTGTTGTGTCCTTCCTGACTCGCCCCCTCCCCCCGCCTCCAGCTGCCACTCATGTCTCTGTGCTTTGGTTTGCTGAATCCTGCTGAATGTTTCCTCCCAATCTACCGTATTTATTTATTTATCTATTTATTGTCTCGGGCGAACAACCTTTGAGCTTGGAGTTCTTTAACAAATGTTCCATGTCAGTTAGGAGATACAAATAAGAAAGAGAGTAAGTACACAAATACAAATACTTTGTACAGAATGAATACAAAAATGGTTACCTATGAAACTATAGGATTAATTACAGTCATGTACTAAAAATCCTGGGGCAGGAAAGTGAGAAGGAGGAGAGCAGCCAAGTTAGCATTGTCATGAGACGGGGTTGGTAAGGACAAGGAGCTTTAGTGGTGGGTAGGGGGTGGAGAGTGGAAGACAGAAATTGAAGGGGAAGTAGAGGTAGTGTGACAGCTGAGAGGTGACCATCTTGGGGGATGATGGTGGGAGAGTAGAGTGGTAAAGATAGAGCAGGAGGGGTTGGTGGGGAATCATGGTGGTGGGTTTAGAAGCTGGAGAGGGAGCAGGAGAGGGAGAGTGGAGGTAAGTAAGGATCGGGGGGGGGGACTGGGGAACCAGTCTGAGCAATAGTGATGCTCAGATAGTGCCACTGTGGATCTGCCAGTGATTGGGCAGATGGCGACACTATTTGAGTGGGATCCTGCTGAATACAGAGGTCGGATCCCAGGTCGGATCCTCCGTTATCTGGTGTCGGATCCAGAGATCCAACCCAGGATCTGATGGCTGGATCCACAGATGGATAGTGATGGTATCTGGCTGGATCCAGTATCCTGCTGCGAGGATAGGTATCGAGTGGATCTGGATTGGTCCGGATACTATCCGAGCATCACTACCAAGCAGTCACATATCTTGTGCATTCCTTTCAAGAACTTGAAGGTCTCTATCATATTGCCCCTCTCCCTTCTGGTCTCCAGTGAGTACACATTCAGAGTCATAAGCCAGTCCTTGAAAAGTATGGCCTGTTGACCTGAATTATTTTGGTTATTGTACACTGCACTGTCTCCTGAAGAATTAACTGCAATTAATTCCTAAAACAATGTTAAAAATTCTCCCCTAAAT
Organism: Neoceratodus forsteri; assembly: GCA_016271365.2. NCBI lineage: Eukaryota > Metazoa > Chordata > Ceratodontiformes > Ceratodontidae > Neoceratodus > Neoceratodus forsteri. The sequence goes on along the minus strand of CM028135.1, from coordinate 23,832,841 downwards.
GACCCCGTTTCCAATGCACCTGCTTGTAAGACACTTTACAGATAAAGAGTGTCTCATGCAGGAAAAAGAAGCACTCTGATTGGTTGAAAATGCTCCCAGAATCTATAATTTAACCCATACATGTCAATCAAATACAGTACTTATTCATTTTTCACAGTTTATTTACCCAGTATTGTTTAGCTAAGATGCAATATCTCATTTTCAGTAGGTCCCTGTTTCATCCTACTTTTAGAGATGGAATGGAGTGAACCTTTGAAAGTGACTTGTTTAGGGTCTCAAAGCCAGTAAGGGGCTCTGGTGGAATTTGAACTCAGGTCTCCCATTTCCAGTCTGGTGCTTTAACCTCTAGACAACACTGCCTCTAAGAAGATAGACTTCATATACTGTAGCAATTTGTTTGCTGCCAAAAAAAAAAAAAAACACCTGACACTGTCAGCAGTTACGGGAATACATCTCACTTGGCATTGCTCTGGCCAGTCTTTCTTAGCGAGACCACGCTCAAGCCTTTATGAATTATTCTTAATTGTACTGCGGTAACCTGTTCATCAAAAGCCTCAGAAACACACGCTGTGCCTGTACAGTATCGTTCTCATCTTCAACTGTAATTAGTCTTTCTGTGGCACGTTTGGTGTGTTCAACCGTCATATCCGAAAGACAGCCTGGGAACATAGTACCCTGAAGCTCATGTAGCCCTCAGTGTCATAGGAAGATGTAAAAAAAACAACCACGACAATTGACTAGCCTATCTGGCTACTTCTTCATACCCAAGCTGAAGACTCCACTTAGGCAAAATTTTCCTACATATTTTTAGTATCTTCCTACTCAATATGGTGTCTTCATGAACGTCATGAAACTCTAATATACAGACACAATTGAGCTTATGTTTCATTCAGTTTCAGTATAATCCTCTCTACCCCCCCCCCCCACCATTTTAGGTGCCACATGATAGCTTGCAGCATGTATTGCCATCGTGTATACTCATTTGTTCATTCTGTTGAGATTGCGTTTTTTTTTTTGCGTGCATGAGCTGTCCATTAGTTAGTTGCGTGGTCTGTGTAGTGGTACTGTCAGTGGCATGTAGTACTACGGTTGTGTGGTAGTGCAGCGTGCACCAGGAACTTCCAACAGTAAGCGTGAGCCATTGCTGTGCAGTATGTATGGAGATAACTATCCTGGGTCTGGAAGCCACCATACAACTGGGCACGGGAAGCTGCTGTCGCTGCACCAGGTGGCAGAAGTGAAAGTAAGCCGTCTTGGGCTAGGGAAAACAGAGTTTGTTTAGTAGTTTTTTAAGGCACCCTATTCCTGTCATCAGACCTTCCCAGTAAACAGGTGTCTACCTCTCTTAACTCCCCGTACCCTGCCCCAAACCAAAGACTCCTAGGAGAGTAAAAAAAAGAACCACAGAGCACGGTATCCCTTGCTGAACTGAAAACTGTAATCATCTGAAGGAAAATAGCCAGTATATAAGTTTAACAGAGAAAACTGCACTATGTGATTCAGCTTTTTCTTTTCTCTCCCGAGATTGTCGGTCTGGGGTAGGGGGAGTGGGGAGGAAAAAAACCTAGCAACTGGAAGAGTTAGGGAGGAATCGACTACGGCAGTCGGGTGCCTTAACCAAAAAAAAATGTTGAAAAATGTGCTTCTTTGTGTGTGGCTGTCCTCCAGTATCCTGCAGTTCCCTACTCCTAGGAGGACATGAGAGGTACTTGACAGGAAGATAATGGCAAGTGTTTGGAAGATGGCCGGGGACTTCGGCAACGAGAGTGACCCCGCAACGCTGAAGACAATAATTGAAGGACTTGGCAGTATTCAGATGAATACGTGGGCTTCAGGCTTGTTTAGTCACTGTTTATCGGACTATATAAGAATGGTCTTAGTTTTAAGAGGGTCCTGCAGTGTTGTTTGTTCCAGCAGAGTATCTGGGTTTCCACCATCATTCTCACTCCCCAGCCAAGGCAAGTGAGGAAGCCCAAAGACACAAGCAGGGAGGCAGCAGCAGTCATGGTTCATGAGGATTTGGCACCAAGTGTCCATACATCTCAACTTTTTGTTCCTGAAATACACTGCAAATTGGGGGGTGGGACACTGGTCCCTAAAATCCCACCCACATCATCAAACATGGAGATACAAGCTCTAAACACTGCAGAAACTAGCGTTAGATTTTTGCGAAGTCTAATTTTGATTTAACATGATAGATTACCATAAGGTTAGCTTGATATTGTATTATAAACATAGTCTCACTTGTATTCCAATCTATGTTCTACTGTGTAACTCACAAAATGTTGAACTGTTACTGTAACGTAAAGATGTGTATTTTTGTTTTTACCTGTGTAATGTAAAGATGTGTACGTGTCTCTACCTGTGCTTAATCCCGGGTCGCCCCTGAAAAAGGGACTATCATCATCTCAGTGGGTCTCACCTGGTTACCAAAAGTTTAATAAATAAATATTATTATTAATTTACTTTGTAAAGTCCGAGTTTCAGATCGTTTGCTGAAGTGGTTCTTTGTACATTGTTCATGCCTTTTTTGGTGGAGATGAGTACAATTGGTACTTCCACTTATTACTGAGGGCATTTGCATGAAAACAGTATCTCTGAATCTTCAATGTCATCCGCCTGCTTCTCCCTGCAATGATTCTCTGTGACATCACAGTCAGTTGCTGTGGAAAAGATCATAGAAACATAGACTTTGATGGCAGATAAGGACTGCTTGGCCCACCTAGTCTGCCCATTTCCCTACCTACAGGATAAGCTACAGATCCTAGTTAACCAACAGCCTGTTTCTTCTTACCCCCCACAAGAATTGCCTTATGTCTGTCCCATGTATTCTTGAATTCTCCCACAGTTTTAGACCCCACAACCTCCTCAGGAAGGCTGTTCCATGCGTCCACCACCCTCTCTGTGAAAAAATACTTCGTCACATTGCCCCTGAGCTGCCCCCCTCTATCTTTAAATTGTGTCCCCTTGTTCTTGCACATCTCTTTTTCTGAAAGATGCTACCCTCTTGGACTTTGTTGATTCCACTAAGGTACTTAAAAGTTTCTATCTTGTACCCCTTCTCCCTCCTTCCCTCAAGGGTATACATATTAAGCTCCTTTAGTCTCTCCTCGTATGGCTTCTCTTGCGCTCATGATCTCACAAATGGAGGATTATGACTTCAGTGGGGAAGGAGGATGAGAGCGAGTTTAAGACAAATACTGTGTAACGTGTCTTTTTAAAGGGGCACTGTTGGGATTTATGAGGCCTTGTTAACAAAAATATACTGTACCTGTATAGGTAGTTTATACCATTACCAGTTGGGAGCCAAAAGTATGTGATCTACCCTCCAGAGGAAGATGTGAAGTGAAACGCCTTTATATTTCTAAAGTAATAAATCTCTTGCCTAGGAGCTCACAAAGAAATCCCACCCACCCCCGCCGCACAAAATCACAAGGCGGGAGATGTGTGCATGGGTGCTGTGTTATTTTATTTACAATATTTGGTCTGGAGGGCATACTGAGCTTAAAAACAGCTAATTCCCAGGTGTGTCCTGGAGGGAATATAATACATAATACAGCAAAATGATGGTTGATTGCATAATTACATCAAGATGATGACCTGGTGCAAAATTAAACTGTTAAGAAATTATAACTGTAAGAAGAAACAACTTTTGCTAGAGTAAGAGACTCACACCGAAGGTCGTCGTCAAGGGGTCCAGGATTTTCAAGGGGGCAGAGGGGAAAGGGGAAGGAAAGGAGGGGAGGGTGAGAACAGAAGAGGAAAAACTGAGGGACAAGGGAGGATAAGGAGAGAGCTGAAGAGGGGGCTAGGAACTGGTGCAGACATGATGACGTAATCGATTCTTCCCCACGATCACGGAGGAGAAAGTGTGAATGGCAGCTGCCTGCATAGCTTCCAAGAAGTCCTTTCACCCTCCAAATATTAAAGATTCGTCACCTCTCCAAAGGGCTACTGTAAAACAGGAATGCAGGCAGGTAGCAGGCCTGCTTCAGCCAATGTGTTGCTGTCCTATAGGGATTTTAAAGTGCAGACGGACTACATCAGAGACAACTGCCCTGGAAGGCAACATTCTAATTGTTGTCATAATTTAATATAAAGTAAGATGAATTCCTTTTATATAACAGGTTGGTGTTTAATTGTACAAAGATAAATGTGTTATCTTGGCACCCCGTTTTCAAAATGACATGTTATCTTACAACTTACGTATTTCACAATTGTTGTGAAAGCTGTGTAGGGTACAGTGGACTACTATACCAATCAAAGAGCAGCTTTCACAATGCTGATGACATCACAGTAGACTCATGCAGCACTGAAGCAGGCAGTTCACGTCAAAGACAAACAAATTGTCAAACAGACAGCAGATTTAGCTTTTCAGCTAGCAAACTGATGTTGTATACATCCAGTACGCAATGGTCTGACTCAAAATACAAGTTACTACCACTTGTGAGGGAGCAGGACTTTCAGAACTCACTTGTGGCTCCACTGCTGGTGAGGTATGATCATGCCCCCTCACGCTTGAAGATAGATTGCCGTGAGTCAGGCCGTTGCATGCCCCCTTTTTATGTATAAAGATCTAGGACTGAATGATGCAAGATATATGTGTGGCATCATAACTGTCTAGCGACGTTTTGGCCTGGATGCCATGGTAAGAGTTTTGACAAAACTGGACCTTCCAGGTAAAACAAATACATGTAATTTAAAATGAGTGTGAAACATGTTTGGTGTAAAACATTGTCTATTCGCCGATTGGACCGTCATTTACCCAAGCATCTTTTCAGTTTCTTACCAGGAACTGAAAAAACAGCTCACCTCAGGAATTAATGCAAAAAAAAAACAAAAAACTGGAGGGGATAAAACTGCATGATAAACTCTAAGGAACTGCTCAAGAAAAGAAAGAAGAAAAAAAGTTTTTAATGTAAAATCTTTTAATATAACTGAAAAGGGTCTGTTGCTGACACCATCCAGATTTAGGGTTAGGCATAACTAGGATAATGAAATGCATGTGGGTTAACTGCAGCGGGAGGCAGTCTAGGCACAGGCCTGCTGGCTGTTGAAGTGACGGAGGTGGCACAGTGGTGTATTTTATTGTGATCTGTGAAAGTGCTTTTCAGTATGATTGTTCAATTAACGTAAAGTCTGTTGATGTGCATTTTCAGAGGTCACCAAAAGGGTTAATCCAATAATGGTCCATCAGCCAGCTGAGCTAAAAGGAGCCCCCTGTGATGGCTGGGGATGGTTCATTCTGGCAATCGGATCACATGACATGCCAGCCTCTGGTGCTGCAGCAGCAGCTGAGAATGACCTCCCAGTCTCGCTGGCTTCCTAGTTCTTACTATCTCTGTCAGGCTGTTCGCCTCGTAGGCTCAGCCTGTGATTTTCAATGACTGATACGAAGCACTGGACCTCTGACAGCACGGGTGGGGCGCACCCTGTTCGTTCGCCTCCTCCTCCACACCTCTCAGCATCACACACTAACCATGTCTTTCTGCTGTTGTTGTTTCTTTTTCAGAGATTATGGGAGCTCCAAGCGAAAATCAGGTAAGACATCTTGATTGTTCCTTTCTTGTTGCATGAATCATGAATTGTTAAAGAGTTCAGCGAGTTAACACTTTGCTGCCCAAATTGATACTTGCCTTGCTTTTATGTCTCTGGGACCTCTCTAGAAATGGGACCCTGGGTCTCAGTGAGTAACATGTCAGCTAAAACCTTCACTAAACAAAGAATAAAGAAATACTGCATTGCTGATTTAAAAAAAAAAGCAAAGAAGAAGGTTACCTGTATACTCAGGATCATAACACTTGCAGGAGGCGGGGGTACATTTGATCATTTTGGCTTTCTGGAGCTTGCATGCACCCCCAGTGAAGTCGCACATTAGGAAAGGGTGATGGTAGTGGGCTGCCTAAAATGTAACAGTTGGGCTGGATTAGCTGCACTGAATGCTCGGAATCTGGATTCTCTCTAAGGCTGTGAGCCACCTGTTGCCAAATGAACTCTTTCTCTCGGGGTAGATTTTATACATACCGCCCAGCTGCATTAAACTTCTCCAAGCAATCAGGCTTTCAGTCTGTTGTTGTTTTTCGTTTGCAAGTCCATGTCTGACACACTTTCTTTTTCCTTTTCCTTGCTAATGGTTTTACTCGCGGTATGTCTTTTTTTCAAGCCATTAAACTATGTACCTAGGATAACCCAGCTGAGCTGCTACATCTCATTTCCAGTGGGGTCCTGCTTCTACCTTTTTGCAGTTGGGAAGACCGAAGCACTGGGAGGTTAAGTGACTTGCTGAAGGTCACTCATTGAGTGTTTGCCACTAGTGGGGTGTGAACCTGCAATCCACTGGTTCACAAGTCAGTTCTCTAACCACTAGACGACACTGCCTCTTTAACGGTGTGTTAATCAAAAATAGGACAGACGTTTATTTTAGAGTTGTGCTTCAGGAGCATGTGATGCCATCGGTGGTTCCAGTTCTAACAGCATGGGGCATCTTCTAAAGGTGAAGCGGGCCCTAAAAAACTCATATTTCCATGGTCTAGATGAAGAAAATGCTGTTAAACCTCTCAGAAGCAATTCTTAAAAAAAAGAGGGAGTTAAATGTATAAAACATGACTTTCATATCCTTCCAAGATATCACATGCTGGGAGACATGTTTATGCATCAAGCAGTCCAGTTCCGCTTATTTTAGATTTAAAGAGACAGAACTGTTTTTTGTTTTTGTTTAAGATGACCATTTCGGGCTCCAGGTCAGCTTTCTCATGCATGCTTGGTTATAAAATATGTCAGCTTTTAGCCTTTCACATGCTATAGAAAATTAACTATAAGGTTAGACCAAGTTATAGCAGCAGTTCCTTTAAAAAAAAAAAAAAAAAAGTATTTTTTTCTTCTTTTCTTTTTTCTGCAATGTTTGGATCCTGCTGTCCCACACCCCTACAATGGGGTTGCCATAGGTTCACTCTTTGACTGGCCAGGAGGGGTGAGGGGTGAATGGCTGTCTTCACAGCTGACATCTGTGTCGGTCCGTAACCAGCTAAAAGGGTGTGTGAGTGTCATGAGGCCAGCACTCTTCCTCCCTGCTTCCCCAGGAGTCGATCACCATGACACCTCAGTGCAACCTGCACCTGCGTGCCTCAGTGCAAGTATGATCATCACGGAGCAGTCTTGACCCATGGTAAGCCACATAGGGGTGAGAAGTCCAAATGCCCTGCACCCTCCTTCTGCCCTCCCCAGTATCCCATCACCTTGATGCCCCAAAGCACCCTGCCTCCAGCCGGCGTTAGTGCAAGTTCGATCATCATGGGGGCAGTGTGGGATCATAATCAGCCAGTTAGGGGTGTAAATGCTGGATGCCCTGCACTCTTCCTCCCTCCCTTTCTCCTTCCCAGGAGCTGATTGCCTCGACGCCCCAACGCGTCCTTCCCCAGTGGCCTTAAGGAAAGTACAATCATCGTGGGGCAGTGCGGGTTCATAATCAGCCAGCTATGGGTGTGAATGCCGGGTGTTTTGGGCTACTCCTTCCCAGGAGCCAACTGCCTTGTTGCCGCAATGCAGCCTGCCTACAGCCAGCTTCAGTGCAAGTGAGATTACCATGGGGGAGAGTGTGTGCCCATAATTAGCCAGACAGAAATGTGAATGCCAGGTATCCTGGCTCTCCCTCTGTGCTCTGCAACTGATCACCTTGACGCCCTAGTACGCCCATTCCCTAGCCAACCTCAGTGTGAGTTTAGTTGTCATGGGGCGATGCCAGTCGATCATCAGCTGGCAGGGGGTGGTAATATTTGGTGTTCTGTGCTCTACCTCCCTCCCCAGGAACTGGTACCCTTGACACTGCGATGCATTCCTGCCTTCAGCTGATCTCAGTGCAAGTGTGATTGTCACAGAGCAGTGCTGGTGCACAATCAGCCAGCAGGGGGCGTAATGCTGTTGTCCTGCATTCTCCCTCCCTCTCTCCCCAGCAGCTGATTGCCTTGATGCCCCGACGTGCCCATTCCTCAGCTGGCCTAGTGCAACTGTAGCCATCACGGAGCAGTGCTGATCCACCCAGTATGGGGTGTGAATACTAGGGGCTCGATTTTTGAAGCCCCCAACTGCCACAAGCCCCAGGTGCGCGGAAGATATGGTGCACGGGGCTTGCTGCAATCACCCGGCCAGTGATCAAGAGTTTTGTCAGTTTACTGACATATAAAGCCCTACACGGCTTGGGCCCTTACTACTTGAAAGAGCTTCTGGTTCCTTACCTTCCGGAGTGACTGCTCCGCTCAGCCAACAAGGGGTTGCTAGGGATTCTGAGGGTAGCTTTAAAATCTTCCGGCGCCCGAGATTTTATGTTCGCGGCGCCGACCCTCTGGAATTCTCTACCCCGTTGGATTAGAGAGTGCATGACTGTGGGGGGTTTTAAACAAGGATTTAAGTCCTTTCTATGGAAAAAGGCATACAGTGATGGTATTGACATGGACTGATACTATTGATTTTAATGTTTTTATGATGTTTTAATATGATGTTATTTTAATGTAATGCACCTTGACTTCAGAAAGACGCAATATAAATAAAGCTTATTATTATTATATTATTATTCAATCCCATGCACCAGGTGCTACAAGTTAAACCAGCTTTTTCAGGTGTTGCTTACGGCATTCCCGGGGCCGTTTTTGTGGAGCTTGCACTAGCGATCTGGCGCAAGTTGCCGTAAAACGTGAAAATGGTCACAGTTGTGCCCAAGATTCGAGAATTGGGTGCAGTTGCACAAATGGCAGTGGCGGAGTTAGAGGAGGGGCTGGGGGGGTGGTCGCCTCTGCTGGCTGCCCCAGTGTGAGTAGTGGTGCCCCACCACCATCTTTATTCACTGTTTAGTGCCCATTGTGGAGCCCATGATTGACTGAATGGCCCCACGTGGCTCCCAAAAGCTCCTCAACCCGGCTCCGCCACTGACAAAGGGGTTTGGTGCACCACCAGAACCTAACTGTCGTGGCAAAGGGCTTGATTCAGTCCCTGCACCATGCTTTGAAAATCAAGTCCTGCGTTCTCCCTCACTCTCCAGGAACCGATTGTCTTGACTGCCCATTGCACCTGGCCCCGAGCCGGGCTCATCGAGAATATGATCATCACGATGCGGCCAGCAGTCAGTGGCTGTGGCAGGCAATATGTTTTTTAATATCACCAACATTCTTTTTCACTTTATATTGTTCATATAAGTAGAGCTATTCTATATAATGGTGCTGCCGGGACCATGTAACAGTTTTGACAAGTAAGACTTTGCCAGATTCATTTTGACGAAGACACAGTGGTGGAAATAGGTGTGGGAACAGGCAGTCACATGAGAAATCAGGATGGCACCCGCTGCTTTGTGGGCTGGAAGGTTAAAAATTCAAAAAGGTTAATGAGAGAGATAGTATCCTAGGACATATACCCCTCAAAGTGCATTTACATGCACCAAATAAAGTGTCAAAATGTAAAATGTTAATGAGCTGGGGATGCATTACCCAAGACACCCACAATCCACTCAGAGATTTAATTTTCTGTTCAAATGGGATTTTTTTTCCAGTCCAGCAATGCTGAGACTCGTTACCTAAACATGACTCAGAATGTGTAATGAGTAACACTCAGAGTGTGTAGTAATCGACCCTCATAGTTTGTAATATGTAACCCCCAGGGTGTGCAGTAAGTAACCCTCGGGTTGTGTAATAAGCAACATTGTGGACGTCAAGTCAGAGTTAAGCTTATTTTATTATTTTGACTTCTCTCCTGTCATAAAACGCAAATGTATGCATACATATATGCATAAACATATACCCATATTGATGCACAAGAAGAAATACATATAAGTAAAATTCATGCTGATGGTACAGACAATAAAAATGTTAAAATATTAGCATTTATTTCTGTATGAACTCCTCTATCAGAGTGTTAGCCTAGTATGGGCTATAAAATCAGCTGTTAAAAGTGCGCAGCTGTGGCTGCCCTAGTGGTGCAGAGGGCTGAGGCACTATGCGTCTTACCTCTCACCATGCCAGCGAACCGGGTCCAGGAACAAGTTCAGGTTGTTGGGAGTTGGCCCGGGGGGGTGTGGAGGATTGAACGTCCAATGGACTGCTTTCCTCTCCCGGGTTGGGGGGACAGTGCTGTCATGCTCCTTGGCTGCCATTTGGTGAAGGCTGGGTGGCACCAGAGTTAGAGCAGTGCAGAAGAAAGGGCAGCAGTTGCATAGCATGTGTGTGTCTCCACACACCCACACATATGGGCCGCCATGGCAAAGGGAGAAAAGCAGTGGAAAAATGGCAGACACAGGCCATATGAAGCCTTGTCTGCCTGCCCTCGCCTCACACTGCTGCCAGCTCCTGACCCTCCAAATCTGGAATCAGGACTCTGGGTGGGAAGGATGGCTCCCTTCCTGGCCCACCAAGGGGGGCAGGAACTTGGGGATATGGCGCTGGAGGAATGGAGAGGCGTGTTGTCGGGTGGGAGGGCTAGGACAGGGCTGAGCAGCCACCTGCAACGCGCCCAGGAGGATAAACATCTATATGAAAAAAAAGTGCACAGCTCTCTTAATCTGATGGGAGCCAGCCCTTCATATAGCCCCAGGAAAAGTCCTTCTCCATGGACTGTAACAAAAACCAAATCACTGGAACAGGCGAGTGCATATAGTGGAATCAGTCAAGTGACCCTCTGCTCCAGCCACCTCCTCTACCCTGATAAAAAGGCACCCGTAATCCCCAAAACAGTAGCATCCAAGCTCAGTTTAATAGTCGCTGCTCAAATATGCACAGCACAGATTATTTGTTTACCAGTCTTGGAGTCCGTCCCCCATATGTTGCACTTAGGATATGCAATAAGTCACACTCAGAAACATAGAATCTGATGGCAGATAAGGACCGCTTGGCCCACCTAGTCTGCCCATTTTAGGGTGTATAATAGGTAGTAGCAAGTAACACACCCTTGAGGGCTACTTATTACATTATGTAACACTTAGCTGGCTGTATTCTGAGCCGCTGGGGAATCTCTGCACCAGCACCAAGTCTTAAAAGCCGCATGGGTGGCAGGTGCAGCTGTGGAGGTTGTTATGCCTGGTCCAATTAATATATTGGCACAGCTGCACCAAAAAATGGCGCAAACCACCTAAAGTCACGGAGCTGGTTGCAAATGGCTCCGTGATTGAAAATACAGCTCATGCGGAAAAATCTTGTGGAACCACAAGGTTTTCCCACATGGGTGCAGAAAATTACCCATTTTGAAAATCCGTCTCCAAATGTGTAATAAGTAGCCCTCAGGGTATGTAATTAGAGTAGCACTTAGGATGTGTAAGCTTTTCTGTTACTAACTTCCCTTACCAGACAAAGTCCTTTGGGCTGCTCAACACCTCTCCTTTCTCCTAACATACTAATACCTGACCTAACTCCAGGCTACGCTACGAATGCTGTTGCAATTCTTGCTGTTGTACTGGTTTTTTTTTTAACCAAGATGTATAGCTATGAATTTTTTATTTTTGTTGTATAACTGCCTCTGAAGTTCCTCTCATTGCGTAATAATTGTTTTTCACTGCCTCGCATATCCTTTCTGTTGACTGTCCATTTTTTTATTAACCAAGAAGTATATCTAAAAAATGTTCGTGCTACTTGTATAATTGCTTTAGAAGTTCTTCTCAGTTTTGTAAACATTGTTTTTCATTGCCTTGCCTGTCCTTCCTGTTGACACAGAGCCTTTGTAAAGGAGTCTCTGACTCAAAGGGTTGTAATTCCTAGTTCTCAAAAAATAAATAAAATAAAGTAATACATAACACTCAGGGTGCATAATAAGGAGCCCTCAAAGTATGTAATAAGTAGCACTTGGGGTTTGTAATAAATAACCATCAGGGTATGTAATTAGTGTAGAACTTAGGATGTGTAATACATAGCACTTTGGATGCGTAATAAGTAGCACTCAGAGTATGTAATAAGTAGCACTCAGTGTGTAATAACACTCACAGTGTGTAATAAATAAGACTGCATGCATAATAAGTTGCACTTAGGGTGTGGAATAAGTAAGGTCACAACCCTGAAAAACTGATCCTCTGAATTTTGTGGCTAAAATTCAAGAGCGGCAAGCAAAATATTTTAACATTTTTTAGTCCCATTCAGCTAAAATTGTGAAGTGGCAAGTGTTTATTTTTTGTTACCACATTTGGTTATTATTAATTTTTTACTGAAAACCCATATCCTCAATAACCCTCAGAGAGTCTCAAGTTGTTCCCCCCCCAACAAAAACTTAACAGTATTTTAATTGCGTCCCCCCAGTTTCACTTCATCCCACAAATCTATATATATATCCCCATGTGGATATACAGTAAGATGTGAACGTGTGTCATGTATGCTCTTTTTCCCCTGAAGTGACCAGCAGCAGGTTTAAAACAACTATTTTTGCTCCTTTAAAGAGCAGCTGACACCGTCAGGTGAACTTTAAAGGGGCACTGTCAGTATTTGTCCTCCGTTTTTGTAACTTCCAAACATTGTGCCTTTTGGTACACACCTACATCAGCTGGAGTGTACAGTACCCACATTGGACTAAAAAAGAAGGAAATGCACCAGATTTGTATATTTTCATTATTATTAGAGTTTACCTTGACCCGAGGTAATGTCACGCATCCCTAGAAGCAGATCCTGGTCCAGAATGCGTAGCACGACATGTCCCAAGGTATTTTTATAACATACTATTTTATAAACATGCTCCCACTGTAACTTCTATTGTTGCAAATCGAGCCTGGTATTGTAGCATGCAAAACGAGCACCGCAAAAGTTGTAATTTACTTTTCCCAAACGGAGTCAAAATCCTGCGCATGCGAGGAAGAAACGTGTAGAAAGATCCCGCACATGTGCAAGAACATGCCACCATTGCGCATGCATGGGATTTTCGGCTCTGGTTAGGAAAAATAAATTACAACATTTGTGGTGCTTGTTTTGCGTTCTACAATACTAGACTTGGTTTGCGATTGTAGGCTTTACAGGGAGAGCATGTTTGTAGAGTGGGCATGTTATAAAATGCCACTTTGGGACTGCGCTCATGCCTAGTGCGTGTTCTGGACCAGGATCTGCTTCCGGTGACGTGTGGGTCGAGGTAAATCTTAATAATAGTGAAAACGTAGAAATCTGGTGCATTTCCTTCTTTTCTAGTCTGATGGGGGTATTGTACACTGCAGCTGATGTACGTGTGTGCCAAAAGGCACAATGTTTGGAAGTTACAAAAACGGAGAGCAAAAGCTGACAGTGCCCCTTTAACAAAACATAATATTTAGACAGTCCAGCTTGTATTTCCCAGAAGTGCTGTATTCCTCCTCACCATTATTTACTAGTGAGGTCATTTGCGTGAAAACAGGATATTTGCTCCTGAAGAGTTTATCTATTCATGCTGCTTTCTCCCTGCCTGAGGTCATAATGCACTGTGTGTGACATCACAGTTACTCCCATGGCAAAAGGTTGTGATGTCACAACACAGGATTATGACTTGAAGTAGGGTGTAAGCTAGAGAGGCAGATGGACTCTAAGGGATGAAGACCATGTACTCATGTAAATTTCCTCAGTAAGAAATAATCAGAAGTCGAAATCTATAGAATAAGTACAGAATGCAAGCTGAGTTGTGCCTAATTATTATACTTTTAAAAGTTTTCTTTGAGGCATCAGGTGCAGTCACGAATCAGTAAGTTTTTATGCACACTCTGACATTTGGAAAACTGATTTGCATTACAACGCTGTTGCATTGCAGTGCTGTTGCAGGGGATTCCCCCTTGGCTAGTTATAATGTTTGAGCGTAAAAGGGTGGTGGCACAATGGTGTGACAGAATGCCCCCTGTTCTGCAGAATGAAAGAATCTGGTAGTAAGGTGATGAGAACTTCCTGGTTAGCGAGCACTACTGGTTTAAAAAAGCATTGTGAGACCGGCGCTGTGGCACTGGGTGAAGAGGAGCACTTGGCCTTCTAGTGACCCAGCTTTGTGCTCCTAGCTCAGGAGAAGCTAGTGTAGGAACGTGTTTGTCCTACAGTGTGTCTGCCTTCTAATCTTAGGCAGGAAGCAGCATGTGGTAACACTTCAGGCTGATGGCGGCAAAGTAACACTGTTAACTGCTGTATAAAAGCTATTATTACATTATGTTAACTCATTTACTGATTCCTCTGTATGTACCCGTTATCTTGTAATGCTGCATCTGTATTTGTATTGTAAGTCATTACTCCCCAGTGCCCCTTTCCCTGGTCGCACCTGGAAACAAGCCTCAGCTCAGTGTGCCTTTTCTGGCTATCAACTTACAAAAAAAAAAAAAAAGTAAACCTATCGCTGTCTAGTGTCACCAGGGGGCTGAATTGAAAGCAGGAAAATTGCAGGTCCTCCTGTTGGAAGACCGTGCTCTTGCCTTTCCTGAACCAACATGGCTCACACTCACAGGGCTCTACTTGTCTGATGTCCTAACCTAGCTAGCAAAGTATGCCCCCCCATCCTGTTTAGCCACCTTCAGGAACAGGTGGGCTGTTATTAGGGTAGAAGTGGAGCCTGGAACAGAACAGACCTCTTGGTGTCAGAAAACCCCACAGTCTGGTATTCCGCTACGAAACTGGCACGAGTTTGCAGCATGGTACAGAGCATGCCATAGAGCAGTCCCATGTCATTTCTGTCACTAACTGGCGCACTGCACAGAATCCTTCCCTATCCTATCCCTCCTTGCCTTATGGGGCCCCACTGGGAGAGTTGCTTTTGATTTTCCGTGCCTGATGGTCACTACTCTGGTAGTCTAGTTGACACCCTCCCCGTTTCCCAGCCTGTTGTCATTCTCTGGCATCCAGATGTACCCTCTCTCTACCCCTGTCCCATTATATGGGCCATGCTTCTGCAGCATCTCTTCTCCCAACGATTTTCCTCACCAGCTCTCCTGGGCTGTTTACAGCACTGCCATATGCTTACTGCCTGTCTATAGAAGGACATAAACCTGCTGGAGGTGGTCCAAAGGAGGCAACAAAGATGATTGTGGGCCAGCAGGGTAGAACATATGAGGAGAGGTTGGCTAGCAGGGTAGGACATATGAGGAGAGGTTGGAGGCCCTGAACGCGCACTCAGTGGAGGAGAGGAGAGAAAGAGGGGACATGATTGAGACCTTCAGGTATATGAAAGGAATAAATAAGGTGGACAGGAGGGTCTCTACAGGCTCCGTGGGAATAGAAACACGAGGAGGCAGAGTCTCAAACTGGAAGCGAAGGTTTAGTAGAGACCAAGAGGCACTTCTTCATGGAGAGGGTGGTAGTGGGTTGCAGTAGGCTTCTGGAGGAAGTGTATTCACTGGAAACTGCAGGCAGCTTCAAGAGAGGCTGGGACAGAGTTAGGTGGAAAATTAGGGTCATGAGGGGTGGACGGGGGGGCTGGTTGGAGGGGCAGGGTCATTAGCGGTCGCTGAGGACCCTGCCACATGAGCAGACTCAGTAGACCTAATGGTCTTACTCTGCTGGCTTTGTTGTATGTAGCATGTCCGTAAGTTCTACAGGTGGGGGGGGGGGCAGAGTAAATACTTTCTTTCTTCTGTAATTCTTTTTTCCGTCCTATGTCCTCCAGACCCTGTGGACCCACTAATCGGGTCCTTCAGCTCACTCCCAAGCCCCACCACTCCATCTTCAACCAGGATTTAGCTTCCTTTCTGAGGCTACTGTGGCTTACCCCCGGTGGGTTTTTAGGGGTGGCCCCAAACCCCTCTGGACTCTTAAAGCTGTAGTGCAGGCAGGCTGTCTGAGTCAGTGGGTGTGACCTTGCGGGAGTGGCACAGACCTTCATTCTACTTTTGGAGGAGTTACGCCGTTGTTTCCCTCTCCCTTGAGAAGAATATCAATCATGTCATCAGACATGCTGGTGTTTTAAGTCATGGTCCCCCCCCCCTTCAAGCATCCTTGGCTGTATCTACTTCTGTGATCATTCAAGTAATGATGTAACGGCAAGAATGCATGCCCTCCCTCCATCCCTGAAAAGAAGCAGCATCCACTGCGACACTCAACTTCCCATCTCTGGCCAGCCCTCCGATGATCCAAGCGCTTTCCTGACTTCAGTCACCAGTGACATAAGTGATGACCCTACTTCTGTGCCAGTGGGCAGGTGCAGTAAGTACTGCTTGATTTTAAACCGGGTTAATCTGTTGGGGATTAGTGAATGAGGAAATTCTAGCCAGGACACTGTGGTGTGGCCTCATGGGGTCACAAAATCAGAACTTACACGGTCGGGTAAGGGCACATAGAACCAGACAAACAACTGTGTATAGAGCCACGATTTCTGTCTTTCTTTTTCAATTTCTGTTTTGTACCTTTCTCTCTGAAGTATCCTTCTTCTGGTGGTAACTGCCCAGCACTGCAACATGTACTTCATCAGTGCTTGACACCCACCTACCCCCTGATGGGGCTCTTCAGGCTTAGCCAGTTCCTGCCAAGGCCATAGCCCTTACCTTTATGACCTCCAACGTGGGAGTGGCTGGTTTTCTGGCCATGGCCTGAGCATGCCCTATCATCCCTATCATCCCACTTGCTGCTGGGGTGTTTTCTGTTCTTTGCTTGCTTCCATATCACGCGCAAGTGCCGGTACTCGAGAATCTACTAGCGTGCACGTGCAGTGTCACCAACGTGGAAACAAAGTTTGTGGCTAGTGTGAGTGAGCAAGATGCTCAGATCTAAACTGTGATGAGTACAAGGATGAGTGCGGCTCATACTGTTTCTTGCTTCTTCTTCTTTTTGCTCATGTACTGTAGCGGCCACCTTGGACCACTCAGGAGGCAAAGGAAAGGGCCACACATGCCACAAACATCAGACATAATTATTAATAACAGAACAGGAACAGAACCTCTGTCTCTGAATCAGATAAGGTTTGCCTGGCAGGAGTCTTGTCAGAAAAAAATATAGCCTGTGGCCCAATCCTAATTTACAGTTAGGGGGTAAATCACTAACTAATGCTGAATGGTATGCTTCTGGCATCACTAATGTGGGAGATCTGCTTGATTCAAGGACCAACATTTTAAAGTCCTTTAGAGAGCAAAATTTCACTTTGTTCTCTACCTTCAAGTTAGAGAAGCCCTGGAAAAGTCAATCTTGGGCCCAAGTCTGCAACTTCCAGATAGGGGTCGGGATTGGAGTTCTATATGTAGTATGGTTGGCTGTAAATGGGGAGTTTCCACGTTGTACAGGTGTATATGCGACAACTCTGACCTTCATTCAGGTGGTGAAATCCTAAAGTCTAAATGGGAGATAGATTTAGGAATTAATACCTCCATAGTAGATTGGAAATCCACCTGGGGTAATGCTTATCATGCTAGTAAAGAGGTGCAGGGTAGGACTATACAATTTAAGATTCTTCATAGATATTATTACTCCCCCAGTAGACTGGAAAAGATGGGTTACTGTCCTGATGGTATATGCTGAAGGTGTAATGAACCTAAAGCAAGTTTACTCCATATGATATGGGACTGTTCTCAAGTGCTCAAATTGTGGAGGTTTATACATAAATTGTGTTAAAATTTATGGGAATCAAGATCTTTTTTCCCCCCAGACTTTTATATTAGGATTTACATCTCAGTTTAAGTCACTTGCAAAATGGCAGATTAATTGGATTTTGTTAGCTTCTCTGGCCCTCAAAAGGTTAACTCTGGCAAATTGGAAAAGTCCCTCAGCCCCTCCCTTGTCGGACTGGTATAGCAATATGTCTGTCTTAGCTCAGAATGAAAGAATCTGTGCCTTGTTACACAAACAAATGCCTAAATTTCTTGCAACGTGGTCTCCTTTTTTAGAATTAAACTTGGATCTAGATGTTTGATTTCATATTATTTAGATTGGCAGATGCTCCACATTGTTCTCATAATTGTTGTCTGATTGTTGAATTAATTTTTTTCATTAATATGCAGACTATTGAAGGGTTCTAAAATGTATTGGTACTTATATAGACTGAATCCATCTTAACATTGTATGCCTTTGTATGATATGGTATTAATATATGTGTTTGTTCTTCTTGCAACTGAATAAATAAAAATTCTTGCAACTGAATAAATAAAAAAAAAAGAAAGAAAAAATATAGATTACAAGAAATTTGGAAAAAAAATATTTATTAGTTCTAGGACCTGTCTGACAATTGTGAAAAAGAACATATTTGATAACTTGCTCAACAGCTGAAGGTCTCCCAGTGAATCGGTAGCTAAGCTGAGATCTGGCCTCCTGACTTTTGACTGTCTGATAGGGATGCTGAAAAAAAAAAAATACTTTACTTGGAAGGATGTGACCAAGTAGAAAACTTTGCCAGTCTCAAAGGTTGGTGAAGTACTGGCAGGTTTGATATTTTGCCAAAAACCATCAAGGTTTTACGAAATTTTACTTGATTTGATTGTCCCTCCTACTGCCAAGTGTAGTGAACACTATGGGTGAAATATTAAAAATGGGAAAACAAAAAGGAAAACAAAATCCCTTCCCCCACCGATGGATCAACCTGTCTTCTCCCTTTTTCTCGCGCCATAATCAAAGTAAACGAAACCAGCATCCCCTTCTGCCCAACCCACTTAGCACCCCGACTCCCCCTCCTCCCTTTGAATGCACTGACTTTAAAAAAAAAAAAAAAAAAGAATCCTGTCCCCGGAGATGGGGACTGACCCATTTCTCCTCACACCACCAAGGTGGAGTTCGTAGTAGGTATCTCAGGATTACTGTCACCTACACATAAGCAGGGTTGATGTATTTCCATCTTTCAAAAATGGACATTTCCATTTGACAATATCTGAAAATCTGTTTTTTTGCCTTTTCCCCAAATTGAGGGAAATTTAGAATTTTTGTACAAAAATGGCAGTTTTGCACAAAAAGCTGGTGCAAAGTAGGGCTGTTGGCATGATAAAGTGGCACAAATAGAGGTTGTTTTTTTTTCATTTCATTTATTTAAAATTTTGTTAACTTGGCAAGTACACTGATGACACATGGACACCTTTTTCAGGAATGGCCCGGACACCAATACGGTACAAATTGCCAGTACAAATACAAAAGTTCGCAATACATTGAAAGATTTGCAGTATCGTACTATATATTTACAAGGGGTAGGCATACAGCTGGTTTGCACAGACTAAACACGAGAAAATCTGGTAGTCTGCTTATGGCCAGGTAGATTAGCTCAGCCAGTACAGATATGATCGTACATCAGATAACTCTTAGCTAGAAGAGAGCAGGCGCCTGCCCGAGTGATTGAGGTATTTTGTTCCAAACAGATGCTGCTCAGAAACCAAAAGAAAATGTTTTATGAAAAATTGACTCTCAAGGGCAGGTTTAAATATGACAACTTCTATGATTTTCCATTTTTATGTTAGAAACTGAAAATAACTGGCTCTCTGTAAGTCCAGTGCCCTGTTTAACAGAGCTTTCGCTGTAGTTTCACACTATAGGGACCTTTCCCTTCAAACTGAAATTGGTTTTATGAAGGTCATTTCGTTTGGAATCTTCTTTGATCTTTGCATAACTGTTCTCATAAACATAATGGATTTAGAGAGAGGAAATTTCATTTACATTGTAAGCCTCTCAGAGGCTGACTCTTGTATATCTAGTTCTCCAAACTCACTCGGTTCAAGAAACATCACGTTCATTCGAGGAACTTTTTCCTTTTTAAGTGCTTCGATTGTTCAACTAGCAAGTTTATTTAATTTATGTGGGCCAAAAAGCAAAAACTGTGTTATACTGCCAGGATTTCCAGTGATGCACTTTCCAGTGATGATTGTGCCCTTGGGAATTATGTCATCATTTCAGACGTTTTATGGGCAGAATCCTGCATTTCTTTAGAAGTTACATCACTGGATCATTTGAGTTTTCACTATGTAGTGTGTTTGACTGTAATTCAAATTATGCGTTTTTTGAATTGTTTAAAGAGCGAGTAGCACCAAGAATACCCAGCAGAAAATGTTATTCATTTTTGTTTCAGTTTAATAAACGTTATTAATTTTTTTAATTAAACACCAGAAACAAAGCAAACCTTAA
This sequence comes from Neoceratodus forsteri, assembly GCA_016271365.2. Classification (NCBI taxonomy): domain Eukaryota; kingdom Metazoa; phylum Chordata; order Ceratodontiformes; family Ceratodontidae; genus Neoceratodus; species Neoceratodus forsteri. Next base: position 23,812,871 of record CM028135.1, on the reverse strand, counting down.
AACAATAATTACAAGATAAACACAACACTATACACACTTCCACACCAACAAACACAATTAAACCATCCAATCTACTCCCTTCCAAACACCTGGCCCCTCCCACCAAGCACAGCAGGTTAAATCAACTCATTTTAATAAAAAAGGGCAGACAGAATTGAGCCCAAAATAAAAAAAAAAAGGGAGAAAAGGAAAGCAGAACCAACCCAGCCTGTTCCAGCTTAAGGACTCACCGACACAGCCAAAAGGGCATATAGAGATTCCCATCGTCAGAAAATATTATTAATTTTTAAAGGCAGTCAGTTGTTACTTTTTATTTCTGACATACTTTTGTTTTTCCATTTGCTCATTTGAATGTTTTCTGCCTGGTAGTATAAGGTGGTATGTAACAAGCAGTGCGTTACCCAAAAAAAGGACATACCTAGTGTTACTCATCTTGAGATGTGATGTCACAGACAGTGAGGTCATAGGGCTGATGATATATGACGAGTAGAACTAGTTATGTCAACCTCCAGGTGGAGTACTGTTCCATGTGCCACTCAAAGTAATGTCAGGTAGAAAGTCTTGCAACCCTTAGGCTGCCAATAGAATTAGAACGTACAGGAATTCTGAACTGATAAATCTCTCTTCGGTACAACAAGGGTTAATTAACAAAAGGAAAAAGAAACAAATACTTCATATATAAGAAGTAATAGTCCATTACTTTTGAAAGTTAATATTAGTCTCAGGCAGTACACTAGCTCTTTAAGCTCAGCATGAGGGCAGGGAGCTGGACTTAACAAGCATTTCACCTCTAGGTTACTGGTTTAAATCCAGACCAGGTCAGTAATGGTCAAAAGCCATCATCACCTCAGGGCTGATCCCTGGCTTGGGAACTTCCACAGATGCCTGAGGTCCCACCCTAGAGTCCACCAGGGACTTGCTTGCTGGCTTCACAATACCTGCACTGCCTCAATCCTGAGAACAGCTTGTACCCACTTCTCTCATGCCTCCAGGCAGGAGCTAAGTTGGGTGCCTCCTGTGCCTCTGGCCCAAGCCCAGTGGCCAGCCATTTAGTAGGCACTGGTGAGTGCCCACTACTCCCAGGCACACTGGGGGATGCCCAGTACCTTGCTCGTAAGCACTACGCCAATTACTATATAATAAAAGCTGCACGATCACTGGATGTAATCCAATATTTGTTGCTGTTTTATTCCAGATTATAAAACGGAGGATAGTGGATGGCCAACTGTTGTTCACTTCGAGAGGTTGTCATGACAACCTTGTAAATGTCGAGCGCGAAGCTCGAGACATTTTCGGTTGTCATGAAACCTCGAGAAGTAAAAAATAGTGTTGTTGTTTACTGTTGCCCATCCACTGTCTTTTATAGTGTATGGGTGACAGTAATTTAAAAGCTGAGCTGCCGCTCTTTCAGACTGTTTCTTGTGCTGCTGCGCTTTCAGACTTCGCCTACCCCCCCACCGCTGCGAGGAACTGATCCTCGGCCACGGTCTCTTAGAGTACATTTTTATGTTGTTTTGGAAAAAACAACAGCAGGCAATGCTTTGTAGAAGGTGATATTATAAAAAAAAAAAAAGAGGGGTCTTACTTTTGTGACACTGCCCTGTGCTGTTAAATTTGATGCAAGCGCTCACCGCCATGGCCAACTCTTGGCTAACCGCGCAGGCGCAAAGACATTACATCCTGTTGTACCATCAATGTGACATACTCACGATGGTACAACAAGACTAGTAAATGATAGATTTTGAGGGAATACAACGTTCTATCATACACTATAATAAGTTTTCCAGTAGTTGCAATGCACAATTTTATTTTTTAATTTATTTATTTCAGTTTCGGAATTACAACCTTTGAGCCAAGGAGGCTCCTTTACAAAGGCTCCGTGTCATGAACATAAAAACAGTACAGAACCGAAAGACTTGCAATGGCAGTAATAGACAGGGTAGGTAGTTGTGATTAAATCTGTTGGACATATGAAAAAAACAGAAAAACATACGCAGATCTGGAAACAAGCAGGATATGTAACTTAACTCCAGTAAAGTAGTCACAAACGAAAGAAAGTCAGTTGCTAAGTGCAGAAGGTGGGAAAAATAGCAGCCAGAAGTGGCTCTGTCATGGCGGATTCTGAAGAGGTGTGAGAAGAGAGAGGGAAAAGAGCATGGGGGGTGGGGAAGATATGAGGGGGTGACTGCCAGGTCTGGCTGTGAAGATGGCGTGAGGGTGAGGGATCGAGGAGGGGCAGCCGAGTGAGGACCACCAGATCAGGAGCCAAAATCTGAGCGAGGGGTGGGTGGGTGAGAGTGGGTTTGGGGTGGGTGGGGGTAGGGGATGACTTGGGGAAGAAGGCATGAGAAGAGGAGAGGCGTCCGCTGCTAAGCATAACAGTCGCAGTTGTTGGTACCGGCCAGGTGGTGACGCAGGTCTTTCTTAAATGGGCCAGTGTTTTCATGTAAGACGGTGGAGGGTAGGTCATTTAACCATTGTGGGCCATGATAAGAAAGGGAACGCTGGGTCAGGGAGGTTCTTTTTAATGGCACATGTAGTAGGCCCTTCACTGAACTTCTCGTATTTTTGTGTGTTAGGTTGTGTTGGAATAGTTTAGCTGATGACTCAGGTGTTTGTCCTAGTAGGGCTTTTTTCCCAAGTAGGCAGGCTTGATATTTGATCCTTAGGGAAAGGGGGGAGCCACCCTGTTGAGGAATGTAGGCTGCAATTATGAGTGCTATGATCAGCACCCAATACGAGCCGGCAGGCTTTATGGAGGAGAAGTTTTACACATTGAAGTGAGATCTCAGAGGCTGCGCTGTATATGACTAGGCCATAGTCAATAATTGACAATATGGAGCTCTGTGTGATGAGTTTGAGGACCTCCGGGGTCATAGCTTTTCTGTGCCGCTATAGGATCCCAAGTCTGATATTTGCAGATTTTATGACGTGGTCTATAGGGGGAGCAAAAAGAGAGGGATTCATCAATGTGGATACCCAGTTATTTGAAGGTCAAGACCTGTTCTAGGAGCGCCTCAGCAGTGCGCGATCCTTAGTTACTGGAGCCGGGCCAGGGAGGTGTGGGGAGTGGCCACAGGAGGCTTGCTGACCCACTGTGTTAGAGTGCTGGTGCTCCAGGAGTGCCTCAACAGTGTGCGCTCCTTAGTTACTGGAGCCAGCTGGGGAGGCCTGAGCGGTGGCCGCAGGAGGCTTGCAAACCCACTGCGTTGGAGCGCTGGTGCTCCAGGAGCACCTCAGCAGTTCGCGATCCTTAGTTACTGGAGCCGGCTGAGGAGGCCTGGGCGGTGGCCGTAGGAGGCTTGCCGACCCACTGTGCTGGAGCGCTGGTGCTCCGGGAGTGCGATCCTTAGTTACTGCAGCTGGCCGGGGAGGCGGCAGCCGCAGGAGGCTTGCCGTCCCGCTGTGTTGGAGCCCTGGTGCTTCGGGAGTGCCTCAGCAGTGCGTGATCCTTGGTTCCGGGAGCCAGCTGGGGAGGCGTGGGTGGTGGCTGCAGGAGGCTTGCTGACTCACTGTGTTGGAGCGCGGGTGCTCTGGGAGCGCCTCAGCAGTGTGTGATCCTTGGTTCCGGGAGCCAGCTGGGGAGGCGTGGGTGTTGGCCGCAGGAGTCTTGCCGACCCGCTGTGTTGGAGCTCTGGTGCTCCAGGAGCGCCTCAGCAGTGTGGGATCCTGGGAACTGATTCACCTAGCGTGTTGTCGTGTAAGGTGAATCAATTGTGCATTGCAACTGCTGGAAAGCTTATTTTGTTTTATTATCTGGAATAAAACCACAACAAATATTGGATTACAGTGATCAAGCAGCTTTTGTTATATAGAAATTGGTGTAGCGCTTATGAGCAAGGGACTGAGTGTTTTCAACAGGGATAGCAGCCCTCTAAAGCGCACCCCACCCGCATTCCCTGGAACGCAAAGTGCTTTTTTCAACTGGTTAAACACTTGAGGATGCCCACAACTAGTAGCACCCTGTGGGCAATGTCCCTGTGCTCCCTTGGCTGGAACCCATGTCCAGGGAGGCCCAGTCAGTCCCTCTCCTGTGCTTCGGTGCACCTGAGGGGTCGAGGTTCCCTCTCAAGCTTACAGTCTCCTAAGACTTTCGACTGGCACCACAAGAGCGCCCAACCTTTATACTGCACTATGGCTCCTCACACTGAACTACTTCACACCAAGGCACCAGTCCTCCTTTGGACACATCTGGTAAATGACCACCTCTCCTGCTATAAGGAGGGGGTTGTTACATTAGTGCTGCACTATAGTGTCAGTATTAGGTATTAGCGTGACTGTCTGGTGTGAAATTGGAACCCACAACATTCTGATCTTACAGCCTCAGAGGCGAGCATGCAATCTACTGAGCCACTGACAGTTGTATTAACAGCGCAGACCCTTAAAAAAGTGCAAAGAATGGCAGCTATAACTGGTGTGTCGGTTAGGAGGGACCCCATTTCCTTTACATACCAGCAGCGTGTCTAGGCACAATTTCTGTCAGCATGCTATGTTCCTGGGACATGCCGCAAGGGGTCAGGAAGCACGATCTGCTGCCTGGCACCGGCCTGCACTGAAGCCGAATGATGCACCAGGCTTCAGATTAACTCTGTAGGATTACTGAAATTTTGGTCCAGGACCCGTAATTTTTTTTTATTTTGGAGCACCCTTAACCCTGGAAGTCTAAATCTGCCAAAAGCCCTGTAAAAACACCTTCATGACAAATTACTCTTGCTCTCCAACGTACTCCCACAGTATCAGTATTGTGTATCAGCCTAAGATCCTGTTGTGAAATTAAAACCCATGACATTCTGGTCTTCCAGCCCCAGAGACAACAAGCGGGCGACCTGCTAAGCCATTGACAGTTTTACTGACAGTACAAACCAGTAAAAAGTGCTACTGTTTTCCTTCATTTCAAACCCGCACCTTGCAGTTTGAATAAAGCTTTACAGGTTAAATGCTCAGCCTTGGAGGTCTAGCACTTCTCACTGATCTGCGCTTTACAATGGCACTTGGAGCACTTTAGCGTGGAACAAAATACGACCGATAACAGAAGGTTTGAGAAGAACTGGCTTGGAGACGGTTTGTGAAATCACACCTCTGTGTCTATCCCTGTCATCATGCAAAGAATGGCTGCTAAAACTGGGCAGTCGGAGACAAGGAGCCCTGTTTCCTTTACATCCTAGTAGTCCATCAGGGCACAATTTCTGTCAGTATGTTATGTTCCTAAGATACTTGGCCTGCATTTCAGGATGCATGAGCTACTGCCTGGCACGCAGCCATACTGTATCAGGATGCAGTGCCAGGCACCAGATTAACTCTGCAGGATTTCTGGGATATTGGTCCAGGGCAGATAGTGTTTAGGCAGCGTGCAATTGCATCTATCTAGTGTACTCTGTTATACAGATTTTAAAGGTTATTATGTTTGGTGTGTGTGAGTCGATTGTGAGGTTTGAGTAGTGACGTGTCAAATAGAATGTAGTACCAGTTGAAACAGTCTTAGGTTACCCCTCCAATATACAAATTTGCATACCCATGATGCTTTGTGCTGGGTTTGAGGCTTTTGACTGTATGAGTGTTTACAGAAACCATACAAACTGGAAAGTATCTGCCTTCTTGTCTAATTATGCATCCTACATATTGTGCTTTTTAATCAGCATTTGAATTACTTCAACTCTTTTCACTCACTACAACAATAACAAGACTTGAAATATGTCGGCAGCAAGTGCACCAGTTGTGACTACAAGGTCGACCACAGCAGCTGCAGACCTGGGTGTACTGGATGGGCCACCCTTACCCCCCTGTGGTATATGTGCTCTATCCCCTGCCTACTAGTGACCCCTGTCGCTTTACTGTCCATTGGGTCCTCCATGGCAGGAAGGCACGTTGTCGGGTCCATTGTTGCAGTGGCAGTCAGTGCCGGTGCATCGTTGCAGTGGCTGGGCACCTCTCTGCACCGTTGGTGTCTCTGTTGCGGCTACAGTGTCGGGTTGCCGGCGATTGGTTTGTAGTGCGTCGTGGTCGATTGCGGCGGTTTCTGGGTGTCGCTGTGGGGGCTGTCAGCAATGTTGCTGCCGGCGACCTGTGATGCTTCCCTTGCCTGCTTTCACTTTTTTCTAAGGGTACACAAAAAAGTGGTTCATCCCTTTATTGGCTTTCCAAGGTCAGATTGTCTGCAGTTGCTCTAGAACTTAAGACTGATGAATTATAGTAGGAAAGGTAATAAAAAGACGTTAACGCTCCTGTGATGCCACATCTCATTTCTACTAGGATCCTGGTTTGGCACTTTGATTGCCTTTGACCTTGGAAGTCCCAGTCTTCTGAGAAACCTTAACAAAATCATCTTTTCAAATGAACAGAAGTGGGTTTCATATTTACTGTGTACAGAAAGCAGCAGCTCATGCTATGAGGACATATATAGCATATAACCTTTCTAACATCTTGTAAGACACCCTTTTTCAAACTTTTTACTCTGCTTTCTCATTTTAGTTTTAGATTGGACAGAAGGATGAACTTCATTAAATGTGACTGCCATGTTGTTTTCATCAGTATCCTCAACTGTATTTGAACACTCAGCATTTAACGTCATGTTTCTTGTTAATAAGCTGGACTGGCATGCAACAGATCCTGCATCCTGGCCTTATGGAACAGCAGACGCATCAGAGATGACTTTAGGCCGTAATACATGAGTACTGGCATGGCAAATGTAAAATGAAACGTGGCACTATATAAAAGGGATTTTGAAACAAAAACAAACAGCATGGTGAAAGGAGAGTGTGATGAAGTATATAAAAGAGGTGTAACTGGTACTGCGGCTGCTGCTTCAAATCTTGGTTCTGGTTAGTAGTTGCTTTTAAAGGCATCAACAGTCCCCCGCCTTTTATATGGCAGTTTTCCATGATTAGAGCTAGTTTGCATGCTTCTAATCTTGTTGTGTAATTAACTATATCTAACTCAATTAATTGACAGCACTCTTTCTTGGCTTAGTTACCGTGCCCCTCACGAGCTCATTAATTTTTGTTACGGGTTTTCTGGCGGATCACTGATACAGACTGGTTGCTTGACAGCACTTCATATGGGCAGTAGCCTAATTGTTCTGCTCACCTTAGTGCAGTCCGATTAACCTGCCTTTCTGTCATTGGTTTGCACTGCCTACACACTCCTTTACATTTACTATATTAGTGTGCCAAGTAGAGGTATTGCCTAGGTGATGGTGGAGGTTCAAGAACAATGAAAGAATAAGGCCAGTGATTCCCTCAAACACAAAGTGCCATCTTCCCTGCTGTACTATGAACCAGGTTTGGTCTGAGACACCTGCTGTCCAGTTCCCCAGTGGGCCTGTGCAGCACAGTAGTTTTCTGCTATGGGAAAGGTTCATATTGTCAGAAAAGTGGGTTACCCTGCTCAGTACTGGGGTAGGATGGACTGAAGAACAGGGCATGCCTCAGCACTGGTGACTTGACTCATGGGACTGCAGTCATGGTGGGAAGACATTGCTTTGAGGACGATCGTTGCAGCACCATAGCCCTGAACCTAACTGCAGGAATGCGTATGTCACCATGGCATCCAAGTTGCCTTTATGATGGATTGGGGTTGGTTTTCCATGAATTCTGATTGTTCCCAAGGCTGGTTCCCAAACAGTCTCATGTTATTATGTGCTCTACACTTGGATATCAGTCAGGCACAGTGCAAGAAAAGCAATACGGAGGATCAGTAACAGACACAAGGAGAGAACAAATATCTGAACTGTTTATTTTCTGTGTTTCTCCAAACCACACACATACCCTGTTAAACTCAAGCTTCTATCCTAGTGCAAGGCATCATGGGTTATATGCAAATACTTGGGTGGGGCAGGCTGATAAGGCTTCATCACAATTGGTGCCTGAAAACATGCTTTCACATTTATCCCAGTTTAATTGGTTGTTGTTACTTGTTTGATTTAAGCCCAAATGCTACAAAACACAGTGGCCCGGATATTCAGATTGCACCAGGCTGGGGTGCAAGCCTGGGCACAGCGCAACTTGGCTGCGCAGGGGCGTTGACAGGGTGATATTCAACGGAGCTGCACCATGGCACAGCATCGCTGAATATCGCACCCTGGCCACCCTGCAGTGCGCATGGCGCAGTGACACTGCACCAGCACAAGTGGCCAGAGTGGAGCAGGGGGATGCGCTAGCGCAGTTCAGTTAGCGCTGGCACAACAGCTGGATATTCAAAAGTGCACATGCAAATGGGGCCATGATGCATGCAAAGCACAAATGGGGCCATTTGCATGTCATTATGGCACCATTTGCATGCGAGTGCGCCGATCCCGGCGACTTGTGCCTGGCAACCTGCCAGGCTCCAGCCGTCGGGGACCGACGCTCCCTGCACAGCGCGGCAATGTTGCCCCACTGCCCGATCGTGGGCATAAGTAATAATACAAGCATTCCTAAATCCCTGATGGTCCAGTGGACCGCTCGCAGCATGATAGCGGCATATGTAGAAATAAAACATCAATATCCCTGGTGGTCCAGTGGACAGCCGCAGCCTGATCGTGGGCGTCAGTACAACATAATGCCACACCAACCCTGTTGGTCTAGCGTACCCCTCCCCACCCGCCCACTGAGCTCCACCGTCCCCTCCTCGCCGGTCAGCGGGGCAGCACTCACCACTTGCCGCTTTTGCTGCCCCACCGCCAGCTGACTGACACTGCACTGTAGGGCTGTACGCCCACTGTCCACAGCATGAGCCAATGGGTGTGCAACACAGACAGACTACACAGTCCAGATCACATATCTGATTGTAGTATTTACCGGTTGCATCTCATTGGCTCACGCTTGTGGACCATCGGGCGACAGCCCACCGCAGTATCGTCACCGCGGTGGCGGGCGGCAAGCGGTGGGGTGAGCTGCCGCCCGCCGCTGACTGGGGAGCGCGGGGCCTAGTGGGCGGTGGGGAGGGGGTACCTCTGGACCACCAGGGTTGGTGTGGTGTGGCATTATGTTGTACTGACGCCGCATCGGGGCGAGCGTCCACTGACCACCAGGGATATTGTGACGCTTATTTCTACATATGCCCACTATTGGGCTGCAAGCGTCCACTGGACCACCAGGGATCTCGGAATGCTTTATTTTCACTAATGCCCGCGATCGGGCTGCAGCGTCCACCGGATCACCAGGAATAATAGACGGTAATTTTATTACTTAAGCCCGTGATCGGCGGGGGAGCGCTGCCACGAAGGTGCAGCTGAGCTCGGTACACCCACAGGTGGCAGCGTCAAGTTGCGCCCTGCAACATGGCAGCTCACCTGTGGGTGGCCAGCTGTTGTTCCTTTGGTTTTTGGCTCACCTGTTTGCAGCTCAAGTAGGGGTTGCAGCACATCCTGGGCCGAATATCGGGATGTGCGGAGTATGCATGGGAACACCCCCACTTGCGCCGCATACATTACTGATGCGCTCCGGCGCATCAGGATTTGTGCCAGGCTCAATCCCTGTTTGAATATCACGCCAGGGCTCATCAGTGGGTTGCGAATGGTACAACAGTGTTGTGCCATGCGCAACCCTTCTGAATATCTGGGCCTGTATTGCTAATCTGTTCTTAGTATGCCCTTTGCAGATGATACTAAAATTCCTTAATAGGGTCGACAATACGGGGTTGGGGGAGGAATGAACAGAGATCTAAGAAAGCTAGAGGAGTAGTCAAGGATGTGGCAACTAAGTTTTAATGCGAAGAAGTACAAAATCATGCACTAGGGCCACAGAAACCCAGAGGTGGAGTACAAATGGGGGGAGTGGTATTAATGACCACCAAACAGGAAAGAGACCTGGAGGTAATCATATTTGATGACCAAAAGGTGGGCAGACAGTGTGACAAGGCAGTGGGGAGAGCTAGTGAGATGCTAGGGTGAATAGGGAGGAGTATCACCAGCAGAACGAGGGAGGTGGTGTTACCGCTGTATAGAGATCACTGTTGAGACCCCACTTAGAGTACTTTGTCCAGCTCTGGAGACCACATCTCTGGAAGGACATGGACAGAATAGAGGTGGTCCAGAGGAGGGCAGCTGAAATGGCGCAGGGTGTGCATCACAAGCCCTATGAGGAGAGACTAAAGCACCTCAATATGTACACCCTGGAGGAGAAGGGGGATATGATAGAGACTTTCAAATGCCTCACGGGTATAAATAAAGTTCAAGAGGGGAGCATTTTTCGGAAAAAAATATGTTCATGAACAAGGGGTCGTGCTGTGAAGTGGGGAAGGGGGGAGATTCAGGAGAGATGTGAGGAAGTACTTCTTCACAGAAAGAGTGGTGGATGCCTGGAACAGCCTCCTAGAGGAGGTGGTGGGGCCAAAAATGGTAACGGGATTCAAGAACGCATGGAATAAGCATAAAGGAACCTTAGTGGTAGAGAAAGGGAGGGTAAAGCCGGCGATCAAGTGGGGTCTGCGCTGTTACAGTAGGAAGGGAAGATGGGCAGACTAGATGGGCCAAGCGGTCCTTATCTGCCATCAAAGTCTACGTTTCTGTGTGTCCTTCTTTAGGTATGACATGGGGTGTACAAGTGGTAGGCCAACAAACACTACTTTTTGGAGAGTAAGTTTTTTCCTAGCTGAATGATTAGCCCCTGAGAGTACGAGGGGAAAGGGTGCAGATTGCAGCGTGCCCCTTGCAGTAAACAGAACTAAGACTGGGTGCCGGGCAGTTCCCAGCTTTATCTCTAGAGTGCTGTTATGCTTTGGACTTTAAGTGCATTCACTTGCTCCTGTATCTGCTCTGCTACCATCTCAGGATGTACCTAGGCTCACCATCTTTCTTGCCTGGACAAATGGTGCCCACTGATGCTAAAGGTAGCCCTCATACGCAAGTCCCAGTATTCTGACCTGAAATTCGGCTTGGGATCTTCTTTTGAGCAGCTCTGCCCTAAAAATTCATAGTTCAGATGAGGAATGGAGAGCCTCACGGAACTGACGAGCTTTGCTCCATGAGGTGATTCAATGCTGGGAGTCATTTTATGAAATAAAGACATTGATTTTGTGAGTCAACAGCACTTTTATTTTCCATGGGACTGAAATGTATTCCACGGCTCCAGTTTAAGTGAAAGACAGTAACACTAGCTTTTCAGGTAGTCGCCAACCCTTAGATTGGAGGAGGTCCAAGAGTGGGGGGGCTGGATTGGGACATTACCTCACAGCCGCCGCCGCCCCCGCCCCACAAGTAGTTTTAGGCACTTTTGCTAAAGCATTCTATGGAATGCAAGATGCAGAAACCTGAAGCTAAAAATCATCACGGGGGTTGGTCTACTTTAGCCATTTTAATATCCACAACTGTGAGTTAATCCAAGCTTTATAGTTTTAAAGTAGTACAGACAAAGGTGTCCTGCTCAGCCCTTTCCAGTTTTCAGCTACAGTTGCCTCTCTCCTTTTTCCCCACTCTTGCAGTAAATTCAAGTGCAATCAAATGCATCAATTTATTTAAACAAGGATATCTGTATAAGCAATGATATTTGTTTTCTCATCTAGGGTAATGCATAGAGTAGAAACCATCCTTTCTCCCGCTTTGGTTTTGCTCTTATGTTTTCATTATTCATCATCGTCATCACCTGCAATAGCTGAACCAGTGCACCCCTGCATGGGCATCAACATAGACTGGCAATAATTGCTGCTGTCGTTAGTCAGCTATGACATGGACAAGAGCGTCTCTGCACACCCGAATCCCGACAGCACTCTTTACCGTGGAGTAACTCCCACGCTGGAGTTTCTCCTCCAGTGAGCAGCTGCCCTAGATAGCAAGTTCTTTGCCTCCCAGGCTGACACTAGGAATTTCACCTTACTGCTAGGATTTCATTGTGTTTTTTTCTTTGGGGCGGGAAGCACCCTTGTTGGCCCATCCCCGTCCCCTAACTGGTGGCACCATAACAATATACATTCTTCAGCCATCGGACTACAATAATCACCTTTTTATGTTTGCTTGTGTCGTGTGCAAAGTGTACATATTGTTGCTGTAGTGTAGGGGCTGTGTAGGTGTGTATTGTATAAGGCAGTGGATGCAGAAATGCAGGAGGCTTGCCTCTCAAAGGCCAGTGCTGAGAAGACTGACGATGACATGTCTAGCTGGCTGATGGGCGTAAACATTTTGTAGTTCAGAGGAGAAAGCCCCACCAATCACTGGTTTTCTGTCCATTAGTGAGCTAGCAGACATCAGCAGGCCTGTGTGTGTGTGTGTGTGTGTGTGTGTGTGTGTGTGTGTATGTGTGTGTGTGTGTGTGTATGTTTTCCTCTCATTACAGACAGGAAGTGCCTATTAGAAAGCACTAAATAGAGTTGGGAACAGCAAGCAGAATGCAAATATAAGAGCTTCAAATATGTTAACAGCATGTCAGTAATGAACAGAAAACATGAGAAATAGTTGATTTAAATTACATATTGTTTATGTTCCCTTTAAAGAGCCACTGATACCAGTTGGATAACTTTGAAAAATATGAGAGTTAGACACAGTTCAGTTTATCATTCAAATATTTTTGCAATCCTTTTTTTTCATATGGACTTTATCCTTCTTCCCCTCCCAATCGGCCTCCTTCTGCTGTCAAACAACGGCCTCATCACCCCACCTCCAGGACTTACCCCATCTACTGTTACCTCATTGTGTTATTGAGTGCCATGGATTGTGGTGATGTGGTGCCTTTAGGGTCGCGACATCATCCTGCAGACAGGGTTTTTTTCATGCCTGTTACTTCCCTTGAGTCAGAGCTGGCATCATGCAAAGGCACACACGTAGACCGTGAAAATGGTGCACGCTTTACGTGCCCGCCTCCGACTTTCAGTTCTGGTGACCATTGCTGTGCCACCTACCCTCCACTAGGTGGCAGCCAAACAGCAGTGCACACTATTCCCCCACTGTCGGTAGATGCTAATCCTGCTTCCTCCCTCGCCAGCCCTTGAGTGACCCTGATCCATTCCAAAATCCAGGTCGCCGGTGTGGCGGGAGGTGAGTCACCCAACACCTCAACCCTCCACATTACTGGCCTGGCTACAAGTTTACTGTAGCTGTGATTTTCTTAGACAGTATTGTTTGTGGCTGGGGGGGGGGGAACCTGCAACCCACTGGTTTACAGTTCTGTGCTTTTACCCTCTGTGTCATTCAGCCAGAGCTATATTTTGTGCAATTCTTTCCCCTTTTTCTTTATTACCGAGAGAAGTGACATAAAAACAAGATTACTGATCCTTGTGCATTATTAGCGTTAGCTGCTTGTCTACACACGACATCATAATGCCCTGTTTATGACATCATAATTATCTCCACAGCAACATATTAGGATGTCACAAACAGAACTGTGATTGCAGCAATAGACAAGAAGACAGAGCAGACAGGGCAGATATCCTGTTTCCCTGCAAATGTCCTTAGTAATAAATAACTTAAGGGCAACAGTTACAAAAAGGGTGACCTATAACTAAACTAGATTTTATCTAGATATTTTTTAGAGCTGTCCCAACAACATCAGGGGTTCTTTAAAGCCCCGTTACTCCACAAGCAAACATTCGGCATTGGCAAACGCTTGTTCTCTCTGTCTGTTCTTTGTGTTGTGATTTCTTAGACTGTCTTTCAGTAGTAAGTGGGTTAAGGAGGAGCTTAGTTTAATTCTGGCTAATAAGGAAGCTTACAGTACTTAGATCTTTGCTAACGATCCATTGTTGGCACTAATCGTGTAATAACCTTCCTCATTATTTGCGTGCAGTTAGCGGCATGTTGTGAACACTTTAGCACTTCGGAACAGGAAGCCATCAAACAAAGCAATATGGGTAACAGCACTGTATATCAATTACCTGTGGCAGTGGGATGGGGTGGGGTTCAGACAAGGCTTCATCTGAACTAAAGGCACGTTTATATTTACCGTGTTGTTCCGTTGTGAGCACTCAATGGTGTATGTGGCTGCTGCATTTCAGATAGCGCAGTCTAGAGCTGGTCCATGGGACAGTGCAGTGCAGTGCAGTGCAACAGAACCAACCACTTTCAGCAAGAGAGGGCAGTCTTTCCATAGAAACATAGAAACATAAACTTTGACGGCAGATAAGGACCGCTTGGCCCATCTAGTCTGCCCATTTCCCTGCCTACAGGATAGGCCGCAGATCCTAGTTAACCAACAGCCTATTTCTTCCTACCCCCCACAAGAATTGCCTTATGTCTGTCCCATGCATTCTTGAATTCTCCCACAGTTTTAGACCCCACAACCTCCTCAGGAAGGCTGTTCCATGCATCCACTACCCTCTCTGTGAAATAATACTTCCTCACATTGCCCCTGAACCACCACCCCCCCATCTTTAAATTGTGTCCCCTTGTTCTTGCACGTCTCTTTTTCTGAAAGATGCTACCCTCTTGGACTTTGTCGATTCCACTGAGGTACTTAAAAGTTTCTTTCATGTCCTCCCTCTCCCTTCTTTCCTCAAGGGTATACATATACATAAACTGCATCTGGGGGCTGCACTGAGGAAACTGGTTTTGGAGCAGTTTCCCTGCTGTGTTTATGATTTATACTTGGATCTGGCAAATGAACATGCATTGTGTAGTGTTTTAGGCACTTACTGGGCTGATGTCATCATATCGCATTCCTTAAAAGAGCTAGTTCATCTTCCTAAAATATTAATCATTTTTAAAAGTGCCCAGCTGCTATTATTTATTACAAAAGCGATTCTCCTTCTTACTTGTGGTGATTAGAGAGTATTCTGCCTGATAGTTCTAGGCGCGTTCTAGATCGCACCTGGCATACTGCGCAAGGTACCAGATCCCGTGTCTGAGGAAAGACTGCAACAAGGAGGAGGCAGTACAGTGCAGGGCAACTAAGGTGGTCCCTGGGAGGATTTGGCATACAGGGAGAGGCTGTGGGAATTAAACATGTACACCCTGGAGAAAAGGAGGGAAAGGTGTGACATGACTGAGACGTACAAGCACCTCCGTGGAATAACTAGAGCAGACACGAAGGGACGCTTCTCCTTGAGTTCAAGCACAGGGACAAGATGAAATCCATAGAAGCTGTCAGGAGAGAGATTAAAAAGGATATCCGGAAGGACTTTTTCATGGGAAAGAGTGGTGGGTAAATAGAATAAGCTACAAGAAGAAGCTTTGCAGGCCAAGTCAATCGGCAGCTTCAAGTAGGGATGGGAGAGGCAGGTGGGTTTAGTTAGAAAAAGGAGGGATTGTAAAAAAGAAGTGGACTACCACTAGTGCAAGGCTTTAATTAGGTAAGGCGAGCAGACTGAATGGGCCAAGAGCCTTTTTCTGCCATCAGTGTCTACTTATCTGTTTATCTATTTAACAGTGCTTGCAGATTGATTTGACATTTTCCCTGTAACTCCAGGGCAATTTTCCTGTGATTTCCTGTAGATTACATTACTTCCTATGGAAGCCAAATTACTCGGTCTTCCCATATAACCAATGTAAGTCTATGGGAACAATTTTCCTGTAGATGGCTCCATTTCCATGTAGGAATATACAGGAATCTCTGTAGATCTGGGAGCCCTGAGTTGCTCAAGTGGCAGGTGGGGAGTCAACACACGACAGGAATTTTCTGTCCTATGTGGGTGGTCCACGCCACGTGCAGCATTAGTATCTGAGTAATATAATAATTTGTGCCCCCATGCCTGTCCACACTACTGCAGCACTACATGGAACCCACAGGAGATGAAATTGCATCAGAGCATCGTGTCTGCAGTTTGAGATGTGCCTGAAGCCAGGTTGTTATACCCAGTGCAAAGTATCCTGTGGGCTTAGTGTGGTAAAGGGGTGGTGCAGTCTTAGCCAGAGATCACCGTCAGCCCACTGGGATAAAAGCACGTTGTGCAGACAAACAGAAAACTAAAACAACGCCGGTAAAAAAAAAAAAAAATTGCTGCATCCCAGCTGGACAATCCCAGGTAACTAAACTGTAAAATAAAAGCTTACTGGAAGTCATTTTTGACATACAGGAAATACAGATGTTTGGATACTGTGTAAACACGTCCAGAGTTCCCTTGAGTTTATGATTAGAGGCCGAAGGGGTTAATACAGGTACTGTTGGCTACGCGGTGTGGCAGCCTGAATCTTCATTTCCAGAGCAGCATTTCAGGGTGTCCTGAGCTCAGTGTTATAAAAAAAAACAAAAAAAAACAGACCAGTCTGCCTAGCATCATAAATGACACAGACCACTCTATTCCCTCCCAGTTGCGAACACTGCGTACTGTTACAGTCATGTGATGTATGTTGCTAAGGATGGCATGCTGCTGGCTATGGAGGGCAGACCTGACTGGCTAGACTGAATTTTGGATTACCATACCCCCCCCCCCGAAACTGTGGACTGGGGGTCTGAGGAAGGGCAGCTGTTACATTATTTTGGGGCTAGGGTGGTTGCTGAAAAGACATAGTTATGTAAAATGAAAATAGTGTTGCCGTCTGGAAGAGTGCCAGAAGGCACCAGGTTTTCTTTTCATGGATGGGGAGTGGGGGGGTCAAGCCCAACCTTGGAAAGCAGCCGATATAATTTCCGGATAGTCCCAAAACTCTACCGAAAATTTTCCCTGGAGTGGATCTACACTGGCTCAGGTTATCATGGAACGTGTATTTGCAGTATTCAAGCAGTTCTGCCTAGCCGGCTCCATTACAATACATTGTGAGTAGCAACGTGAAATAAAAAAAACAAACAGCATTTTGATTTCAAATTACACTATGTCGATTTTTAATAAAACTGCTAACAGTGTTGCCCCCAGTTACTTGGGGGTCGGTTCAACCGCACTTTATGTGCCCTTTATGGGCTTGTTCCCTTTATATGCCATAGACAAATAAGTATATAAAGGGTTGCTGACCTGTACTGAGCCCAAGGCTATTGTTGCATGTCATATTGTATGATCTATGATGAGTCTTGCTCTTGTAATTTAACTTAGTTGCTGACGTCTGTTGTCAATTCTAATATATTGCATTTTTCATTTTTAAAAGTGTTTGAAGCTGCTGCTGCCACTTTGCATCTTGTAGCTGACTGTGACTGAAAGTGGCACGTATGTCCTCTTCCCCTCTCGTACCTGCTAAACTAAAATAAGTAAAGTAAATAAATATTGTCATAGCATCGATATGGGGGTTCAAGGTACTGTAATAGTTGCTGTTGTCACCATTTTGCAGTCTGTGTACTGCAGCCTGGTGCCCATTTCATGCAGCAGACGGATTTTGCAAACAGTAATGTTTCATCTTCCTGTCATGTGCAGATGAGCTAAAAGTAGGGGCAGCTATCAGTGCTGGAGACACTTAATCTGATTGAAGTAAACAAGATTAACTCAGATCAGACATTATTGATTCTTAGACTCTTTATCCTGCCAGACTGTTTAGCTTGTCACTTAGCATAGCCACAGTATTCCTTTTCTCTGTCATAGAAACACAGAATTTGTCAGCAGAAAAGGCCCACTTGTCCCATCCAGTCTGCCAGGTGGTCCCAACCTGGTCTGTCTCCTCCGACCCTAACTGGTTTCCGTCGACCCTCCCTGCTCCCTGACTGTTTCCCAATATTCCCCTGTTTATTCCACACATGTGTGAAGCCCCCCTACTGTTTTCACCTCCACTACTTCTGGAAACTGGAAACACTCATCACATGGTGCCATGTCGTGACGGGGACCGAGACAGTATGCACAAACACTGTGAGAGTCCAAAGATGCTATCTTAGTACAGCAGTCACAGAAGCAAAACAGACACTGTGACATACTGAAAAATAAATGGAAATAAAGTGCAAAGTTATGAGGCACATGCATGCTTGACCCAAAGTTTGCTTCCATAGAAGATGTGCTCTCGATGGCGGGGAAAAAACGAGGCGCTTGGGAGGCAATTGGGTCTATATTGATGTGTGTGTGTGTGTGTGTGTGTGTGTGTATAAAAAATCCCTCTCTATGGAATGGAGGGCAAGGTTGTTACTAGCAGTGCCCATCGGAGCACTGAGTGCCCTGGGACCACTGCTCTGTTCTTAGTGGGCGAGGAAGGTTTAGGCAGGAAGGCAGATGAGTGCCTTTCTGTTCAAGTCTCAGCGTGGTCCACCAGGGGGTGACTGCAGTGGGCTTGCCAGGCCTTGGGTGATGGCAGGGTCCTGGGTCTAAGGTGGCACAGGGGACCTTCAGCTCCCATCTTCCCCAACACTTGTGAGGGGTTGTTTGGTGCATTGTTTTGAGGTACCTTGGTGGGCTCTGGCTGAGGGGAACATAGTCCCCCATGGAGCAGTGCTGGTCAGCAGGTGGTCCTATCATAGGCATCAGTGGCTTAAACACTGGGTGCCAGGGGGAAACCAGGTAGCACTAGAGGGGTGGGCACAGGTGATGTACAGTCAAGAAACTGGTTGTTGGACTTGGGCTGCAGTTGCAAGGTTCCCTATTGCACAGGATTCTTACCCTCAATCGGAACATATCAAGTCGCAAGGAACAAGGGCATTGCCTGCCTCTTCCCAGGGCAGTAGAAAGGGGGAGTTGAGATAAAGTGGGATTCCAAGGTGGGCAGCCTTCAAAGGAATGTGCACCAATGGCTTCTGAGCCTGGAGGAATTCCCTGAAGATGGATATCCGAAGACGGCCATCTAGAGGTGGGAGATGTTAAAGGTGATACATTCCTGTAACACCCGATATTAAGACAAAGAGCATGATGTGGGAATGTGGTCTGTTCCTGTTAATCGTGGCTGGCTGGCTGCTGCGTTCTGGAAGGTAAGAGAACCCAGAGGGTAAGTCTGCAGGGCTGGTACCCTACCATAGCTGGTCTGGCTGCATTTCCCAATGTGGCAGGTGGGGGATTGGGACCTCTAGGGTACCAGGGTGTGATGTGGCAGACCAGACTGGTGGCTTGTGCTGGACATGAGATACCTTGCTTTGGTGTGCCGTTTTTCCCCGGCGTGAAGAATAAGTGAGACCTAGGATCCGTCCGAGCTGCATACATTAATGGATAGATTGCTTAGAAGGAATCTGAGAGACAGAGGACCTTTTTTGGCTGTTAAACCATGTCTCAGATAAAGAGAACGGAAAATCCATAATGATGTTCTGGGGTCAGGGGGCCTCGAGGACTCAACACCCATGGACCTCTAGAATTACCGTAATGCCGGAAGTGTATGAGACTGAAATTAAGGGCCCCTGGCCTCAATGTACAGCTGCTGCAAAATCATCCTAGTAATTATCATAGATGAATTGCCACTCAGGGTGTTGAGTAATGATTTTTCAGCAGTGTTTTCCAGTCGTTGTCTTAGTGCAGGCTTGGAGGAATGCGGCAGCTCTTCCGTAACTGTTTGCAAGGGCGCCCCCTAGTGGGGCATACCATTATCATACCATTATTATACTTCTAAACGAGGGAGTTACCCTTGGCCATGCCCAGCCCCACGAAGGTATAGGCGGAATCGTCTGGCTGATCAAACAGGGAGTTGCATATGCATGAAAAAAACTAAAATTCTGCAGTTCTACAGTTGCAGAAATATATGCAGAAATTGCATTCTGCCACAGCATAGATGCTGTATTGCAGAATTCCTTATTTGGGGTGATTTTTCTTTACAATGTAGCATTTTTCCAACGTGCCTGACTCCCTTCTGCACTTTGTTTATCCTGAAGTGCACCCTCTGTGCTCAGAAGGTGGTGTCATTGATGACATCACATGATCTCTCAGCCAGTGGCAGGACTGCATTCTGCCAAAGACAGGAATAAGCAGTTCTGCAGCAACAGGCCAACTCTGCCACAGATATTCAGTAGCCCCTCCACCAAAATTTGGGCCAAAGAAGCCACAGGGAACTGGAGAGACACGCACAGTAGAAAATAAGATATTTTTTCTTACTTAATAGAGGGGAAAAAAACATCAACAAATATGTTGCAGGTGATACCTTTTATTGGACTAACTTTCGAGAGATAATACTCTCCCTCTTCTTCAAGTCTGGTCAGGTCAGTGCACTGACCCGAAGAGAGTTTTATCTCTCGAAAGCTAGTCTCAGAAATAATTTTGTTAGTCCAATAAAAGGCATCACCTACAACATATTTGTTGAATTTTTTTCCCCTCTGCATTGTTGACTGGACTATTACGGCTACCACATTTCTATTTTCTTACTTAGTAAAGTCATCAGAAATGCATTCTGTCTTTTTCACAGTAGGTATTTCTAGAGCTTCCATGTTGCTGCTTTGGTACCCCATTTAGCTGGTCCACCACAGATGCTAACTTTAAAGAGGCAGAACTGGGTCATCCTGTGGCTCAGCAGAAGCTCAGTGCACTTTCACGTGGGCTGCTCATATTTAGGAGTGGGCCTGAGAGGTTATGACAGGAGGCCAGGGTATGGAAGATCGATGCTATTGGCAACATATCCCAGTCCGGGGAAGGCTGGCCCATGGCAGTCCTTTGCAGCTGAGCAGGGAGCCTGTGACTTCCCTTCCTTTGGGGTAGGAATCTGTCACCGATGCTGGTGTGCACGAGTCCATCTGAGGCTGTGCACAAGTGCAGATCGAGAATTTTCATAAGGGGTATCAATTTTGTCATGGAGGAAGCCCTTCCTCAGAAAAATCAAAAACGTTTCATTTTAAAACTCAGATTAAGCTAAAATAAAATGACTGTTTGCTAGCCGGGGTTGGGGGGGTGTTGGCTGCTACCTTGCTACATAACTGAATAGTGGAGCCTGTGTATGGCACTGGGGGAGTGGTCAGGGACTTAGACTGAGGAATGTGCTGCACCGGTGAAGCTGGTGTCTGGTACTCTGTTGTCCCTTAACAATGGATCCCTTGGCCCAACAAGATGTGTTCCTTGGGAGGAGGAGAGACTGATGACCCCCTTCCCAACTCCAACATCGAGGATGAATGTAAGGGAACAGTGTCTGGCAGTGCTGGCTGGATCAGAGACCAGGGTAAGGGGAGAAAAAGCTACACTGAAAAATAAAAATAAAGTGTCAGGACTTCTTTGTGTTATCAGGAAACAGAACTGAGGGACTGTGGAGAAATGTTTGAAAGTTTTAAATAAATATTTTTGCCTGGTCAAAATATGTTTTCTGCAGGGCAAGTGCTTTCTCATAGTATACCGTAATATTTTAATCATGAGTTCTTTTTCCAGCTGAAATTCACAAGCAGCTGCAGTTGTTGTTGTTCTCTTTGGATGGAAGCACAGCTTCCTTCAGGGCTGCCTTGTGTGTTACACCATGATGCAGTCCACAGGCAGTGGCCCCGGGGAAGGAGAAACTCGAGTCACTCGCAAACCTGGTCCTCTGACGTGGAAGCATAAGAGGATGCTGCCAAGCCACAGGGCCAACAGTAAGCAGCGAGATTCAAGAACCAAAAGCAGGTTTCCCTCTGCCGAGGAGTCTTCACTTTGATTTTTTTTCTGTAGTGTATACACACACACTGATAGAAACTTTCACACACTGTGCACAACCAGCCTTGGACACCAGTGATTTGTGACTCTGAAGCAGGCTGTGTGAGGAATAAATATGAATTCCTGACACCGTGACTATGATACTGCATGTCTGGATAATTTGCCAATTGAAGTGCCATGCCCACTGATCACCCCTGAGGAGGTTAAGATGGCTATTCAGGCCACCAAAGTCAGTTCTTCAGCTGGCCCTGATGGTATTCCAGCCAAATTTATTAGTGAATTGGCAACTGAACTATTGGGCCTGCATACATTATTATTTAATGCATCCCAGTCCGTGAAGGCACACCCTTAATGGAATGGAAATTGGCTACTGTAGTACCAATACACAAAGGCGGTAATAAACACCAAGTCAAATACTATAGACCTATAAGCCTCACTTCCTGTTTAGGAAAACTGATGGAAAGGATCTTAAAGCAAAAAATGTTAGTGCATCTTCAAAATATGACTATTCATAATATATCCCAATATGGTTTTGTTCAGGGAAGATCATGCCAGCTTAATCTCATAAATTGTTTTGAACCGGTAAGCTTGGCGCTGGACTAAGGTCTTCCAGTTGATGTCATCTTCTTGGATTTTGAGAAAGTTTTTGACTCCGTCCCTCATGGAGTTTTGATTAAGGAACTGAAAGGGTATGGATTCCATGCCAACATTATTAAATGACTAAATTCTTGGCTTAGTAACAGGAAGCAGCGGGTTAGCATTAAGGGGCAAATGTCTGATTGGGGTGAAGTTAGTAGTGGCGTCCCACAATGCT
This sequence comes from Neoceratodus forsteri, assembly GCA_016271365.2. Taxonomy (NCBI): domain Eukaryota; kingdom Metazoa; phylum Chordata; order Ceratodontiformes; family Ceratodontidae; genus Neoceratodus; species Neoceratodus forsteri. Next base: position 23,790,787 of record CM028135.1, on the reverse strand, counting down.
CCGTCTTGGGCCCCTTGTTGTTAAATATATTAATTACCAGTGTGCAAACTTCAAATGGTGTCTGGATACACAAATACGCCAATGACATCAAACTTGGTTGCATTGTTAATGATTCTGAATCAGTTAGTTTTATACAGTCTAATCTGGATAATTTAGTAACATGGTTAGTAAGGAATAAGATTCTTTAATTCTGCCAAGCGTAAGGTGATGCACCTGGGCAGAAATAACATGTTAGCAACCTATAAAATAAATATTAACACATTACAATCTGTTATAACAGAAAGGGATTTGGGTATCACTATCGCAAACGACTTAAAGTTTGCGACTCATAATAACAGTATAATTAAGAAATGTCATAGGATACTTTCCTGTATTCTGCAACATATTAAGAGTAGGGAACCAGATGTTTTAATCCCCCTATACTCAAGTTTGGTTAGATCCCATATTGATTTGTGTGCCCCATTTTGTACTGCCACCTGTCTGGGAGGTAAGGCATTGATTGAAAAGGTGCAAAGAAGACTCACTAAGAAGGACAGAGGGTTGTCTAACATTGACTATAATAACAGACTTCAATCTCTTGACCTATTCTCGCTTGAATATAGAGCGTTAAGGGGTGATCCATGCCTGGCGTATAGAGCATTTCATGATCCCACACTATGTGAGGCTGTTTGCCTCGAAAAAACTGTAACAGGCTGCAATACTAGAGCACATAGTTTAAAGCTAAAAGCTGTAGTAAATAAAACTTCAAAAATAAATAATTTTTATACCCAGCGATTGCCCCCTATATGGAATTCATTACCAGCAGAAGTTGTAACAAGCAACAGCTTAACAGAATTTAAACACAGCTTGGATAATCATATGGGAAGAGAAGAAATTTCACTATCGCCATTAGGCGACGAGTTCAACATGGGCATGTCCCTCGAACTGTTACAACACCTATGAACCTATGACTAATGAGGTGTTTGTTACTCGGAACTGAAGTCCCATGGCCACCAGCCACCACCCCTTATTGGTCACCCACCCTCCACTCCCACCTCCATCCTTCTGTGTGTACATATATAAAAAGAACTAATTATAGCTGTAGGGAAGCTGGCACAGTGCCAATTCTCAATACTGTCTTTACAAGACAACCCCAGTCACTAACCAGACTTTCGCACCAAAGGGCCACATTTGGCAAGAGGAAAATACAATGAAAATAAAAATGGATACAGTGATGCTTTTGCCAGAAATACATTATTACTAAAAAACTAAATGACAATATTTTTTTTGCCTCTAACGCATGCTACTGTTTTAAAAACATCTGAGAAAAATAAAAATATAGTGATGATGAATCTAATTTTGCCAGAAATGTATTAATGCAAAAAAGCAGCATGCTGACATGTTTTGTCGACTGACAGGGACACAGGAAACTTCCTTAGGATTAAAAGGACTAGAAAGACAATGACGAATCTGCTGCAACTGTATGTCTTCCTCTTGGACGATATTAACGGAGTATTATCAGGGCCCTGCCATTCTAGTCTTTTTTTTTTCATATAGCTGTTTGCTCCCCGTGGCCACCTACTCCTGTCATCACCCTCCCCACTTGGGGGAGCCGTTACCTAACGCCACGGGGAGACATACATTTCTGTGTTTTTTTTTCCTCACCCCCGGCTAATTGGCGGCCAGCATGCACGCACGCTGCGGAGGCATCGTATGCACTCCCAGAAGCAATGCTTCCTCCACCCCTATGTCAGCTGTCAACTCTGTTTGGCACCTGGCCTCCGCCCAGTGTCAGCTGAGAGCGAGGGACTGATCCTCCCCAATCCGGGAGCTGAGAGCAGCCCATTGGCTGCTACAGTCAGCTTCCTGGCCTTCCCCCCAGCCAATCCCCGGTGACCCAAGTTCGTTCCAGAACTCGAGTCACCGGCGTGGCATGAAGTGTGACATCCAGCGCCTCAAACCGCAGCGCCACGGGGCATTCTAGTCCTTTTAACTATCTGCAAATGTCCTACCCACTGTATGTTGGCTTTTCAGTTTGTGTGGCCTAATGACATACTTAATCAACCGCTGAGCAACTTCAACAATTCCTGGTGACGTCACAAAGGCCTGTTCTGCATTCAAACTGCAGCATTTCAAAGGGACACTGCCAGCCCTTTTTGCATCATATTATTTCTAGTTAAAACCCCACATTTTATGATTGCTTACCTTATCTAAAATTCATTGATGTTGCTGGTTGTTTTATCTGCTTCCATTTTTAGTAGAACTGAAATGCTGCGATAGCCAACTTTGTTTGGTTTTGAATCCTTGATCTACTCTTATTGCATTCTTCCTGAGCATGATGGACACCCCTGCAGTGCAGTCACTCTGGACACAGTAGCTCTTCGCCCTCCCACAGCATTGGGAGTAGGTAGACTGTGTTGTGGGGCAAGTCCAGAAAGATGCAGTGGGAGTTGATCAAGAAATGTAAACAAACATGTTTTTGTGTGGTGACACCAGTATGGTGGGCAGTCTGTTTTTCACTTTTAAAAATAAAATAGGAATGAGACTCAAACCACTGGCTACATCAGGAATCTCTACAGAATGTGAACAATCATAACGTGTTGCTTAATCGTGGGAAAATTTGAGGCCTAAAGGGGTTGACAGTGTCACTTTAATTTAGCATTTAAGTTGATATGTGCTGTGAAAGACGTCACTTATTGTATGCAAGTGTCTTCTTGTACAGTTTGTGCAAAAGGAGTGTAAATCAAAGCTGAGCAGTTCTGTCTGCCCAACCTGTGTGAGAATTAAGCAATAAGGCACGACAGGGTGTGGTATATCGTGGGATATTGTCACGCCTCGGGTGGTTGAGCACAAGGCCGCAGGCCGAGTGCGTCCCAACTATCTAAGAAGTGACGATATCCCATGATATACCACACCCTGGAGTGACTTATTGCTATTGTGAATGGAGTTTCAAGTTTTATAAATAAAAGAAACCGGTTTTAAAACATTTTATGAATGAGCTTTTGGATGGTGTAGGAGTACATTTTGAAAAAATAGTTCTCAGACAGTAGAGAGCAAGGAGGCTGGTGGCGCTGGAATTTTTTTGAAGCCGTGATGATGTAGCCTGATATCATCACGGCTTTGAAGAGCTCTGGGCCAATCAGATTCCTCTATTTACAATCCTCAGTTCATAATAGCTCTTATAACATGAGTTCGCAACAGTAGGAAAGCTAATTGGCTAAAGAACATCACCTGACCGTGGATTAAATTCACTATTTAATCCACAGTTGGTGTGAAGCTCCCCAACGCAAGATCAGTGTGCTGAGTTGGGACTCGTTACCTGCCGATGATCAGAAAGCTGACAGGCAGCCATTAACAGGTCGGCGACAGTGATGTACTGTAGGATGCCTCAATGCCGCTGACTTGTAACTTGTAAGAAACAGCACAAGTGTCTTTGCTATTGTTGTGTGTTTCTGTCTGTGTGAGTGAAAGTGCCTGTACTGAGAGACAGGCTAATAGAGACACAGGAGAGAGAGACTGAGAGAGTGAGCATGTCCTTCCCCTGTTCCTGTCGAGCCCCGCTGTTCTCACAGTAGCGTGTTGGAGATTTTATGAAATGTTGGTGAGAGCTTCGACACACTGTCACTGTGGCTGGTTGCAATAAAAGTTCCTCAGTCCTGTCTTTGGGGGGGGGGGGTCATGCAGTGTCCTGTGTCTCTGTCCTCACTTTGAGCCATGCAATCCTGCAGTGTCCTGTATGTGTAAGCCATGCAGTCAGTTCAATGTCGGTAGTGACCCAGAGACAGGAGTGGATCTGTTGCTTCTAGCACTCCGCTCATTCACTGGACAGTAGCAGACTGAGGGAGAGAGAGAGACTGCATTTCATTTTTTTTAAAGCAGTTGTCCTGCGGCTGTCTGTCACACCTCCCCCCTAGCTTGCAGCAGTACTGAGAGTACAGAGCAACATGTTTCTCCATCTGGACTGCTTGTGGCTAAGAAAGAGAGAAACAGAAATGACACTTCCTAGGGAAACTGTCCATAATATTTACTTCCAGTCACCGTGTGTGTTGTCCCTTGTGTCCCATCCTGAAGCACTTTTCAGCCGCCGTAGTGGTAGTGCAGCGAAGAAGACCTGTCAGCAGGCCGCTTCCAGACACAGATGCACGCAGCAGGAGGGTACCCAAATTCCCCCCACACTAATGATCCACAGTATCCTGCTCCTCTCCTCGCCCCCGGAGAGAGAAACACACACACACAGACCTAGCATAACACTTCGCATGCTGCACCCGGGAGAATAGTTAGTGTTATCACATCAGTTAAACGGATTGTTCCTGCTAACAGTGATCACCTCAGCAGCATTACCTCTGACAGTTTCCATATCTGCTCTGAGGACTGGGGGGGGGGTGAGGGAGTGACATGACAGCATGTTTTAACTTGTGACAATCTATGTTACGAGCAACAAATGGCACAAATCATGCTAATATTGTGTTTGTAGCATTTGTCCATTCATAATGTAACTGTTATATGCGTTACTTGGGGTAGTTGGGGACTACTTTTCAAGGGGGCAGGATACACTCACATTTCTTCTATTTTGAGGGGAATAAAACCCTTTCTAATAACTGATTTTTATTTTAGAAAGAATCCATGTTATAAGTGCAATAACCCATTCCAGGGTATGGGGTTATAAGCATTTAATCCACTCCTTGAGCTCTGTGAGGACACTCAGCCTGCGTCTCATGCCTCACAACACACACAAGGTGTGAATTAAATATCTATAACCCCATACCCTGTTGTGGGTTGTTGCTAACATATACCCTAAGAGAGACACATCTCACAGCACATAGAAACTTATACATAATAATTTCCTTACTTTGAATGATTATAATAGGTTTTATTGTATGTTCAGTTTTTCATTTAGAAAGGGAATGTAATGCTCTGCCCCCCCCCCCAAATTGGAGCATTCCATTTTACAGGAGAACTGCACTGAGCCTGTATGTCATTGTCTGCTATAGAAGCAGATGTTTCAATACAGGTTCCAATTCTGCTACTATTCCATCTCTACAGGGTTTTTAGTTACCCTAGTGGGTATTTCTGATTTACACATACAGGCCACGAGTGCCATTTTAGAGCTGTAAGATGTACTAATTTAGAACTGTGGTAATGTAGTTTATATCCCTGTTCAGCTCTTCCATTGTTGGCACAATGCTTCTATGTTGTACTATAGAACTCTGTGGCTGAGAGGGACATAAAAAAGAACACCACATCATTCTACAGTGGCACTTAACACCAGAGTGTACATCAGAAACAACCCACTGACGTTATGAAAAGGTACCCATAGATGGAACAATGAGAGAATTGCAACTAGTATTTTAAAAAAAAGCAGCTTCTACTGGGAAAATGACTTTTGGCTTCAGCACAGTTCCTTAATGTTGCCACATGCGAGGTGGCAACTGGTTGCATGATGAAAGGACTTAAGGTTCTGAGTGCTGATTGATTGAAATAACAAATGTGGTTTACTGTATAATAGAAACGATACATCACACACACACACACACACACACACACACACACACACGTAAACTGAACCTAAATAAGACTGAATTGAGTGCATTTGAGGACTACTTGGGCTGCTCCGAGGAGCCTCTCCTTTTTTGTTCTGGCAGGATTGAATTCAAGGAACTGGCTCCACGGATTTCATGCTTCTGGTTGCAAAAATTAGGATGGTATTGAAATTTGAACTGTGATCCCAAAATACTCAGGGCTATACTTACAAAACAAAATTCTGTTTAAATAGAGCTCTTGGTTTTCTGTCTTTGGCTGCTGAAGTTCTTTAAATATAAGTGATCGAGTGGGTTTTGGATACTGTTTCCTTCCTGACTAGGCATCTCTTGCCCAGCTATGTCTAGTATCCCTTTCCTGGCAGTGACCTTCACCGATGCACCTCAGAATACTGTTGTTTCCATACGGTGAACAGATCTGTGTTTGTACAGACGCCTTTTGTTAGAAGAAATCTGATTTCCAGAAAGCTGCAAGCTGCCATTTATGCTAGAAGAAGGAAATGCAAACTGGTTATGTAATAAAGAAGCATCTGACATTTTTTGGGGGAGTTGCATAACACTGTGGCATTAAACCGACAGTTGAACATTAATGTGTTTCACAGGTGGGCGTCTGCGTATATGTGTGTATCACGCCAGTATTTGGATAAGCACTTCTTTTGTTTTCCTTGTTTCAGTCACACTTTCTCCATCCCCTTGTCCTGAAATTCAAAATCTCTAGGCTGCTGTCAGAGCCATTTGATCGGGACTGCTTTCATCTGCCAGCCTGTTAGCACAGCCATAGGGCTGTAGCTTGAAACACCGAGACCCAGGTTTGAGACTGGGCCTGGATTGACAGGGGCAGGCTGGGGAGAAGGACTGGCCATCTAAGAGTCTCTTTTCTCTGGGAGGGAGGGTGGGCTCCCATACTCACTGTGATATTGCAACCTGGCTGGCCACAGGTGGCAGTGAATCTTTCGGGGTGTTGGCAAGGACCTGGGCCATGCACACAATGAGTGCACTTGTATATTGATTCCCCTAGAAAGCCAATATCACCAGGGTTCAGAAGGACACGACCACCAGGACAGCAGAAAATGGCACCAGTATATCTGGGCCAGTCCCCGTCATCTCTGCCACCTGATGTTGAGAATCTTACGGTTACATCCTCCCTTGTATGCCACCCAGGGGAGGGAGGGTAAGCTGAGGCTCCGTGGAGACCGGCAGAAGGTAAGGTAGGTGGGGGCTGGAGGGAAGGTACTGTGGGTTAGTGGGAACCAGCGCTGGTGTGAGGGGGATAAAATATGAGTTAAAAGAAGGCTGCCTTCTTCCATGAAGGAAGAATATTTCTTAAGAGCCCTCCTCATCTAGAGGTGCTATCACCTAGGCACCCTGGACTTTCACAGCCCCAAGGCCATCTGACTGGGGCATTGTATAGTCATGTCTTCAGTCCCATCCACGGTGAGGCTTCCAACAGCTGCTGACCACTTCTACAGTGCCATGCTGTGTGGTAGCTTAATCCCTGCAGACCTGAGAGCACTTCTGGGCTCCTTTTCAACGCCAAGTTTCCCACTTGCAGCATGGGGCCACCTGCTACTCTTTCACTCCCCACTTCTGATTTCCCCTGCTCTGGCTGGGGCCCTCCTTCTCACCACTTCTCCCATGCCTAGCTGTTATGATGTACCAACGGCTGCAGACCCCTGTAAATAATCCAGCCTGATGTAATTTACTTTGTGTAGTATTCTAATGTTTCTGTGCATTGCATTGTGTCGCATGATGTGGAACCTTCATAAATGAGCTCTTGTTCAAAGGTTGTTTCCGAACAATTAAATAAATAAATCGGTTCTGCCCACTGAGTTGACATTCCAGTGCTCTTCACCTTTGAGTCCATTACCTGCTTTAGCGCAGTAAAATTTCAGCTTCCTTACCCCCTTGTGCCCACCCACTGCCACTGGAAACTAGCAGCATTTAGCTTCTCTGCAGAAGCCTAGAGTAAGGTGAGCACAATGCTGGTAAAAATGGTGGTGCTATGGGGCAGAATGTTCCTTTTTATTGTGAATTCTTTGTGGTGGAATTTATTTCAGAGTTTGCAACTCTGAGAACAGGGAGATGATAAAACTGGTGGCACAATTCTTGCTAAATTTAGGATTTCTAGGTGCAGCAGTGAATCTGAGGAGGCACCCCCCTTCCTCATTTATAGAAGACAAGGATATGAGTTCTCAAAGTTCCTGAGATAAATATCCACAATACCCTTTCCACTAAGGTGGTGTATTCCAGTCTCTATTTTTCCTGGCAGGGAGTAACATTCTTAGCATTATGGGACTAAATCAAGGACTGTCATCATATTCCTGATGGAGACCAGCCTTCAGGGCACGAGTCCAGCCTCTACTAGCAACCTGTCAGTAATACCATGAAACTTGCCCCTGGTGGGGGAATCGCAGCCTTCTCCTTCTATCATGATATTTCTCCAAGTACTGCATTAGAATAACATTTACAATGAGTTTTACTGTTCTTCTTGCCTTTCTGTTTTTTTTATTGTTTCCTGGATCGAGTATGGAGCTTTTTTCACTTATTTTAACATCCGGGTGGATCTGACAGATTTCTTTTTTTTTTAAATCAAGGAAGTTTTATTGATTTTACAAACATTCATACAACAAACAATACAGAACATTGATAATTTGTTCAGGCATTTGAACTGGATAAAAAAATAAAAAGTCCCTTCAGTCCTACCCCATCTATCCTCCGCCCTATCTATCCTCCGCCCTATCTTCCCTCCCACCCCGAGCGAGGTGCCAGACTAATAAACTGCGTATGACCATATAAGATGATTGAAATGTGATCTGAGTATTGTCCGTTAGATTATTCGTGGGGTAGCCCATGTCTATCTTCAAGGAGAAGTCAGGTTAGGTAGAGAGCATACAGTTTCCCACATTTTTTTGGTGAATGAAGCTTTCCATCAATGTATACTGGCAATTAATTGTTCAGCTCTAAGGGCAAAAGAAATGTCATATAGCCATTCTGAGTAAGTTATGATTGCCTGGTCTGTCCAGTGCCTGAGTACTAATTTCTTAACTGCCAGTGAAATGAGGGCCATATGGTATCTTCTTTCTTTTACTTGAATTGGAGAGAAATTCCCAATAATGCAAATAGCCGGGAGAAATAGGCCTCGTAAGCCTAGAAGTGGATCTAGCCTTTGTTCTGTCTGTTTCCACAGGGGAGATACCTTTGCACAGGACCAAAAGATATGCAAAAGGGATCCCTCCTCTATGCCGCATCTAGAGCATAGAGTTGAAGGAAGGCGACCCAGTTTTGCTAGTTTGATCGGGGTATAGTACATATTATTTAGAATCTGATATAGTGTTAACCTATACCTCTCCTACATGATATAGCTATATAGATCCTTCCAGATTTGAGCCCAGTTAATGTCCAGGTCAGGTAAGAGGGAGCTCCATACCTTAGACCCTGCCAAGGGGGCGGTTTGCAGTTTGGTAAGCAGGTGCATATATATTATAGAGACCCCATGGGGTCTGCAGGCTGGGTCACCAATGTGCTGTAGAAATTCTCCAAAAGTGGGGGGTTGAAGTTGAGGTCCAAACAAACTGATCAGCAAATGTCGGAGTTGGTATATCTTAAAAATGGGCATTAATGTCAGCCCGAATTTGTTACATATTTCTTGGGTGGCTAGAATGGAAGAGTGAGAATAGAAGTCTGAAACATTAAGTTCTTGAAATAATGGAAGCCACGTCTTAGGAATAGGGGTACCACCTATTTTGATGTTTAAATTACCGAAGATGGGCTGGGAGGAGTCAATGGTGGGGCACAACTTAAAGTACCTGCATAATTGGGATAAGACCTTTAATGAAGTGTCAATTGGGGACATCTTCATAGGGTTTGGCAGGAGTTTAGTAGGCGAGAATAGGATTCCAGTTGGATTCAGCTTATGAGTGAAGAGTAGGTCGGCTTCAGTCTGTAACCATATGGGGATATAGTCAGCATAGTGTTGAAGCCGGGGTATAGACAGCCACTTCCCACACTTATTAAGATGACTTGCCCAGTAGTAAAGCATGAAATTGAGCAGCCGGAGTTCTCCGAATTCTTTAGGCATGCTCAATTTAAAATAGGATCTCCTGGCTGCTTTATTAAGCCATATGAATGAGGCGATGTTGGCGTGGGCTCTTTTAAAAAAGGAAATGGGTAACCAAGTATTTAGCATGTTAATGGGGTAAAAGAGTCTGGGGAGGACATTCATTTTAATTATGTTAATCCTGCCCCACAGTGAGAGCGGGAGGGTTCTCCGACGGGAGAGGTCTTGCCTAATGGAGTTCCGAAAGTCATCAAAATTAAGCTTATGTGAGAGGGAGGAATCTGAGGTGAGATGATGCCGAGGTATTTAATACTTCTGGGAGACCATTTCATGTCAAACTGGGTAAATAAATGACTTTTAGTTAAGTGATTAGGGGAAATATTTCGGTGTTATTTAAGTTCAGCTTGTAGTTAGAGTATTTACCAAAGGTGTCTATTATTCTCAGTACCTCTACCAAGGATGAAACAGGATTTGACAGGTGTAGAAGAATATCATCAGCATAAACCGAAAGTTGTGGTGTGATATTACCAATTGGAACTCCAGTAGCATTAGGAAACGCCTTTATAAGGCGGATTAATGGTTCCAAATAGAGATTGAATAAAAAAGGGGATAGGGGGCAGCCTTCGCGTGTCCCAGTGTAAAGGGGAAAGGTAGATGAGAATGCTCCGTTACAGTGACTCCTAGCAGATGGAAAGGTGTATAGTGTCTGTATCCAGCGTACAAAAACTTGGGGAAATCCCATTTTAAGCAGTGTTGCCCATAGAAATTCCCAGTCCACTCTGTCAAAGGCTTTCTTTGCATTGAGAGAGATTAGTACCATTGACAGGTAGGAGGATTCCATGGCCTGGTAGATTTTGCGTAAAATGTATCTTCCCTGTGGATCTGGAACTGACTGTTCTGCCTGGAAGGGTACTGAATGGTTTACCAAAATGGCCACTCCTCTGCTGGCAGTTGATATACCCGAGGCAAAAACTTGAGCAATTTCTTGTCTTCGGAGGTTATTAGCTTCTGAGGGGAGGAGGTGAGTCTCTGTAAAAATGAAATGTTAGCATGTAGGAATGACACATGTTTAAGGATTTACTGTCTCTTGAGGTGCCCCCGGGCACCCCTAATATTCCATGTGAGAAATTGAGTCAGTGTACTGGTCATAATCGTAATCAAAGTGACTAATCAGGTCATACATGTCATACCTCATTGCCCATCCCCTAGTTTGCCTCCAGTGTAGCCAGCAGTGTGGTTCTGTGAGACAAATAATACTCTCCCTCCCCCTCGCCCCATTTCAAACAACAGAAATAGTTCAGTCGCATCATATATCCTAAAAGTAGATAGCGGATCTGACAGATTTCTGAAACATACCTCGATGACGTTGCTCCTCATACTCTATGGATGAGTGCGGTCCCACACAGACCAACCTAGTAGCAGACATTGTATTTATTGATATTCTGTAGTCAATATGGAAGCTGGTGCTAAATGTACAGTAGTGATGTTGTGCCTGCTGCAAAATAAGGGTGAGAAAAGTGGGCCAGTGGTGAGTTTGGTTTGGCTTCCATTAGGGCCCCTCAAATTCGGTTCAGCTTTTAGAATTCAGTCAAGTGATTTCAGCTTCCAATGCAGTAATCAGATAGACAGAAAAAGCCTGTAAAAGGCAGAGTTCCTGTCAAGGATGACTGCTGCAGGGAAAAACTTGCCAGCGCAGCTTTTTCACATTGTAGGCAGGTTGATTAATCCTGTCTGCAATCCACTCATGCTTTTTTGGCACAAAAGGTTGAGGAGTTCAGCAAATTTTTCTCTGACAATGTGCCCTCCATCATTCGATCGGGTATCTCCTCAAGTGATCTGTCATAGGCTGCTGGTGGTCAGCCTATGAGAGATGCAGATCTGCCTTCCTGGGATGAGTTTGGGCCAATTGTTGAGGAGGAGGTGCTCAAGGTCATTTGGGGTTTGTGTCCCACCTGCTATATGATGGACCTGCCTGGCTGCTTTTGGTCTGCCAGGAATCCCTAGGGCCCAGTTATTATTGAGATGATTGGGTGTTCCTTGAGGGAGGGTGTTTTTCCATCTGCCTTGAAAAGGGCAGTGCTTAGACCCCATCTGAAAAAGTCATCCTTGAACCCTGGCACTCTAGTGAATTACTGACCTGTCTCAAATATTCCCCTTTTGGGGAAGGCTATCAAGAAGGTGGTGGTAGGGCAGCCTGAGGAGCATCTGGAGCAACATAACATCTATGAGTCTCTCCAGTCAGGTTTTCAGCCTTGCCATAGCATGGAAACTGCGCTCGTCAGGGTGACTCATGATCTCCTTATGGCGAGAGATCAAGGACTATGTTCTGTCTTGGTTCTCTTGGATCTCTCATCAACATTTGACACAGTTGACCATGGAGTGTTATTGGATCACCTGAGGAATTGTGCAAGTTTCACCAGCACAGTTTTGTACTGATTTGAGTCCTACATAATCAGGAGAGTACAGCAGGTGGCCCCAGGCAATTCCATCTCTGAGGCTTCTGCACTCTTCTGTGGTGTTCCTCAAGGCTCGATCCTTTTGCATTCCTGGTGGGGTTCAAGCTGCCTCGGTGCTGGGGTGATGTGATGCTGAGATCAGTGAGTGGATGGTCCTAAACTGGCTATGCCTTAACTCAGGGAAGATGGAGGTCATGACGATTGAGCTGGGTCAGTAGGGATCAACGATAACTGGTGGTTTGGCAACACTTCCTTCACTGGGTGGTGAATCACACAGAGCTGTAGATGCAGTAAAGAATCTTGGGGTCATTATGGACTGCAAGCAGATGCCTGAATAGCTGGTGTCAGCAGCGGTATGATCTGGCTTTTACCATCTTTGTAACATCACCAGGGTTAACCTGGCACCAGCTGATCTGGTGATGGTTGTTAATGGTTTCGCCACCCCCGGGCTTGACTGTTGAAATGCTGTATACTTAGGGTTATCTGGAGGTTTGATGTGATGCACGCATCTGGTCCAGAATGCTGCAGCCTGGCGGATTGTGTGAACTTCTTGGAGGAACTATATCACATCAGTTCTGTGTGCGCAGCACTGGCTGCCTGGGTGGTTGGGCATCACCTTTAAGATATGCTCAATAACCTTCAAAGCCCTACGTAGTTTGAAACTTGACTATGAAAAAGATCTCCTGGTTCCTTACTGCCAGACTCACCCCTTCCATTCCTTTGATGCAGGCTTGCTTATTGCCTCCCCCTTTCCCATTTGAAACAATCTGGGGACATGGCAGCTCTGGAACACATTACCCAGGAACGCCCACTATGCCCGCACTGTGGAGGCCTTCAAAACCTCTTTGGAAACTTATATGTTCACTCAGGCATTTCCCAGTTAGTTTTTAGTATGAAAATTTGTGCTAGTCCTGTATTATGATTTTGCAGTATGCGCCACTTATAACGCCTGCGGGTATCACGGCAGTCAGTTAAAACTGGCAGAACGCACTTTCCATTTGCGGTTTTCCACACTACCAATATTAAGATCATTGGTTACAGTGAATGTTATATGCCTGCTATATCATCTGTTTTCTGCCTGAATTTATGCCCTTTTCTGCCACTAGTCAAAGTGTTGGGCCTTAATTAACTGCCTTGAAGCTCTAATTAATCAGCTGATTGCAGTATCACCACTACTTAAGGGGCAGTAGTAGGGATGTTAGCAGTTGTGTTAACTGCGGAAAGATGGTGTGCTATCTGGATACTGTACAGTAATGGTAACGGTAGCAGCAAGTTGTAGTGTGAAACGCAAGGCTCAGTCATTGAATGAGAAGGTTGAGCTGCTTAACAAAATGGACAGTCTCCCAAAAATGAGCCAACATGATCTTGCCCAGCATTTAAACATGCCGAAATTAACAGTTGCCGATTTGCTCTGCCAGCGTGAGGAGATTTTTAAGCAGTGGCACTTAAACTGCAATCCCAGTGGAAAACGTAAGAGAGACAGGGTAACGATGGGGAGGTGGAGAAGGCTCTCTTACGCTGGTTTGAAAATGCCGGGGGAGAGAGGCCCTCATTAGTGGACCACCGCTTTCTAAAAAAGCCAAACAGTTGGCAGCTGCTTTAGGGAGGACAGATTTTTCTCCTTTTGAAGGCTGGTTTGGGATGGTGGAAAGCCAGGTATAACATTGGCTTCTGTCACATCCACAGAGAGAAACTGAGCACTGATGCTGCCCGCACTGAACAATGGCACACTCTGATGTCCACACGGTTCTACTAACTTTGCACCGTGCAATGGAACAAACTGCCAAAATAATGCCAGATTGGGAAGGACTCACTGCAACTGAGAGACTGTGGCACCCGTACTGCAAGCAAGAATGTGTACAGAATAAAATAACTGACTTCTTCCTAATGCAAGAGACACAGAAATGTTCTGATATTACGATGTGACAAGACTGCATTGGTGCATTTATTTTTGTGATAACTGCTGTTTATTTTTGCTTTAATTTTGTTTTAATTACAGCACTGATTCATTAAAATAAACTTGATTGTTTACTGAAGATTATAGTACAGTATATAGCTTGATTTGGTTGTGGCTTCTGGCCAATGAACTAATACAGATACCAATACCCGATGTCCGCTTACTGATTTGCAGTGCCAATGCCTGTTTCCTCATCACCACAATTACTCTGACCACTCTGTATTGGGGGCAGGGTGGTAGAGAATGCTTGTGCCCGCTATTAGCGGCTTTAACTGTATTTATGACATCCCTTACTGATGTTTGTTTTGTATTTTATTGTTACTGTTGGTACAGTGCCCAGACCCTATGGGAAAGGGCGCTTTATAAATAAAATATGCATTTCCTTGCCTCGCTTTGTCTTATCTCGCCATAGTTTAAAGCAAACTACAAACAGGGGCATAAAAAAGCCTTGCAGTCATGCAGAGAGATGGAATGGCTGGGCAGTGAGGAGTATACTCATTAGGGGTAGGATAGAGGTACTCAAGTAGAAGTCAGAGAACACCCACTAAGGAGATGGAGAGACCTATGCCACCACAAAACTGTGGTTAAGACTTCAAGAAACGGTGGGGGGGGAGTAGATTAGCGCAGCAACTCCCGGGGGCCGGGTTGGTAAGGCCAAAGCTCTGGAACCTTGGGTTTAGGCTTCGGAACTAAGTGTTGTTATTATAACCACTCAGCTGTTAATAAGGGTAACATATGTAACTGCCTCTTTTCAAGAACCAGTCAGTTGAATTGTAACCTTAAAGACAAATTTTTTAACGCCAGGTTGTATTGTAAACACATAGTCTCCACTATATGTGAATGGCCTAGTTTTTGTTAAATGGAATCTGGAGCACATTCTGATGTCATGCTGTACAACACTGCTTGTTTTTTCATGGTGAATGTGGAGAACTTAGAATGTATGGTATGGAAAGCAAATGTATGAATTGCCTCAATAAAGCGGAGTTTAAAAAAAAAGCCTTGAGGGCAGCAATTAAGCAATAATACACAACAAGGTGTGGTATACCATGGGAAAGAGTATCACCCCTTGGGTGCGTTGTGATTCACGAGGCTGAAGGCTGAATGCCTCATATACCTGAGAAGTGACAATATTCCATGATATACCACACCCTGGAGTGTATTATTGCTATTACGAACTGGATAAATTAAACACTTTATAAAATCAGTTTAAAAATATTTTCTAGTAATTTGTGTTAATGTGAATGTGCACATCAGAAAAAAATCCTTATTCTTGTGTTTATAGGCAGTACAGTAGATGGCGCTGTGTACAATATTTGGTGCTGTACAAATGGTTTAGGATGCTGTGATGATGTCTGCAGGTTTTGTCGTCTGTCGTCCCCCATTTCCCACACACATATACACACAGTTGCATTTTTTAAATATTTTTTGTAGCCTGTTGAAAAGTTGCAGTGAGGAATTGGGAATGGTTCTCAAAGTTGCACTCGCTAAATCGGGCTGAAGTTGGAGATAGCATGCTGAGTGAAGGTAAGGCAGTGGGTAAGTGATTCCACAGTTGGGAGGAAAGAGAGAGCTATTAAGGGACTTAAAGAGCGAGACACTGCAGTTTATGTTTAGAGCTATGGTCTTAAATGGATGCTTTTGTTGAGATACAGGTTTTCAGTAACTCCCGTTTAGCACAAGGCAGCATGTTGCGGTGGGGAAATCCAGTTAATACAAAGTGAAAGTAGAGAGATGGTGGGTGATGGGGTAAAATAAAAAAATATTGGTTGTTTGTGGCAGCAAAAGCGTTTTTTTTTTGAGTGGTTAGCAGCTAGTGTTTTTATCGGAGCAAGGATAAAGAGGCGGAGTAGTGTGCGTGAGTGTAACAGAGTCATGGAAGATACTTTATTTTTTTTATTTTTTTTTTTTTACAGTGAATATATGGAGGGATTTAATCATGGCTGGGACGAGCTCTTAGCCAGTCAGCTTCCAAGATTTATTGTACCCAGTTCAGTGTAGCTCGAGGCCGATGGGACTGGTGTGCTGTCGCTGTAGATTGGTGTGCTCATGGTGGTGTGACAGACTCTGCAGCTCACTAACTGCTGTGGTTCTGTGCTGAGCCTCAGTAATAGTTAATATTTATTTTATTTTACTTTTTTATGTCATTTTCTTAACCAGGCAGGTGTACTGGTGCCAAAACGTCTTTTTTCAGGTGTGACCCAGGTACCAAAAGAGTACAGTCCATGTTTACCAAGGCATATATGCAGAAACAAAATACAGTACAATAAATACAAAAAGAAACAAATACAGTAAGTACATAACAGGTGCCATAAATACTGATATACAAACATATCAAAAAGGCTGGTACATTTACCGAATGCAAATCTGGCATCGGCTCATCCTTACAACAGAGCTACAAGTCTGGACTCCACTGGCGATTCTTTTGCATGGTTATAACCACCTTCACGGGTAATACCAGACTGAGTGATCAGTGGCCAAGATGCGAAGTGGGCAAAGAGGGCAGGTACTAATCACCACTACTGGAGGCATTCTGGCCTCATGCGTGGAGCACAGGGTTATGAACCTGGAGACCCAGGTTTAAATCCCACACCTACCACTAACTCACAGTGTGACCCTGAGCAAGTCACTTAACCTCCCTGTGCTTAGCCTCCTTCTAATGTTTCTCCAACCTATCTTTTTACTGGATCTCCCTGTGTGCTGAAAAGGAGCCCCAACGTTCTCTGCCCTCCCTCTCCTGTAGCCGAAATGCTTTGGGATACAGTTTCTATGAAAGGTGCTATATAAAACCCAGTTCCTTTCCTTTCCTACTGAGCTCCACCACCTCTAAGTGAAATGAACAACTAGTGAAGTGTACATGCCTGTTACAGGCATGCATCTAACCCGTATAATGTGCACATCTAACCCATATAATGCACACACGCAACAGTCCCACCTCCGGGTTCCTTGCATGCATAAAAATGCATCTGCATATGCATACCAAGAGCCACAGGAAGGGGTGTGTGGAACTAATTTGCATGTGAGGACATGTCATATTTAAGCAATAAGGCACAACAAGGTGTGTGTTATCGTGTAATAACGTCGCTCCTGGGGTGGGTTGAAGCACAAGGCGAAGCCGAGTGCTTCCACCACCCCAGGAGTGACATTATTACACAATAACACACGCCTTGGAGTGCCTTATTGCAATTATACAATGGCTCGATGTTATACAAAATAAAAATATTTAAAAAAAGCTTTAGTAGATTTTTAGTGTAGCAATATATCTCCTTTTCTTAAAAGAAGCTCCAAACAATCCTCCAAAAAATCCACACAGTGCTGTTATTGTGTAATAATATCATTGTCTCAGGCACACACTGACCAATCAGAGCCCAGGAAATTTTCTTGCCACTGTATAATTGTCCAGTATGTGCAACTACCAATCTGCAAGTCCACAGGAGCACTGAGGTATGAAAAGTCATTTTAGGAGCACAACTTATTACAATAAAACGAACTAAAGAAAGGGACATGGACATCAAGGATATAGCCTTGTTAATTGCTGTGGGTCCTTCCAGACTTCTCTTTCTCTCCAGCGGGGACATAAAAATAACTTTTCCCAGTTTAAATTCACTTCTTTTTCTTTTTTGCCGGAACAATTTTTTTCTCCCTGCCGACAGCACATCTTACAAAGGGATATGCCCTGTTAGCAGGATATACCTTGAAGTTGCTGTACCCAGCCGTCATGTAGAGTGCTACCTGTTTTTTCTCCCCCCCTCCCTGGCACAGGCACTGCCTTTGTTGGTCTCGCACACACACAGCTTCTCTGGAGGCACGAGCAAGCTCCCTGGCTGAGCCGCAATGGTCGCTGTCATGGCAGAATCTGCAACCAACGCTCCCCGGCAGAGACATACTGCCAAGTAGCAGCTGTCACGGCCTTGGCCTACCTCCTGCCAACAGCTCCCCAGGCCCACTTCCCAACCCGGGTCATCAGCACGGCAATGTGACATCCTGTCCCTGGGCCATCGGGCACCAAGTCCACTTCTTAAAGTAGACTAAAATTGGGAAAATTTATTTGCATGTTTCAAGAATAGAGAAACAAAGTTTGAAAATGGCCCATTGGAAATAATGGAAGGGGAATGTTAAATAAATAAATTAATGAATACCTGTATTTAACAGCTGTGCACTGAGCACACAGGGGAACAAGGGAGGAGGGCTGTCCCCTAATTGGATTAACACTGGGCAGATAGCTGGAGTTGCCAGCTAGACCTGCTGTAAATACAGACACAGATTTAAGAAGGATAAATGTGCACTTGAATAGAAGCAGAACCATTTGGGTACCATTATGGGATGGTGTGGTTATATTTAGAATGGTTGTCAAACCTGTAGGGGTCCCTTCCAGACCTCTCAACCTCTTGCCTCACAGATCAGGGACAGGGCTTAAAAAAATCGGGACGAAGTCCTCAAATCAG
This sequence comes from Neoceratodus forsteri, assembly GCA_016271365.2. Taxonomy (NCBI): domain Eukaryota; kingdom Metazoa; phylum Chordata; order Ceratodontiformes; family Ceratodontidae; genus Neoceratodus; species Neoceratodus forsteri. The sequence continues at coordinate 23,772,359 of CM028135.1, read as the reverse complement.
GGACACATCTTAACATTTGGTACTCTTCACCCCAAAAACTGATAGAATAAGGGGGATTAGTGTAAGATGCATTCTATGAAGAAGAACAAGTCTGTTAACTTTAAAGTGTGACATTATTTTGTGCTTATAATCTCTACTGCTCAGTCATAAAAACTCAGATTGTACAAGGGACAGAGAATAATTCTGAGGCAAAATCAGGGACATCCCTGAAAATCAGGGACAGTTGAGAGGCATGGTCCCTTTCTCTGTCCAACTTGCAAGAATAGTCCAATGCACACTCAACATTCAGGTTTCATGTTTTATCTGTTCATTTTAGATATTGTCCAGGAAACCATGGAGGTGCATGGAAGTCAGGTAGTGTCATGTGGTCTTAATGATTACAGCACTGGCTTTGGGGACCTGGAGAGTGAAGACCCAGGTTCAAATCTGACAAGCGCCGCATAATCACTGCATGACCCTGAGCAAGCCACTTCATCTCCCAGTTCTACAGTCGCACACAGTTGTAAAATTTGGTAGAAACAGAACCCCACTGAAAATGAGTTCTTGCACCTCAGCTAGACTACCCTGAAAAAATAAATTGTGAAAGACAAAAAAAAAATTGTCCCATGGGTAATAGCAGTAGCGCTTTTCAATGTTCCCATGTACCACCGGAGACGTGCTATTGTGGGCCTGCGTGACAATTGATTTAAATTGTATTCTGTAACTGGCTGGTTCTGTAGGGGGAGGGGGGAGTAAATCATTTGTCAGTCTCATGCAAGACAAACACCTCGGTTTTCCAACAGGAACAGCTGTTTGTTCTCTTTGCATCACGCAAAATGTATGTATGTCCCAGTTTACACTTCAGGAGATTTTTTAGCACAAGAAGGTTTTGTTTCTACACGTGGAGTGTAATCATCCTTATTTGCCAGATTACAGACTGAGAGGTTCCCTCCCAGTTAGTGGAGTGTCCCTCCCTTGTGTCTTCTTCCCATATCTCATGCTAATAAATGAGAGTACATTAATCAGCATCTGGGCAGATGTTTTATATTTCTGTTCAAAAGTAATGGGTCCTGCCTAGTGGAGAGAGGCTAGAAACATGCCGTCAGTGTTTATATATCTAGTAAAGTGCTTCTTACTTTCGCAGTATACATACGCTGTCTGTACTTGTTGATATGAAATACACATCACACCTCTGACTTTCTAAGATAAAACTAAGGGATGCTTCTCAATGTTCTGATGCCTAGATTTTGAACCTTAATGCTTTCATACTGAAGAGTATATAATCTGTGCATACACACATAAAATGACATTGGAAAAATCCATGAACATGATTGGCCGAAATATGTTACGTGATTGTGCATTAAGTAAGCAATAAGGCACGAAGGGGTGTATTTTTACAGAACAGCCAGGGACGTAGTAAGGCATGAGGCCGAAGGCTGAGTGACTTCAGCAACTGGACGTGCTGTAAAATATGTTCTACACACATCCCTGAGTGCCTTATTGCACTTATAAAATGGGCTCCTTTTTTTTTTTTTTTACTTTTTGCTATTGGAAAAAGCATGTTTATATGTAGAAACAATAGATTTACTTGTGTGCATTTGTGATAAAATAGTCCTTCCACCTAGTGCAAGTGATGTCATTGATGATGTCATTGTATTATTGCCTACTTTCTTCTTCCTGTTTTTTTCTCTCTGTTTTTCTATTTGATATTGAAATTTTATCATGGAATGTTTACCACAGAATACATGGATTCAAAATTCTGGTCAGTTCCTCTGGCAGAATGTTTCTCTCCTGTCACACTGAACACACAGATAACAAAGGCCTTTGTTACAGCCAGAGACTCAATTATCTCACTTTAGAAAATGGCAAGAAAGAATTCTCAACCTGATTGGTTGACACTGCTTCCAAGCTGGGCATTTATTTCTCAATAGATGCCCAGGTAAAAATAAGTACCAGCCAAAGTGCCACTTCACGAGGTACCCTTCTGCCCTGCTGACCAGCCTACCTCCTCATTGGCTGAAGGCAGCTGATGAAATTTAAAATCACCGCCATGTTTTTCTCTCACTTAGCGAGAGACTAGTGGCCCCCCTAATTTACTTTCCGTCAGTAGCAGCTAGCAGTAAATAAAATAACACATATTTAGTGGTCAGGAGAGTGAAAACTGCCATCTTGTTTTAAAATGGCACCATTTTCCTGATCATGCTTTCTGCAGTTAATCTTTTTATTGAAGTATTTATAAGTTAAACAAACAGACAAGTATATTGTATAACAATACTATATAAGATTATATATAATGAACCAGGCAGCATATTATCTAACAGAAAAAAAAGACTATTCAGTAGTATAATGAGTTTTGGGTTACAGATCTAAGCTAGACAATTACAATTATGTATTAAAGAGTAGGTTTTTATTTATTTCTATCTGTACATCAGGGTTGAGCCGTTTAGATATTTATATCTGAACTTTTCAGAACGCCACAATGGACCCAGTCAGTCGCTGACATTTTGTCATGTTTATTTATATGTCAGTCCTAGATAGTATTGTTATAAGCCCATAGTTTCTGTTTCAGCATTACGCGTTTTTTAATTATTTTTAAATGCTAGGTTTGAGAAGAGCCACCGCCTCAACCAAGAAGGTCTTCTTAGTTGAGCGGTGGCCTTCTTTTTTCAAACCCGGCATTTAAAAGTAGTTCAAAACAACATGTAAATACTGGCCCCATTAGAGCCTATGGAACGCTCCCCTGTGCTATTCTAGGACTGACATCATAAAATGTGGCAGCGTGGGGGCGTGCCTCCAACCTAGGAAGTGTCAGTGTTTTGGCTGCGGGTCCCGATTTTGCATTTTACAAGCGTTTTCTTGGAAAAGTTACAGATGTAAAAATGATGGCACCCTGAAGGACCTTTAAACCGAGGGGTAAGCTATCCAGCCTGTTAAGGGGGAAGATAGATTAAATAAGTAAACCCCTGCTCTCTAAAGGAAGATTTAACACTACGTAATACAGAGTGAAAGTAGGAGGGGTAGAAATTGAGAAAGGAGGTATGAATAGTCATAGTTGTACATTATTGTGATATATGACATCGTCAGAATGCTGCTAAAACCTATATAGAAGGAATTATAGAATAACAAAGAGAAAAGAAAGATCATCTGAAGGAGTACTCAAAAGAGAAGGAAAATAGAAAAGGAAGAAAGAGAGAGAGGAAAGGGAAAGTGTAAAGTGAGGAAAGTGCGAGACCGCAACCTGAGACTTGGGAAAAAAAATATATCAATAGGAGAGAAAAAGAAAGAATGCAAAATATTTCAATCCGTACATTAAGTGCCAGAAGAGCTAGGTGAATCCAAATATTTAAAATAGCCCTGCCAACATTTATTATACATAGTGAATCGGTCAAAAGAGATATGTGTCATACGATCCAAGGAAGCATATTGAGATAAATGTTTAAGAATGTCAGAGAAAGTGGGGATTATATTAGCTCTCCAATGCATAAGTATAACACATTTAACTAGAAAGAAAAGTATGGCTAACCATCTGTTCAGGGATTGGGAGATATTATAGGAGCGAAAGTCAAAAATACCAAGTATACAGTGTTTGGGATCCAATACTGGTTACTTTCATTGCAAACATATGAATATGATGCCAAAGCTTTTGTATGAGGGGACAATCCCATAAAATATGAAGTAAATCGCCATTGGGAGATTTATAGCTCCAGCAGTTATTATTATCCATTAATCCCATTTTATACAATACGGTTGGGGTCCTGTACCATAAGTGAAGAATTTTAGTCTGAATAAGCGAGCTACATTTATCATGGAAAGATCTGTGGCAGGAAAGCCAACACCTATGCCATTGTTCATTGGTAATGTTATAATGTAACAGATTGTGCCATTTATTTTTTTGCACTAATGGGCTGGTCGAGTAGTGAGTCGCTAATATCTTTGTAGACAGCACTGTTCAGTTTAGATGTTGTTTTTATCCATTTGGAGACGTGCTGATCATATAAGGATTGATTCGTAATAAGTGGGAAATAAGAGGTGCATGCTGTACGAAGCTGTAGGTATTTCCAAAAATACCGGCAGGGAAGATTCCATTGAGTGCATAGATCAGAATAGGATTTTAATCTTAAAATGTGGGGCCCGAGTATGTCTCTCAAGAAGAGTATGCCTCTATTTTTCCAGGCTCGACAGAAGATTGGATGATTTTCAAGAGATATTTGACAATTTCCCCAAATAGGAGCATAAGCAAGAGGGATTGGGTTTGATTTGAGGTGTTTATGGATTATTTTCCAGTAGAGCAGAGATGATGCTGTGATGGGGTGAGATTTTAAATTTGGGGGGAGGGGGTTATAAATGAAGGAGGTAGCAATATTGTTTGCACAAAGGGAGGCTTCCATATTAACCCATAATGGTGAATTAGTGTCAGGTTGAATAAACCATTTGATAGTTTGGGCTGTGCGGAAAGCCCAAAAGTAGGCTTGAAACCAAGGGAGATCAAATCCACCTCTTGACCAATGGGATCTAAGTTTGTTGTGGCTAAATCAGGGGATTTTGCCATCCCAAATAAAATTACCAATTATTTTGTCTATTTTGATGAAGAAACAATTGGGAAGTTTTAATGGGATATTAGAAAAAATATATAATATTTTAGGAGTTATTGTCACTGACCGTGCTTTCTCAAACCGTACTTGCACAAGGAAGCTGTCCCCAAAGCCATCACTCGCATCAGCTGTATCCTTCACGCGCCATTTTTAAATAAAAGCAGGGAACCAGTAAATTAAGCACAATACAAATACCCCCACACTCTCATTTAAAAAAGAAATACATCTTGTGCCTCACAACTCTCCTCCACAGCAAGTACAGGATCCACTTCCAGGCATGTGAAAGGTTGTGAGGTCAACATACAGCTTCTGAGTTGCGACTTGCGACTGCAATGAAATAAAAGCAGCCCGCAGTAAGCAGTCGCCTCCTCGGTCACGCTCATTCTCCCAAAAGCGCATATTTGCATACTGCACTTTCTTCTCCTTATCCAGTATTAAAAGAAAGAGGCACAAAAAAGGATTATATTTAAAGGCATAAAGTTAAATACACTTTGCTGCCAAACACGCTCACTTTATCTTACGCTGCGCTGCTAAACACGTTCACTCTGTCTTGTCTTCTTCTTGTTATGATCAGTATGGCAACTGCTGCCATCCAAAAAACAAAGCAACATTAGTAAACGTCGGGAGGGGGAGCGAGCATTAAACACAAAGTAAATTAAACACACTCTGCATGGGGAGAAAGTATAAACAGACTGCTGTGGGACTATGGGTTGATGTAACTCCACAGCTCATCCTGGCGGAGGAACTATTTTATTACAAACCGAATCTTAAACTATTTTGTTTTTATTGAACTTTTTTTTTTCCCCAATAGTGGCCATTTTCTAAGCGCAATAATACCCTCCAGGGTGGGCGGTATGGGCAATACCGGACCTTCCAGGGGCTATAAGGCCCTCCGCCTGTGGCGTCGGGACTCATTACGCCCCGGGCGGTCCGGTATTGCCTAATACTGCCCACCCTGTCGGTATTATTGCTTACGTCAGGGCAAGAAGAAGAGAGTGCCCTGATGAGTAGGTAAAGATAGAAGGGGGATTTTTCACTGTCGGCAAAGAAACAGTTGTAGTGAAAATTATAAACAATACTTATTGTTTCTAATTTATGTATGTAAGACAAGCGTGATAATCAGGGAAACAACATTTAATTGATTTGTTTTATTTTTTTTATTTAAGGTAGTTTTATTTTTAGGGCCCAGTTGAAGTTTTTTTTTTATAGTGTAAAGGTAGCAGCCATGTTTGTGGTGGATGATCAGTTCTGCCTGTAGGGGGTTAACTGAAATGCCTGTATTCCACTGATCTGGGTTCCAGACTCTTCACTGCAGTTCAGTTCTTTTTTTAACCATGTGTAAACGATGTTTTACACATAAATAAGAGCCAGTCAGATTACATGATTTTTTTCCTGCCATTTTATACCATGCTTACATGGTTTAATGCACACCCTGTTTTGTGTGTGTGTGTGTGTGTGTGTGTGTGTGTATACGCGGTCACGCCCCATAGTTAGAACTGAATAACCCATTTAATGTTGAATCTTATTGTGTGAGTGTGTGTGTGTGTGTGTGTGTGTATACGCAGTCACATCCCATAGTTAGATTTGAATAGCCCATTTAATGTTAAACCCTGTTTTTTGCACCGTAATAGCTTCTGCGTTCTTTGATGAAATAAACCAAAATTTGGCATGTGTGGTCAGGCTGCCAGAGTCTCAAGACTCAAAAAGTTTTGTGACAGCATCTTGTTCAATTTTCTAAATATGGAGTGCCACAAAACAGATAAAAAAACATGTTTGGTTTTCCTATACTTAACATTGTGTATTTTCTGCTGTCACAGTCTAGATGGTGTGGAATTGTTTCATGAAACTCTCAGGGTTAAAGGGGCTCATACCAAGGGTCTACCCTTGGAAGGTTTGGTGAAAAAATATTATACCATTTTAAAGTTATAATGATTTTTGAGTTAACATTCCAGTGTGATTGGTTAAAAAACTATCGTAAAAGGTAATATAAAAACATATTACAAGTGGTTATTTGCATGATTTATTTGTCATGGGGGGAAAAACAGTCCAGATGGCCGCCATTTTCTTTTTACTGTTTAAACTTACGAACATTAAAAGTACATCCAAATTATGTCTTTTTTAAAAACAAACACCTAAACCTAGCTAAATGGGACTCATTTAGCTAGATTCTGGTGTTTGTTTTTTAAAAGTTGCCAGAAATACCTTTTCTGGGCACCCAAAGTCCAGGGTGCCCAGCTTAGCGAGAGGAGTCATTCACCCACATTCTCCGTATGAGAACAGTGGTACTTTCTTGACTATTGTAGCCAAAGCTGGAACTCGTGCTGCAGTGAGCCATTTCCCTGATGTCTAGTGGTGCCCCCCATTGCCGTCCCTTTAAGTATATTACATTTACCTGGTGTCTAGTGGCACCCCCACCCTCTGATTGCCATCCCCATGTTTATATTATCTTTCTCTGGTGTCTAGTGGCACCCACACCCTCTCATCACTGGCCCCATATTTATATAATGTTTCCCTGGTGTCTAGTGGCACCCCCCACCCTCCAGTCGCCGTCCACTTACTTATATAATGTTTTCTTGGTGTCTAGTGATGCCCCCCCGATCATTGTCCCTTATGTATTATCTTTCCCTGGTGTCTGGTGGTGTTCCCCACTCTCCATGCGCTATCCCCATAATATATATCTCATTACTTGGTGCCTAGTGGTGCCCTCACCCTCTGATTGCCATCCCTATAATACATTTTTCTTTCCCTGGTGTCTAGTGGCACTCCCCACCCTCTAATCACCGTCTCCATAATAGAGTTTTTTCCCTGGTGCCTAGTGGTGCCCTCACCCTCTGATAGCCATTCCATTAGGTATTATCTTTCCCTGGTGTCTAGTGATGCCCCTTACCCTCCGATCGCCGTCCCTGTAATATATATCTCTTTCCTTGGTGTCTAGTGGCACCACCCACCCTCTGATCACCATCCTCATAATATATTTCTCTTTTCTTGGTGTCTAGTAGTGCCCCCCCCGATGCTCTGATCACCATCCCTGTAATAGAGTTCTTTTTCCCGGGTGTCTAGTGGCACCCCTTACCCTCCGATCACCGCCCCTGTCTGAAATAAAGAAAACCATCCCTCAATGTTTTTTCAACCTGCAAAAAAGAAAACAATCCCTCACCGATTTGACTCCCAACCCCCACTCAGCACCCACCACCCCATGCCCCCGGCAAACCCCAACACACACTCACCTGAACAGATCACAAAGCGAAGATTTACTCTCCGATCGAAGACACGCCTGGCTGCTGGACCCATGTACCGTAATATAAGAAACTAAGGTAAGTACGGTTCAATGTATTTCAATGGGGTTTTGAACTTTGATGCACAACTTTGTCATTTTTGCATATTTTGATCCCAAAGTTTCAGCATGGCCTTTTTTGGACTTTACCTCATGGCCAATGGTGGTGGAATTATGCAAATCAAGCCCGAAAAGTGATTTCATGGTCATGTGGTGAAATCACCCTTTGGGCGGGATTTGAATATATTCACCACCCTTGTTCATGAGGTGGGGTCATAAGAACAAGCTATGTTGAAACCTTTGGGTCAAAATATGTAAAAATAGCAAAGTAATGTGCATATGTTGAAATTTTACTACGCTCGCTCGTAACTTTGGTAATTGTAAATATTTTAACCCCAAATTTTCAACATTGCCATTTTTTTATACTACCTCATGAATGTGACAGCTGTCATTTTTCAAATCCTGGCCAAAATGTGTTTTCACACCTGTGGCACAGAATGACGTTTCGGTGGGGATTTGAATGTTTTCACTACCGGGTTCATGAAGTGGGGTAATAAGAAGGCATGTTGACACTTTGGTGTACAACTATAGTAAAATGCCCAGGTTATGACTGAATGTTGCAGTATTTCAATGTTCACTCATAACTTCACTGATTTTCACTATTTTGATGCCAAACTTTCAACATAGACATTTTTCCGCCTCACCTCATAAAAGTGACGTGTCATTTTTAAAATCCTGGATGAGATGTGTTTTTGCACTTCTGGTGCAAAATGACATTTCGGCCAGTACACTATGAATGGTACATGTCATGTTTATAAAGCAAATCATAAAATGAGTATCTTGAAAATGTGGGGTCAAAATTGAAAAAAAAAAAAACAATATATAATTGCTAACAAACTTTGTGCGTAGTGCCACTCTTGACCCCAACAGGTATGCTTTGTGATCTCATGCCGGTGAGTTCAGTGATCCAGCTGGATGGGGTCAGGGTGGGGGGATGGTTCTGTTGTGCAACACCCCCAGCTATGGAATGAAAGGTGCAGGGTTGTCCGCATCAGCCTGGGTACCATATCGTGAAGACAGCAGTCCTCTTGGCATAGGGCACTGGACCTCTGCAACCCTGGGTAGCAGATGACCCCTGTGCATTGGCTGACAGATGCGCTCTTTGCCCTGTGTATCTGTGGCCACATGGAAGTGCAAGGACCACAGGGCCCTGCAGTTCTGCAGCCCACCAGACAGTCCCACCCCATGAATTCTTCACATCCGTCACGTCACTGAACTGCGGGCCCTGCACTTCTGTAGGCGGACAGAGTCTTCCCTTGGCACAGGGCATCAAGTCCCGGAGGGGTCTGCATGAATAAGGATATGAGTCCACTATCTCAAAAAGTAAGGAAATTATTTGTAAAAAGTGTTGTTAATGCACCAGTTAGAGTAATGTAACACCACATAAGTAGGGAAATGTGGCATTAGGGTTCCAACTCTTAACGCCCCACCCCCACACCACAAGCAGCAAAAGGAAAAAGCATTAGGGTTTTGGGCCTCCGAAGTCTTGGTGAATCAGTGGCGGGGTCTTCCTTGTGGTTGTCAACCCTAATGTCCACCCCATTCCATAAGCAAACAACATCACACATGATCATGACAATCTGTGGCGAGATATACTACTCTACCTTTGAAAAGTAAATCATTATGCGGCAGTGGCTTGGAACTGTACCTTGTGCTTCATATTGGAGGCTGCGAGCAGGGGAGAGGGGTGAGCATTAGGATTGACAATCCCCAATGAAGACCCCACCACTGATTCGCCAAGACTCCAAAGACCCTAAACCCTAATGTTTTTTCCTTTTGCTGCTTGGGGTTTGGGGGTGGGGCATTAGGTTGGAAACCCTAATGCTGCATTTCCCTACTTTTGTGGCACTGTTACCCTAACTAGTGCATGAACAAAGTTTTTGCAAAGAATATCTATCTATATCTATCTATCTATCTATCTCTCTATCTATCAATATAATAACAAAGTAAAGGCTAGTAAGTAAAGAAGTAAAGCTAGAGGAGTCAATACAAATCCTTTCTCAAATACATACAACAACCAGATAGATAAGTGCAACCAGGTAAAATGAAGAGACAGTAATCAAAGGCAGGAGCAATGTGAATCAAGTTAAAGGGGGCTTAAGGCATGTGCAGGGAGGAGGCAGAATTAGAAGCAGAAACAATTATCTTTAAGGGAGATTGGGGGTGTATAGCTATATGAAACAAAAAAAGAATCTTCTTTCTTATAGGGCCAATCTTTTTTCATGAGGGAAAAATCATTGTTTCATTTGCCGCCATCTTGTTATCCCTTTTTATATAAAAATTCACATTTGAAAACCCATAAAAATGACATTCCTGAGAGCAACCAACACATAGAGCTTGCTTATCAGGACCATCTTAGGCAGAGTCTGCACTTAACTGTTGCAGAAATTACCTTAAAATGTTGTTTTTTTAAGATTATAAATCTTGTTTCATGACTCATGATACGAAAAAAGATTCTTGTTTCGTATGATGACTCATGAAAAAAATCTTTTTTTGTATGGGGAATTGATGTATTTCAGTGGGGTTTTCAACTTTGGTACATAACTTTGTCATTTTTCAAGATTTTGATGCCAAATGTTTAAAATGTCCTTTTTGATACCCCACCTCTTGAACAATGTTGGTGTCATTTCGCAAATCCTGCCTGAAAAGGCAATTTTGCAGTCACTTAGCAAAATCACCTTTTGGGCAGGATTTAAAAATGTTCACCATACTTGTTCATGAGGTGGGGTCATAAGAAGGGTATGTTGAAAATTTGGGGTCAACATATGCTAAAATGGCAAAGTTGTGCACATCTGTTGGCATCTCGCTCTACTCGCTCGTAACTTTCTTAATTTTCAATGTTTTTTATTTTTAGTCTGTTGGTAACCAGGTAAGTCCACTAGGCACAAGTTCCTGTTTTCAGGGGTGATCTGGGAGCACTGGGCGGTTAAGGGACTTGCTCAGAGTCACACAATATGCAAGTGGAGGTTGTGAGAATCAAACTCAGGTCTGGTCTGCTGGATATAACAAGCTTGTTCACACCTCATTCCTCTAACCACTAGGCTATACTGCCAGCCCAGTATTTATTCTAGGATTACAAGTACCTTTGAGCCAAGGCTCTTTTACAAAGGTTCCACCTCAGAAATAACAAACAACAAGGAAGCAACAGTAAACAATTCATGTACAACAGTGCTATTAAAAGGGGTCAATTATAGGAAGAGTAAGGTGTAGAGGAGAAGGAGAAGTGTAGGTAGTTAACAGATGCAGTTATCGTAAAATGGTGAGCACAACTAGGATGCACATGCCCACAAGGAATGGGTAGGGTCAGGCGCCATGGGGTGGCAGAGAAACAGGGATGAGAGGAGAGGGGGAGGATGAAGATGTAGCCGGAGGCATTTGTTGAAAAATAAATGGGAAGGAGTGATAAAAGAGGAAAAGGGGGCAGGGTGAGGGAGGGGGAATAAGTGCTATAATGGGGCAAGGAGAGACTAATGAGGTGGTATGAAGACCTGAGATTTGAAGTGGCGCCTCAGGAGCTGGGGAAGGGGGACTGGGGGGCCTGGGGTTAAGCAGTATATAAGTTAGGATTAAAGCTGTGTAGGTCATCATCTAGGAGAGGCAGTCACAGGAGCTAGAGGCAATGAGATGAGCCCGGAGCCTGGTTTTGAACAGACCTAGTGTTGAGACAGAGGAGATGGTGTGGCTGAGACCATTCATCCATAGAGGAGTCCTATAGGCGAAGGAGCGTTGGCCCTGCATAGTTCGACAGCGAGGAACTTGTAGAATCTGGGTTGTCGAGCTCCTGGTGTTCTGTCAGTTGGTGTTTTGATGTAACAAGGTAGTAACACCGGGGGGTGTGAGGCCAAGGTTGATTTTTCCCGCCGTAGCACATGTGAGATACTTTATACGGTTGGAGAGTTAGAGCCATCCAGATTGTTCATAGAGGGCACAGGTGTAACCCCAAATTATCAAAATAGCCATTTCTTTACACCACCTTATGATTGTGACAGCTGTCATTTTTCAAATCTTGCCCAAAATGTCTTTTGCCCCTGCCACGGAATTACGTTGTAGTGGCGTGGAATGATGTTTTGGTGGGAATTTGACAATTTTTACTACCCGGTTGATGAGGTGGGGTAATAGGAAGGCTATGTTAACAATTTGTTTGCTGTTGCCCCCCCCCACAAACATACATATACACACATACTCCAAAAGCTAACCAAAGTCGGGCTTCAAACGACAAAACCACAAAAAAGACCTCACGCTAGGTCAAGTTAATATAAACTTTTAATAAAGTTTTAAAGCTATGAGGACAGCAGCACCCCTATTCCCACCACATGACCAACGTTTCGCGTGACACTCACGCTTTTTCAAGACGTGGTTTCCAAATTACAATCCTATATTTATAGTGCCTTATTTAACATTTAAAGATGTCCACGAGGTCTGAGGTTTACTAAACAACCTGCGTTTGGCCTTGAGCGTTTAAAATTTCTCACCAATTGGCAAACGCATTGTTTAGACTCTAGTGCTGGGCTTATTCATGTTATTTTAGCAGATGGGGAAGAACAAGAAAGAGAGATTAAGATTATTATATTGGAGAAAGAGAGACAAGCGAAAACATTCGAAACCCACTTTGAATATAAGAAATTTAGAGATCAATTGGACACTACCATAAAGAAATATGATGCCAGGATCAAGAGAACTAAAGAATACAAATTTAAGAGGGACCGAAGAGATTATTTAGAAGGTAGAATTTTTGACTGGAGCAAGAAAAGAACTGTTGGGACTAATAGACATATACCCAGACCAATTTTAAAGAACACTGACACCTATACCAGTGGGTCAGGGTCAGGGTCGGAATCTGACACTTCTGATCAAATTGAAATTGCTAGTAGGCAGCATTTTTAAGGACAAATGGGGGAGGAAGCAATGTTACCTCCCCCCAATCAGCAGGCCTTACAAAAGGAGATATTACTGACGGAGCAGCAACAAATTGTGGCTCCACCACTAGTTATGCAACCCTCAGGACAAGTAGAAATAGAAGTATCCAGTTACCCCAATCTCCTGGAGGTCCCGAAAGTACAACAGAATCTGAGACACAGTCCAAGATTCATTCGCTTCCAGTTGGAAGGAGACGGACAAGAAGTGGGACCGGGGGAAGGGGAGAAAAAGGTGCTTATATGTCCCGCGGGAGATGGACCAGGAACAGAACTCCCAGGAGGGACAGATTCTGGAACAAATAAATGATAAAGAATCTGTGGTGGTAAATCTATCTGCATATGTTCTTACTGAAGCAGAGGAGAAGGTTCTCCAGAAAGGCCTTAATTATGTCCCGACCAATCATATTATAGAGTTCGACATTATAGTAGATCTACATAAATTCACTAGGAAACGCGATTTAAAAGTTCTGTACAACAAGGAAAGTAATGATTTAGAGTGTAACAATCAAGATGTTAAGATGATACTGAGGATGGACAGTGATGAAAAGTTTAGGAAACATTCTACATTTATCCCTTTAAAACATTCTGCAGTAGCGGTATTTGAAAAAGCATGTGAGAGAGATCTTCAGGAGTTTTTAAGCGAAAGAAGACCGGTCAGATTTCAGAACTGCACCTGAGAAGAAAAGAAGGCTTTAGAGGACTTATCTATAAATGAACAGATAGAAATAAAATCTGCTGATAAAGGAGGAGCCATCGTTATTTTGAGCAAAGAATTCAATCCACAGTGTTATAAAGTACGGGAAATTTTGTGTAAGAATTGGAATATTTTAAAATTGGAACCCAAATGGGAAAGTATTGTACAAAATGCCCCAAGAATGGTTTACACGAAAGGCAGGAATCTTGCTAGGATGCTTACCAAGAGCCACTATACCAGAAAAGAAGTGGATACAAGACCTTGTTTGCCAAATGGGACTTTTAAATGTGGTAACTGTGCATACTGCATTCATTTGAATCCGGGTGATAATTAAGCAATAGTGCCCGACAGGGTGTGTGTCGTGCTGGGATAACGTCACGCCTCAGGTGGTTGGGCATGAGGCCGCAGGCCGAGTGTATTCAATAACTGAGGCGTGACGTTGTCCCAAACGACACACACCCTGGAGGGCATTATTGCTATTATACAATGGCTCGTTGTTATACAGAATAAAAAAATAATTTTAAAGATGTTTTTGTGAAGAGAAATATTTTTGTTTTTAAGAGAAAATGAAACAATCAATCAAAGGCTCCATAAAATGCTCATCTGCAGGTTCACAGTGAGGCTGAGACTAGACCCGTGAGGTTGTACTGGGATAACAGCACGGGGCCAGCCCAAGACTGACCAATCAGAGTCCAGTATTTTTTCTTACCATTGTATAATTTTACACATCCAATTTCAAAAAGGGATTATGTGAACAAGCATTTTATATCATGTGCAACAAGTGGAATAATTTATGTAGCATCATGTGTTGAGTGTTGAGTGTCTCGACTTCTATGTAGGAAAAACTAAGCGTCCATTCAAAAATAGGATTCATGAGCATTTGTCAGCAATACATTAACAAGACAAAACCAATGTCTCAGCAAGACATGTGATTCAAAAAGGAGAGAAACATTTCTTCAGATTTCAAGGCCTTGACAAAGTAATTCCAAATGTTAGAGGTGGGGATTTTGACAATGAGTTGTTAAAATGTGAAAGTAAGTAGCAGTATATGTTAAAAGCTCATGGAGTAAAAGGACTGAATGCTATGTTTAGTCTGAGGTCATTTCTGAAATACAGATAAATGAAGAGATATATAGTTATGCTAACTTCTTATATATATATCACTTTTATATTAGTGTATTTCATATGTTTACTATTAGGTGTGTATTTGTATAGATGTACAGAGAAATAAGGATCCTCCTATTGCATTTTGTATATATGTAGTTATGCTGTCATATTTTCTTTATATCTGGAATCAGGGGTTCCCTTTCCCTTTCCTTCCCCCCTCCCCTCCGCCTTTCCTTCTCTCCCCTCCCCTCCCTTTCCCTTCCTTCCCCTCCCCTTCATGCCCTTCCCCTTTTCTTTATGTATATGTTATTTATAGTATTTATTAATTATGCTAAGTTACTGTTACATTATTATGCAGGAGTGTTTTGAGTTTTTATTTTGTTCTCATGTTTTCTTCCCTTATCCCCTACCTCTTTTTCTTCCCCCCTCCCTTTCCTCCCCTTTTTTTCTTTATTTTTTACTCCTGCTTTTTAGATTAGATGAATTATGCCCTGTCACTTTAAATAAGGCACTATAAATATAGGACTGTCGTTTGGAAACCACACCTTGAAAAAGCGTGAGTGTCACGTGAGACGTTGGTCACGTGGTGGAAATAGGGGTGCTGCTCTCCTCATGGCTTTAAAACTTTATTAAAAGTTTATATTAACTTGACCTAGCGTGAGGTCTTTTTTGTGGTTTGGTCATTTGAAGCCCAACTTTGGTAGCTTTTGGAGTATGTGTATTTTACGTTGAGGCTCCGGCCTTTGTTCTTTGAGTGGCCACCTTGCAGTTAATTTTTTTATACATATACACATCTGTGGAGGGATGCTCTGTCAGACAAATAAGGATACAATTACACTATGTCAAAAAGTCCAGACGCATGGGAGCGCAGGGCTCTCCAACAGGAAAATAAGGGTATCATTATACTGTCTCAAAAAGTAAGGACATTCTTTGCAAAAAGAGTGTGTTAATGCAACTTTTAGGGTTCAGGCTAAAGCGGCAGAAGTAGAGAAATGTGGTTTTAGGGTTTCCAACCCTAAAACCCCGCCACCCTAAAGTAAATCAGGGGCAGAGTCTTCCTAGTGGTTGTCAACCCTGGTGGCGTTGAGGGTGTAGAGTTGGAAACCCTAAAGCCACATTTCCCTACTTTTGTTGCTTTAGCCTGAACCCTAAATGTTGCATTAACACAGTTTTTTTGCAAAGAAAAAATATATATATATATATATATATACTGATATATACTGTATATATATGAGAGAGAGAGAGATATACATACATACTTTGCAAAAAACTCCATTAATGCACCAGTTAGGTTTCAAGTTAGCGCCACAAAAGTAGGAAAACTTCCCACCCCCACCCTCTAAGCATCAAAAGGAAAAAAACATTAGGGTGTTGGGTTTTTGGCATCTTGGTGAATCAGTGGTGGGGTCTTCCTTGGGGTTGTTAACCTTAATGCTCACCCTTTCCTTGAAACTGTAGCTTCCTGTCCGAAGCACAAGGTACAGCTCCAAGCTAGTGCCTCACAGTGATACACTCTTCAAAGGTAGAGAAGTATGTCTCGCCACACATTGCTGACACAATCTGTTGTAGCTTTCTTCATGCAGGGCATTGTGACCTGCATGAAGAAAGGAGATCATGTGTGATGTTGTTTTCTCAGGGAACAGGGTGGGTATTAGGGTGGACAACCCAAAGGAAGACCCCACCATGGATACTCCAAGACTCCAGAGACCCAAAGCCCTAATGTTATTTTCCTTCCTTTGGTTTTGGAGTGGGGGTGGGGAGTTAGAGATTGAAACCCTAACGCCACATTTCCCTACTTTTGTGGCATTAACTTGAAGCCTAACTGGTGCATTAACAAAGTTTTTTGCAAAGAATTTCCTTTCTTTTTGAGATAGTGGAATCATATCCTCATGGGACCTGTGTGAATAGATGCAGATGCACAGGGCCCATTGGGCTCAATGCCAAGGGAAGACTATGTCTGCCTACAGATGTGCATGGCCCTTCCAGGCTCTGCACTTTCATGCAGTAACAGATGTCAAGAATTCATTGGGCTGTCTGGTGGGATGCAGAAGCACAGGGCTTTTTGGTCCCTGCACATCCATGAGACTGCAGATACAAATGCACAGGGCTCTCTGCCACCCACAGGTGCAGAGGTGCAGGGCCAAATGCCAAGAGGACAGTGTCTTCACTATATGGTACTTGGGCCCATACGGATAAGCCTGCAGCTTTTATTCCCTGGCTGGGGGGCTTTGCATAACAGCGCCATCGCCCCACCCACACCACATCCAGCTGGGTAACTGAGCTTGCCCCCAAACTCAGCTCACTGGCATGGGATCAGAAAGCATACCCATCAGGGTCAAGACTGGCACTCTACCCAAAGTTTCTTAACAATTATATGTATATTTTTTTAACTTTTGACCAAAATTCTCAAATAGTCATTTTATGACTCCCCTTATAAACATGACATGTAGCATTTATAGTATATTGGCTGAAATGTAATTACCTACCAAAAATTTGAAAAGACATGTTAGCCAGGATTTTAAAAATGATACCTATGACGTTTATGAGGTGATGTGGAGAAATGATACGTTGAAAGTCTGGAGTCAAAATACTAAATATTAACAACGTTATGAGTGAATGTTGAAATACTGCAACATTCAGTCATAATCTGGACATTTTACCATATTTGTACACCAAATTTTCAGTACAGCCTTCTTTTTACCCCACCTCATGAACCTGGAATGAGACCATTTTCAAACCCATGCCAAAATGTCATTTTGTGCCACCGAAACATCATTCTGCATCACAGGTGCGAAAACACATTTTGGCTGGGATTTGAAAAATGACAGCTGTCACGTTCATGTGATGACGTAAAGAAATGGCTATGTTGAAAATTTGAGGTCAAAATATTTAAAATTACTAAAATTATGAGAGAGGGTAGAAAAAATGTAACATACACGTATAACTTTGTCATTTTTAGATATTTTGAGCACAGATTTTCAGCACAACCTTCTTATGACCCCACCTTATGAACAGGGTATAGATGGGTCCAAAGGTGAGTAGGGGGTATGCCCGGTGCCATGGGGGGAGGGCCACTGGACACAAGGGAGTTTTTTTTATTTTATTTCTAGGCTGGCAATCAGAGGGAGGGGGGGTTACCACTAACGCCAGGGAGTCTATTTTTTCAGCTGTGGCTGATAATCGGGGGGAGGGTACCACTAGCACCAAGGATAGTCTTATTTTACAGAACAAGCCAGCTGTCGGTGGGGTGGTGGGACCACTAGGACCAGGGATCATTTTAATTTACAAAACGGGATGGTGATCATCAGGGAAGGGGGCAGGGACCACAGGGCGCAGTTGTTCTCCCCCAGCGGACAACTGGTTCAGTGGCTGCATTACCTCCAGCAGTCACTAGGGTTGCCCAGAGTTAAGTCTGGGTTTTGTTCGGTGGTATTTGCGCTGCGCAAAAGGACCATGCTAAACCATTGTGTGCAGCACAGTGCCACTGAATATGGGGTAGTGCGCATATTCGTGGCCACACCCCTTCCCTTGCCCACATGCATACATTAAGTTTTGCATGGGCACTAACCCTGTTTGCCTGCACCACAGTCCCTTTTGAATATGGGGCTCCAGCACAAACCCTGATTTGCAAGGGCAAAGGCCCGTTAGCGCCCGCACAAACTTTTGAATATTGAGCCCCAGGTATCTCAACCAAGAAATCCCAGGTTCAGATCACACAGCAGCCACTGTCATACTGTGAGACACTGAGGAAGTCCTTTAAACTCCTCATGCTCCAGCACTCCCTGTTCTAAAAATGGGAAGAGGCTGCCCCCACCTCCCTGAAAACGAGATGCTGCATCTCCATTGGGCTTTCTCTTCTGGGTAAATCTCATATGGCAGTTGTTATCAGTGCTTTGAAAACAAGTCTTCACAGTATATTCTAAAATTCTCTGCAGTATATTGTTAAATTCTGCAGCATTGCTTTTAAAAATGTACCCCTTTGCTTTACTTTTTTCAGCTCAGTTAGTTTTGTTGCTGTCAAATGTTTGCGTAAAACAACAAAATGGATTATGTGAAACCATCCAGAAGTCTCTCAAAATGAGATGTGAGCACTTTGACCTTGCTGTTCCTCTCCTCCCGCCACTGTGACTGTTTTAGCACCCTGCTGGTGAAACCGCCTTTTCCGTTGTTGTAGCGTATTTGTGGAGCAGCCTCCCCTTGGACATTCAGACTGCCCCCTTGCTTCTCATTTTCAAAAAATAAATGAAAACTTTGCTTTTTAGTCAGGATTTTTCCAGGTACCCAAATGGCTTGTTGTTCTGAACCATAGTCCATTTTTTTTTGCAGAATTTTCTACTTTGCTTTTATCTCTTAAGTATATAATTTTCCAAATTTGTATTTATGTGTTGTAGGAGTTCTGTTATATTGTCTTTTTTGCATTGTACTGTGCTTTCATTTTAGAAAGGCATGTTTAGAAAAAGATCTATCTGAAGTATAACCCGTCCTGATGGCTCACCAGTGGAGGATGTCTCCTCCTTCGAGTACCTTGGAGTCACCCTTCATTCCTCCCTCGATTTGTCCATCCATAGTACTGCTACTTACAAGGCTGTCAATGATAAACTGGGTTTAGCATTTAGAACCAGACACTTTCTAGCCAGCCCAGTGGCGCTGAGGGTGGAGGCACTAGATGTCACACCTCACACCACACCGGCAGTCTGGGCTCGGGAGTAAGCTCGGGTTGCCGGGGGTTGGCCGGAAGGAGAGGCTCGAGCATCCAGAGAACAGCTCTCCTCTCCTGGGGAGGGTGGGTTTATGACTTCCTGGCAGCAGTGGCTCCCAGTGGAGACTGGGGAGTGCATCAGCCAGGGGTCATGCTCACAAGGGATGGAGGTGTCGGTGGACATTCGTGAGATGGGTGCGGGAGCGCGCTCAGCTCACACTGGACATCATTGCACATCCGTGCCTCCAGGGGACCATCACGATCATGCTCATGGGGGAAAAGAAGGGGACACCGCATCAGCCAAGTAGATGAAGATGGCCCCACGCCCTCCACTGGATCCTGCCCACCTAGTCTCTCGATATCCTCTAACCCTTGGACTACCTGCAGCCAGCTGGATTAAAGGAGCACTGATGTAGTGGTGGTGGCCCTACCCAGGGGGCTGAAGAGCTGCAGGCAGGTCCTGGGGGTTCGAGTACTGGGGGGCACTAAGGATGGGGGATTTTCAAGCTGGGTGGGACAAGCCAGTCTTTTGAGGGAGTCTTGGCTATGGTGGCCAGAGGGGAAAAGTAGATAAAAAACCCAGACACTTTCTGAGCCCTGAAGCATGCCTTGCCATTGCCAGAGGTGTCCTCCTCCCTTGCCTAAACTGCGGTGTTTTTGTCTTCATGCATGCCCCCAAAGCAGTGTTGTCCAGATGGGATGTGACTTAAAATAATATCTACTGATTTGTTTCATCTGCAAACAAACTCACACACCACCGTGACCTATATGCCAACCTTAGCTAGTTGTCTCCATCCAGTACGCGGTTGTTGGTGGTGCTTTGTTGCTTTATTGAAAAGTCCATCTGGATAATGATGCCACCTCTAATTGCTAACTTCTTCAAGCATTCGCATCAGAACTACTCCCTGAGGTCTAATGATGAATCCCTACTCATTGTGCCTGAAGTCTCTACCCTTATGGGCAACCAGCCTTTCTCCACTTTTGCCCGTAGGACCTGAAACTACCTTGTGTCAGTCTGCTCTGCTCCCCACTCAGTATCTCTTCGAAAGGGCTCTGAGGAGTCACCTGTTGTCTTCCACAGCTTGCATTTGTATATGACTGCATCACCACGTATGCAGCTTGCTTCTACTTACATTGTACAATTCTCTTATTTTGCTGGAATGTTGCTCGGACACATTTTTTTTTTGTTATTCTTTGGTAACCATGTAAAGCCCAAGGTCTGTTTTAAGGGGTGACCTAGAAGCACTGGAGAGGTTAAGTGACTTGTTCAGGGTCACACAGTGTGCACTTGGAGGTTGTGGGAACCAAACCCAGGTCTGCTCGGTGTACCAAGCTTATTAACAACTTGTTACTTCAACCTCTCTGCCAGCCATGACTCTGACTGCAGCCAGTTTATTCCTGTTTTCCTGTTTGCAATTTATGCTATTTTTGTGCTGTGTATGCCTGTTACTTTGTTTAGTTCTTTGTAAATCTACTGGTCCGTTCTTGAAAATAGGAATTTTTCTATCTACCTAGTCAAAAAAAACAAAAACTACATAATTCTGTCTGCCTGTGTATGTAATCTCTGCCTGCCTGCCTACCTACCACCCTGAAAGTTTATTTTTTTAATAACCTTGTCTGTGTTCTGCACTAGTGTTGGGCAGAAAAATAGAAATCTGAGGCAAGTGATCAATACATTGTAAAATCTCTACAATGAGATGCTAAAGTGTGAACAAAATACCCATCACAGGAGGCTTATTGTGCACAGTGTTTCCCTTGCCCTCGGCCTTGTTCTGAAAAGTCCAATTTGGCATTTGAATGTGCATATTTCTGCACCACCCACTGATCATTTTCCCAGTTCTGGCTCCTTGAGTGAGTACAAGGCTGCTGTGTAGAATGTTCCAGACACAACCCTAATTAGGCCTCACTGTTGGTTTCCAAATGCATCATTTAGTTTACTATGAGATTACACAGACTAGTGCATTTTTTATCTTGTTGTCATATTGATTATTAATCTCTGAGCTGCTTCCTGGCAACATTAGAACCAGGTGGTAGTTTTTGAGACCTACTGTATGTAACCCCCCTGCAAATGGGGGTTCCCAAAAGACTTCCAGGAGCTTGCTTGAATGCTCCAAGCCTGAATGGTGTTTGGCATTTAAGCCATTTATCAGTGAGTGTTTTTAGAGCCTCTGGTACTGTCTCTTTAAGAGCTGTCTGCTTGCAGACATAATTAGTTTGTATGGGGGACTGTGTGCTTCTCTGAGTACCACTCGAGCTGCTGCAATTCACTTCATTTTGCAGTCACTAGGAGTGCAAGGGAACCTATCTGAAAGATGTAACTGTTTGCCAGAAATTATTTAGAGTAATAATGAAATTACAGTTTGTCTAACCTGCTTTCTTTGCAGTCAGAACTGTGTCTGCTAGTTCCCCATTCTAGTTTTGAACTGCTGAACTGGACCAATCAGTGTGGGTAAGCTAGCTCTAAAATGGTGCCTTGGATGAATCAGAACTTGGACTCATAATCTGAGCCAGCCACAAGAGGATTGTATGGGCAGTGACTCTGGGAGATGTAGTTTAGACTTCAGTGCCTTTTGGACCAACAGCAGCAGTCTATTGTGAGTGACAGCCAATCCAGTCAAGAACTGGGAGGAACTCAAAGGAAGTGCCGGTTTTGTCGGTTGGAGTTTCAGTTGAGCTTTGGCAGTGAAGAAGGAAGGAGCCCTGTGCTTTTTCAGTGTGCAGTTTTAGTCAAAAACGCGTGTAAGGCCCAGAGTTCCGGTCTGCAGCTTGTTAGGACTGAATCCCCTGTGAAAAGAATCAAAGGATCTCTGAAGAGTAGAAACCAGGCTCACCCTGTAGAAGACTGGAGGAATTGCTGAAAATTACACTCGGTCTGTCAGGAACTGAATCTGCTGTGTGTTCTCCGGGTATTGTGCAGTAATTGCGATCGGGATACAGATGCAGCCTGCCTGGTATAGTGCTTTCTTTATATGGATGTGTGAGGGTTGTGCACCTCAAGTGAGCCCTGCTGACATTGAAGGACCCTATCTTATTTGGAGGTCGTGAGTACTAATTCAGGGTCGCTCCTGTTGAATTGCCACATTAAATCCAAATGGAATTACTGTACTGCTGACTGTTTAATTCTCCTTTTCTCTGTGTGAAAGGGCCCCTACCAGCTGCCACGGTTTGGACTAGCCACTAGGGCTTGGGTACCCAGGGACAGTAACTGATAGGGATAGGCCTGTGCACAGAGCCATAAATGAATTATTAGAGTGATAAGCTAATTAACCTGATTTCCCCTGTCCTTGTTATATCCCCTAAATAAATCAGAGCTGCTTGTTTCAGCAAGTTATACTGCCTGAGGTATTTGTCTATGTTAAAGTACTGTACTGTGATTGTTGCACTGTATCTCATTTCACAGGAGGTCCCAGTGCGGAACCAGACCTGGGGTAAGTGTATACTGTGAAGGTAATTCTGATATATTGTGTGGGCCACTAGTGGGAAGAAAGGGGTTGCAGTGTCCCAGAGGGCTGTGACCAAGTTAGTTTAACTATTGCAAACCCTGACCTCTGGGTGGAGGCACCCGCCATTGGATCCAGGCCCCTCAACCTGTTAGTGGCAAATCAGGCAGGGGTAGTAGCCCCTGGGATAGCGCCATCTAGGGGTTACATGTAGATGCAGTAGCTATGAATATATATTTTGCTCTCTCTCTCTAGATATATATATATATATATATATATATATATATATATATACACACGTGATATACAATGGGGGACAGTTACATAAATGATTTATCTGTACAAGTGCAGTTTAACCTCGGGTAACCTAACGTGTGGTGTAAGCCATAAGTGAGGTGGCCGAGGGCAAACTGCATGAATATAGATAAATCAGTTATTTAACTGTTCTCCATTACAAAGCTCTTTTATGTAATCGGGATCAGTTAGGGTAGTGGCAGTAAACAAATTTTTAATTGGTATTTGTTAATGAAAAAAAAAAAGAAGATGTAGTGGAGTTTTTAGTGGTGCGGCTGTGTTCCCCTGTGCTGGACCCAATGGTTGCTAGTGGTTGTCACGGACACTCTGAGGTCGTTCCATTCCACCCTTGTTGATTGGTGGAGCAAGTGTCTCTAGAAAAAGGAAAAAACAAACTGGTGGCTGGTCTGAGCGAAGGATACTGCAATTGCTAGCAGAGTAAAGAACTCATTATTTTTATTTTAAAAAGTGTGTCCCAAGGAGTGGCAAGAGGGAGTGGGGATGTAGCTGTGTGGCCGTGGTTGGAGCGAGCTGCGTTGGAAGAATGAGGAGCCTGGAAAACGTGGCTATGGCTGTGAATGAGGGGAGACAGTAAGACTGCATTTCGGCAGTTTGGGGTTTAGAAAAATGGAGGTAATTTTTCCCCAGGTTTTGCCTTCAGGATGGGAGCCAAAATAGTGTGGTTTGAAGAGTTTGGGCAGGGCGTTGCACTCACGGGTGGCAGCTTCTGTTTCCCAAGGACATCTGTAACTGTTAAAATAACATTTTTGTGTAGTTGGGGTTTGGACAGCAGCTACAGTCAGAACGAGTGGATGTTAACGAGTGGAGAGTAATATGGCAGTTCAGCAGTTTAAATTTAAAAAAAATAAATTGTTTTAATGTTTTGGCACCAGGTTGGGTCAAGAATGGTTTGTTTTTCAGAGTGTTGGGAGGTTGTTGTTGCTGTGAGCTCAGAGCATTGTGAGGGACGTAGTGCTGGTGAGTTGTGGTGGGGGAGCGTCTGGGTCATGATGTACTTACTATATTAATAAATCCATATACTGTTGCCACAGCAATGAAAATACCGCGAAGACCATTACAGTGACAAAATCGTCAGTTCACTTTAATGGTCCATGGTATTGCCGACACTGCTTTCACTGGGGATTTCGCTCCCTCCCCGAAACAACTCTGACTTAGAGTTGATTGCCTAAAATGCATGGGGCAGAGCCCCCTGCGTGGGGGGTGGGGGGGAAAGCCCCCCTGCAAAAAACACTTGCTTCCCCTGACAGCACAGTGCTGACTGTCAGCATTGTGCCATCACTGTAATGCTAATCGATGATATTCGTGTCGATGTGGCTTGGTGGAACCAAATAAATCGGTGATGGCAAAAGTACTATACTAATAAATTCATGGTCACCAATTTGTTTATCAGCATCCATCTGAGTTTACACCTATTGTATTAAAAAATATATATATATGTGTGTGTGTGTATATATATAGATATATATACTATATATATATATATATATATATATATATATATATATATATATATATATATATACATTGTGTGTGTTGTAAGTACATATAGGGTATGCCATGACCCTAATGAAAATAGCACTGATTTTTTTCCCCAAGTGCAGTTTGATCTTATGTCATCACGAGTGGCAACGCTGTAACTGATGTCAAAAGGGTCAAACTGCATGAGGGAAAATATTGGTGATAGTCTCATTAGGGCCACGGCATATTTGATTCATGTCATGCTTTTTATTACATAATGGCAAGAAAAAGTCCTGCATTCTGCTTGTTCAGTGGCCAGCTTCAGCAGTGATGTTATACCAAGAGAACCTCACTTTATGAAGGTGTTCAATGGCAAGAATAAGCTACCCTACTCTCCTCCGTTGCCACTGTGGACCTAGTGTGTGGGTAAATGGACCCAATATGAGACTTAACACTGATGTTTTAACTCTAGGTCCCCAAAATCTTAGAAACAGACTATGATGGCAGAAAATGACCAGAGGTCCATCCAGTCTGACCATACTCCCTGTAATCCCTGGAACCTTCCCTGGAATCTGTTGCTCCTCCAGGGTACCAACCCTCCCTGTCCTATCCCCATTCCCCTCCCCGGTCTTGTCACCCCAGGCGACCACTATTCCCTTCATTCTATCCCATGCCTGCTTGAATTCCCTGACTGTGTTTGTACCCACCGCTTCGGCCGACAGATTGTTCCAAGTTTCCACCACCCTTTCCATAAATAATTACTTCCTCATGTCCCTCCTGAACCCCCCTCCTGTTAATTTCTACTCATCACCATGTGACCTCGAGTTGGTATTCAGGGTAAATAATTCCCCACAGTTTACCTTGTTGATTCCTTTAAGGAACTTGAAGGTCTCCATCATATCTGCCCTCTCCCTTCTGGTTTCCAGTGAGTACATATTTAGTGCCTTGAGGAGCTCCTCATAGGATTGCTGGCCCCTGAATTATTTTTGCTGCGCTGTTTCCAACCTGTCCCTGTCTGTTCTGAGGTGAGGGCTCCAGACTGGACACAGTACTCCAGGTGAGGCCTCACCAGGGATCTGTATAGTGGAAGTATTACTGTACCTCTCTTCTGCTATCAATATCCTTCCCGACACATCCCAGCATCCGGTTAGCCTTGCTACAGGCCTTGTTGCACTGGCTCATTTGTTTAAGGGAGTTACTGATGATGACTCCTAGATCCTGTTCCTCTTCCTCTTCGGTAGTGCCAAGTCTCATCCCACCCATCCAGTACTCCATCTTGGGGCTCCTTTTCCCTAGGTGCATTACCTTGCACTTTTTGGCACTGAATTTTAACTGCCAGATCTTTGAGCCCCCCCATCTAGTTTTTGTAGGTCCCTCTGCATATCCCTTATTCCCTCATCACTATCCACCCTCCCACATAGTTTTGTGTCATCTGCAGAGAGACACAGCCTGCCCTAGATTCCCTCACCAGTGTCACTAATGAACATGTTGAAGAGGACCAGACCCAGGACAGATCCCTGTGGAACCCCACTCATGACCTCCCTTTCCTCTGATTTAACCCCACTGACCACCACCCTCTGCTGCCTCCCTTCTAGCCAACTACCCAGCCAGTTCACTACAGTTTTAGCCGCACCTGGGTCTTCCATATTTTTGAGTAACCTTTTGTGCGGTACTGAATCAAAACCCTTGCTGAAGTCAAAGTGCAGTAGATCCACAGCGTGACCCTTGTCTACTTCCTTGGTCACCCAGTCAAAGAAAAAGATCAGGTTAGCCTGACAAGATCTTTCCGCCATGAAACCGTGTCGTTTACTATCCTGGAGCCTGTTGCTTTCTAGGTAGTCCGCGAAGTCCTGTTTTATTAGTGATGCCATCAGCTTCCCCACAGTGGAGGTCAGACTGACAGGCCTGTAGTTTCTTGGTTGCTGCCTATGCCCCTTATGAAGCGGTACAGTCTCTGCCATTCTCCAATCCCTTGGAACTTCCCGGGACCTAAGTGAGCTGTTAAACAACTCAGCCAGTGGTTCATCAAATTCTGCTGCTAATTCCCTAAGTATCCCCGAATGTAATCCATCTGATTTTGGGTCCTTATCTATCTTAAGGGATGCCAACCCTTTCAGGACCCCCTCACTAGCAAGTATTGACTGTCCCATTTCCGGGACTCCCTTAGCGGCTGCTTTGATGTTGTTTTCTGGCATGGATCTGCAGTCCTCCTTAGTGAATGCTGAGCTAAAGTAGTCATTCAGGATGGTGGCCTTTTGCTCATCCTCTTCTATCATCCTACTGCCCTCAACTGGCCATGCAATGCCCTCCCTCTCCTTTTCTCCTTTTTTCACTGATATATCTTAAAAAAAAAAAAAAAAAAACAGTTTTTCTCCATTCTTGACCCCTCGCCAATACGCAGCTCTGTGTCTACTTTTACCTCCCTGACAACCTTCTTTGACTCCCTATTTTTCTGTAGATAATCCTCCCATTATACCTCCTCTAGCTTTTCCTTGTATTTATAGAAGGCCTTCTTTTTGGCCCTAACCGCTTGCCTGACCCTAGCTCAGAACCACAGTGATCTCATAAATCTGTGTTTTTAGATGCTGTTCTTATGATTGCCTTTGGTGCCTCAGGATGGCCCCCATCTCTCCTCTCCCTTACCCCGCCATGTCCAGCACCCCTACTAACTTATCTCTGACCAGTTCCCTCAAGCTATAGAAGTCTGCCATTCTAAAGTTAAGGACTTCAGTTCTTGATTGTTGGTTGCCAGCCCCAAGGGCCAGTTCAAACCACACAGAGTTGTTGCTGTTCCCTAGTGGCTCCCCAACTCCCACAGTATCCACCATCTCTTTTTGTAGTTAGATGCTTTACCCCTCTGCCATGGCACAGCCTGTCATTCTACCCACCTCCCCATCCCTTGCTTTCAGAACCCAGGGACTTACCTTGCCCAACATCCTCCACGGCTTCCCCCCCTCCATGGTGGGGTTCAGTGGGGCGCCACTCCACCAGCAAAACAGATCCAGTGAGGCCCCCCCTTTGGCCCTACATCCTCCACAGCCTAGCCCCCTCCCCCCGTGGTGGGGGTCCAACAGTGGGTGCCACCCGCCGATAACGGGAGAAGGGTCCCAAGGTCCAGCGTAGAGCCCAGGAGAGGCCGGCATCATCCTCGCTGTGCCAGGCCATTTTCCACTTTTTCTGGAAGGGAGTTACGTATGTGCAATGCCAACAAGACGCTCAACACATGCTACTATGTGCGAGGCGTCACCAGCCACTGTCCCTCCAACCCTGAAATCTCGTGGGATTGCCCCCAGTCTAAGCTAGGGGTCAGACCAGTGCCCAGACCCAATAATACTCCCTCCCTCCCTCCCCAGAGGAGGAGAGCAGGGGAGAACAGTCCTCCGGATGCTTAATCCTCCTCTTCCTGGCCAACCCCCCCCTGCACACACAAGTCCGCTCCCGAACCTGGGTCACTGGTGCAGGAAAAGGTAAGGACTCTCTTTGCCACCGGGCTGGCCCAGTACCCACCATCTCTGAGTTGGTGAGCACTACATCAAGGACTGCATTCTGCCTGCTAGGTTTCTTAACAAGCTGCACCAGTAGACAGTCTTGGAAGGCGTCCAGTAATGTCTGACTCCTGTCACTCTTGTCCACCAGGACCTTCCAGTTAGTGTCAGGCAGGTTCAGGTCACCACCAACACTACTTCTCCCTTTGCTGCTCCTGTTTTGAGTTCCTTTTCCTTGAGTTCTCTGTCCCTTTCCTCCACTTGCCCTGGAGGCCTATAGATCACCCCCTAAGTGCACTTCACTGCCTGAGGCTACCTCGAGTTGCACCCATACTGACTTGACCTCCACATTGCTACCTCTAATACTTCCATCTGCTGCTACTTTAATGCTCTGCTTGACAATAATGGCAACTCCAGCCACCCCACCAGTTCTTTTATCCCTCCTGAACAGTGAATACCCAGGGACTGTCATCTCCCAGTCATTCTTATCTGTGGCCCATATTTCTGTGATGGCCACTAGGTTTACTTCACTGTCTGCCATCAGCACCTGAAGCTCGCTGAGTTTGTTGCCTAGGCTTCTGGCGTTAAGGCATACCCCCCACATTTGACCCCTGCTCCAACTCTGCTACTGTCCTTTTGCTTTTCGCGTTTTCTGCCCTCCATGTTTGCGCTTATACCTTTTACTTTCCTCCTCACTAGTACTCCTCTCTTGGTCCTGTAAGCCCTACTGCGGTCCCTGTACTCTCTTTGCAGTTACAGTCCCCTGAATATGGAGGAGTTTTGTGTAGAATACCCTTCGGCTCACCATCTGCCATGGATCCCCTACACCTGGACTCCCCCATGGTCAGTTTAAACGTCTGATGTAGATGTCAAACTTCTCTCCTTGTGCATTAGCCACCTCTCTTGTTAGGGAAGTCCATCACCCTTGAAGAGTCTCCTGTCCCAGAAATCCCCCCAATCCCCTACAAAGTGGCACTCCATGTCCAACATCACCCCTTAAGCCAATTGTTAAACTCCTCTTTTCATTACTCCTAATTCTGTCCTGCCTCCCCTCCCTGACCCACACAGGGAGGCCTTGGAAAAGGCCAGGGAGGCTGAGTGTGCCATCAATCTGTGCCCCAGTCTCTAGATCTTTCACTTCACTGTCTCTACCAACTGGTTGGCCAGTTCGTTGGTACCCAGGTGTGCCAGCACCCCCAGCTCCCCTCTTCCACCATCCTCCCTATTCTAAATCCCGGTTGGCTGATGCTCCAGGTAGGCATTGGACCAACCGCCTCCCATCCGACCCCTTCCCTTTTCACCCTATGTATGCCCCTGATAGTTGAGTCCCCAACCACTAGGACCTTTCTGTTAGCCTTGCTCCCCTTGGGTGCCAACGTGATGTCCTGCCCTTTCCCCTCAAGTGACTTGGAGTCCCTCCTGGTGGAGTCAGGAGCCTGAACCTCCTCCAAGGGTACAAAGTGATTTGCCGTCTGGATGGTACTGGGCCAGACAACCTCCTTATAGTTGCCCCTCCCCCCCACACCCTGCCATGCTCCACCCCTCTGGGTCTCTGGGGAGTGAGATGTAGAGGGTGAGCTCCTGCTGAGCTGAGTGCACAGATGAGATATCTCTATCCTTGCTGCTACCAGCTGAGCATGGAGCTCTGCTATGGTCTTGCTGAAAGGGCAGTACCCCCTCCTCCAGAGCACATCTCCGGAGAAGAGTGCCCAGTAGTCCTCACAGTTGAGTGCCTCCCCTGAACCACATCCTATAAGGAAGTGTATAGGTGAGAGAGAACCTTACTTCATATCACTTACTTTAGATCGTACTCCCCATGTAGACGGGGTGAATCTACTATCAACTAGCTGTTACAGGCCTACCGTATAAGATACGGTGACAGGGTATGATTCAAGTATCACAAAAACGACCCTGATGTTGTCAGGTAATCCAGCTATACTATAGATACAGATGTAAGGAACAACCCACCTTGAAAACTTAGAGAATAACAACTGGTGGAATTAATTCCTCACCACTAGAAACAAAATATATGGAGTATGTCCTACTCCCCTTAACCTTACATGAATATATATATATATATACAGTGTATACACATATAAATCTATTTCATTTGTATCATATCTTATTATCTAGATCAACGTTTACTTTTTAAGATGTACAATACACTGGTATTCTAAAACTGTATTCCTGGTATTCTACTAATTATTGATTAATCATTGATATTAGCTATTTTGTATCCTTACAGGTATGGTGTATATCGTGGTTAGAAAATGGGCAAATGTAAAACTTTATTGTGACTGGCTAAAAACACCAATCACCTGGTCTGGTGTGAGACAGGGAAATAACTTGTCACAGTATCCGTTGCCTCATATCGTTCTAAATATTACTGGGCTAATAGAATTTTCATTTTTAAAAGATGCCATTTTTTTTTTTATCCTGCTTAACGAGAGAGAGACACCCCCCATGAACCCGTCATTGATTCATCAGCTGATTCTTACAACACAAAAGAAATCTGCCCGCTTTATTGCAGGCTTACTTTTCTTTTTCATACCTCCTTGATCGATCTCCCTCCTACATAATCTATGGATGGAACTTCCATTCATACTTGGCTGCTCCACACTGCGGTTGCTCATCTGCCGCTACTGCTCCATTCCTTGGCCTGATTCCCCGATGTATTCATTTTTTTTAAATATCAGCCCTACTCAGTAACCGCTCAAAATGCAACATAAAAGTAACGGAGAAGCACAGAAATGCACCTGAATTTCACAGGCTCAGCTTTGCTTTTCCTCCCAGCTCAACTGCCCGCCACCACCTCTCCTCGAACAGATTCCCTGATCCATAGTTTAAAAAAAATCATTGAAAGAACGAATCAGTTAAAAGGAATGAATAAGTAAAAAAACAACAACAAAAAAAACACTACAAGAGCGTGTTAATTCAAGCCCTAAGAGTGGTTTGTGTGTGTGGGGGGGAGG
The DNA here is from genome assembly GCA_016271365.2 of Neoceratodus forsteri. Classification (NCBI taxonomy): domain Eukaryota; kingdom Metazoa; phylum Chordata; order Ceratodontiformes; family Ceratodontidae; genus Neoceratodus; species Neoceratodus forsteri. The sequence continues at coordinate 23,741,368 of CM028135.1, read as the reverse complement.
GGAGAGTAACCATGACTACCAGCTCCACAGCAACAACTATTGAAGCTACAGTAGAACAAAAGTCCTTATGTAAATAAAATGCATCATTTTAATGCAGGCGGAGGAACTATTGTATTACAAAATAAATCAAACAGGTAAAACATTTAAACATCAGAATAATTTTTTTTTTTAAACATATGGTCCTGGATATTCAGACTGCACCGGGCAGTGGCGCAAGCCTGGGCACAGCGCAACTGGGCTGCACCAGGGCATGGACCAGGCGATATTCAGCGGTGCTGCGCCATGGCTCAGCACTGTTGAATATGGCACAAAGGGTGCAAACACTGCGCCAGCGCAAGTCAAAGAACAGGAGCAGGGGGATGTGCCAGCGCAAGTGCAGTTGCGCTAGCCACGTCACCCACGACATTCAGCATGGGACATGCAAATGAGGCCATTATGCATAGAAGGTGCAAATGGGGCCATTTGCATGCCATTATAATACATTTGCATCTGATACCCCTCGATCCCTGGCGACTTAAGCTGGTCCTCTTCCCAGCTGCAGCCATCAGGGATAAACGCCTACTGTGCCGGTGAAGTCCCCCGGCTCCCATACGCAGGTTGCTGGCATTCGTAACAGCAGAAAACTTCGTGGTCTGCATTCATTCCACAAATCGGCCTGTGTAGTACAGTGTGACCAGACTTCCATTGGTCCATGCAGTGGACCAATAGGTGTACAGATCGTGACTGTACGCCTGTCATTCAGCAGGCGGATGGGCGACATGCGAGCAGAGTAGTGCCGCCCACTGATGACGGGGCTGGGTGGCTGGGGACCTCTGTGGGTGGGTGGGAGGGGCACCACTGGACTGCAAGGGATCATTTGTTTACATGTGCCTACATCAGGTGAAAAGGGCATACCACTGGACCACCAGAGATCTGAGTCTACAAATGCCTGCTATTGGGCGATGTGGCTATTACCACTGGACCACCAGAGTCTGAGTTTACTAATTTTTTTTTTTTAGTTGTTTAACTAGGAGTAGCACACTAAGCTGAAAGCTTTTTCACAGGAGCGACCTGGGAGCACATGGAAGTTAAGTGACTTGCTCAGGGTCACACAGTATGCAGGTGTGGGATTCAAACTCAGTTCTGGTCTGCTGGATGTCACCAGATTTGCAGCTCAGAGCCTTAAACCACTGCACTATACTGCCTCCCTATTACTAATGCCCACGATCGGGGGTACCACTGGACCAGCAGGGATCTATTCAGTACTTATGCCCGTGATCGGGCGTCGGAGCACCTGCCTACCATGTCAGGGTGTTTGTAGACGGTGTACCTGCTGGCCGGGTGGCCACCGACGGCTGGCGACTGTTGTGTTGTGCCATGCACTACAGCCTCCCACCTGTAGGTGGCTGGCATTTGAGCCTTTTTTTTTGGCCTCAACTTTGTACACAGTGTTTGGTATGTAGGGTTGCACCAGCACTGTCGCCCCGCACATCTGAGCTGAATATTGAGATGTTGCGATATGCATGGGCACACCCTCGCATCTGCACTGCATACATTACGTCAGCACTAGCAGTATCGAGGGTTGCGCCCGCACAGCCTGACCCATTGAATATCACACTGGGGCGCATTGGGGGGTTGCGCATGGCGCAAACCTGTAGAGCCAGGCACAACCCCTTTGAATATCCAGGCCATGAAGTACAGTGGCCCATTTTCTAAGTGCAATAATGCCCTCCAGGGTCGGTGGTATGGACTATACCGGACCTTCCAGGGGCTATAAGACCCTCCACCTGTGGCGTTGGGCCTCATTACACCCCTGGGCAGTCCACTATTGCCCAATACCGCCCACCCTGTCAGGTATTATTGCTTACATATTCCATGGGTTGATCACAGATAAGCTTTTTATTCACTTTGGAATGTTGGCAACAATGCTGCCTGGCAATGAATAACGAAACCACGAGTGCCAGGCTGCGTTGTCGGCATCATGAAAGAGCAAATAAAAAGCTGATTTGTGATCAGTCCATGGGATGTCCTGTGTGTACCATGGGCAGGTGGGTTATGATGGTGCTCTTTTCACTGCTCAGGACATTAAAAAAGCAAGTTGTTATTTGGCTACCCCGAGCATCGAGATGCTGAATTTTCACCACATGAACCACAATCAGTGTAAGAACCTTATCTCTACTAGTGAGTTGTGCAAGGAGCATGCTTTGTCCTGCCATCGCTAGGTTATAGCAGTATGTATTTTATTAGTCCTGATTAGCTGAGGAAAGCAGTTGTGAAAGGGCTTTTGTGGAAATAACAGCTGTAGTGGAAAAACATGTTTTTCCACTGCAGCTGGATAGCCGAGCAAAATAACACTTTTTATTTGCCAGTATTATTCATCACTCCTATGGTATACATATATCTCTGTCTGTCTTGTCTATCTATATTTTAAAAAGGGGAGGGAGAATTCTTGTTTTTGATTGGCTAATGCCACCAACTAGCCAGTCCGGTATCAGGCAATAGAGACTGGGAATAACGAGTCCCAGTCTCTTGCTGCCTGATTATGTTTGAATATCGCTGTGCCCATGGAATTTTCAATTTAAAAAAGCTGCCATTTTTTTTCTCTTGCTTTGCGAGAGCTGAGACCCTAACCCCTATTTAGTAAAGCCCCCACTCATTATCAGTGTTATTGCTCCGATCCCTTATTTAGTAATGCCCCCCCACTCATTATGAGTGTTGTTGTTCTGATCCCTTATTTAGTAATGCCCCAACCCCCCCAGGTTATTCTTGTCTACTGTCCACCCGGGGGTGAGAAATTGTTTCTACAGGAGGTTGCAGACTTCGTTGCTGACATGGCGTTGGAGTCGCCCAGGTTGATGGGTCTGGGTGACCTCAACACCTGGGTCGACGACAAACACTCACAATTTTGTCAAGACTTCCTCCAACATATGAATCTGTTGGGCTTCACATAGGTAGTTGCCTCTGCAACCCATTATCAGGGTCACTCACTCAACCTGGTTTTCCTCCTGGGGATGGAGGCCTCTGACGGTGGTGGAACTAGTTGGATGGTCCAACCATCACACTCTAAGGTTTAATTTCCAGGCTCCCCCTATAGGCCTGCCCCTGTGGAGATGGTCCGATACCGCCCTTTGAGGGATATTATCCCTGTTGACCTTTTGGCGGTATTGGATCTATCAGGACTGCCAGATGTTAGCGAGGGTCCAGAGACCCTGGTCCAAGCCTATAATAAGTCTGTGGCAGGTGCTCTGGATTCTATAACTCCTGTCCGTGTTCGTCCACTCACTCTTCACCCTCAGTCCCCTTGGTTTGATGGGACCTTGAGGGAGTTGAGACGAGTTGGACAAAGGCTAGAGTGGTGCTGGCGAAGATCTGCCCTGGAGGCCAACCACCTTAGATTGATGGAACACTATCATGCCTATCAATAAGCAATCTTCCATAAGAAGGCAGAAATTCCTGTCCAGTTAGATTGCTGTAGCTCAGAATTGACTGGCTCAGCTCTTTCGGACTGTGGACAGATTGTGCAATCCAACCTGTCCACAAGTTTGAAGGGCATTTTCACAGGAGAAGTGTGATGAGTTCGCTTGATTCTTTGCTAATGAGGTGGCTGACTTCAGGGCAGAGATCCAGTCAGCCCGCCCTATGGAGGCTGCTAGTGGTCGGTGCGTGGTTACTACTCCTCCTTGGTTTTCCTGGGCACACTTCGACCGGCCAGTGATCTCTGATGTCGTGCAGATTGTCCAGAGCATGCAGCCGATGTGCTGTAGTTTGGACCCAGGCCCTACGTGCCTCATATTGGGGTGCACTGATACCAATGGCCCAGTCCTGGCAGAGATAGTTTGGTGCTCTTTAGAGTCGGGTGAGTTTCCTAACTCCCTGAAGGAGGCTATGGTGACCCCACTCCTCAAAAAAGCTTCTCTGGACCCAAACTGTCATGCGAACTACAGGCCAAACTCTAACCTTCCCTTTGTTGGGAAGGTGATTGAGAAAGTAGTCGCCCTGCAGCTGGGGAACCGTTTGACCATCCATGACATCTATGATACTCTTCAGTCCAGTTTTTGGAAGAGGCATAGAACTGAGACTGCACTGGTTCGGGTGCTCAGTGATCTCCTGATTGCAAGAGATCACAAGCGCTGTTCAATCTTGGTCCTTCTCGATCTCTCTTCAGCCTTTGACACTGTGGACCATGGGGGCTGCTTGAGTGCCTAAGAGACCTCTGGGAGCTGTCAGGTATGGTCCTCAGATGGTTTCAATCTTTCCTCACTGGCAGGTTTCAGAGGGTAGTGTCCGTGATTTATTCCTCGGCCCCATTCTCCCTGTCATGTGGGGTTCCTCATAGCTCGGTGCTGTCCCCTATGTTGTTCGCGGTGTATTTGCTGCCATTAGGAGACATTGTGAGACGGTATGGACTGAGATTTCACTGATATGCAGATGACACCAACCTCTACCTGTCATTTGCACCTGACCAGGATAGTGCAGTCTCAGTCTTTAATAGCTGCCTCGTAGAAATCCAGGACTGGATGCAGGCCAGCTGGCTGAAGTTGAACCCCCAGTAAGACTGAGGTATTGGTCGTGGATCCAGGTCGCAGGATAGAGAAGGCAGTGACAGGGCTTGCCTTTGGGCTTTGGCTTGGAGGTAGCCAGCTGCTGCCCTCTGAATGGGTGCGGAATCTGGGGGTGATTCTTGATGACGGGTTAACACTGTGTTCATAGGTGTCGGCAGTCATCGAGTCCTGTTTTTACCATCTGAGGAACATCACGCGGATTAAGCACCTTACTCCGTCTAGTGACCTTCCAACACTGATCTACGCCTTTGTGACCTTGCACCTAGACTACTGCAACTCCCCATACCTAGGGCTTCCAGGGGTTGATATCTGCCACTTGCAGCTGGTGCAGAACCCGGCAGCCAGGCTTTTGACAGGGGTCTCCCATGGGAGTCGCATCACGCCTGTACTGCGCGAACTGCACTGGCTGCCTGTGGAGTGGCAGATCACCTTCAGGGTTGGTATATTGACCTACAAGACCCTACACGGACTGGGTCTGGGCTATCTGCAAGAGTTTCTGGTTCCCTGTTGCCCCCTCTGACCCCTCTGCTCAGCTGATGAGGGATTGCTAGACGTTCCCAGGGTATGACTGAAAACTTCTGGGGTACAAGCTTTTAGTTATGCGGCCCCTACCCTGTGGAACTCTCTACCTCATCAGATTCGAGAATGCCAGGCCATGGAGAGCTTTAAGAAAGCCTTAAAGTTCCACCTATTCCACCTGGCTTTTGGGGATTTTATATGATAAGTTGTTTATTGTTAAATTGTTGTTTGAGCTGCTTGTACTGTGTTTTATTGTTTTATCTTTTCTTGTTTTTATCTGTGCAGCGCTTTGACAAATTTGAATTGCGCTATAGAAATAAAGACTATGATTATTATTATTATCAGTGTTATTGTTCTGATCCCTTATTTAGTAATGCCCCCCAACTCATTATCAGCGTTATTGTTCCAGTCCCTTATTTAGTAATGCCCCCCAACTCATTATCAGTGTTATTATTCTGATCCCTTATTAATGCCCCCAACTCATTATCAGTGTTATTGTTCCGATCCCTTATTTAGTAATGCCCAGCAACTCATTATTAGTTATTGTTCCAATCCCTTATTTAGTAATGCCCCAGCTCATTATCAGTGTTATAGTTCCGATCCCTTATTTAGTAATGCCCCACTCATTCAGTGTTATAATTCCGATCCCTTATTTAGTAATGCCCCAACATTATCAGTGTTATTGTTCCGATCCCTTATTTAGTAATGCCCCAACTCATTATCAGTGTTATAGTCTGATCACTTATTTAGTAATGCCCCAGCTCATTATCAGTGTTATAATTCCGATCCCTTATTTAGTAGTACCCCAACTCATTATCAGCGTTATTGTTCCGATCACATATTTAGTAATGCCCCTCAACTCATTATCAGTGTTATTGTTCCGATCACATATTTAGTAATGCCCCCCAACTCATCATCAGTGTTATTGTTCCATGCCCTTATTAATGCCCCCAACCCATTAGTGCTATTGTTCTCATCCCTTAGTAAAGCCCCCAACCCATTATCAGTGTTACAGTTCCAAGCCCTTATTTAATAATGCCCCGACTCATTATCAGTGTTGTTGTTGTTCTGATCCCTTATTGCTGTCCCCAAACTCATTATCAGTGTTATTGTTTCGATCCTTTATTTAGTAATGACCCAACTCATTATCAGTGTTATTGTTCCGATCACATATTTAGTAATGCCCCCAACTCATTATCAGTGTTATTGTTCCAGGCCCTTTTTAATGCCCCCAACCTATTAGTGCTATTGTTCTCATTCCTTATTAATGCCCCCAACCCATTATCAATGTTGTTCTGAGCCCTTATTTAGTAATGCCCCTGACTCCTTATCAGTGTTGTTGTTGTTGTTCTGATCCCTTATTACTGGCCCCAAACTCATTATCAGTGTTATTGTTCCGATCCCTTATTTAGTAATGCCCCAACTCATTATCAGTGTTATTGTTCCGAGCCTTTATTTAGTAATGCCCAAACTCATTATCAGTGTTATTGTTTCGATCCCTTATTTGGTAATGCCCCAACTCATTATCAGTTATTGTTCCAATCCCTTATTTAGTAATGAGTTGGGACATTACTAACTAAGGGATTGAAACAATAACATTGATAATAAGTTGGGGGCAACCCCAACTCATTATCAGTGTTACTGTTTCGATCCCTTGTTTGGTAATGCCCCAACCCATTATCAGTGTTATTGTTCTGAGCCCTTATTTAGTAATGCCCTAACTCATTACCAGTGTTATTGTTCCGAGACTTTATTTCGTAATGCCCAAACTCATTATCAGTGTTATTGTTTCGATCACTTATTTAGTAATGCCCCAACTCAGTATCAATGTTATTGTTTCAATCCCTTATTTAGTAATGCCCCAGCTCATTATCAGTGTTATTGTTTTGATCCCTTATTTAGTAATGCCCCAACTCAGTATCAATGTTATTGTTTCAATCCCTTATTTAGTAATGCCCCAACCCATTATCAATGTTATTGTTTCAATCCCTTATTTAGTAATGCCCCAGCCCATTATCAGTTATTGTTCCAAGTCTTTATTTAGTAATGCCCCCCCAACTCATTATCAGTGTTATTGTTCTGAACCCTTATTTAGTAATGCCCCAACTCATTATCAATGTTATTGTTTCGATCCCTTATTTAGTAATGCCCCAACCCATTATCAGTGTTATTGTTCTGATCCCTTAATGCCCCCAACTCATGTGCTATTGCTGTGATCCCTTATTTAGTAATGCCCCAACTCATTATCAGTGTTATTGTTCCGAACCCTTATTAATGCACCAAACCCATTATCAGTGTTATTGTTTTGATCCCTTATTTAGCAATGTCCCCAACTCATTATCAGTTATTGTTTCGATCCCTTATTAGTAATGCCCCCAACTCATTATCAGTTATATTTCCGATCCCTTATTTAGTAATGCCCCAACTCATTATGTATTATTGTTCCAATCCCTTATATAGTAACCCCACAACTCATTATCCACGTTATTGTTCAAATACCTTATTTAGTAATTGCCCCCAACTTATTATCTGTGTTATGTTCCAATCCCTTATTTAGTAATGCCCCAACTCATTATCAGTTATGACTTCGATCCCTTATTTGGTGTTGCCGCAACTCATTATCAGTTATTGTTCTGATCACTTATTTAGTAATGCCCCAACTCATTATCAGTGTTCTTTTTCTGATCCATTATTTAGTAATGCCCTCAACTCATCAGTGTTATCATTCCAATCCCTTATTTAGTAATGCCCCAACTCATTATCAGTGTTCTTGTTCTGATCCATTACCTAGTAATGCCCCAACTCATTATCAGTGTTATTGTTCTGATCCCTTATTTAGTAATTCCCCAACTCATTATCAGTTATTGTTCTGATCCCTCATTTGGTAATACCCCAACTCATTATCAGTGTTATGGTTCCGATCCCTTATTTGGTAATACCCCAACTCATTATCAGTGTTATGGTTCTGATCCCTTATTTAGCCATGTTAGGAAGTCCTGACAGCTGTTTGTAGGGGAAAGAGGGCATTCCAGTTTCGAAGCAGTGCTTGTCAAAATGGTTGGCCAACCACATTACCTTTTGTTATAGGAAGTATGGTAAGGAACTTTCTGTTGCTGTGCGTGGCCACTCAACTCGAGGTGTGGCCACTTCTACTGCCTGTTTCCAGAATGTTTCAGGTGCTGAAATCTGTGCAGTTGCTACCTGGAGTATTGACCGCACTTTCACTAGACACCACAGTCTGGACATTGCTTCTATAAGAAGGGCAGGTTTCAGCCTAGCTGTGCTCCAAGGCCTCCTTTCTTAGGCTTATTGCTTCCAGCCACCCAGACTGTTTCAATGTTAGAACTGCTTGGGACTTGTTCCATAGGTGTGGCTTGCTGCAAGAAATATCCTTGATGAAGATAGTACAGTTATGTAAGAACTTACCGTAACAGTAGATCTTCAAGAGAATCTCTTGCAGGAAGCCATGCTGACCCTCCCTCCCTCCTTCCCCCTTGCTTTCTGTGTCTGTCTGCTTCTCCAGAATGCTTAACCTTCTGTTTTTCATCATACAGTGGCAGGAACCTCAGCCCTCCCTCAGTTCCCTCAGAGGACATCCTCTGTAGATGGTCTCTGGGGGGGAACTGAGGCGGGTGCAGGGCAGCCCACTTATATATAGGAGGAGCGATGTTGGCTGATGTCGTCGTGGGTGGCCCAGCTAGGTAGAAAAGTTTCCATGTGGTTCTAGTGTTTTGTCGGCTGTAATTTCATAGGTGTGGCTTGCTGCTTGAGATTCTCTTGAAGATCTACTGTTACAGTAAGCTCTTACGTAACTGTACTTTGCTGGAAGTTCTATCCGAGGTGAGAATGCTGTGAAAAAATGAATCTGCTAAAGCCGTCTGCATTCTGCTTTAATCAGAAGTGAGAACAAACCATTCTACCCTATCTGGTGTGTCCGAGGGAGGAGGAGGTCAAGAGCTTGTCTCCTGGGTGCCTGCACCTTTCATGGAGTAAGCGCCCACTGAGTGAGGCAGGGTAGTTCATCAGTCTCAACCCTTCTGAACTTGTCATGTCGCCACATGTTGATCAAGAGAAAGGGATCTGCGACACAGTGATCGGGCCTAGTCTGGGTCCAGAACTTTCTTCTGCTTGCTGCTGTAACATCGCCATCCAGAACCATCTGAGCCTGCCTTCTATTGGTATGGGACCTGAGAGCACTGGCCTACCAGCCAGGAAGACCGCTGTTTGAGTTTTCCCTGTTGGATTACAGAGTTTTGCTGGATTCCCCGTTGGATCACAATTTGCTTCTGATATGAAAAATGCTAGCCAAAAAGTCAGTTGGGTGAGGTAAAAAGGAAACTTGGGTATCTGTAAGAGCACAAACGCAAGATCCTGAGCGCTGCAATATCAAGCCTGCAGTAGTATCATTTACCTGACTACCTGGTACTTAAAACAGGAGTGCAGTTAAAAAACGGTAAATAAATAAATTTATACAATAGGTGTGGAACCAAAAGCAATTGCATAAATCCATTTATTTCCATATATGTGGGATCAATCTAAACACCCTAGCTTTATCCCACATATGTGGGATAAATGCAAACTGTCAATCAAAGCTTTTTTGTTCACTTTTTAGACAAATAAATTTGAATAACTTTAAAATGAAAAATGATAGCATAGTACTGTGAGCACGAAAAATGTTCAGGACAAAAATATCTACAAAATGAGTGGTGTTTCATTTATAGATACCTTTTATTTTTATTTTTTTTCTAGTTAGCAAAAAAACAGCATAAAATCCAATTTTCTTTTCACTTTTCAGACAAACAAATGTAAATAACTTTAAAATGAAAAATGATAGCATGGTACTGTGAGCAAGAAAACTGTTCAGCACAAAAATATCTACAAAATGAGTGGTATTTCATTCATAGATACCTTTTAGTTTTTTCATAATCAGCAAAAAACAGTATAAAATTCAATTTTCTTTTCACTTTTTCGACAAACAAATGTGAATCACTTTAAAACTAAAAAAGATAGCATGGTACTGTGAGCACAAAAAATGTTCAGCACAAAAATATCTACAAAATGAGTGGTGTTTCATTAATAAATTACCTTTTAGTTTTTTTATAATTAGCAAGAAACAGCATAAAATTTAATTTTTGTTTCACTTTTTCATCAAACAAATGCAAATGACTTTAAAACAAAAAAGGTAGCATGATACTGTGACCATGACATTTGTTCAGCAAGAAGTTCTCTACAAAATGAGTGGTGTTTCATTTAATAGCAACCACCCCGCTAGGCGGACATACACTAGGAAAGTTAACCGAAAGTCCCAGAAATTATCATTTTAAAAAAAAGAAGATAAACAGTAAAAACCATCCCTATTGCATAAATGAAATATACAATGGTGAGGTGTCAGATAAATGATTTATCTACACTTGTGCTGTTTGACCTCGGACACCTCACTCGTAGTTTACACAACTCGTGAAGCGCCTGCAGGTCAAACAGCACTTGTGTAGAGAAATCATTTATCCGACAGCTCACCACTGTATATCCCTTATGTGCTTGCTGAAAAGTTAATGGAAGCTGTGAGGATCTGCTGCTGAGGTGACTGGGTGGCCCCACAGTATAGTAGGCCTTGGTTGCAATCTTGCTTGTGGGTGTGGGAAGGCCTAGTGCACTACCTCTGTTGATAGGCCTAGTTATCAGAGAAGCTCATGGCTTGGGGTGACACACCTAAAAACAGTGAAAGTAACAATTAAAATCTTTGCTAAACTGTTTTGCATAACCCCTTTACAGGACCTTCATTACTGATTATTAAAGTCCTCGTTACATGGAAACAGAAATGTGATGGCAGAAAAGGCCCACCCAGTCTGCCCAGGTTGCCTAGACCACTGCTAGGACTTAACTGTAACCCCCGCCAACAGGCCCCTGTGGTGTCCGACACCCCCTTGGACCCTCCCACTGTCCTCTCTCTGACCACCTCTTCCGGAAGCCTATTCCATTTATCCAACACCCTTTCTGTGAAAAAGTGCTTCATAATGTTTCCTCTGAACTTCCCTGCTACAATTTGCAAATCATGGCTCCTTGTCTTTGATTGCCCCTTTAGTTGGAATGTGCTTCTGCTGCCACTTTATTAATACCCTGTAAGTATTTGAATGTCTCAATCATGTCCTCCCTCTCTCCTTTGTTCCAGGGAGTGCATCTTTAGGACCCTCAGTCTCTCCTCGTACATTAAGTGACTAATTCCCTTAACCACCTTTGTCGCCCTCCTCTGGACGCGCTCAACCCTCTCCACATCCTTCTTGAGGTGTGGACTCCAGAACTGGACCCCGTACTCCAGATGCAGCCTAACCAGCTGGGTGTTAGTTTCTAAAATCTGGTGTGTGAGCATATTAGCGATTCGATCTACCCTAATTGGTACAAAAGTGTTTGAAATTGCAGTTGAAGTGCGGGTACTGGTACAGATCGGTTCTCAAGTGGTGTCTGATAGCTATTGAGGAGGTGGGTTGGTACTGCATCGCAGGGGGCAGTATTCTACTTGTGATCAGGCCACCTATTTCCTTCGCTGAGTAGAGACATCACCCAGCTCCCCTTATTCCCCATCCAAACCAACCTCCCTGTGTGAGGAGTTTAACAAACCCAGGTCCCTCAACCGTGCTTGGTCCCCGTGGGTGCAAGACAGGGTTGGCAACCGAGAAAGTAACACCTGTAACATCTGTACAGCAACCCGATTACAGGCAGAAAGGAACTTCAGTTTAATATCTCATCTGAAGTGCAGTACCTCCAAGAGGGTATTCCCCGGTCCCCAACAACAGTGCACTGCAGCATCAGAACTGAATGGTAGCTCAGGTCCCTGATGAGGTACTCAAACCCACTGACCCTGAGAGATGATTCTTCTCTGTGGTCCAGGAGGTTGTGGGTTTAAGTCCCACATCAGGTATTTTTTAGTCACAAGATTGCAGTGTGCATATTTATGGAACTTATACAAACAAAAGAGAGAGAGAGAAAGAAGTATCTTAGCTGGGACTTGAACCTAGGCCATCTGGAATACTATTCCAGTTGCACTACCAACAACTCTACCAAGGCAACTGGAAACTGGTGTGACCGGGTCGCCATGTAAACTACAAGTACTACCCCTGCCTTGCGGGCTCAAACAAGGTTGAGGGGCCTGGGCTCTGTTTTTACCAACTGGGGGGCTTGTTCCCAAAAGAAGTTAATTAGCACAGCGCGTCTACCCAGAGATAAGATGCAATGGGCCAGATGTCTACCTGGTACAACCTCCTGGGATGCTGTACCTACCCACCTCCCCTTGCAGTCACCCTACACATGGAAAATCAGAAACCATTTAGCTGTTTCAGTACGGTATGCCTGTATGGCGACACCATTACAGCGAACACGTCGATGCCGACAACAGCCGACGGTTAGCATGATAGTCTGCTTCGAATCTTGGCTCTATCCTAGTCCTGCACCCTTCCCCAAATCAACTCTGACTCAGGTTGATAATTTAATAGATCGGGGGTGTAGGGCCGAACCCCTCAGTGGGGGTTTGGGGAGCAAAACCCCCCAGTAGAAAAATGGACCAGGTTTCCTCATGGATTTATGTTGGCTACAACTTGCGGTCAACATAAATCCATCGCTATGATACTGGTCGACGAAATAGTTGTCGAACTGGCATTATAGATCTCAATATGCAGGCAATTATTGACTTCAGCTAATAATATGCTCATACACAGTATGCTCACGAAACAAGTTAACAGTAACATTAAACCAATTTATTGAACAAAGGGTACGGGGAGAAGGGGGCAGCAAATAAACGGTTTAGAATGACGTAATAACAATAGTAAATACAGTGAACTCCCCAACAGCATACAACCTCTAAACCCACCTTCCCAGTGGTACCGGTGTCCCCCAATGTAATTCCTGGGTACCTAGAGTGTGGAGTTGGTTCAGGTCCGATGCAGTGCAGCTGGTTCACCAGCATTGATGCACTTTTTTAAAACAAAAAACTATAGTGAGTGGCCCGGTGGCACTGAGGGTTAAGGCGCTGGACGCCACACCAGTGACCCGGGTTCAGGAACGGACTTGGAGCACCGGGGGTTGGCCAGGAGGAGGAGGATTGAGCAACCTATAGCCTGTTCTCCTCCATCTCCTTTGGGAAGGGAGGGATGGGACAATTGCTGAGACACTGACCTCTGGCAATGGCTGGGGGCAGGTGTAGCTCAGCGATCAAACTGTGGGCTGGCGCGGGCAGGTGTTGGCTATACTGTGGATGATAGTGTGCACAGAAGCATCCTTGACACCACTGCATGCTCGTGCCATGGGGAGACAAAGGGGTTAAACGCAATCTTCCAGCGTGATGTCATCGGCGTCACAGCGGTCCCACTCAAGCTAGCTCCCCCCAGCCCCCGGCCTCCATGTTTCCGCAGTGTGCAGGATAAATCTCCACTTTGAAGCAACTTGGGATGGCAGGGCAGAGGGGTCTGAACTCTGACTGTGCCCGGGGCAGCAATCGAGGCAAGGAAGCCCGAATTAGGGATCCAAAGGAACACCTTCCAGCCGAGAAGGTACAAAGAATAAAATAAAAAAAAACACTATGTACAAATCCCCAGGTGCAGGGCAATCGCTAAGTTTTACTCATGGTCTTGGAGATTCAGGCTACGAGGTCTGTGCAGCAACAGTTCTCTCGATCTGCAGCTCTTGGAGGTCTTCAAACAAAGATACAGTGCGCAGTTCTTGAATGCGTGGATGGAACAGCAGGTTCTCTGGGCAAGCTGGAAACCTGCTTCTACGCAGCTGTCTCTCTGGGTCTCTCTGCAACTCTGTCTGCTTCTCTGCAGTTCTCTGGAAGGAGCAGTCCCTGGACTAGGGCCACACACCTTCCCAACCCGTCCAGGCATCCAGTCCCCAGGGAGAGGTGATAGTACCTGATGTTGGTGCTGACTGGCCAATTCCCAGACTGTCCTTAGGCAAATAATCTTCTGCTGGATATCAGGATCACCAGCTTACTCCACTCTGCAGGCTAGCAGCCATGGATTCCTTAAGGCAGCAGCTGGATCACCCCTTCTGTGTTTAGGCAGGATTCAGTCCCTTAGGATTCCACAGGTGTCCAGGCTCAGATCCAGCAGAATAGCAATCTTCACCATACTTTGGCTTCCCAGAATGTAGAATACCTCAGGCAAGTCTCATAGAAGGTCACTGTGGAAGCCTTAAACCGACTTCCAGACTTTTCACCAGCCACAGCCGGAGCCCTTTTCACTCGTGAAGAGCTCAAAACAGACTGCTGTGAGCTGGATCTGCCCGTCCAGGTCTCAGGAGCTCAGATCAGAGTCCTAAGTTGGCAGTCAATCCATCTAATACATAGTCCTCGCCTTTTCCCAAGGAGCCCCTTTGTTGTAGTCTTTTGGGCTCCTTGAACTACCATTGACTGCAGATTAGGCAAATGCAACAAAGATGGCTGCTATACAACCTAGCAGTCCAGTTCAAATCAGCCATCCCAATTTTAATGGTATTATGCAGACAAACTGTAAAACATTAACATTAATTGCCTCCTGAGTTTGATAGCTGCCCCTCCGCCCTTCTGTCCAGTGGCAGAGTGGGACATGGCAAAGTCTCCCCCTGCCTGTCAATAGCACTGTAGCACTGCTGCCCTAGGCAACAGGCAGGGCTTCCATTTACAATGCAGCCTTGGGTGTTCTTAAAGCTACAGTGAGTAAAGAACACTTTTGTAGGGCTTAAATTTCTGTTCTTCCCCAGTGTGTCTCCGGACTGCCACTTATGTCTTTGGGGTTCCAGGGGTTGGAACACACAAAGGAGACTTCAACTGAGCCACCAGGTGGCTTTAACATTAAGCTACACGATTAGTGCTACCTGGATCTCACAGCAGACCAGAGCAGCTCACATCGCTCAGCAGCAGCCAGCTCGAATACGCGCGACACAGAGCTGGCGCCGGCGCTTTACCGCCGCTTACCTAGTTAACTGTGCTGCACCACTGAACTGGCAGTTTTAAACATTTTATACTCCCTCCACTGGTCCCCCAAAGCAAAAAAGGTAAACAGATGCCAGCAGATGCAACAAGGGGGGGGGGCATCACGGGACTGGGACTGGCGGGACCAGATGGCTGAGAGGCAGACCAGGTAAGCCCCACCCATGGGGGGAGGTGGGTTGCACGGGGGATGTCCCAAGGCAGCTTATTCTTTCTTTTCCCACATCAGGGTCTTGAGCTCACATTTAATGCTGATGCTGCAGAGAAATGGTGGTTTGGGGGGGGGGGGCTGTGCTCTGTTGGAGGTACCGCTAATCAGATAAGATGTTAAATTGAAGTTCCCTTCTGTCCATCTGTATACACACTTTTCTGTGGATTGAAACTAGTAGCCTGAATTTCTTCCTGACTCCACGAATGCATTTTTTTTTTTTTTCGGTTGTAACAGGCTGGACATTTAGCTCCGCCCTGCCTCCAGACTCCAGAGTGAGCCTTCATTGTTTGGAACTGTCTGTTTGTGGTGCCTGTCTACATCCCAGTGTGCTACCCGAACAAGCCACACAGACACACAGAAGCCTGTGGTGATGCCATTGCACACCACCTCCAGCAGGTGTCGCTTTAGGTATCAGTCTGTAAAATGCTAATGATAACGAGAAGCACAGTAAATAAAACGGGAATTCCATTTTGTTGAAGTGAGTTCCATGTTTTTCCCCCCAGACTGATTCACTTAATGTAATTTTGTAACTTCAGCACTTGATACAGTTTCACATAGACTGTGGAAAAACAACTTTCTGCCTGGCATCAGCTCCAGTTCTTATCACTTTATACAGCAAAGATAGCTAAGAAGACAAGACTCTAAAAGTCATACATGGAGTATTTGTGTGTCATTTTCTTCCATCAATCGCACTTCAGATTGTAAAATTAAGTGTTCTTCAAAATGCGGATTTTACTCTGGATAGCTACAGACTACAAGCACAAAAAAAGGCACTGAACATCGAGATGAGCTCTAAGCACAATACTTTATTAAAGTACTATATCAGTGCTAAGAGTGCAATACATATGTGCAAAATAAGCAAAGAGGCAGTAATGGCTTGCCAGGCAGTGGCTACAAAGAAAAGAACTGCCCTGCTGGCAACTCGTCCGGTTTCGCTTAGTGCTTTATCAAGAGTCTCAGATGACGGAATGACAAGAAGTGATACCATTTTAAATGCAATGTTAAAAGGTATAGTGCACAATACCAATATTCACCATCCAAACCCCAAACTGTAGATATTCATTTCGAGGGAGGAAACTCAGGGACATGGAGGAACCTTGGAGGCAACTGGGGGCGGGGGGATCATTGAGGAGGGGCAGGAGGAACCCAGTAGAACAGACAGGGATAAGGGGCCAAAAGGTGTAGAATGGGGGATGGACACAATCTAGCTGTAAGTTGGGAGGGGGGAGAAAAAAAAAAACAAAAACAAAAAGAATCACTTGTCCGGGACTGGGAGTCGAACCACAGTCCACCAATGTTCCACTGACCTCCACTGCCTGTGGCCCTACCCTGTATGCCATGGCAGCTACTCAACAGCACACCACCCAGCAGACACTTTATCCTTTCCCCCTGACAGCCAACAGCTACAAAGATAGCACTAATGTTACCTGCGCGACACTATACTTGTAGCTGTATTACATGTCGCTATTTTTACAGTGCGGATTTTCCTGCGCTGTAATCACAGCGACATTTTCACCTGGTAGGCCATTTCCCTGCCCTCAAAACTCCTGGTGCCTTTTTGTGGTCCCCTCCCTTCCTCTTCCCCTATGAACACTGAGCAGAAGTACTTGTTCAAGATGTCTGCCTTTTTCTCGATCCCTCTCCATTAAGTTCCCCTCCTTCCTCTTTAACTGTGCAGTTCCACTCTTTGTCTTCCCTTTTTCAGTAACATATCTAAAAAAATATATTGTCCCTCTTTGATACTGCCTGAGCTATTCATTCTTGTCTGTGCACCTTTGCACTTCTTACTGCTTTCCCTGCCACCCTCTGTTTTTCCTGATATACTTCCGTATCCTCCTTCTCTCTGTGCGTCTTCTTATAACTTCCGAATGCCACTCTTTTAGCCTTTACATTTCCTGCCATCTCTTATAAGAACCATAGTGGTCTCCTCTTCCTTTTGCTTTTGCTTACCTGCATGATGTAGAGGTTTGGTGCCCTCACTATGTCTTCTTTTAGTTTGGACCAGTTACTCCACCCCCTCCACCCCCCTCCCGTGGTTATCCCCCATGCCAGGTCATTCCTGAAGCATTCACCCACTTTTTCTGCTGTAGCTGCAGATTACAATATTGTTATATTCTCCTAATAGTGTGCTACACAGATAAAGGAAGACTTCGATTTTGTAGTCCAAAAACTTGCAAAACCCCAAACAGTTCTTGTTACAGATTAACAGACTTCTCAAAGGCACTGTGGGTCCCCCAATATACTGTAGAAAACAATATCCTACAGAGACCCTGGTCAAGCAGCTGATGCATTCAGCAGTTTTGTTTTACTGATCTTACACAGTTTAAGGCACAGCTTGCTAGTCTCTCCCCAGATACCCATCCACCAGGCCTGGCCAACCCTTCACTATCCTGGCCTGAATTCCACTTCAAGTTACTTTCTGGGCAGGAGATATTAACCCAGCTATTAAAAATAAAGAAGGGACTGTAGGACGTGATGAACTACAACCCAGGCTGCTTAATCAGGGAACCCATATTCTTACTGCCCCTATCGTGGCAATTTTTAATATGTCCCTACTGCAGAGCAAATTACCCAGCATATAGACAGTAGCCCACGTAGTTCCCATTCTCAGAGGAGGTGTTAAGGAACTGATACAGCATTACTCCATCCTTTGCCCCCTCTCCGAAATCCTAGAAAGACTGAATCCTACATGGAAACCCATGCTCTAGTTACCAATGCCCAACACAGCTTTCAGGAAAGCCATAGTATGGACACAATCCTAGTAAGGAGTACGACAGGCCTACAGGAAGCCCTGGATGCTGGCAAATCTACAGATGCTATCTTTATCTATTTGACGAAACCATTTGACCTGGTCAACGATGAATTGCTGTTGCACAATCTCAAGGGACTTGGTCTAGATAAACTGTCCTGTCCCTAGTTTGCTGGCTACCTAACAGGCCGTAAACAGCTGGAGAAATGGGGCGGCAGCCACTCTACACTTAGAGTTATCACTGATGTGGTTCCACAGGGTTCTGTCCAGGGGTCACTGTTGTTCTCCCTGTTTGCAAATGATCTACCAAAGCATTGTGGCAGGGCCAAAGCGCTGCGCATGCAGATGATGCGATCCTCCATAGAAGTCATTCGGATACCACCTCAGGCGAGTCAGGCCTCGCAGCTGATTTTCATCAACTGGTTGATTGGTTTAAAGTAAACAAGCATTTATCAAGTGAAATGCAAAACAAATCCATCCTGTTTGGCCATCGCTGTCTTAGACCCGAAAGGAGTGTATTACTAAAAATATGCTCACAAAATGGGGACCCCATTGAAACTATATCACCCCTCAAGTACTTTGGTGTTATGTCGGACCAGGGCATCTCATTCAGACCTCATGTTGACAGAGTGGTCGAACAGGTAAACTAAAAAACTAGGACTTCTGTATTGATTAAACCCCTATCTCACCACTGAAGCCAGATTTTCTGTAACTAATAGTAGCTTACTATTATAGTGTATGGTGGAATGTCGTTCTCCACCGAAATCCATCGTTGTCGAAACCTTGTAGTCATACACTAGTGATGTTGGCAGTGCAGCAGAAGGATTTTCTATTGCACTGCGAATGTCACACACTGTCCTCGAGCAGCATTTGACAGTTAGGACTCACTCCATAGAAAGAACCCATAGCGAAAGCAGCAATGTCGGCGGCAGTACTAATGTTTAACGTTAAAACGTTCAAAATGTAGAGTTCTGAAACAGTTAAAATGTCAAGCGTGAGCACATTCAAAATGTAAAGTTCTTTTTTCCTTCTAGTAACCCAGCAAAAATTTTTGGAAGCAGAAACATGCTGTAGTGATTTTTTTTCTCAAAAAAACGACATTCCACCATACACTATAAAGAAAAGTGCATGGGGAACAGTTGACAACAGCGCATCTTTCACCTCATTGGCACTATGATGACGGATTACCTCTCAAGCTGCGCTCTCAAGGTAATCCGTCGTCATAGTGCCAACTCGGTGAAAGAATAGCCCTGTTGTCAACTGTTCCCCATGCACTATCCTATATATCTAGCTGTGCAGGGAGCCTATCTGTGCACTTGGGCCAAGCGAAGATCCTGTTCTGGATGGTATTTGATAGAAGAAGCAGACATTTCGGGATGGGCCCTATGGATGCCTCCAACCAGTGTGGTTCTCCCACCAATATGGAAAAGTACCCAAAACCCATGGATTAAAGAGCTGGGGACACGTTCAGGAGAACTTTAACACAACATAATATTTAGACACAGTTCAGCTTGTATTTCTCATTAGTTCTGTATTCCTCCTCCCCCATTATTTATTACTGAGGTCATTTGTATGAAAACAGGATCTTCGCTCCTGAAGAGTTCATCTATTCCTGCTGCTTTCTCCCTACCTGAAGCCATAGAGCACTACTTGAGACCTCACACTTACTGCTATGGTAACAGATTGTGATGTCACAACAGAGGATTATGACTTGAAGTAGGGAGTAAGCTATCGAAGCAGACAAACTCAAAATAAACCCTAAGGGACAATGATCATATATTCATACACATTTCATTAGTAATAAATTATAGGGAGGAGAAATATATAAAATATAAATGGAATGCAAGCAGATTTGTACCTAATTAGTATGTTTTTTAAAGTTTTCTTTGAGGTATCAGTAGCTCTTTAAACACTCATTACGTATTCTGCTACGTATTTGGAAACTCACCCACACACCCAGTAAGATAGGTCCCTTATCGCTTATTCACCATGAGGGGTCCTTTCTTTCTCCTGACTAGACCCAGGTTATGCACACTGGGAAGGCCATAAACTAACTACATTTTTCAGTGCACAGATGCCTATGGTTGCCTCCCTTTTGCTCAGTTACAGACCAAGTATTTCCTCAGATGAGAGGACCATTACGGATACCTGCAAGTCCACCACTTTATCCTTTCACCAGCTATTCTTTCCCAGATCAGGAGAGAGCGCACCATGCTCGAATCGTTCTTTTATCATGTAATAGACCTCAGTGGTGTTCTCCACTATTTATCGGAACTATATTCAATATTATTTTTTTTTTTATTCTCTGTTTATGCCCCTTTACTGTATTTTTTTCTCTACATTGTTGACTGGACTAACACGGCTACCACATTTCTCTTTTTTTACACACATGCCCCTTTACTCACCGCTTGGGACCCTATCCTTGGGGATCCCTAGGCTGTGCACGCTCCCATAGGTCCTCATAAGGTATCTCCTTTGGGTCCTGGCAGCACTACCCCATCTGGCCTCAGTATCCCACCCCCGGGCGGGGAGGAGGAGGACCCTCAGTAGTCCCCCCAGCCCATGAGTCTGCGCCAAGTGCTGCTGCACAGGCCCCATCTGGAGCCTGGTTATGTATTTTCTCAGGCAGCCAGGTCCCGTCTCCAGGCATCAGTTCTGGGGCTTTTCTCATTTTCTGGTCCCAGCCCTAAGGATGTCGGCATACTAGGGAAGCCAAGGGGCGGAGCACATGGCAACGTGCAAGCACTCTGGCTCCCGGCTGATGTCTTCCCTCCCTGCCGCATGCTGTCTCACTGCACCTCCACCCATGGTCACCCAGGTGGCGGAAGAGCAGCGGGACATACATCCACCCCCTCTGGAGGAGGAGGAGAGTGGCTCCTGGATGCTCAGTCCTCCCCCCTCCCAGCCGGCCCTCCAGATGCCCGAGTCCATTCCCGAACCCAGGTCACTGGCACCGTGAGTGGTAGTCCTACCACTGCACTGGCAGGCCGGCTGGAACTATATTCGGTATTAGCACACTCCGGTAACTCCTGTTAGAGGGTCAATAAAGTGGGAAAACTGAAGCTGGCACACAAATTGACCCCTATGGGCGGCGAGACTGCAACTGGGTTGGCAGGTTACAGCATCCCCTTTGTGGAGAGAATTTAATTGGAAAATTTTTGTTAGATTTTTCTGCACGCCAGTAATAACAAAACATTTTCACTCTACTAACACGGATCGTTGTTGGAGAGGATGTGGGGACAGGGGTACTCACTATCATATATTTTGGGCTTGTCCCAGACTGCTGGGATTTTGGAAAGGTATACATGCTGAGATTCAACACTCAACTGGGCTGTTAGTCCCCTTCTTGTTTTCTGAACTGGTCTTGGGGTTTCCTGCTCTAGTACAATTAGACACCTGAGCCCGATCCTCAGGGTAGCGGCACTTAAATGCATCACTGCCAAGTGGCTGTCCCCTGACCCTTCCACTGTAGCACACTGGAGGGTGAGGGTGAGGCAGCTGGAGAGGATGGAGGGAATCACTAGCAGAGTGAGGCTACAGCATGATAAATTCCTGGAAATATAGCACCCTTGGCATCAGGCCCTACTGGACCTAAGTAAGGAACGGCCATAGAAAATCAAGTTTATAGAAGTGGAGTCATAGGGAAGGAGGGAGAGGTTATGCATGCCTAGGTTACTGTTACAGTTCTCCTTTTTATTGTTTTTAGCCTTTTTTCTTTCTGCCAAGGTCATTTTAGATCAGGCAATACCTGTTTGCTACTTCAATGAACCATGGTTGCTTATCTGTCTAGAGGTTCTTTCATCTCTTCTGGAGAACAAGCGACTGTGTTATGTCTTTGTATTAATTTTTACTTCTCGGCCTTTGGACAGTCATGGACTTAGTGCGACCAGTGACTGGCTGGAGCCTGCCATACCTGAAATGTTAATATTTGGCAACAATTGTACAAGCTACTACAGATAATTGTTTTGGCTATCATCTTCTGTTTAAATATTTTGTTCTGTACCAAAATGTAGAAGAACATCATGTTTTGATGGCTGAATATATCGGTTATGTTATTGTATTAGTATTCCAATAAAAATGGATCAAGTGAAAAAAAAAAATATTATATAATGGCAAGAAAAAATCCTGGTCTCTGATTGGTCAGTCTGGGGCTGGCCCCATGCTGTTATCCCAGTACAACATCACGGCTCTACTCTCAGCCTCACTGTGAACCACTATGGGTATGGAGCACCTTTTTTTTGCATCTCCTCTTAAGAAACAAAAATATTTTTCCACGCTAATAAAAACATTCTTTAAAACTATTTTTTAATTTTATATATAACAACAACGAGCCATTGTATAATAGCAATAATGCCCTCCAGGGTGTGTGTCGTTTGGGATAACTTCACACCTCAGTTGTTGGATGCACTCAGCCTGCAGCCTCGTGCCCAACCACCTGAGGCGTGACATTGTCCCAACACGTGCGCACCCTGGGGCATTGTTGCTAATACTCCCAATGCAAGCAATCCTGGACTCTGATTGGTCACTCTTGGGCTGGCCCGTGCTGTTATCCCAGCACAACATCACGGGTCTAGTTTCGGCCTCACTGTGAACCTGTAGGTGATCATTTGCTTGATTGTTTAATCTTCTCTTAAAAAACAAAAATATTTTTCCACACAAAAACATCTTTAAAATGATTCTTTTTTTATTTTGTATAACAATGAGCCATTGTATAATAGCAATAATGCCCTCCAGGGTGTGTGTCATTTTGGATAACGTCATGCCTCAGTTATTAGATGCACTCAGCCTGCAGCCTCGTGCCCAACCACCTGAGGCATGATGTTATCCCAACACGACTGCTTAAGTATCTTACTGCCTACTATCTTGTATGGTACCCCATCCTATCCTCACGTAAAAACACTGCTTGCTAAACTTAAAACCTTGTACCACTGAGCATCTAGATTTGCGGTGAGAGCAGGGAATTGGGAACACTGAGGATAATGTATAGTCTTTGGTTAATAACTACGCTGTAACCACTTCGAGAGGTTGTCATGACATCATTGTAGACCTTGAGAGCGTAGCTTGAGAGGTTTTCAGATGTCATGGCAACCTTGAGAAGTGTTTTCAGTTCGGTTATTAACCAAAGACCATACATTATATTTTATAGTGAATGGGCTACCAAGATTGTCTGAGTAATTCTTACCTTAAGCATCATAAATCATGCACGAAGATTCCTCAACAATGTTTATTGTGTGTTCTTCGCAACTCTATTCATCTGGTCAGCCTGGCGCAAATCAAATCAAATAATTTAATACCAACATTTTAAACATTTTTCTCAAAGCGGAACACCGAATGTTGTGAGCATTCCGTTTTGTTATACCATTGATTTGACATACTCAACAAGGGTTAACGACAGAGTGATGTCATAACAATGGTATAACAAGGTTGTAATCTGCTTGATTTCAGTTAGTAATAAGGGCCCCCAATACATTATAATACTGCAATACACTGTTCGTGCTAAATTGACCCCCCCTTGGAAAGTAGAATTCACTATTACACACTCTTCCTGGTGCACAAAACAGTACCCACTCTTCCCCCTAACCTGCCTCAATCCTGGAACTGAAACCACACTGGAGAGTCTTCAGGTCCTCCTCCCAGCTACTCCTCACTGTCCCTAGAATGGCAACAGATGCCGGCCAAAGGTCCTTTGCCTCTGTGGCTCTGAGGCTATGGAACGACCTCTGGCTGATGTCCAGGCTTGCATTTACCACAGTTCCTTTAAAGCATCCCTCAGAAACATACTGCTTGTGAGCTGTCACTGTACCTGTCCCAGTTGAGTCACCCTGTGTCCCTGTTGAAGCTATATTGCTCTGTATGGCTCAGGCTTCTCCTCCTCCTCCTCCTCGAGTTATTATTTAATGTCTGAAAACTGTAGTCTGTTTTATGTGCCTTGACCTCTGCAACTATTGTAATTTATTCCCTTATCAGTGTTTGTACTATGTGCCTTGATTTTGATCTTGTAACACTTGTAATGTTTTCTCAAATCGTTGCTTGAATTTCTAATTTACTGTTACTGGTTGAACCGTATTACCACATGCTGTTATTTATATTTGTATCCGAGGGTGGCCCCCTTTTGCCTGACACCCTGACGACGAAACATGGAAAAAGACCGCTACAGCAACAGTCACTGTAATGGTCCGTTTCTGTGTTTCGCTTTCCCCCAGTGTTCTGCCTTCTCCCCGGACCAACTCCGACCTGGAGTTGAGAATCCCTAAAGTCCAGGGGCTGCAGGGGCACAGCCCCCACAGAAAACACTACTGGGGATTGGGTACACATACCTGCATCGGTATTGTGCAGCTGTAGCGGGAGGTCGGCAGTTTTACTGTCGACCTAACTTGGTGCTTCCTGTATACGGATACTGTATGTAATTAATTCCGGAGTGGCCCCGAAAAAGGGACTTCTAGTCTCAGTGGGCCTACCGGGTTAACAAAATCTAAATAAATAAATAAATACCTAGCCAGTCACTGTCTCAAGCAAGTGCAATGTCTAGTGTTATCTAACTGTCTTTTTTGATAAAAAGCACTTAGATAATGCAAGCCATTGCACTTGCGTGAGGCTGCAGCCGGTAGCGAAGGTTAGAGAAACGGTAGATACCGGCCACTATCTCAAGGTCCGGAGGGGGGGCAGAGAGGCGAAGTGATGACCATGATTGGAAGGGAGGTGGGCTGTTAGGCTACAATGAAAAAAAATGGAAGAAGGGATGCTCAGTATCGGGAACCAGTGCCATGTTGTTTTGTTTTTTTCCCAAGAGAAGCGTGTTCCAGTTTACCTGGCAGTAGTTTTTCTCAACTGTTGCTCATTGCTAGGATTATTGTCCATTAAAAAATGGGTTGGAGAAACCTTGCTCTCTGATTGGCTGAGAGTGTCCTCCATCCGGGCAGCTATCAGGCAACAGAGACCAGTAAATAACTAGTCCCTGTGCCAGCCTGCCATTTTGTAATAAAGATCACTGTACCCCATAGAAGTTTAAAAAAGTGTGCCCGTCATTTTCTTTTTCTCATTTAGCGAGTGACTCACAGCACCCCCATCCAGTTGCCGTGGAGTCTTTCACTTTACTGCCAACAGTGAATAAAACAATACAGTATTTTTCTGTGTCCTGTCTCCTACCAGAAACAGCTGCTCACACGATCTCCATTCAGCCACCTGTCACACTCTTGAGTTTCCACTAAACAATGGAATAGGCACAGTTTCCTCATAACCGTGCTCACTACCGACCAAGTACATGCATTTTGAAATGGTCCCCCCTTATTCCTGATCGCTGCCTCAGTAACAAACAGTAGCCCCTTTTGAAAAGCACAAAAAAGAAAAGAAAAGTGACCTCAATGATGTACACTGCTCATTTCTGGATCTGGAGTGTGAGTTCACTTCCACTCCTGTAAAGGTGTGTGTGTGTGTGTGTGTGCATAGCGGGGGGACAGCTGTCAGTCATCATCTGCTGCTCTGATCTACCTGATTGCTTTGCACTTCAGCTCGTTCTTGAATGTGGCTCCTCGTTATAGAAACAGCACAGAGCACTGATGAGAGTGAGTGTGTGTATGCTTGGGGTGGGGGGGCTAATCCTAAGAAATAAAACAACTGTAAAACACTGCAGTGCTCACTACTGGCAAATATACCAGTAAAGGGACTACTTTACCAAAAAAAACACAATTTTCAATTAATTTGTACTCATTTTTTTTTTTATTGTTTAACTCTTAAAAATGTCACATAAAACCAGTTTCTAAATGCAGTAATACCCTCCAGGGTAGGCACTATGGGCTATACTGGACCTTCCAGGGGTTATAAGGCCCTTTGCCTGTGGCATTGGGCCTCATTACACCCCCTAGGTGGTCTGACATAGCCCAATACCACCCACCCTGTTGGGTATTATTGCTTACTTGTTAGGGACTTTAGGAGGCAATAGTGACTGCTGTTTCTGGTCATGTGACTGGGTCTGGGCTAATCACAGGCCATAATTAGAGTCCAGCGTTTATAATTCATACTGTTATGTACAGTATGTGAGGTAGCTCATTGTGTTACAGGTAACAGTATGGCCATCCTCCTCCCAACTGGAATTAGCTAAATAGGACCCCCCCCCCCACTCACACACACACACACTCACTTAATGCCCTAGGTGCAACCAGCTGAAATCCTTTGGAGGCATGCTCACTGTTCATGAATCTCTTCAGAAGACATTGCCTTGGAACAGGGTTCAAACCCCACCCCCTCTGTAACACACACTCACAAACACACACACATACTGCAGCAGTTAGTGTCATTCTTTTAAAACATTTATTGTATGTTAGCAAATGTCTCTGCTGCATTCCATCAGAAGTTATAGAGTTGTTTTCAAGATATACTGTATTTATTAGAATGTGGTCTCTTTTAAATTTTTATAATGAAAAAACAAACTGAAAAGAACAACACTCCACTTAAACAGCTCTTCTGTTTTTATCATCGGAATTCGACTGGCTTCAGTGGCAAGGCAACAAAAACAGGAAGCAAAGAGTAGATCATTTACCAGTCACAGGGGAAGTATACCCGTGGTCTCAGCAGGATCCGAATAAAACTACCCAAAGCAAGACCAATGAGGATATTTTTTTTGGGGGTGGGGGTGGGGAGTAACTGGCACTGAAGCAATAAAAGTCGTCATTCTTGCATCTGTGGGGAGGGTTATGGGACTTTGTTAGGCACATACAGCACAACAGTTTACAAGATAAATCTTTCTGCTGAAAAGAACGAGGCTGGGAGTGATTAGTGAGTTAAGTTTCCAGAGTGGATGTTTAATGTCAAGCAGATGTGGTGGGGCTGCCAAGGAAATAAGGAGTTTGCCTGGCTTCCCTGCTTTGAACTGCTGTCAGGTTGGTTGACATGATGCTGGTTGTGTGTGCCATGGCGTGTAGTAGAGTTGATGGAACCTCAGGATGCCCAAGCGACCTTTGGCGTGAGCCGGCCTGAGTGGCACGTTTCAGCTGCCAGACTTGGGTATAAGGGCATCTGCCAGGAGGTGGAAATCACTTTACAAACTCTGCAAGAAGCCAGCTGTCAGGAGGATAGAAAAGGGTCCAGCAAGTCGATGTGCAGTAGGTAGCATATTGTCACAGGACAGGACAGGTCCATCAGCCACTCTTGTTTTAGAGTAGCCTGCTAGGATTTTAACCAAGGAATCACGGTCGCTAAGTGACAGAGATAGGGCTTGGGAAGAAAACAGATAATTATGACTCTTCCTGAGCAATAAGAAAACAATAACAAATGACAGAGTGCACAGAAAGATAGGTATCGCCGCATGCTCCAAGTGTGTTGTGAGGCACGAGGTCAAGCTGAATGCCACCGCTATCTGGGAACTGTGGGTAAGATCTATCAGTGTACACAATGTAGTGGGTTACTGACTTACAAAAGGGCTTGTTTTGGCAGAAAAAAAAGTCCATATGAGATGGATTAATATTCAGGCACAATTCAGCTTATATTTTATTTATTCTTCTCCATTTATCTGCCACTATTCTCCAATGCTGAGGGCATTTGCATGAAAGAGAGATCTTTGTGTCTCAGACTTTATTTCATCCTCCTGCTTTTTGCTCCCCTGATGTACTGATTTTCTGCTTGTGACATTTATCTGTTTGTTTGTCTGTTTGTTTGTTTGTTTGCCAGGTACATGCACTAGTCCCAGAGACCTTTTTAAGGCACAATACAGACTGTAATGGGTCATGGCAAAAAGTACATACAGGCAAAACAGGTAGCGAATACAGGACAAGAGGCAATTAGAGTGTACAATATGACTGTTTGCCATTGGCAGTAAATACAAAAAGATACAGGACAAGATGCAGTTGATGTGCCATGCTTTTGAAAGTGAAACCCACGCAATAAATACAGTCAATAAATGGACACATTGGGATGGACTCCTGGGGAGTAGGGAGGGCTGCCTCAGCCCATTGCATGGCAATACTGACAGTTCATACTGCCTTGTAGAGGCCAGGGTTAGAAGACGAGACCAGGTATTATTTGTCAACCAGACTCAACTGCAGTATATCCCTTTTTACAGTGGTGCGTCTTGGCCCTCGTCCTGATCTGTCTGCACGTCAGTGCTCCCAGATCTACAGGGATTTCTGCATTTCACAGGGATTTTGTGCCATTTACAGGGAAATTGTTTCCATAGACTTGTATTGGTTATACGGGAAAATGGGCAATTAAGCTTCCATAGGAAGCAGTGTACTCTACAGGAAAGCACAGGAAAATTTCCCGGGAGCACCAGCATGTGCCTCTCCGCCCATTGTGCAATGTAGCTTTTAATCTACTGAGGTGTGGCTCTGGGGCTCTCTCACTCAGGAGGGGGGATTGTACCAACCCAATGGGAACAAATTACTGTTTGCTCCTGTGGTTACACAGCGGCTGCTAGCTACATGTCTGTCTTGTCTTGCACCCACACTAGAGGGAGCCTTATTTGTCTCTTATACAATATTATGCTTCAAGATGTATATCTGTTTAACTTGAGGTTCAGAGAATTGATTTAACATCATGGGGATAGTGTTGTTGTGGGGGGATAAGAGTGGTTATCCGATGTCAGGAATCGCCTGCTCCAGTTTAAAATAATACACCACTGGTATAGAACCCCTTGAGCTTTATATTCAATGACACTCACTGAAGACTCTCCTGGTTGGCGATGTTTACAGGTAGAGGCTGGTCAATTACATCTACTATGGCACTGCCTGCGTATTACAGCATGGTGTAAGGCTATTTTTCTGACTGTTCTAAGATTCTACACACTCCCATTACACCTCATCCTGAAATAGCAATTTTATGCCTTCCATCTCGGTTACCTCCCCTTCCTTCTGCCCATAGGCACTGGCTTGTTATGGCACTGTTGGAGGCAAAACGTTTGCATCTCCAAAACTGGGGCGCTCCATCCCCTTCACCGCTAACCTCCTGGCACTCTGCGCGCTCTCGTGTGGCAGTTTACGAAAAGCTGCCCTTTGCTCATTCGGGTAGGCAGACCATCTTTAATAATAAATGGACCCCTCTTCTTAACTCTCACTTATGTTTAGTTCCCCAACCCCGGTTCCGGAACCCTCCGATCTCTTCACCAGTTGACAACTGACATGTCCTTAGATCTGGTTTCATGAGAGAGTCAGTCTACAGACTTGTAATATTTTGTATACTGTGTTGTCAGACTGATGTATTATTATCCTATGGACTCAGCCAGTTGGGTATTGCGTTAGTTATATCTTGCATATATTGAACCTACTCGTCACTATTCCCTTGGGGGTATATATATATATATATATACATTTGTAGAGTTCATGACGTTTTATTTTTATTTTTTATTTATCGTGTACTAGGATTACAAATACCTTTGAACCAGATGTTCGTTTACAAAGGTTCCGCGTCAGCATAACATTGCAAAAACAAACAGTTGAGAATATAAAACCAAGATAAATTAGCATAAAAATACATTAACAGAAAATGTGGTGCAGGCAATATGGGACAGGTATACACAAGCCTGGCATAAAGAAGATACAGTAGGGGTATGAGATGAGGAGAGTCACTAATAGTGAAAGGAGAGGAGGGGGGTAGTTGGGCAGTCAGGTAATGACGTTGTTTAAAGTGCTATGACCACACATAGATCACATACATTGTTGTTCTGTTTTTTCTTGAATAAATGTTCTGACCCTGGTTCTTTATTGTGTGTTCTGCTATTGATGTAAGCTGGTTAAAACTCAATAACTAGTTTCGTGTTAAAAAAGGAGTGGTACTCCATCTTTGTTTGATCTTTTTCTCCCTTCCAATGTCATCTCTGGTTGGGGAGACTTCCAGTGTGACTTGGTGACAGAGACACTGACTAGCCCTCCAATTATACCTAATTCTTGGACGGAAGTTAGGCCCACACCATCTAATGTGGGCATGGGTGGACTTCCTGTTACATCCAAGTGAGAGAACCTGTGCTTCTCACAGTCTCTATGATTCATTTAGGAAGCACAGCAATGTTATCTGTTAAATGCAACATTTCTAGTTTACTGATTTGACCCTCCTTGCTGGTTTGGTTAGCAGGATTTCCTGCTGCTCTGTTTACATGCTTGTCTATACACAGTTGATGTCACTGTTTCTGTAAAGTGTATGTTTATAATAGAAGGGTCACAAATTATAAGCTTCTCAGATCTGCTCCAGTTGTTTTCAGGTTCTGGGTTAACATTCTACAGTGTTCAACTGATAAATGACTGATTTAAAATTTATAACGTACGTTAAGGGTATTGATTCCCCAGTCAAGTGTACCTGTATTTTGGCAGAGTTGAAGAAAATGGCTGTGGATATAGCATTTATTCAAGAATCTCACTTATCGAAAGTGGAGCATTCCATATTAAAATGAGGATGGGTGGGGCAGGTGAAGTTGGGACAGCGGCGCGTATACATAGGCACGGTACCAGGTCAATATGCCGCACCCGGAACAGTGCAACAGTAACCACGCAAGGTATACCGTGCGTGCATGTAGAGCGACAGGGCGTATGATAGCAAACGGGAAATGCCGATACCCCTGTCGCTCTGCACGTCTGTGAGGAGAGGTGAAGTAGCTGTGTGCTGGGGCTGGTTGAGTTGTTCCCATGGTGGAGTGGCTAGGCACCAACACATGGCATAATTGGGAGACCTGGGAATGTAGCCCCCCCACCGCCTCCTTACTACTACTTTTTTCGGATTTAAAAAACAAGAAAAAACTTCCTCCCTCCTGAGTTTCTCCCCATCCCAAGTCCCCCCGCCCGAGTTAGTTATTTACGCCTGGGGTGTAGTAAAGACCCCACACAGGGGGTGTGGGGGCAACATAAAGTCCCTTTGTTGTCAATGGGCATGCTGTTCCTGACAGGTTGGTGTTTTGCCTGACTCTGTGGTCGGCGCTGTTTTGGCTGCGGCGTTTGTAGCAGTGCTATTTTTGTATATGGCATAATGACCCCATGTCCATAGGCAGATACCTCCCGGGATCTATAGTTCATTTTCCAGTTTAGAGGGCAGATTAGTCATCATTCAGAGGTAGTTACATGGTGAACACATGGTGCACTGGTTAATGTCTGTGCACCAAATGGGCATGCTGAAAGGATTCTTAAGGAAGCATTTGGAGTAGAGTACAGCTCCCAGTTAACACCATCCTAATGTGTCAACTGCACAAGTGCTGAGAAACCTCAAGGTTCAGGCAGGTTGTACAGACATTTGAAGGGACACTCACGCAGGAGAAGAGGATTTTACCTTTTCTTTCTATTCTCAAAAGTTGTATTTAAGCAATAATGACCAAACAGCCAGTCATTTCCTGTCGATTAATGACTGGTTAGGGGGAGGGAAGAGTGGCCCAAGGCACAGCCAAGGGCCAACCCCACCCAGCCAGTCACTAATTGCCAGGAAATGACCAGCTGTGATGTTGTTGTTTTTTTTAAAAACTAGTAGAATTTGTTGTCGGATTGCATGTCTTCTCCAACTCCTCTGGAATTGCATCACAATAACTGTGCCTACGTCAAGCAGCTCCCAGAGAAGGACACCCACACTTCGTGCTTCTTGTGCTTGGGACCCGACCATGACACTTAGGCCTATGTGGCCTGCCAGAAATTTAACCAGGCCACACGGAAATGCAGGCAGCAGGCTCTGGAAGCCCACCTTTAGAAAACAAAACTCACTTCCACGGAAAAAGAGCTGCAGCAGATGCGAAGTGCTTCCACATCTCTGGGAGGTTCTTCTGAGAAGAAGAAGAAGAAGAAGAAGAAGAAGAAGGAGGAGAAGAAGAAAGAAGAAGAAGACGACACCGGGATCGGTCTCCTTCCAGGCCGCAGCTTTCTCCGGGGACTGCAGGTGATGAAAGGCTTTCCTCCAGCAAAGGAAGTGCCCCTCCAGCTAAGTCTGTTCTCGCTGTCGAGCAGACTGAGTCTCCCCCCCCCCCCCGAGCTGGTTACAGTTCAGGTGGACACCTCTGGGGATTTGGAGGCTCCTTCCACCCTTAAGTCCCTCAAAACTCCCGGATCTAATTTGAGTGGTTCAGCTGGTAAGTTGGGCATCGGGTCTTCCAATGAATGCACAGCCCCAGCTGGTAAGTTAGGTGTTGGTCCTTCCGACAAACACCCAGCCACAGTGCTCCCATCAGACTCCGATAATAGGTCTGACGCCAGTCTTCCAGACCAGCACCCGCTGCTGCTTACACCACAGCTTCCTTGGGAGGAATCTCCCTCCCAGGACTCTACTACGCCACCTCCGGTAGTACCTCTGGACTCCCCCATCTCTTTGGAGCTGAAGGAGGAGGAGTGGCGGCCCGCTGGTCCCTCTAACATACCAGCACAGAGCCACCAGTCACCAGACCTCCCTTTGGGGACTCCAGTGCCCATGCCTGTGGACCCTCCATCTGCACCTTCTGCTCCCCCCCAGATTCTGGTGGGTCCCTTCAGCCCTTCGGAACCGACCCCAGGCCTACCTCTAGCAGGCCCACAGCCTGACCTGACCCTACCGGGGCCCTCCAGTATTCCTTCCGGGCCACTGTCAGGTCCTTCGGCACCACCATCGGGGCCTACACCAGGCTACAAGATGCCGGGTAATTCGGCGCCACAGTACCCTACCCCGGGGTATCCAATGCCACAGTACTTCACATTGGGATACCCTATTCCAGGGTATCCAGCACCAGGCTATCCAACACCCAGCTATCCAATGCCAGGTTATCCAATGCCAGGCTACCCAATGCTGCAATACCCGGCACTGGAATATCCAATGCCGGGCAATATGCCGCTGTACCAGCCACCTCCACCTCCAGCTCCTCCGCAGCAGCAGGTGAATTTTGAGGCCTTTTTTGACTCTTGGTGGGCTAAAACCAAGTCTCAGCTGGTAATGGAGCTGGACTAATGTCAGCCAGTGGCAGCCTCCATGCCAGTCCGCCCGACTTTCACTCCATGGTCTCTGTTGCCGGTGGGGATGCCCCTCACATCGGGTCACATGTTGGGTGCCTCCTTAGCGCAGTGTCATGGCAGTGTGTTGGCTGAACCTTGCAAGGAGGTTCCCCTTCCCAGGGCTTTGTCCCCAGGTGGGAGTCCCTCATTGGACTCAGAGTCTGACTCTTCCTCTGCCCCAGGGTACGAGACTCCTCCGGAGGAGGATCCCAAGTCTAAGGAGGCTCCCAAGTCTCCCCCAGTGGACCCTTCCTTTATAGAATCCTCAAGAAGATCCAGGAGGCTAATGGATGGAAGGCTGAGGACCAGGATCCTCAGTGTCAGAGATTGGCGGAGCACCATGACCTCCCTGAACTGTCTCCCCTTCTCATTCCTCCCTGGATTGGGCCTCACGAGACTTGGCTGCCACTATCTGGCAGCAGCCGTCATCAGTCCCTGCCATTTTCAAAAATGCAGACAGGATATACCAAGCCCCAGAGGGCAAGGACCACCTCAGTACCCACCCCAAAGCTGATTTGGTGGTCATCAACGCAGCGCATGACCGCACCACTAAGCCAAACATATGAGTACCTCACCTCCAGATAAGGAGTCGAGGCAGCTGGACCTGTTCGGACTCACGTTCTACTCGTCCTCTACTCTGGTTATGTGGGCTCTGAATTATCTGAGCTATATGATTCTTTATCAAAAGACTATGCTAGGGCAGCTCAAATCTAAATTTGAGGCCTTGCTTGCTTCTAAAGCTAGGACTGACATTGAACAGACAGTCAGAATGGCAAAGATTACCTGCCACCGTGCCTTGCGAGCCATTTACAATGCTGTCAGTGCTTTGGCTCGGAGCACTGCCACAGCTGTTTGCCTACGCAGAGACTCCTGGTTGCAAGTCTCTGGATTCGTTCAGGATGTTCAGAACTCAATCCTGGATGCCCCTTTCTGAGGCTCCGTCCACTTTGGGGGAGATGTCAAGGACATTCTGACTGAATTACAAGAGATTGGCAAAGTCTTTTTGCTCAGTGCAATCTGTGTACTGGTCTAATGCTAAGCTTAAGCAGCTCTTTCATCACCAGCAAAGGTGCCAAAACAGGCAGCAGCCTGCCAGACATCAGTCCAAACATCGGGCTACTTCCCCAGCTTCCACCCCTCCAGTCAGTCCCCAGAGAGC
The DNA here is from genome assembly GCA_016271365.2 of Neoceratodus forsteri. NCBI lineage: Eukaryota > Metazoa > Chordata > Ceratodontiformes > Ceratodontidae > Neoceratodus > Neoceratodus forsteri. Next base: position 23,707,319 of record CM028135.1, on the reverse strand, counting down.
TTCCAGGGTGGTGCATTCCAGCCCTCCCACTGTCTCCTGCCCTGCAGCTTGCCCCCCTCATCCTCCTCTGGGTCCGGAGGAGAAGGTAGGGGGCAGGTTCGACGGCCACCTGGTGGGGTGAGAGGCGATCATGGCAGACCCGTGGGTCCTTCAGCTCATAGCTCAAGGTCACACACTGGAATTTCTGGAAGGATCTTCAGAAAATCCTCCAGGTCACTCTCATTACCCAAAAGGTCACATTCCGCTCACCACCCACCCACCATCCCTGGACCCACTTCAGTATTGTTGTGTTGGTCTTCACCCCTTCATACTTGGTTTGGGCGGAGAAGACCTGGTGTTACTGGGTTGGTGGCCCTTCTTACACTGTCCACCAGGGCTATCTTATGTCCTTGTGTTAAGTTACTCGTTAGGTGCATACTGCTCACCACCTCAGTCAAGAAACTTACTGAGGTGGTTGGGGTCTGGCGCTGCTGTATACCTGCAGGCGCATAGAGTGATGCATGCATGGGGCCTACTCATGCTGTCAGCCCTCCAGAAAAGTTCTGGCTCCTGCAGGGTCCTAGTGCCTCCAGCTCACACTCATTAGTGGTAATCTATGGATAAGATATTCAGGAAGATCAACAGCTACAGTAAGCATGTAACTTTCATTTCTGAGCACCACATTTCAAAAAGGAGATAAAGAAGCTGCAAAAAGTAACAGCATAGAACTCCAAAGATGACTAGGGAATAGAAAACATGCCACATGATAAAAGGCAGTAACACCTGGGGTTGCTCTTACCCTGGAGTAAAGGATATTGAGGGGCAATACAATTGGGGTATTGTAAATTATATAAGGGGATACAAAAATAGAGCAAAACAGACAGTTCAGCAGAAACAAGGATAGCAGAACCTGGTTGCAAAAGATCAGTTTAAGTGGGAGACAGTTGAGGGATCTACAGAGCTGTTGCCCCAGTGACCTGGTGACAGCCCAGTGCGCTGCTGTGCAGATGACTCAGTTTCAGGAGTAAGCTCGGGTTTCCACATCTGGATGCAGGCCAGATTGAGGTTGTTGTCACGTGGCAAAGTTCTTCAGTCGGGGAGGGTTGGCGATGGGTTCCGGCACCACAACTCCTCCTCTGGCTGGGTCACAAAGCTTGCTTTCCTTGCAGAGCGCTGTGTGTGTGTGTGTGTGTGTGTGAGCATGCGTGTGTGTGTGTGTGTGCGTGTGCTCACACACAAGGCTGGTAGAGGCACTGCACACTCCATGGCATGGAGGAAGGGACTTGGGAGACAAACTGGAAAGAAAAACAAAATCCCTGCCATCCTGACTGATGGCAGAAATGCCTGAACATGGTAGATCCCTGATCACAGGGCATATCCCTGAGATGACGGCAGAGAAAGGGTAAAAAACACATGATTACAAAAATGAAAAAAAGGGATGTACAGAAACATTTTTCACCCAGTGATTGATAAGGTTGTGCAACGGAATCCCAGAGAAGGCGATAAACGCAGGCAATGTTCAGAGTTTCAAGTCTAGGTCTGGTAGCTATCTGAAGTGAAAAGGCATTTCAGGTTATTGCTGCTAGGATAACAGGGAGGGAAACTAGATGGGCCACATGGTCTTACTTTGTCTCACCAAACCAATGTACTTATGTAATTATGTACCTTTGTAATGGTGTACCTCTGTAACTACGTACTTATGTGACATACTTGCATCACCCCTACTCCCCAGTCAACCCCAGTGCAATAATTGTATTGTGCAGTAAACTCTGGCCCTGGCGCCCTATATAACATGGCAAACTCGCACAGCTTTGTGTGAGAGCAGGCATAGGAAGAAATGGATGCACACAAACGCACAAACAAAGCAGTCCTTATAAAAGTAGAAAGTCTTTTAGTAACGCATGTAAACACAATTATTTAAATAGTTGATTGCCTAGCTAATGGATGTGAACACCTGGAACCAGATTTTCTAAAATGGAAAAAAAAGGAAGGGGTTCCTTGCGCAACCACAATTCTGAATGTGCTCACTTTTCAAAAAAGATTGCCATTTTGCAACTTTTTGCACAATTTATGGCAGTTGGTGAATATTTTATCGTGCAGGTTTGGGAAAATGCATGCCTGGTATTACTAGATACAGCATTGTTTCTGCAATTGCAGGAAAAAAAGGAAATGATGCCAGCATGCATAAAATGTGGAAGACAGCATGTATGCCAGTGCAGGAGCTTTTCCTGCACCAGGTAGTTGTGAGCTGGGCTCACACATGGAAATTAAATTTCAGTATCACCAAGTGCAAGGTGTTGTATCTTGGCCGGGGAACCCTAAACACTGGTACACCCTGGGAGGGGAGGCGCTGGAGGCCTCAACAGGGGAAAAAGACCTAGGGGTCATGGTGGATGCATGTATGAATAACTCTGAGCAGTGCAGGAGAGCGGCTAGCAAGGCAAACAGGATGTTGGGATGCATCATAAGAGGGATCACCTCTACGAGCAGGGAAGTGATTCTGCCGCTGTACAATGGACTGGTTAGACTACACCTTGAGTACTGTGTACAGTACTGAAGACCACACTTGAAGAGGGACATACAGCTCCTGGAGAGGGTACAGAGGAGGGCAACTAAGATGATACGAGGACTAGGGGATTTGACATATGAGGACAGACTTGAGGAGCTCTGCCTGTTTTCATTGGAGGAGAGGAGAGACGGGGGACATGATTAAGGTCTTCAAGTACCTCAAGGGAATAAATAGGGTAAACATGGAGGGGTTCTTTAGACTAAAGCAGGGAGGTATCACCAGAGGCCATTGTTTGAAGTTGGAAGGTGGAAGGGTGAGGGGGGAAAAGAGGAGGAGGTTTTTCACTGAGAGGGTGGTGGACCCTTGTAATGCACTGCCCGGCGAGCTGGTTCAGAGATCCACAGTGGAGGGCTTCAAGAGAGGGTGGGACAGACACAGAAAGCGGATGTATCAGATGATGACTTGGCCCAGTGGGGTGGGGACGGATGATAGGGGTTTCTGGAACACAAGTGGGGGGGAAGGGCCTCGGCACCCAACTAGGGATCTGAGGTTCGAGCAGACTCGATAGACCGTAAGGCCTGATCTGCTGGCAATTAGTATGTTAGTATACATGGACTCAGTCCCTGGACAGTGTCAGGCGCTTTGAAAATCAGGCGGAAAAACATAGAGCCGGTGGCACTCATATTAGGCTAGGTGTTTGTTAAATAACAGAAATGCAGAATCACAGAAACCAAGCGGTCCAGTCCGTTGCCAATATGTGTGAGATTTTATTTGGCTCAAAATAGCAACGTGCTACACAAAGGTGCAAAACCCACAAACAGTAAAACATAGTAAAAAAAAAAACAAGAACATACAATTCAAATGCACCTCTGCTTTGAAAATCAGACCCCTGCTCTTTCAACACATCTAGTTCTCCCATGACATCACTTCCAGTCTTAACTGAACAAATGTTATATGGTAGCAGCTGTGTTTTAACCTATAGCTGATTCACAAATGGCAAGGGAAAACAAAGAAAGAGTATTTCTGAAGTGTCTTATTTCATGGGTTCAGGGCACTGTACAGTTCACAAAAATACAAAAATCAATTATATTTAGACAAAAAAAGTCAAAAATACATACTAATTCAACAATAAAACAATACTGCATAAAAAGGTATTCAGGTATGGTAAGTTACAACCTTCATTATATAGCAGTCTTAAACAATAAAGAAAGTTCATTGGCTGAGAGCTGTTGTAGATCTCAGCACATAACAGTGAAAGAAAGTTCTAGGATCGCGGATATGTTGTTCATCCACACTTATTGACATGTCCCTTTCCTGTTTAAGAATTGCCAGTAGTCTTCTAGCTGGCTCCTCCCACCCACCCGGGTGGTATATACCTTGGCTTCGCCCCGTGATGCCAGATCTTCCTTTCCGCTGGAAGATTCAGGTTACCTCCCTCATGCTCACGCATTTCATAGGCCCTGGCTTTCAAAACTTTGGATTTACTGAAATTAAAACTCATTCGAGTTAGCAATCGCAATTTTGCGTCTTCGATCATGGAAGAAAAATCTTCCCCCAGATTTCGCTGGTGTCCTTGCAGCCAAAACATGTCACACACCAATCCCCACCTCACGTGCGTCTACTGCCTCGGTGTTGGCCATGACACCTTGTCCTGCAGCTTCTGTTTAGCCTTCCATCCCAATGTCCTGGATGACCGCCTCACGCGTTTGAAACTGGGGAGACTGGAGAAGAGGAATCCTCAGGTGAAGTCCAAGGAGGCTAGGTTGGTGGTTTCCATGGCTGCGGGATCCACCAAGCAACTAGAATGTATGCAAGCGTTTGAGGAAGAAGCCACTCATGCTGCGGACATTCGATCCTTCTTCGTTCCGCTCAACCCGGGCTCCACCTTTTCGGGCTCCTCCAAGGAGTTGAGCTAGTCTCTTCCCACCCGGGGTGAGGCGCCTATGGGCTCGCACTCCTCCTGATCCCGTAAGTGGGAAAAGGAACCCGTCAAGTCTTCATCTCTACAAAGGCGCTCTTGGGACTGAGCGAGGTACCAGTCCCAAGAGTATGCGGTCTTGACCTCGATCGAGATCGCTTCTTTGGCCGCCGGCTTCATGGAACTTCTGTCGGGCCAGCCAACCAAGGATGCGGCCAATGAAGTCAAGATTGTTCTCAACCCAATCGACCTGCTGTCGCTGACCTCAGTCGCTGGCTCCTTAGAGAGGACTCTGGTCCTTGTCTTCTCCGATGAGGAGACCCAGCCCTTTGGTGTCCCCATCGAGGACCCGGTTCCAGACCCCTGGAAGTCACCGGTCCTGCCGGTGTCTCCTGAGTGACCGAGTTGGCCTGCCCAATCTCAGTCGAGGTCTAGAACCCCCTCATCCGGAAGGCCAAGGAGGAGCCATAAGCGCTCCAAAAAGAAGCGACACCACCGGTCGTCCTCGTTCTCCTCAGATGAGGAGAGGCTCCGTCGGAAACTCCTTTGGTACTACGAGGATCTCATGTGGCAGCAGCTGATTCTGTCCAGGCATAAGCCTACCTTGGCTTCCTCCTCTGCCATTACTTGGCTTTCGCCTCCCAGGCCGAAGCCGACTCCCTTGGAGCCGATCAAATCGGTTCCCCTGCCCGTGGAGCCAGCAAGACCACCTGTTTGGCCCATTACGGTCTCTCCACCTGTTGTGGTGGAACCACCGCCCAAGCCGCCTGCAGGAGGGTCTCCTTCCAAGGAAGACAGAATGGACACTGGGCTCCCCCGGCGATTATCGTTCATGGTCACCTCAGACTGCCCCCCCGGCGAGTCGTAGGTGACATGGGCGGTAGACCGTTGTATCCTTATTCTTCGGATTCGGATGTCACCGGTCTTCATTCACATCCAGGGGATGATGATTGGACTGCTGGCCTAGAGATGGAGGAAGGTCCCTCGTCCTTCCAAGGGATCCTTCGCCTCATCTCTGAGTCTTCAGGGATGCCCCTGGAGCCCATCCAGAAAAAGGCAGAGTACCCTCTCACCAACATCCTCGTGACAGGGTATACTCCAGTGGAGGCCTTTCCTGTGGCTGAGGCCATTGTTGGACTGGCCTTGGAACTTTGGCAGCATCCTGACTCTTGTCCAGCTCCATCTGTCCGTTTGGCCCGCAAATATGCGGTGCCCATGGGATCCCTTGCGAGGTTCACAGAGCACCCCTCAGCTGAGTGCCTGGTGACCGCCTCTGTGGTCAGGCGTACTGGCAGTTCTGCTGACACTGACCAACCTCCTGATAAAGAGTCCAAGCTCTTGGACCATTCAGCTAGGAAGGTCTATGAGGCTTCCTCCTTGGGCCTTCATCAGGCAAGTTCGGCCATCATCATGGCGCACTTCTCTCATGCCCTTCTAGGGTTGTTAGATGCGGTCCTCCCACATCTCCCAGCAGACATGCAGACCGTGGGCAAGCAAGTCTGGGATCAGGGCCAAGCTGTTGCCAAACAGCAGCTCCAGACTGCCCTAGACCTTGGGGGTTCTTGTGTCCGTTAGATGGTTACCACAGTTGCCTGTCATCGCAGGGCTTGGCTGAGGCTTTCCTCCTTCCCGGTGGATACTCAGCATAAATTAGCTGAAATGCCCTTCCTTGGGACCTACTTGACCGGCCACTCCTGGGTCGAACACCTACGGCACATTGAGCAGTCCAGTGCCACCTTGGGTGCCACCTCTGCCAAGAGTTATTTGGCAAAGAACCAGCAGAGGAAAAAGAAAAAAACTTTTCAGCATTCTTCCCCTGTGACTCAGCAGTCCTCTTTTCAAGGCGGACAGCAGCACCAGCAACAGCAGCAGGCTCAAGCTTGGTGCCCTCGGCCCAAGCAAGGTCCCCAACAGGCCTGGAAAGGAGGCCAAGGTTCAGGTCCTAGATCCTCCTCCTCCTCCAAGCCTGCTCAGTGACGGGCCGGGGGCTGCCATTCCCGCTTCTGTCACACCAGCTCTGGGTCCTCCCATGGGGGCCAGCTCTGCCACTTTATTTCTGCCTGATCCGTTGTCACCATGGACAGGTGGGTTCTAGAAGTGGTTAGTCAGGGACTGCCTCTGGAATTCAAGCAGTACCCTCCAAGCTGAGCCCACGCCCCTCGGGAGGAACGAGTACCCGCTCAGACCCAGTCAGCTCTCAGAGATGACATTGCTCAGCTCCTCCTCCTCAAGGAGGCAGGAGCTCCAGTGGCAGATCCTCCAGCAGACCCAGGCTTTGTCTCCAGGTACTTCCTGGTGCCCAAACGGATGGGGGGCTGGCACCTCATTCTAGATCTGCATGACCTGAATCAATATCTCAGGTCATGCACCTTCCAAATGGTCACTCTATCCCAGATCATACCATCCTTGGAGCAAAACATGTGGTTCTGTTTACTGGATCTACAGGATGCATTCTTTCACTACCCAATCCATCCATCCCATCAGTGGTTCCTCTGCTTCAGGGTCGAAGGGACCTTGTACGAGTTCTGAGCCATGTTGTTCGGCCTGTCCTTGGCCCCATGGGTCTTCACCAAATGCATTGCTGTGGTGGCGGCCCATCTCCGGGGTCAGGGGGCTCAGAATTTACCCCTACCTTGATGATTGGCTCCTAGCAGGTTCCACCCAACAGGAGGTGGAGAGGTCCAGGGACCTGGCCCTCCAGACCTGCTCTCAACTCAGCCTCCTGATCAACAACGCCAAGTTGGAACTTGTGCCTTCTCAGGTGATAGGTTTCTTCGGGGCAGAGCTCAACTCTTGTCAAGCCAGAGCTCGGCTTCCAGCGGACAGGGCAGAGGTTCTCTCCTCCTTTGCCCAATCATTTCTGGTTGGGCACTTGCGCCCTGCCCAGGGATTTCTGCGCCTTCTGGGTTACATGGTGGTGTACACCTCAGTGGTCCATTGGAGCCAGTTGCACAAGCGCCCCGTCCAATGGGAGCTGGCCGCCTAGTTGGCTCAGCGCCATGGTCATTTCGACCAGCTGATCACTGTAACCCAGAAGATGTGGGACACTCTCCAATGGTGGACCACCCCAGACCGGTTGCAGGAAAGGATCCCATTTGTCCTCCCTGAGCCGATGGTCATCCTCATGACCGATGCCTCTGTCATGGGCTGGGGAACGAAAGATGCCACATCAACCTGTTGGAGCTCAGAGCAGTCAGACTGGCGTTGTCAGCTTTCGCTCCTTAGCTCCAGGGTCAAGTGGTTCAAGTCCAGATGGACAATACCACGACCATGTACTACCTCAACAAACAGGGCGGTATGCACTCCCGTCTGCTGTGCAAGGAGGCGCTCTGCATCTGGACCCTTGTGAGCCGGTTGGAGGCAGATTTCCTAGCCATTCCTGTGGCAGGGACCTCAAACCACCTGGCGGATGCTCTCAGCCGCTTAGGCCAGACATCCCACAAGTGATCTCTCCATCCAGAGGTAGCTTACAGCCTGTTCTCCTGTTGGGGCAAACCGATGGTGGGCCTGTTTGCCTCCAGAGAAAACACCAAGCTGAGGCTGTTTCATGCCCACCCCCCTCAGCAGGGCTTGCTGCAGGGGGATGCCTTCTCGAGGCCATGGACCCCAGGCCTCTTCTATGTCTTCCCTCCATTTCCCTTGATCCACAAGGCACTCCTCAAGTTGAGGAGGGACAAGGTGAAGGTGATCCTGGTAGCCCCAGACTGGCCTCGCCAGTTCTGGTATCCAGATCTCCTCAGCCTCAGCTGCAGGCACCTGGAGCGGCTTTGCACACGCCCGGACCTGATATCACTCAATCAGGGGAAGGTATTCCATCCGGATCTTCAGTCCCTGCACCTCACAGCCTGGTACTTGAGTGGCTAGAATTCCAGGCTTTGGGTCTTTCTGAAGATTTCTACATCGTGGTGGAGGCATCTAGAAAGGAATTGACCAGGACATTTTATGCCTTCAAATAGAAAAGGGTTTTCATTTGGTGTCGGGGTAAGGGCCTGGACCCTTTATCCTGTTCGGTGGCTAACATTCTTGACTACCTTTGATCTCTCTCCAGCGGGGTCTCCGATCATCGACCATTAGGGTGCACCTGGCAGCCATCTTTGCTTACCGGGCGCGGGCAGTTCAGCCGACATTGGCGCAGTAGACAGTGGTCGGGTGCTTTTTCAAAGGCCTGGATCACATATCCCCTCCGGTGCGTGAACCTCCACTTCCATGGGATCTACTGCTGGTACTGGCAAAGCTCATGGGCAAACCATTCGAACCAATGCACAAGTGTGAGTTGTCACACTTGTCATGGAAGACAGCCTTCCTGGTGGCTATCACATCTGCCAGGACAGGGGAGCTCCAGGTGCTTTTGGTGGACTCCCCTTATCTGGTCTTCCACAGGGACAAGGTTGTCCTATGCCCCCACCTGAAATTCCTTCCGAATGTGGTGTCAGAGTTTCACCCTTAACCAGGTGTTAACTCTGCCAGTATATTACCCTAACTACACCTCGGAGGCCGAGTACAGGCTCCATACTTTGGACCTGAGACGTGTTCTCCCCTATTATAAGGAGAGGACGGCGGAAATTCGGGGTGAGGTTCGCCAGCTGTTTGTCACCTATGCTGAAGCTGCTTCTGGCAGACCTGCAGAGAAGTGGACTATTGCAAGATGGATTACATCATGCATAGATCTGTGTTATGAGCTGGCGGGCAAGGAGCCTCCCAGAGGGATAAGAGCTCATTCTACCCACCATACTGCTGCATTGGTGGCTGCTTCCAGGGACATCCCTATCCAGGAAATCTGTCGGGCTGCTACCTGGAAGTCCGCAAATGTCTTCATCGCCCATTACCACATCGACCTTGGGTCACACCGGGATGCTGGTTTTGTGGCCTCTGTTCTCCAATCTCTGTTCCCTAAGTAGGGGGTGTGTGCCTTGCCTTCCTCCTCCCGGAGAACTGCTAGGAGTCTGCCAAAGAGTGTGGATGAACAACATGTGCACGCTCCTAGAAGAACAGATTACTCACCTGTAACAGTAGTTCTAGGAGTGGTATATGTTGTTCATCTACACGGATCCACCCGTCCTCACCGGCTGCGGACGCACACAACCTGGCTTCCAACGGGCTAAGATCTGATGTCATGGGGCGGAGCCAAGGTATATACCACCTGGGTGGGTGGGAGGAGCCAGCTTGAAGACTTCCGGCAATTCTTAAAGGGGAAAGGGACATGCCAATAAGTGTGGATGAACAACATATACCACTCCTAGAACTACCGTTACAGGTGAGTAACCTGTTCTTCCTGTCAGATATCTCATAATAGAAAAGATAAATTGTCTTTATCATTCTCTTCAGAGGAGCCTACCTTAGATGGCTGAGAGGCACAGTATACTAGGCATTTACATGGTAAATGTATCTATTTAGTCGTTAAATGTTTTAACCTGTTAACTTTAACTTAAAATTAAAGTTGGAACTATTTTTTTCTCAAATAAATTCTATTGAATTGAAAAATATGATTGAAGTTCTGTTTTTTATTGTAGAATAGCAATAATAGACTCCATGGTGTGTCATATCATGAGATCTCATCACTTCTTAGGTGCATAAGTCACTCAGCCTGTGGCCTCATGACTCTTTACACACCAGAATTGTGACAATCTCCCATGATATTGAACACACTTTTGTGTATTATTACTTAATTATGAAGTGGGTAGAAAAAAATCCAGAAATCTGATTGGCTGAAAAGCTCGGAACCCTGTGCTGATATCCCAGCACAACAGTACTAAAAACAACTGTGACCTTACTTACCTGTTTACATTAAGCAGGCACAGCTGAATCGGTACAGTTCAGTTCACTTACTTCTCAATTCACTTACAACATCTGCCCCCTACTGGCTAAACAGTAAAATTACAATGGATTGGTTGGGCAATGAATCAGTAGAACTACTTTTTATGTCTTTTTGTTTTCCTTTTTTTTTCTAATTTTTACTTATTTAAAATAAATAAAAAATTTACTATTCTTAATTTAGCCCATTTCAAAATTGTATTAAGGCACTTCAGTGTGTGTTTTGCGCTGGGATAATGGCACTTCTTGGGTAGTGGAAGCACTCGGCCTTTGACCCTGTACTTCAACCTGCTTGAGGAGTGCCATTATCCCAGCACAAGCACATCCTGGAGTACCTAATTTAATAAGTATGATTTAACATTAAAATTTGACTCATTTGAATGATAACAATATAACTGTCTGTGGACTGCATACTGGTAAGCACAATAGCTTATTTGAAAGCGTTTCATGGGCTTTCATACTTTAGAAGGACCTGCAAAGTTTACTTCCCTCTAGGATGTGTTATGCTGTTAAGTCCTAAAGTTATTTACGGCTTCATTTTCCTGCCCAACAATTCTGATGTTTTTTTTACTCCAATGTTAAAAGCTTACACTCCAAGATTAGTCAAGAGAAACTTAAAGATAAAGAACTTTAGTGCACAAGCACTGAGACAAAGGCAGCCCTTTCTCTCAGTGCTTGTGCATGCAGGTTCTTTGTCTTTTGGCTTGTTTTTTGTTTTTATTGGGCTCGCCACAACCCAACCCAGATAGCCCAATTTAGGGTAGCTGGTTCATTCCACCGGGGAGTCATACAGACAAGGCATGCTGATGAGTTCTGGCATACCTCTCAACCTCTTTACTTGTAAATCAGGGACAAAGACCCAAAACCAGGGACACATCTTAAAAATGTATACTATTCACTCAGAAAGCTGATAGAATATGTGGATTAGTGTAAGATGCATTTTCTGAAGAAGAACAAGTCTGTAACTTTAATGTTTGGCATTATTTTGTACTTTCAATACCCACTGTTCTGTCACAAAAACACAAATTTTACGAGGGACAGAGGAAAATTTTGAGTCAAAATCAGGGACGTCCCTGAAAATCAGGGACAGTTGAGAGGTATGAGTTCTGGTAGGACGAAACACGTGTCTGTGTCTTCTGTTGGCACCCTTTGCAGTCTGTGTGAAGGGCCTTTTGGTACCATGCATTTCTGCTTAAAGTTGAACCAGCATAATATTTTGTGGTGATTTGCATATACAGCCCATGATGCTTTGCATTATGGGGGTATATGTGATTTTGTATTTTTTAAAGAGAAATTTAGTTGTATAATCACATTTTAGTTACATTGAATAAAACTTTTTAAGATTTACATTTTAATAGAAAGATAAATGCTTAGAATTTGATGACAGAATGAGGCTGAAGGTCCATCAAGACTGGCCTTCTGTACTACCTCACCCTCACCAATCTACTGTACTGGTGGGCTGTTATCCCCTCCAACGGCCCCCACCACTCAACCCTGTCTGCCCCCCACCTTGGCCTGTCCCAACCATGTTTAAGCCTGTTTAGGGTAGCAAGCCCCACCACTTCTGCTGAAAGTCTGTTCCATGATTCCACCATCCTCTCAGTGAAGTAGAACTTCTTCACATTTCTCCTGAACTTAACCCCCACCAACATCTAGTTATGCCCCAATGGTCTTCATCCCCATTTCTTACAAATAGGGGGCTGATTCTAAGACGACTGGCGTAACTTGCACGCAGTTGCAAGTTAAGCCAGTTGCCTCTATGCCAGGGACCCTACGCTGCATTCCAAGAGCGGCAGGGTCCTGGCACTCGCACCATGCGGGATATGCCATGTGTGTGGTGGTAGCCCACGCATGGTGTATTGCAGCCACATGGCGCATCTTGTGGCCAGTGACAGGTAGCTCTCCCAGAGCCCCCCCCGGTCCCGGACCACTGCAGCACACATCACGGGGATGGGGGAGCCAGGACAGATGGCACAGGCATCCAGGGGGCACTACTGAAACCGACCCCCGAGGTCCCTCACGATTGGGGGTTTGGGGCGGGGGGTGTTGTGAGGGCCAGGGGGACAGCATGGCGCCGTTGCCATGCTGCTGTGTGGCTGCATCTGATGGTGCCAGCCGTTGTATGCCACCTAAGACAGCTCCGAGTTGTCGGAGGTTGCCTACGCCACTGCATGTCGCGGAATGGCAATTGCGAGTTGCAACAGCAGCCCTCCTAGAACTGGGCTAAGTTGCTGTCGCAACCCGCAGTTGCACCAGGTGTTGAGGGCTGCGGCATAAGTGAGATCGTATCTAGCGATTGTCGCAGCCCATGGACACCATGGCATATGTGGCCTCCTGGAATAGCACTGGGCATATGACATGGAGTAAGTCGCGGGATACGCCATGGGGATTGACGTATACTGCCTTATGCCGGCATAGCCCGTGTTGGAATCGAGCCCTAGGTCTTCACTAGTCACCTTGTTTATACAAAAAAATACAAAATCACACATGCCCCCACAATGCAAAGCATCATGGTCTGCATATGCAAATCACCACAGAATGTTATGCTGGTCCAACTTTATACCCCTGAAAAATGTATTTTTTAGTCACGTCCCCTGCTCCTGCCGGGCCTCCAGTGAATACATATTTAGGGCTTCCAAACAATCCTCTTAGGATCTGCCCTGCTGCCTCTGGATCGCCTTGGTGACCCGCCACTGTATCGACTCTAGTCTGTCAATGTCTTTCCTCAGGTGAGGGCTTCATTAAAATTTTCTTTATTAAAGAAACCTGAGTATGGACCCTCCTTTCCCCTTCATAATTTAATTTGATACAGTTGTGGTTTTAGTTTAGATTCCATAGGCAAATAAGTTTATTTTTCAAACAAGTTCTTATAAAGCATTTTGTGAATGCTGTTCTTTTTTTTCCATTATGGTCGCGGATAATGAGTATAATAATGAGTATATAAAATTCTACTGACACTGCTGAAGGTAACATTTCTTATTACAGGAGGTCTGGATAAGAGGAAACCCATAGCATGTTTTTAAGACATTGTGGGATTTTAGTTATCCAAAGAAATTCTGGAAATCGGCCCATCCGAGGCAGCCAGTAGGCCTCCACTCCTGGAAATCCTATACAGAAATCCTGTACTCACCTTAAACAGCATGTATCACTGAGTCCCCTACCCTACTGTATTACTGCCTTTTATTGGGGAGGGAGCGGGGGTATTTTAAGCGTTTTCTTTTCGTTTGGCTCTTAAGGGTCCACTTTAACTCGCATTTCACAAATTCTCATACAAACATGATGTGCCTGAAAAGATCCTTAAGAATGAATCCCCTAACAGTGTGTAATCTGACACTGTGGTTTTTCAAAAACTAGCAATCGTCCAGGGAGAGCGTCAAAAATCATACTAATTGCAAACACATTGCCCTTGGCCTGAGCAACACATTCTTTTTTATATATTTCCAGTACAACCCTGCTTTTTGCATTAGTATAATATATATATATATATATATATATATATACAGTATATAGTATAAATATATATATATTGCATATACATATATACATGTGTTTATGTATGTGTTGTTTTTTTTTTTTTTTTGCTTTGCTTTCAGCAGGCTAGTGAGGGGTTCAGCCCTTTCAGTGCTCGTATAGCATCGGTAGGGAGAGGAGAAAAGTTAGTCTGGGTTGTGAACAGCTGATGAAGTCACATGCTCTGTGTTCTTTGTCAGTGTTCCTTTCTAGATCACTCAGTTTGGGATCAGAGGGCGTAAATCCTCTGTGGCTATTTAGATTAAGAAAAACGCGTTCACAGAAGGGGTGAACCTGAAGGGCCATAATAGGAAGGCAGTGTGGTCCAGCAACTGGAGACCTGGCTACAGGATTTTGAAAAGTATATGAGTGACATGTGGCACACTCTCAGTGCATTTCATACAGTGATGTCATAAGGCCTCCATCATGTGTCCCCTTGAGACTGCCTTCCCATTCCTGTTGATTAGGTCTTCGCTAGTCACTGTATTAATTCCCCTCTGGAACATGTGTATCTCTATCATGTTGGCCCCCCTCCTTATGGCCCCGAACAAATACATGTTTAGGGCATCCGGCCGTTCCCATGGGATCTCCCATGGTGGTCCTGGATCATCCTGATGGCCCTGGAGCACTGACTCAGCCTATCCATGACTTTTCTTAGGTGCAGACTCCGGTACAGTACTCTAGGTGAGGCCTCACCAGAGACCTGTATAGGGGCACTGTCACCTCCTTCATCATACTGCCACATCCCCTCCCAGTGCCCCCCAATTTTGTTATTTCCTTGCTGTAAATCCTGTTGTGCTGGATGACTTTGTATGAGGGAAAGCCTTTCCTCAGTTGTTGTGGCCAGCCTAATCCCCACACCGATCCAGTACTCTGTACATGGGGATCCTCCTCCCTATGTTGTATCACTTCGCACCTTTTGGCGTTAAATCTAAACTGCCATATTTTAGACCACCTCTTCAGATCCCTTTAACTCCCTCACCCCCTCCTCACTATTCACCTTTCTGCCTAGTTTTGTCTCATTTGCAAAGAGAATCATCTTGCCCTGGATACCCTCCCCACATTGCTAATGAGCATACTAAAGAGGACTGGTCCCAGGACTGACCCCCTACTGCACCCCACTGGACACCACCTGCCCTCTGAATTGACCCCATGAACTACTACCATGTCCTGTTCCCCCCACTACCACCATTTCCCCAACCATCTGATCAATCCCTCCCCTACATCCTAGGTCATCCAGCTGCCTCAGCATCCTCCAGTGTTGTACCAAGTCAGAGTCTTTGCTGAAGCTGGAGTGGAGTAATCTACTGCCTGCTCTTTATCAACTGCCCTTGTGACCCAGTTGAAGAACACTTTTAGGTTGGTCTGACAGGACCTGTCTGCCACAAAATTGTGTTGCTTGCTATCCTGTGGCCTGTTCTCCTCCTCTAAGTAGGCTGCAAGATTTTCCTTGGTGAGGGTCTCCGTAAGTTTACCAACAATGGAGATAAGAATGACCTGTCCATTGCCACGAGGTCTAATGGAGGACGCAGAAGTGCTGGAAAGAATGCTTTTCTTCCTCATCAATACTTTGAGAGAGAAAGTTGTCTTAAAACAGGGTGTGAATGGGTGCCACGTGTAACTTAATAAAACAGGGTGTGAATGGGTGCCACGTGTAACTTAATAAAACAGGGTGTGAATGGCTGCCACGTGTAACTTAATAAAACAGGGTGTGAATGGCTGCCACGTGTAGCTTAATAAAACAGGGTGTGAATGGCTGCCACGTGTAACTTAGTAAAATTGATCGCATTTGAAGATACTTTCTGCTGCAGTGTGCACTGATTTCTGTGCTTTCTCTGGTAAATAGTTGGCAGATATGAAGCAAGGGAAAGCAATGCAGTAAATTACGGAGTCAAAAAAAATATATAGCAGTGTGCTCTTAGTATGTACTGTACGTGGCAGCCAAGGTTGAAATCGGAGATAAGATGGCCAAGAGGAAGAAGACAGATGGAGGAAAGGAGAGAGAGAGACACGGCCAAGAACTGATTCTTGGGGGACACCCTAACAAAGAAGAATGCATATTTGTTGCACAACAGTGAGCCTAAACTGCTGTAAATTAGTGTGGTTATTCAGACTGAACACACTTCTGTAGTGAAAATCAACATGCTCTTTTCGGTGCGGTGAAATCATGGCCATTTATCTTCCATCCAGTTATGTGCTACAGGTGGCTGTTTTCGTAGCTCTTTAACCTTTAAAATAATTTTCTGGTTTCCAGTGCAAGACGTATAGTTGGTATCAACAAAACTTAGTTAGGCTGCATTCCCCAAAAACTCGAATTTCAGGAGAATCCTTTTTTTTATTGCAGAAGACCTTTCATTGAAAACAGAATATTTTCTCCTACACTTCATTTCTTCCTGACAATGGTTGTCACACCTAGTTCTAAAAAGATTGGAACAATTTTGGAACCAGGGGGTTGGATTTCTAAGTTAGAAATCGAGCACCCATGCCTTCAAATTACTAAGGGTTCTAAATACTGAATAAAATGCTGTTTTGCTCAGGCATTTCTAAAACAGTAGATGCCAAGCAAGAAAACAAACTATCCAACAAGGATTTCTTTCTAAAATGTTGTAGTGCTGCACACGTATGAGAACGTGCTGTCTGCTCATATATCCGTAGATGCAGTTTTGCCAAACTAAGCACACCAGTTCTGACTCTTGGAATTTTCATTCTGAATGGCACACAGTGTTTCTTATTTATTTATTTATTCCAAAAGTTTAACCAGAAGAGACATACTGAGCTAGTAACAGTTTGTTTTCCAGATGCATCTTTGGGGAAGGGGAATGGGAGATAGTAGAGGGGAGAAAATACTTTTTAACAGCATTGCAAAAATGAATATTCTATACAAGCAATATTGTACATCAAAAGGAGCATAGTCTTAAACATTGCAAGGCAAAGCTGGCAGTATAGCCTAGAGATTAGAGTAATGAGCTGTGAATGAGCTTGGTACATCCAGCAGACTTGGGTTTGATTCCCACAACCTCCACTTCCATACTGTGTGACACTGAGCAAGTCACTTAACCAGCCCAGAGCTCCTGGGTCACCCCTAAAAACAGGCAGTTGTGCCTAGTGGGCCTTACCCAGTTAACAAAGAATTTAAAAAGAGAAAAAAAGCAGCACTACAGTGGGCATGCTGTGGTTAAAGACTGAGTTTGGATAGGTAAGTGAAAGTTGCCACAACAGGCGTGGTGGTGTGGTGATATAGAGCAGTAAGGCCCAGGGAAATAGGGGATGCATGATGGGCAGGAGTGTGATATGGAAAATATCTTCACTCCTGCAGAGTGTGCTCTGGATAATCACGAGTGCCGAAGGCATGAGTGAGAGTATGCAGAGCTCACGATGCAGGAGTGAAGATATTTTCCATATCACACTCCTGCCCATCATGTGTTCGATTTATACAATAGGGGTACGAGTTTCAGAAGTATTGTTATGATTTTTTGTGTTCTGTTGCTGTTTCTTTGTGAGATTTTCTGAATGGGCTGGCAGTGTTACAAACTCTGTGGGAAAAGCTGAGTGTGTTTTGCAGTGCTAAGTAAGTTAGCTTCAGGCAGCAGTGAGAAACAAAATGTTTTGTGAAGGTGTCTGTTTTAGAATTCTGGTTGCAGTCAAGCTGAGAGGATCACAGCAATGGGTTGGGAGTGAGTCAGAGTATAGGAAACACCTGAGAATGTTTTGCCATTGTAACTGAGTGGGCTGCAGGCAGCAGTGTAATATCACTCACAGTGGTGATGTCACGACATGATTTATCTCAAGCCGTGATGTCATGACATGAAATATCTTGTGGTTATGTCACCGCAGTGAAGATACATGTTTTTATCACTCTCATTTATCCTTCACCCCTATTGTATAAATATGAGTAGGCGGTCATGGACAGTTGCAGGCGGGAGTAGAAAAGTCACAAGGAAGAGTCTTAAGAGAGAAAAAGCAGAGCAGATTGACGGGGAAGGGTGAAACAGCATTTAAGAAATCTGGTATACACTGAATACATACAGGTACAAATACTCTTGTGTATACAGCAATATATGTTATATTGCTGTGCTGAGAGGGTGGGCTGCCTTTTTTAGCTGTTTTATTTTCCCGTCAGTAACTTGCTATCCTCTCTTGATTCCTATACACAAAAGGGCTCAAATTCTAAAGATTTGAACCCTAGAAGTATTTGAAAAGTTCTTGCCCAGAACCCAGAACCTGCGTGGGTTCTGACTCCATTCTTTAATGCTTATACCTGCTCTGAAGTCATAAGCCATTACTTGAGACATCAAATCTGTTGCTGTGGAAATGATTCTAATGTCATGTGTTGAGGGATAATGACTTTAGGCCAGGAATAACCAGCGTGGTCAGATGGAGTCTGAGGGAACAGATCATTTTCTCATATAAATATATTCACTAATAAAAAAAAGAAATGTCCTACACTTTAATTGATTGAATTTTTGTTTAGCAGGAAGCTGGAAAATCATTTCAAAATCAAGTGGCATTATTCATACGCGCAATGGGATGACTCAGAATAATGCAGTTCACCGCCACATGTGAGGGGGCAGGGCTTTCAAATTTGGAATCTCTTAGGTTCTGCTGGAAACATCAAATACAATAAGATGACATACTGCTTACAGGATTACAGTCACCCAGTTGGGATGGAGGGCATGCCCCTTTGTTGACTGCAGAATGCATACACGCAAACAAAAAATGCAGGTTCACAGAACCAAAAGAACAAAGAACCCAAATCCCTTGCCCATTTGCTAAGTTTCTTTACCCCAAAGTTTCAGTAAATGTATCCTCCTCATGAGAAGAAGCGTCTTGCGTCCTTGCCAGACCTTAGTGAGAATAAGCAGGGTCCTTGCATGAATCTTCTGAGCCATCCATCTGTGCTTCCATGGTACCATCTGTGGATTGTCACTACAGGCCCCAGTACTAAAGGGTCTTTGTGATGGCAGCTACTGTGAACACAAAGCTCCCTGTATGGGGAAACTTGGAAATTCAGCACAAGGCATACTTGAGCTGTCTACTGTAAGAGCACATTGATGCTGCAGTTGTTTTTTATTCTTATCAGTTTCCAAGCACAGCTGTTTCATGAATCTAATTTCTTGCCTTAGTATTGCTGAGAGAATCATTGGCACGTTATAACTGTAATATGACTGCTTAAAAATAGAATACCCGCTGTCTGTGAAGTGGAGCTAGATGCCAGCTGGCCGTGGTATGGCTCAGATGTGCAAGATACTGTATTGGCCCCAGCCACCAAAAGCAGCATGGTTTGGAGGGGAATCTGGGTTTTTTTCAGTGGTCATCTGTTTTGTAATTCCATATAGCGTGTGCTTATATAGCATGTGCTTATGGGCAGTGACACAGGATCAGTTTACTACTAGTGCTGATCTGAAATCAATGTACCATTAGAGGACAATTTTTTATTTTTTGTGTTGTGTTAATCTGTAGTGTCTTCCCTCCTCCTCAACCCCCAGTGCCTGTCTCCTTCAGGAGCCCCAAAGCACATTGTGACCCCGCGTGCATCACAACCACACTCAACTGCCTCCGTACTGTGTCTGACTCACCCTCTGATGGGGTCAATGTGAGGAATTTACCCCAACAGTGGCTAGTGTCAGGCAGTGGGTGGTGGAGTCATGAAGCCAAGATTTACCATGATCTGTCATCGCAGGCAATAGGGAGCCATTTTCCTCCTTGCTTTCTGCCCTCCCGCTGGGATACCAACTCTGTGAGTGTGCAACTGCGCAGCGTTGGCCTACATTCCCCCTCACCATGTGGCATGCCCTTGCGTGTGGTCACCCAGGTGGCACTACAGCAGCAGCTATGCATAGTCTCCCTTTCTGAAGAAGAGTGTCTCCAGGGATGCTCGATCTTTCTCCTCCAGTCAGCCCACGATGACCAAGGTCCTCTCCCAAAACCCAGGTGTTGGCATTGTGAGCCGTAGCACCACCACTGCACCTGTGGGTCAGGTTTTTGAGGGCTTTACTTAAAGGGCTATTTTTTGTCTTTAACTCACTATTGTGCAGATTTCATGTTCCAGCTCCATACTGCTAAGGTTCACCCCTCTGGTTAAACAGGAAGGTAAAACAAAATGTCAAAACTGCTTAGTTTTGGAGCAATACAAACCCAGATCTCCTTGTTCAGAGTCCGGTGCTCTAATGTCTAGGTTATGCTGGTAGCTGTGTTACATGGCTGGGGAACATGTCCTAGACTCTTCTCAGACACAGGCATTGATCCTTGATTGGTGCTCACAGTTTACTGACCCTGGGCAGTGGTGATGGGCACAGTCACTCTGCATGGTAAGCCTATAGTACAGTCTGACCCTTAGGCACTCTAAAACATAATACCAGGGTAATAATAACACATATCTGTTAATTCGGTGATACTGTAATACTGTGGCATCACGTTATAGCAGAGCACAAAAACAGATGCACAGTACGATGCAGAGGGCCATAACAAGTATGTAACTATGTCGTAACTCTCTTTTACTGTGTTCAACTCCCAAAAAGAGCTTCAGTACTTAGTATAAAGAACTTTGTTTATTCTTTCATTGCCCCATAAAGTACTGTGTCTCATTCTAGTATAAAAAAAACACTATATAAAAGGAACTTGCATGCAGTCATATTGCATTACTCTCTCTCATTGTGATGGTATCACAGGAGGGGGAACCTCTGCAAGTTCAGATGATGATAGAGAGGGGGAGAACCTGCATATGGGGGTGGCCTCCTGGTCACCAAATCAGTCAGAAGAGATGGACAGTGCACTGGTAAGGATGATTAGCAAGGAAGTCTGGGGTGGGGGAGTTGTCCTGTTAGGGGAGTCTAACAAGTCATATGTGGACTGGAGCATTCCTTGGGCAAGACGCAATAGAAATCAAGCACTTCTGGATGCCTTACAGGACATGTTTCCCAATGTTTATTTTTTTTTATGTTATTTATTTATTTAGTTTTTGTTGACTGGGTAAGTGCACTAGACAAATCCTGCCTGTTTTCAGGCACGACCTGGGGAAGGGGGATACAGATGAATGCCAACTGACCTTGAACCAGATTAAGCTGTTGGTGGTATTTTTAGTGAATGAGGGAAATTTGGCCAGGACACCGGGGAAATTCCCCTACTCTTTTCGAGAAGTGCCATGGGATCTTTAACATCCACCTGAACTACCACCAATCCAGGCAGATGGGACCCCTCGGTTTAACGTCTCATCCGAAAGACGGCACCTCAGAGGTACAGCACCCCTCTCATGCTGCACTACAGTGTCAGTACTGGGATATTAACCCAAGTGCCAGATGTGGGAACTGAACCCACAGCCCACTGATCTCCCGACCTCAGAGGCAGGTGTGCTACCTACTGAGCCACTGACACTTAATGTAGCATGTAGAAAAGAAGACTGCGGATGGCGCAGTACTGGATCTGCAGTAGTGCTATCTAATCAGGACAACATGGGGAGAGGATATCGGTGGGAGGTCCTCTGGGGTCAAGCAGTTGTGAGTTAGTGTGGATCTGCATAGTGCTCGAAGCCCAGAGTTAGCAGCCAAAGATGCTAGTCTTGGACTTTAGAAGAGTGGACATCAGGAAGGTGGAGAATGAGCTCTGGGAGTGACTCAAAAGAATGGGCAAATTAGAGCAGACAGATAACATGTGGGACACCATCAAACAAGGGATCCAAGAGATATCTAGAAGATGTCTAAGGCAGGTTGTACTGGGAAGGAGGCACAAAAGATCGATTTGGATCTGCAGGGGAGCTAGAAGAGGCAGTCTAGGCCAAGAAATTTGCCTTCAGAAAGTACAAGGTGGCTCATTCAGAGGTAAATAGCGAGCTCCACCTTAATGAGCAGTAGGAGGCCAGCGGTGTAGCGAGGAGGAGCAACATGAAGTTGGAACTCAAAATAATGGAAGGGGTGAAGAAAAATGGCAAGGTCTTGAGGTTCAACAGAGAGATGCAGAAAAGCAAGGGAGGAATTAAAAAGTTGGTATAAATGGGGATTTGTGTGAAAGAGGACAGGGAAGAAGCAGACATATTAAACTAATATTTTTGCTCAGTTTTCACTGTTGAAGAAGTGGGGTCACTGCTGGATTGCAGCACTAAAGTTGGGAGGGAGATAATGATGCTGATGTGGACCATCAACAAGGCTAGAATGCTTAAGGATTTGAAGGGGGGGTCTGACGATGGATAAGTCACCAGGTCTGGATGAGCTGCATACCCATGTTCTCAGGGAGGTGGGTAAGCCCCGGCTGCACCCTTGGCATACCTGTTTAACTTCTTGCTAGTGACAGATGTGGTCTTACAGATTGGAGGGTGGCTGATGTATCTCTACATAGAAGCTAGGACATGAGGGACCCAGGCAACTACAGATCGGTCAGCATGACCTCAGTAGTGTGGAAACTGCTTAAAACTAGTATCAAAGGCAGGACAGGTCAGCAAACAGCATGGTTTCATGAATGGGAGGTCCTGCTATCAAACCTCATGGAATCTTGTAACACTGTGTCTCAGGCGGTGGACAGGGGCTAGGCGGTGCATGCTCTGTTGCTTGACTTCGGCAAGTCATTTGATTCAGTTCCTCATAGATGACTAGTGAAGGAAGCTGAATGACTTCAATTAAGGTCATTTTAATCAGTGTTGGTGTTTTTTGTGTGCATGATGAATAATATTTCGTTGTTTGACACAACAGACATGGTGGAAATATTCTTATGTGATTATACCACTGTGTTTTCCCATTGGTATTCTTTGCAGTTCTGTATGTTAACAAATGAGCTTTTGCAGATGCATCCCGCCCCAGCCAAACAAAACAACAGAACTCAATGTAAATGACTTACTACTGACAGTTCCAGAGTTATGCCCTAGAGGAAAGTTTTCAAAAACTCTAGAGTCCCTGCATATGCTATAAGCACAACGTTTGTCCTGTATTAACTTTATGATAATGCATTTGCATCAGAAAAACAGTGGTTCGAGTGCAATTTTACTTTCTCTGCGTCAAATATTTGTAATGGAATGTTTGCACTGGAATTTACCGATCGATGCACTCAAGCTTCCTTGCTTCACTCTAGAGTTAAACTCATCTGAAATGGGGGGAAGGGGGGTGCTAAAAAGGCCCTACCTGCACAGAAGAGCATGTAAGGAAAATAATTATTTGCACCAGTCACTTTCTACTTGCATTTGGAACAGGAGGGTGTTGCTACATTTGACCCTTTTTTTTGTATAATTTATTTATGCTCCTCTCAAGCCCCCAGCCAACCACTCCTTCGAGCGACCTAGGACCCCCGTCAACAGTCCCCCTGTCACCATATCACCTCCCCCATTGTTGCCACAGCGACCCCCAGTGCACCGACAATACGGCGCATGGGGCAAGCCATGGTGAGTATATGGAACAATGCTAAGTTCATGAGAAGATGGGTGATGGGAGTGAGAAGGCCAGTACAATGGGGGCATGGCCAATGACTGGGGAATTAACACACACACACACACATTTGATCATATCAGCTGTAGTGTTTGTGGTTAAGTCCGACCTCCTCTTTAAGGATGTATCCCTGAGCAATGTAAATAACCAGTGGGCCGACCCCGTCTTTAGGGATGTATCCCTGAGCAATGTGAATAACCAGCTGACCTTTTAACCATTGTTAACTTTGCTGTTTATTTTTCCTGCTGCCTCCCTTGGGATTTGCAGTTTGGATGTACCGTTTGTCAGAAATTCCGAAGAAGGACAACACAGGTATTGGTGTGTGTCTTAATGATTTTGATTTGCACTGCACGTTACTGTCATTTGGTTTGCAAGCAAAAATAGTATGATTCCGTTTTCTGCTGAGCTCATTTAGACCAGTTATTAAACGACCTGAAATTAGTGAGAGTGTGTTGTTTTGCTCTGACGCATGGCTTCACTGAACGCTGAGGAAAGTACTCCCAAAGTGTTCCTACCTGCTTGGACTACTAACAAACCATTCATAGTAAAAACACTAACTCTTCACCATTTGCAAACTTTTTTTTTTCATCTTCTATTTTCCTCCCCCCGCAGGGCAGCTGGCAGGCAGCTTCAGCTCTCTTCCTTGGGAGGGCTTACATCCGGCCCTGACCACATTACTATCTTCTGACAACCCCCTCCAGAGAATAATCGAGGGATTTTCCCCTGTGGTGGGGCCAGGCAGGGAAGGGCCGTTCCCCCCTCGTGCACACAATCCAGTTGCCGTGGGTTGAGCTGAGGGTCCGGAGCATGGCCCAGGCTTCATGTAGCCTGCCAGCATTCCCCTTTTCAGTGTTGTCCCCCATTGCTGGGGCATGCATGTCAGCATGGACACGTGGAGGCACGCGCAGGCTGCGGAGTACCGCAGCATCTTCCCATCGTTGTCATCTTCCTGGCCGTTCTGGCCTCAGGCCTCCACCTGGTGCAGTCATTCAGCAGGACTGCCAAGTCACCCTCCCCAGGAGAGGAGTGTTGTCCTCTGGATGCTAGATCCTCTAACTCCCCAGCCGACCCCCCTGCGACCCATGTTCACCACCAAATACAGGTCATCGGTGTGGCAGAAGGTGAGGCATAATGTCTCGGCCCTCCACACCACCAAGCTGACTACCCGTTGCAAACTTGAGTGACCCATGAGCTTGACATGTGTTTGCAAACTTGAATGACCCATGAGTTTGGCATGTGTGTGTACACAGACACTGTCAATGATGACAGGGCAGAATTTGGTTTTCTTTTATAGAATGCCATTTATACTCCAAATATCTCAAAGCACATTAGAAGCAACAAACTAGATATCAGCAGCACACTGACTGAGCAGTAACTACGGCAGTCATTATGCACTCAGCAATACGCTACAAACAGCCATGCACCCACGCATTAGAAGACAAATTTGATCTTATATAGTGCATTTCAGACAAACTGTATTCCACAGTGCTTTATAATGCCTTCTAGGAGAGGGAAGAGAAGAGAATGTTACTGCCATGAGGCGCACCTGAGAGTCAAACAACACTGAGGAAAAGAAAGATTACAAGATTTATTTAAAAAATTGGTAAGGCATGCTGAGTTGAGGCTCATTTCCTGGTGCTGCCTGTGGGAAGGGTTACAAAGGGGAATTAAAACACACAATAAAAAATACATATAAATAAAACAATGTGAGGGGAACAATATTCCATGTTAGAACTGTGCAAAAGTACAGGGGCATGAAAAAATGCATACAGCTGTAAAAAAAAATCTGTGCGACTGAAAGGGTACAAAATAGACTAGCATTGAAATAAAAAGTCTCCATTTTGCAATGCATCTGAGAAGACATTCTACATAAAAACACAGCATGGTGGGCAGGCTGAAACTGTTCAAAGAGGTATGGTGCGGAAATACAAAATCAAGGAGCAGTTTGTGCAAAAATTACAATATTTACCTAACAAGCCGAGCAACAGATAGTGCAGAATTTAGAAAAAAATAGCTTGGACAAGCTGTGCAACGTAGGGTAATACAGGATCACAAGGAGGACAAAAAGTTGGAGGAAGAAGGGGACGTATGGCAGATACAAGAAGGGACAAAATGTGCAGACATACGAGCAGAGGTGTGAGGAGCTGGATCTGTACACACTGGAGACGAGGGAAAGGGGAGACATGACAGAAACCTTTAAATATGTAAAGGGGCTCAATAAAGTGGGAAAAGAGGGCTTACTTAAGAGAAAGGAGGGGTGAGAACTAGAGGGCACAGCCTCAGACTGCAAGGAAAAAGATACAGGGGCAATGTGAGAGTGCATTTCTTCAGGGAGAGGGTGGTGGAGCCCTGGAACAGACTACCAGGTGGAGTGATGGGGGCTAAATCGATGGAAGAATTCAAGAGGGCATGGGACAAGCATATGGGGCTGAGTATTGTGGGGGAAGAGCGGGAGCTGGCAGAGAGGGGGAGGTGTAGGGGGAAAAGGAAGAGCAGACTAGATGGGCCGGTATGGTCCTTTTCTGCTGTCAAGCGTCTATGATTCTATGAAATGTGCTCGGAGCAGCCATCTTAGTGAGAGGCATGATGGGACAGGAGCATGTGAGGCTGTGTTAACCACATGGAGGTTCAAGAGTCTCTGAGCTGTCTCAAGGGAAACTGAAAGATTATAATTTGTAGCTCCATCAGCTAATACTAATCGATTTACTGTAGCTTACCCTTTGACTTTAGAACTATGCACGTTAATATGAAATCAGGATCCCTGTCCTATAGACTTCATCTGCTCGGCTGCTTGTCTACACCCAACGCCTTTACACTGTAATCCCTTGTTTGTGACATCACAGTCTTTTGCCATGAAAATGATAATGATGTCACATACGGGGCATTATAATACCAGAGGCACAGGCAAGCAGCCAAGCAGATGAAGGCTAATGGACATGTTTTTATGTTAATGTGCATAGTGATAGTGTGAAAAGTGTCAATAACTATCCAGAAGTACATGTAATGTAAGCTGAATTGTTTATACAAATCATATTGTAACATGGCAGTAATGGCCCAGACAGAATTGGGATCCGGGATAGGGTGAAAAGCGTCACGGGACCATAGCCGGAGCGGGTATTAACCCAGCATATATGCCGTGCCCGCTCCGGCAGTACCGTGACCAGCCAGACCCCCAGCCTAGCAGCACTGGGTCCTGTGGCCGAGCGAGAGGAGGAGTGGCAGGAGCGCCGGGGAGTCAGCCGCCTTACCCGTCTGAGGGTGGAAACAGGGAGGGGGGACCTGAACCTGCGGTGCACCGAGCGGCGAGACTTCCAATGTCAGACCTTCACCGTCAGTGGCACGGAGACTGTTTTTCATGGAACGGGGCCACCGGTGATTGGGAGTGGATGCAGCTGGGCAGAGGAAGACAGTGCAGGGCACACCGAGGAGCAGGAGGGGCAGCCCAGCTGGAGCACGGCAGGACGGAGCAGTGTGTCGGAGGCAGAAGGCAGTGACACCCCCGGCATCCATAGCGCCAGTGTGATCCTCCTCGGAGCGGCCGAACCATGCACCTGAGACCTCCCGCGCCGGGTATCAGCAGAATACCCACACCAACCTCCACACAAGTGCAACACTGATGTTGGCCGCATGCCTCCGGGCGAAGCTAGGGACAGAAGCTGATCACCAGATAGGTACGTATCTGATGGTCCACACTGTGCTCTGATCCCGAAGTGCAGCTGCACAAACCTCGCACCGCTGCCGCCTGTCATTGTCGATGTCGCACAGTGGGCTCCTGCCAGCTGCCTCCACCAACCCGCGGCCCGTGTTACAAGCGCATTAAGCCACTCCGTCGGTGTGCTCTAATGCGATTGATGCATGGGGGAGCGGGTGGCAGCCCTCAGCCCTGGGCCTCGGGCGCCCCCCCCCATGCATCAATCCAGCATTAGAGCACACCTCCGTCGTGGCTTAATGCCTACTTGTTTCATAATCTCTCCGGGGATATCAGGAGCTCAGGTTACTTGCTCTGGATCACATGGAAAGTGGTGGTGGTACGATTCCAACCTGTGTTTCCAGGTTTACAGTTCTGCACTATAACCACTGGATCCAACAGCCTCCTTTGGGGGTTGCAGTTTGTTTCTTAAAATGTATTCTTTGTTGTCTCGAACCTTTACTTCATACATCCACTACTTCTCTTCCTGCAGGTGCATGACTGCACTTGCTTTACCTTGCACATGCCTAGTAACTGTTAGCTGCCACCGCAGCCAGTCTGACTCCACCCTCCTGGTTTCTCTGTGGCTTGACCTCCATGGCGGAGCCCAACACCTGACCTGTGCTCAATTGGTCACTGACTAACAGCCAAAGTTGGCAAAGGCAGAGCAGAGGTGTGGCGGGCATGCTGCAGTATGCTGGGTGGACAGTGGCCTTGTAACAACCATACGATGGACCTCTGTTCTTCCCTGTATGGCCCTTCCACCACACCTGTCTCACTCTATGGGTACCCGTGATGCCATCCTGTAGGCATGGGTGGCTGAGGTCACAGGATCACACATGCCATGAGTGCCACTTGTGATCCCTGCTGTAGGAGACACTCAAACAGCAAGGTGACCAGCTCCATCCACCTCCACCCCCTCATGGGTCAGCACACAATGCTCTTACATTATAATCTAGACTCCGTTGACCCTGGGCAAGGGAGTCAGGACCGAGACTTAATCCTGGGTCTCCCAAATGGCAGCGCAAGGCATCACCAGCTGGTATGCCATGGTTGAGCAGGAATGCCTTCTAGAATTCACTTCAAGTGGCTTCATATTTTTTTTTTTTTATACTTGCCTGGTTCTGTGGCATCAGAGGGGGGTCTCGTATCCCCTTCTATGTCTGCCAGGGCTATTCAAGGCTCCCCCCAGTTTCGTATTGCACATTAGGCTGGGGGTGTATGTATTTTTCCCCCATTTTCACCCAGTACCCCTGAGGACGCCGGCGCAGAGGACAACGTCCAGACGAGCGACATGCTTACACACGCCTTCGTCAGGCGCCTGACAGCATCCTCCCCACCCTTGACTCCGGAGAGTCGTGTGCCCCTACTGCCTGTGCTTCCACTGGCAGAGGAACTACGGGTGCTGTATGCACCCCGGTAACCCATCCCAGGAGAAGGAGGAGAACATCCGTTGGGATGCTCAATCCTTCTCCCCTATCCGATCCCTGGCAGCCCAAGTCCATTCCCTAACCCGGGTCACCGGCATAGCGCAAGGTGTGGCGTACAGCGCCTCAACCCTCAACGCCAATGGGCCGGCGCCAGGTGGCTTCATTTATAATGTGTTACAAAATCAATCCCGAGTATCCTTGGCCTCCCCCCTTCTGCCATCCCATAATAGTTACAGTACTACCTGAGACACAATGAGCATGCTTCACTGGCCACATCCAAAGTTCATGCCAAGCAGAGTTACCTTGTGTTTGATAGCTTTGCACCCAGACTGTGACCCTCCAGTCCCCCTGAAATCTACTCTTGCCCAATCTTTCAGAAGTTCTGTGTAAATTATCGTCACTGTTTAAGCCAAGCATTTACATGCTCTTAAAATTAATCAACATTGCTCTTATACCTTGACTTATGCTTGGCTTTTGTATTTGCTCCAGTCCCTGACAAGGTACTCTGAATCTTGTTGCATACTTGTTGCTTCGTGACTCTTTATTTAGTGGTATATGTTTTGATATGGTTTCCATCTCTGTGATTACTTTGATGTTTAGTTAATCAGTAAGGCATGACCAGGGGTCAAATGAACAGTCTGTTAATCATCCCTAGAGGCGTAATGTGATACGAGGCGCAGCCGAGTGCCATATTGCCCCTGGGGGTGATTAACTGACTATTAATCTAACTCCTAGGAGTGCCTCATTGCCATTATAAAAAAAAATATATGTTGAAAGAAAAGTTTCAGCAGTGCACCTGTAACCCCTAGGTGGCGTTATCCCTTGGGCTACTACCCCTGCCTGCTTGGCTAATAACAGGTTAAGGGGCCTAGGTTCAGTGACGGGTGCCTTCACCCAAAGGTCAGGGTTGGTTTGGGTCAGCCTAAACAGGCCACAGCCCTCTGGGACACTGTGACCCCCCTCTTTTCCCACTAGCGGCCCACACAGTACACAATATGCACCTTCCCAACACCCTAGATATGCTTTGTACATACACTTATATTTGGCACTTACCCCCAGGACTGGTTCCTTCAGCTTGACTCTGGGGACCCCCTGTAAAACAAGGTGATGCAGTACAAAAGCAACAATGCAATACCTTCACCATGAACTGACACCACAGTCAGTGTGAATTGCAGAAAAAACAGATCCGATTAATTCAGGGGGCTATAACAAGGATGGGGAATAATCAGGTTAATTGGCTTAAACCCATTACTAATCACAGTACTGAGCATGCACTTACAGTCCAACTCAGTCACACTCTCTGGGTACCCAGGGTGGGGAAAAGGGCTAGCCAGGACCGTTGCCTGGGGTATGCTGACATTGCAACTGGTTGGGGCCCTGTAAAGGAAGAAACCACATGCACACCCTCAATTGTAATCCGGAGCTGGAGGGCTCAGTTTGTGAAAACAACACAGCAAATTAATCAGATGACACACTTGTGATTTAAAAGATTTGTTGCAGGGGGCTACCCTGTTTACTACTCATGATACCCAAAGCTGAGAACAGGATGGATTATGGTTGTTCTGGATTGCCAGAAAGAGCAGGGTATGGAGACAAGGCCCTCATGGCAGGGCCCAACTGCATTTGATAGCAGGCGGATTCAGTCCGATGCAAGCTGGGTACAGCTTCCAGCCATCAGCACACAACTCAGCTCGGGGGAAAACCAGACCGCGACCCCCCTCCAGTTCATAGCACATTTATATGTAAAAGAAACTGCTATACCAGGCAGGCTGCTCCTCGATCCCGATCACAAAGTCACTGCTAGAACCCGGGACCACAAAGACGGCTAGCGTTCCTGACAGGCCGATCGCGTTCAGCAAAATCTTCGGTCTTCTACAGGGTGAGCCTGGTTATAAAGCAGCAGCTTAATTCAGTTCTGCACACCAGATTCAGTCCAATAAAACAAGCACTATTCTCTTCTCAGGGCAGAAAACAGCAAGCAGGCCGGAATTCAGGCCTTCCACGGTTCTCCCGTGCGAACTACTGCACAACACGGCCGCTCGAACTAGACAAGCTCTTTTCTCTCCAACTTCCAACTCGAATCTGGCTTGCCAGCAGACAGCTCAGGGGATTTCCCTTAGATCTAAAAGGTTCGGTTGGGCAGTTTAGCTGTCAATCACAGTAAGAGCTTCCTCTTCTGTTGCAAAAAGGCGCCAACAGTCTAAAACTACAAATCCCAACTGGTAATCCATACAGTCCCATTCCAGCAGGCTCCATTTTAGAGTCCCCCAGTACTGATTGGTCCAATTCGGCAGTTCGGGACCAAAATGGAGGCGCTAAACTGAACAGTCCTTGCTGCAAGAAGGCAGGTTAGAACAACTTACATTATTATCGCTATTCTAAACGATTACCTGCAATTAGTTACATCTTTTAACAGGTCTCCCTCTGCACAAGTAGCGATGGCAGAAATGGAGTGAAAAATCAGCAGCTCAAGTGGGACTCGAGTAGGGAAACGCACAGACCCCCATTCAGAATAATTAGGACCGCAAGCAGGCAACACATAAAGAGACAGCACATGGAGGCTTTACAGGCACTCACTGGTAGCAACATCTAAACGGCTTAGACGCCGAACACCAACCAGGCTGTGAGCAATTAGGCAAGCAGTTGGAAGATTTTTCGGGAACCCCCGTTTGTGGGGTTACACACCTTTTGAATGTTTTCCTCAATGAGAGGGAGATTGTTAATAGAATAATTTGTCCACCAACTGTTTCTGGATTCTGTTCAGAATCGGGATGCAGCATTCAAGTCATTCAGCAGAGCTAGAGGATGGAACGCTGATAGGAAAAATTCATGTGGCATGGTGAGCATGGCGTATATGATTGTGCACTGGACAGGAAAAATCTGAGAAGCTGATTGGTCGGCAGCATTCCAGACCCATGCTTACATTCCCTCATAATGGAACAGCTAAAAACAAGACCCCTAACCAGAAAACAATATATCTGAGCCCTCTCAAAACCCTTGTTCTAATCTGTTAAAAGTTAGGGCAGTTACCTGATTAATGACTCCAGCATTGGACTATTTTATGCACTAATGTGCTTCCACGGTTTAAAAACAGGAAAAAAAATTAATCGTTAGACCTATTTTGTGCCTTTTTTGTTTTACTTTACTGTATGGGTCCAGTGTATAATCACAGTAACACACTCCAAGGTGTGCTTTATAACAGAATATCGACACTTCTTGGGTGTGTAAGGCACTCGCTTCGCCTTGTGCCTCACAATGCATTCAAGGCGTGCCAGTATCCTATGATAAAGCACACCCTGTCATGTGTTATTGCTTAATTATAAAATGGGTTTGAAAAATCATGAAACCTGATTGGCTGAGGGCAAACTTTACCCATGCTGCATCTCAGCACAGCAGCACTGGATAAAGATCCAGCAGCCTAGTCACAATAAAATCTGTACTAATCACACAACATACGTGCCTGCCAGCTACACGCACTTAAAACCTTCAGCTAGGCCCTAAAAATAAAACTGCCTTAAATTAGAAAATAATAGTTACATGTTATTTGCCCTCATAACCCTCTTCTTACACTCACATGCATACACTTAAAAATGAAGTACTGGGGGCACTGTTGAGCACCCACGTGGGAGGCAGCATCTTTCTGAAGCTCCAAATATTTTTATTACTTTTCTAATAATACTCATTATTTTTGAAGCTATTTTTCCGACCTTTTTCCCCAGAGATTGATACAGTCTTTGTCCAGAACGCATTGATTCTGGCATCGTTGCAGGAAATGTTCATCTTTTCACAGATGATACAGTCCTTCATACATCCAACCCCTCTCTTGACACTGCTCATAAGGAACTACTGCAAGATTTCATCACCCCCCAATACAGTCTGTTGAGCCTTAAGCTTTTGCTCAATGCAAAAAAAAAAAAAAAGCCATGATTTTCTCCACGCGCCTCCCTCAGATTACCACCCTCCTTGGTGAACCGTTGGAAATTGTGGATAAATTCAAATATCTGGGAGTCTGGTTGGATAACAAACTCTGTTTCAGCACACATCTGTGTGAGTTAACAAAAAAATTAAGACAACGCCTTGGCATATTCTTTCGCATAAGACATCTTCTCACTCTCGAAGCCAGGAAGCGGATGGTGCAAACAACCTTTCTACCTCTGCTAGATTATGCAGATTTTCTTTACAGCCACTGCCCCAGTATGCACTCCAGAAGCTTGATATCCTCTGCCATCGCACCTTGAGATTTATACTCGACATGCCGCTCCGGACTCATCGCTGCCTGCTATATCAGGCAATTGGTTGGCCGTCCCTTCTTTTGAGGAGGCAAATAAACGCCCTCATGTGTATCCTCAGGGTGCTCACCAAGAAACTCCCACCCCATATCTGCAACCTGTTCGAGCAGTCAACAGGTGTTTACAGCCTGCGGAATTCCTCCCTTGTCCTCCTCAAGTTACCTCGAATGAGGACTCACCATGGCGCAGCTGCCATCAGCTCCTTCCTACCATCACTTTGGAATAATTCGTAAAAAGTACTTAAACTCTCCCACCTGCCCAGCCCTTATGCATTCAAACATCTGCTTGTTAGATGCCTAAAAACTACGTACGACTGTTTCAGGTAACCCATTACACATAATCTGTACACAACCTTAGCTTGTGGACCCCCATGGCCTTCCTATTCCCCTTGTAGGCCAACAGCTCCTTAGGGTAACTACCCCCCAACCTCCTTCCTTCCCTTTGGCAACCCCCCCCGGGGACTCTCACATAGCAGGGTCGCCTCTCCCTCCCCTTTATATGTTTTTTCTATTCCCTTCCCCGCTGTATCCCATGTACTGTTGCCATCTTCTCCTGCCTCTCTTCTTTACGGTCTCCAAATATGTTACGATGAATTAATTGTGTATGTATACAGCCTTGCTATTTAAGATTTATTCCTGATATTATCTTTTGTAATCCTTCCTCTTAATTATATGGTTTTCCCATCTGTTATGTCTCAATTTGTTGTTATAACCTGTATAGGAAAATTGTTCTGTGTGTCCAGGACATCTTGCAAAAGAACTCGCTCAGTGATGTAACTGCCTGGTTAAATAAAGTTTGATTGCTTGATTGATTGATTAATGGGGAAAACTAAGGGCTTTACTTTATGGCTGCTCTGCCGGACGTTTCTACCTTAGAAGTAAGAGGTGGTGGGCCTCCCCAGAGCGGCGCGGCAGGGGCCGAAGGTTCTGAAGATCCCGGGAGGTGTCTCTGGCGATGGTTAATTCAACACTCCAGCAGCTGGTTGGAATGGTTCAGGATCTGGTCTGTAAGTTTGATTCGCTGACCCCCACAGTAGCGGCACTGGAAACCAAGACAGAGCTCACTCAGCAGATGGTGAATAAAATGGAGCGAAATCTGAATAAGACAATGGATGTTTCGACTAAGCTAATTAGGGACACTACTGCTCTCTGCCGTCAGGTTGAGGTGCTGAAAAATCAAGTATGTTAACTGAATACCCGCATTCTGGGATTACCAGAAGCAGTGGAGGGGGAGGACCCCCTGGATTTCATTTGAACTTTCTTACCTGACTTGCTTGGATTTGGTGAGGATGAGCTGCTGCTCTCTCTCTGGAACGGGCCTTTCAACTCACCCCCCCCCCACAGAGCACTGCAAGGGCAGAACAGCCCTAGGACATTTGTGGTTATCTGTTCTGGTGTGGGGGACCGAGACCACATACTGGCAGTGGCAAGAAGGAGCAGATCTTTTAATTACGGAGAATCTACCCTCTCTATCTATGTATCCAGACTTATCATACAAGACCAGACAGCGTCGTTGATCCTTTGATGGCATTTGTAGCCATCTTCAGCAGTTGAAACTCTCTCATCAGTTACTGCATCCAGCCAGGTTGAGGGTTGCATGGAAGGACAAAGTGTATCTGTGTAATGACCCTTCAGAGGTGGAGAAGGTGTTGGAACTTGTACAACAGGAGGTATCCCAGGGGCCGGGGGCAGCTGCATCAGAAGGAGAGTGACCTATATAAGGACTTGTTTCAAACTGCAATGTATTATACGTTTGTAGCTGTTCATATACTCAGTGTATACCATCCATTCACATCGATAAATCTGCGGCTGTTCTGGGTCTCGGGGACTATCTGTTGGGTGTTCGTTACTCTTCAGGGGCTGGGTTGTGTTTAATGTTATATTCCTTCTCCCTTACAGCTCCCTGTTGGTATTACTTATATAAGAATTGGAACTCTCTGGGATCGGGATTAGGTGTTACAAATGTTTCTCTCTTTTTATACAGCTGCCTGATGGATCTGAATATTTAAGACTCTTAAGTTTCCTTTGGATTTGGATAAGCTGTGATACAGAGCCTGGAACTTTGAGCTCCCGAACATATTTCATGTTATAATTGTGGGCTGTGTTCTGGCCCGGTGGCGCTGAGGGCTGAGGTGCTGGACACCACACTTCACGCCATGCCGACGGCCCGATGTCAGGAGTGACCTCGGGAGTCAGAGGGTTGGTCAGGAGGAGGAGGAGGACTGAGCATCCTAGGGACTACTGTCCTCCTATGAGGAGGGAGAGGTGGGATTACCGCTGCTGTGCTGGCTCCTTTTGGTGACTGGGGGTTGGAGCAGGCAGACAGTTCACAGAGGGGGATGGCACGGATGTCATCGGACATGCAGTGTGTGGAAGCACGCACAACAGTGTCACTGATTCCCTGCACATCTGTGCCAAGGGGTGGGATCCATTACTATGCAGAAAAATCCTCCAGTGCAGAGTGTGACACCTGGTCCTTCGGCGCCGTGCCGCTCTAAATCAGGTTACCTCCTCCTGGATCCAGACCTTCAGTTTCTGCAGTGGTGGGGTACATACCTGGCGCAAAGCAGCCAGAGAGAGGAAAGGAGGAGGGGGTCGAGCTCAGGAGTTGGGAGTGGAGCAGTGTCACAGAACAGGACTGATGGGGTGGAACTCCCAATACTCTCATAACCTGCACTTTGCATAGTAGTAGCCCCAAACTCACAGAATTTCCATCACTTATTTATGGAAGTCTGGCAAATATAATTTTTCAGGAGAATGCAAAGGATAGGGAGACTGAAAATAGTCATCTTGGGGGTAGTAAGAAAATGGTGAACTACGATTTAGGAAATTAATTTGTGTTGGATTTGGATCAAGAGATGTCAGAACAAATTAGTTTTTTGAACTCTGAAATGGAATTAGATACGGAAGATATGGAACAGCAAAGTATAGGGAAACATTTAAGGGCAAAAAAGAGCAAAAATACACAGCTTATACATGAGGATCTAATACTAGTATCTGGTACTGAACTTAGAGAGGTTAATGATAAATTGCAGCGGACCATTAAAGGGATAAAAGATCTAGCTTCCAGCTATAATATTACCCAAACACCTAAAATGTTAACAAAAATCTAAAGAACACACTGTGACAGGAGATTTGGATAAACCTTTCCTTTTGCCTGATCTAATTGATGAAGAATTAGCAATTCATTTGGGACATCAACATACAGCTAACTTAATGTTAATGGAACAGCCTATAGTCATAAAAAATGAACTGGGAAACCTCAGGCATGATGTTGCTATTAATCATGCAAAGATTGACTTACTGAGAAATAAAATAGATTGTGACACATTAATAGATTCAGTCCTATATGAAAGTAAAAATGAAAATTATGAAAGTAAAAACGAAATATAGAAGACCTGACTTCACAACTATTGATTTCCCCGATACAACAAATAAGGAAAAGAAAAGGGGAAAGAAAAAAGGGGAAGGTAAGAAGATCTAAGAAAAGTGAGAAGAACATACAATAACAACTCCAAAAAATTAATAAAAATGATAAGAGAAGAAATAGAAAGGGAAGAAAGCAAGAATATTTATGTGGAGTAGAAAAACAAACTGAACAAAAGCTTGAAGTAGGGGATAAGTCTAATAGCACAACATTTATTGAAACGATAATGCATAAAGAACAACAGAGAAGACATAATGTTCAAAATAAACAAGGTTTAGAATACCATCTAGAACAACTTGAAACAGAAGTGAATGCTTTAAAAATACTTCTGCCCCAGAGATTTAGTAAATGTAGATAATCAAAATGCTGATAGTACAACCCCTGGAAACAACTACGTAAATAGAACACTTGAGCTGGGGAAGGGATCTGTTGCAAAATAAGGCAACTAAAGAACTACGGATTCCCCAGGTGAGATCAGATCAGAATGACACTAAAAGGGATAAAGCACTATGTAAAACAAGTTTACACAAATCATGCATGGAGGAAGGAATAGACAATTTAAGATACGAACAGAACAGTACTAAGATTTCGATCAAACAACAAGAAAACAATAAAAAGAACAGTAATGCGATAACGAACAATGAAAAGAGGGTAGAGGAGGCCCTGACAATGTGGGAGGGAGGCTCTATTGTGACACTTAGGGGAGTCCATAAAGAGGACAATGAGAACTGCTTGGTACTAATGGAATTAGGAAAGATCATATGTACTGAGATGTTAGGACTGGAACTTTTAGAGGATGACATCATTGACGCAGTCAAAGCTAGTGTCTTAACATCACAAAACTTGATTTTGCTCTTTTTTAAGCATGAGAGGGTTGCACATTATGTTTGGAGGAATTCCCACTATTTAGCTGGATTTAATTTAGCAATGGATTATTCTACAGCTATTAGCACATTGAAACATATGAAAATTTTAACTAAGACTGAATTAACAAAAAGATTGGCCAAGGTTTATTCATTAAATGATTTCATCACAGAGGAAAGTGATGGTGAAACTGAAGTCACTCTGTTGGTATTTGGCACCTCATGTAGAACATTGGAAACAAAGGAACAATTGATGGAAATGATGGGATATTTAGTGGACAACAGTAGCGGCTCTAGCCACAAATGGTTACCAGGGCACAATAGATGGCAGCCAGGGCACTGATATATTGTTACTAATGGAAGCTCTGCACCATATGGGGCACCAATATGGAGGAAACTCTGCACCATATGGGACACCAACTGGGGCACAGCATTTTTCTACCAGGGCACGAGCCCTGGCGGGCCCCGGTGTAGAGCCGCCACTGGTGGACAATCTCCTGGGCATTGAGTTCTACAAAGACAATATAAAAGATCTAAGGAAAGTAAATAGCGATTCAATTAAAGGGAATCAAATTGATCTAGTTCTTTATAACAAAAGACTGGCAGAGAAAATTCTGAAGGCTTGCACTAACTTGGATAGCCTTGATATCCTAATAGTAAATCTAAATGACGTAGTGGGGGAACTCCAGAAATGCCAGTAGTTGACATGGAACCACAAGGCATCATTTACAATATTGAAACCTCTAATGGGTTTCAATCATTGGACAATGGAGCAGATACATGACTCAATAATGAAATGATAGTAGATGTTCAGGAGATTGAGGAACACCAAGATGTCCTAAATAACAGCATTAACGCTTATCTGCATAAACACAAAGGAAATCTGGGTATTATGACTTGGAATATTGCTGGATTGGTCTCAGAATGTATTGATAAAGAACTCTGTGTTTTTTTTGGGATAAAATGGATATAATAGGTTTGCAAGAAACCTGGCATGGGGAGGAACAAGTAGATAATGTAAATAGAAATGGCTACACTCTTACACATGCACCAGCGCAGAACATAAAATAGCAGGGCGAAGAATGGGGGGCCTTGCTGTTTATATCAAAATAGTGGATTTCATTAAAATTGAAAAATACATAGAGAATTAATTCACATATCTGGACTGAGTAGTACGGTATGGGCTGCCGCCCATTGGCCCATGCTGTGAACCAATGGGCGGTAGCCTCTACTGAGCTGTCAGTCGGTGGTGGCGGGTGGCAGGCGGTGAGGCGCTGCCACCCGCCGCTGACGGGGGAGGGGCGGTGGAGCTCAGTGGGCGGTGGGTGGGGGGTACCACCAGGATATTGGACTTTGGGGGTGCGATTACAGATGCCCGTGATCAGGCTCAGTGCGGTCCACTGGACCACCAGGGATATTGGACTTGAGGGGGACTGTACTGTTGCCCGCGATCGAGCTCATAGAGGTCCACTGGACCACCGGGGATATTGGATGGTTTTTCTTTTATCTTACAGGAATGCCCGCGATCAGGCTGCAGGGGGCGTCGATCCCTGATGGCTGCTGCCTGGCAGGGCGCCAGGCGCAAGTCATTGGGGATCGGCACACCTGCATTTTAATGGCATGCAAATGGGGCCGTAATGAGATGCAAATGGCCCCCTGTGCGCCTTGCATAAATTATGGCCCCATTTGCATGTCCCCTTTTGAATAAGCGCAGGTGCTGTGCATGGCCTGAATGGCACTGCACCAGTGCATCTCCATACTCCACTCTGGCCACTTGTGCTGGGCGCCCGAAGTGCCATAAATATGCATGGTCAGGGGTTGGCAGGTGCAATATTCAAAAGCTGCTGTGGCATAGCGCAGCTCGCTGAACATCGCCCAGGCCACACCCCTGCACAACAAAATTGAGCTGCGCCCAGGCTTGCGCCACAGCCTGGCGCAGTTTGAATATCTGGCCCGATATGTGTAAGACAAGTAAACAATTGGATTAAATTAACAGAAGAAAGAAAGAACTCTATACTGGGAGAATGTCTTAAAGAAAAAATGCAATACCTGGCACATGGTAAAAGCAAATGGCTGGGGAATGTTAAAACTGTCTTGCAGAATGTAAATCTGGAATATATGATGAACTGGGTTGAAAAGGAAATGTGTCCTAATAAGGCCTATTCAAAAACTGTAACAAGTACCTTAAAAGAAAGATCACGAAAAATGGATTTAGAAACAATAAAAAAAATCAAAAGTGGCCATTTGGCTTACTAATAATACGAGAGAGCACACCCTAAAACCTTATCTAGATATAGTTAAGAATCCTGAATTTAGAAATGTGATTGCTCAATTCAGGTTTCAAGTTTTTTCCAAGTAATGTCATTGAGGCAAGGTATAACAGAGAGGAACATAATTCCTGTAAATGTTACTGCCAGTTACAGGAACCAGAAGATTTGAAACATGTAGTACTATGATGCCCTTGGTATGAACACCTCTGCAGCAAAAGGTTAGGAAAATATATTGGTTCTTTGTATATGCCTAACAAATTTATACTGGAGCTTCTGTTCAACTCAGAAAACTCTGTAATACTAAATGAACTGGCTATATTCCTCATCGAAGTTAAAAAGTTAAGGAGTAAGTGTGTTCAAGGATTCATTGTGCAACAAGAAACAACAGTGTGACTTTAAGACTGGACCCAGATGATGAAAGTAGGAAATATACGGAATATGTAGTACAAGCTTTTATAATGATTGTTCGTAATATGTGTTGTATGTATGTATGTAACTTATCGATTGTTATATTCGTATTGTAATGGCAAAATGCTGAACAAATAAATTATTACTTATTTACTCACTCCCCCAGACTTGAACCATCCTCACCTTCCATCTTTACCAATCCCACATGGCTGCCCCATCTGTGCTTAAACACCGCTACTGATGTGGCACAGATCATCACTCTTGGTTACCTGTTCTACATTTTCACCTCCCTCTGTGTAAAGAAATACTTCCTGATGTCCCTTTTGAATCTCCCTCCTCACAGTCTTGTGAGTTTCCCCTTATGCCCATGTTTGCACTCATTGGGCGGGATATTCAGACTGCGCCACAAAGAAGCGCAATAGCAGGAGCAGGCGCAAGTGCAGTGCGCCCCTGCTCAACATGCACAATATTCAAACACAGTGCAGGCTAAGGTGCACTTGCGCAACACAGCTGAATATCGTGCTAACTGCACCACTGCACAACCAGGGATGCGCAGTGGAGCAGGGCCGATGTGCAGTAGCACAACCAGGGATGCGCAGGGACAGGGACAGGATGCAGGGGTGCACCACCCATGGGCGGAGGAGCACGCAGTAGGCCAGACAGCACCCCACCCTCACACCCCATGAACTGCACAACCAGTGGTGAGCTGGATGGACCACCAGCCCATGAACACCAGCACCGAATCCACAGCCGTGGCATGGTGCCCCAGCACACACCCCTGGCAAGCAGCGATTGCAACACAAGGAGGGCCGGCCACCCAGTGCCACCCATCCCACCAATGCAGAGCACACCCTGTACAGCGATCCCCAGACACCCGGCCCAGGAGCAGCGCCCAATAGTGCATGGCACTGAATTCATGCCACCACCCCCACCGTGACAGTGCAACCCTGTGCACCATGGAGCCATGCATGGCAGCCCCACTGTGAGCACCCTGCAGTGGGCGGCACCTGCCACTGACGCAACAACTGCAGACACAAAGCCACCCTGCACGGCCTCCCATGGCACAGCAGAGAGGTTGACCCTGCGTCAGTACCCGAGGGACCCCGCATGCGACAAGGCCTGCCCTGGACCCCACCACCAGCAGGACAGCACCCCGCACACCCACCCATGCACACACCCTGCCCCAGCACTGGCCCCAACAGACAGCACAGCTGCCCACTGTGGTGCATGGAAACATGCGCCACACAGGCTGTAACACAGGGCATGGACAAACACCCACCCTGACCCAAGGGCACCCCAACACAGGGTCACAATAGTGGGGCAACAAATGCCGCTGGCGTGCGTCCACTGATGCTGTGTACCCACAGCCTGCACCCCACCATGGCACAGGTGAACCAGCCATCCTGCACATGCACCATGAAGCCATCCACCGCCAGCATGCGGCCAGACCACAAGTGACAGACATCAGAACACAGACACCGCAACAGACACCAGTGACAGCATGGAGGGGGGACAACAACAGCTTAGCCCACAGTGTCACCCGAGGCAGATGTGCAACAAACCGGTGACAGGAGGCAAGTGGCCATTGCGCTGTGCCCAGTGGGTGGCCGGCATGGACAGCCACCAGTGACATGTCAGCAGACCGTGCATACCACAGACATGCAAGGAAGCCAGCTGCACAGGCCATGGACATACTGATAGGGGCACCAGGGACACAGCGCATGCACCAGGGACCACTGCACACAGGCATCCAGTGCACAGGGAACAACACACATACCACGGATAGGGACTGGGTCCCCCACCCACACCATAATCTGGTTCCTGCTGGACACACACACGCCCAGGTCTGCACCACCCCCAATGCCATACACACCACTGCAGCCAAGCACCATATGCCTGCTGCAAATCAGAGACCATCACAGTTGTCATAACA
This sequence comes from Neoceratodus forsteri, assembly GCA_016271365.2. Classification (NCBI taxonomy): domain Eukaryota; kingdom Metazoa; phylum Chordata; order Ceratodontiformes; family Ceratodontidae; genus Neoceratodus; species Neoceratodus forsteri. The sequence continues at coordinate 23,665,881 of CM028135.1, read as the reverse complement.
AACAAGTGTGTATTAAAGGGGTGAACTGTACAAACATCACAAAAAACAAAACTATGTACAAAGTGGGGGGTGGAAGGGCCACAAACCAGGTGGGGGTGGACATTAGGCAAGGGTGTACATCAGGGAGTGGGATGAAGGGGTGTGAGGGTAAGTCCAGGGGGGGAATGCACAACACGTGCGATGGAGGTCCTAATGGTGACCCCTCTCCCCTCTACGGTCCCTGTGGCGCCTCCTTCGGTCTCCACGATCTGTTCTCTGGAGCAGCTCCAGAGTGGCCCGGGACAGCTGCAGAAGCTCCTGTACGTTCCACTCAAAGGCAGTTCAGCGTTGTCCACCTAGGACAAGGGAGCAGAGTCAGTACACGTGACTGGCCAGACCCCTGCAGCCCACCCAATGTGCACAGCATACAGCCGTGGGCCACGTCCCTGTGATGGCATGCAAACACCCACAAGACCCACCTACCCAGGCACCCATAGCCATGCGGAACACTGCACACACCCACCGCCCATGTCCTGCACAGCACCAACATGGCCGTACAGTGACATGGCTATGCGGTGCAAAGGCAGTGGCACAGCCATGGACTCAGTGCACGCACAGCCCACCTGTGACATCCACCCACGCAAGCAGTGCCACAGGGCAGTGCTGAGTGCACCATGTGGTGTGCACAGCAGTGGGGCCAAATGTGGGTAGCCAGACTCCTCCACCACCCTTGCAACCCAGCATGCACAGATGTAAGGGGAAACATGGCACTCACCTGCATCCTGGCCAGCAGGGTGTTGCTGGCCCATGGCCCCACCAACGTGGCCCGGCTGCATCTGCACTGCACCCACTCCGGCCTGCTCTCCCTGTTCACAGGTCAAATGTGCCCTACGGCGCTCCTCCGGGCCTAGAGTGCAAACATGGAGAGGGAAACATCAGTACAGGTCAGTAACAAAGCCCCACTCCGGTGTGTGCATGCTCGCACAGCCCAGCCATGATGCATCCCCCCACCACCACCACCAACACCCCCACTAGATGGCCCCCACCCCCCTGTGGCGTGGCCTTATGCACATCACGATACCCAGACAGACAGACGCTACCAGTGATGGGATGGAGCACCTACCTGACCGTGGCATGGCGCCTTGCCGGGCGAGTGACTACAGATGCCCCAGGCGGTCAGGATCCCACTGCTGGAGGTCGCCATAGCTGTGGCAACACTGCTTCACTGACTGGCTGATCGCAGTCGCCTCCTCCAGGCCCTCTGAGACCTCCTGTCACACCGCAGTCCGTGGCCTGTGGAGGGGTTCCTGCCCAAAGAGGGCACCAGCATGTGGCTCCACCAGGGCCACCAAGTTTGCCAATTCAGTGGCACTCCAGACCTGCGCTCTGGTTCTCGGCATTATGCTGTTCAAGCTGCAAACAAAATGGCACTCTGTAGTGCATGTGCCCCACGTGCGGAGGCAGTGCAGTACTGCGCTGACAGTCCCTATTGCGCTGTCACTGGACTGCATGGTAGGGGTACAATCATGTGGACGCCTGGCGCCTAGGGGGCAAAGTCCAACCGCAGGGTCAAGGATCTGTCCGCGCATGGTGCACTACAGCGCTATTGGGACGCCCAGCATGTAGCGCGGTAGGGTGCTTGAGTATGATGCCCTGCAGTGGCCTACCGTGCTGTGACGCTGTGGTGCCCACGGTGCACCAAGACAGAAGTGCCACACGGGCAAACAGCACACTAGCGCCACAGGCACAGTGGTGGCCATGCTCTGCGCTGCCTCCCGTGCACAGCAAGTCAGCAGCACCACATGCGTCGGCATCAGCAACCCGGGCATGCGCCGTGCGGTGCTGATTGTGCACGTCACAGTGCTGCGCCATAGCCTGAGCACGCTCACCTATATTGCGCAAGGTGCAACAGCACGATATTCAGCGAGCTTATACAAATCAGCTTATTAGCCATTCCACGGTGCATTCACTGCATTAACATCTACTTACAGTTGCGCCTGCCTTAATTTGCATGCGTTGCGCTATATAAATGCGACATGGGGCTGCAGAGGCCATGGTTAGGTACTGTAGTCCATTGTGGTGGGTTGCATGCTGTTGGGATGTGGGGACTGTGGTTTGGGAGGGCTGTATGGGACTGCACAGTCCAAGGTAACACCTGTCATTCCCACAGGTGGGAGCATGACCAAGCGTGAGGAAGAGGAGAAACAGGGAAGGGAGAGAAGGAGGAGGCCCAACTTCACCAGGGCTGAATCTGATGCCCTGTTCGAGGCATATCTGGACAAGGAACTACTGCTTAGCAGACAGTGGGGAACGCCACAGGCCCATGCTGCGGTGTGGCGTGAGGTGGTGCGTGCCGTGAACCAGCATGGCAGCCACCAGCGGTCCGTGAAGGAGTGCAAGAAGAAGGTAGGCATGGACAGGAGGCGGATCAAGGACAAGGTGGCTGCTATCAGGGCTGCACATGCTGCCACTGATGCGGGCCAGCCAGATGTACCCCACCTGACACCACAGGAGGAGTAGGTGGCCAACAGCATGCGGCATAGTGCCATCGAGGGCATTCCTGGTGGTGGCTTCCAGATGGGTGGCAGCCAATCACTGCATGGTAGGTCCTGTGCTGTCAGTGTGTGGGTGGTGGAGGGCATGCCACAGGACAAGGCGAAGCCACTAACGCTACTGTGTTCCCTTACAGCTCCTGAGCATCTACATGGGGCAGCAGTGCTGGGTGTGTCCACTGACGTGGAGGCCCTGGACATGGAGGATCACCCATCCACCTCCACAGGTGTCCAAGGAACCGGCCAAGTGCATACCTGCACGTCTGTCTGGACTGATGTGGGTGGTGCGGGACAAGGCCCTGCCTGTGTCGCAGCGTGACATTGCCCACGGTCTCCAGCATGCTGGGGCACAGATTGGGGCCAGATCCAGCACCGATGATGATGGACCACATGTCCCGGACAGTGATACATGTGGGACACAGGATGGTCCCACAGCAGGCAACCACACGGGCGTTACTGCGGGTGATGCCACCATGGCTGCCTGAATAACAACCCAATCCCAGCTTGTGCCTGTATGCCCCAGTGGGGCAGCACTGGTGTGCGTCCAGGGCGATGGGGCTGTTGCTGCAGCACCGGTAAGCCCTGGCGATCGGCAGCTGGAGGAGCAGTGCCAGCAGTCGGCCAGTGGCAACAGGGGGACAGTGTCGGGGGGTGGCGGCAGTGCACCGCATGTGGATGTGCCCTGGCATGGCTCTGGTGTGCAGCGCCCAACGTCAAGGGGTGCTGGCCAGCAGGGCCAGGAACACCACCAAGGACAGCATGCCGGACCAGAGGATGACCCCCTTGGATGAACCCAGCCATCTTCTCCAGGCTTCAGTAGATCAGCAGATGCGGCTCTTGATGGCGGTGGATGCACTCAGTGTGGTTCTGCGCCAGGCAGATGAGCGGTGCAGCAGGGACCACAGATTGCTCCTGGCAGAGATGGCCCGGCAGCGGGCGGATGTGACTGCTACCATTGACAGGCAAACCACTGCATTGACAACTGTCATGGCTACACTGGGCACCCAGTTCGGTGCCCAGCCGCCGCAGACACCGCACAGTGTCATATCCACCCCCCCCGTTCATGGCGCCGTGTGACACCTGCTATGTCGACACCGGGTTTGGCTGTGGGCATACAGAGCACACCTGGTCATGCAGCGTCACCCTTGGGGGACCATCGGTGCCACCCCAAGAGGCCACTGGTCAGCCTGGCATGGCTGGCAGGTCTCGGCTGGGCCGCCCATGCATCTGTGGCGGCTGTGGTACTGTGCCGCGTGACTGACCTGTCTCCCACCGTGGCCACTGTCTGCTGCTGCCCTATGTGCACTGTGGCGTGCATTGTGTGATGCATGGGTGAGGTGCCCGGCCCTGCACACACACAGTCCCTGTGCACACCCTCCCAGCTGCTGGCCACTGTGGCATGTGCATGATGATGCCTGCGTTGCGCTGTCCACCAGTGTACAATGGTGCCCAGCATCTGAGGCACGCACAGTGATGGCCACTGGGCATGGTTGTGTGGGGTCCTGTGTGGGGGTGGGGGTGGCGGTGGCTGTTGGGGTTGGTGTGCCACTTTCCTGTTGTGCATGTGTTGTGGTGTGTATGCATGTGTGTGCACATGTCGTGTTCGGCCCTGCCCATCCCTGCCGCCGTGTACGGTGCCTCTCTCAGACCCCTTCCCTTACTATGGTCTACCCCTGGTGTCCTGCCCTGCCTGTCTGTGGGCTGTGCACCTGCCCTTGGTGGTTGCGCATGGCCCTGTGACCTACCTGTGTTGTCTGAAGTGCTCCTCTGTAACAGTGTCCCAGTGCAGCTGTACCATCCAGATCAGCTGAGGGTCTCATCACCCGGGGGTGGCTGCCCTTCACCACCCAGACCGGCGTCCTCAATGTCCCCACTGCTGTCCCCCTCTTCAACCTCTACGGCTATCCTGCAGTCAGTGGCCATGTTGTGCAGGATACAGCAGTCCAGGAATAGCCCGCAGGCCTTTGAGGGGCTGTACTGTAGGGCACCGCCTGATGTGTCCAGGCACCAGAACCGTGCCTTCAGCAGTCCGAACACCTACTCAGTGTCATTCTGCGTTGTGGAATGCACCTCATTGTACAGTAGCTGCGATGGGGTCGTGGGGCGCCGGTATGGTGTGAGCAGCCAGGGCCGTAGCGGGTAACCATTGTCACCTGTGTGTAGAGGGAAGACATTAGCATGGTGGTCTGTGTCATTATGCCATGGGCCATCATGGCTGGTGCCCATGGCACCTATGACTATGCACCCCCCCATGTCTGCTCACGTTGTCCTGCGTGATATGCATACTTACTTACTAGATGGCTGGTGGGGATGTCCCCACTCTCAAACCTGTGGCACAGTGCAGACTGGTGCCAGATGAAGGCATTGTGTGCTCCCCCAGAGTGCGTGGCACAGGCATTGGTTATGCGCCCCCTGGCATCGCACACCACCTGGCAGTTTATGCTTGGGTATCCCTTGCGGTTAATATATGCAGCACCCTCTGGGCCCGGTGGCATGCGGATGCCTACATGGGTGCAGTCAGTGGCCCCGAGCATGCCAGGCAACTGTGCTACCCTGTGGAACTCCTGTATGTGTGCTGTGCGCTCTGCCTGTGTGCTGGGGAAATGGATGTACTCCGCAGCATATGGCAGCAGTGCACTGAGGAATTGTGTGAGTAGGCGTGACGCTGCCGACTGGGTTATGCCTGTCGTGTCCCCTGTTGGTCTCTGGAAGATGCCCGTGGTGAGCAGGCACATGATGGCCGTGACCTTTGTCTCCACTGACAGCGCATGGCTCTGTCATGTGGGTGCCTGCATCTCATCACTGCGCAGCTCACAGAGCTGCCTCAGTATCACCTGGTTCAGGTGGTACCGGCCCACAATCTCTGTGTCAGAGTACTGTTCGAAGCTGGTGCGGGCTTGGTACTGCCTGTTCTGGGCGTACCACCGATGGGGCCTTCCATGGCCATGCCTCCCTGCTGCCTGCCTTCTCACACCCCTCATTACCGCCTCCATCTGGAAGGTGGCGCTGGCCATGTCCCTGGCTGGTGTTTCCTCCCCCCGGGTGACTGTTGTCCTGTTCCCCCCGCTGTCTGTTCCTGGTGCTCCCCCTGCACCGGGTTCACCTCTGGCTGTTTGCCTGTGGCTGTCCTGCCACTTGCCACTGCCTTCAGTCCACTGTGGTACTCTCACGCCCTTTTCTGCACACCAGCACGGGCACACCCACTCCTACCCTCACTCTGGCACAGTTCTGGTGGGCCCTGTCCTGATCCTGCCCAGTCCTGCGCCCTGCTTCCTTTTTTCCTCTCTGGCTCTCTGTCTCCACGCTCCCACCTGTGGCTTCCCTGTGGTGCGTTCTTCCTCCACTCTCTTGCTCCCTTTTATTTTGGCTCATTTCCGCTGTCGCACAACTTCCGCTTGCTCTGCTATTGCACACGTCGCATGCTGTTGAATATCGCACTGCGCATGTTATTCATGGTTCCGCCCCCTACGGTTGCGCTTGCATTCATTACTGTTGCACTCTAGCGCATTGCTTGTTGCACTGCGCAGCCGCCTCCCTCTGAATGCGCTATTAAATGGTGCATTCGCACTTGCGCTTAGTGCATGCCTGTTGCGCATGGCGCATCTGCTCTGAATATCCTGCTCTTGTGACTAATTCCTGGCTGTCTGCTCTGTGTAGTCCATGTACTGTATAAACTTACTTGTCTCTGTCATGTTTTGCCTCTCGCTCTCCCTCCTGGTCCCCACTGTGTGAATGGTTGAGGTCCTTGGGCTTTTCCTCATGAGGCTTCCCTTGCCATCTCTGCATCATTTTAGTAACCCTCCTCTGCACCACCTCCATCCTGTCTGTATTTCCTCAATTTCAAACTCCAGAACTGTGCGCAGGATTTTAAGAGTGGTCGCAGCAGGAATCTGTACAGAGGTAGGGTCACCACCTTTCTTCTGCTACTGAAGCCCCTGCCTGTGTCCCTGAGCTTGGTCCCCAGCAACATCAAATGCAGTTGGCAGATAACTGGAGCCTCTGATTTCTGTCTTTCAGGAGTCCAAGTCCCCCATAACACTTACTGGCAAAGGAAATGTGTTCAGTTTTTTTTTTTTTTTTTATTTGTTCAGAAATTTCTGTTTTCCTCGTTGCACCTAGAGGTGCAGTGGGACCTGTCATAGTCATGTTTTTAGAAGGCATGTTTTTGGAACGTGTTGTGTTTTATGTTTATAACTGAAAATTGGACACATATGTGTTGAGATCTGGAAGGGACCAAGTGTTCTCAAACCATCAGAAAAATATTTAAAAGAAACAACAGGAATACTGACTCATTTAGCAGTTGCAAAAACATTCTTCGGTAACTGACCTGTGACAAGCTCAGCTATAATTTTTATTGTCCAGTTAACCATGAGCCTTCTTCTCTACACCAATTGATTCACAAATCTTGTTAACCGGAACTAGGTGTTTCAGCTGTAACCAGTTAACAAAGCCAGCTTACTTGCCATCTTCAACGCTTTACGTATTGGATAATGAATATCACAATAAAACAACATGCTGGTGTGAGCATCTGATCTTAAAAAAAAATAGCACAAACAGCTCCAAGCCTTTGATTTGAAGTGTTTTGAAGCTGAAGTTCCAGGAAGACATTAATAGGAGTGCATGTGGTTATTGCTAAACACAATGGACTGTCTCCAGAGTTTTTTTCTGGAAATTCAAGCAGTGCTTTGTAGCTTTCCAAGTAAAGTTTAGCATTCCCTGCCTTAAATAGAATGTAGCCATAGATTTGGCTCACAAAAAGTGTTACCAGATTCAGGTGTGTGTGTGTATATATATATATATATATATATATGTATGTGTGTGTGTGTGTGTATATATATATATATATATAGAATACATAATGGACTGCAGTGGAATAACATGTATCTCCACTATTGAATGGTAAGACCCATAACTCACGAGTGGCGAAGCCACAAGTTAGTTATAAAGGTCTTGCCACTTATGTGTGGAGATAAATGTGTTGTTCTACTGCAGTCCATTATGTGTTTGATATATATCACACCATTTGTAGTGCTTTTACTGGTGTTTTACCTTGTTTTAGCTTAAAATTGCCTTTCTTTCCATTGTAAGTTCCCTATCCGGCCCATTGTTCTCTGTGTTCCATTTCCAGATTCTAAGTGGAAATAACACGTTCTAAGTTATATAAATGTCATTCTAAGTTATATAAATGGTGTTCTAAGTTGCATAAATGGTGTTCTAAGTGAAAATAAATATCTATCACAAAATAACATGATTTAATTACCACTGGTGTGGTATATATAGGGGATACATGATGGGCACAAGTGTGATATGGCAAATATTGTCACTCCTGCAGCGTGAGCTCTGGATATCTCACGAGTGCTGAAGGCACTCATGAGATATCCAGAGCTCACGCTGCAGGAGTGACAATATTTGCCATAGCACACGATCTGCACATTATGTATTCAATTTATACAATAGGGCCAAGAGTTTCAGAAGTGTTGTTATGTTGTCTTGTGTTCTGTCCCTGTTTATGTGTTTTCTCATTCTGTGTGTGAGTTTTTCTGAATGGGCTGGCAGTGTTACAAACTCTGGGAAACAGATGAGTGTGTTTCGCAATGCTAAATGAGTTAGTTTTAGGTAGGAGTGAGAAACAGACTATTTTGTGAAGCTGTATTCTTTAGAAGTCTGGCTGCAGTCAAGCTGAGAGTATCATAGTAATGGTAATGGGCTGAGAGTCAGAGTGTGAGGAACAGATGAGACTGTTTTTAGTGGTAATTGAGATAGCTGCAGGCAGCAGTAAGGAACAGATTGTTCTGTGAAGCTGTGCTCTTTAGAATTCTGGTTGCAGTCAAGCTGAGAGTATCACAGTAAAGAGGTGGAAGTTAGAGTGTGGGGAATAGGTGATAGTGTTTTGTAATGCTAACCAAGTTAGCTGCAGGCAGCGGTGAGACCTCTCATGTACTGCTGCATTTGTGTCTATGGTAACAGCACAGGTGTTTCTTGCATGCTGAGGGGAAAGCTACCTAGAGTGAATCATGATATCAGTGACCTTTGTGTGACCCGTGTTTGTAAATGGCTGATATCATCACAGTAGAGCAGAGGGTAAAACTATCACACTGTAGTGGATGATGCACTGTTTTATCTCACTCATTTATCACTCACCCCATTGTATAAATATATATATATATATGTTTTCATGGCAAAATACTCCGTTTAATGCATCAGTTAGGGTTGTTCCACAGTGACAAAAGCGAGGAAATTTGGTGTTAGGGTTGCCAGCCCTTGCACCCAAACCCACCCTGTCCCCACCAACAGGCATCCGGGGTGGCGTTAGGGGTTGTCAGTCTAACTCTTACCCCATCCCATGTGTAAACAAGCTGAGGTGGTGCAGTATAGGAGAATGGGGTGAGAGTTAGGACCGACGACCCCAACGCACACCCCGATGCCTTTTGGTGGGGATGGGGTGGGCTTGGGGTGCAAGGGGTGGCAACCCTAATACTGAATTTTCTTGCTTTTGTTGCTGTGGAACAACCCTAACTGATGTATTAAATGGAGTTGGTTTTTTTTGCCATGAATTTCCCTTCTTTTTGAGAATGAGCACTATAAATAGTGAATGGAATGTGGTGGTGGGAGCTCTGGGCCCACATGTGATTTTTTTGTCACATAGTAACGCTAACGGTAACGCAAATGCAAGCACAAATGGTAACGCACATGGTGATGCAAACATAAATGATAACGCAAAAGGTAAGAGAAACACAAGCGCAAACATTAATGAAAACAGAAATGGTAACGCAAATGGTAATGCACATGCTAACAGCAACAGAAACGCAAATGGTAACAAAACAGTAACGTAAACGCTAACGCCAACGAAAATGCAAACGGTAAGAAAAATGTAAACGGTAACACAAGCACAAACAGAAATGCAAATGGTAAAGGCAACGGCGCCGCAGAAGGAAACAGTAACGCAATCGACAGCGGAAACACAACTGAAAACACAAACGCTAAGGCCAACAGAAACGCAAATGGTGACGAACATGCAAACAGTAACGGTAATGCAATTGGAAACACAAACAGTTACAGTAACAGCAATGATGACGCCAAAGCGAATAGTAACGCAAATGGAAATGCAAATGCAAGCGCATATGGAAATGCAAATGAGAACGCGGACGGTCACGGTACCACAATCGGAAATGCAAATGCTAACGGTAACACCAACGATGACGCCAAAGGAAACACAAATGGAAGCGTGTACGCAAATGAAAATGGTAATGGACACGGTGACGCAAAATGAAATACAAACAGAAACAGTAATGAAATGCAAATGGTAACAGTAACGCAAATGCAAGCACAAATAAAAACGCAAAGGGTAATGCACATGGTGGCGTAGATGGGAACGCTAATGCAAACGGTTACGGAAACGCAAGTGGAAATGCTAACTGTAACAGTAACAAAAGTGCACACCCTTTTTTTCCCCAAAAGCTGCACTGAGAAACGCAGTGAATACAAAGAATGTTGCATAATGGGCCTCAGAGCAGACATAGAAAAAAATTAAAATTTCATACAGTTTATGACTTTCCTGGCTAGTTTTGTACTTAGCCCTCTAGTGGGGGACTAAGCATTTTTCCGACGAGAAGTCCGTATCGCGAAGCGTTTTCAAGATACGGGGCCCGAAAGGTATGCACGGATACTGAATGTTAGTCTATGGGAAAAATAGTCAACTTCAGAGTACCATAACTTTACAGCCCTCTTATATTTTGTCACCAAACCACCAAAAGGCACATCTGTGGGTTGTTGGCCTTCTTCCCTCTAAATTTCAGCCCAAAAGACCAAACTGTTCTTTTGCAGCAAGGTGGCAAAGATTTCCTAATCTTTTGGCCATAGTGTTGCAAAGTAGTGTAGTGATTTGCAACACTTTCACAAAAAAAAAGGCACGAAAGTGTAGAATGTGTGACACAACAGTTTACACAAACTTTAAAAACATATTTCTGGGGTGTTTAACCCCCCCAAAAAAGACATGGCTAGCATCCTCAGGGCTCGACTAAGTGAACACAAAAATAATTGTGTCGCTAGAGGGTCCCAAATTTAAATGCCAAGCATTACTGTGACCACCAACTGAAAATAAAATGGTGGATTTGCGACACGACAGCCGGTGGTCATGAGGGTCATTGAGTGTCCTGCCCTCCCCCAAATAGGAACGGAATCGAAGCCGGAGACTGCTGCAGCCGGTGGTCGTGAGGGCCATCGAGTGTCCTGCCCTCCCCCAAATAGGAATGGAATCGAAGCCGGAGACTGCTGCAGCTGGTGGTCGTGAGGGCCATCGAGTGTCCTGCCCTCCCCCAAATAGGAATGGAATTGAAGCTTGAGAGTGCTGCAGCCGGTGGTCATGAGGGCCATCGAGTGTCCTGCCCCCCCCCCAAATAGGAACGGAATCGAAGTCAGAGACTGCTGCAGCCAGTGGTCATGAGACCATCGAGTGTCCTGCCCTCCCCCAAATAGGAGTGGAATCAAAGTCGGAGACTGCTGCAGCCGGTGGTTGTGAGGGCCATCGAGTGTCCTGCCCTCCCCCAAATAGGAACGGAATCGAAGTCAGAGACTGCTGCAGCCAGTGGTCATGAGGGCCATCGAGTGTCCTGCCCTCCCCTAAATAGGAATGGAATCAAAGCCGGAGACTGCTGCAGCCGGTGGTCATGAGGGCCATCGAGTGTCCTGCCCCCCTCCCAAATAGGAGTGGAATCAAAGCCGGAGACTGCTGCAGCCGGTGGTCATGAGGGCCATCGAGTGTCCTGCCCTCCCCCAAATAGGAACGGAATTGAAGCCAGAGACTGCTTCAGCCAGTGGTCATGAGGGCCATCGAGTGTCCTGCCCCCCCCAAATAGGAATGGAATCGAAGCTGGAGACTGCTACAGCTGGTGGTCGTGAGGGCCATCGAGTGTCCTGCCCTCCCCCAAATAGGAACAGAATCGAAGCTGGAGAGTGCTGCAGCCGGTGGTCGTGCGGGCCATCGAGTGTCCTGCCCTCCCCCAAATAGGAATGGAATCGAAGCCGGAGACTGCTGCAGCCAGTGGTCATGAGGGCCATTGAGTGTCCTGCCCTCCCCCAAATAGGAACGGAATCGAAGCCGGAGACTGCTGCAGCCGGTGGTTGTGAGGGCCATCGAGTGTCCTGCCCTCCCCCAAATAGGAACGGAATTGAAGTCGGAGACTGCTGCAGCCAGTGGTCATGAGGGCCATCGAGTGTCCTGCCCTCCCCCAAATAGAAATGGAATCGAAGCCAGAGACTGCTGCAGGTATGAAACGACGAATTACTAAGCCCGGGTGGCCGTTTTTCTGAAAGCTCCAGCTGCACATGTTGGACAAAGGACTTTGTGCTTTTGGCACCATTTTTCAAATGTTCCTGGTTGGCAGAGCAATGGAGATATTTTTTTTTTCTGTTGTAACCCTGGTATAGGATGCTGTGTTTTTTACTTTTACTCCGTGGTACTTTAATTTGTTAACTCAGTTCAGCTGTATTTCACCCATCCTTAGTGGTTACATTAACTTTAATTTGGAGATTTGGTCTGCATCCAAGCTCCAAAAACTTGAGATTGTGCCATACTCACTCGGGCTCCTTAATGTAATTTAGCCACTGGCATTTACAGGACATTTTCCCCCACAGAGGAGTACTTAACTACTGGGCCCCTGCCTACAGGAGGTAAACTGCTGGTAAATGAGTTAAAGAATATTCCCAATCCACAGTATTGATTATTCATTCTAAAATATAACAGCTCCTGCAATTTATATACAGCTTATGTGATAGCGATCTACAAATTAGTTAAGTAGAGTTTAACACAGGAATCAACTTGATATTTAACAGCACAGCAGTGCCTGGTACCACCTAATGTGTGTTAGCAGAATCTTTGTACGCTAGAGAGAAGACTTGTTTCAGCCACAGCACTTTTTGGAAAGCAAGCCTAACTCCACGCTACTGCATAACGCCGTTACCTCCGATTAGATTAAGCTAGCCCCCCCTTCCCTCTACCCGCTAGAATTTTAGCAAATCTGAACTCGAGTATCAGAGTAAGCTGCGCCAGCCCCTCCTTCTCCTACCTGATATAATCTGCACGTTTTGTCTCCTTTCACAGCCGGTGGTTGTGAGGGCCATTGAGTGTCCTGCCCTACCCCAAGTAGGAATGGAATCGAAGCTGGAGACTTCTGTAGGTAGTAAACGACGAATTACTAAGCCCGGGTGGCCGTTTTTCTGAAAGCTCCAGCCGCGCATGTTGGAGTCTGCCGGCGCTATGCACCAGCTGCCCTACCACCACCCTTGGTGAGCACCGCCTCTTATAGGCTGGGTCCTGTGCCAAAAATAACCAATCAGCTCAATTCCTCATTTGCAGGTTATGGTAACCCTACACTAGTGGCCGCCCCATCACTCTCTCAGCTGCCTAAACCCAGCGTCTCGTCATTCTGCCTCTGCATATTACTGTACTGAGTCTACTCTTCCCTATAACATCCCTCCCACCTGCCACCTACCCTGAAGCTCTGTTTTCCCCCGCTACATGCTCCACCTGGGCAACTTCTTCCCCCAACACCATCTACACCCCCAGCCCATCTCCACATGCCACTTTAATTAATTGGAACGTAGGTGCTACCGTTCTGCCACCTTCCTTCCATGCTGGGCTGTCAGTACTACACCTATTGCCTCAAAAAACTTTTCACTAACCCCACAACAGCTACCAATCCCCCGCAAGGCGAGATGGGCACCATTCATAGTAAAACAGTTAATACCACTACTGCTACTCCTAGCAGGGGATGTTGAATTAAATCCCGGGCCACCTCCCCAACAACATCACCTCCCCTACTCTCCAGTTATCATGAGGACTTAAAATTATGCACCTTAACATATGCAGCCTCCTGAACAAAATCACCTCCCTCCAACCGTACATTCTCTCCCTATGCCCTGATATCCTTATTATCACTGAAACTTGGCTGAAACCCCATAACCTGGATGCTGAATTATCCATCCCTGGCTATTCCCTCACTCGATATGACTGCCCGGGGAAAAAGAAGTGTGGGAACATTGCCATGTTCTTCTCTGCTAAGCTACACTTCGCACCAGTCCAACTCCCCAACCCTACGCATCCTATAGACTCCCTCCTACTCAAAATATCACTCCCTCACGCTATCACTTTATATATAGCAGGGTCCTACTGCTCTCCAGACCCCCTCCCGCATGCCATCCTAGAACACCTAGGCACCCTAAAATCACTCACCTGGGGGGGAGAACTACACATCCTTAGAGATTTCAACATCAACTGGCTCTCTAATGCAAACTCTAAGCTCAAAAACCAGGTGACTGCACTAAACCTATCCCAACAAATCACTAAACCCACTCACTTAAATCATAAATCCCTTAACCACTTTCTTCTTGACTGGACCCTCACCACACACCCCAGTCGGGTTCTAGAAGGTGGTACCCAACCCGATTCCCTAAGTGACCACCACATGATTTACATACAGTGGTTGTTACAGAAAAGGTGACTGTACCGCGGTAATTCCCACGGAAAACATTATCGCGATGCATCAAGTATATGCGGTAAAATCACATTGAATAACTTTGGGGGTTTATGTAAAAATCGAGGTCATTGTTACTAAGTGGTAGCAAGGAATTACCGTGCTACTGTCAACTTTTCTGTAACAACCACTGTAGTAAGGAAAATATTCAAGCCCCAGTCTCTGCTCCCATGAGTACTATTCACTAGATCTTACAAATCTCTAGACCTTGCTACACTCCTAACCGATCTATCTAACACTGATTGATCAGTCATTCTACACGCCTCCTCCATCGACTCGGCCCTGAAATTTTTCAGATCCAAATTAATAGCTATCTGGGACAACTACGCACCTCTCAGAAGAGCCCATGTAAGGGGTGCCCACCTAACCTGGGTTAACGCAAACATTATCGAACAACTTCAAGCTAGGGACATAGCCTAGAAATCTTACAAGGTAACTGGCACACAGGCAGCCCTCGAACACTACCACACACTCTGCAATGTATGCACTAGGATAATTCGTCAGACCAAAGCAAACTACTTTAAGGTCTCTTTCCACTCAAACTTCAACCACCCAGCGAAATTCTGGAGGTCAATGAAATCACTGCTTTCTCCCCCTCCTCAGCCACCCACCCAAGCCCTGAATGTAAATGGCTCCATGGTCACTGACTCAGGCTATGTGGCTTCTGCTTTCAAGACATGTTTTACTAACTGTGCCTCCTCCCTTCTATCCACAAACATGTACCCCCCCATGATCTCACAACCACCCTTGCCACCCCAACCCCTGTCCTCCCACTTCTCGTTTCATCTGGTCTTCCCAACCGAAGTACTAAGAGCCCTATGTTCATTCAATCCTTTCAAAGGTAAATGCCCCTCTGGCTTTGACTCCAGGATGCTATACCTATCTGCCCCAGCCATCACCACCCCACTGGCCTACCTCTACAACCTCTCTTTCTCTCTCACCAAAATCCCCAGCTAAATGGAAACATGCCACGGTCATCCCTCTCCTTAAAGGTGGCCACCCCTCCTTGCCAGGCAATTACTGCCCTATCTCCCTTCTCCCTATTGTAGCCAAAGTCCAGGAACAACTTGCTCTCTCCCAACTATCTGCCTTCCTTGACTCCTCCTCCTTTCTCTCACACTACCAGTCTGGCTTCCAGAAATCGCACTCTACTATTACTTCCCTACTAAGGTTAACAAACGACATCCTCACTGGCATGGATAAAGGGCACGTCACCTCAGCTATCTTCATCGGCCTAGCTAAAGCCTTCGACACAGTCTCCCACTCACTCCTGTTATCTAAACTAACCCTCGCCAGCCTCTCAGGAGAGACCACCAGCTGGTTCCACTCTTACCTGGAAGGGAGGCAACAAGCAGTAAGAATTGGATCACACACGTCTGTCCCACTTCCTGTCACAATAGGGGTGCCACAAGGCTTGGTCCTTGGCCTGCTACTCTTCTCTATCTTTCTAAATGACCTACCCTCAGTGTGCCCTCTCTCATCCATACACATGTATGCTGATGACACAGTACTATATGCCACAGGTCCCTCTCCCGCTGAAGTGTCTTCCAGACTCCAGGAGGATTTTAATGCAATCCAGCTCTGGTTCCACTCTAACCCGCTATTTCTCAACCAAGGAAAACTGTCTCACTCACCTTCGGGGCCAGACAAAGGCGCTAGCGGTCTCCTCACATCCCCTACGTTCCACACCTTAGATTGGACCCTCTTGGAGACCTGCACCTCATTCAGATACCTCAGGGTCTGGCTCGATCAACACCTCGGCTACTCAGCCCACATTGATGCTATCCACAAAAAACTTCACCTGAAACTGGGAGCCCTTTATTGGAACAGAGGTTATATTCCCCTGACAACCCGCAAAGAAATTGTTCAGAAAATGATACTGCCGCTTTTTGACGATGGGGACGTAGTTTATAGCACGGCCCCCAAGTCCTCCCTTGGCAGACTTGACCCTCTCTTCCATTCATTCTGCCATTTTGCCCTGGACCGCCCACCCACAACTCACCACTGGTGACCTCTACAAATCCTTGGATCTACCTTCCTTACAGGATCGGAGAACGGTGCATTGCGCTAGGTTAACAGCAAAATACTGGACCCAGTCCTTCCCCTGTACCTTGCAACTACCCTAGCTTCCCAAACTCTTTCAACTTATGCCCTCTGTAACACAGACTCCAGGCTCCTCTCTCTTCCACGTATGTCCTCTGCCAAAGGTCATCATGCTTTCAAGTACCGAATGCCTTACGTATGGAACTCCCTCCCTGCTGAGCTCAGACACTCCACCCTCCACTCAGCAGTTCAACCTTCTCCTCAAACAGCATTTCGTCACCGCCTGCACGTGCAGCTAGCCCCATAGGCAGCTGAATGCTTGTATCTCTGTAGGTTTGCTCGTATGTTTGTTTTTACCGTTAACAATCCTCTATTGCTGTGGCACTTAGCCTCACTGTGAGCTCTAACTCTCTTGATGCACTAGTATCTATTCCCCTGCCAAGAGGCAGGTGTATCTTGTACAATGTGTTTTCTTTCAAACTTGTAATGTACCACATCATGTAATGTTTGTTTGACTACTGTCTATCCAAATCCCCCCTCCCCCAGGATGCATCTGGAATCGAGCGTTGCACCGCTCAGCATGCCTTCCTGGTAAAACGTTTAAATAAATAAATAAATAAAATAAACTACAGAGGTCATTTGCGACACTAAAAACTGCATTTGTGACACTGTCAAACTTTTTTTAACTTTTCCCATTGACTATAATGGGAAAATTGTTTCTTGAATATCTTTTGAACCGTTTAATATTTTTTCACAAAATCTTTGAAAGACACATCGGGGACCATGGCTGCATGCTCTCTGAAGGTTTCAGAGTAATCGCACAGACCGTGCGATCTGTAGGTGTGAGCAAAAAATGTGCAAAAAAGCATAAATACGACATTCTACGGTGCTATGTAGCTCCGCGACCGTATATCTGACCATTATGAAACTTGGCAGCTCCAGAGCTCTATGGTACCCGCTCCATGCATGCCAAATTTCAGGCAAATTCATCATATGGTGGCAGAGTTATTAAGCTGCCAAATTTCACACTTTAACCTTAAATGGGGTACTCAGCCCTAACTATAGTGGCACTACCGTGCCACTGTAAAATATATATATATATATAAAATCAAAAACTGTTAATGTACTAGTTAGGTTCCAGGAGAAAAGTAGGAATGTCTCATTAGGTTTCAACTCCAATACCCTACCCCACTCTGCAGGCAGCAACAGGTGTGTGTGTGTGTGGGGGATGCCTTAGCGTTGTCAACAGTAACGCTCACCCCATTCTCATATAACGTACTAATCTCAGCTTACTTATGCATGGAACAGGGTGAGCGTTAGTGTTGCATAATACATAGAGTATTGAAAGTGACTATTCTGATTGGGGAGGAACAACAGACTTCTAGATGATGTGTCCTGCTGTATCTCCTGTCCCACGGAGTTATGACAACTTTGGCAGGTATTTGTTGATACCCAAAAGTTGGTGCAGTTATTTCCCTCCTATTCCCAACCCACCAAACTAATTACAATTATATTTGTTTTTTTAATTTGCCATAGAAGGATAGCTAATCAAAGATACAACATTTTATTTACAGTGACTTAGTTCATAGCTGGTACAACTGAAAGATGGAGAGGGCATGTGACTTGCCAAAGTTTCTTTGAAGTGCAGCAATGAATGCTATGCTATTTGAATGCTGATCTCCTAATTTACACTTCTGGGCTCCAACCACTGAATCCCATAGCCTCCCAACAATTAGACAGTTAGTTACAGCTAATTCATTCCAGATTCTACAGCAAACCAATGCATGAGAGGAACAAACCAGTAATCAAATTAATGTTTTTTTTTTATTGCATTCTTGTAGTGCTAAAAAAAGCAACTTTAGGAATTTGTTTTAAAAACAGAGCTGCGGTTTACAGCACAGTGTGGGCTTTCTGCTTTTCTTCGCGTTTCTCCTAATTAAAGTTTTTATTAATCACTCCATACCACTTTAACTACTTAGAAGAAGAAGAAGCTACTGCCCATACCCTGGAGAATGCTTTAAAATAGAGCTTCTGAATGCAAAAAAAAACTTTTATTTAAACTGGAGTATTCTATCACTTAGCAGTTGTGCAGCAAGACAATGTAGTAACATAATTCAGTAAGGTCAGTAGAGACTCTAGTTCCATTATGTCCAGCCCTCCATTCTAAATGGAAATGCACATTCTGTGCAAACATATACTCATTTATGTTTCCTGCCTACTCTACTACCCAAGGAACAGTGGGGTTCTCTTAGTATGCAGACATTTTTTCAGGTTTACCTCAAAGGCATGTATTGTCTTCATTCTACACTGATAGGTTGTGTCATAGGTTCACCACCCCTTGGGGGTACTATATGCCTTCTAATATTACCCCTGTACTTACCATCTCTGTCCTTAAGAGTATTCCCCTACATCCTGCTGGACAACACTAGATCAAACGTGTCTGTCTGTTCAGTCTTGTTGATACCCTTGAGCAGGTGGAAGACAGAGATCATGTCCCATCTCACCCTCCTTTTTCTCAAAGGTGACTGTGTTCAGGGAAAACTCAATAATTTAGGTCTAGCAGAGAATGTGCTGAGTAATCGCCAAACCATAACAGAGCATGCATTTCTAGAGAAGTAATACACGCATTTGGTGAATTGGAAGGCACATGGACTGTGGCCGAGTGACTTTCAGCACACCCAGGAAGTGCATGCCCTGGAGTGGGTTATAGTGTTTCTAATGGAAAATGCTTTTCTTAATGGAAAAATGTTTTATTTTCCTTTAATTAGGTTGTTGCTAGGTAGAATAGGTGAGTTTGGTAACAAAGCCTTAGAGGTGACCTCATGTTTCTCTTTGATGTCATTCAGGACCTCTACCCCATGTCAGAATTAGGACTTGATTTTAAAACTCATCTGCATGATATCAGAGGTCACCCTTTGCCACTTGTAGGGAAACCATTCAGACACATTAGCCATAAATATTTATTCACCCCTCGTACCACTGGCCCCGGAACAAACTATATCTGGATGTTGTCATCAGCGAAACTAAGAGCATTTTCAAATATCGACTTGATAGATTGATTAACTCTGGGTATAATTTATCCTATTATTCTTTGGCTTAGTATAAGAGTGACATTAGCCACTGGCCTCCTTGTGCTTTATCACACCTTAGTATGAAAGCCTTGTGCATTTGAAAGAACCCAGGGACTGCATTTATTTTGAACAAACCTATGCCCTGTTGTGGATTTATGTGTTTAAAAAGAGGGAACAAAATGTTATTTATTTTTTTAATGGAAAAAACGGTTTAATTTTCATTAGGTTGTTGCTAGGTAGATTAGAGCAGGTTAGTTAGGAAATATGCAGTATCTAGGTAAATAATCATTGGTCAGGTTCTATCATTTAACCAGTAAAGTAGCTTGATTTGGTCAGTGTTTTACAGTCCGTTTTGTAAAATGGGTTAAGGAATGGTTGAGCAGCAGAAGGTGAAGGGTACATGTTAATGGCTGTGTGCCACAGTGAGTTAAGGTCACATGCCAAGTGCCACAGGCTCTGTGCTGGGATGAATACTGTTTAATATGCAGTATATATGTATATAAGGACATAGATAGCCACTGCAAATGGTAGTTAAATAAATTCACAGATGATATTAGGATCAGAAGGATAATGGAACCTGACTCAAAAAGGGTTGCACTGTAGAAAGACTTGAATTTGCATTATGGGCAGAAAACTCCAATAAAATGTAATACTGAGAAATGTAGGAGGTAAAATTAAGGGATTTAGAAAAGAATATCGCAAATATGGAATTACTTCATATACAAACAGTTGATAATCAGACCTTTCAAAATTTGATTTCTTTAAAAGAAGAATTTAATGGAATGGTAGCTGAATTTATGGAGAAGCAGGTACTCTACATTAAAAGTAAATATTACTCGAATGGGGAAAGGATAGACAAAATTATGGCGTGGCAAATTAAGTCTGCACAAGAAAAAAATATTACTGTATTACACAAATATCCAATACACAAGGGAAAATTCACACTAATCCTAAAGACATCAACAGAGTTTTTCATAAATTTTATCAAGATTTATATTCCTCTGATAATTTGGGCCCTTTTAATTCTCAGATTTTTTTTTTCAAAGATTAAGTTTCCTACAGCCCCCCTGAATCAGCTGGGGTTTTGGACCAGGATATCTCAGCAGAGGAAATAGCTATGGCAATTAAGAACTTGTGCCCTGGAAAAGCCCCTAGGCCAGACAGACTATCTATGGACTTTTATAAGATTTTTTCACAGAAACTAGTTCCTCGTTTAAAAAACTTGTTTGACTATATGTTTGATACACAGTTGTTGGTTCCTTCTTTTAGAGAAGCTATCATATCACTTTTTCTTAAAAAAGACAAGGACCCGAGAAACCCAGCTTCATATTGCCCTAGAAAATATTGCTCGTATTAATCCACCCGGATTAAAATGGCTTTATTAAAGGTAAATCTTTAAAGATCCAATATTCATCGTACTGTTGATATCATGGATTACTGTCAAAATCTTGATCTTTCTATGGTACTGATCGATGCGGAAAAAGCCTTTGGCCGGGTCAAACGGCCCTATATTAAATACATTATGAACAAATTTGGGTTTGGCCCTGGGCTTACTAAATGGATTGATATAATGTACTCGGATCTTGTAGCCAGCGTTAGAACAAACATGGACATATCTCCCATAATACATTTACAACGTGGCACCCATCAAATTTGCCCGCTGTCATCCCTGATTTTTGCTCTTGCTATAGAGCCTATGGCTATAGTATTTCGATGCTCTACTAAAATACAAGGTCTTGTTACAGATGGTCAAGAACATTGTATCAGTCTTTATGACGATGACACCCTTATATTTGTGAATAACCGTAACCAAAGTTTTCCACACATATTGGAGGTACTTTCACAATTTGGGGAGGTCTTAGGCTACAAAGTTAACTGGTCCAAAACCTAGGTTCTAGAAACTCCTTTTCATTCAAATCCATTTGACCCTCCATCACAATTTAACATAAAGAGGTTATCTCAAATTACATATCTGGGCATAAAACTGGATAATAAACTTAAGGATTTACAACCACTGAACTATGACCCATTACTGGAAGAAGTTAAAAACTTCTATTACACTGGGAAACATTCTCTTATACATTAATGGGCAGAATTAATGTAGTTAAAATGTTTATTCTACCCAAATTCATGTTTTTATTTCAAACTGTACCCAATATAATTACTGATAAATTCTTCAAAGGGTTAGATACTCTGATTAAAAAATTTCTTTGGAAAGGAAAGAGGCCCAGACTAAAAATGGATAAATTAATTCTGCCTTATTCTGAGGCTGGATTGACTTATCCTCATTTCCACATTTTAAATATTATTACTTTGCTGACAGTCTAAGCCTGGATATTCAGACTGTGCCTGGCAGTAGCGCAAGCGTGAGCACAGCACAACTGGGATGCACTGGGGCCAGGACAAGGTGATATTCAATGGTGATGCGCCATGGTGCCGCACTGTTTCATATGGTAGGACAGCGCACAGCGCAGTGGCACTGTGCTGGTGCAAGCCACAGATCAGGAGCACGGGGATGCACCAGCGCAAACGCAGTTGTGCTGGGTGCATCTGCCGCGATATTCAGCAGAGGGCATGCAAATGGGGCCATTTGCATGCCATTATGGCCCCATTTGCATGCCTTGCGCAGGGCAGCCCGATGAATTGTGCCTGGTGCCCTGTACAGAATGATGTGTGCACAGTGGGGGTCCTGGGGCATCCCCTGCCCTGTAGCTGCGATTGCGGTAAATCACTGTAAAATAATTCCCTGGTAGTCTAGTGGTACACCCCCCATTTCCCCAATTGTGGTAAATGGCTGTATAATAATTCCCTGGTAGTCTAGTGGTAACCCTCCTTCCTCACGTTTCCCCGATTGCGGTAAATCGCTGTAAAATAATTCCCTGGTAGTGTAGTGGTACACCCTTCCCTCCCGTTTCCCCGATCTTGATAAATAACTATATAATAATTCCCTGATAGTCTAGTGGTACCCCCCCTTCCTCCCATTGCCATGATCGCCAGTCATTCCCATGAATAAAATCCCTGGTGATCCAGTGGCACCCCCCACCGACTCACACAGGACCCCTTGCCCACCCTGCTCCCTCCTCCCCCATCATCGGTGGGTGGCTGCAACCAACCCGCATACTGCCTGGCCACCTGCCGAATGACAGGTCAAGTATGGGCTTACAGCCCATACTGTACCCATCATTCGGCGGGTAGAGGGGCGGTATGTGAGTGGGTTGCAGCCATCCACCGATGATAGGGGGAGCTGAGTGGGCAAGGGGTCCTCTCTTGGGTGCCACTGGATCACCAGGGCTTTTATTCATGGGACAGAATGGTGATCATGGCAATGGGAGGGAGGGAGGAGGTACCACTAGACTACCAGGGAATTATTTTACAATGATTTACTGTGATTGGGGAAATGGAGGGAGCAGAGTACCACTAGACTACCAGAGAGTTACGGGTGCTTGTGGACGGTGTTCTGGGTGGGCAGGGTGGCAACCCACGACTGCCGGCTGCTGTGTTGCACCCTGCAATACAGCAGCTCACCTGTGGGTAGCCAGGAGTTGTTTCTCTGATTCACAGTCTCAACTTTGAGCCCCCCTATGTGGCGCAATGCACGGTTGTGTCAGCATATGCACAGCACATGCCAGGCTGAATATCAGGATGTGCCGCATATGCATGGGCACACCCCCTGCATCTGCGCTGCATACATTTACATTGCGCCCCAGCACATCGGGATTTGCACTGTGCCTGGCAGCCTTTTCAATATCCCACCGGGGTGCAGTGCTGGGTTGTGCTGTTGCACCATGTACAACCCCTTTGAATAGCCGGGCCCTAGTCGCTATTCCCACATGGTTTAGTGAGAATAAACAGGTTTCCTCGTATCACATTGAAACTTCACGAACTCCATTTCATAACATTAAACACGCTCTGTATACAGACACATGTATAGTAAAACTTAATTTGGCTTTTGCTACGAAAACAACCATACATATCTAGAATAAAATTTTTCATGCTGAACACATAAAGGCTTATTCTCATTAGAGGTGCCAATTCATCTAAATGGTTATTTTCCACCATTGTTGCAAAACTCAATTTTTAAAAGTGGTATAATAAAGGTTTATAAGAAATTGGGCAACTCATGGAAGATGGCTACATACAGGATTTTGTGCTTCTAAAAAAAAAATATGATATACCCAATTCTCAATTTTTTTGTTATCTTCAAATACAGGATTTCATAAACAAAAACACGAATAAAGTTCAGGATAAAAAACTTAGTAATTTGGAATGCTTCTTTAAGCATCCCTCCCTTACAAAATCGATCTCCCAAATTTATAAAATTTTAGTGCCTAAGTGACAGCAAGTAACCAATCAGTTAAAAGTAAAATGGGAGGAAAAACTCAACGTACGGATTTCCAATATTATGGAAGAAGTCCATAAATATAAAACGTTGGGCGCTCAGATCAATCAGGATGCAACAAATTACCTTCAACGTTCTACACCGAGTTATTATATGCCAGATTTTCTGCATAAAACAAATTTAGGTATTTCATCATCCTGTCCAAGATGTGATTCTGAACTTGGAACTTTGGAACATATGCTTATCCTTAATCTTCCAAATTAGATATGTGGTGGGATTCGATCTTGTCATTTATATCTGATGCGATGAAAATCCCGTTATTTAAAAGTCCTTTGAAGATGTTATGAAGAATTGGTACACCATACAGTCTTTTGTCTCTCAAAACAGAGCCTGACTAATATCAGCCTGGCACGTTTTTAAACAGATTTTATTAAAATTGAAGGATCCCGACCCTCCTCGTTTCAATGCATGGCTAAACTCAATTATTGGGATACATGCACTGGAACAAATTCATTATATCTCAGTAAGACAAATGAAGAAATATGAATTGATATGGCAGCCTTTTAAGGATAAGCTTGAAACCTTTAGGAACTTCTGAGGGGACTATTTATAGATTTTTGGTATTTGGATCAAACATCCTTATGTGTATATTATAATTATGTGGAAGTCTTATCATGTTTCTCATTGGTTCTCTGATATCACTTGTATATGTCTCACAAGAAAATGTAATGTGTCACACTATTATTTTGCAGATTTGTATTTGTATATTGTGTCAATTTTAAATGCAATAAAAAAAATACTGAGAAATGTACTTTCCTACACTTTAGTCAGTACATGTGTGGCTTTCTAACTGAATGGTATTAAAATTAGAACGTCAGAAAATTAAAGGAGCCTAGGGGTGCTGGTTGCAAATACACTAAAACATAAGGCACAGTGTCACACAGCAGTCCGAAAATGCAACCAGATCACGGGCAGCAAAAAATAAATTTGTAAAGGAAAACAGGAATGTAATTCTATTCTATCTGTCACTGATGAAATCACATCTTGAGTACTGTGATCACGTCATCATCGTGTCTTTTGGGACATTGCTGTCTCAGCTAATTTGACCCTCTCTTTTGGGGGTGTTTGTGCAAAGTGTTCCAACACAGAAAAGCATGTACTGTATGGAGTGTTTCTTGTGGTTGTCAATATTGCAATTAGAGATGTTGCGAAGTTAAACTTTGCCCACGAAGTTCGTGTGAAGCGCCCCATATTTACGCTTTGTGGATTTTTCAAAAACTCCAGAATTTAAATTTTGTCATGTATTTATGGGCAATTCCATCTAAATTGTGGTTTTTTCCTAATGGCGCTAATTTTGTGGGAGAAATTTCACGCTTTATGCCATAATCCATGAATTTTGCTCAGCAAAATCCACCAATTAACTCGCAGAGCAAATTTCATGGACTTTGCACATCTCTAATTACAATCACCAGCAGCATTACAGTGGACTGGGTCTCTAGTAGCCAAACATTCCTTTTAGTCTCTGTGATAAGAAATTCAACAAACTGACCATAAAATGTGGATGGCACTGAGGATTCATGGTGGTCCTTTGACCATCCTGCCTTTTCTTCTGCTGATTAAGAGCCCTGATATCTCTGGGTAGACTACAGATCAGGAAGAACAGAAGAACATCTTTCTCACCTAAGATCTCTGAATAGTGCCTCAGCACATCTGCACACACATGTGCTAACTACACCTCCTCCCGAGCGATGGGTCGCATGATTTAATTAAGGTGTTTCAGCTGGATAACTCTTTGAAATACCAGTCAAAAGCTCTTTTCTTCAGTGGAAACAGGTGTAACTCTTTACTGCCACTGCCAAATGTACAAGCAGCTGTGCCTTTCTCCTGGACATCAGATGATTGGACATTGGGAGCCAGAGACCAACATTTTTTATTTTAATTTTCATTGCCTGGGAAGTAGGGGCTAGGCAGGTCTACCTTTTGTGTCTCGTACCGGATTGGGGAGGGGATACAGATGCAGACTAACATATTGAATCGAGTTAAGCTGTTGGTGATATTTTTACTGAAAGGTGGAAATTTGCCAGGGTACCGGGGAAATTCCCCTTTATTCCTTTGCTTTTGCAGCCCTTTTCCTTTCTTTCTGTGTAGATGATGTAACTAGTGCAGGGTTTTAAATAATTGATTAGCAGTTTTTTTCTTGGGACAATACTAACTGTTCAGAAAGTATTTATATAGGTTTTCCAGAAGTGTTATGTTTGTTAAATACAGTGAGGCAGGTGCCATGCATTTTTACAATGTTTTAGCACCTTTATGAGCAAAACGCTAATCAATTTTTACAGTTAAATAAAACCCTGTAGTGTCAGGGCCTTGGAGAGAATTATCTTTTGATTATTGTTAAACTGATTTGTCTATATTATGTTTTTCTTCTGGTGTTTACAATAAAAAATTCCCCTGCTCTTTTTGAGAAGTGCCATGGGATCTTTACTGTCCACCTCAATAACAACCAGAACAGGCTGACAGAACCTTGGTTTAACATCTCATTCAAAGGATGGCACCTCAGGAGTGCAGCACTCACCCCATGCGACACTACAGTGTCAGTGCTGGGATTTAACCCAAGTTCCTGATGTGGGACTAGAACCCACAGCCTTCTGATTTTCTGGCATCAGGGGGTGAGTATGCAGCCATGCTAGTGCCAGCAGTGGGAGATGCAGTAGTCTTCAGTGAATGTTAACTTTTGCATAAGCTCTGATTTTTTTTGTTTGCTGGTCCCATTGTCTTGCCAGGGCTAAGTAATCACAGAGGACTGTACATAGCCCATGGAGAAAAGCGGAACCAAAAAACATCTGATTGGAGATGATAAAAAAAAGATAAAAGCTTCAACATGCACTGCAGGCCATTGAATCTCCTACTGCTGCAGTACTGCTCTGATGTCAGCTACAGGGAATTCTGGGATTTGTAGTTACAGAAGATGTCAACATTGGTCTGATACAGTCTACTATACTACAGTAAACTAAATGGTAAGTAAATCAAAATGTTTTTGCACACAAAGTGCACATTAGGACCAGCCCCACACCTGAGTGTGGGGCTGTTTGTGCTGACTGTTCCCCTCTAAGTCCCCATTTCAGCATAGTCCTCAAATTAAAGCTCCATCAGGAATGTTTCTGATGGAACACATTGAATGTCATTTGCCGTTTGTTGGCCCCACTCCCTCAGTGTAATTAAGTCTCTCTTCAGACTGTACTCCTCTTCCCAGGATTCTGCCACCTTTACTGGCTTTGTGTCAGCTGTAAATTTACTGACCTTACTCGACTCCAGGGTCGTCAATAAAAATATTGTGCAGTAGGGTCCCAATACTGAACCCTAGGGAACCCCGTTGGTGTCGTCTGTCCAGTTCTATGTTGTCCTATGTACCACCGCCTGTTTAACTCTATTTCTTAGCTCTTATCTGTTGTGCTACATGTCCTTTAATTCCAAATTTCCTCAACTTCAGAACCAACTTGTGATGGAACCTGCAATAATATTTGTTGGCATGATAAGCAATAATGTGTACCCTGACAGATTCTACACATTCCTTAATTCTACAGAAAACAGAAATCAAACAACCACAGAAAGTTGGGAATCATACTGTCCTTCCAGTAATATTTTACAGATGTCAGCAGATAATAGGAAACAGACTCCCCTTCACGCATGCAGGAGGTTGCTAGAGTTGGCAAGTATCTCAAAAAAGGAAAACAACATTCTGCTAGACCCTTCCAGGCACAGGGTTTAGATGCAGTTTCTATGACACTATTATTGCTCACCTCCTTCTCCAGTAATTAATGGAGCTTACTCTCTCTGGTGGGTCAAAAGGGAGCCTGAAATCTGGTAGGAAGAGGATGAATGCAAGGCAGGCAGTTTTTATTTATTTGGTACCCTATCCAAGAAGCTCAGGCGCAATACAATAACAACAAAGCAGATAATAAAATTACATTACGATTACATGAAGAGGTGACACTGAGAGAGTGTGTCTTGGCTGGCCCTGCAGGATGCTGGGATGTCTGTAGGGAGGGGTATCACCAGCAGAAGGAGAGAGGTGGTGTTGCCACTTTAAAGATCACTGGTGAAACCCCACCTGGAGTACTGTGTCCAGTTCAGTTCTGGAGACCACATCACAGGAAGGTATAGAGGCTAGAGGCTGTCCAGAGAAGGGCATCTAAAATAGTGTAAGGGTTGCATCATAAGCTCTGTAAGGAGAGACTAAATGATCTCACTGCGTGCACCCTGGAAGGGGGGGAGTGACATGATAGAGACCTATAGATACCTCACAGGGATGACTAAGGTACAGGAGGGGGGTACTTTTCAGAGGAGAAGGTGTACAAAAACATGAGGGCATGCGATGAAGCAGGATTGGGGGAAAACTTAGGCGATATGTCAGGAAGTACATCTTCACTAAAAGAGTAGTGGATGCCTGGAACAGTCTTCCATTCCTTTTCTAGGTAGCGTCCCAATCCCCACCTAGCCACAGCCTTGTGCATCATCATCACACCAGTGAGGAAGAACAAAAGATGGCACGCACCGGGTCCATTTAGATAGACCCGGTACTTTTATTGCACCATATCCTAACATGCAAGAGCATACAAATTAAGTTACAAACTGATGTATGTCAGATGCCACCGACTACCCCTATGTGTCAAAGTCCACTGCTTCTTTTTCAGGGGTTCCCTTTTGTTTTAGTCATGGTAATACTGTTTGTTGATAACTGATAGCATACATTGACTTTGGTGTTCCAGCTTTTTGAAGTTTCGTATCATCACACACCCATCATTACTTTGCTTCCCTCGGTCACTGCTGAGAGCTCTCTTGCGGTGGAGGCTTCTCCCTGTCCCACCTGGAGAAAGAGTGTCCTATAGGAGGTTCCTCCTCTTGCTGGCCTGTAGCAGCATTCCGGACTTGGCCCACAAACCGGAATTGCTGGCATGGCATGCAGTTCTACATAGATTGTGCTGTTGGGCTGGCCTCATTGGCATGTTTTAACGTGTATAACCCTGTCTATTTATAAAGGCATCAGTAGGATATTTAGGGTTGAAAGAGATAAAATAAATTTAGTAACTTTAGGGCTTCCGGCTGGCCCAGGGGTTGTGTATCTTGTTTCCTTGTATACGATTAGTGGTGCAACTAGGAAAACAAATTTGTAAGCTAGAACCCTTTGGTGCCACTTTGCTGCCCATCATTGTAGACATGCCCACATTTGTTCCCCAGATCTCTTGTAAACTTCACGTTGCACTTCACGAACTGCATGAGAAAAGGAATAAAATACAACAGTACTTAGTTTTATGCAGTTAAAGAGACAGTAGCGCTTAAAAAAATCAGCTGGCGTAAAATAAAGTAGTCCCTTATTACTTTCTATTTCTGAAGTATTTTTCCTTTTACTATGTGCTTATTGGATAATTTCTACCTAATAGTATTGGGTGTGATGTGAAAAGCAGTGCTTTACCAGGAAGCAGACATGGCTAGTTCTGTTCCTTCCACTGCACCATCAGCCTGCAACCTCACTCAGTGTTACATCACAGGCCCTGCCTCCTAATTGGTAATGTGTCACAAGTTATCAGTAAGACAGCAGGGGATGGATTCTTCTTGGTTACTAGTGATGTCACTGTCTGTGAGGTCACAGTGCTGATGATGTATAGTGAGGAACAGAACTGACTAGGTTAGGCTTCTGGTGGAGTGCTTTTCCACACATCACACCTAGTACTGTCATGCAGAAAAATCTAATTAGCAAAATGGAAAAGGGGAAAAAAAATAAAGAATGCAGTAAGCACAAAGTGATTTATATAAAACCATCTCTTGGGTTATGTGACCTTAGTCCATGAGCTGCTGTTTTGTTGGATTGACTCTTGGTTGCTTTAACTGGATGAATTGCTGTACCATAGGAAACAAGGCTTAAGGTTATGGTTGGGGTATCTGGGGGATATGTCGAGCAAAGTCTGGTGGTGGGCTACAACACCGAAGGATTCCTTCGGTGGGTAGGAGGGCTTGGGTAGGTGGAAGGAGATGCTGGCAGCTTTTGCAGGTGAAAATGGGGGACAAAAACAGAGAGGAAAAAAACAAAACTTAAGTGGAGGAGTAAAGACCTTCTTAGTTTTAAATGTAATGCTATGCCTCACAACCTATCAACAGTTCTGTGGGGGAGTTAGCAGCATGGGCTGTGCTGCAGTGCTAACAGTAGTGGTAGTAGTGCAAACAAATTAACATACTACCTGTGCAATTAGGAAACAATCGGCCCGGTGGCACTGAGGGTTGAGGCACTGGACGCCACACCGGCGACCCAGGTTCAGGAACAGACTAGGGTCGCTTGGGGGCTGGCGGGGGAGGCAAGGATTGAGCGTCACAGCTCTCCTTCCTCAGGGTGGTGGGGTCTGTGCTGTGAATGGCACAGTTAGGGGGGCTCGCCCGTGCCCAGGGTGGTTGCCTTCGTGGAGGTGGAGACAGCTGCTGCACCCATTGCACAGTGCCCGGGTGCAAAAAGAGTTGAAAAAGGAGAAAAATCCCCGGTGGCAGGATGACGCCTTGCTCCCAGCAGGCACCGCTCCTAGGCCAGGCATAAGGTATGCCCTGGTAATTCCGGGGATGGAGCTGGGGGGTCGGGCAGAAGAGGGCCATCAGGAGGAGGCATAGAAACAGCAGCTGTGTTTAAAAAAATAAATAAATTAGGAAAAATCAGGGTGTGTGGGGGTGGAGCCCACCCAATTCTCAACAAAACCAGCTAATATTTAGCCCCCCCCACACCCCCAATTTTTTTCCCAGTATGTAGAGTGGTTCAGGAGTGATACACTAAAAAATAGCATAGTAGTATTTTGGTACACACGTACGTCTTACAGCAGGGTATTCAGTCCTCCGCTTACAACAGAAACAATATAGATATTTTATGCTATGTGCAAACCTGTTCTCAACACTGGTTGAATCACTGCTTGATGGTTTACAATTTTTGGAAGTTAAACACCAATTTTCCCATATCCTGTGTCATTTTTTGAGATTCCTTTTCTTTTTAATGTACATTATTCGTCTTGTTTGATGTCACCCCCCGGTTGGACTGAGCCCCATTCCCAGCATCCTTATCAACGTAACTGGAGCTTGTAACCAAAATCTTATCCTTGTAGGGTCCTGCCAGACTGGAGCCAACCCCCCCCGTCTCTTCCATTGCCATGGAGGCGGGGGTTCCTTGAATGTCCCTACAACAGATAGTGGCTGGGGTTGGGCATGAGTGCTTTACGGGATCCTGGTGCTTGGGACTATTTTCCCCCTTTAGCCCCACCCACAGGACACACTAGGGAACTTGAGCAGATGTGTGCAAGCATGCAGTTGTGCAAGGTCTATCTGATATCACCCTTCCTACTTTATCTGCCTGACTGCACTGCCACCTGTGGTCAGCTAGGTGGCAGTATTGCAGTGGCAGTGATGGCCCTCCCTCCTTGAAGGAAAATGTCCTCTGTGACACCTGATCCTCCTCCCCCCAGCTGGCCCAGTGACGGCTCAGGTTCATTCTCAAACCTGGATTGTCACCGTCATGGGTGGTGGCCCTACGGTGCACCAGTGGGCCGTCAATATTTTCTTTTTCTTTTTTTTCTAGCCAGCTTTTTGCTCCCCGTTGCCAACTCCCACCTTGCTTCGGCAATGGGAAGACATGGGTATTTTTATTTAGTCAGGTTCCCTTCCTAACCCGGGACCCCAGAACACAGTCATACATGCCTGTGGAGGCAAACATGCACCTCGTGACTCCGGTACCGGCCCCTTCCACCTGCCCCTAACTACGGCCAAGTCTCTCATTTGGGCTTGGCGCTACCAGCAAACCTCCACTTGGTGGCAGCCAAGAACCTGGGAGACTCCAGATCCCTCCCTGGGAAAGGAGAGCTGCCTGTTGGCAGCTCAATTCAGCTGTATGCGGCCCCCCCCCCCCCCAGCTGAACCACAGTACCCGAGTTTGCTCCCAATCTCAGCTCGATGGCATGGCACTAGGTGTGGCATCCAGTGCCTCAATCCTCAGCGTCACTGGGCCATCAACATTTCTTTTTCAGGATGTAACTCTCTTTCACTCAAACTGCATTTTCTCCTCTAAACTGAATGTTCTGCACAGCACTTCTGTACGTAGTCACTGTGTACCCCTTCCCAAAAAGCATGTCCAAAAAAGAGCTGTTTCAAGGTCAATATGCTCTCCTGGGGCAAAATTTAAATGAAATACATGCCATGTTATTTGATGTGGGGCAATTTAAAAACTGGGGATTTGGAATTCAGCTTTAAATCTGGTTAGTCTGCAGACTTAAAGAGCTAGTGGAGCCAAAACAGGCGAACAGGAAAATAATACAAATTTTAAGTAGTAGTTAGTTGCAACTTTTTATTTCTGAAGTATTTTTAACATAGAAACATAGACTTTGATGGCAGATAAGGACCGCTTGGCCCACCCAGTCTGCCCATTTCCCTACCTGTTGGATAAGCTGCAGATCCTAGTTAACCAACAGCCCACTTCTTCCTACGCCCCACCAGAATTGCCTTACGTCTGTCCCATGCATTCTTGAATTCCCCCACTGTTTTTGACCCCACAACCTCCAGGAATGCCATTCCATGCATCCACCACCCTCTCCAGCAAAAAATACTTCCTCACGTTGCCCTTGCACCGTCCCCCTCTAACTTCAAATTGTGCCCCCTTGTTCTTGCACATATCTTTTTCTGAAGGATGCTATCCTCCTGGACTTTGTTGAGTCCCTTGAGGTACTTGAAAGCTTCTGTTATGTCTCCCCCCCTGCCTTTCCTTGAGGGTATACATATTAAGCTCCTTTAGTCTCTCTTCATATGACTTCTGGTGCAGACCCTGTACCATTTTAGTTGCCCTCTTCTGGACTGCCTCCATTCTGTCTATGTCATTGTGAAGATGGGGTCTCCAGAACTGCACACAGTACTCCAGATGGGGTCTCACCAGCTGTCTGTACAAAAGGATAACAACTTCCTGTTTTCTATTGGTAATGCCTCTTCCTATACATCCAAGTATCCCCCCAGCCCTCTTTACTGCCTTCTCACATTGTTTGCTTACCTTGAGGTCATCTGATATGACTATCCCCAGGTCCCATTCCATTTCTGTTGTTGTTAGTACCTCCCCCCCAATTGTGTACTTATCCCCTGGGTTTTTGTCTCTCAAGGGCATTACTTTGCATTGAATCTAAGCTGCCATAGTTTTGGCCATTCCTCCAACCATGCCAAGTCCCTTCTCGTCCTTTCCACCCCACCTTGTGTATCAACCCTGTTGCAGATCTTTGTGTCGACTGCAAAGAGGCATCATTTTCCTTCCAGTCCCTCTGCAATGTCACTTATAAAGACATTAAAAAGGACCGGACCCAGTACTGAACCCTGCGGTATCTCGCTAGTAACCCCCCCTTTCTTTGGAGTGGACTGTGTTTACTGTTACCCTCTGTGTCCTGTTGTCCAGACAATTTTTTATCCAGGCTACCTCCCTGTGACCCACTCCCAGGCTGGCTAATTTGTTTATTAATCTTTTGTGTGGGACTGTGTCAAATGCCTTGCTAAAGTCTAGATTGACCATGTCCACAGCCCCTCCCTGGTCTACTACTTTGGTCACCCAGTCAAAGAAGTCTGTTAGATTCATCTGACATGACCTTCTCGCTGTGAATCCATGCTGTCTTGGGTCCTGTGCCTTGCTGGCCTCTACGTACTCAACAATTCTTTCTTTCAGAAGTGATTCCATCTTTTTCCCTACCACTGAGGGCAAACTAATAAGTCTGTAGTTTCCTGCCTCTGCTTTGCTCCCACTTTTGTGAAGGGGAATCGCATCCACCCTCCTCCAGTCCTTAGGTACCACCCCATCCTCCCATGATTTGTTTAAAAGGGTAGTCAATGGTGTAACTAGTTCTCCCTTTAGTTCTTTTAGAATTCTGGGGTGAAGCCCATCAGGGTCCATTGCTTTGTCCACCTTCAGTTTTAGGAGTTCTTTCAGAACCCTTTCTTCTGTGAATGGACTGGTGTCGACCCCCCTATCTAGATTGCTTCTGTTGATTGGATTAGGTACCTCCCCTTCCTCTTATTTTGTGACTACCGAGCAGAAGTATTTGTTCAGTATCCCTGCTTTTTTACTGTCACCCTCTTCCCACACCTCCCCTTTCTTAGCCTCACTATCCCTCCCTTGGTCATTCTTAGCTCCCTAATGTACCTATAAAGGTTTTATTCCCTTAACCGAGTTGGCTGTTTTTCCTTGGTTTGGGCCTTTGCTATTCTGGCTGCCTTCCCCACTTTCTTCTGCTTTAACTGGTACAGTTCTCTGTTCTGCTCCTTCTGTATTTCCTTATACTTCCTGAATGCTATCTTTTTCTCGCTAACCTTCCCCGCCACCTCTTTTGAGAACCATAGTGTTTTTTTCCTTCATTTTTACTTGTTCATTTGCTTCACACAAAGGCTCGTTGCCTCTGTGATGGCAGTTTTGATGTTTCCCCATTGTTCCTCCACCCCTCCTTCTTGCCCGTTTGCTAGTGCTTTTCTGAGACACTCTCCCATTTTGACAAAGTCAGCCCTCTGAAAGTCCAGTACCCTCACTTTGGTATGGCTTGACTCTATGGCTGTATTTATCATCGAACCACACTCTTTGGTGGCCACTTGTTCCCAGATGGCTGTCCACTTCTAAATTTGAGATCCTCTCTCCATCCCCATTTGAGAGTAGCAGGTCTAAGATTGCTCCTTCCTGAGTGGGTTCCAACGCTAGCTGTCTGAGGCATGCGCCCTGCAGGGCACTGAGAATGGTTCTGCACTTGGATGTGGCTGCAGCAAAGGTGCTTCAGTTAACATTTAGCATATTCAGGTCCCCCATCAACAATATCTCCCCTTTTTCTGCCATCCTAAGGAGGCCTTATATAATTTCCTTGTCCATTCCCTCCCCCTGAGATGGGGGTCTCTATACAACACACGTGGGGACTGTGGTGCCATTTTCTGTCTCCAGGGTGACCCACAGTGCCTCCTGTCATCCCTGTTTACCCTTTAGTTCTGTTGCTTTGATCCATTCCGTTACGTAGAGAGCTCTTCCTCCTCCTTCTCCTCCTTTTCTACTCTGTAGACTGTGTAACCTGGTATGTTGACATCCCAGTCATAGTTCTCTGTGTACCATGTTTCTGTCACTGCCACAATATCCAGGCGTCCCTCTTCCATCAAGGTCACCAGTTCAGGGAGCTTGTTAACTAGATTACGAGCAATGGTATTCATTGCCCTCCATTTCTTGATGGCCTTACCCCTTTTAGCGCCATCCCTGTCCTTACTGCCTTTGCCTTTTTCTCTGTTTTTCTTTTTCCTTTTACTCATTAGAAAGTCTTCTGTGTGATAATGTTGTGCTGG
The DNA here is from genome assembly GCA_016271365.2 of Neoceratodus forsteri. Taxonomy (NCBI): domain Eukaryota; kingdom Metazoa; phylum Chordata; order Ceratodontiformes; family Ceratodontidae; genus Neoceratodus; species Neoceratodus forsteri. The sequence goes on along the minus strand of CM028135.1, from coordinate 23,631,005 downwards.
GTGTGTGGAACAGCTCTTAGCCTGGCAGCTGACATATCTAACTGTACTGCCCCCACACAACATCTTCAGCATTATGAGCTCACTGACAGTGACATCACAGGTGAATGACCTCTTAGTCACTCACTTGCTGTTCCTAAGCAGCAGGATGTCACAGTCAGTGAGGTCTAATGCTGATGATGCAGTGGGGTAGATAGACGCTAGATATGTCGGCTGCACGACAACTGTTCCACACATCACACCTACTAACATCAGGTAAACAATCTTCTAATTAAACAAAGGGGAAAAGAGTACCTCAGATATAAAAGATAGTGGTTGGCTGCTTTTAAAATCTAATATTAGTTTTAGGCAGTACACTAGCTCTTTAACTGTATTCAGTCCCATATGTTTCGATTGGCTTTCTTTTACTAGAGAATTAGCAGACCTGGTTCCTCCCCATTAGTCCCCTTAATTTTTGTCACTATTTTCCCCATCCCACCAACTTTACTTTTGCAAGGTGGGGGTGTCAAATGACTGCCTTTCTTGTCAATGCCAGTTTCACTCTTTAGTCAGCTGAGCTCCTCCTCACCTCTAGCCCTAACTAGCTCCAGTGTGTGGTTTCAGTTATGGCATGCAAATCTTTTTGTTTTTATTTTTATTTGTATTTTATTTTATTATTATTAATTTATGTATTACAATTTTTGGCCAGGAGAGACACACTGAGCCAAGGATTGTTTCCAGGTGCATTCTGGATGCACAGGGAAGTTAAGTGACTTGTTCACGGTCACACAGTATGCAAGTGGTGACTGTGGGATTCAAACCCAGTTCTCCTGGTTTGCAGCTCCATGCTTTTAACCACTGTGCTATACCGTCTCCCTAATCTTTATTCCCCACAGTGCACTGTGCCAGTGCCTGCGAGACCCCTTTTCATAGATGTAACAAAAGAATGAAATATTTTTATTTACTGAAATGGTTTCACCAGGTAGGCATAATATACAGAGATAAAGCAAGAATCTTATTTACAGATATGACCTGGGGGATGGGAGGGATAAGGAGACAACAGTCAAATGAATTGCAAATCAATAATATACATATTTTACGTAATTTTACATATTTACAATAGGAGGTACAGAAACAACAAGGGAGAGTATACAGTTTGACATGCTGACTGATTCGACAGATTCGAGTGAGCAGTCAGATTACCCAGGCCTGTGTATTTTCAAAGGTGACCTGCAAAGTAAATGCTGCAGCCCACTCCCGTCCCACATACCTTTCTATACTGCGGTAGGAGTCCATGGCTGTTATGATGATCATTATTAGATAAATTGGTATATTTTAAAACACTGCTAAAACATATCATCGAGCACGGAAGCGTTGCATGGGTCCATATTGAGTGGGCACAAGTTGTCATGGGTATTCCACCCATTTAGTGACATGGATAATACCACTGCTGTGACTGTAGCAGTGGTGGCTGGAGTTTAATATTCTTATTTTTTTGCTTCCACGGGGGTCTTGATGCCTGAAATAATACTTACAGCAACACCTGGCCAGGCCATTGCTGTAAGTATTATTTTAGGCATCAAGACCCCTGTGGAAGCAATAAAATAAGAGGGAATGTTATTCTGCAGAATTTGGAAAACTGACACTTCATTCCTTTGGTAGTGGAATTTTGAAGTTTTGAAAGCGGACTGTTTTTTGTGGATTAGTAATCTGTAGGTTACATAAAACACATCCCTTTTCACAATCTGCAGACAATTATTTTGGGTTTACAGGATCTGTGGAAAGTTATTCCACAGTTGATACAGAAATGCTTTTCGGAATTCTACTGAATCCAAAAAGAAGTTTCAAAAAGCATTTTGAAAGCTGAATTGCCATTCCAAACACATTCCGCTTGTGAAATTCTGCGTTCTGCCTAGCTCTAATATTAATATGACACCTACAGTTTAGATGCCATCTTAAAGGGAGTCACGCTTCCTTCGAATTTATTGAGTGCTACTCAGGAACCCTTTCCTGCCCACCCCTGGTTGCAGATACACCCGAGATTACTTTTAAGGATGTTTTTAGCATGTTATTATTACAGTAAATTTAGGGAATGTGGATGATGGAAAACTGGCTTTTTATTTATTTAAGAACAACAAAAGGAAAAAACAGAGTGGGGTGCCAGTGTGTGAACTGCGATTAAAACAAGAGGATAATATTAAATGTGCACTAAAAATATATATTTAAAATATATGTTTTGACCATCCAGTAGGTCTTCTTAATGAATTGCCTGTTAAAAAATAAAAGGAAAGAAACATATTTGCTTATTTTTTTGTATACATAATTCCTAATGACCTATGGCTGAAACATAAATTCAAAATCCGTTTTTTTATTCTCAGCACAAATTTGACATTGATCTTTATTTATTTGACATGCAAGTGCCAGGAAATTCAGTGGTGGCTTATTAGCCTGGAGAGTCTGGCTAGATCTACTGTACATTCCTTTTATAGGTACAGTATATGATATCACTCCTAAAAGGAACTCTCAGCAACTTCCCCAGCCAAATACAACAAATGATTGAATTGGAAAATCAAGTGGTAGTGTAATCCACAAGGACAAGCCGCTTTCAGTTAAGAAAGAACACTGCATGGACTTCTGGTTATTATAAAAAGGGTCTCAGAAATGCTACAATCTGATTGTTGTTAGGATTCCAACAGCCTTACATTAATCCCTGTTACACTATCAGATACAGCCTGATCACCATAGCACATGGATTCTTCCTGTCAGCATTCCATCCTCTAGCACTGCTGAATGACTGGAATGATGCATTCTGATTTTGAACCAGCATTCTTAAACTGTTGGTGGAAGAACTATTTTATTAAAAAGCTCCCTCTAAATGAGAAAAATATTCAAAAAGTACACTATTAACACTTCTTCTGGAACAATTGTTTTACAATAGCAATAAGGCACTCTCAAGAGTTAGATTAACAGACAATCACCCCCTAGGGGCAGTATGGCACTCAGCTCCACCTCGTGCCACATTATGCCCTAGGCAGTGATTAACAGACTGTTTATCTAACCCTTGGTCGTGCCTTATTGCTGCAGTGTTCCAGAAATTCATGCACTAGTTTAAAAAAAAAAAAAAAAGATGTCACTGTATTGTTTGAATACCTACTGCACTATTCTCAACTGCTTTTTTTTTTCCAAGCCAGACCCCGCACGCAGTTTTCAAGAGTCTGGTTGATTAACCCCTTGCACTTCTGTATTCTGAAACTGGTATTATGTAGCTTGGGAATAGCCATTCTTCAGACATGGGAACTGATGAGCCACTCACTTTTTAAGTAAGAGTTGAACTCATTTGCTATAGCATTACCTGAGATAATGTTTTCCAACAAGATTTGACTAAAGGTCCTTTTGGTCTAGACTAAACTGTATTCTGCTACCCAATCAGGACCTTTTAGGTAAATGTTTATTGCCTTTCCAGAAATTGGGATAGTATTGGGCGTTTGCATTCTTATAAGCAGCTTTATTCTGGTTGGACAGTTGTAGTAGAACTGCCAGAAGTGGAATGGCTGATTTGTTCCTGTGTTTATTTAATTTTTGTTGATGGGGATAAGCACCCTAGACAGAGCAAAACCTATTTTCAGAAACAACCGGGACATTTATAATGAAATAAACAAAGTAACAGGCATGCATGGTGCGAAAAATTACATACGTTACAACAGGACAAACAGGAATAAACTGCTTGCAGTCAGAAACAAACAAATATGATGGGAAACATCACAGAAAAAGTAAGAAGTGGCTTAGCAGAGGTACTGGGTAGTGGCAGAGTGGACTGATACAGGGCGGGAGTTCCAGGCCAAGGAGCAAAAGTGAAAAAGACCTGGTCGCCCTTCGGGGTACTGACATTTCATACAATAAATAAGAGCTCACTATTGGACCTGAAGGAGTAGTTCTAATGCAAGTGCTTAAAAAAAATTGGCAATTGAGGGTGGAGTAATTCTCCAAATGTACTTTTCTATAAGGTAACCAAGACCCAACAACTGACTACTAGATAGAGACAGCCAGTCAAGTTTGGCATAAAAGTCTCCATGATGCGTGAGTGTGTCATGTCTTATCTAGAGAACATTGCTTTGGAGGAACACATAAAGATGAGGACCTCATAGTTAAGGGAAGGGAGAAAAACACCTCTAGCAATGGTGAGGCAGGCTTCAGGGGAGATAATATGTCTGGCTTTATAAGCTAAACCCAGTTTAGTTTTGACAGCCTTGCAAGTAGCTGTAATATGGATGGAAAAGTCAAGGGAGGGATCAAGGGTGACCCCAAGGTACTTGAAGGTGGAGCAATTTCCAGAGGAGAGCCTCCGGGGAAGTCAGTTAAGTTACTCATGTAAGATCTGCTTCTAGGAGGAGAGCCAAAGAGAATGGATTGGGTCTTTTTGTAATTTAGGATGGGTCTGTTTCTGATAAGCCACAACTAAATTTGCTTTCTCTCTGTGCCAGAGTCATGTCCGTGATATCTGGAAGATGGCTCGAATTATACCTGTCTTTAAAAAAGGATACCCCAAAGACCCCTCAAATTACAGACCCATAGTCATCCTGTCTGTGCTCAGCAAAATTCTAGAAAAACTCCTAGCCACTCAAACAATCGACTTTCTCCAGAAATATGATCTTCTGTCCTCTGCCCAGCATGGTTTCCAGAAGGGTCACAGCACCACTACTGCTCTCCTCAAATTCACATCCAATGCACTGATGGTCATGGACTCTGCAGCTCTCACTGGGGCAATATTTATTGATATGACTAAGGCATTTGACCTAGTTGACCACTCCCGCATAACCGACTCACTCCGTGCATTTGGTTGTTCTCCCAATGTTGTAAATTGGTATAGTAACTACCTATCTGACAGAACACACGTAGTAAAATATAACTCTACCTTCTCTGACAAGGCCACCACTAACATTGGAGTACCTCAGGGGTCCATACTGGGCCCTCTGCTTTTCACTATTTTCGTAAACATCATCACCTCAACCCACTTGAGAACAAACTCCCTGTTGTACACAGATGACATCATTCTGTATACTAGTGCCAAAAGTATTGAGGACATAAATCAGCAGCTCTCCTATGACTTTCAACTAATCCAGCAGTGGCTGAGAAGTCACAAACAAGTCCTAAATGAATCTAAAACCCAAGCCATGCTTTGTGGATCAGAATCAAAACTCAGTCACTCCCAACACATGTTTAATGTCTCCACTATAAGTGGCGCATCTGTTGGGGTGGTCAACTCTTTTAAATACCTGGGAGTCAGTCGCACTGGACCCAGCACTAAATTTTGATCTCCACATTCAAAAGATGTGCAAGTCGGTAAACATGAAACTTGGTACTTCCTATCGAACCAGTTATGCCCTCACCCCTTCAGCAAGATTTGCCGTAGCCCAGGGGATACTCCTTCCCTCACTTACCTACGGGGTTGCTACCTACACATCTGCAAGTAAATCAAGTCTTCGCGAGTGGGATGTCACCTACAACAATATCTTCTGCATCTTATGCATCCTCCTTCCATCTAATGAAACACCACTGCCTCCTTTACTCCAACCATGGATGGCTTCCCCCTCATGCGGCCAGGTTCTATGCCTTTGGCTCCATCATAGACAACATTATCAGATCCCAAATACCTAAGTCCCTAGCATGGGACTCTTTCAAAATCAGGCATCTTGCTATGACCTTCGCTCATCTGACAATGCCTTGGTCTGCATCCCTAGACATACTACCTCTAAAGGTGCAAGCTCTTTTGCCTGTCTTGCCCCCAATACTGGAACTCCCTCCCAATAACTATTCGACAGGCCTCTACCCACTCCTCCTTCAAGAAATTACTCCGAGCCCATTTCATCGCCTCCAGTCAATGCTCCTGTTTCAAACCTCCTTAGTCCCTTACCTAACCCCACTCTCCATGGCCTGTTTCAGTCCTGCCCTTCCCAAGTCGGCTCAGCACTTGCAACTTGTTTGTCTACCTCGGCTACCTGCTGCCTTACATTCTGTACCTTTTGTATCCCATACTTCAGTGTCCACCATCCTACTTCTACCTACCCTATTCCTACCCTTCTTTCAATTTCTTTCCTATATCTCCTTATAATTACTATAGTATTACTGCTCATGGTTGTTTTACCCTAATCAGACCAACATGTGCCCTAACTTTGATATGTATTTGTTTCTATCATGTATATATTTCTGACAGTGTTAATCATATAATTATCAGTATTTCTTTGTTACTTATCTGTATCAATTTTTTCTTGTCAAAATTATCAACCTGTAAAGTCATTGTTACTGATGTCACTGTTTCTGTACTCTCCCGGGTCCTGCCTGAAAATAGTCATTTTCATGGCTAGTGCACCTACCCGGTAATCAAAAACTAAATAAAATTAAATGAGGTAAAGTTCAGAGTTTAAGCCTTCATTAATAGACTCAATATTATCTGAACTAAGGACGAGGGCAAGATCACCAGCATGTGTGAGGGTAGAGTGCTGCTTAGTTTCATGTGGGAGTATTTTTATGAAGATGGAAAAAAGCAAGGGACTCAAACATGAGCCTGGGGGGCTGGGTTTAACTGGTGCACTAGTGAATACGGACTGACCAAACTTCATCACTTGATACCTGTGGGAAAGGCAGTTTGAGAACCAATTAACAGCTTGTGGAGAGAGACTAAGTTTAGCCAATTTAGAGCACAGTAGCCGTAATCAACCAGTTCAGAGGCTTTTGACAGATCGACAAAATTCCCCCCAGATAACATCCTCTGGTACATAAAAGACTTGATGTCATTGGTAAGCATGATGAGGGCAATGGTGGTAATGTGGCCTTTTCAAAAAACATGTCGTTCAGGTGCAAGTAGTATAAACTGAGCATGGTGCTGGCCACCCCTCTGGCGGTGCTTTTTAGCACCTCGGTGGAGATGGGGAACGTTCCATAGGAGTGGTGGAGGGCTGATGTGGTCCCTCTGCACAAAAGCAGCAGTGGGGAGGATGCTAGTAACTACAGATCAGTCAGTCTCATATCAGTGGTGGGGGAGTTAATCGAAACACTACTGAAGGAGAGGCTTGTGGAGAACCTGGAGGCAAAAGGGCTGCAGGACAACTGTCAACGTGGTTTCACATGGGGGAGGTCATGTCAAACTAATCTCACTGATTTCTTTGACTGGGTTACCAGAGAGGTAGCTCAAAGGAGAGCAGTGGACATGGCCTAGCTGGACTTCAGTAAGGCTTTTGACACTGTGCAGTACAGGAGGTTAGATAAGAAACTAAGCAGCCTTGGGTGGGGGAGAAAGTGACAAGCTGGGTATCAAAGAGGTTAGGGGATAGGAGGCAAAGGGTGGTGGTAAACAGTAGCAACTCAGATGATAGGAGAGTGACTAGTGGGGTGCCATGGGGTTTGGTGATGGGACTGGTCCTCTTCAGTGTCTTCATAAATGACATTGTGGAGGAGCTTGAGGGAAAGTGTGTCTCTTTACTAATGAATCAAAATCTGCAACAGGGTTGACACTCAGGAAGAGGTTGGGAAAATGCAAAGGGACCTGAGGAAACTAGAGGAATGGTCTAGGGGGTGGCAGCTGGGTTTGAGTGCCAAAGAGTGCAGGGTTATAAACTTAAGGCTGTGGAACCCAGGGGCTGTGTAGAAGATGAAGTAGAGCTTACAGTCACCAAGCAAGAAAGAGACCTAGGGTCCATTATATCTGATGACCTCAGGGTGGCTGGGCAGTGTGACAAAGCAGTGGGAAAGGCTAGCAGGAGGCTGGGGTGTATCGGGGAGAGGGATTTCTAGCAGGAGAAGGGAGATGGAGCTGCTATTATATCGCTCACTGGTGAAACCCCACCTGGAGTACCGTGTCCATTTCTGGAGGCTGCACCTCTGCAAGGACATTGAAAGAGAGGAGGCAGTACAGAGGAGGGCAATGGTGCGGGGGTTACAGTAGTAGCATATGTGGAAAGGCTGCAGGAGATCAAGATGTACTCCCTAGAAGAGAGGAGAATGAGAGGAGACATCTTTGAAACCTACAGGTGCCTCACAGGATTGAAAAGGGTGCAAGTGTATGGTCTCTTTCAGAGAAAGGAAGACATTAGAACAAGGGGTCATGCAGTGAAGCTAAGGGGGGAAGTTTAGGAGAGATGTGTGAAATACTTTTTCATGGAAAGGGGGTGGATGAGTGAAACAGCCTGCCAGAGCATGTAGTGGGGGCAAAGACTGTAGGAAGCTTCAAGCATGTGTGGGACAAGTACAGGGCATGTTAGATAGAGGAATAGGTGGATGGAGTGACACCTACAGTATGACCAGCTAGGGTCAGTGGTGGTGGAATACATAGGGACAAGGGGCAAACTGGATGGGCCTAAGGGTCCTTTTCTGCTGACCAAATATATGTTTCTATGTAAACTTAAGCAGGTAGTCAGCTGGCTATCAAAACATTTCTCAAGGAGTTTGCAAAGTATGGATAAAATGGCTGTAGGGAGATTCTATAAGCCTGGTGTTACTCTTTTAAGGACTGGGGCCACACAAGCAATTTTCCACAGATCTGGGATTGAGCCATATGAGAGGGACATATTGAAAATTGAGGTAGTAGGAGGTGCCAGATACAGGGTGCCAGCTCGTAGAATTTCAGGTTCCAGGGTATTGAGACCAGCACTGGAGAAGGAAGGTATGCAAGACAGCAACTGGCGCAGAGACATGGCTTTAATAGAAGGGGTGTGGCAAGAGAGACTAGGAGAGGGGGATCTGGAGGGCACGAGTCCGGTGGTCAGGTGAATGATATAGTATAGAAAGCAAGATAAGTGAAGTAATTATTGCAGGCATTAGCAACCATCGCAGGTTTATTACCATTGGCGTCACTGATGAGAAGATGATTGAGAGTCTAACTGAACTTCTTTCATGGACCTTAACATTCTTCCAAAAGCATGGAAGATCAGAGGCAGCAGGCAAGAGTGAACCCTTACGGTAGTTACTGTTAGCTAGGTGAATTGCCTTCTTGCAAAGGTTTCAAAGTTGACCCATTCTTCATTCCTTAGGGTGACTTTGTACTTGGAGGTATTATTTATAGAGTTATCAACAACCAGGAACCTCAACAACTTGCAGAATGGCTCAAGCCATACTCTAATCCATATCCCCTCAGCTCCTCAGACCTTGGATTACTTTCTGTGCCCCAAATAAAGGACCAATGTGGGGTCAGTAGCTTTTCAAGACTTTGCTCCTAAGCTGTGGAATAAAATACCACCTGACATCCGCACCACCACTACATATGCGGGCTTCAAAAATTCCTTTCGTAAGCACCTCCTAGATACCACCGCATGTAAATGCTTCCGCAACAGGTAGATTCTAATTGATGTTGCTGGATACTGTACTACTATTGCTGTAAATTTCATTTCTTGTTATAATGTTTGTGTTGTTGCTATACTTATACCTGTCAGTTTGAAACTTATTGATACAGTGGATGAGAACCTTTTATCCTTCACTGTCTGCTCATGTACATGTTGTATTCCAATCATGCAGTGCAATAAGTTATGTACTGCATTTCCTATCATCATGTAATGTATTCCTATTGTTGTATCAGATTTGGAGTGCGCGTTGGGGTTGTCGGTCCTAACTCTCAACCCATTGTCCTATCTCTCTGCTTCTTCACACATCTGATGGGTGAGAGTTAGATCGACACCCCAACGCTGCGACACCGATGCCGGGTCGGGGTGTGGATGGGGGTCTCAAGGGGGCCAACCCTAACACCAACTTTCCTCGCTTTTGTCGCTGTGGAACAACCCCTAACTAATGCATTAAACAGAGTTTTTGCCATATATATATATATATAAACAATGTTAATGCAACGTTGAAGAACGCAAAGAGGACAAAGTAAGGAAATTAAAAACATCAGGATTTGAAATCTTGGGAGTCTTGGCAAACTATGGTGTGCAGTTCCTTGGTGTTGTCAACCCTAATGCAACCCCCCCCAGCCTCCTGCATGAGCACACTGTTACAGGTTTGAGACAGTGCCTCGTGTCCCTCATGGGCCTGCACTTCTACAGACAGAAGTAGTGTGGCAATTTTGATATCATGGATTTTGCGGCGTCTGTACTTTTGGCAACCAGAGGTCAGTGTGCATGTCTTACACCTGTGGCTGCAGAAGCGCAGGTCCATCAAGTGTGTGTATTTGTTACAGTGTGCATGAGTACCTGAGGCTACAGAAGTGCTGCCCCCATAAGGGTGTGCACTTCTGCAGACAAAAGAACTCTCATAATTTGGGCATTGTGGATTTGTATGTGTGGCTGCAGGGGCCTGTGCTTCTGTATAAAGAAGCACTGATGTGATTTGAGTATCATGTATTTGTATCTGCAATGACAAGTAAGAGTGTAAGTCTTGTAGTGTGCATGCAGCAGATACAAAAATCCATGAAGACAGCACATTTGTGCTACTGCATTTGTGTCATCTAGAAATAGTTGTATGATATTTGTCTTACCTGATGATGGATGTCTGTGGTTGCTTGTGTGGTTTTGTCCTTTTGCTGCTGGGGGGGGGGCAGGGTTGGAAACCCTACCAAAACATTTCCCTGTTTTGTTTCGTTAAGGTGGACCCTAACTTGTGCAAACAGATTTTTTTTTTTTTTTTTACAAAAAGTGTACTGTATATAATTTACCCAGTATAACCCAGCTGAGATGCAGCATCTTGCTATCATTGGGTCTTGCTTTTAACCAACTTTGTATAGGGTACAGTGAAGCACTGAGGGGTGAGGTGACTTGCTCAAGGTCACACAACATGTATGTTTCTCTGGCGGGATTGTTTCTGATTCCTGAGCTCTTGCCATCAGATAACATTGCCTCTTTGTTCCCATATTTAGACACATTTATTACTTATAAAATGGGTTTAGAAAATCCTGAAACTTGATAGGTTGTTAATGTGCTTTAGATCTGTGTGATGCACAATGTCTTTGAGGCATAGATCAGGAAGCATAAGAAAACCAGGACCAATTATAAAATTTGCATGTAGCGTTTTATTATTACCAATAACAGTAACATAAAAAATAAAGTGTTCAGGATAGTGCTTTAGGAAGGCAGTACAAACAGAGAAAACCAAGTCCTTCATCTGAGGGTATCTCTAAATCTAAATCTCAAACTCTGTCTAACAAAAGAATGCTCTTTTTATAAGAAGTCTTTGCCTGGCAATTAACATCTACATCTTGATCTTGTTAAGAGGAATCCTGTTTATCTCAAAATGTACCAGAACGTTGTCAGTTTTGTTCCTTGTAGGTGCAACAAAATAGAACATGGTGTCCCAGAACTAATCTCCTGTTGATAGCTCTGTAAATGAGCTTGTGCTGATTAACCCCTTAGTTCCAAATAACTTTTTGCAGTCATTTCAACAATATAACTATATGCATTTTCAAACAAAGGGATCCTAGTTTCACATACAGATTCACATATATTTTTTTATAACCGCAGTTAAGCAAGGAGGAAGAAAATACAGAAACAGTAAGTGAAGGCAGAGAGATATTGGGAAGGGGAGAATCGTGAGACCGTTGGAGTGATCAGTTCCTAGGTCTCACAAGAAACTTTGATTGGGCAGTCAGGCAGAAAAGGAGAGGATAGAATAGATCCTTGCTTTTAACTCTTTCTGTATAACAAATGGGACAGGGTCTTGTTCAACCCTGTCACGTACCCCCTCTTTAAGAGGGAACCAGTTAAAAAAAAAAAAAAAACAGGTTTCCAAAACTTTCTTTTAATTCTCTTCTAACATTGCCTCATAACCTTTACGGTTCTGTGCATGTGCAGTACCACTTTTCATAACAACCAGTACAGCAAACAGTTAAGTTTAAACTCACACATTTTTTTCAACCTTCAGCATTCTCAATTCCTGATCCATATCTTGACAGGCAATCTGCATTGCAACATTCTGTTTTTCAGATTTGTGCATGGCTGCAGTGCTAGGTATTTCTTTGTGATTCTGGAGTTTTCATCCTTCTTTTGATTAAGCCAACAAAGAGGATTATGAGCTGTTATAAGTACAAAGTCAGCTCTTAGCAAATAAAACTGTAAGGGACTCCATAGGGTAGTATTTTGATTAACTAAAACTTGGTTCCCCGAGTTTCATTAGCCCAACACCATTTGCCCGAAACCCGGTTGCCTGACATGCAAAGTTTGCCAGTAGCGGAATTGTTTATATAGAGTTAGGTGAGTGTGGGGGGCAAAGCCCCCCGAAACATAAAAAAAAACTCTGCTGTGGGAAAACTTCGCCTGTCAGGCAGCCGCGTTTTGAGCTGCTATCATCGGGTTACTGAAACACAGGAAACCAAATTTCAGTATATCGTAATATTTCCCTCCATAGCCCACTTTCCCAGAAGGCATTCCTCTTTAATGGTGGAGTACCTTTTCTCTCTTTTGTGCAGTCTTCTACTGATACATAAAATGGGATGTTCCTTCCCATCTATATTCTGATTCAAGACTGCACCTAGGCATACCTCTGATGCATCTGCCTATAGCAAAAATTGTTTTTCAAGGTCTGGGCTTCTTAAAACTGGGGCTAAACATAATGCAGCCTTAATGACCCAAAAATCTTCATCACACTTTGAGGTCCATTTCACATTATTCAGACTCTGTTTCTTTGTGAGATCAGTGAGCTAATTGGGCAAAGTTGGGAACGAATCTCAGATAGTAATCAGCCAGCCCTAAAAATGACCTGACATGTTTCTTTTATTACATCTGGTGGCCCTCTAGGTTGTCTACCATACAACATTTCAAAATGTGTTAATGCTTGTGGCACTTCTCTGTAAGCAAAAAGCAGGAAAGGTAAGTGTTGGTCCCAATCTTTCCCTTCCCCTTTTACAAACCTTTTTAATATGTATTTTAGGGTTCAATAAAAACACTTAACAAGACCATCTGTCTCAGGGAGATAAGGGGAGATTCTTATGGCAGTGATATCTAGCAGTTGATACAGCTCCTTAAGTAATGCAGCACCAAAATTACTACCCTGAGCAGTAATAATCTCTTTAGGTATACTTCAGTATCATCCAAGGGACACAACTTTGTAAGTTTAATGTTTTTTACGTTGTTTGTGTTTTGTTGCTGTGCTGGACCTTTGCCAGATCCTTCAGCTTTTTCAAAGCTTGCAAGGCATCCATCCAGCTATCACTGCATCTCTTCTTTTCTCTGTTTCTCTGTCTCTCTTTCTTGAATATCCCACTATTTGAAGAAGGCAGACAGGCTTTCAGGTTCTGTCCCTGCCAGTTCTTCTTCCATCCCTGGTTCCGGTATACTCAATTTGGACTTTTGTTTCTGCTAGTTTGGCTGCCATTCTTCTTGTAATCACTCCTGGGCTTGCTGTTGCTGGATCCATACCTTTCTTCTATGCTTCCCTGATACCAGGACTAGTACTCATGCACAAAACACCTGACTTAGAGTATGCACAGCGTAAATCCTACTTAGTCTGACACCATCTGCCGTTGAGGCATGGGTCAGGAAGCATAGAAAAACTGGGAGCAGTTATAAAATTCACAAGTAGTATTTTATTACTATAAATAACAGTAAAATAACAAAAATGAAAGTGTTCAGGATAGTACTTTACAAAGGCAGTACAGACAGAAAAATCAAAGTCGTTTGTCTGAGGGTATCTCTCAATCTCAGTCTCAATCTCTCTCTAACAAGATTGCTCCTTTCATAAGAAATCCTTGCCTGTCAATTAACGTCTGCATCCTGATCTCATTAAAAGACGTCCTTTTTTTTTCTCAAAATATATCAGAACTTTGTCAGTTTCTTTCCTTGCAGGTGCAGCAAAATAGAATATGGTGTCCCAGAACTAATCTCCTGTTGACAACTCTGCAAATGATCTTGTGCTGGTTAACTCCCTGAGTTCCAAATAACTTTTTGCAATCATTTCAGCAATATAATTATATACATTTTCAAACAAAAGGATCCCAGTTTCACATAGTCACCCATATTTTTACAACTACAGATAAGCAAAGAGAAAGAAAAGACAGAAACCGCAAGTGACGGCAGAGAGGGGTAGAATCATAAGACTGTCGCAATGATCAATTCCTATGTCTCACAAGAAAATTTGATTGTGCAATCAGACAGAAAAGGTGAGAATAGAACAGATTCTTGCTTTTAACTCTTTCTGTATAACAAATGGGACAGGGTCTTATTCAACCCTGTCACATACAGGTAAAAAAAAAAGTAAAAAAACATGCTGCCAACCTGGATGCAGTACACAAAGGAAATTAATATGCACATTTTTAGAATTTTCTATTTTTTCAGAATTTAAACAGCTACCATTTTTTAAAAACCCTAAACAGTCACACCGTCATTGTTCTACACATTTCTACTCATCTTCTGCTCCTACTCGGTAGCTTTCTATAACTCTCATTATACATATTTGTTTAAATTTTTGCAAGTTAGCAAGTTTATTTTCTGTTCTGCACCATCTTCAGCCCCCCCCATGCTTATTCACTTATATAACTTGTGTCTGCCTCTCGCTCACCGAAGAATTGCAAGCAGACTGGTTTAATCACGTATCATCAAGCCCAGTAAAAACATGTCAGTTAATTTCTTACTTTGCTGGATTCATTTATGCCCCTAGATTCCTGACTGAAGCCAGTTCAAATTCCTTGAATTGCCATTACCATGTTTTCTTACTCTCCATGTGCTACTTCGCTTCCCCATGCTCTTTCACTCAACCCTATAGCACTGAGAATACTGAACGGAAAACCAAAAAGAAATAAGAACCAACAAGGCAATTTAATCAATGACCAATATAAGCAACTGTGTGTGTGTGTGTGCCTGTCACTGTCCAGAGAGGGGCACATGCAGAACTACAGAGGTTACAGTAAGACAAAATGTCCCAAGGCACAAAAACACATCAGGTTCCTACATGGGGAAGAAATACTTTTAAGGACAATTAAGTCAGAGGTTGTACTTTTTAATATGACACACCCAAAGACAGTTTCTCCACACTCAAATTGCCACCCAGTAACCACCACAGGATAGTTGGAATAACATCTTCCCTATTATCCAAAGTAAAGTACCCCATTCAACTCAAATGTAGCAGGCCGGCAGAATGTATTCTAGCACTTTACAGATAACATTCCATTCAATGTGGCTGTGCCACTAAAACAGCAGTTGGAGCGACTTGCAGACTGTAAGTGCAAACACTAAGCTGTTCTTCAATTGGAGTGGCTTACAGAATGTAAGTGTAAACACTAAGATATCCTTTTCAAAGTGTTGTATATAGTGCAGCTGTGTCATCCTATTAGAGGTGCAAATAGTACAGAGTTTCCAGAAGGGTACAAGTACAACTACAAAGTCAGTAAGTCCAGTTACCAACATGTGGGTACTGCAGAATATTGGCTGCCTTCCCTGAACCCCGGCGCTTCGACTGTTCTGGTCTTCTTAAGGGGGTGTGGCCAAAGCACATTGAGCACCATCTTATACACCCATTTTGTTGCCATGGTTTCCCAATAAATGCTAAATCTTTAAATCCTTATAGTAAGTGCTAGCACACCCCCTGAAGAAGACCAGGACAGTTGAAGCGTCAGGTTTGAGGTGGACAATATTTTGTGTTATCCATATGCTGGTAACTGTACTTACTTACTTACTTTGTATTTGTACCTGTAACCTTCTGGAAACTCTATATTATTTGCACCTCTAATATGATGACACAACTGCAAAATACATAGCACCTTAAAAGGGACAGCTTAGTGTTTGCACTTATATTCTGTAAGTCGCTCCAATTGCTGTTTTCGTGGCATAGCCACATTGAATGGAATGTTACCTGCGACACAGTAGAATACATTCTGACTGGCTACATTTGAGTTGAGTGAGGAGCTTTACTTTGGGTAACAGGAAAGATGTTATTTCAACTATCCCATGGTGGTTACTGAGTGGCAGGTTGAGTGCAGGAAAACTGTCTTTGATGTGTCTTACTACCATGGGGGCTCAGCCAGCCCTATTCCCCAGCACCAGCCCATTTTAAAGTTTTTGTTTGAGCAGCTCACGCCAGACCTTGGATGGGATTATTTTTTCATAAGCAAACTTCTTTATTTTGACATATTCATACATTAAATAAGCAATAAACCACAACCAGATGTGCGCTGTGCTGGCACAGATCATGCCCACGGGTGTAGTGAGGCACATCGCCACAGGCGGAGTGCCTTCAGCTGTTGGAAGTATGTTGTGCAGGCACAGCACTCACCTCAAAGCATCTTACTGCACTCATAAAATGGGTCAACTGAAAAAAAAATAGAAAAAAGACCAACTTAAAAAAAAATAATTAAAATCAGGTATTTTCTTTTGTTAACAGTAACTAGTATAAAGCAGTCTCTCCCCAGTTGTCAAGCATCTTCCTATTCATACATTCAATAGACGGTTATGCAGTGCAGCAATTCAGACTTCTGCAGAATTCCACTGGCTGAATGTTTGCCTCTCCCCACACAAATACAAACACAACAGAAGGCCTCAGTAATACCAGGGTATCAGATGTATCTGGGACAGGAGAAGCAGCAAAAATGTCCCTTGTAGGGAGGTAAAGATGGGAAGGGGGTCCATGGTCAGAAAAAAGGCTCCAAAAAAATTAACTGTTAGGAGTATTTCATTTTAATGTATGTATGTGTGCAAGGAGGGGAATGTAAAGAAAAGAACATTTTATCAGCTTGTTAGTTCTTTTATTTTGAGTGAGTTTAAGTTTTAGGGCCTTTGTGATTTTTTAGCAATTAAAGGTGGCAGCAATATTTACAATAGCAATCAGGAATTTAATAAAAAAAAGTACACTGATATGGTTACTATGCTGTGTCCTAACTGCCAACACTTTTTTTGACCCATGCATTTTGCTTTCTCAGCGCACAGGTCACAGTCAATCAGGATGCAGTATCTTTTCTATCCATTTTATAAAATATAGAGAACAATTTTATTACAGTAACACTCTCATGGGGTGTGACTGTGTCTCTTACTATGCCCCTTGGCGTGCAGTTAGATCTGAACTATGCATACTGTACTGTATTATACTCAATATATACTAAACATAGACACCTGCTGCATGCACAAACACATGCTTCCTATTACTTCACTGTTACTCTTCCTTTAAGGATCAGCGAGTAAATAAAACACGCTGCCGCCTCCTTTTTATTGGTTCTGAGTTGGCTGGGTGTATTCTCTGATGAACTTCTCTGGTGATTTTACAGTTTTCAAGGCTCAAGTTAGTTGAGAGTTCTGGAAAGCATATGAATGGGAAAGGTAGGCAGTAGTTTTCTTCTTCCCTAGTGCCCTGTTAAATGACAGTCTCTGGGCCTTCAGCTCAGAAACTGTGAGATCATCAGGTTTGTAGCACAAACAGAGAAGCTGAGCAAGAATCTCTAGCTTTTGCCTTTTCTTAACCCTTACTTTCATCGGATGAGGCCTTTAAGCACTCCTGGTGATCAGATACAAACTAAATTAATAAAAAATAAATAAAGATACAGACATGAACATTTCTAAAAGAGGAGCTCAGTTACCTGTGAATAGATTACAGTAGCTTGCTTTCACTATTCTGAGTTTTAATGAGAAGTTGTGTCTGTCGAAACCAGCAGTAATTACTAGAAGCATAAGGCCCTTTTACAGGGAGCCTACGTCATAGTGCTGCCATTTGATCCAACTTGCTGTGCTTTCTCTGCATCAGTTTATTTTCTGTTTACATTCTTATGTAAGAGTTTTACCAGGAAGGCATGCTGAGCGGTGACCACTCGATTCCAGATGCGTGCTGGGGAAGGGGGAGCAGGAATATATACAATACAATAAACATGCAGGAAATACAGTATGGTAAACAAATACACGAAGCAGCTACAGTACATTATGGTACAGAGCCGAAATCCCAAATGGTTACAAAGTAGATGGGAGATCAGAGTAACAAGCAGGCGAATTAGCACTACAACTCTTAATAGAGACTAAGGTGCCTAGCATACTTTTACATTTAATACCTATTTGAGGTGCTGGCTAGAAGCCCCATGCAAACACGTGGAGCTCTGCAACACTCTGTTGGCTCTTTGGGTATTTTTACCATCTTTCCGGCTGGCCAACAACTCCAGAGCTGCTTATGAAGTCTGGATTAATGTGAGCACTGCCGATTGATTACGTTGCAGTACAGAAAGACAAAAGTCACATGGAATATGATGGTAGAAAAAGGCCCATTGGCCCATTCAGTCTACCCAACCCTGCCTAAGATGTGTGTGATGGGCCTATTAAGAATCCAGCCCCTTGCTACCCTCCCCTGCTCAAACATCCTCACATCTTATAGGGCCTCTGTGGCTGTCCCACCCTGCCTTGAGCCCAGTCACTGTTTTAGCACAGACCAGCTTGCTGATGAGTCTGCACCATCTGTCTACCATTCTTTCCATGAAAGGTACTTTCAGAAGTCCCTTCGGAACTTCCTTCCAACCAACTCCTAAAACAGACCATACTTAATGGAGAACTTATTTATTTATGTATCGAATTTCGTTGACCAGATAGTCCCACAGGGACTGAAAGTCCCTTTTTCAGGGGCGACCCGGAATTAATTACATGGATGAAGCATAACACAATAAAAACAGGAAGTCAGTAAGCAATACAAGCTATAACAACATCAATATAAACACAGGGTCACATGGTTAGAAAACTGGCTCAGATACAGCTAGGAGCTAACATACAGACAGGTCTTACGTTATAGTTAGTCTTAGCAGTTTTCGATTTGAATTGAATCCCATCGATATTCGGCGATTTTTCAATAAATGCGCATTTCAACTGAAATGTTTAAATGTCGGTAACAAACGGATTTTATTAAGTGCATTCCCTACCTCCAAACACCTGTTACTGTCATGCTTGCTTGACAGCAGTTATTAACTCGTTAAAGAGGCCATAAAATAAAACAAGTACAGTAAGAACAGCACATGGTTGGTAACAGCAAGTGCTAAACGGTCTTTATCAGTCAGTTAGAGCCCATTCAGCTGGTATGCATTCCTTAGCTGGCTCACACAGTTACCGCTAATGTGTTAATTAGACACCACATAAATATTATTCCCTTACTTCTGATCAATTCACTGCCTGTTCCAGTTTGAAAGGGACTTTAATCTATACAGGACATAACTGATACTCTAGCTGCATTTGCTAACACTGAATCTTGTGACTGGAAATATTCGAGGGGGGGTGGCAAAGCTGCTATTGAATCTGCTGCTAATAATGAATTTTAATCAAAACTACATAAAGTTCAAAATTAGTCACATTTTTGGACTTCCGGTTAATTGATGTCGAAAAATAATGGTGTCTAAAGAAAATAATAAACAACAATTTTTTTACATAGTTTTCACAAAAAAATAAAAATTGAAAACTGCCAAGTTTAGTTATAGTACAGCACGTACATATAGGGCAGCAGTAAAATGCCTGTGGAATAAAGCAATACAAACCATGTAGGGAAATGTCGACGATTGCTAAGTTCATAGACGATGCTCTAGGAGAAATCTCTTAAGCCCTTTTTTGAGCCACCAAGGGAGGAACAGTTTTGGAGAGTTACTGGGAGGAATTCCACTGAGAAGGGGCAGAGAAAGCAAAGGATCTTTTGCCCACACAAAACCTAGTTCTCGGTAGCAAGCAGGATACAACTGGATGACCGGAGCATTCTCCTAACAGTTTGTTTTGCCAATATGTAACTAAGACTAGGAGGGGTGGCATCTTTGACTAGTTTGAATGTTAGGCAGAGAAGAGGGTAATTGAGTCATCATTCAGAGTAGGGCCAATTTAAGGAGTGGAGTTAACATTGCATTGGTCACTCAAATTGTAAAAGCCCAAGAAACAATCTTTTAAATAAGGTTTCTAGGGACGTGGATATGTTGTTCAATTGACACTTATTGGCAGGTTCCTTGCTGCTTTAAATGTTGCCGGGAGGTCTTCAAGCTGGCTCCTTCCACCCACCTGGGTGGTAAAACCCTCGGCTCCGCCCCATGATGCCAGATCTTTCTTACTGCTTGGAAGCTCTGGTTCCCTCCTTAGCGCTCTGCGTTTTAGGCCTGGATCCACACTCTTCAGTTAACCCAAAACTAATTCTAAAGTTTACAAGACTCCGATCTTCATCTTCCCTCGTGGCTGCGATGGACAAATCGACTTCCGGCTTTCGTCGGTGCCTCTGTGGGTAGAAGATGTCCCGGACCATCCGCTCCATGTCGTCTCTACTGCCTGGGGCTTGGCCATGATTCGAGCTTCGCGGTGTACAGTAGCTCCTTCTTGGCTCAGTCTTGGAGGACCGTGCTGCTCGACTTCTTCTTCTTGGGCGCCCTGAAAAATGGTATCCACTGGTCAAGTCGAAGGGGGTCCATTGGGCGGTGTCTGCGGTGGCGGGCTCTGCGGAACAGTTGGAGCAGATGATCGCCCTCGAGGAGGAGGTAGCCCAGGCTGCTGCTTCTTCCTCCTCGGCTTTGACATTTATCCCGCTCTCTTTGGGCTCTTCCTATACAACTTCCTTTAAGGAGCTTTGTCAGTCCCTCTCAGCCAAGGGAGAAGGACCATCAGGACATTCCAGTCGGTCCAAGAAGAAGGACCCAAAAGGTAAGTCCCACCGTTGACGTTCATGGGAGCGGGAGAGATCCCCTTCACCAGACCGTCGACTTCGGTCGAGGTTGCGGCAAAGGCCGCTGGCTTCACAGTGTCCCCGTCAGGTCAGCAGGCCGAGACAACCATTGACGCGGTCGAGATTTTTCTCGACTCGTCGGACAGTTTGTCGACTGGTGATGCCGACAACCCTACTTCACCGGTTCCCCCGGTGATTACTGAGGACTTGCCTGTGCCTCTTGTGCCAGAGTCCCTGGTTAAGGTCCTTGTACCGAAGGAAGGGCGGGTTTCCCCCGTTCCCTCTCTGACCCACCCTCGAAATGCCCAAAGGTCTCGGTCCTCTTCCAAGTCCAGCCAGTCCTGCCAACGTCAGCGGTCTCGGTCTCGGCACCATGGAAAGCGGCGCCGCTGCTCATCCTCTTCGTCCTTTTCGGAGGATAGGCTCCGGCGCAAGTTGCATTGGCACTAGGAGGATTTAATGTGGCAGCAGCTCTTATTGTCTGGGAATAAGCCGATTCCGTCGCCTTCTCCGGCCATTAAGTGGCTGTCACCGGAGCGGCCGAAACAACCCCTCGTAGTAGTTGAGGAGCCGACCCTGGCACCGGTTGTTCGGCTGAAGCCAGCTGCTCCAGCCACTGTGGTGGAACCACTGCCTCCACAACCGAAGACTGGGGCTCCGACCAAGGATTCTCGGTCGGGTCAGGGCTTGCCCCATAGGTTGTCGGTCACCCTCACTCCCGATCGACCTCGGCAGGTGGAGGGTGGCTCAGGTGCTCGGTAGCAGTTCGCAGACTCCTCGGAGTCTGACGACGACTCCTCCCTGTTCTCCAGCCCGGTTGACCTGGAATCTGCAGGGGGTCAGTCTGTGGACGAGAGCCCATCCTCGTTTTTGGGAATGCTTCGACTCATCTCAGAGTCTACTGAGATGCAGCTTGAACCAGTTTAGAAATGGAGATACTGGACCGAGGGGATTCCCCTACGGAGGCCTTTCCGGTAGCTGAAGCCATTGTTGGCCCGGCCCTGGAGTTGTGGCAGCGGCCAGCATCTTGTCCTGCACCTTCGGCCAGGATGGCTCAAAAGTATGCAGTCCCTACCGGTTCACTCTCCGGTTTCTCGAAGCACCCCTCTGCGGAAGGGTTAGTGACCGATAGCGTTTTCTGGCATTCCAGGAACGCTCGGGATGTGGACAAACCGCCCGATAAGGAATCCAAAAAGTTGGATTACTCAGGGCGGAAGGTATACGCTGCTTTCTCCCTAGGCCTTCGTTAGGCTAGCTCGGCCGTTCTGATGGCACACTTTTCACATGCCCTTTTGGGCTCCCAGGATGAGGTGATTCCTCATCTCCCGGCTGACCTTCAGATGACGGTCACGCAGGTGCGGGATCAGGGAAGGGCAGTAGCTAAACAGCAACTCCAAACTCCGGTGGACATTGCTGGTTCGTGTGCCCGGTCAGTAGCGGCTGCAGTGGCCATGCGCCGCAGAGCTTGGCTGCGGATCTCCACCTTCACGGCTGATACCCAGCACAAGCTGGCAGACGTTCCCTTCCTGGGTACCAACTTGTTCGGGCCCGGGGTGGAGGATCATCTCCAATGGATCGAGAAGTCCAATGCCACCTAGGACTCGGTCACGTCTGCCCAGAAGGACAAAGGCCACCAGCAGCAGCGTAAGCCCTTTCATCCTTCAGCCCCTGTGGCACGTCTGGCCCAGCAACACCAGCATCAGGGCCAGCAGGCTCATGCTTGGCGCCCCAAAGCCAAGCCTGCTGCTTTCTCCAGCAGGAAACCTGGAGGAAAAGGCCCAGGCAGCTCCTCGGCCGGCCCTTCCTCCAAGCCTGCCAGTGACGGATTGAGGGATGTCACCCCCAACCCCGTCACTCCTCCCCGGGCTCCCCCCATGGGGAGACAACTCCGCCACTTCCTTTCCACCTGGTCCGATATCACCACAGACCGCTGGGTGTTGGAAGTGGTAGGAAAGGGTCTGCCTCTGGAATTCGAGCAGTTCCCCCCATCGAACCTTCGCCCCACTGGGGGCTACGGGTTCTGCAACCTCTCTGTTGGCTCGTCAAGCTGACATTGCCTTGCTCCTCCAGAAGGAGGTGATCAGCGAGGTGGCGGACCCCCTTCCAGACCCAAGGTTTGTGTCCAGGTACTTCCTGGTCCCAAAACGGATGGGGGGCTGGTGCCCCATTCTCGACCTATATGACCCGAACACGTTCCTAAGGTCTCACACCTTCAGGATGGTCACTCTGGCACATATCATTCCATCCTTGGAGCCAGGCATGTGGTTCTGTTTCCTGGACCTTCAGGATGCATTTTTTCATGTCCCAAACCATCCGTCTCATCAGCGATTCCTCCGCTTTGGAGCAGAGGGATCCCTTTACGAGTTCCGGGCCATGTCCTTCGGCCTCTCTCCAGCTCCCTGGGTCTTCACCAAATGCATGGCAGTGGTGACAACATTCCTGCGGTGCCGAGGGGTCCAGGTGTACCCTTACCTGGACAACTGGCTGATTGCAGCCCCCTCCAAGTTGGAGGTGGAGTGGTCCAGGGATCTGGCCTTCCAGGTCTGCTCTCAGATTGGCCTCCTCATCAACGAGGCCAAGTCAGAACTCATGCCATCGCAGGTGATTCAGTTCATTGGGGCAGAGCTCGACTCTCTTTGAGCCAGAACCCGGCTCCCGGCGGACAGGGCCAAGGTCCTTTCTTCCTTTGCCCAGTCATTTCTGGTTGGGCAATTGCGCCCTGCCCGGGACTTCCTGTGCCTTCTGGGCCTCATGGTGGCCTGCACCAGCGTGGTCCATTGGGCCCACAGACTTATGTGTCCCCTGCAGTGGGGGCTGGCCCACCAATGGTCACAGCGTTCTGGTCCTCTGGACCAGCCAGTGACGGTGTCCCAAGAGATGTGGAATGGCCTACAGTGGTGGCTCGTTCCAGCTCATCTGCAGGAGGGTATCCCATTTGTCCGCTCGAGCCGATGGTCACTCTGACGACCGACGCCTCTCTGATGGGTTGGGGTGCCCATCTGGGGGAGCTCAGAGCCCACGGCCTCTGGTACCCTCAGGAGTCTCGATGCCACAGCAACCTGCTGGAGCTTCGAGCGGTCCGACTAGCCCTCACCGCCTCCGCTCCATTTGTACGGGGTCCAGTGGTCTAGGTCCAGATGGACAACACCACGACCATGTACTACCTCAACCGACAGGGCGGGACACACTCCTTTCCCCTGTGCAAGGAGGCTCTCTGCACTTGGTCTCTCGTGATCAGCCTGGAGGCAGATCTCCTAGCCATCCATGTGGCAGGAGCCTCCAGCAGTCTGGCCAATGCCCTCAGCTGGATAGATTCTGTATCTCACGAGTGGTCTCTCCTGCCGGAGGTAGTACTAGATCTGTTCTCCCATTGGGGCACCCCTCAGGTGGACCTGTTCGCCTCCAGGGAGAATGCAAAGCTGAGGCTGTTTTATGCCCGCCCCTCTCAGCAGGGCTCACTGCAGGGGATGCCTTCTCGAGGCCGTGGACCCCGGACCTCTTCTGCACCTTCCCTCCATATCCCTTGATCCACAAGGTGCTTCTCAAGGCAAAGAGGGACAAGGCGCAGGTGATTATGGTAGCCCCAGACTGGCCCCACCAGTACTGGTACCCAGATCTCCTCAGCCTCAGCTCCAGGTGCCCGAGGCGGCTTCCAGCCCACCTGGACCTGCTCTCAGTCGACAAGGGGAAGGTTCTCCACCTGGACCTTCAATCCCTGCACCTGATGGCCTGGTTCCTGAGCGGCTAGAGTTCCAGGCCTTGGGTCTTTCCGATGAGGTCCTCAACGTAGTTGAGGCATCCCGTAAGGAGTCGACCAGAAAATGCTATGCCTTCAAATAGAAGAAATTCTCCATTTGGTGTCGGGGCAAAGGGTTGGACCCTTCTTCCTGTTCCTTGGCTAGAATTCTGGACTACCTGTGGTCCCTTTCTCAGCTAGGGCCTCGGTCGACGACCCTTAAGCTGCACCTGGCAGCCGTCTCTGCTTACCGGGTGCGGGCCGGCAAGCAGTCGGTGGCACAGGAGAAGGTGGTCGGGCACTTTTTCAAAGGCCTTGATCACATATCCCCTCCGGTGCGAGAACCTCCACCTCCTTGGGATCTACTGCTGGTATTGGCTAAGCTCATGGGCAAGCCATATGAACCAATGCAGAGGTGTGACATCTCTCACCTGTCGTGGAAGACCGCCTTCTTGGTGGCTATCACGTCAGCCAGAAGGATGGGAGAGCTCCAGGTGCTTTCCATTGAATCTCCTTATCTGGTCTTCCACAGGGACAAGGTTGTCCTGCACCCCCATCCGAAATTCCTTCTGAAGGTGGTGTCGGAGTTTCACCTTAACCAGGTGTTGACTCTGCCGGTGTGCTACCCCAGTCACACCTAGGAGGCCGAATATAGGCTCCATACCTTGTACCCTAGACAAGCGCTCTCTTATTATAAGGAGCCGATGGCTGAAGTTCAGGGAGAGGTTCGCCAGCTGTTTGTCACCTACGCTGAAGCCGCATTTGGCAGACCTGCAGCCAAGCGGATGATAGGCAGGTG
Organism: Neoceratodus forsteri; assembly: GCA_016271365.2. Taxonomy (NCBI): domain Eukaryota; kingdom Metazoa; phylum Chordata; order Ceratodontiformes; family Ceratodontidae; genus Neoceratodus; species Neoceratodus forsteri. The sequence goes on along the minus strand of CM028135.1, from coordinate 23,605,944 downwards.
GGTCACCTCCTGCATAGATCTCTGCTGTAGGTTAGCGGGGATGGGGCCTCCCAAAGGGATAAGAGCTCATTCTGCCCACCATACTGCTGCTTCGGTGGCTGCTTCTAGGGACATCCCTATCCAGGAAATCTGCAGGACTGCTACCTGGAAGTCAGCACACACCTTCATTTCCCATTACCACATTGACTTAGAGTCACGCCGGGATGCTGGTTTTGGGACCTCGGTTCTCCAGTCCTTTTCCCTAAGTAGGGGTGCGCGCCTTGCCTCCCTCCTCCTGGAGAACTGCTAGGAGTCTGCCAATAAGTGTGGATTGAACAACATATCCACATCCTAGAAATACAGGTTACTCACCTGTAACAGGAGCTCTAGGAGTGGTATATGTTGTTCATCCACACAACCCACCCGACCTCCCCGGCTTCGACGCGCAATGTGGCTTCCAGCGGGCTAGATCTGGCGTCATGGGGCCGAGCCGAGAGTTTTATCACCTGGGTGGGTGGGACTAGCCAGCTTGAAGACCTTCTGGCAACATTTAAAGTGGCAAGGAACCTGCCAATAAGTGTGGATGAACAACATATACCACTCCTAGAACTCCTGTTACAGGTGAGTAACCTGTATTTTCAGCTCGCCTGTAGGTGTTAGGTGTCCTGAGAACTGAATATCTTAAATTGTCTGCACATTACATCAAGGCAGCAGCTATTTCATGGAATCTGGAAACAGTAAGTGATGTCAATAAGGGCAAGCTATATTTGACAATATGCAGCTTGCCCCTCCATTACATCATTTTCTGTTTCAGGAGTCCATGAAAGGGTTGCTGCCTTGATTTAATTCACAGACAAGTTAGATATTTAAATATCAGGAATTCCTGACACCTACAGCTAATCCCAGTACCTCGTTTGAAAGATCGTTTCATGGGCTTTAACAATTTGAATGACCTCCTGCAGTGTTTACTTCCCCTTTAAAGGGCTCTATTCAATAAGGCACAGGGTCAATATGCCGTGGACAATAACAGCACAGTAAACAACCGCGAGAGGCATATTGCCAAAACTGAGGTAGTGCTCAGCAAAACAGCGAGCTATCTTCCAGGAAGGAAGACACAAAAATTACTTGTTTGTGGTGGGGGGGGGGGCTCCGCCCCAGCACCCAATTACAGGGGATCGTGCCCCAAACCCTACCATCTTTAATTAACTAACTCTGGGGGTGGGGGACTAAACTCAGGGAAAGGGAGAAAACTCAGGGAAAGGGAGAAAACTCAGGGGAGACAACAAAAAAAATACAATTTCTCCAAGACCGGGAATTGAGCCCTGGTCCGTCACCACTCCTCCACCCTCCACTGCCTGTGACTCTGTCCACTGAGCCATGGCAGCTGCTCGGCCAGCATGCCACCAGTCAGAGACTTTCACCTCTTACCCAAAGGCAGTATCACTACAGGGATAGTGGTAATTTACCTTCCCTGCACTGTCCCTGTAGCTATTACGCCTTTAGCTGTTTTAACAACATGGTTTATCCCGCACAGTTCTTGCTTCAACAGATTGACCTGGTACCTTCAGTAACACTTTATGCACAATTTGCACTCTCATTCCCCTTAAACATCATGGGAGAAACAAGCATCTAAACATAACATAAAGTTGTAGGGTTGTGTCCACAGTCCTAGGATAAGTCATCTGTTCTCTAAAGTGAGTGGCCCAGCTGTCCCAGTGGCTCATCCACATAGAGATGGGCACAGAAGGCATAGTTACTAAACAGTGACTCAGAGCAAGCGCAGAAAGCAGCGCAGTTTGAATGAGGGTAAGCGTGAGCGCCACATGAATGTGCCCGCTCACAATGTTTACTTTCTCAGCACGGCTCGGACTTGTACTGCCGCGCGGCATGGCGCAAAACGCCCTAAGTGCAAGGGTGTTTACCAGAACGATTTTTAATGAAATACCTGCCCATTTTAGGAGCTCAAGCAATAATCAGGGACCGGAAGCCGCAAAGAGAATACAGCACCACTAACTGCGTTAACTGGTGTTTCCATTTAAGGCAGATGGGAGGTCCAGGAGGGTGTGGCGCATTGACAGATGCTCTGTGTCATTGCATGACAGTGTCACATGAGCAGCAAAAACATTGCGGAAAGAAATCTTTTGATGCAGGATGATGGACAGACCTCCCACAGGCTTGGCACCAGTGTCCGAACAACTACTGAACCTTGCTTCTGAGAGGCACAGGCAAGCCCCTCTGACCTTGCAATGGGATAGGTTGTGAGGGAATTGGCAACTAGGTTGGGGTGAGCCATCCAGAGAGAGAGGCAGGCAGGAGACAGGGAGTTAAAAACTGAAGTGGAAAAAAAACATTGCCTGGCTTGCCCATCTCCCCTGCAGTAGCAGATTGTGCCACCATAACCAGTCCGGGTTTGGGACTGGACTCCAGTCCTCTGCTCACTGGGCCGACCAAAGTCAGGCAATGCCATGAAGATGCACGTGCTCTATAGTGAGACATGGGATGTACCACAGGAGTGGCACTTGGTGGGGACTCTGAGTCCGGCTACTGAAACAAAGCAGTGCTGTGCCAAACAACATACTGACTTGTGATGTGGACTCTTAATTGAATCCTGTTTTCACAAGACACATGTCCACAATGAAACAGAACTAAGTTACTTTAAATACAGTGCTCCCTCTTTTATCCGCCAACCTCTGTGCATCCTAAATTCTGACAGATAAAAGGGGGGAGGGGTGGATAATAGAGGCTGGCAGTTAAAGAGGGAGATAGCATTTCTGGAAAATGGGACAGGAGCCCACACTGGTTGTAAGTGAGGGTGCTGGATAAAAGGACCATGGATAAAAGAAGGAGCACTGTACTTTTCAGCTTAAAGGTGAACTGCATTTAACCTATCCGTTTTGGAAGCTGTGCTTCAAATGCCGATTCACGGTGTGTTATGTTCCATCATTACTGACCCTGTAGTAAATTCAGTGAACATTTCTGAATTACACAAAGGTAGTAAGTCATTTTAGAACTGTATAATGTTGCATATGTCCTTGTTAAGCTCTTATATTGTTCTCACAATGAAACATAGAAACAGAATTTGTCAGCAGAAAGGGACTGCTTGGCCACCCAGTCTGCCCAGATGTGTTCTCTACCTAGTCCGTCTCCTGAGACCCTAACCCGTCTCCAGCGACGCTCCTCCATCCCTGCCTATTTACTAATATCTGCCTATGCTCATACCACACATACATAAACCCCCCCACACACACTGTTTTTGCCTCCGCCACTTCCGCTAGCAGTTTGTTCCAGTCATCTGCTACCCTTTCAGTGAAGTAGTACTTTCTCACATCCCTCTTAAACTGCTCCTTCCCCTCCAGCTACATCACATGCCCCCAATTCTGCTGCTCCTTCTCATTTGAAAGAGACTCCCCTCCTGCACCCTGTTCTCCCCTATGAGGTACTTGTGTCCATGTTTTTCTACAGAATGCAGAGGTTGAAAGAGACATAAATGACATCATATGGTTCTTAAACAGTCCATGCTAGCAGTCTGTAAATCAGAAAACACATACTGTACTGACTTATTTAGAAAGTCAGTAAAAATGGAGCAATAATGGAAACTGGAACAAATATTAAAAAAAAGAAAAACTTCTGTTGTAAAATGACTCACAGGTTCAGTGCAGTTTTTCATAAATGTTTAATCATTAAATACAGGAATTCTCTTTCATTTCTGCCATGTTGGCACTTTATGTTGCAATCCCCAATCAATCTTAACGCAAAACTAAGCAGCAAGTTGCTTTTTTGAGAAATTTCAATAATTTTCCATCAGCACAGAAGAAAGAAAGCAGCGATCCACAGATCTATCCCACAATATAACCCTCTGTCTGCAGTTTTTTTCCCAGCCTTGTTTCATCGTTCCAGCAGCCCACTCAGCGTGCACACACGGCTTTTGTCTGAGAGCTCTATGAGCTGTTGTTACAGTATTTGCGTTTTATTATTTCATGCACAATGGCATATCTGTCATCGTACTTGGCCAGATTCCTCTGCAGCCCATAGTGGGAGTGAAACCTGAGACCCTGCATACCAGAAGCGGCAACTCTAACTATTCGGGCAAAGAGATCCCCTGTCTTGGAGATGAGAGAGTACATTGACTTTAATATATGCTGTCTCATGGACCACCTCTAGAGGTCCCTATTTGGTGGTACAGTTGCTCAGAACTGCTTTGACTCGGACGTTCACAACTTTTGCTACTAGATGGCATTGCTTTGCACTGACTGCCTTGTCTTACATACAACATAAGGGAACTCACAATACCAAACCAGCCAGGCCCTTGTAGCTCTATTACAAAGAGCTCCCTTGCACACTGCGTGAAAGAATCCACCAGGGAGGGAGCATCCCTGACTTGGTTCTGTCTTGAACCATGACAGGGTGGAAAATGTTACGCTAGGGGAGCCCCTGGGAACAAGTGATCACAACTTGGTTTGGTTCGGTTTAGCCCAAGAAGACAGTAGGACTAAGTCTAGGATAATGGTCTTTGACTTCAGGAGGGTAGATTTTGGGAGAAGAGGGAAGAACCTCCAAGACAAATTGAGGTGTGTGTGTGTGTGTGTAAGGGGTAGAGGGGTGGAGAAAATGTGGAAACCCATTAACAGTAATCATCTGGAAGTTACTAAAACCTGTCTGAAGCAGGTACTGTAAGTAAAAACAAGAAACCACAAGTCAAGCCTCTTTGGTTCTTCTTGGAAGTGGGAGAAGCAGTCAGGCCAAAGAGAGCTGCATTCGAAAGGTACAAGGGGGTAAATCTGAGGATAATCAAGAGGAATACATAGTGAAAATGAAGGAGTAGAGCAGAGTCATAAAGAAGACAAAGGCAGAGATGGAGCTGGGGATAGCTAAGAGGGTACAAGAAAACAAGAAGGACTAATTTACATATACAGTATCAGAGAAGAGAGAAACACTAAGAAGGGTACTGTTAGGCTAAAATCGAGAAATGTTTGTGTAGAGGAGGATGGGAAGACAGCTGACATCCTCAGTGAGTACTTTTTCTTGTTATTCATGAGAGAGGGGCAGAGAACCTACTTCCAGACTGTGGAATGTAGGCTAAGGGAGGGGGAGGGCAGCTGGAACTGAAATTTGGAACTAGGAGGACAGGTTTCTTTAATAGACTAAAGGCACTCACTGGATAGGTTTCCAGGGCCAGAATGATCACACCCCAGAGTGCTGAGGAAATTGGGGCAGAAACTAGCAGGAACTTTGACAGTCCTATTCAACCACTTCCTGTAGACTGGTGTAGTTCTAGAGGATTGGATGAGGGCAGATGTGGCCCCCCTGTGGAAGAGTGGGTGCATGGAGGACTCTAGAAACTATAGGCTGGTTAGTCTGACCTCTGTAGTACTTAAGCTCCTAGCAACTATCATGAAAGCAACTAGTGTAATTTCTATAAACAAATGAGCTGCAAGACAGGAGGCAGCACCACTTTGTGAAGGGAAGGTTGTCTGACTCAGACTAACCTGAGTTTTTCAACTGTGTGACAAGGGCAGTGGACGAGGGCTAGGCAGCTGAGGTACTCTACATCTGGAGTTCAGTAAGGCCTTAAACTCGGCCCTCTGAAGAAGACTTTTTCAAAAAATTGGGAGATCTGGGCTAAGCAAGCTAACAAGGGGGATCACAATTTGGCTAGGAGGAGGGACCCAAAGGGATGATAGTAAATGAGGAACTTTCAGAGGTCTCTGAGGTCACAAGTGGGGTACCAGGACAAGTACTATTTAATGTGTTCATCTTCGACAGAGGGGAAGGAATAAAAGAAAACATCTACCTCTTTGTAGAGGATACTAGACTCTATGGCAGGTTAGACTCTGAGAAGGGGGGTCTGGGACATAAGAAGGGACATAGAAAAGTTGGAGTGGTTGTCCAAGATATGGCAGCTGGAAGTTTATTGCCAAGAAATGCAGTTATGAGCGTACACAAGGGAAACCTGATGAGGGATTATTGTTTGGGGGGAGGACAATAAAATTTGTCTGACCACTGAAGAAAGGGACTTGGGAGTCTTCATGAGTAATAGGCCTACAGTTAATGGTCCGGTGCACCAAGCTACACAGGAAGGCAGATCGGATTCTGGGATGTATAGGAAGGGCGTTCCCCAGTACAAATAAAAGAGGTGTTACTTCCCCTCTTTGGGTAACTGATGAGGCCACACCTGGAGTACTGTATCCAGTTCTGGAATCTGCACCTGGAAAAATTTAAGGACTGTATATAATCTCTCCAAAGGCATGCTGCAAAAATGGTACCATGTCAGCAGGGTGACTCATATGAGGACAGCCTGGCCAGTCTGAATGTGACTCACTGGAGTCCAGAAGACAGAGAGTGGACGTGCTGTCCTTTAAATAGCTGAGAGGGGATAAACCAGGTAGAGTGTCATGACCAGCATAGTGCAGGACCAGTAACTAGGGTACATGAGTACAAACTAGTTGGGGGGGGGGTCAGGAACTAGTTGGGGGGAGGTCAGGAACTAGTTGGGGGAGGTCAGAAAGGACGAGAGGAAGTATTAATGGAAAGGGTGGTGAATACATGGGACAGTTTGCTAAGGAAAATGGTAAACATCAAGATGGCGCCAGGTTTCAAGAGAGCATGGGACAGCTATAATGGGTGGTGAAAACTAAGGCAAAGAAGGGGATAGAGAGCGGGGCAGGGAGGCTGATCTGCCAATGGGCATGTGGTCTAGAAAAGACTACTGGTAGGTAGGTAGGTAGGCAGGTATGGCTCAAATAGGAAAATAGGCAGTCGTGATGGAATGATGGACTGTAAGTCTTTTTCTGCTAACAACTTTCTATGTTTCACACCAAATTCAAGCAAAAAATTAAAGATAAGTTAGAACACGCTACATTATAAGATGTATCACTACTAGAGCAATGCAGCGGTTCAAATGTAGTCATTTGGAAGGAAAATATAATAATGTCGTTATAAAATGATGACATTTATACGAGGCAGTATGATCTGGGACCAGAGCACAGGCTTAAGAAGCAGAAGACCTGGGTTCAGATCTCACCACAGTCCCTTGCTCACTATGTGACCCTGAGCAAGTCACTTAACCTCTGGGTGCTTCAGTACTCATAGTTGTAAACATGGGTAAAAACCAGGATCCCACTGAAAATGAGATATTGCATCTCAGATGAGCTGTCATGGGTCAATACCGTTTCTTTGTTTTTTTGTTCCTTCCTCCTCCTCTCTTCAGGCCCCTGTTCCTTTTCGAGCCCCACACCCAACCCCCACTTCCCCCAGGCTCACTCCTTAATGCCAGCTGTGATTGCCATTGCCCTGCAGTGTAGGAATTGGAGTAACCTTTCTCCACAGAGGGGAGGGCAGTCTGCTCCCTCCAGAAGTTGAAAAAACGCTTCTCTGTTAGTGATGCTGGCTGGGTTAACAATGTTGGTGAGCCAGAGGGCGTATGAGAGACTTGTGAGGGTTGCCATCCAGTGAGCAGCAGCAATTTCTAGGTCCTTCCCTCCACACCCTGCCTCAGGTGCGTGCACGGCATCAGTGTATTTGGGCAGTGCCAACCAGCAGGTGGTTATCCCGGCCAGTCAAAGCATCCAGTCACCACCAGGAGTCACTGTTTGAGTGGTGTACCACATTACCCTCCTCTGAGAGGAGAGCAGCACCCTCTCCGCCAGCCTCAGTTCCTGATGTCCCAGGCTCAGAGCATGAACTTGGATCATAGCGTGCCAAGCAGATGCTGCAGCGCTCAACGTCATGCAACTGGCAAATACATCGTTGGAACAAATGAAACAGTACGTCAGTTACCTGATTTTCAAGCTGGGTCATTTGCATTCAAAGTTTTTAAAACAAAATGTCATCTGTCCAGTCAAAAGTATGTCCAATTATTGTTGTAACGATTTCTTTTCCTGAAAATAACTTACTTAAAAATAAATCAATTTTTTAACCATTATGGTTACATGATTTTGTTGAACATAATTATCTGTGATGGCTCTGAAGGATACAGCAGCATCTCATTACGACCCGTACCCTGGGATGGCAGCGGAAGGAAATGAGCTTGTGAAAAGGTTGCACTTATTAGTAAGATCAATAACTGCTGTGAGCTGTAGCTGCAACAGCAGTTAACTTTATTTTCCCCTGCTGTCCTTATGGACTGTACAGCAGGGGACCATTAGTGAAAGAGAACCCTCAAAGAGCTGACCATCATCCTTCAGTTAAAATACAGTAATGGAATCAAAACGGTAAACTACACCCATGTGATAAAGCGCAGGCAAAAGCGCACGAACACCTGCTTTTAGCCTGTTTCGATTTAAAGGGAAAACAATTCCTGGCTTTCCCTTGTTAAATATAATTGGCCATTTGGGCAAGTGTTTAGCTTCCATGACATTCCCAATGAACTGTACGTTTGTTTGAATCCTGAGTTTGAATCCCACAGCCCCCACTTGCATATTGTGTGACCCTGAGCAAGTCACTTAACTTCCTTGTGCTCCCAGGTCGCACCTGGAAACAAGCTTCGGCTTAGTGTGCCTTTCCAGGTTAAAACAATTTCCCCTTCCCCCTTTTGTTTGCTTTGAAATCATCTTGGTTTTCTTTACATAGATTCATAGATGTTGACAGCAGAAAAAGGCTTTCGGCCCATCCAGTTGCCCACCCTACCTAACTATTCTGCACTGCCCTACTGGCAATACTCCCCTTTGTTACTGTGGTATCACTGCTGCAACCCGACACGCACTTCCCCAACACACTGTTGCCTGAGCCTGGAATCCCAAACCACAAAATTCCAACATTGGGGTTTTGCCGCCGCTCCGGAGTTTGTTATATTAATTCCGGGGGGTGCTTGCCCCCCGAAACACGAGAAACAAACAAAAGCCCACTGTTGGGATTTCATTCGGGATTCTGGGCTTGGGCAGCAGTGTGTGGAGGGCGCCGCGTCGGGGTCTAGTAGTAAATCCGTTACTGTAACCCCCTTTTTTCTAATTAAACCCTCATGCCTAACCCATCTCTGCTTAAAGGTGCTGGTTGATGTGGCCTGTACCACGTTTTTTAGTAGCTTATTCTGCTTGTCCACTGCCATTTCCGTGAAGAAGTGCTGATGGGCGTCCCTTTTGAATCTCTTCCTGCCAGCTATAGTGAATTGCCTCTCATCCCTGTGTTTGACGTCAAGGAGACGCGTTCCTTGGTGTCCACTCTATTTTTCCCATGAGCATCCTTGTGTGTCTCAGTCATGTCATGCCTTTCCCTCTTCTTCTTAAGGGGGTACAGTTTAAGTCTGGCAGCCTCTTCTTATGTCTCATGTCCCCAAGGCTGTGGACCATCTTAGCTGCCCTGCACTGTATTACCTCTGCCTTGCTGCAGTCTTTCCTCAGGCATGGCCCTAGTACCTAGTGTCGTATTCCAGGTGTGGCTGCACCAGTGATCAGTACAGTTGGAGGATCACCTTCCGAATTCTACTACTTCTCCCTCTCCCTATGCATCTCAGTATTCTGCTTGCTTTTCTCACTGCCCTGTCATAGTGTGCAGACATTTTTAGGGTCTCCGATATTTTTTTATTAATTAATTAATTAATTAATTTATTTTAAGTCAGTGGCTCAGCAGGTTGCACACTCGCCTCTGAGGCTGGAAGATGAGAAGGCTGTGGGTTCTATCCCTGCACCAGGCACTTGGATTAAATCTCAGTACTGACACTGCAGTGCAGTATGAGGGGGGTGCTGCACTCCTGAGGTGCTGTCTTTCAGATGAGACGTTAAAACTGAGGTCCCATCTGCCTGTTATGGTGGTAGTTCAGGTGGATGTTAAAGATCACATGGCACTGCTCGAAAATGAGTAGGAGAATTTCCCAGTTGACCTGGCCAAATGTCCCCCCATTCACTAAAAATACCACCAACAGCTTATGAACATGTGAATCTGCTGGCAGAAACAGGCCTCATGATCTATCAAGTCTGCTCGAATGTGCAGCTAGCCCCCTACACAGCAGCTGTCCAATCTGTATCCTTCTCTCCTGGGACGAGGCTGAAAATAGGCAGAATTGTCTAGTCCTCTTTTCCTGGTCAACAAAAAATAATAAAATATATAACGGGGTAAGGCCCACTAGGTGCCTATTTTCACAGGCAAAATGGGAGCACTGGGGAGGTTAAGTGATTTAGTCAGAGTCATACAGTATGCAAGTGGAGGTTGTGGGAATCAAACCCAGGTCTGGCTGATGGATGTACCAAGCTCATTCACAGCTCATTATTCTAACACTGAGCCTATACTGCCAGACTATCCTTTTTAGCATCCCTTGTGGAGGCCCTATGTAGAAACCTGTACTGTGAGCTTTGAGTCAGCAATGTCACATGACTTAGGAGCCGATCAGTAATTATAAAGAATGAATATTGGGCAGTAAAATTGCTAAAGAAGGACAGAAACAATATTATTTAAAAGCAAACAAATGCAAAATGCACACTCAGGAGATTAAGCAAACGAAATATGTGATCAAACTCCAATTATACTAAAAAAAGGTAAAGCCCGGGATTACAGTGCAAAAAAAGTTAACACAAGAGAAACTCTGACTCAGTCTGATGAATCAGAATCATTGCACTATTTCAGTGGACAATTTTTTTTTTTGGGGGGGGGAACGGTCTGTTTTGTTCACCACTCTCCATAATTGTGTTGAATAACAAGAAAATCACCTCCTCTCGGGAATAAAAATGAAGTTTTCTTCTGTTACAAAAGTTTTTGCTTTTTAAAATACATTTGCAAGCATCCTGTGCTGAAAACTGACTGTATGCTGTCAAGAGAGCTGATTCTGCCCCCTAGAACACAGGTCACGTGGGCTTATGTGAGTGGTTACTACTGTTGCCAGAAAGTTGACATTTGATGTACAATGCTGCTGTGATAGTTTAGTCATGGTTTTTTTGGTATTCTGTTTACCCCCCCCCCCCTCTCTGGTCCAGCTCCTGTTAGAGTTCTCTTGCACCTCCCCTAGCCCCCATGTCTGGTCTTGCCCCCATGGAGACTTAGATTGCCCCCAAGTAGGAATATAGGGGATATACTTCTGAGTAAGCCATGTGTTGGGCAGAGGACTGGGTGGTAGACTCCAGGCTGGATTTAGCAAAGTCTCTCTCAGGAGCTGGAACCGGGGCAATTTTTCCTGTGTTTCTGTTCCCTGGTCCCTCTAGAGGGCGTTGGCACATGACGGGGACCAGTGGATGTGTGCACGGTCCCTGGCCAAGGCCTTTCCTGTCCCACATGGCACCCTCAACTGCACTACCAACTTCAGTCCCCCAGGTGGCAACATCACATCGAGGGTAGTGACCCTCTCTCCCCGGCAGATGAGATCTTTCTCTGGGAAACTCGATGCTCTTCCCTCTCCTCCTCCTCCTCCTGCCAGCCGCCAGTGACCCAGACTCATTCCTGAACCCAGGTCGCTTGCATCATAAGCGGTCGCTCCATTGTGGCACAAGCGGGCTGGCAGTTAGTCAGGGGCTTTGATGGTATGACGGAATCCACTCTGAAATGCTGACTAAGCATTTAATTATGAATGAGCAGAAGTAGCCAAAATGTAATTGTAGAATGTCAGTGCTGAAAGTGATTTTAATGTGATCTCGCTGGCAATCTAAGGCTTTATTGCTCAGCTCTAAGAGTTATGTTCTGGCTCATCTGTAACAGGCTCCTTACTTCTGCTTGCATGGAACTGCTGCAGAGTGTCACTTTGAATCTAGCACAGGTTTGATTATGCTTGGAATATTGAGTCCAGTTCTCATGTTCAGCAGAGGGAGATATGAGGTTGCAATAGACAGCACATAGAAAGTCAAGCGCAGACAACTTGCAAGGATCACCCTACATGTCGGCAATGTGATTAGTGTCCTTTATAGCCCTATTTTCAACTAGCCCATTTTCCTTAGGATGGCAAATTAAGGAATGCAATGATTCCTTTCATATTCGCTATCAGGGCTGTTGAAAATGGACAGTTTTCAGTTGTACCGTAGCACTGCCAGGACCATACACAGAGCTTGGCACATGCCACTGGGGGGCGGGGGGCCAGTAGCAAACACACAAACCAGGTTGCAAATACAGCTGTTAGAGAATCAGTCTGTGCTTTGTGCTGCTGAGATCGGTCGCAGCACTGCATCGCCTGTTACTGCCTGCTTTTCCCAGACGGGAACCTGAAGGAGGAGCAGGAAACTGCAGCCGGCCATGCGAGGGCTGCCATGCCTTTGTGCATGGCCACTGCAGGCAATTTGCATGGCAGCCCTTAATCCCTGTCCTGACATTTGCAGCTGCCCAGAAAGGGGTTGTGTCCCCACTGAACATAGCAATGATCGGGGCGTTGCTAGGTGGATGCAGCAACCATTTTGCATGGCCATTTGCATCTGAAAATGGGGCCCCAAGTATTTAACCTTTCCTTGTCATTGAAAATATTCAGAGTCTTAAGTGTCATGCTATAATACAGTCTTTTGGAACTCCATCAGAAACAAAGACCCTTGTGTAGAAACTGCCTTGCTCTTGTGCCGTGGCTGTCACACTAATGTAAATGTCTTTCCAAACCTTCAGCCAGCTGGACCTGGTTCAACAGGCCTCCCACTGTCTCCACCAAACCTTATCCTGTTCCCCCTTAAATAAAAGTTGTTTACTGTTACTTTCTGTTTTTATTTTATTTTTTAGTCTTTTTAACCAGATCAGGCCCACTGGGCACAAGCCCCATTTACAGGGGCAACCCGGAAGCACTTGGAAGGTTAAGTAACTTGTTCAGCATCACCCAGTATGAATGTGGAGGTTGTGAAAATCAAACCCAGGTCTCGTGGATGTACAAGTCTCATTCACAGCTTGTTGATCGAGCCTCTGGGTGTACTGCCAGCTCTTTCCTTCCTTATCTGGTGGACCAAACCATCCTTCATCCCTCCTACATAAGCCCTGGACCCACATCTAATAGAGCAGTTGCCTGTGATGCCCGTACCCACTGCCTGTCTCCTCATATACACTTCCAGTCTTACCCCTCCAACTGATGTCACCCAGAACTTTCCCAGTTGGGGAGGGTCCTAGAGATGCGGACAGGGTCACTGACTTTTATTTGGCCAAGTTTTATCGATTTAAATTTTCACAGTTGCATGAAATTATAGATTTGTAAGCATTTATTTCAATTTGTATCGATTTAAATTTCACAGTTGCAGTAAACGTTGAGGATCTGCAAACTGATAGAAACAGAAATTGTTATCATCACATGTCAAAATAGCAATAGAACTTACTTTGCCTATCTGTAAATTTAGATTATTATTGATGGAAACATTTTTTCCTCATTCTGTGTGTGTGCGGTGACATTGACGTTTACCGATTTAAATCTAATCCTGCCAAGCCTAGCTATGGAGCAAGGATTTACAGGGCATTTAAATTGAGCCTCCCATCCCCCCTGTCAGCACGCATGGGTCCAGGTACTGCAAGTGGGCATTGTTTTCACACGTTTCTTTTATTCCCCTGTGTCCTACCCTTACCCCACTGAGGCATAACCTAACATTGAAGATCTCCGACCAGTCAGAAGCAGGCTGGAATCAGGCCCACCCACCATACTCTGAATGACACTTGCCATCGCCAACCCAGGACTGGGCATGAAACACCACTGTGAACTAACGTCAGGAGGATTCCAACCCCTTTTCTGGAGCCATGTATTCCTGCCCAGAGTTCCTTTCCCCTTGACTACCAGAATCAGCTGTACAATGGTAGCAGCCACCCAAAATTGTTCTGGTTTGGTTTCACTTGAGAAGAGCAGATAAAGCCATTGCAGTCACCTGCTGTTATTATAACACAACACGCAGGTTATTGTTTATTTAATTATTTATTTCAAATTTGCATCGAACCAATGGCAAGATGGACCCGTGAGCTAAAGTAGCTCATTATCATGGGGGTCCCTCAGCTCAGCGGGGTACATAAAATGCCCAATTTATAGAGTGCTACTGTGGGATACACCAGAATTATTTTACTAGAAGATCCATGCCAAGTCACCAGCACAGTTCTTGCAATCTTTGTTTGGTGCTGGTGATGTCGTGGTAACACTCTGGTGCATATTTTATTTACCTAGGCACATGTCTAGCAGTTACTGCTGATCTGGCTTTACAGAGAACAGCAGCCTTTCCACAACTTCAGTTCTTCCTGTGGTGGCAAAAGTGTTACAGAAGTTGGTGTTTCCGTGTCATTCCACGTTGTCACTGCCCATCACCCCTGTTCTCGTTGGCTCTCCTCCACTCCCCTGCCCACGATTCACCCAAGCCCTGTTGCTCTTGAGAGTCCACCCCGATTGGGGCTATTGTTAGTCGACTGGTGCCCATGTTTCATCACCAACTGACTAATATCAAGTAAAAGAAAATTAGGAAAACTGCTGCCAGTACACTATAATGACGCTCGTCCCCACGCTTTCCCTAGCATCACGTCACAATGTAGCAGAGCGCAGGGGCGGAGCGTGGGCGGCACTTCAGACCAGGAAGTCCTTGGGACCCAGTAAAACTATTTTTACGAGTGAAACTGTAGTGAAATAAATGAATTATTTGGGGGCATCTGTATCTTGCGTGTTGTCCATGAGGTAAGGCACCTATGTATCAGGTGCAAGGGCTGTGACTGGTGAATCTTTTTAAAATTGATCTAATCAAAGGTGTACTGTATACACACTTGCTAGGACAATCAAGGCGTACATGTTGTAACAGTTGTGTCATGGCAGTGTCCAGTTGTTAAATTTGAGTGTTGCATGATTTAAAGGTGAACCAATAACCTCCTTATTCAGTACCAGAAATGCTTAAAACATCTTCTGAACAGGTTAGTTCAAGCTCTAAACTTTTTGGTTATATTTGTGATGATCTAGTTCTGAGTTACTAGGGGACAGCGTTATTATTTACCATTTGTGTAAGTTCATTCTGGACTACAGGTAGGCGAGGCCAGGAAAATGTCCAAACCAAAAGTAGACTCAAAGAAGTTATTTTTTTATTAAAAAATGAAATGTAAGAAAAACATAGCGAATATGCCGTGAAATAACCAAATTTACACATTTACAGTTTTGTGACCAGGCATTGTCATGGTCAAGCACTAATCCTTTTCATGTTACCGTACGATGATTAATGTTGTGAATAAATGGAATCGTTTCCAACAGTTAAGAAAACGACACATCCGTCCCTCCAGATAAGAAATTAATTAAACACAGACCTTAGAATTCTCTGCCACCAAACTGGTATGATGAGATCCAGGTTGGATCATTATAGCCATCCAGAATTCAGTTTATATCGGGGAGAAATTATAGAGGTAATCCCAGTCAGCTTTTGTAAGCTTAGAATACTCCGCTGGTTTCACGTTTCCAGTTTTTGAGTAGGTACCTCTTGATTTTATTTATTTTGATCTCGAATTATAACACCTTTGAGCTCCTTTACATAGGTTCCACGTCAATAGGATTAATATAGGTACTAAAGCAACACAAAGAATGAAACAATTTACCAAAGAATGACAGGGACAGGTGCAACAAATTGAATGGCATTGTACAATGTATGCCAGGTAGCAGGCATATCAATAGACATGTTAAAATACACACTGAAACGACAAACAATGCAATCAACCAAGGAGGCCTTGTCAAGCACTGGCAAATAAGTGGGTGGGAAGTTAGGTAGGAAATGGGCAGTGTGAAGAAAAGAGTGTGAGGATGAGAGGGGAAGGAGAGAGGAGTGGGGGAATAAGGGGGATGGAGTGGATTAGCGAGAGAGGAGTTTTAAGTGATAGGGAGGGGAGGTCAGAGCTCCTGGAGCAGGGCAGCTTCTTAAGTGCTAAAAGGAGACAGAAGGAAAGGTGGCCTGGACAACTTAGTTGATGCAGTCACAACTGTTGGTAGTTGCATGATGTTGATGGAGTTTTTTTTTTTGAACGGGCCCAGCTTGGCTTCTGAAGAGACGTCACTGTGTAGTGAGTTAAGCCAGAGAGGGGCTTTATAGGTGAACGATCTTTGTTCTTGAGTTATGCGGCAGCGGAGGACCAGGAATAGCTGGTTATCTGAGCATCTTGTTCGATGGGGGTTACAGAATGGGCTTAGAATTTTCTGAACCCCTGGGGGCGTGAGACCTAGGCTTACTTTTTTTGCAAGCAAGCAAGTTTGGTATTTGATTCTACCTTTTAACTGTAGCCAGTTCACCTGAGCATAAAGGTCACACGTATGCATGAGACATGCTGCCCTGGTGAGTAGCCTACAGGCTTTAAGTATTAATGTGATGGCCTATGAAAATGTGGTTAAAAGCTCACTGAAGAATCTGTCCTCTCCTTGAAAGCAACACAGAGGTACTAGTTGACGCAGACTCTTCTTTCGGCAGTTAAGATCACACTGCAGTCAGGCTTCTTGCTGACATGGCTCGCACTTGGTAGCACACCAACACAACGACATTTTAACAGCGAAGAGCGTCACAGCGACAAATCTCGCCAGGTCACTGTGATGGTCCGCTGTTCACCCAATGACTGTGACTCCTGGTGTTTCGCGCCCCCCACCCTGAACCAACTCCGACCCCAAACAAACTTTGTCCCGGTGGGAACAATGCCGACAGTCAGCATTGTTCCCATTGCCGTCGGGCATTTCGACAACATCGTTGTCGACGTGTTGACATGGAACCACTGCACTTTTAGTCAGAAGTTACAGTTCTTTAATTGTTTGGATTAACCAGTAAAATAAATATGGTCAAACTGGCTGTTTAGTCAGTAGCTTGACTACACTGCTTGTACTGAACGGGTCCTGTTAGAGTGAGTCCCTTACAACTGGCTTCAAGGATGAACTGCACATCTCTTTTTCACTCTGTTGGCAATCTTTGCTGCCATTCTCTTAAATATTTTGTCTACATTTCTAATGCACAGCTTCTGGACCAGGAGACATAATGTACTGAAGCAAGCGATGCGGCCCTGCACCTTTACAAATAATGGAGCACCCCCCAGCGTCCATCATGCTTCCAGGTTACAGACTTTCTTTATTAAAGGAAAGTATGTTGCAGCACGAGAAAAACGCTGCAACACACTTAAAAAGCTTAACCGGAGGGTAAGCCTTGTGGGGGCAGGAGCCTGTATTGTTGGCAGCTTTCCTTCAATGAGTATGCTGCATTGGCTAACACGTTTAAGGTTTTAGCATCATGAGCTGAGGTTTGTAGCTCAAATAAAGACAGTCTAAGTCTACTCTATTTTTATTCTGCATATAGCACATGAATCAGTTCATCCTCCACATCAAGGGATACCTAAATGAATCACTTCACTGCTATGCCCCCTTACATACTAAGATTAAAAAGTTTAGGAAATAACCAGTAATCTCTGTTATGAGTTTACTGTTTTGTTTTTTTTTATTTCATTTTTGATCATTTGTTTCTTTGCACAGAGGGGACTCCTTTATCTTCTTCGCAGCTAAATCTAATGACATGGAGCCTTGTATGGGACAAAATGCACTCTTAGGGGGCTTGTGTCCGTTTGACGGCAGCCAAATTTTTTAACACTTGTTAGTGAACACCCTCTGATGGTGACTGAGAATAGTGTAAAACCTTTGGCTTCAGTTCTTTGTGTCATATTAGTCTCTGCTTCATAAGAATCCTTCCAGAACAACCAACCACAAGGCAGTAATGGCTTTTCTTTTTTCACCACATCTTTTGGTAGCATGGCTTGGACTAACAGAGACAAATATATACTTGAGTGCACCAAGTTCCATTCAAGCGCAGTGTTTAATTTATTCTGTGGCTTCACTTTGTGGTGCACTGCTCTTACTATAGAAACGTTTAGCTCTGATTGAACAACCCCACATTTTTTCTCTGTAGTTCCCTGCTGCATTCCTGTTATTAGCTCTTTCTGACTGGGGCCCATAGCGACTGAACTGCAGAGTTTTGATGTGTTTCCAGCAGTCTGTATTGGTGAGTAGAAACATTGAAATGTAGAATTTGTTGGCAGAAAAGGCTGCTTGGCCACCTCAGTCTGCCCAGATGGTCCCTGCCTAGTCTGTCTCTGCAGGCCCTAACTGGTCTCCAGCCATCCTCCCTCCTCCCTGCCTATTTAGAAATATTCCCCTGTGTCTGTTCCACATATGCTTGAAGCCCCTTACTGTTCTCATTTCCACCACTTCCACTGGCAGTCTGTTAGTGCTCTTTCTCATTTGAAAGAGATTCTCCTCCTGCACACTGTTCACCCCCATGAGGTACTTGTAGGTCTCGATCAAGTCCCCTTTCACTCTCCTCTCTCCCAGGGTGTACATATTGAGATCCCTCAGTCTCTCTTCATAGGGCTTTTGTTGCAACCCCTGCACCATTTTAGTTGCCCTCCTCTTGACTGCCTTTACCCTGTCTATGTCCTTGCTGACGTACGGCCTCCAGAGTTGGGTACAGTACTCCAGGTGGGGCCTCACAAGCGAGTGATACAATGGCAACACCACCTCCCTCTTCCTGCTGGAGATACCTCTCCCTGTGAATCCCAGCATCTCACTGGCCCTGTTCACTGCTTAGTCACACTGCCCTGCCACACTGAGGCCATCAGATATGATAACTCCAAGGGACCCTTTTTGCTTAGTGATTGTCAGTACCTCCCCCCCACATCCTATACTGAGCTCCTGGGTTCCTATACCCTAGCTACATGATTCTGTATTTTTTTTTAACTGAATCCTATCTGCCATGCTCTTGCCCACTCCCCAAGTTTCCCAAGGTCCCTCTGCATTCCCCCAACTCCCTCCTGAGTGTCCACCCTCTTTCAGATTTTGGTGTCGTCTGTAAAAAGGCATACCTTCCCTTCCAGTTCTTCTGCGGTGTCACTTATGAAGACATTGAAGAGGACCAGTCCCAGTACTGAGCCCTGCGGCACCCCACTGGTCACTCCCCCCCTCATTAGCGTTAGTCCACTAACCACCACCCTCTTTTCCCTATCCGTTAACCAGTTGCTTATCCAATTCACCACTTTAGATCTCACCTCTAGACTGCCGAGTTTCTTTTTTTCTTTTATTTATTTATTCATTTATTGAAATCTAGGATTAAAACCTTTGAGCAGAAGCTCTTTACATAGCTTCCACGTCGGGAGATAACATAGTCAGAAAGAAATTAAGAATCAGGTTACATTTCAAGTGACTACAGGCAGTCAACGTTAAGTTTTACAAAGCAGGTAAACGATACAAAATAGAGCACACAGTTAACCTGGGGAACATATGACATAATTGAAGACAGGAACTTTCACTGATAACAAAGGGAAACAGGACAAATTAGTTAGGCATTGTACAAAGTATGCCAGTGTCAGTTCATTACCACACAGCTACATACATGGGGATAGCAGGGAGCCTGGGGAGGAGGAGGAGGTAGTCAACCCAGGCCTAGACAGGAGGAGAGAGGGAGGCATAGAGGAGAGTAGGAGAGGAAAGTAATCAAGGGCAAGGTAGGGAAGAGCCCTTGGGGTCTTGGTAGAGAGATAGAGAGGAGTGACCTGTCAGATGGGGGGAGGAGGAGGAGCTAAGAGCAGAGAGGAAAGGGTGCAAAGGGTAGAAATGGCTGTGGGGGAGGGAAAGGGAGGAAGAGGAGGAGGCAAGCATTGGTGAAGAGTGCAAATAAGCGCTGTACTAGGCAGGTAGAGCCAACCAGGAGACAGAAGTGGCTGGCTTAAGGGTCCAAATGGGTCAGAACAGAGGGGCCTAATGGTAGCAGTCGCAGGTGGCCAAGGACACAAGATGTTGCCGAAGCAAACTCTTAAAAGAGCCCAGCATAGCTGCATTGGATATGTCAGATGACAGGGAGTTGATCCAGAGTGGGGCTTCTTCATCATTCTCCTGCATGTTGAAGGCCTTTCTAAAGTCCGGATATGCCACATGCACTGCCCTCTCCGATCTATTTCCCTGGTCACACAATTGAAGAAATGAACCAGATTTATCTGACATGAAACCTCGTGTGAATCCATGCTGCCTTTTGTCTTGTAGCCCACTGGATTCAAGATACTGTACCAGCCTTTTTTTTAACAGGGTTTCCATCAGTTTCTCCACTACTGATGTAAGACTGACCGGCCTATAGTTGCTAGCCTCCTCCCAGCTGCTGCTCTTAAGAGGTGCTTTTACACACAGGTTTCTGCAATGGAATGACCATTACAGAAACAGTATACCGTTTACCTCCCTTGTGTGTAAAGTGCATCTGTTCTGCCCCCTTGGTGAACGTTCGCCCGAACCGCTATCTCTGCTTTCCATGGTTCATCACAGTGTGTTCCATTTCATCTGGCTGTGTAAAACAGCCATTCCGGTAGCAGTGCAGAAATCAGGATCGCAGCCATAGAACAGCAAACTCCATGGGGGAGCCGAAACAAAATTCTTGAAAATGGAGGAGGGGGGTTGCTGGAATAATTGTGGAATGTAAAGTGAACCAAGAATGGAACAGAGTACAATGGCACCACACAGGTAATGCTCATTCTGTTATATAAACCTGTGTGTAAAAGCGCCTATGGAGCGAGAGAGAGGCAATGTCTGCTCTCCTTCAGTCCTCTGGAACCATGCCTGTTTCAAGTGGAATAAGACCATCAGCGGGGGTAGCACCTCCCTGAGTTCCTTTAGTACCTTTGGGTGTATTCCATCTGGTCCTGTACCCTTGCCCACTTTCAGAGCTGCACGTCCCTTTAGGATTCTTTCCTCTGAAGACAGACTTGTGTTCGCCCCCACCCTTTGTTCCTGCTGCTCCCTGATGGTGGCACAACAGTGGCAGCGTCCCTTGAAATCTTAGAGGAATCATTCAGTGTCTGCAAGTGTGATCCATAAACTCTCATTGTAGTAGCAATAACTTTATTGTTCAACCTGTAGGTCCTTACAAAACTGAAAGCAGCAATTGGCCCTTTACGAAAACAGAAAAGTGCAGTACAACACCAAATGGTATTTGTACAATTATTTCATGCATTTTCAGTAAGTACTATTCAGAAGTAGCATAGCATTTCTTGAACTTGGTTTTCTATAAAACTTTGCATATACATAAGCATTTAATAAAATAGGATTCATACAGACAAGTGATTTACTTTTAGTAGTAGCTGCTTTAATTAATCTGGCTACTAAAATGGTATATTACATTTAGCTGTTGCAGCCAACACCAAGTGTATCTTGTATCGGTCAGAACCGAATACAGAATTAATGATTTTGCCTATAGTTCCTCTCAAATCCACATAAAATGGGCAGGAGAAGATAACATGCAACAGAGACTCAACTTGTCCTAGACTACAAGGCATTTTGTGCAGAGCTTTGACCATTGCCCTCACCTTCACCCAGTCCCCGTTGCCTAACGCATAAACCCTGATAGTCTAGTGGTACTCCCCTCCAATCCCACTCTCTACTGGGATAAGTAAATTCACCTTGGTAGTATAGTGGTACCCCACTCCTGCCCCCATCCATGTTGTGATAAGCAAATTTACCCTGGTAAATACCCTTATACCACATACCCTTATGTGTCCCTCCCACCACAGTCCATGTTGTGATAAGTAAATTCATCCTGGTAGTCTAGTGGTCATACCTTCTTGTACAATCCCAGTTGTGATAGTAAATTTACTGTGGTTGTCTAGTGGTACCACCTCCCACCCCAGTTCCCATTGAAATATGTACAATTACCCTGGTAGCCTAGTGATACACCCCTCCCACCTGATCCCTGTTGTGATAAGTAAATTCATGTTGATAATCTACTGGTACTCCCTTCCTACCCTGAGTCTTATTCTGATGTAAGTTCTCCCTGGTAGTCTAGTGGTATCCCCCTCCTGCGCAGATCCTGTTCTACAGTGTCGTAAGCCTGCCACCCCAGTCAACCCACTCAGCACTTACTGACCACCCTCCACCCCAGTCTGGCCCCAACTCACACTAGAAAAGCTCATCCAGGACAGTGGGCAGTGCACAAGACGACGAGCAGCACACACCTTACTCTCACCACCTTGGCTGGCCACCATCTGAGTGACAGGGACAAACAGCGCTTGCACTGTAGAAGCAGCTGTATCTAGGAAATCGCCTAGACTCAACTTTATTAGTGTTTCTAGCATCTTCCCTGCAGTGGATATTAAATGGACAGGTCTATAGTTCCAGGGATCGTACCTACTGTAATTCTGCTCATATGCAGGGGAAACTACATTTGCCATCCTCCAGTCTCTAGGTACCACCCCCTCCTCCAGTAAGCTGTTAAAGTGCTCATCCAGTGGTACAGCTACGACTCACCCCATCTCCTAGCACCTAGTATTGTAGCCTATCGGAGCCCATAGACTTGTCCACCTTTAGTACATACAGTTCCTTCACAACCCACTCCTCTGAGACTGGAACCTCGCACACACACACACACACCTTCCTCTGGCCGTGACTACACAGTTTGACAATGGCCCTTTATACTTCACAGTAAATACTAAACAGAAAAACATATTCCATATTTCAGCCTTCCTTATATCCTTCTCCCATCCTGCCTCCTTCTTCAGACTTACTGTTCTCGCATATGTACCGAAATGATGTTTTATCCCACTTCCTCTTCCTTTTCATATTCCCAGCTCCTCCGTGTCAGACTTTGCCCTCCATACAGCCTCGCTGGCCTCCTTCATCTTGCATACATACTCCACCCTGTGTCCCCCACTGTGCCAGTTTTGGTACTTTCTTTTTTCAGATTTGTATTTTTCTCCTTATCGCTGGGTGGCCCCCTATTGACTGACCCCCAGCCCCGTCACCTAGGTAATTACCCCAGCCTCATTTGTTCCCCCATGGCTTGCCCCCTGTGTTGGGGTCCCCAGGGAGAACAACTTCCCCGACTTGGTCAGGATCCATTCTGGGAGGCAGGTGCCTGGTTGCCGATGCAGCGCCTGCAGGGGGGTTAGTCATCATCCTGCCATCTGGGGTTCTTCCATCATTTTCTCCCCTGGGATAGCCGCTCTGCAGTGATGCAACATGCATGTGTGTTGATCTCTGGCGGCTTCTCCCTCTCCCTCAGCAACTTCAGCTGCACTACCAATCAACCTCCACTGGGTAGCAGATTAACAGTGAAGGGCAGAATGCCCCCACCCTGAAGGAGGAGAGGTGTCCTTCTCCGGTCGGACCCTTGCAACCCGAATCCATTCCCAAATCCAGGTTGCCAGAGTAGCAAGCAAAAGCATTAGCACCGTGCAACCTGGATGACTGTTGTACTTTCTGAATAGTTTCCTGCCCCTCGTTTTCCCCTGATCCCATGATTTGTGACCTCCAGAATAGCTTCCTTTGTCACGTCTCATTTTTTTTCTACCCCCTCTAATGCCTTTACCCCTGCCAGCTTCTCCTGCAACAGTTCCTACATCCTGCCAAAATCCGCCATCCTGCAGTCCAGAACCTCTGTCCGTGACTTTCTTCTCTCTCCTTCTAATATGATATTGATTGATACTCACTGGTCCCTAACGAATTCTGCGCTGTGATCTATGCTGTCTTATCCCCGTTCATCAAGACTAAGTCAAGGATGACTCCCTCCCTCGTAGACTTCTCAACCCTTTGGGTCCAGAACGTCTCCTGGAACGTTTCTACCAGCAGCTGATTCCTGCCAGTTGCTGCTACTGGGATTCTCCAGTCCACATCTGGTATGTTGAAGTCACCCATTAGTAGTACCACCCTCTGCTTTGCTGCTTTTTTGATTTCATCCCTAGTTCCCTGTCTGCTGCCTCTTTCTGTGATGATGCTGACCTATATACCACTCCTGATGTCCCCCATCCCCAGTAGTAGTAAAGTAGTACAATGTTTATTTTTTAACAATAATTACACCATTAGGGCAATAAGCCCTTTTTCCAAGGTGGTCCTGCAAGCAACCAAGTTATAACTATCTGTACCCACACTGTCTCTGCGCACTTATCTTCCCTACTACCTCTGACCTCCATGGATTTTATATCACCCCCGCATGAAGTATCACCCCTTTCCCCACTCCCTATCCTTCCTAACAGTGTAAGCCCTAGCATGGTCAGATCCCAGTTATGGTACTGCAATGTCTATGCCACCAGGTCCAAGTGTGCTTCTGTCACTACTGCCTACAGGTCACAGATTTTGTTCCTCAGGCTGCTAGTGTTGGTGCACATATCACTCTTAAGTGTCTTGCTTTCATCCTCCCCCAGCTCTCTGGCCCTCATCCTCCCCCTTTCCCTCCTCTTTGGTCCTTTTCCTTCCACCCCCTGCCCTTTTCTTTCTTGGTTACCCCACAGCTCCTGCACCTTAACTTGTTCCATTATCTCATTGTCTCCACTCAGCTTTCTCTCTGTTTCCTCTCTTTCTACTAGTGCTGGGGGGGGGGGTTATTCAGGCCACCCACGTTTGCATAGTAGCACTTATTAATAAACCTATCTCCCTCCCCTCCTCTGCTAGTGCAAGAATACTTTGGTGTGCTTGGTAAACTTGTACCTCAGCATCCTGGTGTCCTCCTTGGAACTCCTTGGAAGGATGAAGGCCATTCCATTTGTATAGCCTTTTATCGCTCCATGAGTGCCCCCCCACATCGCCCATGTACCCAAAGCCCTCTTCTCTGCAACATTCCTTCAGTCAGGTATTTTAGTTGGGCGATGCCCTTCACTAATCTCAAACTGGCCATTCTTGTGTGCAAAGTTGGATTTAGACGTGATCCCCATTTACTTTAATGGGGCACGCCCCCACGCTGTCCCCAGGCCCACGTCATTATGTGCCTGAGCATGGGGGCAGGTCTCAGTAACTGGGAAGTGAAGGGATCAGCTGGCTACCTTTCTGGAGCCAAATTACGATCCGTTCTGTTTTAATACAGAGTTTGGCAAGAAACCTAAATTGACCCCCTAAAGACTTTCGCTGTCATGGACCTGAACAGCATGCAAGTCCTACCAGTAGATGTGAACATCATGTTTCATGTTAGACATTCTCTTTAACACTCAGAAACTCGCTGTTCTTCATGGAGAGAGTGCTGTCCTGTATTCTGCAATATGTTAGAGGAAATAAATTATTTTTCATCATTGTTGCTCCATGAACAGCTGTCCGTAAATGCTGTGAACTTGAAAGCACTGATGACCACAGCGTTGTGAGCTTCAATTGCTACAGTTTTATGATGTGTCCCACATTTTGCCTCTTTTTAAAAAAATGTAATGGGGCAGTGTCCCATAGATGAAAATATTAAGAGGAACAGTATGTGGAGCCCTTGGATATAAAGGCTGACTAACAATAATGACTGCTGTTTGTTGCCCTTTAAGGTGATATTAAGCATCACTGCAGCCAACCCCAAGGGAAGCACTGTAACAGGAATATTTTGTTGTTTTTGTGTCAACTTACAGGCAGATATTGTTCATTTCCTATACAAAATCCAGTAAATGTAGTTCCCTGGCTAGATCTTGGTTTCCATAGAAAGTTATGATGTATGGCCCTTGGGTGTGTGCTTGATATGTCCCTTGGGTAACGAGAGAGAGAGGGATTAATTTGTATCACACAGTGCTGCCGTTTCTGTTTTCCATGTCAGGTTGAAGCTCAGTTGTGAGTCAGAAAACCCCTGATACTCGCCAGCCTATAAACTGAAAGTCACAAAAAAAAAAATCAGAGAAGTTTGATCTTTTTTTTTTTTTTTTTTGGGGGTGGGGTATTCTAAAATAGGTTTTGCAAAGCTTAAAATAAACATGGTGTTCCCCTGGGATTTCATTCATTACTCTTGTACTGAGTTGGGTATGCAAGAGGAAACCGTGCATGAGAAGGGTCACATATTTCACTTTCTCAAGGTTCTGAACCTCCTATTGATCTGCTCCAGCTGGCTAAAAATAGATGCGTGGTAGTAGTAGTGATTATGGTGGGAGGGGAGTGCAGACGGTGGAATGCCTTTTTACGGTTTGTGTTGTCTGAAGCACTGAGCATCTGTAGTTCAAATTAACGAGTCTAAAAGACATGGTAAGCATTTTGAGAAAGTCATATTTTAGTTTTATACTGAAAGCCCGTGACTAGCAACAAAACTAAATTTAGAACCACTACAGTTGGAAGTGCTTTATGGCAGCTTGAGTCCAACCACAAACTACAGTGGCTGCCAACAGTTCCCTGCTAGTCAGAGTTGAAACTCTGTCTTACATGCATCCAAGGGTTGTAGGGGCAAAATACTAGTTTGTGGATGCAAGACAAAGTGGCGTCTTAATTTGAATGCGGTGGGGATTCGGCTCCAAAAATACGCTGTAGAAGCAGTTTCTGCAGCCTAGTGGCAAAGCTGTGAACCCTGAGACCAGCAGCAGACCAGGGTCTAATCCCACAGCCATCACTTACGTACTGTGTGACATTTAGCAAGTTACAACCTCTTAGTACTGAATTTTCTATATTTTTCTCTGTACCTGACCCACTAAACTTTCCGTAACCTATCTGTGCATGCTTATGGCTTTTGACAATGTCATGGATTGTAAAGCACTTTGGAATACAATGTGTGTATATGAAAGGTTATACAAAACAATTCTTTTAATTTCCTTTAATAATTAGGCTCCATGAGTTGGAGTACTAGCTTTCTAGCTCCTATCTGCCATAACCTTGTGTTGTCGTACATGAATGCATTCTAAATGGAGGCTTACTGCAGAATTACCTACTATGCTCACGGGTCAGGTCTGAGGAAGAGTGGGATGGCAGTTCTAAGTGGGGGAATGTGTGATGGTCCAAGATGTGCACAAAAGACTCCTTTCTTGCTAGCTGAGTTGATGGTTGGAGCTGCTTTGGGCCAGAGGGCCATGGGTTTTGAGTCTCTGCTATGTAACAACCACTCACTACCACCTTATCAGACAGTGAGTGTGTGTGTGTGTGTGTGTGTGTGTGTGTGTTCTAAGATACTTCTCAGGGGTGCAGCTAGGAAAATAACACTTGTATACCAGAACTCTCTTTGTCCCTTCCCCCGTGTTGTGTACACAGCCCTGTTTGTTGCCCTTCCTCCCTGTACCCTTCATGTCGCACTTCTGGAACTGCACAGTAAGAAGAAAAAGTGCAACACACAACAATCTTATTATAGCGCAGTGGTTTAAGGCTCTGAGCTGCAAATCTGGAGACCTGGGTTTGAATCCCACAGCCCCCTTGGATATACTGTTTGACCCTGAGCAAGTCACTTAACTTCCCTGTGCTCCCAGGTTGCACCTGTAAATAAGCTTTCAGCTTAGTGTGTCTCACCTGGGTAAACAATTAGAAAAACAGCTGGGGCAGGGAGCAGGCAGTGGGAACTCCCTAAATAGATGACTAAGGCCCAGGAAGGCGCCAACAAAAAAATAAATCAACTTGTAAGTGCTGGCATGTGCCTTCATGCCAGCAGGGCACTACTAATCCGTGTTTTGAACCTCTTTTCATGCAAAGCATGCATATTATGTTTGTTAACATAGCATGTCGTAAAAGATGTAACACAGCGATTAAAGATGCAATATAATATAAACATTTGATAACGCTTACAAATACATATTGTTCAAATGACATGAGCTGATCATTGGAAACAGCTGCCCTGCTTGGGGAATGGAGATGAGGGGACAAACTAGAGGGAATGTTGGGGAGGACATTAGTGCCGTTGAGGTGGGTCCGTACAGCTGTGGTCCTTGCCAAAATGGGCAGGCTCCTGCCACTGTCAAGAGATATAGAAACATAGACTTTGATGACAGATAAGGACCGCTTGGACCACCTAGTCTGCCCATTTCCCTACCTAGAGGATAAGCTGCAAATCCTATTTAACCAACAGCCTATTTCTTCCTACCCCCCACAAAAATTGCCTTATGTCTGTCCCATGCATTCTTGAATTCTCCCACAGTTTTAGACCCCACAACCTCCTCAGGAAGGCTGTTCCATGCGTCCACCATCCTCTCTGTGAAAAAATACTTCCTCACATTGCCCCTGAGCCATCCCCCATCTTCAGATTGTGTCCCCTTGTTCTTGCACATCTCTTTTTCTGAAAGATGCTGCCCTCTTGGACTTTGTTGATTCCACTGAGGTACTTAAACGTTCCTATCATGTCCCCCCTCTCCCTCCTTTCCTCAAGAATATGTATTATGTATACTATGTACAATATGTACTAGATTGACTGATTTGTAACCCTACCTGTGCCAGTAAGTCTCAGTGTGGGCATCTGGTATAATGGTGCTGGAGGGATAGTTATGGGCATAGGGGTTGAAAGAGGCTATACTGAGGACAAAAAGACCCTTGTGGTTTGTGGCTCAAGTCAGTCAAGCAGAGAACCTGTGTCTTATTACAAAGCTGTTCCCCTGCTGTCCAAACAAGGCTTGTAAAACAACCTTCTGAAATCCAATGTACTCTAGGTTCGGTGGGACCCTTATGAGACTATTACTATAGCGGATCTGGAATTAAGGATGAATTGAAAGCATGTGCCCATACATTTGGCCCCCCCCATCAGTGGTTGTGACCATTCACATATTTGCATTTGTAATATATTTATCTTAGTAACTTCTCAATATCCCAATTGTTCTTGCTGTCACAGTTCGCCTTGGAAGCTATTCCAAACTTTGGTAGCTCTTTAGGTAAAAAAGGAACTTCCGCCCTCCTTTTTATACAGACTCTGTTCTGTTTGTCTACTATTTCTTCTTAAATTATGAACACTTAATTTGTGAGGCAGTCTCGTGTCTCTCATTTGATCCGGATCCGATGCGATTTTAATGTAAGCCCTCCTTTCCTGATGTCTAGGGGTATGACTTCATGGTAACGTTCATGGGGAATGGGGCACTCCCAGACATAGAAAACACAGTCACAGAAATTGCCTCATTTAACTGGTTTAGGTTGTTGTGTCCACGGGGTGTCCCAGCCTCACAATCTCTGGGTGTAGGCAGCTGCAGGGGCAGAACTTGGTTAGAGCAAATCAAGATGGCAATAATTGATTTCAAGGTCCACACTGATGTAAGGGTTCAAAATTGGATTTAATGTCCAACAATTTAAAACAAACTTTCATTCCATGGAGTGTTGGGGAAATAATTTAGCAGGTAAGAGTTCATATTAAAAGACACTGGATCAAGATTACAGCGCTTTAAGTTGACCAGAAGATCCACATACTATAGCTTCCCTTGGGGGACTTGTAGACCCTTAAGAGGATGGTGGCAGCAACACTACAGGCTAAACTAGCTTCTTTTTAGACCTCGGCAGCTCCAAAAATCTTCTCCTGCACTATACCTTGAGTTTCTTTTCTGGCTACATTGCTTCACACCTTACAACTGCCCTTCTTGCAAGCACCCCTAGAAGACAGCTGGACAGATACCTGCTGCTCATGGCGGTCTCACCCTTAGCAGTGATGGGTGATTCGGTGGTCCTTACGGCTACTAAATTCCCAGACACAAACCACGCGGGCACACAAGCCAGACGATTCACAGATGCACCGGCCAGGGACTAAGGGCTACCCATTAATGTGGCTGCTTGATAAGGCTGGCGCTCCGGGCCCCTTGCAAATCATTGGGCCGCCCCCACCAACTCCAGCAGTTAACAATATAGAGTAGCACAAAGTTAGTTCTACTTTAAAATGAGTGCTAAAAAGTGTTGTATTTCGTTATTACCCAAAAAAAAAAATCAAGCAGTGATCAGGCATGCGATTATTGAACGCTAATGCCTGCGCCTGGGATCGCAGCACATTTTGCACACAAAATACAACACTTTTTAGCATTCGTTTCAAAGTAGAACTAACTTTGTGCTACTCTGTGTTGTTAACTGTTGCAGTTACTGCTTTTTCTACACACAAGCCAAAAATTATTTAACTTGCCCCGCTCCTTGCTACTGTACTGTATGAACTCAACCTTTCTGTCAATCCACACACATTATGATATTTATAATCTGGGGGAATGAAATAGGCTGGATTACAGGGGATCTCCTTGCCCAGATGAAAGAAAGGGACAGCCTTTGGGGAAAATCTAGGTCCACCCATAGCAAACATGATTACCAGTGCTATAGAGCCACAAGAAACCACTGCACTAACCTTATCTGACGAGCAAAAGCCAACTTCCATAATGAAAAGCTTAGCAATTCCTGGGGTGATGGTAAGAGGTTCCAGGAGAACATTAAAAACCTCCTGGGAAGGATGATAAGAGGCACCCTCATCAGCTCAACATCAACAGCTCCCCCATAACTGACCCACTGCTTATAGCAGACTCATTCAACATGGCCTTCACTGACTTGACCTCGGTATTATTCCCCCCCCCCCGACTACCTGCTCCCTGCTGCTGATCAACCCAACTGCAAGCCACTCAAGAATACACATCCAGACTTCTACTTCAAGAGGGTGACAGTGATGGAGGTGCTAAAATATGTGAAAAAAAAAGTGCTACGCAAGACCGGAATGGATAGTGATGGGGTGGACATGAAACTTCTGTCCCTTACACTTGATGTTCTCATCATGCCAATAACAAAGCATTTAAAAGTCACTGTCTCTTGCTAAATTCCTGGAGATCTGGAAGCAGGTCCTTGTGAGAGCAGTGCATAAAAACGGAGACATGTATAGCCAATTACAGACCAATCTCCATCCTCTCCCCCCTATCCAAGGCATTGGAAAAGATTGTGGTAGCACAACTCACCGAATACCTCAACAAATACCAACTACTATGCCCTAACCAGCACAGCTTCAGACAGAACCATAGTACCACCACTGCCCTGTTGGAGTATACGGACTACGCGCACAGGGCACTGGACAAAGGCAAATTGGTGGGGTCAGTGTTCATTGACCTCACCAAAGCATGTGATACTAAACTTATTCTATACACTGATGATGCAGTACTTCTCAACAGTAATAGATCGCATGACACCCTTCAGTCCGAACTACAGAACTCTTTCAACAAACTAGTGGACTGGTTCTGCAGGCATAAACTTCTACTAAATTATAAAAAGATGAAGGCCATGCTTATATCCAGTCTTCAACACAAAAAGAACCTCCTCTCCCTCGTCATCTTCAGCACAGTCAGCGAACTGTTGGAACAAGTGCACTCATTCAAGTACCTGGGCGTCACCCTAGATGGCACCCTCACCCTCACCTTCACCTTCACCCAACACATTGACTCAGTGGTTAAGGCGGTAAACACCAAGTTGGGTGTCCTCTACAGACACATGAAATATCTCATCCCTGAGGCGCTCTGCCTCTCAGTTTCCAGTTCCATCCTATCAGCCATTGATTATGGCCTGGTCTATGGCACGGCAACAGATAGGGCACCAAAGAGGGTTCATACTGCTCTCAATAAAGCCTGCAGGCTCACTCTGGCTGCAGATCGTCATATGCAAAGTTGCTTTCTGTATAAATGGACTAATTGGCTGCCTCTAAAGAACAGGATCAAGTTCCAAACCTGCCTCCTGGGTAAGAAGGTGTTATTGGGCAACCCCCCGTATCTCCAACATCCTCTCACCGATTGCTACCCTCTATGACACCAGAGGTAGGATGAGGGGGCCCTATCAACACCTTTCCATCCTACTGCGCTTGGACAATGTGCCTTCACCTATAGGGCCCCACAGTGGTTAATGAAATCCCTGTGCCCATTCAACCCTCCAAATGCCTGTCACACTTCAAAACTGGACTGAAGCAACGCCTTAACTCAATCGCAGAGCGTGACTGCCTCTGAAGGCTAGTTCCTCGCCCTCCTTAGCCTCCCGAGTTGCTCATATGGCAGC
Organism: Neoceratodus forsteri; assembly: GCA_016271365.2. Classification (NCBI taxonomy): domain Eukaryota; kingdom Metazoa; phylum Chordata; order Ceratodontiformes; family Ceratodontidae; genus Neoceratodus; species Neoceratodus forsteri. The sequence goes on along the minus strand of CM028135.1, from coordinate 23,574,479 downwards.
CCTACTGCACCCCGCTCCTCCGTAGTAGCCAATCTTCCCCTCCTTTGGTACTCTCCCCCCCCATTAACCTACACCTTGCCCCCTGAACTGACACTAGGCATCCACTCTCTTTCCCCCTGCCCTTTCTTGGTCCCTGCTGCCCCTTCACCTCTTCTGACATGCCTAGGGCCAACCCCATGTGGCTTTCAGCATGCCGCCCCTGCTGTTCCCCCTGGGTACCTCCCTTCATCATAACTCCATCCCCACACCACTTCTCTCCTCATTTCCCCATATGACCATTTAGCCAAGCACTTTTCCCCCCGGGTGCCACCTTCCCCATTCCCTCCTCCTCCCTGGCAACCCCCAGCCACTATTTCGCCCTCCTATTTTTGGCAAAGCCCCAGGATGAGGCTGGTTACCCTTCCTAAGTCTCCCATCAACTCAAAAGGGGGTCCTCCCCTGCTTTCCCCAAGTAGCTCACCACTGCTTTTCTATATCCTTTACTGACGCTGTACTAATTCCCTGGTATTAGTGATAACACTGTAATATTGTAACCTATGTATGTTCTATACCTGATCGATGTAATATGTCTATTGTCTGTCAGCCTGACGTGGAACCTTTGTAAAAGAGCTTGTGCTTCTCCAAATCCTTAAATAAAACACAGAAACAGATTTCAAAAACCTCTCCAGTGCTGTTTTTGGCGATCGGCAGAGGATCATTTCAGGGCTCGGTGGCATGTGATGAAATGCCTTCATGACTGGAGCTCCTGATTTCAGCTACTCACAGAAACTCATCTAGGGAGCCGCTGATTATTTGAAATGAGGTACTTTCCGATATTTAACACCTTTACTTGGCTGTGGTATTTATTTCTTTTCTTCCTAACACTACCATTGGCACTTTACTTTTAAGTGTTTAAAACAAATGTTGATTTCTGACCACGCAAACATTTGGACACTTGCTGAGATGCTGCTCGGCTGTTATGACGCAGGTGGTGATCAGCTGGGACTTTAACCATGTGTTTGTTGTGAGTGTTGTGAGATTTACACACGGCTAAACCCACAGTCTGACCAATCAGCTTGCAAGATTTTTCTTGCCCATTTTATAATGTGTAATAATGTCACTCCTTTGGTTGGTTGAAGCATGAGGCGAAGCCGAGTGCTTCCACCACCCAAGGAGAGATGTTATTGCACAATAACTTACACCCTGGAGTGCCTTATTGCTGTTATACAATGGCTCATTTTAAAATAATAAAAAGTAAAAAAAATATAAAAAATTATGACATTTTATGTATTTTTTCGGGTGTAGGTTTATGTTTTTTAAAAAAAAAGTCCAAAATATTTCTTCCACCACAAGGTAGAGCTGTTTCCAGAGATCCTGACTGCTGAGTCTACCAAGTGTTTTGTCATTTTATTGCTCTGTGCTGTATCATTAGAGTTTCCCCTGTGCCCTTCCGGATGTTGGGGTGGATACTGATTGAAGTGGACTGTTTCACATATCGTTCTTTTATTCTAAATTCAGTCAATTTTTTTGCCTGGGTGACAAGCCCTTTGGCAACTGTACAGCGCAACAAATGTGTAGTGAGACTGTTAATGTGTGCGCGTGCTGTCACGATGTCTGCGCCGATGGAAACAGGATATTTAAACTGAGGAGGTGAATTTCATTGTCGGGTTTTGGTGCAGGCAGCTACTTGTGTAAAAGAAAAACCAAAAACAAAGTCAGTTTCTTTTATTTGGTAGATGATCACTGTCTGCGACTTCTGAGCGAAAAGGCCAAGCGGGCACATGCTCACACAGAAAGCCTTTAGCTGCAGACTATAGCACTCGGGAGAAAAATTATTTTTTTTTTTAATGGACATTTGGGTTCTTTCTTTATGTGAGGAGCGAGGGATTAGGAAGAGGACGTGAATTTGTGATGAGTTACTCAGACTGTGAAAAGGAAGGGACGAGGGATGGGGTACATCTGTCTGTGTGAGTGTTGGGGTGCACTTCATGGCTGAAGACTTTTAGTGCAGCGGTAAGCTGTGGAGTGGTGGTATGATTTGTCAACTGTTATGTGGTCAGGTGTGTGCCTGGACTTCATACTGTAATGTTATTGTTCAATAACATCACTGTCCCAGGCACACACTGACCAATCAGGACACAAGAAATTTCTTTGTGATTGTATTCTAATCATTTCAAAACTGTTTCAGGAATCACGCCTTGTAATTGTCTGGGACCCGTGTGAATACCCTTGTATCCACACTGGTCACACGTGCTCTGATGTTACATGATGCAGAGATGCCTGCATGGAGGGGGCAAAGTCATTTTTTTTGTTTAAGAAATAAAAAAAAATGCCACAGAGTTGCCTCATCACATTTCATAATAGCAGTTAATCAACTCTGGGGGCAGGTTTCTGTCCAGAAACCCCTCACCCACAGTGAAAGGTTAGGGGTTACTTCATGGTATCCCCCATTGTGGCTTACCTCTTAATTAGATGCTGGTAGTACAGTGGTTGTTTTGAAGGTAAATAGGAGTAAGCAAGAACCTAGGACAGGTGTGTAGTAAGACAGATCTTACCGCACACCCCAGGTGTGTTTGTGAGGCATGAGGAGCATCCAAGTGCCTTTAACCACCTACCATGGGAAGTGCAGAAAGGTCTGTTTTTTAGCATACCCAAGAGTGATTTGTTGTGTTCACAGAATGATTAATTTAGGAAGGAAAATGTGTGAATGAGATGTTTTATAAGTTTAAATAATAACTGCTAAGTTGATTTATAATTTGCCTTGTGGTAGGGCAAATGTTATGACATGGTCACATGAAGCAGCCATGTCCTCCCTTCCTATATCTCTTGTTAGTTTATAAAAGCAATTTCTAACTACCTAGATTCAGTTTACAGTTTACAGTTTTCACTTAGGCAGTCTTCCACTAAGCCTGTTCTGTCACCAGAACAGTCTTCGAACTAGACTCCTCTGAAAATCCAACTATGTAGTCATCCTACTATCCTACTCCACACCATTTGCACTCAGATCGTTTCTTCTGCTGAAAGGAACAGGTCTTCTCCGTCACAGCTCCTGCTTGCGAATCAGTACTCTACTAGGTTTTCAGGCTTTTTAGCTATTGTTTAAGCTTTGCTTTGGTTTTCAGCTCTGGAGACGTGACCAAATGCATAGTAGGTAAAATATAGAAACACAGAAAACATAGACAGCGACGACAGAAACAGACCAAAGGTCCATCCAGTCTGCCCGAGTTCCCAATTTATCCTTGAAGCCTATTGTTTCTCCAGGGTTCTAGCCCTGAGCAACCACCACTATACCCTTCATTCTGTCCCAACCATGCTTGAAACCACCAACGGTTTTCACACCCACCAACGCGGCTGGCAGACTGGCCCATGGCTCCACCACCCTTTCTGTAAAATAGTATTTCCTCAGGTCTCCCCTGAACCTCCCTCCTGTTAGCTGCCGCTCATAATGTTGTGACCTCGAGCTGGTATTCAGGTTAGGTAGTTCCCTGCAGTTCACTATGTTAATTCCTTTTAGGAACTCAAAGTTCTCTATAGCATCTCCTCTCTCCTTTCTGGTCTCTAGTGAGTACATATTCGGTGCCTTGAAGCGCTCCTCATGGGACATGCCCTACTGACTCTGAATAATTTTTGTGACCTTACGCTGCGCAATCGTGAGCCTATCCCTATCCTTCCTGAGGTGAATACCCAAGAACTGGGTGCAGTACTCTAGGTGTGGCCTCATCAAAGAGCTATACAGAAGTATTACCTACCTTTTTCTGCTATCAATATACCAATATATCCAAGTATCCTGTTTGCCTTGCTGTAAGCTTTGTTGCACTGACTCAATTGCTTTAGGGAGTCGATGATGATAATGCCACGGTCTTGTTCCTCAGCCATGGTACTGAGTCTCACCCCTCCCATCCAGTACACTGTCCTGGGGTTCTTTTTCCCTGGAATTTCAGCTGCTAAACCCTTGACCACCCCTCCAGCTTTTGCAAGTCTCTCAGCATTTCCTTTATTCCTTCATCAGTATCTATCCTCCCAAAGAGCTGGGTGTCATTTGCAAAGAGACACAGTCCGACCTGGATCTCCTCACCAATGTCACCGATGAACATGTTGAAGAAGACCTGACCCAGGACAAACCCCTGTGGACCCCCACTCATGATACCCCTCTCTTCTGATTTAACTCTGTTGACCACTACCCTTCCCCTTTAGCCAGTTACTTACCCAGTTTACTATGACCTTAGTGGCACCCAGATGTTCCATCTTTTTAAGCAAGTGTCTGTGAGGTAGAGTCGAGAGCCTTGCTGAAGTCGAAGTAGAACAAATCCACAGTATGGTCCCTGTCCAATTCTGTTGTCACTCAGTCAAAGAAAATTATTAGGTTAGTCTGACAAGACCTGTCTGCCACAAATCCATGCTGCTTACTGTCCTGGAGACAGTTGCTCTCCAAGTGGTTCACAAGATCCTCTTTAACCAGTGCCTCTATCAGTTTTCCTACAATAGAGGCAAGACTGATAGGTCTGTAAAGCTAAAAGGGCACAATACTGCTCACGGGGGGTAAAACATTTTGAAAACTGAGTACAGAATGGGGGCAGTGGCAGCACTACCTCAGTATATGTGTCCTCCAGCCCTGGTTACCCTGGCAGCCAAGAGATGCTGAAGCTGTCACTGAAAGAGTAAGGTACGGTATTAGTAGGAAGCATAACATAGAAACATAGACAGTGTCGGCAGATAAGGGCCTATGGTCCACCCAGTCTGCCCATTTGAGCGTGTAAGTTCAGTTTATGTTTTCCTAGAAGTCTGTTGCCCCTTACCCCTGACCTCCAGAATTCCTTTATCTCTATCCCATGGATTCTTAAATCCCGTGATTGTTTCAGCCCCCACCACTTCCTCTGGCAGGGTGTTCAACAGAGGAGATAGTCTTTGGGCTAATAATTTCAAACAATCTAAAGTAGACAGCACAGTTTAATAGAGCAGTGAGAAAGGCAAATATGATGTTGGGGTGAATAGGGAGGGGGAGCAGCAGTCAGAGAAGAGAGGTGCTTCTATCACTGTATAGGTCATGGGATTGTCATCACCTGGAATGTTGTGTACAGTTTTGGAGACCCTATTTGAGGAAACACAGAAAAGAAGTGGAGGCAGTGCAGAGGAGGGTAACCAAAATGATCTAGGTGCAGCCAGTGTAGAGTCATAGAATCATAGAAATCTGACAGCAGAAAAGGACCCTCTCGCCCATCGAGTCTGCCCCTTCCACCCCTTACTCATTACCTATGTCTCAGGACCTCCCCTTCCCACCACTTGCCAACCTCTTATGTCTGTCTCATGCCCTCTTGAATCCCTCCACCTTTTCTGCCCCTGCCACTTCCTCCGGTAGTTTAAAAGACCTCTACCACCCTCTCCATGAAGTAATGCCTCCTCACATTGCCCCTAAATCTTCTTCCCTCTAAACTTAAACAGTAAGGACTTACAAGGTGAGACTTAAAGACCTAAACATCTAATATACACACCAGAGGCAAAAAGAGAGGGAGGGGGCATGACTGAGACATGTATATGGGGTGAACAAGGTGGAAAGCAGGGACTGGTACAAACTGAGTGGGAACACAAACATCAGAGGTAACTCCACGAAGGTGATGGGGGCAAATTGAAGAGGGATACCTGAAAGTTTTTGTTGTTGTTGTTTTTTACGGGAAAGGTGGAATAAGGCACTGAACGAGACGGTCCGTAAAAGCATTGTGGGGATTAAACATGCTGGGACAGATGCGAGGGTTTGGTGAAAAGGAGGTGTGAACAGCCACTACGGCGCCTACATTTCACATTAGAAAAATAGTACTGGGCAAACACAATGGACCACGTGGCCTTTTCCTGCTAGCAAATTGTGTTTCTTTTCTGTGCCCTCACTGTTGGGTGCCTGCTCCGTTGCCACAGTAGGCCATGGAGCAGATGAAGAAGCAGGGGTTTGAGAGGTGTATTTTGTGCAGGTACCCAGTGTCCATGTCTGATAGACGTGATTCCTGTGTTTGCTGCTTGGAACTGGAGTACAGTGTGACTCATTGCTCCTGTTGTCAAGCTCCGTTCACACCAGCTCATAAAGTGCGCCGGCAGTGGGTGATCCAGGCCAGACTGATAAAAATGCATGTGATGTCTATGGCTGTGGAGTTGGTGACACAGTTATAGGCCCAAGAGGTAGAGGGGGCCAGTGAGGAAGTTCTAATCCTGGATCTTCTGTTGGTGGCAGAGGAGTTCACACTGAACCTACCAACTGCTCAGAAAGACAAAGGGTTTAAAAACTTTCTTCTGTCTCTCCATTCCTTTCAAGGCGAGACTCTGACTCTTCGCCAAAAACGCAGGAAGAAGAATCGATGCCAGTCATGGGATCACTGTCAATTGAAAACTGAAAGTAGCTGGAGGTCAGGTAGGGTCTGCAGTGACAGTATAGGCAGGGACAAACTGGCAGACTGGGTGGGCCAAATTGTCTTTATCTGCTGAGAAATTCAATGTTTCTGTGTTTCTGTTCACACTTTCTTCGACCAGAGGATTCATGTGTTTGGTTCCCACTCATGGAGATTGCATTGTGACAGCTGACTTTGTCAGTGTTGGTCGATCTGTCGGTCGACTGCATCAAGAATGCATTTATTGATGGAGAGGATTATTCTCTTCGACCTCAGTGCTGATCATGACCTAACCCAGACAGGATGGCTCAGGTGCAGTGGAGCTCCCAGTCGAGCCCCCACCCATTCAGCAGCTGTCTGTCATCCCAATCCCAGTGGTAACTTCTGTTTCCCTGGTACCCAGTGTCGCTTCGTTAGGGGATACAGACTCAGACTTTCTGATGCCATGTTGATCTGTGAGTTGAGTGTCAAAGCCGAGATCGTTGTGACACTCTCTCTCTCTTACTGTGCCGATGACGTTGCCATCAGAAGTCAGCATCAAGTTTGTCATCATTTTGCCCCAGACACTGACGCTGACATTGAGACTGTTGCAGAGGGCAGATAGCAGCCTGGTAGAAGTGGGCCTGTGGAGCATTTGACCACAGTTTAGGTTGACTGGAAGTGTTGATAGATGCAATAAATCCTGGCTATCTTTCCCAGCTCAAGACTCTGCTCATGCACCCCTCGTCTTTCCCTCCAGCATTGCTGGCTATGCCACAGCAACCAGTTCAGGTGGAGCCCCACCTTCATAGCTGGTGGAGGGCTCTTCAACCAAGAACTCTAGGCATGGGATGGGCAGTCTTTTTTCCTCACAGAAAGTAAATATTAGGAAGGCCACAGAATGAGTAAAAAACGTTTTGATGGGAGAGGGACTGTGAAACCTGTAGTAATTTCTAAGCATGGACAACAGTTCTAAGCATTAGTACTACTTTAGGTGCAAAATTAAAATTTTACCTGCTGTAGTTGCTGTTAAATAATTTTCCACTGTAAAGGCTGATTTTAAAATACTGGTTCCAATTCTGGTACTGTTCCATCTCTACGGCCTTTTTAGTTAGCATGTCGGGTGCTTCTGATGTACTTACAGGTAGTAAGCACCATTTTAGAATAGTATACTGAAGTTTGTGTCCCTTGCTGAGCTCATCCATTGACGGTAGAATACATCCCTGTTCTACTATAGTACTCTGTGGTTGAGAGGGACGTTAACTACATCATACAGTTCTAAAATGTTCACTAGAAACAATCTCTGATGTTACTAACAGGCCAGTATAGATGGAATAATAACAGACTTGGAACCAGCGTTTAAAAAACAGCTTCTGATGGGAAAGATGACTTTCAGTTTCAGTGCAGTTCTCCTTTAAAATTAAAATGTGGTTCAGTGGGTGTCTCACTCTTTATTTAATTTTTTTGTCTCACTCCTAAAATCAAAACATTCACAATTCAGTTCGCTGGGACTGTTGTAAATGTCACTGTTTCTGTTTTCCTCTTCTCGCTTATGCTGATGTTCTGGTGTATAAGATTATGGGAATGCCGGGAGGGCCTCTTATGGACACAAGAATGTCAACTTGCCCATTCTTAGAAGGAGAGAATGGCAAACCAAAGATGAGAAGCTCTGATGCCCTAAGAATGCATGAAACAACACTCTTATAATAATAGTAGTAGTAGTAGCAATCGAGTAGTCGTAGTAGCACTGGTGGTTTTATTTCTTTGTGGCTTCCTTCCCCGGAGGCTCAGGGTGCCATTACAACATACACAGGTAGAAGAACAAAACATCATCAACACATAAATAAGGAATTGAATCGCTGTTGAGCATGTCAGTAACTCATTAATAAATAAAAATAAACTAAATCAAAGTACTTGTTAAATCTGGGGAACAACTTAGCATAGGGACCATCATTCTCCAGAAGATTGTGCAAAAAAGTAGGTCTTGAGACCCCTTCAAAGGTCTTCATTGAAGGGACCTCCCTCGGGGCCCTTGGGAGAGAGTTCCACAGGACTGGGCCCACCACATTAAAGGCCCAGTCCCCCCGAATTTCCAGCCTGGCCCTTGTGACAACAAGGGTGCCCTCCTCAGTAAAGTGGAGAGGGTGTGACAGAGTATAAGGATGCATGAAGTCAGACAGGTAACCCCGGGCCCAGTGTTATATTCGTAGGAGGCCCTCCTAATATCCCTACAAAGTTATTACAGATCGCACAAACTTTTTTTTTTTTTTTTTATTTTTTTTTTATTTGTGCTGAAACAAATTAATGTTTTCTACGCATGGCCAGCATCAATCGGATGTCTGTTGCTGGGGCACAGCCCATGAGACACTCTTATGGAACTAAGAGTATGTCATGCACAACTCTTAACAAGTGCCACGATTGTTCCGGAGCATCACATGACACTCCTGCAGGCTGTAATCCAATAAAGAGGCAGAAGACCAGTTCTAAGAGATCGTTGGTAGGGTTACCCAGAAATGTGGTTTATGAAGAATGGGATTTTGGAATACTACTGCAGACAATCATTTTATAACTCTGTAAACGTGTGCATATTATTCATATCCCATTTTTGTCATTTATATTATCTTAATATGTATTCTAGACTAGATTCCGTGTCTGATTGGCTCACTTGGATACCTGTAAATTTCCAGGTGGGCCCACCTTAGTTTGGTTCCTTCCCACATTCAGATCCCTAAAAATCTTTCCATATATCAATTTTTTTCTTATTGAATATTTTTTTTTATCACAGTAAGTACATATAAAATGTAAAGAAAAAATAAACCAGCGAGCGTACCGTGTTGAAGTGCAATGTTGACATGAGTGTGTTACTCTTGGGCTCCTTTATTCGTTTTCCAGATGGGCTCCGGTACCAACTTTTCAGGTGGGCCCCCCCTTCACCGCAGTCTGACCCTGTGATTGTTAATTGTATATTCTTCTGCGACTTCACTCTCCACCATCCCCCAGACACTCTTGGAAACTAGGAATTTAGCCTAAATGAGGATATCCTAGTGTGCAGAAATAAGTGATAAGACCAGACAGGGTGTGGGGTGTTGCGGGATATCCAGATACATGCACTCCCAGGGGTGCAGTGAAACCTGACGCCACAGGCAGAGGGCCTTACAGTCCCTGGAAGTATGGATATCCTCCAACACCCCACACCCCGGAGGGTCATAAGGGCAGCTTTGCTGATGCACCGTCTAACTTTCTCCCAATCTCCCTCCTGCCTGTCCTTTCCAAAGTCTTTGAGAGGCTGGTGAGCAGACAGCTCTCCAACTTGTACTGTAGCACAGGCTTTCTGACCCCATATAATTCTGGGTCAACTCAAATCATTCCACTTCCCATCAGCCTGGTGGGTTGGTGATAGTGCTGTCATCCGCCATGCTGGCAACCCGGGCTCAGGAACAGATTCAGGACGTTAGGGGTCGGCCAGGAGGAGGATGGAGTGTTCAATGGACTACCCTCCTTTTCTGTGTGGAGGATGGTATGGCACCAAGTGTTAGCCTGTCCCCTGGCAGTAGCTGGGGGGAAGGGGGCAGAGCGCTGGAAGTACGAGTTGGGGTGGAGGAATGTCAGCCTTCCGTCACATGTGCGTGGGCATGCATGACGACGTCATTGACAGCATTGTGCACAGCTCCACCAGGGGGAATAAAGGAGGCGGGAAACCACCCTGACTGGCAGGATGATCTCTTGACCCCTCATGGGCCCTGCACTGATGACCTTGACATGGCTATACCAGATCTTGGAAGAGGGAATTGAGGCAGACTCTCCACCACCCCGCCACAGGAGGTGAGCATGGGGAAAGAACCGGTATGTCCAGGAGCAGTCATGTGATTGGGCTGGGGGGGGGGCGTGAGGGTGATAGGGCAAGCCAGGGTTGGGGGCAGAAAATGGAGCAAAAAAAATAAAATCACTCCACTTCCACCTCTCTGTGTCACCAACCACATACATACAGGCATGGACAAGAGCATGGGCACAGGTGCCATCTTTGTCAACCTAGCTAGGGCTTTTGATACCATAGACCACAATATCCTCCTGGCTAAGCTTGTGACTTCAGGCATTTCAGCCCCTTCCCTCGCCTGGTTCTAGCCCTACTTATCAGATCAATACCAATCAGGCAAGTTAGGTGGAAACACATCCCTTAGGCTTTGACACCCTAGACCACAGTCTCCTCCTGGCTGAGCTTGTGATTTCAGGCATCTCTACCCCCTTCTCTCACCTGGTTCTGCTCTTACTTATCAAATCAATACCAATCAGTCAAGTTAGCCCGAAACACGTCACCCTTCCCCCCAAGTACCAATCTCCCTTGGGGTTCCCCAAGGCTCTGTGCTTGGTCCTTTGCTGTTGACAGTCTTCATAAACAACTTCCCTTCAGCCACCCCCACCTGTCACAGCCATACGTATGCTGATGGTAGTCATCTGTACATCTGGCCCTACTGTCTCCTCCATCAAGGAGCCCTTCGAAATGACTTCTCTGCAATACAGAAATGGTTTCTGGACAACCATCCAGCAAAGAACCAGAAGAAAATGCTTTCCATGCTGTTCGACTCAAGATGCTGGTTAAGTGTTGCCCCTGACTCTTTAAACCTCCTCTCCTCCCAGGGTGTGTGCCTTAACTCTCTATCATCATATAAATACCTAAGCTTACGCCTGGACCATCATCTTAACTTCTCTGGGCACATCTCCCAGGTTACAGCCAAGTGCTGTGCTAATCTTGGCGCCCTCTACAGGGTGAAGAGCTGCCTACAGCCAAGCCTCAAGAAACTGATAGTTGAACGATCTATCTTCCCCCTTATAGACTACAGGGATGTAGTATACACTGGTGCCAACTCCTCTACCCTGTCCAGAATCTCAATACTTTTCAGTGCCTTATGTAGATTCGTACTGGCATGCATCTCCAGAACTCACCACTGCACCATGTATAATGCCTTCAGGTGGATCCCACCCTTGGAGAGGCACTTGTTGCATAATGCTCTAGTGTGGGATAGGTATTGGTCAGACAAATTACCAAGCTACCTAGAGGACTTTTTCACACCAACAACAAATTGCTTGTGCTCCTTCAGATCTGAGGAAGGCTGCCGTTTCCAAATCCCACATTGTAGACGAAACCTAGGGCAAACCTCAGTGTCAGACAGGCTCCCCTCTGTCTGGAACAGCCTCCCTGCCAAAGTCACCACATCCGACACCAATCTCTCGTGTAAGAGACACATCAGGGATCGCCACGTCTCCTTGTTTTCATGCCCTAGCTTCCCCAGCCACACCTCCTGTGGGTATAATCAACAAGGTCGGCAGTTTATAGTGGGTCTGTCTGCCATTACATAGAGGGATGGCTAGGCCACTACTACCTCAGGCTTTGAACCTCAGGGGCTTTTGTGCTACCTACACTAACTTAATGCTTGTACGTTGGATCTACAGTATTTTCTTCGGGCATTGTCTTTACCTTGACCCTACAATGTTACCATCTTTCATTGTTGTTCGTCTTGTACCTATGATGTTTTTCATTCTGTGTGCTGGATTTGCACTGTGCTGTATTTGAAAACAAATGTGGTGTGATGTATCCTTCCTTATGATATCCCAAAGGTCACAACTGAACATGAGTCCTCTGGGCTCTGTGTGCTTACTTGGTAAAATATGTTTAAAAAATAATAAACATCTGTTTGCACTTAGAAAATGAGCTTTAACATTGGTTTTGTAGTAACAGAATTATAAAAAATGTAGTTTAAAACATTTCAAAAGACCTTTCGTATGTAAAACAGTCCTCATACAGGTACAGTGCCAGTTTTTTTTGTTTGCTTTTTATTTAGAAGGCTCTGTCGGCTGAGAAACATGTGGCTTCGGAATTCTGTCAGCCAATCAGGTTATAGCAGTTTCCTAAGCCATTTTCTGAATTGTAAATAAAATAAGAGAGAAAAAGAAAGCCGAATGTGTTTCCTCTGTTTTCCTGTAACCATCCTGCAATGTTCAGCAGTAATAAAGACACGAAGAAGCGATGACATGGCAGAAGGTTGGGCTGAAACTTGAAAGGATGAGCCTTTCACTGCCAGCCAACAGGAAACCAAAGGAAGAAAAATCCTAGTCTTTACTCTCACAAGATTTTTTTGTCTGCTGTTGTAACTAGAAAGCACTGTTGTGGAATGGGTCAGCAAGTAGTGCATTCTGTCTTGAGTAGTAGATTTAAATGCCATTGCAGAGGTCCGCTCAGATAACTTCTAAACTAAATACGGGATGGCAAGACAAGTTAGTGAGACTGTGGCTGTTTAACTTTCTTCTGTTTCACGTAAACAGTCTTCCAACGGTCTCCCCCCCTCTCCCGCCCCTTCTCCATCCTACTCATGTGTTTCTATTTAAGGGCTGTATTACAGCTGTATATGATTGGTGCCCACAATCCCCAAGTTGACTTCCAGCTTCAGTCTTAAAGAGAGAAGAGGGAGTTCTGCACTAGAGGAGGAAAAGGGTTTATTTTTGTTATCATCTTTTCTGATTTTTTTGGTTTTCATTTTGCCACGGATTTCATGCTGGGCCCTGCAGGGTTTTTTCCACTCTAAATGGGATGACGATTGTAAAAGTTGCATTTGTAACATTAATCTTGGAATCCAGCACAAAAGAAATCTGTAACGGGATTTGAAAAAAAAGTGGAAAAAAGGAGTTTTTCTCAAATGTTCCCATGTGCTGCGTTGTGGGCTGGAGGAGGATATTTCTATATGGCCAGCCGTTTGGGGACATGTTGTGAGCCTCAGTTGTGTTCTGATTGGCTGAGCGATGCTGACAAATCGGCCTATCGTGAGTCGGACAGACGGAGGTCGCTCGCGAGGAGCTATGGCTGGGAGCTGGCTGACAGCTTGCTTTTTCCCTTCCCCAGGTGCTGACGGCAACTCGGAACCCATGATCCTGGAACAGTATGTCGTGGTGGCCAACTACGAGAAGCAGGAGAACTCTGAAATCAGCTTGAAGGCTGGGGAAGTTGTGGATGTTATTGAAAAAAGCGAGAGCGGTGAGTTCAAGCAAAAAGTGTTTATTTTTACGTTTGTTGATACCATTCTGTTTCCCCTTTTGGTCTCCCCCTTTCAGATTCCCTCCTAGTACAGCATGCATTAGCTCCATCTGGGACTGTATTTGGCTCAAGAGGTTGAAGTATCCCCCTGTTGGTTTGGGCTTAGTGCCAAAATGTTGCCTTCTACTGCAAGAATGTCTCCTAGACTTGTGTATTAATTAGCCAAATTGCATTAACGGGAACAAGAAGATTCCAATCCACAACTTATTACATATAAACACATGTATATATTATATATATATATATATATAGAGAGAGAGAGAGAGAGAGAGAGGAGAGAGAGAGAGAGATGTGTTACACCAGATGGAATAAATCAGGTAAATGAATCCTGTTGTTTGGGGCAAAAAAAAAATTTCAATTGTAACACTTGTTTTTTTCACTTAGAAAATGTTATTTCCACTTAGAACATGTTACATAGTAACATGGTAATTTAAGGTGGAATGGGGCTTTATGTCCATCAAGTCCCCCCCCCCCCACTAACTTTATCAGCAGGGACCAACAAGGTACTGTATTTCCAGTTAAACTCGATAATTAAAAAAAAACAGAACAATCGGCTGAATACAGAGATTACACTTGAAATAAAGGCAGTTTTAAGCTAAAACAGGATAACAGACCAATAATAGCACTAAGAATAGTGATGTACAGTATATATGCTGTACATAGTGTCAGTGGCTCAGTAGGTAGCACACTCGCCTCTGAGGCTGGGAGATCAGAGGGCTGTGGGTTCAGTTCCCACATCTGGCACTTGGGTTGATATACCAGTACTGACACTGTAGTGCAGCATGAGAAGGGTGCTGCACTTCTGAGGTGCTGTCTTTCGGATGAGACGTTAAACTGAGGTCCCATCTGCCTGGATTGGTGGCAGTTCAGGTGGATGTTAAAGATCCCATGGCACTTATCAAAAAGAGTAGGGGAATTTCCCCAGTGTCCTGGCCAAATTTCCCTCATTCACTAACAATACCACCAACAGCTTAATCTGGTTCAAGGTCAGTTGACATTCATCCGTATCCCCTTCCCCCGGGTCGTGCCTGAAAATAGGCAGGATTTGTCTAGTGCACTTACCCGGTCAACAAAAGCTAAATAAATAAATAATGCTTGTACAGGAGTTACACTTTCATCCCAGCCCATGTGTGTTAAGACCTTCATAGCTAACTTGTGGCCTTGTCACTCATGAGTTATGGGGTTTTACCGCGTGCTAGAGGAGAAATGGACGATAACTGTCACTGCCTCGTGAAGAACGGGGCAGTAATTTTGTGAGGTGTCTGCATGAGGGCCCCGATTATGACATCATGCAAAAAACTAGAACAAGGATGACCACTGTTCATCATGTTACTGTAGCGTTTTTATATTTATAATGTATGTTTTGAGGAGGGGAGCACTTCGGGCTGTCAGCATCGCCTACCCTGATACTACTCGAGAAGACAGGAACGCAACCGTTTTGTGTTATTTTTAACAACCCATGCACCCAGTAATGTGACCCCATAGGGCAGAACTATAGGATGTTGTGCCCCGGTAAGCAGAACAACCTGGTGATATGTTCAATAGAGTAAATAAAGGAACAGAATCCTTACAACTCTAACCTGTATTTACATTCTAAATACATTATAAATGTGTTACTCCACTGCAACACAATATTCCGTATATATATATATATATATATATATACATATGCACACACACACACACACATGCATATGCAGGGAGCTTAGTGATAAGATAAACAATGAATCTCCTGTGGGAAGGGCATTGCCACTTTTATTGTCAGACTGACTGTTGTGGCGGAGGTGGGATGTCACTGGTGTGAGCAAATGATGCATTTTTCTTGTCTTGGGGTCTGAAGTTGGTTGTTTGGACAATAAATTGCATAAAGCTAGCAGTTCTGTCAATAATGCATACCCCTTCCCCGTAGCCTGGAAGCCCACTGTTCCATTTTTGTAGACTTTATTTGACAATAGCACTTAAATATTTGTTCATCAAAAGCATGCCATGTTAATGTCTGCTATTCCTGTATATGTGACTGTCTTTACAAAAAAAAAAAAAAAATATGCGCCTGTGAAAAACCTGTCCTGCATCAGTGACAGCCCTCTCCCAGATACTGATCCATGGGAACTGACGGCCAAGGTGAGCACCATACAGGACTATCAGAAAATGGTGTCAGAGAAAAGAAAGCTGTAAGTAAGACACAGATAATTGAACTGAGGGATACTTTGCTCCAGCCTGGAACAGGGTCTGTCAGCATTTTAATGGTTGTCTCAGCTCCTGCCGTTCAGAGTGGGCAGCACTATGGGGTTAAATTGGGTAGGAACACACAAGAACTCAGTTCCTCCACCTTTTTCAAAACTCCATAATAATTCCTGCACCTCTGCATCTTTCTCCGTTGAATAATGCAGGAGAGTTCCACCACCTTGAAGGCTGCCCCCACCACCTACAAATCTACAGGTGAGAATTCCCACTCCTAAACATTTCCAGTTTAAAAACTGGTCACAGCACTGGGTTCAGGAAGGGACCAAGCAGACTGTTAATGCTGAAATGGTTATATTCCCCAGAACAGTCTGAGAGGTAGGACAGTGATCTGAGCAGAAACTATGCATTCATCTCTCCTGATTGACAAATGTTTTGAAACAAATGGCTGAAGTCTTATGTGCATGTCTGCCTCACGGGTTACTGCAGAACCTCTCCTGTATGTCCAGGGCCTTGCTGAAAAGACAGTAACCACAACAACTTGAAGACTGCCCAGTGGACCCCCTCCATGGGCCTTAGACCCAGAATGGTTTCTCGTGGGCTCTGTCTACAACATAACTCTTTTGCGAATGGCAGCCTGCAAGGGTTTGAATGGATGCTGAGTATGTCAGGTGTTACGGCACGGCTAATTACCAGGGGTGTTGATGTGAGCAGACTAAAGTACAGTAGGCATATGTGAGAGAGTTTTATTTGGCTTTTTTTTAATTGTTTGTCATTATAATAAAGGGTTTCATCCAACAGTGCTTTAGGCACGTAGTTCTTCAACGAACTATATAAGAAAACTGGCTTGTAAATGGCTCCTGAAACGTTGCTTGGCGAAGCCCATGTAATGTAGCGCCTTATTGTGAGGGGTATGCTACTGTATGTTTCAGAACAGAGAATAACTTGGATCCTAAAGGAATAGAGAGCAGCAATGAGAGGAGTCAGTCAGAACTTGAAAACTATAAGAGCTGTGGTAGCATGGAGAAAAATAAGAGAGAGAGCGAGAGGATGTGTATGAGAGTGAATTGGCCAATCAAATCATGTGACATAAACATGGTGTGCTCTCTTAACCAGTCAGATTGCAGAGCTGCTCTGCTGTTGTCCATACAGTATGTACATCTTTGCACTCTGGTAACCTGAGTCACTGGAATCTTATTTTCACTTTTAAATGTCCATAACGTTAGAGTTCATTTCAGTGACTTAACAGTAATAATCGGGTGGTTGGGGTTTCCCTTGGAAAATATTGGCATTGTGGGTCAGAAACATCTTGGCCTGGGTTCCAGGTACAGCGTGGGGAAGGGGAACAAGGAGACATGACATTCAGAGTGCATTATTATACATAATATATAGCTATAAAATACATTTGAGATTATAATATATAGCAACATACATAATTAACAAGTAAAGGGATCCATAAAATAAGTCGGGGGTACAGTAGGAGCGCAGTTTGGGTGTCAAGAAGCAAACTGAAACTCTAGGAATAATACGCAATAAAGAAAATGTGCAAAAAATTCTTAATAAACAAATGTGGAAAAACTGCAAGCAGGGTGCTGGGTGAGCCTTGTGGCATCTGGCAGTCAGAATAGGTAGTGAGTATTGGGTATCAGTAGATGGAAGCTTGGGGAGTAGGGGGAGTGTGGATGGGAGAGCAAAAGAGAGAAGAGAAAAAACAAAAGAGGTGGCATATATATATATATATAATATATACAATCGTCTTCTGACTCCAGAACAATATCTCTAGTTACTACAGCGACTGCAGTTACTGTAGTGTTTTTACAGAATGCAGCTTTTTTCTTCAGGAAATGGATCATTTTTGAATAAAGGGTCCTCCCTCCTGTGGGCCTCTTACCGCCCCCCTCCCATACACATATTTATTTCAGTAGAACAATGTTCCAGTTGGCCTTAAAGAGACAGCTGAGTGCTGGACTACAGGGTTGCTGTTTGTTTTTTTTTGCTCTACCACCAGGAGAGGAACTAGAATTTCTATTAATTTTCTGTCAGAATGCAAAGGTGTTTGGGGACTGCCTTGGGAGAGAAGGGTTAAACTGTATGTGCCCTAACAATGGATCCCACAGACATTCCTGAGAGGCTGATAAAAGAATCCCTGATGTCTAAGGAGAAGCAGAAAAAAAAAACATACGTTTTAGAGTAATTTCACCAAATATTTGAGCCATTTCCTGCATTCATTTTCCCATCGTTCTGTATTAGTATAGTGGGCACATTAAAGGGCGACTGTCTAAATCTATGGCTCCTCACCCCCCGAAAGGCTTACCCGATTCAGCTTTTTATTTAGAAAAGCAGATTTTTCTCACTCTGCCACTTACTTTATTTTTATTCTGAAAAGTCCATGAACCAGAGATATGGCAGACGCTGGGGGGCTCCATTTACTGTAAAGGTGCGACGTGCACAGCTCGGTTCAATACATTTTGTATTGAAGTGACTGTGGTGCCGCACCTTTACAGTAAATGGAACCCCTCGCTCTTATTCCTGGTTCCCAGACTTTGGAATAAAAAATAAGTAACAACAACATGAGCGTTCTAAATAAAAGCTGAATCGAAGAGGTAAGCCTTCGAGGCAGGGGCCATGGATTTGAGACAGTTTCCTTTAATATCAACTAAAGATCTTGGTCCCCTAAACTTCATCTGCTCTGGGTGCCTGTCCACACCTGACTTTTCACTCTGCTTGTGACAACACAAGTATCGCCACGGCAACCAACTGTGATGTCACAAGCAGAGGATTGTAATGTCGGTTATTTATTCATCCCCCATCACCAGTGTTATCTCCTCTGCTCAACTGCCACCCCGCCCTCTCCGTTTTCTTCTCCATTGCATATCCAGTTTTCTGGGAGGAGGTTCACAGGGAACTCTCTGTTGTGGATTCCATTGGGAGAGTGGAGGCAGCCCCCCTCCCCGGCAGATCCTCAAATTGTGGGATGCTGGTGGGTGATTAGTGTGACGTAAGAGTGCCGGCGTCATTCTACTACTCTCTAGGGGGTTTCCACCTTTTATTTCTTCATCTCCTTCAGGACGCAGGCGGTGAGTAGAGATGTTGCAAAGTTCTACTTGAAAGTTGCTGAATTTGCCTTTGCAAATTACTTCGCAAAGTTCCCACGTCACCACGACACCACTTTGCAATGAGTTTTCCTGGCAACTTATTTTTTTCAGACAAAGTTAGGTGAAGTTATGGTGCAGTGGCAACTTTACCGATAAATTTAGGTCAGTTCACATAAAAAAAGGGCCACTTCACCTGGTGAACGCCTTGCACACTCGGCGCTTTGCATATTTTTGCCACCTTTTCGAATTTCAGCTACTTGGCTATCACTAGCAGCAAGGATTCCATGAAGCACATGCTCAGGCTGTGTGTGGCTGCACGTCCTGGAGTCGCCCTGTGACCTCCATTGCTCAGGCTGTGTACTCTGGAGTCACCCTGTGTCTTCCATCCCAGGAATACCTCCAGCTGCACCACCACCTGGGGTCACCCAGGTGGCAGTACAGCAGCAGCAGAGTCTACTGATGTTCCTCCCTGTAGATGTAGATGCCCCCTCGAACCCGGATCACCAGCATCACGTGTGGTAGTCCAGCCACTGTACCAAGGGGTTGGCTTATGATGTCAGTCTTTGACAAAAACAGCCAGGGCAGATAAAGGCTGGGGGACTGTGACCCTGTTCTCATGTTGATAAAGCACACACGCACACACACAGTGCCATGAGCTATTTAACATGTGTTAAAGCTGCTACAGTGTCTCTCTTGAAAACAAAAGGCAGCATTGACTTCTGTGCGGAAAAGCAAATACTTTGAATTCCCCTTCCTTTTTAGTTAAACAAGAATGCACAAAGTTGAGATAATATAGCCAGAAGTCCCCCGACCAACATTGCACATATTAATATGATTTTTTTAGTACCCTTGCCTATTAATGTTGAATTAATGTTTAGTCTGCTGCTGCTATGCAGAGAGGCAAAGTCCGCACTACCTATACTAATGAGATGGCAGACACATATTAAAGTCATAGTAAATTTATAGGGCACAGCTTAGAAAGCTTCTTAAGGTGCTTTTACACAGTGCCCACTGCGATGCTATGATTTTGCAGCACCAGCTCCACATTCTTGCACCTGTGGAAGGTGTGCTTTTACACACCACAATTGAGAAAGTCTTGCATGACCCTTCGAGATCCCAGTTGCTTTTAAATGCTGCAATGCCTTATGGTGGGTTCGATGCTTGTACGAGCACTATTACGCCCGAGTTCAGCTACATATATATTCTGATAGTAGAAAGAACGCTGAACTTGGGCTGGTAGGCAGTTTTAAGAAACAGGGGGCTAAAAATGTGTTAAGATCACTTGGAAATTGGGGGCATGAGACAGTGCACGAGCTTATGAATATTCATATATGAATATGCATAAACGCACACCTAGTATCACACCCCCACTTTCCAAGTGATTTTAATGCATTATATAGCCCTCATTTATTAAAACTGCCTACTTGCCTGCGTTCAGCGTTCTTTCTACTATCAGAATATGTATGTATCTGAACTTGGGCATAACAGTGCTCACACGAGCATTGGACCCACCATAAGGCACTGTAGCATTGAAAAGCAACAGGGATCTCGGAGGGTCACGCGAGACTTTCTCCGGGATTGATGTGAGTGCGGCCAACCAAGTACACAGCAGCATATACCAGCAAAAAGAAACTCAACACAATGACAAACCCACAAAAACAGGGAACGTCCGGTCAGCGAGTGCTCGTTTTGGAAGTGCTGTGGGTTCCGTTTACACAGCAAAAGTGGTAATGTTGCAGTTGCTCTGCACTGATAAATGCAGGGCAGAGCATGTAGTGTAAAAGGGGGCTTTAGGTTTGCTTTGACCTTAACAGGTGCCTTGTGCTTTATCTGCATGGGCAGTGCAGAATTTGCCACTCAGCATGGCAGCAGCAAGATAAATATTTTTTTAGTTCATTTTTTGTCAACCAGGTAGGTACGCTAGACAAGAAAATGCCTTTTTTTTTCAGGCACAACCCAGGAAGTTAAAAAGACAATTAAAATTACGAAACTCAGCAATGGAACAATGTAACGAAAACACAGAACAACATAGTGACACTTTGTAACATGGCAGAAATACAAGGAGTCGAGGGAAGAAAGACAGTAGGTGGAAGGGTGTCCGCTGGTACAAGAGCAACACGTTTTATGAGACGATAATACCGTGTTGAGCTCGTGAACGCGCTTAGAAAGGGATGGGTGTAATGTGCTGAGTGGGAGCAGGTCGACCAGTAGGTGGCGTGACTAAGAGAGCAGAAAAGCAAAGTGACAGACCCAGCACAGATAGTGAACGGAGCACTGTGTTGCGCGGTTGTCCAAGTGTTAAGCAGTACACATATCACCGAATTAAGTGGGAATTGTCGTATTTCTCATCGAGACACTCAGTAGGTAGTGTAGAAGTGGCAGTACAAAAGAACAAAGCATCAGAAAGGACAAGTTGGTCGCGGCGTGGCACTCAGCAGAGTAGAACGTGAAATAGATATGAGATCGGGTGATCTGTAGTCTGTGGAGTGCTTCAGTGCTGCACGATTGAACACAATAGTGGCTTTGGCCTGTAGGCTTAATGAATATTTGGATGTATAGATGTGGGATTGAGTCAGATAAGTATAGATAAGGCAGAAAGACAGGACAAGTAATGTCAGTGTCTAAAAGCACCCCCAGTAGGTCGGAATAATGATTCAGGCTTCAGCGAAAAGGTGCTGTTCCTCTCAGTACTGTAATAGTGTAGGACTCCAGAAATGGCAGAGCAGGAGGCATGTATCTGAGGTGAAAGAATGGTTTGCACTGTGTGACAAGGTACCCAATGCAGAATGTGATACTGAGAGTGGAATTGTGGTGGAAAAGAATGGCGCCAGCAAACACAGGAGTGCGGAAAAGTTCAAAAGTGCCGAGGTGTTCAGAAAGCGCCACCTGTAAGTCGGAAAGGCAGTGCTGCGGATTAGACAGACGATAGAACAGTGGTGTCAGAGTAGTAGGATAGCAGAATATGCAGTGAAGAGATTGTGCCCACAATCCAGCACGGGATGAGTCTGAGATGTAAACGGACGAAGAGCAATATACTAGGCAAGTAGAAGTGGGACATTTTTTGGGTGCAGCATTAATGTATCGGTAGATTGATAGTCACAGCAAACTTGAAATGTCTCAAAAATTGGTAGACACAACATTACTGGATGTGTGCTGTGCAACATTTACGCACATGCTTACAGCTAGATACAACCTTAAAAAGCAAGAAAGCTGAACCATAATTTTGGAAGTGAAATAAGTAGCTGTGCTAATTTGTGTTGAATATCAACTAAAAGAGAATCTGACTGATACTAGCCTTGCACTTGCCATGTTACAAGTGCATTAATCCGCTCCGAAGGTGGCATCTAATGGGGAATTAATGCATGGTTAGTCCATTGTAGGCACTCGGCCTGTGGCCTCATGCCACAACGGTCCCAACCATGCATTAACTCCCAATTAGATGCCACCTTCATTGTGGATTAATGCTTACATGTCTTCTACAACAAAGTCACAGTGCGCAGGGTAGGATCAAAACAGGCACAGATGAAACAGCAGTGAATGCAGTACAAAATCAACAAAACAGCCCCATACACAATTACCCAATAAGCGAAGAGGTAAGTAAAGACACTAAGTGTTGCAAGAGGTAAACAAGGCACACAGGATGTGATTACACAATGCAGGAATACAAACCTCAAGAACATTTATCTGTGAAACTTAAGCAATTGTACTTTTCGACATTAAATGACGGTGGCACTGAAAAGACAAAAAAAAAATTACCAGTCAACATGAATAAGTGCAATGGGGTAGTATGGTTGGGGGGGGGGTTCTACTGGCTCGGTCATCTCAGATTTGTACTACAGTTCTCTTTTCACAAAGGGTTAAAATCATCCCATTGGGATCTGACCTCATGTACTTTTTTACTACTGGCATAACAAATCACTGCAAGTAATTGTTTTGCAACAGAGCTTTTCAGTCACACCACACTCGCTACTCTAAATCTGGCAGGCTTTTGCTGGAGGTCCAGCCGGTTTCACTTAAAACTATACCCCTTGGTTGTGCAACAAACTAAAAGTGCTGTATATATAGCAACTGTCTCGCAACAAAACACATCTCTTTTGCAGCTCTGCTCTTTGTTTTGTTCATTCTTGTATGTATTTGTTTTAGTGTATGTGTGTGTGTGTGTGTCAGTAAAGTTGATTTTTAGGTTCAAAACCTTTATTGTTTGATAATCCTCATCACAGTTTACAAACAGGTATACACAAACTCAGACCTTGTTCTTTAAAACTGATAAACATTATCAATCATAAATGTGAGATTAGGCACTGTACTGCTTTCCCTTCATGTATCCGATTGTGTACATGCAAACCCTTATTACACGTTGTTCATGTGCTGTGGCAAAGACAGCGTTTATTTTGTGTAGCATGGAGACGGGTGTTGCTGAAACTGATTCTGGAGCTAACTTGTTTATGTGAGATTTTTTTAAAACTTGCCAAAAGAAGCTGGACAAGATGTTATACTGCCATTTAGGGTTTATTGGGCAAAATGGAGCCGGAGTCATTATTTAAGCAATAACAACCAAGAAGCCAGTCATTTCCAAGGGATTAACGACCAGCTGGAGAAATCGCCTCCCTCCAGGCAGTCGTTAGTCCAAGGAAATGACTGGCTTCTTGGTTGTGATTACGACTAGAAGTCTAAATGCAATAACAATTTTCTTTTCCCCCATTTATTGTTAACTTAATTAAGGTTGTAAGCAGAGTGGCGTGAGCCGTGTATGCCACACAGCGTCAGCTGGCAGCTGCATCGGTCATTTCTAAGACATTAATGACCAATTCAGTAGCCAATCAAGAGCCTCACTAAGCTCATGAATAATGAATTAGTCTTATAATTGGTTTCAGCGTCTACATTCAGTGTTTTGTAGTAGAACTTTGTTTTTTTACTTTGGGGCATAGGTGTTAATGGTTATATATTAGTTCGAGTGTTTTTTTTTGCTGCTGTTATTTTTTAAGTTAAGTGCACCAAAGTGTTAGTGTATCATCATGGTTATATTCCTGTAGTTTTGAAAAAATGGTTCCACTCTGAAAAAATGTAATATTCTCAGCTCTCGGTATCTGTACTCATTTATTCTTATTTGCGAAAGTCTGCAATGCTTGCTTGTAGTTGCTGTTGATCTTTTTCATATAAATCCATTTCTCATTTGTGTCGCATCTAGTGGCACCCCTCCCCCAGCTCCATCGCTGACCTTTTCGCCAACTAACAGGTTATCTACCACTTGCCCGGTGTAATTGTTTGGTGGGTGGCCTACTGTGTCAGTTGTGTGATAGCTTGCAAGGGGTGCCGGCTCGGATGGCTGGCATTTTCCTCCTGACTTCCTAGTTTAACTCCCCGGGTTGCCAGCATGCAATGATGTGGCCACGCATGCATGACGGGCATCCGGCGGTGACCCCACCCTCTTCTGGGGGCTCCCCGCTGTGCTGCCGACTGGTCTTCGGCAGTTGACAGTCACACTGTGGGAGCAGCATCTCCCCATCCCTATGGAAGGAGAGCATTCCTTAGGACACTCAATCCTTCCTTCCTTTCCAGACCTTGATGAACCTTGCTGATTCTCAAACATGGGTTGCTGGCATTGCGAGCAGTAGCTTCCTTCCCTTCCCTTCCCTTCCCTTCCCTTCTTTCTTTTTCCTTCCAGAAAAGACCTACTGAGCTGAGAACAGCCATTTCTAGTGGCATTCTAAGGAAAGGGTACATGGGGGAAGAAACAGCAATGCACAACTCAATAGCCCCATAATAAAGTACAGACAGTAGATAGAGAGCAGCATAGTACATGACATTTAGGTACACTGGGAACAGTGTACATCATGTTAGAAAAGAGGACATGCAACAGGTTTGACTGATGCAGATTTCACTAAACCAGATTAAGCCCTCCCTCTTACTTTGACTTCTCTCTCTAATCCACTCCCTTCCTCCCATTTCTTTCCCCTCTCCCTCTCTCATCCCCATGCTCTCTGTTCCACACTCCCCCCTGCCTAACTTCCCACTCACTTATTAGTCAGTGCTTGACAAGGCCTCCTTGGCTGCCCTTTAAGCGTATGTTTTAGTATATTCATCATAAGCTTGCTACCTGGCATACATTGTACAAGGCCTTTCAATCTGTTCACTCGTTCCTGTTACTCTTTGTTACATTGTTTCGTTCTTTGTGCTGCTTTCATAACCTACATTAAACCTGTTGACATGGAACCTATGTAAAAGTGTTACATTGTTTCGTTCTTTGTGCTGCTTTCGTAACCTACGTTAAACCTGTTGACATGGAACCTATGTAAAAGTGTTACATTGTTTCGTTCTTTGTGCTGCTTTCGTAACCTACGTTAAACCTGTTGACATGGAACCTATGTAAAAGTGTTACATTGTTTCATTCTTTGTGCTGCTTTCATAACCTACGTTAAACCTGTTGACATGGAACCTATGTAAAAGTGTTACATTGTTTCGTTCTTTGTGCTGCTTTCGTAACCTACGTTAAACCTGTTGACATGGAACCTATGTAAAAGTGTTACATTGTTTCGTTCTTTGCTGCTTAGAAACCTACGTTAAACCTGTTGACATGGAACCTATGTAAAAGTGTTACATTGTTTCATTCTTTGTGCTGCTTTCATAACCTACGTTAAACCTGTTGACATGGAACCTATGTAAAAGAGCTTCTAGCTCAAAGGTGTTTAATCCGGGATCATAATAAAATAAAAAAAAAAATAAAAAAAATAATAAGCAGCAACAGCCCAAAGGCAGAACAGTGTCTCAGCTGGAGTCACAACGTGGGAGTATTAACAGGGAGTGATGTAGAAAGAATGGGGAACGAGAAGCAGGGTGGGATAGGGAGGAAGGGAGAAGGGTAGGAAAAACAGAAAAAGGGAAAGAGGGAGAGGAGGTTACGTGCAGACGCAGACATGCAGTAATATATTTTTTTCCAATTGTTTAACCAGGTGAGACACACTAAGCTGAAAGTTTGTTTACAGGTGCAACCTGGGAGCTCAAGGAACTTAAGTGACTTGTTCGGGGTCACACAGTATACAAGTGGGGGCTGTGGGATCCAAACCCAGGTCTCCAGTTTTGCAGCTCAGAGCTTTAAACCACTGTGCTATACTGCCTC
Source organism: Neoceratodus forsteri (assembly GCA_016271365.2). Classification (NCBI taxonomy): domain Eukaryota; kingdom Metazoa; phylum Chordata; order Ceratodontiformes; family Ceratodontidae; genus Neoceratodus; species Neoceratodus forsteri. Next base: position 23,548,673 of record CM028135.1, on the reverse strand, counting down.
CTGGTCAGAGAGCAGGACTTTCAGTTCAGGGGAGGAGGAAGACAAGTGGGTAGAGAAGGGGCGGCTTGTCCAAAGTTGGGAGCCAGTCGGAGAAGGCAGGCCACCCTGCCAAAGTCTTGGAACAAGGTAAAGGAGACAATTTGGAGTCAGCAGACTGGAGGGAGAGAGAGAGAGAGAGAGTAGGAGGAGGGAATGGGCAGGACAAGAGGGAGTGGCGATATCAGGGGGAGGGAAGCAAACCAAACTTTGGAGATGAGCGAGGCACTGGAGAGAGGTGCTATCCTTCGAGAGAAGGGAGGAGTACAGGGAACAGTGATGAGTGTGGTCTGTGCAGCCAAGGGTAAAGCAACAGAAGGAATGGATGAGGGGAGCCAGTCTGGATGGGGTGAATTCGATAGTACTTTACTCGAAGGCTGGGAGGATCATTTTCACAATACTCTTCCTCCATGCAGCGAGGGGGAAAAAAGCTTTGGTCCAGTAAAGCATGTTGAGTTTAGGCAGAAATTTGTTTTGGATGGTGTCAATATGATGAGAAAAGCAGAGAAGACAGTCCAGGCAGATACACAGCTCCAGTATTTAAAGGAGCAACTCTGCATGTTAGCATGTGCTTTCATAATTAAGATGTTTCAGCTGTTACAATTTAATAGAGAATATATTTTTTCATTGTCAGTTTTCCTTTCCAAGATTTATAGCACATCTTGGTAGTTCATCTGAAAAATCTTTAATGAAAACATTTATAGTGTATGGTGGAACGTTATACTAACTCGTTTTTCCACCTTACCCAAATCTTGTTTAGCCACACTGACAAGAATGAATGGAATGCTGTTCTGACTGTACTTGCAGAACAGCGTTCCATTCATTCAGAATGGAAAGCTCCAGCGGTACCTCAAAGGCAGCAGTAAAAAAACTGCCGCAGGTCAGTAACATTCAAAATGTGGCGTCGGGATCGACACACATTTGAGTAAACCCACTGGCAGATGCAGGATTAACCAGATATCGCAAAATAAGCAGGATTAACCAGATATACTACAAATAACTTACTCAAATACATTTGGGGCATCCATCTCCGCTCGTTAAGCAAGGCATACATCTACCATTTTTTTTTTCTTAAAGACCTCCCAAACCTGCCTGACAACCAATGACAGTGTGCACTGGAGACTCTGGGACGGCTGGTCTCTAGCAACTTGCAACACATTCTAGCACCCAGCCCTAACTAACCGAATAGGGATTGGCAGCAAACAGTTTATTTTCTGTGGTTAAAAAAATGTTAATTTACAACTACCAAGGGGGCACCATAAACTATAAAAAATACTGGCTAGGCAACCCTATGCCCAACCAGTGTGTTCTGCCACCTTGGGGTCTGATTCCATAGGACCAGTCAAGCTTCGCTCTCGAGGTCACAGGGAATCAGACCCCTCTGTGGTAGAACACACTGGTTCTGCATGGTTGCCCATCCAATATTCTCGGTCTCTCCGCTGTTAACGTCACAGTGCCTTTGTTTATGACATCATAGTGCTCACCATGACAACACAGTGTGATGTCACAAAACAGCAGTTGTGTGGTTAGCAGGAGAGAGTCGGCTACATTTTGAAAGATTCAGTGAAATAATTGCTGCATAGTCAACAATGTTTAGTAGATCAACAGCAGGGGGAAAGTAAATAAATAACTAGAAACGTTAAAACACAATTGGTGTAAATCTAGTACTGTTTTTAAGCTTTTCGTTATAACAGAGAGTTGCTCTTTAAAGTAAGAGACTTCTTCCAGCTTGAAGATCTCAGCCCTCGTCCAAGCAACAGGGACTGTGCCCGTGTCAAATTAGATGTTAAGGAAATTGATACGGGAGGAAGTCGTGGCGGGAGACAGAGGATTTTGGTGTCAAGCCCTTCTGGACTATTATGATCAGGGGGAGGAGAGGGATGGCGAAGGGAAGGTAAGAGGAGGGGGGAGAGAAGAGGGGGGGACAGGGACAGGAGACAGATTGGGGGAAAAGTGTTGAATGAGGCAGCAATCTCGTCAGGGTTAGGTATGATTGGGTCACCCAGCTTCAGTATGAGATGGGAGACTGTGAGGGTGGATCAAGAAGAGAATGCACTACCTTCCAAAATGTAAGTAATTACAACAATTAAAGTTTATATGTGCTTTCCTGTTGTTTTTATGAGATTAGTATGTGCATTTATATTGCATAAAAATGTGTTTTCATGACTTGGTGTTCTGATACTAATTATAAAGGGAACTACAGGTATTTGCTTAATTCTGAGAACTGTAGTTTTCCACTTGAGATCCTGGGATCTGTTTCACAACATCATCATACTGGGAACTACAACTCCCAGAGTTACTTGGTGTGCACGTTTGAAAATTGAAAACTTATGTTGGCCAGCAAACAGACACATAAAAGATGTTTTTGAGTGGCAGTGATAATACTTATATTATTGATTTATTTAACATTTTCGTCACCAGGATAGCCTTAATAAAACACGTTCTCCTTTCATAGAGTTCTTGCCTGGTGGGAGACAGCAAAGTGTTACATCAGTTATGCATCATTAGGGTTGTAGTACCTGACAAGGGGTAGGGTAATGGTACATCACATCCGCTACCTTACCCCTGTCGGCACTGCCTGTGTCGGGACACTGTGGCTGTCGGGCAAGTGTGTGGTTGGAGACTGAACACGTCCCATGAGTGTTGGGATTCCAAGTTGCAGTCTTCTGAACATATACCTTCCGATTCTTCTATCGTGAGTCAGAATCTTCTTTTGTGAGTCTCATAAAAGAAAACTCTCAGCTCACAAAACAAGAACTAAATCTCCAAATTTCTTGTTTCATGATCTTTCGTGAGCTCCTTTCATGAGCTTCCTTGTTTCATGATCTTCTTTCTTATGAAAAGAAACTCACTAAAGAAGTTCTTCTTTCATGAGGTGAGATTGTTCTTTTATGATCTTTTATGATATTTCTTCTTTCGTGTATTCTTTTGTGAGGTGGATTCATCTTTAATGAGCTTCTTTCATGAGATTTCTTATTTCATGGTCTTCTTTTGTTAGACCATACAAAAAAAAATGCTCACTAAGGAAGAACTTTGCATACAAAAACAACTTCTGATCATAATACAACTATTTTAAAAGATTTTTACCTGAAATGTTGAAAATGGCCATTTTTTAAACACACCTCAGGAACCAGGAGGATGACGTTTTTCAAATTCGGCCTTGAAGGTGATTTTGTGGTCATTCTACGAAATCACCTTTCACGCAGGAGTTGAAAAATTGCACCTGACTGGTTCATGAGGTGGGGTCATAAAAACACTATGTTGAAAACCTGGAGATGTAGGGCTTGATTTTCAATTGTCAAATTATAAAGCAAGGTGCTTGCGTCAAAGGTGTGTGACGCAAGTGACACCTGGCATCATAGTTTATGGCATTCCCAATTTTCAAATGCTGGCTGCAGCGACATTAGTATGCCATGCTGCAATGTCCCCCTGCACAACCATTGCAGCAAAAGCACCCGTGTGCCAGGTCACAAGGGGAGGTGCGCCACAGTGGGGCTGCATCATCCCCTTATTTGGGATTCTGTAAGCCCTGCCATGGCTGCAACAAGGGGCTGTGGTTAGACCAGCCAGGAGGTGGTCTAAGGGCCTTGCACCACTGCTGGGTAGGGCTATGATGGGGGCTGCCAGAAGGGGACTGGGGGCATAAGAAGCACAGGGGTGCCCTGGGGGGGACAGTGGCATGGCAGGAATGCACAGGGGGGTTGAGGCGGCACCCTGTGGGGATGCCCTGTGCTATCTGACACAGCTGATCGGCCAGAGTAAATGGGGCTGGCCAACAAGGACCGGGATCCGACCCTCAGAAGGATACAGCCCTGGCACCTGCCCATAGGTGCCACTGACCCCAGCACTATCGATGGGAAGCAGTGGCTGCAGGTTGTGGGGCACAAGTGGTGGCTGGGAATGGTACCTGGGCATTGCAGCAGTCCCCCTGGTACCTGGCCTCCCACATGGAGGCAGGCTGCTGCCCACTGATGGTGCTGGGGCAGTGACACCTATGGGGCAGGTGCCAAAGCTGTATCCTTCTGAGCGCCATGTCCTGTTCCCTGTCAGCCAGCCCCCTTTACCAGGACCAATTATCTGTGTCTAATAGCACAGGGCATCCCTGCAGGATGCCACCTCAACCCCCTACACATTCCCACCATTCTGCTGTCGCCCTCTAGGGCACCCCATGCTCCTTATGCCCCCAGTCCCCATTTGGCAGGTATATTTACCCCACCCCCCATCTTCACAGCCCCTCGAGTGCTCCGCCAGGTGGGGGGTGGACAGAGCCTTCCACCAAACTCTGCAGCTTCGCCATCTGTCCAGATACGGCGCAAGGTCCCTGACACACTCCAAGATTGCCACAGTCCTAGATTGCCTCAAATTGTGGCGATCTATGGACTCTGAAAGTTGAACCCATAGTATTAAAAAGAACAAAGTTACGAAGGAAGGGCCCTGTATATCTGTATCCATAGTCACATGGAACCACAGGGCTGAGAGGGCCTGCAGTTCTGCAGATAGATGGATTCCTCACTTAGCATGATAGCGCACAGCCTTTGACTAGGTGGGGCTTCCTCAGAGTGTGTCTGTATATATGTGTGTGTGTGCGCGTGCGCATTGATCTATGTAGTGTTGTGTGTACGTATGTGTTTTTGTATATTTAACTGTAGGCATGCATTTATGTGTGTAGTGTATGCGCACGTGCATCGATCTACGTAGTGCTCCGTGTACTCACGTGTGTTAGTATATAGTACTGTATGCATGCATTTGTGTGTGTGTAGCACTGTGTGTGTCTGTATATGTAGTGCTGTGTGTACATCTGTGCTGTGTGTGAGTGCGGCTGTCTGTGTATCAAGTGCTGTGTTTGCGTATCAACGACCACTTGCTCACTGTGATGTTATTTGGGGAAGCAGTAAAACAATTCATTCAGCCTAGTGCCTCTGGAGACGCAGGTTTTAATCCTAAACCAAAATGTACTTTGTATTTCATGTGTATGTGTTGGATGTCCAGGTGCCTGTGTTGTTTTTTTGCAGTTTGAATGCTTTATGGGCACATGAGTCTGAGACAGTGAATTGGCCATCATTTAGTGAGATTGCTTTCCCAACAATGGAACCAGATAACCAGATAAAAACAGTCTTGGGGAGTCCTGAATGTTTTCCATTCATGCTGTATATATCATCAACATGCTTTTTTCCCTGTGAAAAACTGGAAGACAAGCTTCTGTAGGACAGCTTTTTGTGGGGTGGAGGGTAATCCTACGCCCTAGACTAAGTAGGTAACCCGGCACCCCCAAGGACTATAACACAAGCATTGTTTAATTTTTCCAACCAGGGCTGCTCCATGAGATGCAGTATTCATGAGGGTCCCAGGGAGAACACTAGAGACAGCACTACTGCTTTGCTCCAGTTGTAAAATATGTTACAGTGCAAAAATTACAACTGGTTAAATGAAGATATAATAAAATAACCAATAGATTTAGGCAAAAGTAAGAGATGATGTTGCAGTGTGACTATCTAGGTAAGCTTACACTTGGACTAACTGCCTTAAATTACCTAAACTACCCAGAGCTAAACTACCACCATGCTGCTGCTTCTGCCATCTTGTATTTAGGGGCGTTCCTTTGTTTGAAGATTATGTTAGTTTTAATTCTTACATAAAGTAATCAAAGTGCCAACAATACTGAAAGGTGTAAAGCTGTCCTGTGCAGGAGCAGGACCCCACTGCAGATGAGATGTAGCATCTCAGCTATGCTGTGTAAATACATTTCTCGTAAAGCACTTCAGGATATAGTGCATGAACTGCACTATATAATGTACCCCCTCCTGGCCTAGAGGTGTCCCTTTTGACTTGGCCCATGGGGAGGAAGCCCATGAAATATTAAAATTGCTTGACCTCCCGAGCATGTGGTGACCTCCTGGGTGCAAGGACATCTTTGGAGCTGCTAAATGCTGTGAATGAACTGGTTAGCTCATAAACACTTGGTAACTAGTAAATAGTAATTGGCTGTCCATATAAAGTGTAAAGTTCAACAGAATCCATTTTAATAAAAGCAAAACCTCATGAGCATATTATTATAAGGGAAAAAAAATCATAGCTCCCAGTCAGAAGGGTTTCAGGCACTGCAACTCCTACAGGAAGGAATGTCTTTTATGAACTGCAGCGTTCTATTCTGAGAGGTAGGTTGTCAGGGCACTGGGCCTCTAATATAATAGGTATCTTCATATCTTCTGCGGCTTCTGTCAACCCTGGGGTACTAGAACATTAATTATAGCTGTGGCTTTCTTACCCAAAATATTCAACAGGACTCAACATGAGGTAGACTTAAAAAAACTCAGACTCTAGGTTGAGGTTTTGAACAGCACCAACCATGAAATCTAAATGTGACTAAGGGACATTCCGCCCAGATGCTACCTGGGGATTCCAGCTGTCCAGCCATCCCCTTGACACGGTACCCACTTCACCGCTGCCTCCCAAGTGAGAGTCCACCATACCCCTAGGGTTCTGGTGTGACCACCTCCCTGTGGGATTAAGGTAGCTAATTTAGAGGCCTTGGAGCATACATTTCCACCTATTCCAGTCTTTTGATCTGTGGGTTAAAAGACCAGTGAGGATTGCCTCACTGTTTAGACTTGGCTGGATATGCCACCACCTCTTGGGGGTCCTAATTGCCACAGCTATGGCCTTTCAGCCTTTCCCAAGAACTCAGCCCCCATGGTACAGAGGGGTCCCGATCCAAATTAAAGGAGTACTACAGTCAGAGTTTGCAAAAAACATATGCTGTGCAGAGTGTTTTGATTTGTGTATGTAGTCTTAGTGTGTCCTACTCTTTGTCTGCTATTAGGAGTTTTTTTTTGCAAATCAGCCTGCTAGTTTTATGGTACGTTTATGGCTCCTGAGGGTCTCCATTTTAGCATGGTGTATTGCTCTTCTATTTCCTACAGTGCCTCCTATCCCATGTGACAGTGATTTCCAGAACCATAGATTCAGCAAGTACTTCATCCCCCAAACTGGTCGTTAATCCTTCAGAAATGACCTGCTTCTCAGTCATCATTGTGTACATGTAAATTCTCTACTATTTTTTATTGCAGGCACTACCAGTAATTAATCAAAGTACTAATGGTACTGAGATGTGCAGATTACACTGTAGCTGGGCTATGGATACAAAGAGATAACCCTAGTTTTTCATAAATGCCCAAGATCTGATACCTTTATCTTCAAGAAATGATTGAAATCTGGTAGTGTTAATATCAGTCCTCAAGTACAGCCAACATCTGAGAACTCATAGTCAGACTTCTATGAAAAAAAAATACTTCCAACTTGTTGACAATTTTATACCACACAAACAAACTTTTAATGATGATCAGTTACTGTTGCTTTACCTCTTCGCTAACAAATACATTTTAACACTTCTTCTTTATGTTGTAGTGAGTGAGTGGAAGCAGTGAAGGTTTTAAAATGCTGATAAGAAAGAAGAGCTGTGTGTGCTGTAGGATGCATAAGTAATTCAAGTAGGCAGATGTTTTCCAATTTGTGCGATTTCTGTAAACACGCATACAATCAAAAGCCTCAAACCCCGCACAAAGCATCATGGGTATGCAAATCTGCACATTTGCTGGGTAAACTGACTAGAAAACATTCAGCTGGTGCTGTATTTTGTTTGACATGTTAAGATTCAGGTCTCACCAGAGCGGACTTGCGTACCCATGCCACATGTGACAAAAATCTGCAAAATCTGTACCAAAGAGTATGCGTAATGGCAACATGTGAAAGTTATTGCTTGCTGCCTGACAACTGTCTCATGTAAAGGTGGCACTTAGTAGGTGCAAAAAGAGGAAGTCTTCTCCATGCATGGGGCACAGGCGAAGCTCATGATACAGAAGGTCCTGTAAAGCAATTTCTTTTGTTATATAACTTTTTCTTTTCCATGGTCATCTGCCCAGTCCTCAGATCAAGTTTGCCCAACAGTGTCCCAGCCCGGTATGCTGCTACGTGCAGTGTTATTGCAGTGGAAGTCCTCTTGGTGCAGAGCCAAGAAGTACAGCTGACCATTATCCAGATGGCCCTGTCCTTTTATTCTCCCCTTTTTAAGCTCTCTGACTCTCCCACCTCCTCACGTGGTACTGTGCCATGCCTATGTAACCCCTAGGTGGCGCTATCCCAAAGGGCTACTACTCCTGCCTGCTTAGCTAGTAGCAGGTTAAGGAGTCTGGGTACTGAAATGGGTGCCTCCATCCAGAGGTCAGGGTTGTTAGTGGTCAAGTTAACCTGGGCACAGCCCTCTGGGACACTCTAACCCCCCTCTTTCCCTTCAAGGGGCCTGAACAATATACAATAATCACTTTCACAATGATCCTTATTCACCATGCAATTATCCACACTGTTTGCATTTATCACTAGGGCTGGTTCCTGTAGCTCGACCCTGGGGACCCCCTGTAAAACAAGGTTATGCACAGCAAATAGCAACAGTACAGTACTCTTGACACAAACTGGAACCACAGTCAGGTTAAATGCAAAAAAGAGTTAGATCTGATTTATTCAAGGGACTTGAACAAGGAAGGGGCGTAATCAGGTTGACTTGCTTAAAGGCTATATCATTCAGACAGGTATGCATGCACTTCAGAGTCCCTACACAGTCACACACTCTGGGTACCCAGGTAAGAAGACGGTGAGCTGGCCAGGAACATTGCCCGGGGTAGGCCAGCTCGCAGCTGGATGGGGCCCTGTGATGGAAGAACGCAACATGCACAACACACACTATTTGTAATCCGGAGCCGGAGGGCTCAGTTCGTGACAGAAAAGACGACAAAGCAATCAGATGACAACACTTTAGATTTAGCTGCTGTTGCAGGGAGCTACCTGATGTTTACTCACGATACCCAATACAGGACAAAAGCAGGACGAAATCGAGACAGCAGGTTGTTGAACTGGAGTACCAGGAGAAGCAGGGCCCACACGAATCATCAAGGCGTCGTTCCTGTTCAAAGCATGAGCAGGGGGCTGATCCCCAGGCAGGTCTCTCATTGATGGCTTTCTCTGTGCAGTGGGTAGTCTGGCTGGGCCAGTGTGGCAAAGCCCAGGCCCAATGGAGGTGAATACGGATTCAGTCCATGGGAGCTAGATGCAGCCTCCAGCAAGCAGAACACAGTTCAGCACACAGTGGGGAACCAAATCACATCCCACTAACAGCACACAGCACAGTTACATGTAAGAAATTCTACTGTACCAGGCAGATTGCTATCTGGTCGCAATTACAGAGTCTGTGCACAAACTGGGAGTTTAAAGGTGGCTGGAAATCCTGAGAGGCCGATCGCATTCAGCAAATCTTCGGTCTTCTTCAGGTTAAAGCCTGGTCACAGTTCTGTGGCTTAAATCGTCATCACAATTCAGATTCAGTCCGAATAAACTTGCAGTTGCCCTCTCACGGACAGCTGGCAGACAGGCAGGCCAAAACTCATCCCTTTCACAGTTGTCCTGCGTGAATCTATGCAGGATTACTGCTCACTATCTCGAGCTGTTACTCCTTCACTTCCCAACTCAGATCTGACTGAAACTGCAAGCAGTCTGGGACTTTTCCCCAGGATCCAAATGGTTTGGTTGGCTGATTCCTCTGTCAGTCACAACAAGAGCTCCCCCTCCAGGTTCATTTAGGCGCCAAAAGCCCAAAACTACAATTCCTACAGAATTTTGCTCCTACAAAGCCCCTGGGGACAGGCTCCATTTTAGATTCCCCAAAGGTACCGATTGGCCCATTTCAGCAGTCCAGGGCCAAGATGGTGGAGATAAACAGAAATGTCCATGCTGCAAAGAAGGCAAGTTAGACAAACTGCAATATTATTACTATTCTGATAAATGATCAGCAAACAAGTATATTTTCGAACAGAGCTCCCTCTGCGCTAATAGCGATGGCAGAACGGAGCGATTATTTAGTAGCCCGGGTGGGACTCGAGCATAGAAACACTCAGCCCCCTCCCAGATTAATTATGACTGCAATCCAGTCAGCTCTTAAAGAGACAGTACACAAATGCTATACTGGCACTCTTTGGCAATACATTTAAACTGCTAAAATGCAGGACACTAGCCTGGCAGTGAGCATTTAGGCAAGCTCAAGGAAGACTTTCCGGGAACCCCCATTTGTAGGGGGGGTTACACCTATATTGGCCTCGCATGTGCGCAGCAAACGTTATGCTGAGGAACAAGGTCCCTGGATCACTGCAGATATTAACAGTGGTGGCGGAATTCAATGCCAGCTTTCCCCAGATGGAATCGATGTTGCACGACAGTGTTACTAGTGCAGCGTGAAATTTTATTTATTTTATTTATTCATTCTTGGATTATAATACCTCTGAGCACAGACAGTTCATTTGCAAAGGTTCCACGTCAGTGGGGAGGGGAGACAAAACATACAAAAGAGTAAATGCACAATGTTTCCAAAACAGTAATATAATGTGAGTGTATATATATATATATATATATATGTATCTATATGTAGTTTTATCGTTCTAATAGGAGGAAAGCATAGATGAGGGGGAAGGAGAAAGGTAGGAGGTGGCAGCCATAGGCCTTGTCAAGCTGGTGTGGGGGGTAGGGACAGGGGTGAGGTGGGCATGGTGTAAGAAAGGTAGGAGGTGGCAGCCATTTCTAGTACTCTTGTGAAATTGTGCAAAATTATCAATTTTGCATTTGCACAATTTTCGCACAATTGTGTCAAAATCCAGTATAATTTCATTTCCCTTTATCCAAAATTGCACTTTTTTCACCAAATTGTGCATTTTTAAAAAAGTAAATTCTTAAATGCACAATTTCAGCAAATAGCACCCTTCCCCCCCAACTGATCTTTTTTTAAAACGTGAGGTCTTAAAAATGTGCAGGTTCAGCAAAACGCACCCCTTTCTCCCAAATAGCTTGTCTGTGAGTTCTTAAAATGCACAGGTTTGCAAACAGCACCATTTTTCCCCCAAATTACGCATATTTAAAAATGTGAATTCTGAAAAATGTGCAGCTTCAGCAAATAATGCTATAGGCTAAGCATAAACTTTTGGAAATGCTCACTTTTAGAAATCTTAATCTGCAGAATTGTGCAATTTCACTCATTTTGTGCAAAAAGCTACGTGCTATTGCATACTCTGCTAAAGTTTGCAAAATTGCACAAAAATACGTGAAAATGGCACAATTTCACGATAAGTGTGCAAAATGTATTTTCAGAGTTTCACCCAGCACTAAGACCCTGTCACCTTTCGTTGCTTGGTACCGTTACCGTGGGTGCATAACCATTACAGAAGTTTGCAAAAAGCGATTTACATCCACTTTATTGGTAATGGTATCCTGAAACATTTTGCTGCCGATCTCGAAATCTGTTGGAAGCGTAATCTTGAGATCGGCAGCAGGCACGCTTGTCACTTTAAAGCGCTCACAAATCTGAATACTCACTAGTGCGGCTGGGTGAGTGTTTGATCTTGGTACTGGATGCACAAGGAGCTGTGCAAAGAGAGAAGATCCACCTAGCGATGCATACAGTGGTAAGCACGCCTGTCAGGGATCACAAGAAAAGTGCCGCACAAAAAGATGCCGTAGCTCTACCTTCTTTATCAAAGGTGGGAAACTTCATTGCTGTACATCAAGTCTCCATCAGCCTTCAATATTAAGGGGGGTCTTAAAAGATTCTAAATCCATTCCCCCCTTAAAATGAGAGGAGCTGGAGCACAACAGTAGCAACCCTGAATAACTGGTTGGTGGAGGTAGCCGGCGGGAGAGGGGTGCAGGTTAGTCTAAGAATTACACTTGATGGGCATAATTGGTGGGAGCGGGATCCAGTGAGAAAAAATAAACAATGGCTGCTCACCGTTTCAGCACCGTACTGTCACGGTAGAGAGTCCACATTCTCTTCTGCTCAGCAGTGGGGGCCATGAAAGTGGTGAGAAACACAGATAGTGGAGCATGGTTGCGGTAGCAGTGGATGAACTGTAAGGGTAAGGCTTAACTGTTACAGATACCGTTATGCTGCCGCTAGCACAAGTGTGGACAGGGCCTAAGTGTTACCCCAGCCACCTCCTTCCATCAGGCCCACTCTGGAGTCCACTCTCAAGCCTGCGATTGTTGCGCAGTTACACAGATGGGCCATCAGGTGGCTCCCGGTAATGTGAGTTTAAAGATGTGGGAAAACCTGAGGGAGAAAGGCAACTGTGCTACCAAGAAATCAATAAATGTGAAATTCAGCAGACCCCCCATGGTACAGTAGCCATTGGTGCCACTGCCAAGAAGCAGTATGGGAGAGTGAAAGAGAACAAGACTGCCCAGTGAAAGAGCAAAGAAAGCCTACAGAAAGCAAACCAGCTGAACACAAACTTAGTCTGTCTAGCTCGGAAACCTCAGTAACTGCCACTCACTTCTGCTGTTTCTTTCTGAAAAATTTCCCACTGGAAATCTTTTCTCTCTACATGTTTTTGGACAGCTTTGGCCTGGTTGCAAATATCATGCATAGATTCATCCCAGATGTGCAGATGTTGAAACCTTGTTTTTTTTTTTCCATGAAGAAAATTTCCCTCCTGTCAGCTTATGTTTTGTTTTTTTTTTTTTTACATCCGAAGCTTCTTTTTCTAGAGGCCCTCTGCTTTCTCTCCCCCATTCTGCATCTTAAATAATTGTAATTTTTTTCTTCATTTTACAATTTGCTTGCCCAGGATAACCAAGCTGAGATGCAAACTCTTGTTTTGCTGTGGGGGTCCTGCTTGTATCCAGCTTTACAATTGGGAGGATGGACACATGGGGAGGTCAGGTGACTTGCTCAGGGTTACGCAGTGGGCAGTGGCTGTGGTGGAATTCAAACCTGGAACCTCCTGCTTCATAGTCCTGTGTTCCAGCCAGCAGACCATGGTGGTTTTCCTAGAGTTGAGGTTGTAGAGTGCAGTGCATACTGTAACTGACGTAGTTGGAAAGGGAAGAGAATAACAAGTTAAACTGGAATCAAATTTCCTGGAGTGTCTAACAGACTCATGAAGTTGTCATATATATGGACTGTTATGAGCTAGCAATGTTGGATACTGTATGACATTTGGATCCCTCCATAGATTTATTTTAGATTTATGCTTTATTACACTGCTAGAAGATGCTTTTGTTTCCCTTGATAGATTTATTCTTTACTGCCAGAAGATGCTTTTGTGTATCTGAAATAATCTCTGTCTATCTATCTACTGTATTTGTTTGCTTGTTTGTTTGTTAACTGGGTGGATACACACTTATCCCAGGGACCATTTTCAGGTACGACCGGGTCCATAAATATGGCCCATACAAGGTATAGGGAAAACAGGTACAGTACAAAAGTTACAAAGTACAGTAAGTGGCTACAGAACAAATTGAGTCATACAAAAGGTACATTATTGGGCAAATTGGTTATAAAGTGACCTCAGTGTGAGCAAGTGTAGTGCACAGAATCTATGAGATAGCGCAGAGCCCGCCATATAGCAATACATCATCAACAGTTTCCAGCATCAGATATCATAGTCATAACAACTGTTTCCAGGGTAATTGTGGTACTGGTTACACTGGAGCAAGCGTGCTGGGAGGTCCGTCTCATCTGTCTGGTACTTTGGTTGCCACATCAAGATGAAGGGAGAGAGCAGATGTTTCGCCCTAGGGTGGGGTCAGATAATCATCGGGGAGGGCATTTACAGGTGGTGGTGCATGGCAGTGAGTGAAGTCTTATAGTGGGATTTAAATAGGGGAGCAAGTAGGCTGTTCCAAAGATCTGGGGCAGCAGAGGAGATGTTCTGACCCGTACATGTGGTAGCTTTGGTAGCTTGTGGGCACTCCAATGGAAGGCTGGTGGAGGACTGGAGGTGTCAAGAGCAGGGCTTTGACCTGAGTTGGGAGGACGGAGGACAACTCCTTTTTTTCTGGATTTGTTGACGAGGCAGCCTAGGAGGTAGACATGGCAGGCCTGAGGGGAGAGCCAGCCTAGATTCTGGTTGAGGGAGCAGTGATGCGTGGAGATGGGGCTACCAAGGCAAACTGCAAATGTTGCCAAAGGATATGTTTAGTCAGTGCAAGCAGGAGGATGAGGTTTGCATGTAGGTGGAGAGCAGTAGTCCAGAAGGGTGGGTAAGGTGCCATGGACTATGGCAAGTCTGACTTTGGGGGCCATGAAATCCTTGAGCCAGTATTCAGTTCCTATTCTCTAGTTTACATGCCAGACAGTGAGTCTGATGTGGTCAGAGAAAGTCAGAGAGGTGTCGAGGGTGACTTCTGGATATTTGAAAGTAGTCACTAACTCAAGGGGGGGGGAGCCGTCAGGGGACAGGAAGTGGAGCTAATTTGCGTTTCAATCCGAATAGCATGGCCTTGGTCTTCTGGGCATTTACCAAGAGTCTGTTAGCAAGGACCCATTTTGGAACAGTGTCAGAGTTTTTTGTGAGAGTGAATGAAAGTTTGACCGAGGTCTTTGCACTGTGGGAGAGGATAAAGCCATCAGTGTACAGTAGCGAGTTGAATGTGATGCCATCCCTGGAAGGGGAGTTGATGAACAGGGAAAACAAGATGGGTCCAAGTATGGATCCTTGCGGGACTCCAGTATGCACCTCACAGGCGATGGAAATTGCCCCACCTGTGTAAACCACCTGAATGCATCCCGAGAAGTAGTCGCAAAGCCAAGATGTGGTCATTGTGGAGAACCCAAGACTGCTCAGCTTACCTAGCCGGTTGTTATGCTCCACCGGGTCAGATGCCTTGGTGAGATCCACAAAGATGGCACCAGTGAGATTGACTTCATTGATGCCTCTGAAGACATGGTCAGTGAAGCAAGCCAGTACAGTGGTGGTACTGTGGCCTTTCCAAAATCCATGCTGTTGCGGAGAGAGAGAAGGTTGTACTTAGACATGTGACCTAAGATTTGCTGGTACACAGCCTCTCTGAGGATTTTACTCAGGTGGAGGGGATGGACATGGGATGGTAATTTTCAACTAGGATAGGCTTGCCGGACTTAAAGATGGGGATCACTCTGGCTTGTTTCCACATGGGGGGGTATGGAGGAGGAGGCAAAGGAAAGGTTAAATACCATAGTTACAGGTTTGACGATAACGTTTCAGGAATCGCGGGGATTGGCCATCACTGCTGGCACTACCTTGGTTGGGGAGGATTATGAGGAGTTTGTGGGTTTCTTGTGTGAAGATGACCTTAAAGTAAAAGGGTGGAATGTTAGGATTGTCAATGACCAGGTCATTGGACAACAGACTGGGTTGTTGGGGGGGGGGGGAGTGGAGAGGTAGTCAGGCAGATCGGTGAATTTATCTGAGATAGGTGAATTCAAATATACTTATAGGTAAAGCATAAATAAAGTATATTCCATGGCCCTATCTGAAATATGTGTGATATTTTTCTCGAGTACAGTTTGATCTTATGACATCATGAGTGGTGAAGCCACAAGTGATGTCAGAAGGTCAAACTGCACGAGAGAAAAATGGCACACATATTTCTGATAGGGCCTCGGCATGTTCCATTTATACCATACCTGCCCCGTTTCAGAGTTTACATTTCTAAAATGCATTTTGAAACTGTTCTGTGATGTTTTCAGATGCGTGGTAGTTCAGGATGGCTGAGCCAAACTTTTTTTAAGTTGAGGCACATGACGCTCTGCATGCACCAGTACTTTACGCATCAGCACCTCCGTGTGTCTGACTTGAATCAGATCTCAAACACGGTTGGGAGCAGCCGGCTAGGTTGCCGAGAAGAGGATGTGGCAATCAGGGGAACAGGCATCTTGTCTACAGCTGCAGGGAAGCTCGAGAACCAGTGGAGGAGAACCGAGTGTGCTGTTTGGGGGAACACATTGAAAATTTGTTTTTTTTCCAATTCTTTTTCTCTCCGGTCATGGCTCGAGGGAACTCTCTCAGGTAACCTTATCCTTATGCCTGCCCTGCCTGAGGATCGCTGCAGCCTGTGCCCTTTCTCTGTCTCCCCTCCACTGCTGCCAGCACCCCTGGTTTGACCCGCACGTGGAGGGTAGCCCGACTCCTTACCTTGGGCTCCTTGTCAAGGCAGACACTGGCATGCAGGTGGGGCCCGGGTGGAGGAGCGATGAGGCCAGCTGAGATGAACCCAGTGCTGGGCATGGGGGATACGTGTTGTTTCCTATCCCATCGAGCCGGGTTTTTCCTTGTTCTTCCTGCC